>OV816025.1:157846662-160246662 GCA_929113105.1 Agrypnus murinus
ACTAGCGATAATGATTTGTTACATAACCAGGGTAATAACGTCTTTCATTTCACGTGTAGAATACCATTAAAAGATATCTTTGGATTTGCAGACGATTATAAAAAAGTAATACCTCATATGAGTTGTCAGCTAGTTTTAATTCGCTTTTAATTCTTAAGACGTGTTATGAAACCACTTACGGGTATGGGATATCATGAATTTAGCGAAAACGATGACGTAATCAGCCCCGGTGATGTTAAACCTAATTCAGTGTTCATTTTTGATGATATAATTTGCAGCAAGCAGGAAAATATTAGAGAATATTTTAGCATGGGTAGGCATAAGGGTGTCGACTGTTTTTATCTAGGCCAAACGTACGCCAAGATACCGAAACATCTGATTAGGGACAATGCAAACCTAATTATTCTCTTTAGACAAGACGAGTTGAACTTAAAACACGTGTTTAGCGATCATGTTGTAGGAGACGGTATTAGCTATGATCAGTTCAAAAACATTTGCTCTCTGTGTTGGAAGGAGCCGCATGATTTCCTGGTAATTAATAAAGACAGCTCTCTAGACCGTGGCAAATATCGGAAGGGTTTTGATTCATATATAAGTTTATAATTAGAGTCGAATCGTTTAGTAGTCTCTGCATAGCCGACATGTCCAACACGTATGATCTGAGTTTAAAGCGTAAAATAATACATGCTCGTAATGCTATACGTAAGAAGTTTGCATACTATCGTCGTGATAGAGCAGAAGCAGAACGTATGTATCGCGTCACGCACAATCCAGTTATATCACCACTGGAAACCATTGCTAAATCAGTTAACACCTCTAACGTACCCCTATTGAAAGTTAAAACACAACCATCTGCTGCTACTACTACTACAGCTAGTTACATTCCCCAGTTGAAAGTTAAAAAACAACCTGCTACATCATCATCATCGGAAGCAGACGAAGAAGAAGAAGAAGAAGAAGAATCTAATAAAACTCTTGATCTCCCTACTCATTACGGTATGCTGATAGCTAACGCTGTCGGAAACAAAAATATAGATAGAACTAGATTCGGTATTAGATATAAAATTGATCGAGACGCGTGGACATTTGCATCTTCCCCTGTGACTATGCGTGATACAAACATCATAATTAAAAACAACGTTTTCAAAGCAACACCCGGTCTGTTTGACTTACTCACGTTTAGTGAATTAGAGTCTATACCATCGCAAGCTGATATCAATAATTATATGCAGATAATAGCCCTTACTAATGCGCATAAGAAATCATATAGACCACAGGGTAAACTAACAGCTGTTAAACATTGGAAGTATGATTATATAATTAAACCGAACTTACCCAGAATCAAAGGCTTAGGCATTAGACTATCATCATCATCATCGTCAAATTTTAAAAAATTAAGCGATTGCAAAGTCGAATACGTCTACTGGAATAAGGCTAACGAGCTAGTCGACCGGCTTCGTTTGTTATATGCTGTAAAGAGTGCCGGCAACACTAGTCCACAGAATGAAAACGAAATAATATCAATTATAAGCGAACTTAAGGAGGAAGGCATCATAGAATAGAATATTTCGGGGGTATATAATGATATATTGCTTTAACATTGTTCAGTATTCATCAAACACGGCTGCTGCCAATATAATTATTTGAGACGTTGCTCTCTCGGTGTCGTTGAGATTAATTGTATGATAATGACTAGTGCTAAACAAACCGTTGTTGATGAAATACACAGGGCTGCTAGAAAAAACTTTCAAAGACGTCGCACTATAATAAAAGATTTCCAGGACTTGTTCCAGGCTGACTTAGCCGAGTTTATACCCTATGCTAAAGTAAATAAGGGGTATCGTTACATACTGCTGATGATAAACTGTTATTCGAAATATCTGTATGCACGACCGTTGAAAACTAAATCCGGAGAAGGGGTGACAAAGCAGGTCCGCGGCATCTTTAAGAGTTCAGTCATACCCAAGAATCTTCAGACGGATCTCGGGAAAGAGTTTTACAATAAACATTTTAAACGATTAATGAAAGAGCACACTATAAATCATTACTCTACATATTCCGTAATTAAGGTTTCGATAGTTGAACGCGTTATCCGTACAATTAAGCAAAAGTTGTATAAAGAGTTTAGCTACCGAGGATCATTTAAATGGATAGATATATTACAGAGGGTAGTTGACAGCTATAACAACACCAGACATAGAACGATAGGTCGAGTTCCTGCTACTGTTACACCTACCACCAAACTAACCGTTTATGACACTAATGTAAAATTTACAATTTACAAAACCTGTCACATATCTGCTGGAAGATCTTCATGGGGTTGCTGTTCGAGGAGCTTTCTACGAGTTCGAGCTGCAGAAAACCAATCAGCCAGACGTTTACTTAGTTGAAAAAGTACTTAAACGCCGCAGCAATGGTGACATTTACGTCAAATGGCTTGGTTTAAACGAAAAGTCCTGGATAAAAGCTGAAGATGTTGTTAAATGACAGTTCTTACCTATATAAAGTTTATATTACTAGATTAAATAAAGTATGTTGTTTTTGAGGTTTAAGTTTAATATATAGTAAATATTCTATTAAGTAAATGTTAAGTGTTAGAATATATATATATATATTTATAAGCCGATCTAAGTTATTTTGTTAGAAAATTAATTTGTAACATTCTGATATAACATATCTAGTTTATATTGAGTAATAAAGTAATATACTATATAAAACTATAATCACCTAGTTTAAGCTGATTTACAATAGAATATTAGTAATATCGTGTAACTATACGAAAAATAATAAAAACAGTAAAACATTTATCGATTTTTTTTTATTTTCACGTATAAAATAACAAAGCCGTCCGAACCAATCCCAGAACAGTAGACCTAACGGTTACCTCTATCCAATACTGTTTCATTTACTAGCATTAGGATGAAGGGAGAGAGAGTGAGAGAGCGTGAGAGTGAGAGAGGGAGAGAAGGTTCTTTAATGCGTCCTCTCTAATAGATGATAAGGAGAGAGTGAGAAGGAGAGAGCGAGAGAGAGAGAGAGAGAGAGAGAGAGAGAGAGAGAGAGAGAGAGAGAGAGAGAGAGAGAGAGAGAGAGAGAGAGGTAAATAAATGTTCCATTGTTTCGTATGCAAAAATTCACCAACCACTTTATTCATGATTATGTTGTAAATGGTGAAATATTCACCAACACAAACAGACATAACAATACCAAGTGAATCTTGTCACCACAATACACATTACTAAAGAGCGGAAAAATGCAAGGCAAAAAGAAAACATATGCACATTTAAATGCAACGAAATTTGACAAAAAAAATGCATGGGTTTCGACAAAAAAAAAATGCAACAAATATGTATATAATATACTATTAACTAACTAGTAATAACTAAATATTATTAGTAAAAACTTATTTGTTATAAGAATAAGGAAATTTCAATAAATCAAATCATAAATTAAATTTTGTTTCTATTATTTATTTCATCAACATCAAGTTTATTTTATGTATACACCGATGTATACAGTTATGTTACATTGTTGCATTATTATTACATGGCATTACACGGAGTTTCGCATTTATTGATATAAAAAATTTACAATAAACAATAATATTAAAGCCTTAAATTTTAGGTTTTAGGCATTTTAATTGAATCTACAAACAATTCTTATTTCATCAACATCATAAAATGCACATTGCATATTTTCCGCTCTTTACACATTACCCATGAGATATTACACGAGAATAGCATAAACGATGAAAACAATTGTAAATTCATATTTTTCCCTATTTGGGGTGTAAGCCTGTAAGGGAAATAAAGACATTATTATAATTATTGTTATTATTATTATTATCCGTAAATTGTTCGGCGATTTGCGTTTAAAATTTTAATGCTGAATTAATTATCTTAAATTATTATATGTAATTAAAGTATTAATGACGACGATAATTATTTTAAGAAATCGGTAAAATTTATTAATATAAAATGATAAACCTTGGCTCCCCCTATTAACAATCAGTAGAACGCCCGTAATCGGTAATACAACTTTCTTCATGATGACGAACCAAATGCCGATAATACAGAATGTCGGTACAAAAATCACGTAAAACGACACTGGCGCCCTTTGTTTTCCCCTAGTAACACTAACTCCATTTAGCCATGTGACGAACCAAATGCCGATAATACAGAATGTCGGTACAAAAATCACGTAAAACGACACTGGCGCCATTTGTTTTCCCCTAGTAACACTAACTCCATTTAGCCAAGTGACGAATCAAATGCCGATAATACAGAATGTCGGTACAAAAACGACACTGGCGCCACCTGTTTTCCCCTAGCAACACTAACACCATTTAGCCAAGTGACGAACCAAATGCCGGTAATACAGAATGCCGGTAATGCAGATTCCGTACTTAACCACCTAGAGAGAGACAGACAAAAAGTCACCAGATTTAGAGAGAGACAGAGAATCTAGGGTCCCTAGAACTGTCTGGCCCAGGTGGCCCAATACCTACTTACGTCCTCACAATATGTACTCAACATGTATGTTAACCTTTTGTACTCTCTTTATTGTCTTTAGTATATAGTTGTTTTTTACAACTTGTGTTTGATTTATCTCTACCTCTGACTACGTCCTCCAGTCACGAAATCCCCCACGTGACATTGTGGTGGAGGCGCCGTACTCTATGCGAATTATGGGTAGTTGTGATCAGGCTACCCAAAGCTTAGTTACCAGGAGGTTATCTCCTACGCTTAGTCTGTAGATCTAGTGCTAGACCAGGGGTGGTCCCGACCTCCCCTGTATTGTATTAGTTTAGGAGGACATGTACGTCCTCACAATATGTCCTCAACATGTATGTTAACCTTTTGTACTCTCTTTATTGTCTTTAGTATATAGTTGTTTTTTACAACTTGTGTTTGATTTATCTCTACCTCTGACTACGTCCTCCAGTCACGAAATCCCCCACGTGACACTATTAAAACGATTGTCTCAAACTAACGTTAATCTCTGCTTAAGATTAACCGTAGGTCGTTCAAACGGCTATGAAACTACCGATACAGATAAGTACGGCACATAAATCTTGTAAAATTAAGGCTTGTTTTGGTAATTACAGTGCACTACTAACTAGGTATAGGTACTACAGAAATACGATTACAATTTACACCGTCAGATATATTAAAAGGTGCTTAGCTGCAACATTACACTATTTAGAAGAAGGGTCATTTTACACAAATTTTGTCTGCTCTAAAATTATGATATCCTTTAGAACTCGAAGCTAAATTTACCCCTTTCAAAAGATATGGTAAATATTTTATATTTTATGAGAAACTGGATAACCTGTATCTCGAATACATTTCTGTATGTGGAAGGGTGCATTGAAATTAATTTACTCCATATATTTAATCAGTTTTTGATGATACCCGCTATAAGTTGGTCAGATCGATTAAACCACAAACTGTATTTTCTGAATTTAGCGGTTCGAACTGCTACACGATAGGAGTGTAATTAAAATCTTTAGTGATATACTAGGAAAAGGACAAAATCGATTTGTTTGAGCTCTTCCTTTTTCTTTGCAGGATAATTTTAACTGAAGAGGTACTTCCTAAGTTTAGATGATTAGAAAGTTCTTTAATGACATTCAGTTTTTAATCTTCTTGTAGAGACACTATACTACAGATTATATCGATTTTCTTAGACGAATGATATCCACACAGTATAGCTTGTAACTAGGTAAACGATAAGAATTAAATGTAATCGACATGTTACCATGTCACATGGTACGCGAGATTCCATAATTTACTGCATCCTGTGTTATTACGCAACCATATGCTACATAAAGTATGTTTACTGATGTAAATCCCTATATGCTGGTGCTTGAAAATTAAATTCGCAGTACACATCAAAGACGTGTACGTGAGATAGGAACTAAATACTCTACTTAATTGTTAGAAGCAGAAAATTAAAAGGGAATAAACAAAGTTTGTAGAAATTTAATAAAAACACCATCTTATTTTATCTTACTATTAATATCGTAAGTGGTAAGGAGATTTCAACGGCTTATGTCTTCTTCCATAATACTAAAACCACTAGAACAAGGTATTATATGGTATTTATGGTATGCTATTGGTTATTAAGAACATGTATGAAAGGAGAGAAGCAGTGAATGACATAGATTAAATTTGTCAAACATGGAAAATGAATTGTGATTGCACATCACAGTAAAATAGTTATTTACGTTATAAGTCCTGAAACTGGAATTTTACAGTTGAATAAGATGTTACGGACAAGGCGACGAAGGAGCCGAGTCTGGAACATCGAAATGAGACTGTAAGAACATTTCCAGGGCGTTTACCGTAATGTATTTTATTTAATTCTGCAATTATTGGATTATTGGTTTAATTTGAAAAAAATTATATAAAATACATTTAAGACATACTATATAAAAAACTAGTATCTATGGCACCTATTAGTCGAATTCAAAATATGGACATCTATGAAAAGCACTCGTGGTAACTGAGTACTAATTCATTGTTCAGTTGATTTATTTTATTTAATTCCTCTAAAATTTTCTTATTTCCACTTTATATGTAAATGACACTTTATAGTAGCATTCATGGTAACTAAGTAAATAAGTAGCTACGGCTACAGCCCTATAAAATTTGATGGGCTTCTAAAAGAGACTTGTAATGTTCTACAATGCTCATCAACAAAAATCTAGTGGTAATAATTTGTTACTTAATCACAACACCATGAAAACGTCTAGCTATAAATTGTCCTAGCGTCTTTGATTATAAAATGTCTTTTTATACAAAATATACAATAAATTAATAAGAAAACGTTGGTGAAGATGGAAATAAAACTTTGTACGCTGCACGCTTTGCAATTAATCTTTACTTGCCTCATTGGATTATGGAAGCTCGCTTCTTTGTCGCTCGCCCCACAAACTTTCCAGCTCGCCCGTAAAGATTCATCTACAAAGCTTGCTACGTAAATAACTATTACAGTCATATTCGACACAACATGGTTATATGATGCAGTATGAAATAAAAGATTTAGCAGATCTAATTAAATTTTTTATATCCTATACAGGGTTCATGAAATACCACGAAAATCCAAACAATTACAAAATAATCTTTAAAACCAACATGAATAATTTTTCATTCTTATTTAACGATGGAGACAGAACACACAATATCATAAAATCGGACATTTACTTTTTGAATTGTTCTTTTTTTAATATATATAAGGTATATATTGGAGAAACGCTTTGAAATTTTGACATAAAATATAAAGATGATACACGTGCGTTTGTTGCTGAAATAAATATCGGGAAAAATCTAATTACGCAAAACACCTTTTGGAACAGAATCACACAATGACTCCCAAAACAATATTAAATTCCTACTTTTTTGTAATAACAAAAAAAATAAAAACTAAAAAATAAAACCTGCAAATAGGATGTGGTCTAGAATCGAATGGGGCACATTTTAAAAATGTCTTACATTATACACGACGGCTCAAAAGAGTGTGCTAAACAAAACTTTTTGTTTGTTGTTGAATTTTTTTCATTGAAATACCCTGTCTATTAATGACCCAGAATATATGCGTTAAGACGCGGATGATGATTTTAATATGAATTATGCAGGTCCAATTAAATGTTGTAAGCAAGTAGCTTTAGAGAAATTAACGTTATTAGCGAGATAAAGCATTTCCAAGGTAATGAAAACAGTAAAATGTAATACACAATTAGAAGAAAAAACTAGATTGCGATCTTCTTTCTTGAATTAAGACATTTCCGGTAAGCTTTTTGCTTATACAGAGTAGTCACATTTCCCATAATCAAAAACTTTATATTTTTTACTGACGCACTCTATATACCTCGTATTTTTTAAATCCCGTTTCACATGCTTTCAAATGATATCATATTTTATACCTTTAAGCCGTTTTCTAGATATTATATCCTGAAATTTAAAAATCTAGATTTTTGTCAGTTTGTTTTTCTCCGATATAAAATATGTATTCATATCCATTTTTAAATCACTAATAGCAAAAGAAAAGCAGTAAATAATTTTTAAATGCATTCATTCTAGTAAAAGCAAGCCTTTTGTTATTGTTCTCGATTTTTTGTGGTTAAAATAAAGGGAATCCGCATAGTAACAAGGTTTTTCAAGAAAATGGCCTTCAATGTACCGCCATTTTGAGCCATAAAATTTTAATAGACCATAATACTTAGGTTATACAACTTATTCATGCTTCAGTTTAGACTTTCAACTTTCTCTCTTTTAAAATTAAGGCAGTTCATGGGTGGATTGGAGCATTAGTAAACTCATAGAGTTATGGAGAACGGCGCCAGCATGATTGACTTAAACCAATAAAATATTATCAGTAATTCTTGACAATAACGGAGTTCTAAATCTTAGAGTTAATCAGTCTCAATCATGCACGGACCGAATTCCTACACCACGTTATTACACAAAAATACCACATAATAAAAATCAGACAATAACACAGCCACACAAAATAAAAAATGTGTCCGGGCCAAAGCACCTGACCAGTATATTCCCATGTAATCTTCAGCGCTGAATCCGAATCCGGAGTCAGA
Organism: Agrypnus murinus; assembly: GCA_929113105.1. Classification (NCBI taxonomy): domain Eukaryota; kingdom Metazoa; phylum Arthropoda; class Insecta; order Coleoptera; family Elateridae; genus Agrypnus; species Agrypnus murinus. The sequence continues at coordinate 157,855,259 of OV816025.1, forward strand.
ATCACCGATTTACCTCCGGTTTTGTACATAACCTCAAAGAATGGCCAAAAATGAGCAAAATGAGATTTAACGTAAAAATTTGAAATGTCCCCCTATTCTCATGTATTTTGATGCGCTGAAACCGGATATGATGATGAGAAATTTCTTTAACTAGCCATATCAACGCTTTCACCCCATTTCTCTCCCCATTTCGCGGTAGAAACTTCATTTATCGTAAAAATTTCAAATATTCCCCTATTCTCATGTATTTTGATGTGCTGGAATTGAATATAATGATGAAAAATTCCTTCAACTAGCCAATTCAACGCTTTTACCCAACTCCACCCTCCATTTCCCCCATTTCGAGGTAGAAAATCCATTTATCGTAAAAATTTCAAATATTCCCCTATTCTCATGTATTTTGATGTGCTGGAACCGAATATGATGATGAAAGATTCCTTCAACTAGCCAATTCAACGCTATCACTCCATTTCATCACCATTACACCTCCATTTGGGGATTCTAAATTGGATATTCTTCACCATTCTTATGTGTTTTGAGGCGCTTACAGGTTTCTGAAACCGAATGGATGAATGCCTTTTCATAGTTCTACAATTTTTGGTAGCAACAATTTAACTGAATTTTAGATAGTTTTCTTTAGCAGAAGAACTTTGACATCGTTTTATAAAGGTTCAAATATTTCAAAATTGAAAAATTGAAGAAAAGCATCGTCATGGGCCCCCGGGTGTTCATGCAGCAGCGAACGTGTGAACAAATATTGATTATTCTACTGAAATCGCTTATAAGACTTTGCTCAAGCAGTCAAGAAAAAAACAGTAGGAAGTGGAAGTGAATATTTAACTTTACAGTGGAATGAAGAAAAGATCGGCGAACCTTCCTAGTAGAGCAAATGAAGATGGGAACTGTTTACCATGCAAGATAATATTGCGTAGGCTGAGGTTATAATATTAATTAGGCTGGTTGATGGAATTTTGAATGATTGTAATCACTTCCAGCGCCTCAAAACACATAAGAATGGTGAAGAATATCCAATTTACAATCCCCATTTGGGGGGTGTAATGGTGATGAAATGGGGTGATAGCGTTGAATTGGCTAGTTGAAGGAATTTTTCATCATCATATTCGGTTCCAGCACATCAAAATACATGAGAATAGGGGGATATTTGAAATTTTTACGATAAATGAACTTACTATCCCGAAATGAGGGGTGAAGTGGGGTGAAAGCGTTGAATTGGCTAGTTGGAAGAATTCTTCATCATCATATTCGGTTCCAGCACATCAAAATACATGAGAATAGGGGGATGTTTGAAATTTTTACGATAAATGAAGTTTCTACTGCGAAATGGGGGGAGAAATGGGGTGAAAGCTTTGATTTGGCTAGTTAGAGGAATTTCTCATCATCATATCCGTTTTCAGCGCATCAAAATACATGAGAATAAGGGGACATTTCAAATTTTTACTTTAAATCTAATTTTGCTCATTTCTTGGCCATTATTTGTGGTTATGTACAAAACCTGAGGTAAATCGGTGATTCTGATTCGGATTCTGATTCAGCGTTGAAAATTACATGGGAATATACCGGTCAGGTGCTTTGGCCAGGACACTTTTTTTATTTTGTGTGGCTGTGTAATTTGTGTCACATTAAGGATCTTCGTTTACTTTATGATAATTATATTACTTATGAACCAACTTTTAAAATTTTAATACAACCAGCTAAACGATCTTTCATTTTAATACATTAAATTTGAATTACCCACGTTACTTCAGGTATCTCATTGTAGATGATCACCAGATTTCCAAAGGTTTCCGAAATGTGCGACAAACCGTAACTTCGCAATACAACGAAAACTATAATTTCGTTATTCCATAACTTCCAAACAATGGGTTAACACTTTCAGTATTTCAGAAAACTATTTTGCACTATTTACAGAATAATTATCCGAAGATAAAAAATTTCGAAATAAATTGTAAAGTTAAACCTTGCGCTAAATTTACGTGTTTACTTCGCCAAGTCTACACAAGAACGGAGGGAATGAAAAGCCTCTTTTTAACGAGTAAACAGACGTGGATCTCGTGACCAATATGTTGCCTTTTGACTGATAATTGGCTGAAGCAAAGCGTCAGTCGAGTCAACTTGACGCAAAATTGACAAACCGGAGAATTGTTATTGATCAACAAAAAAAGGAAAATCAAAAGGATTCGAAGCATCAATAATTAGCAATTATAATGTTAAGCTTAATTAACAGAAGAGAAAAATACAATAAGAATTAACTTATCAAAAATCGATAATTTCCAATCAGAAACACAAATCTAGATGGCGATGCAAATAAACATTAAAAATCGAATTTTATAATATATATGGTTATTAAATGGTAAACCAAATGATAACCCAATAACATCAAGGTGCTAAGAAACAAATGAAACAGTGACTCCTTTAGAATCATAGTTACTGAAAACTGTTAAAATACTTTTGTCAGGTGTTTTTTATTTGTTTATTTACGTCCGCAAAATGACTTTATAGTTTTTATACTGAGAGTGCAAAAATTCAAGTGCAAGTGCAAGATATCTCAATGCCAAGAACATATCAAGCACAAATGCATTTGAGAGGCCATTGCAAGGTTTTTTAGAAACAAGAAACGTTACTTATAAAAAAGAAAATATTTTCAAAAAAAATCAATAAACCAGTGTCCAATAATAATTTAACTTACGTATATCGTATACCTCAATGAAAAACATTTATTAGTGTATTATAAGTACCATTTTTGGTGACCCTTAGTTGACCACAAATGCAGCATTGACACAAAGACATACTAATCTCGTGTCAGTACATGAAAATCACAAAATCGCCACCGTGGCTTCATCAAAATGGTTAACGATACACGTATATTACACGTTTCAAAACATATACGTATATCGTACACGTTTGATTTATATACCATAATTAAAAAGTTACCAAAATATGATTGAATACACGTATATTAAACTATAATGCAAATTCCTGTGTTGCTTGGGAAACTCAATATAGCCTAGACCACGGTTACTATGATAATATTCCATCATTAATTGTAATGAGAATAAATAATAAAGGAAATTGATGTGATTCCATGGAGTGAAGGTAAACACAATGGGTATCACTCAAATAATGATCCAGGTGGATATATATTGAGAAAAAAAGGAGGGGGAATAACATACTATTAGACGACGAAACCAAAATCTAAAATAAAAATTACCTAGTATTTCTAAACATACTAATAGACTTGATGTGTATAAGACGAGACATTGAGGAAAGCTAAAAGTGAAACCATCGTGCTGCATGTCCCAATAAATTGGAAAGAAAAAAAGAAAGTTTAAAAGTCAACAATTCAAATTGACGTCGTACCTACACGTTTCAGCTCCTCCCAGATAACGAGGCTGCAGCCTGAGCAAAGGGTGTCAGCAGCGACAGTAAGACGGGGCCCAACTACAACAACCACCGCAGACATGCTTAAAAGGAGCCGGGAAAAAACACACATAAGTTCATCAGGTTCGTGTTTTAAATAGAAAAGAAATTAAAAGGTTTTTTGCTTTTGTTCTGCTATATGATAGTCATAACAACACTGCTGCAAAGGAAAGTTTATTACAAAAGTGAATGCTTACCCTAAAGTTCTGATCACTGTATGAACCGCAAGTAAATTTCTATATACTCTGAAAAAATAAATCACATAAATAAAATTTATATTCAAAATAAATAAATCTAACACTTTAGTGATTTTGTAATATTTATTCATAGAGTTATTTGAGGTTAAATCAAATTCATCAACAACTTTGATAAATATTTTCGAACTGTTACTTTTAAAATGTTCACTCGATACAATCTCATTAAAGCAAAACTACTGCCAATCCCATCCTGTAAAACTATTAAATAAAAAACTGAGTTCTTAATCAAAGAAACCAGTTAAGGACTCATAATTTAGCAGTCTCATTAATAAATATCATAAAACGAAATATAGATTTGCAAAACCCTGAGATTAATATATAAGGCATCTAAGATATATTAACATATTATTATCATTATCATCATTTTTTCAAGATCATCGCAATATGTATTTAGAAGCATGTAAAAAGGACAAGACTTTAACGCATATCTTTATGATCATTAATATACAGGGTGTTCCATTGAAAATACTTAAGTTTCGTTTAGTACATTTTAAACATTTCAAAAATGTACCCTTCTTGATTCTAGACCACATCCAATTTTTTAAAAGTTTTTAAATACTGACAGATCGTTCCTCGATCGATGGGGAACACAAATAATATCCTACCGCAAAATTGCAAGCAGAAGTAAAACAAACTTTAGAAAACTGAAAATATCTGCTTTTGAGAATTAGAAAAACAACAAATCGTAATTAAAAACCAATAACTACCTAAACTAGGTGGACTCATCAAAACACATCCACAGAATATGCATATAGACCAGTTACATCATACCATCAATGCACTTAATCACATTTTGTCCAAAAAACTGAAGCACATTAATTATACGATAGGTTATAAATCGAAATATATCAAAAATTTATTATACTCAGTCAATATGCTATAAAACCTACATTTTCTACTACATTCAAAACTCGTTAATTTTGACGTATCTAGTATGTTTCTAAAATACCGCGCAACCAATGTATTCTTTTGTTAGATAGTGCCTTGGTTAATAGTAATATAGAATTAGTCAAAAGATTAGATTTCGTTCAGTTACTTGATTTTCGTACAAATAAAAATTCTTTTACTTTCAAAATATAGCATACCTACAAGCAGATGGTTTACTTGTGGAAAAGTAACTCAGCCCTCTGTTAGCTAACATGTTTATGAATAGTTTAGATGATCAAATACCTAAATGAAATCTTTCTAAACATACTATGTTTTGGTTTCGTTATATTGATGATATTTTAGCAGTCATCAAATAATTTTTAGTTTCTATTATTAGTCTCTACTAAAATATGAACTTTATATTAAAAAAAACAAAATAGGGCTAATAACTTTTTAAATTTAACCATTAAGATTCGCACACAATATGTTTGAATTTTCCATATCCATAAAACCTATACATACAGACATTACTATCCCAAATGAATTCTGTTAACACAAAGCACAAACATGATTGACACTTTAATGAACAACAATTATAAAATAAACTTTTAAATCCAACACTTTATAATTTTTATTTAATGCTGAGACAGTACACATGATATCATGAAATCAGTCATATGCCGTTTAAATTGTTCGTTTTGTAGTTCGGTATATAAATGACAAACTCTTCGAAATTTTGACATAAGATAAAAAGAACACATTTAAATACTATATTTCAAGACAAAATTGTTGATAAAGATAAAGGTTACCTAGAAGACGTTGAGTTTTAGTTCATACTTAATGCTTGCATACAAACATATTTTAAAATAAAACCATGTAACATACAATCATTAGCAAATGTCTTGTCCCGAGTAAGGACGTTGCTGCTTTCAGAATCGAAATACCCCTTATACTGTGTACGAAAGAGACCGAATTAAACAGAGATGGACAACTACCTGGGCAAGATATTTAAATTCTTTAAAGCTTGTTTTGAAAACACGCTTGGAAATACTCTTGTTACTCATTCTATTCAAAATTTCTTTGACACACTTCATAAAATAGTCCTTTTAAATAGAAGCATCTACTAGTTAAACAAAGTTATATAGCGTGTTTATGTTTCATTCTTTACCTTTAATAAAAAATAACTAAACGAAAATAATAATGAAAACAATCATCAAAAAATATAGGCTTAGGAGTATTTTAGATAATTAAATTATCGCAGAAATTAATGTAAGCGATAAATAAAAATAAAGTAATAATATAGGCATTTATTTATGTAAATACGTTAAAATTTTAAAAGTTATTAAATATACAGTTGTTTTAATAAAAATACTACAAACTAAGAAAAAACTAGAAACATAGATATAGTCAGTACTAAAAACAAAACAGTCACAAAACAAAAATTAAGAAACAGCCTTGACAAGCATAGAACCTTAGCTCGTATATCATTAATATCTGTTTACCTAAAATTTTTAGAAAATATTAGTGGAAGATTACAGATTTTTTTAAAGCCCGTCTCCTTTTAAGTAGATTAGTCAATGGGCTTAATTTTTCTCTCTAACACATTATTCTGTCAATTACCCATCTCTTTCTTGCATGTATTACCTAAGTGCAAAAGTTGTACCCATTCTCATAAACATTCTAGTAACTACTTTCAAGATATAATCCTGTGAATGTACCCAAACTGTATTTATTATTATTAAACTTAATTTTTTAACCGGCAACTACTGGGAATTTTACCTGAAGGTGAATAAACCAACCCTTAATGTTTAAATATGCCTCGTTAGTATGCCCAATCTGATTCTACTTTGGAAACTCGGGGAATGATTATTAGTTTTGATTGATTTATTATTTTTAGCTTTTTTTACAATAAAAACTGATTACAGTTAGTACTAAAAATTTAGTTTTTTTTAGTGTTTACAAAATAATTAAACTTTGTAAATAAAGAAATCAAACTCGTATATAAATTAATAGAGTTTATAATAAAGTAGAAAAAAGTATACGATATTTATTTCTTAAAATAGAAGAAACGATAGTAGAAGTGAAACGGCTGTTTTGTATTCCAGTAAAATAAAAAACTCACTTAAAAATAGCAGTTTTTATTACTCTATTGTTGTTATACAAAGCCACTCTAGGTAGGGTAGCAACCTTTAAAACTGGTTGGATTTGCTGTGTTGTTTGTAAACAAAAGAAACTATGCACCGAAACGTACGTCGTTTCTTTTACCAGAATTGTTAAATGTGTTGCCTGCTCGGTACAAGACATTTGCTAATGACTGTACATCTCATTCTAACAGCAGTATTAAACCCAGTAAAAATATAGAAGTACAAGTCCTGTAAAGAATTTCAAAGTAAGTACAAACTCATGATTTTTCCCGAGGTTCCAAAATACTCTAAGAAATTTATAAAACACTCCAGCTATTCATTAACCACATCATAATTCACCACAGAATAAAAATATACTAAAGACAAGTTTACAAAAAAGTCATCAAATATTCAACTTTATATTAATTTATCGGTCAAATCGTTACAAGCAAGCCGTATTTTTCCGATTGTAACATTTTTACATTTTCAGGCTTAAGTTTCTTTTTTTGGCTCGTAATTTACAGCGTTTAATTTAGGGAAGAATTTTTTAAAGCTCTTTAAATTCCTAAAAAGGTGAGCAGGTAGTTAATAAATTTTTCCTTCTGCTTATCACAAATCTAAGTACCATAGTATATAACATGAAAAATAAAGGAATTCCTTAATTAAAGTTTCAAAATTCTCTTACCCTTTATGAGTACCTCTGTAATTTTATGGTTTACACGAACTCGCACTTTTTATTAATTTTTCGTGATACAATGTTTAAAAAATGGAAATTCTTTATTCATACCGGTTAATTGGCCTATTTTAATTAAATCCAGACAGACGCGAATGGCAAAATTTACACTGTGCAATAACGGTTACCGAAAGGACGTAGATAAACAAAAGATTCTAATGTTAACAATTAACAAACTTAATGGAAATAAATGTAATTTACTTGTTGAATTCGTAATCTTTTGAATTTTTTAGTCGTGCGTGTATGAGCAAATTAGTTTTTCTACGAAAGAAAAGTTGTTTAAACTGCGAACAATGCCTAAATATTGTATACAACCTGTCCCAAACTGAAGGCATCAACATTGGTATCTCACTTATTACACGAGATAGAAGAAAGGTTAAATAAGGAAGTTTTTGTAGAATTTCAGGCTGATTTCAGATACCGCCTGCATTTTAATCTATCTGTTTTAGTTTTTGAGTATGTTGAGTAGTCAATAACAGGCGAAGCCTAGTCAGTAAAAGATAACAATACGATAAAGACATACCTTTTGTAGCTATAGAGTAATTTAGTAATTCCGAAGTTATAGTAATTTTTCTTGGATCATTATAATCTGAAATAAATATTTAATTTGAGTTTAGACCTCTATTTAATGTATAGGATGAGCCATTTAAAACGAAGCAGGCGGGTTTTCGAGCAGTTGAAGTTGATGTTTCAAAAATACTTAGACATATCAACTCGTTTTGTCATCTTTTGCAATAAAAGTCACTTGCAAATCGCTTTATTTGTTCTCGCTGTGACCACAAACCTTTAAACCACTTTTTAAATTTTAAATTGTGCCACCTAAAATTATAAGTGATACGGCAAATAATACATCATTTGAAAAGTCTTCACAACAAAAATTTTGATGTTCTATCGATCCGTTTTTAGATATGCAAATCCAAACCTGTTATTATAAAACCAATAATTTTATTTAGAATACTAAATTATTTATTTAGAATTCTGTTTACGAGTTTAATTCAATTAATTAGCAGTGGTTCACACAATTAGGAAAATAGGTTTTAAATAATCACCCTTTCTTCAAAAATGGTTGGTGCATCAACCGTACATGTACGGTTGATGCACCAACCATTTTTCACATGTGAACAGAAAATACGTTTTGGAGTTAGTGGAAAAGTTCCGAGAAACTGAATCAGTGGCTAATAAGAAACGGAATCATTTTAGGACAAGTTACTACAGACCCAATGCTGAGCACGAGGAAATTTATTATTATTATTACATAACATTGATAGAATAACTATTCGCTGAATACTGAAACATTACAAATTTCATTCTTAAAAATTTATTGAGTAGTAAGAAGAAGTTGTTAGAATAAGGATGATTTTTATCAGCGACAAGAGTTTTGAGAAGTTATATAGGCCCTATCTTCATGGCACTACATCATGATGCACATCAACGCGATATGCAAGCAACATTTTGAGCTGATGTTGCTACTATATATTTTGTAACAGACAGTTTTTTCTGTCTATTTGTTTGTTTTAATATTACCTCGTATATTATAATAATAATTGCTACAACCTATTACCTGGCAAACGGCTCTAGAAGCTATGAAGCTTGTGCGGGAGGAGGGGACGATTATTGTCCTTACGCTGGCCAAACGTGCGGCTGCAATCGACTTAAAGGTGCTACAACACAAATCCCACATATTGGTAAAAATGTTATTGGGTCATCTTTTGGAAGTCTACTATAAAATTCAATTTTAATAATATTTTTTATGACGTCATCTATGTTGGGCATTTCATGGGTTTAAATCAATCGTTCTGGCGCCCTTCTCCATAGCTCTATGAATTCGCTGATATTCCAATTCACACACAACCTGCTTTAATTTAACAAGAAACGAGTTGTGCTTCTTATTCAGGCTAAGGCGAGGCCTAATTAAGTATAATGTAAAGTATTATGATTTAATTAGAATAGTTTTGTATGTTAATAGTTAGCGCCTATGCGTGAAAATATTGTTTAGTAGAATTTTAAGGCAACCAATTGCCGATCAACAAAAGAGACATTTTGCGTCATTGTTTAACAGAATTTATTCGCTACAATTTTGGTAGGAAAATGCACACGGCGGAACAGTACACAGAGTAATCAGTAACCGCGCCACACTTGTAGTGTAGTGATGATCTATTCCTTGTTGTTACCGGTGTTTGCGTAAGAAGTGTGACGCATGAACACGATATCAACTTAAAAACTGCATTGGAGATCCTTTCCTCGGCATTGACGCTTACTCTCATAACGGTGTCTTGCTCTTACGAGAACGTCCCGCAATTGTTAAAAGCTCTGAAAAGTCTGTTTAGTCATTCCTAAAAATGACTGAAACTTGTTATCATCCTGTTTTAGTTTTTTAGCGACTACAAACGACCTACGACAATGTTTCTCAACCTATGGGGTATGATCCAAATTTTGGGTTGTGTTAAATTTTTAATAGACCGTGAAATAACAGCTGCTACCTTGCGTCAAATAAGGAACTGGTGAAATACTCTTGTATTGCCGATTCTTTGTATGATTCAAAAAAAAGTTATTAAAATACGGTGTGAGAGATAATGTAAGAACTGCTGTTAGAGCTCAAAGAACTGTTAGTCTTGCATTTTTACATAGTTGAATTCAAATAATAATAATAAAATGAAATCAAAGTATTTAGGTATTGTTTTCCGATATTAAAGTAGGCCAATCTTTTTGAAATTTTGCAAACACCTTATTTGATATTCTGACTAATTTATCTTAATAATTTGTTGTTGCATCTTGTACAAAAATTGTATTTTACTTGAAAAGAAAGCATTTTTTCGGCAATTACCAGAAGGTGTTAAACTTTAAAAAGTTATAATACGCTTAAAATTAGTTTCAAACCAAGCAGGGTTAAATTCCCAAAAACGAAATTTAATTCAAAGAGTACTTCTCCATTATATGTATTATCAAGTTAATCCGGGTACACCCAGTATCATGCTGATATACTATCTTCTTTTTTAATTTATGTTACAAACAATTTGCATCACAGTACAACTACTAACAAATATGTTGGGTCGCGCGGCAAAAAGGTTGAGAAACGCTGATCTAGGATTCCTGTTCTTGTTTTTTGTCGACTTTATAAATGCTTGTACATAGATTAGGAAATATTCCTCTTCACTGGAAAAGGGATCATTATTATCGCACGCGTGTCGTGTGAACCTATAAGTGTTGTATACAATTGTTTTTGTAGTATCGTCTGCATATCGAGTTGATGTGAAGATACGGCCTATATTTTTTATAACACGAATAGCTGTCTATAGGAGTGTTTGTTGTACATCTGCTTTTTTGGCAAGTGCACGTCTTTTGTAAACTCAACTATAAATCGTTACAACGCCCCCATTAGTCCTTAATAGATATTAAATGATATCAAATGTCGTAGATAGGGTAGTGTTTTGCCTAAATCGTTTCATGGTAAGTAGAAAATTGGCAAGTCGTACTGCGCCAACTTTCATTTAAATTTTGCTGACTTTTTCCCTCGAAGGACTGTTTTGGCTAGGACATGCATTCATTTGATGAATTGTAAAGAAAAGTTGTTTTCTGTGGGTTTTCTATTATTAAACCTAAAAACTTAGTGGGAATTATCTATTGTCTTCAGTTAGCTTATAGTGTTTTTTAAAGACTCGTTTATTGAAGGTTGTTTGATCTGAGGCTTCGTTCTACGCTGTTTGATACCATCCCCTTGGGCGAATTTATAGCAACATCAATACAGAGTTGAATTGAGCTGGTTTACAACTAGTGAATTGATTGGAAAGCTACTTGATTGCAAAAATAAAATCAAGGAGTTCAACCAAATTCGAAGTGGCTGACTTGACAAATTTGTTAAACAAATTCGTTCAAGTAATTCAGTATTATTAATTGAACAATAAGAAAAGTAAGTGATCGATATTTAAGGTACCTTTAAGGTATTTAAATATATTGTTGATAGAAAATAGAAAATGAAAAGATTATTTCGAAATATTTTAATCGTTAAAATATATAAAACAGGAAAATTAAGAGAAACTCATAAAATTCAAGAACAATATGTTTTGTCTGTAATCTTTAAGCATATTTCGCTTTTGAGTAAAAAATATTTTGAACTATTTATTGTAATACTAATACTAGTGAAGTAAAGTAAATTTGTTTGCATTTTTATAACAATAAATAATTTAATACTAGTAAAATAAATTGAAGATAACCTTTCAATTTTCCCATACCCGAAAACCGTGGTATTAAATTATTAAAATTTTTCTCAGCTATTGAGCGTAGGGCGCATTTATTTCTGCTCTTGCTCTATTATAGACGCAAAACTTTGATTGCTGTAACGCAACAGTCAAAGCCGGTGTACAGTTTTGTTGGTCTAGATTTTGCTTTCTTCCGATTTCGATGGGTATTCTCTGTACCTTGTGTGTTTTTAAATCAGCTTTTACGTTGACTTGGTGTATAATGGCCTTAGAAGTCTGAAATGTATTTACCAGAGTACCTTCAGACAACTGATCTTTTTTCTTTAATACCATCCGAAACGAACAGATATACGTTTTTATTTTTAAACTCTTAAATTTTTAGATCAGAACCAGCATTAATCTCCAGATCATCGTTCTTTGCAAGTTTTAATAACTTGGCTGAAATGTGTATATTGAGGGCATCACCACCGTAAAACGTTTGGGTACACACTCATTGATTATTGTCATAGTAGTCACTAATTATTATAAACCTATAAAATTAAATCTCGGGTATTCAGCAAAATAAATTAATTTGCAGACAAAATTAATTTGTACTGAAATACACAAGATTGAAATGTACTTTTTCTATTTAATACAGTGAAAGAAAATTTATTTTGTAATACTAATTATCATGTAAAGGAAACAGTTTAGTAATTTGCTACATTTCAATATTAACACTTCAGTGGAACCAGATCGAAATATTCCAGATTAAATTAATTTAACTGATATGGTTGAGAATCTGATGAAATAATAGTCTAGTTTAATTTAAATTTGGATCAAAATAATAAAAGTTAGAATAATGTTCTCACATAAATTTCACTAAGCAGGATCTGTTTTGGCATTTTGATATTTTATGTAATGAAATTTTCTCTAAAGTAAGGCAATAGTGCATGAATATGTATTGAGAAGAAATTCCTGTAGTATAATTCAGTTTAGATCAGTTAAAACATTAGCAGTGGTAAAATACCGCCCATATTCTAATTTCCCTTTCTGTCAAATACGTTTCCTCTTATTATCTTATTCCACTTAGTACGTAATGCAAATTCATGATCAGACACTAAACTGTCACTAATTTAAGCCCTAGGCAAACTAGACTGAAACCAAAGGTACTGTTATAATTGTTCCCTAAAACGTTTATTTTATTTACATTTTTTTTTGTTTTGTACTGTAACATAACTTAATTAAATAACCGACGTTGAAGTTTGTTTTCCATATAAAAAGATTGATATTCTTTTAAGAGGATAATGCACACTTGGGACCACATTATTCAGTTACCCTAAAAGCAACTTGCATATTATGTATATACTAAATTTAAATTCACCTTAAGGGTGCGTGTTTTAATGGAGTCACAGAACAGCTACAAATTCATAAACTTAAGGTAACGCAGTTTCTTGTAAGTTGATGAGATGAGAAGAAATATGTTTATTTTGTATAAAATGTGTACTACTATCCTTTTTTAGAATCCTAAACTACTAAACCAGCGAAAAAAACGAGCAAATAGTAAATTCTACATACAGCGCTATTAAATTAAGTTGCAATATGTGCAATTTTCCTATGTTGCATTTGAAAGTAATCGAGTCAAAGCGTTGTGCACACATAGGCAACCCATTATACAGCACGTTCTTTTATACGCTTTATATATTGCATAGTAAATAAGTAGCACTGTACAACAGTTGCGCTATACTTTTATCTTTATTGGAATATATAAGAAAATGTACCCATTTTTAGGGACAATTCCATACAATTTCAATAAGAGTAAATTAAATAATTTTTTTCCCAAAGAATATATCGCACATTCCGCGAAAAGGTCAACCTTAACGGATAAAATTCAATGTTTAATAATGCTTAAAAAGACTTAAACCGATGCATTTTAGCAGGTGTCAAATTAATGTTATAACACAACTTACAATTGCCGCAACGAAACTACGACGATAATGGCTTATTTGTTAGACTTTTATGCAAAAATGTGTGCAGTAGAATGAAAACTGCCATTCGGTGCATGTAATTACGGTGATGGTTAACGACAATAATGTCAGTGAGTTTAGTTCTTGTCTATTAATATAGAGAGCGCCAAGAATTTTTCGATAAATCAACAGTTTTCATTTGCCAGAAATTTGCTTCTACTGGTTTGATACTTTTGTTTCCATTTCATATGTCATAATTCCATATTCAAGTAACTACGTCAAAAGGTTTCCTATGTCAACATAGTGAAAAAGTGTTGTGGTGTGCAATAACGAGGTCTAAGCAATGTCCAGAAGATGCCAGACTATTCAACCCATTCAAGGACAATGAACTACTTAACTAAGCATATATTTTTGCTAAGTGTTGTTTGTAGGTGATAGTAGTTATCGACCCCCTGAATTATAGGCTTTTAGCAGCAGTTCAGCAGTTGTGTGTAAGCTAACCTATTAGAGAGAGAGCCGGCGTCCAAAAAAAAACTACGTCGTCGTCGTCATCAACAATATCCAAGGTCTGAAAATTAGGCAGTCTGCTCTTCGTACACGAAAAAGGCATGAAAACTGTTTTGCTGAAATTAATGGTTAGCAATTTATGCTGTAGCCAACATACTATTTTCTTGATATCACTTTCGGCTTTGGTTTTAAGTTCATTTTAAGTTTTTACTGAACATATGACCGCTGTATCATCGGTCAAACTAACAATTTTACCTTCTACTTGGAGTGCTAGTAAACCATTCACATATATTGAAAATAGCATGGGTTCCAACACTGTTCCTTGAGGAAAAGGATCAATCTTTCAGATCGAGTTAATAATCTATATATTTAAAACGCAAGGCTTATTCTTGTTCCAGTTCGTTTGAGAGTTCCACCAGGCCGATTTACGTCTTTCTTTATATTGAAGCTTTCGCTGTATAGATTAGTCAACACTACTTAATTTTTATATTTTTTAATGTTTATATTTTTAATTTAAATAAATATCAAAGGTTTAATTTGAGACGCGTGAATCGGACATTCACTTGGGGCGGTCTCTCACCTTCTACGGTGGTAAGTTTTAGAACTATTCACAATTACTAATCTAGGTATTAGCCCTCACTACTTACTTTTTATTTTTATTTAACTTTTATATTTTTAAAACAATACTTGTAATCGATGAATTTCAATATTCCCAAGACCGATTGCTTCGTCACGTTTTGGTACTAACCATCCTCCCTATACCTGGTCACTATGTCGAGTTTCACAGTATTTGCTGTGGAGTATTTTCACAAAATTTGATATTTCTGCCTATCTCTGTGCGTTCGTTCTTTCGAATTTTTTTAATTTTGCAGATTAGGATATTTGATAGAAAAGTAGAATAGGAATGTCTAAGAACTAACGCTTTATTTCTCTTAAAAGATAATGCTCCTTAAAGCATGGACAAAATAACCAACAAAGTTTCAAAAGCTGGTATATTAAGTATACATATGTGATATATAGATTCAATGCAGAAGTTTATGATAAGAATAAGTCGGGGGGGGGATGAGTCCGAGTGGGAGCTAAGTCGGGGGGGTGGAGTAAGCCGGGAGAGGAGGGGGAAAAGATAAGTTCGGGATAAGACGGAAAACGCAGTAAGACGGGGTTAACTAAAGGAGGAAGATGTATAAGTCGTGATTAATGTTGGAGGGGTAAGGGGGTGTTTGTTAAATAACGCGTTCAAAAGTACGTCTGAGAATGGTAAGCTTAGTATTTGCAACTGTTTTTGTTCGATTGCGATTATTTAATAAATGATACTATTAAATAATCACCCTTGGAAACCCGAAGGATTGTAATCACACAACGAACGTTGTTAAGGAAACCCTTCAATAAATTAACCTTCTGACCGTCATGTCTTGACGAGGTTTCCTTAGTATTGTTAATTCTTATTACCTGCGTTCGATCCTTCAAGTAGCTAGAAAAAAGTTATAATGCTGTACCACGTATACCTAGGTCAATTAAGGCTTCCAACAGTTGGGGGTGGCTGACTGCGTCGAACGCTTTTGCAAGGTCTAAGAAAACACACAATGAGGCTTCGTTATTGTCCAAATGGTTATAGCCACAGTTAGTTAGCAGTGAAATAGCATCCTGAGTGCATTTACCATCTCGAAAACCAAATTGCAAATCAGATAGCAAGTTATATTTCTTCAAATAATTTGAAAGTCTTATTTTAATAATTTTTTCGAATATTTTTGCAACATCAGATATTAAAGCTATAGGTCTATAATTTTCTATCTGATCGGAATCACCGTTTTTAAAAATAGGTAAAACAACTGCCGACTAAAATTCTTGGGAAAAATGCCAAAATCAATCATTTTGTTTATTACATATGCTAATGGTGAAGCTATTTCACCACTAATTTCTCTGAGTGTTTCAGATGTTATTGAATCTAGACCAGGGGCTATTTTTATCTTGAATATCTTTATTATATTAGAAATTTCTATAGCATCAGTTGGTAAAAAATGAGTGAGAGCATGTAGTGACTTGCGGTAGTGGCATTTTTGTTTTAACAATTTTTGAAGCATAGTCTCGCCCTACATTTGCATAATACTCATTAAAATCATTTGCCATATCTAAATCTTTGTTAATTACATTATTTTTAATAACTATTTGTTTTATACCCTTAACTTCGTTTCTTCCTCCAATATTTTTGATAGTATTCCACAAAGCTTTGGGACAATGAATATTTCTGTGAAATTCTTTTTTATAATAATCTAGTTTAACTTGTTTAAACAAGTTACTTAAAATTGTTCGATAATTGTGGAATTCCTGTTTTAGTCGGACTGCGTAATGGTCCAAGATAGTACGTAGCCGACTAATTCATTAATGATTTACAAATTGAAACCTACAAACTAAAATAAATAAATCACGTTAACGTATAGCTACAATGGGCATCTGAAACTCACCTGTACGCACAAACTACCAAGATGCGCCGCGGCCGACCATTCTTTCTCTAACATACTATACTCGGGACGCTGAACAGATATAGTAATTAAAACCGCCTACAATTACCCCCTCTTTTTAACAAAACTTTTCTATTGGTAGCATTCAAATATACCGCTCAAATTGAAAGGCATGTTTACTTGTACCAAAAAGATATCAATTAGTTTACTGTCAAACTGTCTTACTCACGAACTTTTAATAACATTTTTAGTAAATTAATAAAACTGCAATTTTTTAAAATGTATGGTTATTATTTATATTAGCATCTCTCGAAGTGACATTATTTATAATGAATTAACAATTCATATGTAAAAATGTTTTATTGTAAATTTCACTTTCACATAAAGCCAATCAGTACAATCTGTGCTGCCTTGATTTTTTTTTGTACTATATCTATTCGGCGGCCCCAGTATAGCATACTAAGTATACCTATATAATTAATTCATCTCGAAACCAGATAACTTAGTTTTTTTACGCCGGCTGCCGGTCTATATATTGCTGTGATATTGGCTTATTAAAAATAATAAATTATTTTTAAAATTATTATTAACTATGTATTTTAAAATTTCGAATAATTGCCGTTAAATCGTAGATATTTATTTTATAATTAAATTTAGATTTTAGAATGACAGTGAACTATGGAAATAGTTTTAAACTTCCCTCTTTTATAAATTCTTATATGATTTGAAAATACCTTTTAATAGATTTAAATAATACAATAGTTATATAGAAATGTTACGTGGTGAGTTCTTAACTAATTAACTAATTAAGTAACAATATAACTGAAACGTAATGAAATCATTACAAAACACTCATCTCAGGGCGAATGTGGATTCTCGTGGTTAAAAAATAAAACACAAATTGAAATGGAAATGATTAATAAATTGAAATCTTAATAATAAAGTTTAATTATAATGTAAATGTTTAAATCACTTGATTACACTTCACAAAGATTGTCTTTTCTTTAGCAGGTACCAGCTACAGAAAGGAAATAACTTTCCTACTTTCTAATATAGTTGATCTTTCCCTTCTAGTATATTCGTCACAACTTTCTTCACCGTGGTCCTCTGCATGGACTTCCCATATATCACCATCCACACACTTTCCACAAAGGAATAACAATCTTGATAACTCACTTTTGTTTTAAATCAATAATAACAATAATAATTGCTACAACCCATAGCCTGGAAACCAGGTCCCAGAAGCCATAAGCTTGTGCGGGAGGAAGGGGCGATTATTATTATTATGTAGGCCCTAAGTGCGGCTGCAGCCGACTTACAGATGGAACAGCGCAAATCCCACATTTGTGTCACAGCTAAGGAAAACTGCAGAAAACCTTAACCAGATCTGCCGTCACCGGGAATCGACCTCGGGCCGCTTGGGTGAAAGTCCAGCACTCTAGACATTACACTACCGATAGCGGGTAATATTTCCCTTATTCGTAGAATATTTGTTGTATTTGTTTTTATCTTTTTAGTTAAATAAAACACCAATTTATGGTTTTAACGAAGATTTATTCACTGGTTATAACTTTAGCTAGTAATTTTAAATTAATAACCGCAGGCGGTTCTTTATAACCATATAAACATTTTTACAAATTTATAACAACTAATTATTTACATTTGTACAATATTATTTTTCACGTTACTCTGTCGCTTTATTTACTGGACTGACTTCTTTACATGCGTTCTCGTTCGTCGTATATCAGGAAGTACCTTAAAATTATTGTTTCCTAAGCTTAAATACTAACTATTTACATCATCACATTACTCAATTTTACGTCATCTTACAATCTAATAAAATGGTTATACACTATTTACAATACATAACAGCAGATTAACATTGTGTGTAAAAGTGACACATCTATTATAGTTTATTACACAACACTTTACGCAATATTAATGATCTATTTATATTAACAAAAACCTTTAGAG
This sequence comes from Agrypnus murinus, assembly GCA_929113105.1. Lineage (NCBI taxonomy): Eukaryota > Metazoa > Arthropoda > Insecta > Coleoptera > Elateridae > Agrypnus > Agrypnus murinus. The sequence continues at coordinate 157,873,756 of OV816025.1, forward strand.
AATCTCATTACCCGTCGATATTACTCATTTGAAATTAATCATAAAGGAATTACATAATAACAATAACTTCGCACAACTGGATGTTACGTATTCTTAAGAACTTAGTGAGTAAACTGTTTTATAATAAATAAAGAAACATGGATTATTTAACCTTATTAAAAAGTACACATTGGTTGTATAATCAATGACACACAATTAGATAACTTAAATTTATTTTTAATTGCAAGAGTTGATAAAATATTTCAAAAGTGTTAGTTTTTAACAAAGATTTTAGCATTTTACAAAATTTACAAAAATTTACAAAATTTTGAAACTACTATCCACAGCAATATATATAATGAATGGATGAAATCCATTCGATGTTTTAGAATCTTCATTTAATGATGACAATTTGAAGTTGATCAAGTCATCCGTGTAGTAGTATAAAGTAATAATAACCTTTCACTATTTCTGAGTTTTTAAAGCGCTGGCAAAGGAAACGTAAATGTTTTACGCTGACCCAAATACCCAACAGCTTTTAGTCAGCGGTTCCGAGTGTTCAGCAGTTTTTTCATTAGGGGAACCACCTCGGTCACTGAGCGTCCCTGAATGCGCCCATTGCTTTTATTTTTCGAGTTAATAATTTATTATGGTCGAATACTTGGGTTCGTTGTGTGAAGAAATATCTAATACAACCGTTGATTTTGTTATGAAACGTTTATTAAGGGTGCTTAAAGACAGTGTAAAAATAGCGAACAACGACCAGCAATTAAACAGGATTTCGCAATTAAAGTCGATCTATCCTTTATTATATTCAATTTCCTTGTTCATATAACAATAGCTTGATTATGTGTTTGTTCTAGCATCATTAGTAACAGATTTGTTCAATTCTCGGGATTCAAATCATTCAGCGCTAGAATATGCAACTGAAAAGCTCTATAGTTTACTCATCAGAGATATTATTTGTTAGTTGTTGTGTTTGGTTTTAGAATATTAATTGCTAAAACACTCTCTTGTTTGTCTTTTTTAAATATTTTTTTGAAAAACACTTAATTAATTTCCGCAACAGTCCACTTTTGCATTAAGTCACACACTTGAGGCCAGCTACATTGCTATATAATGATTCGACCAAGTCCTCTTGATACCAATAACAGAGAATAGTGGCATTATATCAACCACGCAATGAAAATAAGGAGTTATCCATAAAAACAATGTTTCGAGGTGATGTGGGTATTGAGGTGCTTATACTGCGCTAAGAGACTATGTCGCAGAGACTTATGCTCTTTAAACAAATTATTTTCAGGTCCGTGGTGTATTTCAACAGAACTAACAACTGAATGATTGTAATTAACACGATGTAAAATTTCAATTTTACAAACACATGCATCTACAATTTGGAAAAGATACTATGTCATCGTTTAATTTTATAATTGAATCAATACCGTATAAATTGAGAAAAACGTTCCTTAACATTACGTGGCAAATATTTAATGGCTCATCTTGATAAAACGTAAACTTTAAGTTGATTACATAATAAATCAATAATAGACATCAGAAAAAAACAAAAAATCAAAAAGTAAATAGTTTATTTATTTATTTATTATATAGAAAAACAGACAAATTTGGTTTAAATTCTTACAAGAAACAAAGGGAGGTTACAATGGATTGAGTTCAACCTATCTAAATTACTAACTAGTATTATCAAAAATTATTGTTGACATTAATATTTCTCAAATAAATTAAACTTATATGAAAATTCTTTTGCTATAATTTATACATTATTATTGAAAATTGCAGCATAACAATTCTTTTTCACAAACCAACGTCCTCACGCACAGTTACAATTCTAATAATGATAATTTATTATTAAATGCATCGATAAATAATTACTTTGAAACCAGTTAAGTTGATAATTTTTTATTTATCTCTAAAAAAGATTAAACGTAAAACCTTATTCGTTCACGAAATATTGCTAATTTGTTGTTTTAGGTATTTTTTACCATCTGAAATTTCTTCGTTCTAACAGGTCGTAAGAACAATCTTCCTTGTTATCCAGATATATTATTATAAAATTAGACTAAACATATCCCTTCAGCTTAACTTGAACTTATTTAAATTCTAAACATATTTAAACAGCCAAAACTGATGCTATCGAGTAGGAAATACGGTAAATTGCGATTAGGCAAATTGGGAATAGATGAACTGTGATTACTAGTTAAACTGAGAATTGGTAAATTGTAAAATGGAAATCTTTCGTATAAAACGTTTCCAAAATGTCCGTTTATTTTTGTTAGTTTAACTAGAAACTCAATTTTTACAGGGTTATACCATACAAATAATAACTTATACAATTGACAGTTTTCAGCATCAAGTGTATCGTGAAACGGATAATACTGAGCAAAAAGTGACAGAATTCAACCTGAGGCAACAAGGTCACCTTTCGAGTATACTCTATACTGTAATATTGTATCATATTTATGTTTGTTGTTGATATATAATTTAGCTTTCTGAACAGAAACTTTGCCTTAAGTTTATAAAAGATAGTTTTTGCACTTCTAATATAAGTACACAAACCCTAGGATTTCATGTTTGAACAAGCTAATGACTATCGATTAATTTTCATAATTTTTCTTTCGAAAAAGTACCTACCTTTTGCGTTGCAAACATAAATTATTTCAAACACTACAATCCTTTAGAATTAAACTAATTGTATGTTTTTTTTTCAGGTAAGGAAAAAATTTATTCATCTCTTGGTTCCTTCACGTTATGAAGATTCATTCTAGTAGTTGAATAGTTGAAAGCCATATCTCTTTTGGAGAGATTTTATTATGTATGTATTTGTTTTACAAAAATGTATCTGCTTTATTAGGTATAAAAGGTATTATGTATAAAATTTAGGTTTATTAAATTTTAATTAAATGGTGTTTCATAGGTGTCACATATTATATCTAACGATACTAATGTTATTCAGGGTTCATATATATATATATGGGGATGGTGCGAAATCACAGACGGTTAGCTCCGACTGAAGAGAGTAAAAATACTCGGAGTATCATTTGTGATTTGTACACGTTTATTCCTTTGTGGGTTACGTCTTAGAGTTTATTCATTTACATCTATGTTACTTAATTAAATCTAGCCCACTTTGTGTTAAAACAAATTACTATTATAAGTATTTCATATTTATATTTTTAATTTATTATTAATTAATACCTTTGATAGCTTTTACCTTCAATTTTCCTGGTATGTTGCCAAATAAATATGTTGTCGCAGTAGAAATGAATGCATTTGAAGGTTATCAACAAGGGCATCAGCTGAAATACAATTTAACCTGATATCAGTGGAAGAAAAAAATACTACGTATAAAGATAAAATAATTAAATACTTAACAATTATTTACGGAAAAAATACTTTAGTACACACTGTACTGTCGTATAAACGATTAATTGTGTTTAGAAAAAAGGGAGTGTGAATAGAATTATACACAAATAAATAGTTAATTAAATACATAGTGTCACGAATGGCTATCGCTTATGTAAGAACATTTCTAAAACGTTTTAAACTAGCTTTCCATTTCAGAGTAAATCTAATAAAATCATGAATAGCCAATCTGCAGCATTAACAAACAAGTATCTGCCAAAGAAGTCAAGCAAATGATGATTTAAGCAATTGCTTGCGCGAGATTGAATTCCATATTTATCATTGTTATCATTATTCTATCATTAACCATTCATCATCATTCTATTCTTTATTTAGAAAAACCCTTAGAAAATGTAAGCAATAGCATGCGCAGCCCACCCACAAAGTAGTAGTTTTCAATGCATGGCACTGCACTTAGTCCTTACACACGAGCAAGAGCTGTCAGATCGTCTACTAGGCAGCCTCGAAACTTTTCTTTTTATATGATCTACCCATCAAATTAACGTGTTTAAGTGTTTACATTTTTTCTAACTGACTCTTCATTTTCTGTCATATTAATATAATCAATAATTCTTCTATAAATAAGTCCGCGAACGATAACGATCAGAGTGGGGTCTGATCAGAATCTGGCTTCCCTTACGCTCTTCCACACCGATCCCATTAAAGTGTTTTTACATTTTTTTCTAACTGACCCTTCATTTTCTGTAATATTAATATAATCAATAATTCTTCTATAAGTCGGAGAACGATAACGATCAGAGTGGGGTTTGATCAGAATCTGGCCTCCCCTACGCTCTTCTACACCGAACACATTAAAGTGTTCACATTTTTGTAACTGACTGTTAATTTCGGGTAATATTAATATAATCAATAATTCTTCTATAAGACCGCGAACGATAACGATCAGAGTCGGGTCTGATCAGAATCTGGCTTCCCTTACGCTCTTCCACACCGATCCTATTTTACATTTTTTTCTAACTGACTCTTCATTTTCTGTAATATTAATATAATTAATAATTGTTTTATAAGTCCGAGAACGATAACGATCAGAGTGGGGTTTGATCAGAATCTGGCCGCCCCTACGCTCTTCTACACCGATCCCATTAACGTGTTTACATTTTTCTAACTGACTCTTCATTTCCTGTAATATTAATATAATCAATAATTCTTCTATAAGACCGCGAACGATAACGATTAGAGTGGGGTCTGATCAGAATCTGGCTTCCCTTACGCTCATCCACACCGATCCCATTAAAGTGTTTACATTTTCTTCTAACTGACTCTTCATTTTCTGTAATATTTATATAATCAATAATTCTTCTATAAGTCCGCGAACGATAACGATCAGAGTGGGATCTGATCAGAATCTGGCTTCCCTTAGCTCTTTCACACCGATGCCATTAAAGTGTTTAAATTTTTTTCTAACTGACTTCATTTTCTGTAATATTAATATAATCAATATTTCTTTTAAAAGTCCGCGAACGATAACGATCAGAGTGGGGTTTGATCAGAATCTGGCCTCCCCTACGCTCTTGTACACCGAACACATTAAAGTGTTCACATTTTTGTAACTGACTCTTCATTTTTGGTAATATTAATATAATGAATAATTCTTCTATAAGACCGCGAACGATAACGATCAGAGTGGGGTCTGATCAGAATCTGGCTTCCCTTGTAACGGTATATTTTTATCAGTTCTGAATAAATGTAGTTTTGTTCATTGTACATATTTACTGTAAAATCTTAAGTCCGGTTCTGCAGATTTGCGTTCTTCTTAAGATATAAACTTGTGTTAGCATTTGGTACAAATAAACCTATAAAAATTATTTTAAAAGGTTGTGTTTCAAATCTTCTTAGAATTACAAAAACATTTGGGCAATAAATTATCCCTTGCTGTATTTTATTTACGCACGTGTATATTGATTAAAATGGCTTCTTTGTTAAAACCTTGAAAATTATTAAATATGGTGCATGATAAATCTAACTTTGTTTGGTTCTCATGGATATTGCAGTTTGGTGTTCCGTGAAAATATTATAAAAAAATTTCCTTTAACTTTTAAGTTATGTTTGATACGTGTTAAAAAATCTCTTTCGATTATTTACATATGCGCCTAAAAACTTGATGTGTCTGCTAGACTTGCATTAATATAACATCTGTGTACATTTTTCTCTCGTGGATACAAAAATTGCGTAATTTCTAGTCTTTTACGGTCAAAATCTAGTAGTGGAATTAACAAAACTTCCTCTATTGACTACACGTGGACTGTACAGCCCTGATTTGCTTAGACCGGAACACGCGATTTTTTGATTGGTGTATGCAGAACTGCACCCTCCAAAAATATTCCGTATATAATAAAATAACCTTCAGTTTTTAAGCAGACTTGGCTTCCGTTGTTGACTCGAGACAGTGTAGTTTAACAATTCAGTATATTTCGTGATGGGCCATTAAATAATTATTTCTATCGTTCCAGTTGTAAATTAGTGAATTTACGTTATTAATAAAATCGAGTGGTTCTTAAAATTTTCCGGAATCATCATTATAAAATTATAGAATACGTATTTGTTTGGGATTATCACTTATTTTCAGACGGATCCATAATAAAATTAGTGGATTCCCGTTCTATATGTCGATAAGAATAAATAATTATCGATTTTATCGGAAGTAACTAAACTAGCAAGAGCTAAATGAGTTTAAATTGTTTAAGACTTTAAAGATATTACCGTTAGTTATCGGATGCAAGTTATTATAATTAAAATTACTAAAGAACAGGATTGTTTTAACTGTGATTTAATAAAGAAAGTTAGTTGAACCATATGGATTGTTTTGAACGTTTTGTTTGGTTGAAATGAACTACCAAAAAAGTTTCTTTGGACCTGGTGCAGTCAAGTTTAATTCATCAAAAGTCACATTCAGCAATTATCACCTAATAAGAAGCGTTTCCAGTTTCTATCAGTCAATAGTAATGGTTTCTGTGATGCAAGTAATTATTGGCTTTGTATGAAATTGATCTAAAGGATCAAGGTATTGTAACTTAAGAATTATCTATTTTGTGTGTAACTTTTTGAGTAGTTTTGTTCTTATTTATGGATTATTTGGATGGTTGATTTTTATCATTCATTATCGTAAGAGAGCTATCTGGTAGGGTTTAATATTAGAATGTTAATTTCAATAATACTTGAATATTTTAACTTCAATAATAACTGAATATGTTAATTTCTTAAATTTTGAATAATTTTATGTTCAATGAATTTTGAATAATTTTAAGTTCAATAAATCCTTAATATTTTCCGTTCAATAAATCTTGAATATTCTCAGTTCAATAAATTTTGAATCTTTTCAGTTCAATGGTAGTTGAATAATTGATGTTTAACTATCGTATCCATTAACAATGGTATCGCATTGTCTCTTATGTTCTCTGGTTATTTCTGTATTTTATTTCTTATTTTTTATTATCCAATAAATATGTTTTCAAGTTTAAACAAAGTGAGCTAAATGGAACCATATAATTATGAATGCTTTATTCATTTTTTCTATTGTTGATACTAAAAAGTATAACAAAATTTTTGTTCAAAAACCTGTTAAAATTTGAGTTCATTTTCTGATTAGTGAATTCAATATCCTTTCTGGCTTAATTAATGTTATTAAATTTCTTTTAGTGTATTTATTTAAGTTCTGAAACCTTTATCTACTCCTTTTACAAATAAGACAACTGCAGGACCAATAGCTGCGACCTGAAATTAAAATTTGTAAGATAGAGCTAAATCTCAAGCCGTGGTGATCAAGCTTGAGCATCTTTTAACGCAAGTATAATTTTATTATTATTTATGAAATATAATTTAAATACAAAGATTAGTTAAAGTTTCACAAGTTTTAATAATTAACTTGTGAAACTTTAACTAATCTTTGTATTTATATTATATTTCATAATTATGGAGTTCCACAAAGTAAGGCTGGAGACAGTAAACGTTATTATTATTTAGTTTGTAAATTTTGAGTGTTATAAATTGCCGCCCAATCGCGGGACCTTGTTTTTTATTGTTGTATTAGAGTGAAGAAAAAGGCTTTGCTATTCTCTTAAGCTCTTCCACACCGATCCCATTATAGTGTTTACATTTTTTTCTAACTGACTCTTCATTTTCTGTAATATTAATATAATTAATAATTCTTCTATAAGTCCGAGAATGATAACGATCAGAGTGGGGTTTGGGCAGAATCTGGCCTCCCCTACGCTCTTCTTCACCGATTCCATTAACGTGTTTACATTTTTCTAACTGAATCTTCATTTCCTGTAATATTAATATAATCAATAATTCTTCTATAAGACCGCGAACGATAACGATTAGAGTGGGGTCTAATCAGAATCTGGCTTCCCTTACGCGCATCCACACCGATCCCATTAAAGTGTTTACATTTTTTTATAACTGATTCTTCATTTTCTGTAATATTAATATAATCAATAATTCTTCTATAAGCCCGCGAACGATAACGTTCAGAGTGGGGTCTGATCAGATCTGGCCTCCCCTACGCTATTGGGGATACACCTATCCCATTAAAGTGTTTCTGTTTTTTCTGACTCTTTATTTTCTGTAATATTAATATAATTAATAATTCTTCTAAAAATCCGCGAACGATAACGATTAGAGGGGTGTCTAATCAGAATCTGGCCTCCCTTACGCTCTTCCACACCGATCCCATTAAAGTGTTTACATTATTTTTAATTGACTGTTCATTTTCTGTAATACTGATATAATCAATAATTTTTAAACAAACACTCTCAGTTACTCTTAGAGTAACTTACTCACAATAAACACTCTAGTTACAACTTAACTACAAAGGTCGTATTACTATTAAATTATTACTATTAATAAATCTGCTTCAAAGGTTCCAGTAAGTTATAGGATGATGAAGAGAAAAGAGACTTTCGTTGAGCTTTGGATTAGAATCAAGACACTTCTCTGTTAATACTATTAAAGTCGAAAACTTCTCAAATCGTTCCTCGTACCTAAAGCTATTCCAGTGATAAGAACTGCAAAACTAAACTTGTAGCACGTAATGCACACGTCTTTACCTTTATTTTGCATTAGTCGCTTATTTAGACACGTCTTACATAACATTACATTTGCCTAACAACTTTGTATCACCTGATTTAAACAAGAAGTACTATCGGAGTATTTAATCCAAAACTTCACATGAATCTTGACGTATTAGACTCAATGAGCAGTATTCAGACCGAGCGAAACCACCTGTTAGACAATTATAGACCGGTGTCGTTTCTTCATACAGTTGGAAGAACATCTCACTGTAGCTATTGGAGCGGATCAAGTTATGCAGGATGAATATTCAGATTTAGAGCATCAAAAGTTTTTAGAAGTTGCCTTCTGAAGGAGTTCCTTCGTGCTTAGAGGTAATACTGAAACTAATCTCCTCGTGCAATAGTTTCAGCAACGATCAAACATCGAGAATTGGCAATAACTACTCTCCTTAATATACTCCCAGCTTAACCGTTACTCAATGACGTTCATAATATTCAAAGACCAGCTTTGAATCAGTCAAACTAAACTCACACCCGTCATACTCATCGCCAAGCTTTGTAAATTAATACTTATGGGCGAGCTGGAAAGTTTGTGGGGCGAGCGACGAAGGAGAGAGCCTCCATAATCTAGTAAGCCCAGTTAAGATTAATTGCAAAGCGTGTCGCATTCAAAGTTTTATTGCATCTTTACCAGCGTTTTTTTATAAATTGTATATTTTTTATAAAAAGACATTTTTCAATCAAAGGTGGTAGCACAATTTATAGCTAGGCGTTGTGGTTAAGCAACAAAGTAGTATCCATAGCTTTTTGTTGATGAGCATTGTAAAATTTTACAGATCTCTTATAGGAGCCTGTAAAGTTTTACAGGGTTGTAGTTGTAACTACTCATTTACTTAGTTACCATAAATGCCTGTAAAGTGTCATTTACATAAAAAGTGAAAATAAAAATAATAATCACAGGACTTAGGATAAACATTGTACATAATAACTACAATATTAGAATCTTCGACAAATATGAATGACAAAATATCAATCCTATTTAACAGTTCAAATCCGACCAGGGGCAAGTTGAAGTTACCTAAATAAGCAACACATAAAAACGTGACTGTTGATGCTTGGTAGCGACATATCTTTGGAATTTGGTTTTGTGAATGTTATTTTACTAACTGTAATTTATATAGCTCCAGATATTAATTTTCACTTCATTTTCCAGAAATAAAATGAAAAGCATACATTTTAACATAACAGGATCAAGTTTCCTAATGATAACATCTAAATACTTGAAATGAAGAAAAAAAAATGAATAAAATTTTTCAAATAAAACTTCAAATGAGATAAAATCTCAGGTGATTTATGTTTCAACATAAATCTCTTGTTTGCCGTTTTAATAAGTTCCAAACTGAAATTTCAGTATATGTAGATATACAGATAACAAAATCCTGAAATTATGTAATCTGATACATTATTTATACAACGAAAAAATATACTAAATAATAACCCAAAACAAATTGTTTACAACCTGCACGATTCTATTCTTTCGTATAAAAATAAAATTATAGTAAATAAGTAAAATTTATGGGTTTATAGAATTATGGTTTGGTTTAGATGAAGAGATACGCCATTTAAAAACACTGAGATACGCTAGTTTATGAAAAAGGATTATAGCAAACTAGAATTTATTACTTTCGTGAGAATAGTGATACAAAATGACTTTATGAATTTATTGCTTTGCTGTACGGAAAAAACTTAAACTTTTGAAACTAACCGTAAATCTTGATCTTAAGTTGTAAAAATAAGACAGATGCGATTTTTTTTTAATTTTCTATTTACAAAAGTTTCCGGAACTTCTACAGCTTTTTGTAGTTGAACTTGGTGAAACATGAAGTTTAATCACGTATAAGCCACTAGAGGATAATCTTGGTACATTAAAGTTCTTGTTGGGTACCTGTACCTGACCTATTATATAACATTTTAAAACTAGAGATCGTTCGAAATTACTAAAATTCAATTATTTTAACCCCAAATTAACAAGCAAACCATTACACGTTTTCATTCAATAAATATTTTTCAGAATAAAAATACGTTTTTCATTTGCTTTTACTAACTTGATAATAAATGCAAACTACAGGTTTCAACATTAATCGGTAGAAATTCTGGATAGCTTACCAACTTAATTATTAATTGTTGTTACTAATATCTGCTTAATAAATTAATATTTTGGAATTTGTCAAAAATATTAATTCCAACCTTGTTAATTATTCCAAAGAGGCTCATCCAGTCCAACTACTTCAATATTATGATAATTATTATTTCAACGGCACTTTGTCAATAACTGTTGTATTTAAATGTTTCCATAAATTATGTAGAATGCTCTACACGTGTTTCGGTTTGTTAGACCTTTTTTAAGAGATACTCGTAAGGGTAAAAATCAAAAAATGTGCTATTTACATAGGTAGATTTAGGAAAATGTTAATTAGTTTAGAAACTAACGTCAATTTTATTTTTCATTAGTTTTACTCATGTATTGATAGAAAAATATATTGGACGAAATCGCTCTCTGTGAAAAATGTGTCATTTTCACATTTATTATGTTTTGTGAATTGAATTTTGTCTTGTCGGTAACACACTCGTAATCCCCTTGCTTCGTCGAAATGTTGTTACTCCTGGATGAATATATATGAGTGGCACTATAATCCTCGGGAGGATTTTTGACCTGTGCTATGCACTTTCTTGGCATAATAATAATACAACAGATTGCCAGACTGTCATTGCTTGATAATGTTACAATTTTTCTTATTTTCTTAAGTTTCTGTTGGGGTTGTCCTTATTGCTATTCATTTCTTCCTAGGGTTGGGTGTGTTTTAGCTTGTTCTAAAACATGTTTCCATTTTTTCTGTCTTCTACTAAAGGTTTCCAGTTCTTGATTTTCAGAGTTTTTAGGTCTTCCCTCACTTGGTCATTCCATCTTTTTCTAGGTTTACCTCGGGATCTAGTATTTTCTGGTTTCCATTCTGCCATTTTTCTTGGTAACCTGGCTCTGTTCATTCTCTGTAGGTGTCCAAACCATCTTAGTCTTTGGATTTTAATAAATTTTATAATGTCCTGTTGGTTTAATAATTGCTCAATTTCTTCATTTGTTCTTCTATACCATATACCATAGTTATCTTTTCTTCCTCCGTAAATTATTCTTATTATTCTCCTCTCAAAACGTAATAGTAAGTTAGCATCTTCTTTATTAAGGGTCCATTCACTACCGTATGTTATGGTTGGCTTAATTATTGTATTATACACTTTTAGTTTAGCTTTCTTTGTTAGTATTTTTGAGGTTAACAATTTTTTATATTTATAATAGCAACGGTTGCCTAACTGTATTCTATTTAATATTTCCTCTTTATTCATGTTATTTTCAGTTAGTTTCATACCTAAGTATTTAAATTGTTTAACTTGCTCGTATTTTTTGTCCTCTATTTGTACATATTTTAATTTCTTATTCGGTTTTCTTTTATTTTGGATGTACTTGGTTTTTGTTTCATTTATTTGTAGTCCTATCTTTCTAGATTCTTCTTCGATTTTAATTACTGCTTTTTTATGTGTTCTTCTGATCTGGCCGTAATTACAATATCATCTGCATATGCAGTTAATTGTATAGATTTATTTATTATGCTTCCATCAATTTTCATTCTTTTTACTATTATTTCGAGTCCTAAATTAAATAATATGGCTGATAGATTGTCACCCTGTCTTACACCCTTGTAGATTTGGAAAGGTTTGGTTTGTCTTCCGTTTACTAACACTGTTGCATCTGTTTTAGTTAATGTCATTTTAATTAGATTTATCAATTTTTGAGGAATTCCTAGTAATTTTAAGTTAGGTAACAGTATTGCTCTTTTTATACTGTCAATAGCGCATTTGTAATCTATAAATATATTGAATAAATTTATGTCATATTCATAACTTTTTTCTAGCATTTGTTTCATCTTAAATATGTTATCTGTTGTTGATCTGTTTTTGCGGAAGCCATTCTGATATTCTCCTATTACTTGATGATAATAATTATTAAGTTTTCTTACTATTAAAGCTGACATTATTTTGTACGCTGTGTTAAGAAGTGTGATTCCCCGATAATTGTCACATCTTGTGTTCTCCCCTTTTTTGTAAATTGGTATTATTATACCTTTTCTCCATTCAGTTGATATTGTTTCGGTTTCCCATACCATTCTCATTAAATTATAAATTCTTTTCTTTCTCTCCTCACCTAAGTTTTTTATGAGCTCAGATGGAATCTCATCTGGGCCTGGAGATCTATTATTTTTAAGGTTTCCAATCACTATAATCATTTCTTCGTAAGAAGGGAATTCTATTAATTCTTCAGCTGTTAATAATAATGGAATTTTTTCATTTCTACTTGACTTGTCCTCTTTATACATATTTGAGAAATATTCTCGCCATCTTTCCAAAACTTGGTCATCATTAGTTAGAAGTTTTCCCTGTTCATCTTTACAGTTGTTGACAGTTGCTTTATATTCAGTTGTTTCTTCTCTTATTGCTGCATAAAATTTTCGAGGATTTTTGATATCCATTTGATTATGTATTTCCTCTATTTTTTTGATTTGTGCCTCTTCTTATTCTTACATATTTTGTTGGCTTTGTTTCTTTTTGTTTATAGTCAGATAATTTCTGCTTGTTATTTGGAGCTTGTAACAGTTTTCTCCAGGCTTCATCTTTTTCTTGAACTGCTATTTCACATTGTTGATCAAACCATTTTCACTATTACTTTTTCTGCTGTTGTAATTATCGCTTGTTTAATTATGTTCCATTCTCTTTCTATGTCACTGCATGTTGAGCTTCATTTCATAATTTCTTCTATTGTCTTAGCATACTGTTTTTTATTGTTTCATTTTTTCTTTTTATTTTGGTATTTATGTTTATTGTTTGATATTCGTTGCTTTATTTCAGTTATGAGTAAATAGTGGTCTGAGCCACAATTAGCTTCTCTTTTCACACGTACATCTCTTATATTAGATTGCCAAAGTTTAGAGACAGGTATATGGTCAGTTTGATTACATTCATTTGTACCTGGGATTTTCCAAGTACCTAGATGTATTTTTTTATGTTTAAATTTTGTTGAACTAATTATTAAGTTATTTTTGACTGCTAGATCACAGATTCTAATGCCATTTTGGTTGATTTTATGGTGTATTGGAAAATATCCTGCTATATCTCTAAATTCGTTTTCTTTCCCTATTTTTCCATTGAAGTCTCCTAGGACTATCATCATGTCGTATTTATTTGTTTTTTCACAGACTTCTAATAATTTTTCGTAAAATTCATCTTTATCATCTTCACTACTTTTCTCAGTTGGAGCGTACACATTTATTAACGTTATGTTACAGAAATTCCCTCTTAAGCGAAGTGTACATAATGTTTCATTTATTGGTTTGAAATCCATAATTGCCTTGGTACAGGTGTTTTTAACTAAGAAACCTGTACCGTATTCACCCTGTTGGGTGTTTCCACTGTAGTAAAAAGTCATATTTGGTTTTTTATTATTCCATGATTACTCCATCTTATTTCCTGGACCTGGATGAATAATAATAATAATAATAATCTTTATTTGGCCAAAGAGCCTTACATAACGAAATATATATATATATATATATATATATATATATATATATATATATATATATATATATATATATATATATATATATATATATATATATATATATAAATTTAACATTTTAAAAATCACATTTAAATCACAGTAAGTATAACTTACATAAACATACATAATCAGGTACATGCATAATCTTTTGTATTATCTTTATTGTTAGACTTAATAAATATTTTATTTTATTTTAAGTGGCTATTTTGCTTTTTTGCTGCAATTAATTTATCTTTCTGTAAATAATGTTCCTTCAACTTAATTTTAAATTTGATAATTGATAAAGTGATGAATTGGTGCCTAGACGTTGGTTGGCCCTTGGGTCACGACAAAGCAGCCGCGGCTTGGGATCTGAAGGTTGGCCTAGGCTTGGACCAATGTTGAAATAACGACATTTGGTTATCCAATATTCAGCCAAGCTGGGGCCTATTGTCAAGACTGGCAGTTCCTACATGGGAACTTCGCTTAATTAATGCTAATAATATTGATAAAACATGTTCAACATTATGTTGCAACATAAAGAATAAAAGTTGCGCCTATAGACTATGCCAAAAATATTTAAAAAACCAAATTGAATATAATACTTATAATGTCGACGAATCCGTAGTTTACAATCAATGGACGAAAATAAACGAAAAGAGGACAATCAAGAGTAAAGAAAAAGATATTTATCGCATGATTAGAAACAATATAAAAACAACTTGTCAAGGACTGATAACTGAATTTGAAAAGCACCTTCATTTCTAAAACACTTCTACAATATGCATTATCAATATAAACAAATTAAAAGCAAAATTAATGCCCTTGCCAAAAATGAAACTTTAATACCCATTGATTTTTCCGAAAATTATGTTTGTAAATATTACGAAGAAATTCAATCAATGCACTTCGGTGCACCAAAAGTTCAATTATCTTTGCACACTAGAGTTCGATACTGGAAGGAAAATACAGTAGTAAAAATTGATTCTTTTGCTACTGTGTCCGAATGCTTAGACCACGGAGCATATGCTATATGGGCAGATGGGCACATCTTCGGCCAATTTTACGAAAAATTAATGAAAGCTTCCGATGGGCCTACCACACAGTATAAAAACCGATTCAATTTTCATTTGTTGTCAAAATTATTACCTATATTCTGTCCTAATATTCTGTTTTATACTTGGAATTTTACCGAAGAAGGTCATGGCAAAGGCCCTATAGACGGTGTTGGCGGTTTGCTAAAAAGGACCGCAGATCAGTACATTGCAAGAGGGGTTGATATATCTACTGTACATGATTTTATAACTTCACTTAATCGTACTTGCAAAGGCATACCCTTATACCATGTAACTGCGACAGCAATTGAGGAAATGAAAAATTTCCTTAATACTGAAACAACGCGTGTTCTACAACTAATGAAAATACACCAAATTTTATGGATCAAAAATAGAAAAGATCATATATACATTAGAGAACTTACTTGTTACTTTTGCGAATCTGTATGTAAACATCACTCTCTAGGAAAAGGATATGTAAAGTTGTATGAAGATCTGGATTTACATGAAGCAGACTATAACGTAGAAGACGAGAAAAGGAAAGAGATCAGTACTAAGAGACAAGAAGAGAATAACACAGAAGACAAGAATAGGGAAGAAACAAAACTAAGAAACAAGTACAAGAAATTACAAGTGATAAAAGGATACAGGAAGGAAAAAAGTGCAAATTAAAACTGGTTGTTGGATTGCTGCTGTTTACGGCAAGCAATGGTACCCTGGCAAGTACTTTAATGATATAAAAAAAATAAAACTAAAGAAACAATTGTATTTTTTAGGAATAGTGGAAGAAAATATCAGGAATAAGAATATTAAAGATAATTTTATGGTTCGTCACCAAGGCAGCTTTACGTGGCCAAAGAAGACAGATATCCAGATTATTGACTCCGATGATATTCTCTGTCCAATAAAAGGATCTCCGTACGAAGTTGCAGGAAGTACGAAAACCACTTGCTATCAGTTTCAAGAAGCAATATCAATTAATAAATATTTTAACTCTCTTTTCTAATAATAAAGTTCTATATTTGATATTTAAATTTTGACATCATTAGTCGTTGGACTTTCGTGCAATATAGACGTGCTTATAAAATTGTTCTGAGTGTGCGGAATTCGATAACGCAATTATAATCGTAATCGCGCTCTAATTATGCGATCGCCGACCTTGCGAACCGCGAAGTCGGTCAAGTGTATTTAATTATTAATTATTAAAATGGATAATCTGACGCCCACTAAAATAGCAATTAAAACACAAAATGAACAAATTTTGTATAAATCGTACCAAGATGAAAAACAAGAAAGATTAAAGTTAGAAGAAATTGTGAAGCAACTACAACAGAAAATTGACTGTCTGCAACAACAAGTACAGCAAACCCAACAGCAAAAGCAGCAGCGAACATACAGCCCGGCAAACTCAGATGAAGAGGAAGAACTGGTAGCCAGAGAAACCGCATGGTTACTGCCAAAAAACAAGAAAAGAAAAGCAACAAGTTCACCTGAACAAGTAAGTAAATCAGAGAGTAAAACTCCTAAAAAACAGAATCCTCAAGTCCCGAAAAAAATAAAACCTCCACCGATCATATTGAGTAATGTGGAAGATTACAGCTCCATTAAAGAAAAAATTTAATTCAAAGAATCTAGAATACAATGCCAGTATGTTAAGCAATAAACAATTAAAAATAAATGTCGACACAGACATAGCGTACAAAAACATGACTCAGCTACTAAATGAAAACAAATACGGATGGCACAGTTATGAAAATAAACAAACACGACCTATAAAAGTTGTAGCGAAAAATTTACACCCTACATGCGACTCAACAGAAATTAAATATGAGTTAATTCGTAGAGGATTTAAAATTATAGAGGTCAACAATAGGATTAAAAAAGTTAGAGTAAATAATAAGGAAATTATAACGCCATTACCATTATTTATGCTAAGTTTCGATAACAGCGAGGATATTAAAAAAATATATGAAATACAACATTTGTGTAAAATGAAAATTAAGATTGAAGCGTTAAGAAGTAACAAATTAATCCCACAATGCAAAAGGTGCCAAATATATGGAAACACGCAAAAATATTGCAAACGCGAACCTATATGCGTTAAATGCGCAGACAAACACTTAACAATTGAGTGTAAGATAACTAAAGCTGACAAAGCTATATGCTCAAATTGTAGTGAATCCCACCCTGCCAATTACAGAGGATGTTTGATTACGCGTGAATTACAGAAAAGGCGCGACAAATCAAACAAAAGTAAAAATGCTCCGCAACCGAAAACATTTACATCTAGTAAAACCATTGAAGGTGTATCATATGCTCAAGCCGCTAGAACCGACAAATCACAAATGCAACACAATTCAAGCGAACAAACATCCATGGTGCAAATGATTCAAAGTATGATGGATTTAATGAACAAGTTCTCACAGAGACTCGACAAATAGGAAGCTAGAAATACTGGAGCTATACCGCGTAATACAAAACATTACGTTAAATTACTCACGAGTTATATATCAGACAGATTATTCCGCATTAAGCAAGAAAATGAATACTCAGAGTTAAAGGAGGCTAAAGCTGGCGTGTCCCAAGGAAGTGTCTTGGGCCCCATCCTCTACTTGTTGTATACAAGCGATCTTCCACAACCGCTGAATGTAACTGTTGCCACATTTGCCGACGACACAGTGCTGATGGTGACTGGAACAACCATACAAGAAGCAACCGATAAGCTTCAAGAAGCCAGTGACGAAATAAACCAGTGGACTAGAAAGTGGAAAACAAAGCTTAATGAATTAAAATCAGTTCATATAAATTTTACTAATAAAAAGCTTATAAATACACCTTCAGTTAATCTAAATGGCATCATAGTTCCATATGAAAACACAGTCAAATACTTAGGAATGACCTTAGATACGAAATTGCGTTGGAAAGAGCATATAAAAAAGAAGAGAATAGAACTTGGACTCACGTATCGACAATTGTACTGGCTACTGGGACGCAACTCACAATTGTCAATAAATAACAAAATACTTATATACAATCAAGTCTTAAAACCAATATGGGTCTATGGTATACAATTATTACACATTATGGGTATGTGCCAAAGAAAGCAATGTCAAAAGAATCCAAACATTCCAAAATAAAGTACTACGTAATATGGTAAATGCTCCATGGTACATCAGAAACAAGGATCTACATCGTGATTTAGGGATTCCAGACGTGACAAGCGAAATAAAGAGATTCGCCACTAAACACGAAGCCAGACTACATCAACATGTCAACGTCGATGCATTACAACTACTCGACAATCAAAACATCATAAGAAGACTGAAGAGGACTAAGCCATTTGAACTAGTCTAAATACTGTGTAACGTGTTAATAGCAGAGCACAGTGCGCGATAGTGTAACGTGTGCAAGTGCTTCAAGAAGCAAAGTCAGACTAAAACATAGGACATCAGTGGATGAACTGTAGCTTAAGATTTATTTAGTTTTAAGAGTTTAAAGTTAAATTGATGGTTGGTCTATTAGACAAGTTTCAATAACAAGCGCATATGCGCAATTGAAAAAAAAAGTTTTTTTGACATAATATAATTTATCTTCATTTTTTTGTTTGGGTTTATGCGGAATCTCTTTTTTGTAAGAGATAGTTAAGGCACTGGCAATTTATATGTAGGATACATACGTACTATATAAAATCATAAACATCAAGGAAAAGTATTTTTTTGGCACTGACTGATTTTACTGTCTTGTCGGTAACACAGCAAAAACCATCCGTGGTTAAAGAATAATACAAAGAATTATCAAATATCTTATGTATAATTCAATAAAAACTAAATGTTATATATTTTAATTGCAAATTCTTATTTAGAAAAATTTAATTCCTCTAAACACGAAACTACTTGAAGTTTTATTGAAAAGAATAATTGAAGACACAAGTGGATGAAGGTGTTATGTCACATTTTTCAAAAAATTGTTTTTTCGCCTAATATACTTCAAATATGCTATATTTTTCTTTTGTGATAGTGTTGATTGTCGATCTTGATAAATAACTGATATTTCTAGAAGATAAGGGTGTCATATGCCATGCTAGAACATTTAATTGAAAAACTTTAAATGCGTTTTTCTCGAAATAATCTTTTTGTTACATGACACCTTCATCCACTTGTGTCTTCAATTATTATTCACAAAATTTTGATTTTATAACCTCTGAATGATATATCAAATTTTATTTTTATTTCACAAGTATATGGTTACCTAATTTCTTAATATATCCGGATTCTGTTTTCCTGGACCTTAAAAGGGCCTTCGAAACAGTAGACCATGATAAACTAATCAATAAAATCAGAAATATTGGTTTAGGGGGAAACATGTTGCAGTGGTTTAAGAGTTACCTAACGGGAAGAAAACAAAAAGTAAGATGTAATGGAATTGAATCGGAAGTGTTGGAGATAAATTATGGAGTCCCTCAAGGTAGTATATTAGGACCATTATTATTTCTAATTTATATAAATAATATTATTTATACAGTAAAAAAATGCAAAATGCATTTATTTGCAGATGATGCTGTGATATACATATCTGGGACCAATAGAGATGAGGTTCTCCATACATTAAATAGTGAACTTCAACATGTAACTAAGTGGTTAAATTGCAATAAATTAAAGTTAAACATTGATAAAACAAAAGCAATGATTTTTGGAAAAAGGAATATTGTTAATCAATGGACAGAAACAAATTTTGAAATTAAAATTGGAAATTCTAATGTTGAAATAGTCAATAAAATAAAATATTTAGGAGTAGTGGTAGATGTAAATCTTAAATTTGGAGATCACATAGAATATATATGTAAGAAGGTAGGAAAAAAAGTGGGTACGCTTAGTAGAGCTAGTTCCTACGCAAAAAAAGTAGTGTATAATACAATAATATTGCCTCATTTCAGCTTTGCCCCTACGATCCTACATTTAGCAAGGGCGGGTGATATGAACCGTCTACAAAAACTTCAGAACAGGGCGATGAGGGTGATATTAGGTTGTAATAGGAGAACTAGCATTAAAACAATGTTGGAAAAGTTAAACTGGCTTAGTATTGAAAATTTTTGTGAAATGAATGCACATATATTTATACACAAAATTAGATGTAAAATAGTACCAACATATTTCAATAATATTTTAAAAACAGGAGAAGAGACTCACAATTACGAAACCAGATCTAGAATAAATTATCAAATAGGTAGAGTAAATCTTACTGAATCTCAAAATTCTTTGTTTTATAAAACTTTGATCATTTACAATAATCTAACAAATTATTTAAAATCTTTATCAATTATCAAATTTAAAATTAAGTTGAAGGAACATTATTTACAGAAAGATAAATTAATTGCAGCAAAAAAGCAAAATAGCCACTTAAAATAAAATAAAATATTTATTAAGTCTAACAATAAAGATAATACAAAAGATTATGCATGTACCTGATTATGTATGTTTATGTAAGTTATACTTACTGTGATTTAAATGTGATTTTTAAAATGTTAAATTTATATATATATATATATATATATATATATATATATATATATATATATTTTAGTTGAAATTAATTTTTGTTAAGTTGAATAATGATTTTACATTAAATAATATTTAGAATGCAAATTCATATAGAAAAATTTATCATCGACTCTGCTGGGACTCGAACCCAGGACCCTCCACTGTCTAGGTGGTATCTCTACCAACTGAGCTACAGAGTACGACTACCAGCATAGCGAGAAATTTTCCATATGAATTAGATGTTTAAGCAAACATACAAAGTAACTAGATATTTTTTTGAATATTATTAATGAAGATCAGCAAGTCGCATGACAACAACATCAATATTCAAAGTATCTAGATTATTTTTAATCATTCCGAAAGGAAATTAATTATATATAAATTTTAGTTGAAATTAATTTTTGTTAAGTTGAATAATGATTTTACATTAAATAATATTTAGAATGCAAATTCATATAGAAAAATTTATCATCGACTCTGCTGGGACTCGAACCCAGGAATTTCCTGGGTTCGAGTCCCAGCAGAGTCGATGATAAATTTTTCTATATGAATTTGCATTCTAAATATTATTTAATGTAAAATCATTATTCAACTTAACAAAAATTAATTTCAACTAAAATTTATATATAATTAATTTCCTTTCGGAATGATTAAAAATAATCTAGATACTTTGAATATTGATGTTGTTGTCATGCGACTTGCTGATCTTCATTAATAATATTCAAAAAAATATCTAGTTACTTTGTATGTTTGCTTAAACATCTAATTCATATGGAAAATTTCTCGCTATGCTGGTAGTCGTACTCTGTAGCTCAGTTGGTAGAGATACCACCTAGACAGTGGAGGGTCCTGGGTTCGAGTCCCAGCAGAGTCGATGATAAATTTTTCTATATGAATTTGCATTCTAAATATTATATATATATATATATATATAAATTTAACATTTTAAAAATCACATTTAAATCACAGTAAGTATAACTTACATAAACATACATAATCAGGTACATGCATAATCTTTTGTATTATCTTTATTGTTAGACTTAATAAATATTTTATTTTATTTTAAGTGGCTATTTTGCTTTTTTGCTGCAATTAATTTATCTTTCTGTAAATAATGTTCCTTCAACTTAATTTTAAATTTGATAATTGATAAAGATTTTAAATAATTTGTTAGATTATTGTAAATGATCAAAGTTTTATAAAACAAAGAATTTTGAGATTCAGTAAGATTTACTCTACCTATTTGATAATTTATTCTAGATCTGGTTTCGTAATTGTGAGTCTCTTCTCCTGTTTTTAAAATATTATTGAAATATGTTGGTACTATTTTACATCTAATTTTGTGTATAAATATATGTGCATTCATTTCACAAAAATTTTCAATACTAAGCCAGTTTAACTTTTCCAACATTGTTTTAATGCTAGTTCTCCTATTACAACCTAATATCACCCTCATCGCCCTGTTCTGAAGTTTTTGTAGACGGTTCATATCACCCGCCCTTGCTAAATGTAGGATCGTAGGGGCAAAGCTGAAATGAGGCAATATTATTGTATTATACACTACTTTTTTTGCGTAGGAACTAGCTCTACTAAGCGTACCCACTTTTTTTCCTACCTTCTTACATATATATTCTATGTGATCTCCAAATTTAAGATTTACATCTACCACTACTCCTAAATATTTTATTTTATTGACTATTTCAACATTAGAATTTCCAATTTTAATTTCAAAATTTGTTTCTGTCCATTGATTAACAATATTCCTTTTTCCAAAAATCATTGCTTTTGTTTTATCAATGTTTAACTTTAATTTATTGCAATTTAACCACTTAGTTACATGTTGAAGTTCACTATTTAATGTATGGAGAACCTCATCTCTATTGGTCCCAGATATGTATATCACAGCATCATCTGCAAATAAATGCATTTTGCATTTTTTTACTGTATAAATAATATTATTTATATAAATTAGAAATAATAATGGTCCTAATATACTACCTTGAGGGACTCCATAATTTATCTCCAACACTTCCGATTCAATTCCATTACATCTTACTTTTTGTTTTCTTCCCGTTAGGTAACTCTTAAACCACTGCAACATGTTTCCCCCTAAACCAATATTTCTGATTTTATTGATTAGTTTATCATGGTCTACTGTTTCGAAGGCCCTTTTAAGGTCCAGGAAAACAGAATCCGGATATATTAAGAAATTAGGTAACCATATACTTGTGAAATAAAAATAAAATTTGATATATCATTCAGAGGTTATAAAATCAAAATTTTGTGAATAATAATTATTCTTTTCAATAAAACTTCAAGTAGTTTCGTGTTTAGAGGAATTAAATTTTTCTAAATAAGAATTTGCAATTAAAATATATAACATTTAGTTTTTATTGAATTATACATAAGATATTTGATAATTCTTTGTATTATTCTTTAACCACGGATGGTTTTTGCTGTGTTACCGACAAGACAGTAAAATCAGTCAGTGCCAAAAAAATACTTTTCCTTGATGTTTATGATTTTATATAGTACGTATGTATCCTACATATAAATTGCCAGTGCCTTAACTATCTCTTACAAAAAAGAGATTCCGCATAAACCCAAACAAAAAAATGAAGATAAATTATATTATGTCAAAAAAACTTTTTTTTTCAATTGCGCATATGCGCTTGTTATTGAAACTTGTCTAATAGACCAACCATCAATTTAACTTTAAACTCTTAAAACTAAATAAATCTTAAGCTACAGTTCATCCACTGATGTCCTATGTTTTAGTCTGACTTTGCTTCTTGAAGCACTTGCACACGTTACACTATCGCGCACTGTGCTCTGCTATTAACACGTTACACAGTATTTAGACTAGTTCAAATGGCTTAGTCCTCTTCAGTCTTCTTATGATGTTTTGATTGTCGAGTAGTTGTAATGCATCGACGTTGACATGTTGATGTAGTCTGGCTTCGTGTTTAGTGGCGAATCTCTTTATTTCGCTTGTCACGTCTGGAATCCCTAAATCACGATGTAGATCCTTGTTTCTGATGTACCATGGAGCATTTACCATATTACGTAGTACTTTATTTTGGAATGTTTGGATTCTTTTGACATTGCTTTCTTTGGCACATACCCATAATGTGTAATAATTGTATACCATAGACCCATATTGGTTTTAAGACTTGATTGTATATAAGTATTTTGTTATTTATTGACAATTGTGAGTTGCGTCCCAGTAGCCAGTACAATTGTCGATACGTGAGTCCAAGTTCTATTCTCTTCTTTTTTATATGCTCTTTCCAACGCAATTTCGTATCTAAGGTCATTCCTAAGTATTTGACTGTGTTTTCATATGGAACTATGATGCCATTTAGATTAACTGAAGGTGTATTTATAAGCTTTTTATTAGTAAAATTTATATGAACTGATTTTAATTCATTAAGCTTTGTTTTCCACTTTCTAGTCCACTGGTTTATTTCGTCACTGGCTTCTTGAAGCTTATCGGTTGCTTCTTGTATGGTTGTTCCAGTCACCATCAGCACTGTGTCGTCGGCAAATGTGGCAACAGTTACATTCAGCGGTTGTGGAAGATCGCTTGTATACAACAAGTAGAGGATGGGGCCCAAGACACTTCCTTGGGACACGCCAGCTTTAGCCTCCTTTAACTCTGAGTATTCATTTTCTTGCTTAATGCGGAATAATCTGTCTGATATATAACTCGTGAGTAATTTAACGTAATGTTTTGTATTACGCGGTATAGCTCCAGTATTTCTAGCTTCCTATTTGTCGAGTCTCTGTGAGAACTTGTTCATTAAATCCATCATACTTTGAATCATTTGCACCATGGATGTTTGTTCGCTTGAATTGTGTTGCATTTGTGATTTGTCGGTTCTAGCGGCTTGAGCATATGATACACCTTCAATGGTTTTACTAGATGTAAATGTTTTCGGTTGCGGAGCATTTTTACTTTTGTTTGATTTGTCGCGCCTTTTCTGTAATTCACGCGTAATCAAACATCCTCTGTAATTGGCAGGGTGGGATTCACTACAATTTGAGCATATAGCTTTGTCAGCTTTAGTTATCTTACACTCAATTGTTAAGTGTTTGTCTGCGCATTTAACGCATATAGGTTCGCGTTTGCAATATTTTTGCGTGTTTCCATATATTTGGCACCTTTTGCATTGTGGGATTAATTTGTTACTTCTTAACGCTTCAATCTTAATTTTCATTTTACACAAATGTTGTATTTCATATATTTTTTTAATATCCTCGCTGTTATCGAAACTTAGCATAAATAATGGTAATGGCGTTATAATTTCCTTATTATTTACTCTAACTTTTTTAATCCTATTGTTGACCTCTATAATTTTAAATCCTCTACGAATTAACTCATATTTAATTTCTGTTGAGTCGCATGTAGGGTGTAAATTTTTCGCTACAACTTTTATAGGTCGTGTTTGTTTATTTTCATAACTGTGCCATCCGTATTTGTTTTCATTTAGTAGCTGAGTCATGTTTTTGTACGCTATGTCTGTGTCGACATTTATTTTTAATTGTTTATTGCTTAACATACTGGCATTGTATTCTAGATTCTTTGAATTAAATTTTTTCTTTAATGGAGCTGTAATCTTCCACATTACTCAATATGATCGGTGGAGGTTTTATTTTTTTCGGGACTTGAGGATTCTGTTTTTTAGGAGTTTTACTCTCTGATTTACTTACTTGTTCAGGTGAACTTGTTGCTTTTCTTTTCTTGTTTTTTGGCAGTAACCATGCGGTTTCTCTGGCTACCAGTTCTTCATCTTCATCTGAGTTTGCCGGGCTGTATGTTCGCTGCTGCTTTTGCTGTTGGGTTTGCTGTACTTGTTGTTGCAGACAGTCAGTTTTCTGTTGTAGTTGCTTCACAATTTCTTCTAACTTTAATCTTTCTTGTTTTTCATCTTGGTACGATTTATACAAAATTTGTTCATTTTGTGTTTTAATCGCTATTTTAGTGGGCGTCAGATTATCCATTTTAATAATTAATAATTAAATACACTTGACCGACTTCGCGGTTCGCAAGGTCGGCGATCGCATAATTAGAGCGCGATTACGATTATAATTGCGTTATTCCGCACACTCAGAACAATTTTATAAGCACGTCTATATTGCACGAAAGTCCAACGACTAATGATGTCAAAATTTAAATATCAAATATAGAACTTTATTATTAGAAAAGAGAGTTAAAATATTTATTAATTGATATTGCTTCTTGAAACTGATAGCAAGTGTTTTTCGTACTTCCTGCAACTTCGTACGGAGATCCTTTTATTGGACAGAGAATATCATCGGAATCAATAATCTGGATATCTGTCTTCTTTGGCCACGTAAAGCTGCCTTGGTGACGAACCATAAAATTATCTTTAATATTCTTATTCCTGATATTTTCTTCCACTATTCCTAACAAATACAATTGTTTCTTTAGTTTTATTTTTTTATATCATTAACGTACTTGCCAGTGTACCATTGCTTGCCGTAAACAGCAGCAATCCAACAACCAGTTTTAATTTGCACTTTCTTTCCTTCCTGTATCCTTTTATCACTTGTAATTTCTTGTACTTGTTTCTTAGTTTTGTTTTCTTCCCTATTCTTGTCTTCTGTGTTATTCTCTTCTTGTCTCTTAGTACTGATCTCTTTCCTATTCTCGTCTTCTACGTTATAGTCTGCTTCATGTAAATCCAGATCTTCATACAACTTTACATATCCTTTTCCTAGAGAGTGATGTTTACATACAGATTCGCAAAAGTAACAAGTAAGTTCTCTAATGTATATATGATCTTTTCTATTTTTGATCCATAAAATTTGGTGTATTTTCATTAGTTGTGGAACACGCGTCGTTTCATTTCCTCAATTGCTGTCGCAGTTACATGGTATAAGGGTATGCCTTTGCAAGTACGATTAAGTGAAGTTATAAAATCATGTACAGTAGATATATCAACCCCTCTTGCAATGTACTGATCTGCGGTCCTTGTTAGCAAACAGCCAACACCGTCTATAGGGCCTTTGCCATGACCTTCTTTGGTAAAATTCCAAGTATAAAACAGAATATTAGGACAGAATATAGGTAATAATCTTGACAACAAATGAAAATTGAATCGGTTTTTATACTGTGTGGTAGGCCCATCGGAAGCTTTCATTAATTTTTCGTAAAATTGGCCGAAGATGTGCCCATCTGCCCATATAGCATATGCTCCGTGGTCTAAGCATTCGGACACAGTAGCAAAAGAATCAATTTTTACTACTGTATTTTCCTTCCAGTATCGAACTCTAGTGTGCAAAGATAATTGAACTTTTGATGCACCGAAGTGCATTGATTGAATTTCTTCGTAATATTTACAAACATAATTTTCGGAAAAATCAATGGGTATTAAAGTTTCATTTTTGGTAAGGGCATTAATTTTGCTTTTAATTTGTTTATATTGATAATGCATATTGTAGAAGTGTTTTAGAAATGAAGGTGCTTCTCAAATTCAGTTATCAGTCCTTGACAAGTTGTTTTTATATTGTTTCTAATCATGCGATAAATATCTTTTTCTTTACTCTTGATTGTCCTCTTTTCGTTTATTTTCGTCCACTGATTGTAAACTACGGATTCGTCGACATTATAAGTATTATATTCAATTTGGTTTTTTAAATATTTTTGGCATAGTCTATAGGCGCAACTTTTATTCTTTATGTTGCAACATAATGTTGAACATGTTTTATCAATACTATTAGCATTAATTAAGCGAAGTTCCCATGTAGGAACTGCCAGTCTTGACAATAGGCCCCAGCTTGACTGAATATTGGATAACCAAATGTCGTTATTTCAACATTGGTCCAAGCCTAGGCCAACCTTCAGATCTCAAGCCGCGGCTGCTTTGTCGTGACCCAAGGGCCAACCAACGTGTAGGCACCAATCCTGGGGTCTCTAATCTCTGCCCAAGTCAGAGCCAACCTTCAGCATCCTAGTCACGGTTTCTTACTGTTTGCCCAAGCCCCAGCTAATTCTAGTGTTTTTAGACTTGTTTTCTTACTCTTGAACCAAGTTTGGGCCAATCTTCAGATATTCTACCAAATCAAGATTGTGAAGTTTTCTGTCTTTATTATATCAGCTGGTAATTAATTAAGAGGAAAATATGAGAAAAGTTAAACTAAAATACCGACATAGATTATAATTATAATTACTAAAAATAAATTCAGCTCTCAAATTTTTGCGCGCTTCGTTTCTTCGAAACAAGCACAGACATGAAAAGTCAGTAACGCGGCAGCTGCAAGGGGAAGCCTTTACCGACTTAAATTAGTCAGTGTTCATCCGCCTACCATGAGTGATGTTACGTTTAACCGTTTTTTAATATTATTAATAAAATAATGTCTAAATAATGAAATAAAAAGTGTTTATTTAAAAACAAAGCTACTCTAATAAGAATAAATACAATTTTTTGTAGTAAAAATTAAACTTGTATGCTTGAAAATAATTTCTTAACCACTTTTTTTTAATTAATTTGTTTAATATCTAAAATATTATTAATTTCGTATAAAATCAGTGTCAGACTTGTTCTTGTGTCACAATTTTTTTAAGTTACGTTGTTATGTTACCAATAATTGAACGAATTAGAATAATTGGTAATAATTTAGAATTTTCGTGTTAATTTGTTTTCTTCATCAAAGTTATTTCATATAAGTCTACATAAGCTATAGTACAATATTAAATATTAGGTTGGTGGCATACTCAAAGGTCAGTAATAACCCGGGGCTACCGTTGGATTCCGAACCTACACTATCAACGATTGTCAGCCTTGATACCAGATTAATATTAAGAGTGGTCCAATATTGGTTATATACCTTGCGCCAAGAGTCAGTTTTAACGTCGGCGCTATATTGGTTTTCACTACTGGGCCAAGATGTATTACCAATCTAGGGCCATGACTGATTAACAAGCTTGGCACGAAGTTATCATCCAAATTTCAGACCAGCCATGGGCCAGTAGAAGACCTGTTCCTGTCTATTAATTTTAGGTGTTATATTAATATTGTCATCATTTACTGGAATACGATATTCTGCAATTTCCGGTTGTATTTCTTTTCCATTTATAATAAATTCATCAAGGTTCTCTTGTTCTCCATCGGGAGCATCGGGTGGGGTATTTGCTTCTAAATACATAAGTAAATTTCTGGTTTCTTTTTTAGCCGCTTGTAACCGTCTCTTATTGTCTCTCCACATATTTCTTAATTTGTGTTTTTTTCTATCAAGTAAACTATGAAAGGGAATCTCTTTATCTCTCTTTTTTCTTCGATATTCCTTGTCCATTTCTTTCTTTCTTTGTAACTGTTCTTCACTCATTTTGGATCTAAAACGGCGTACCCTTTCGCGTGTGTTTCTTTTTTGTTTTTCGCTTGTTTTACTGATTTTTGTTTTAGATTTCTTTTCATTTTTCTTGCGTAAAGTATTAGTCTTAAATCTCTTCAGTCTTGTTTTCAGTACAACTGCGCGTCGTTTCTTTTTTCTTGAAAGACTGACTTCCTGAATAACGATCTTGCAATGTAATAGTAATTTACATTGCAAGACCGTTACTTAGAACTTTACGTGCGAGCACGGTATCTAACATACGAGCGATTAGCGAGCTTGTTATCCGTGCAAGCTTCGTGTAACGGTCGAGAGTTTTGATTATATTCTGTGGCCGAAGCATTTTTTAAAACTTTATTTATTGAATATAATAAAACACATTTATATATTTCGTTTGCAGTCGTAGAATATATTTTATTAATTTTTAATTAGTAGAAAACTATCTTGTTGACATTATTGATACAAATGTATTAATATTACTTTGTCTGTAATTATTTAACGAAGTTTGAAGACGAGCTTAAATAATTAAATTTGAATTAACACACTTAACAGAACAATTTTAGAATTCACATTTAAATGACATTAAGCAAAATAATTAATTAAAACTCGAATGAGCCTTTATGTTTTACTAGCAGGACAATTTTAAAATCCACACCTAGTTTAATACTCACACAGGATAAACACTTGTTGAATACTTAATAATGACTTGTGAGTTGGATGAAGATTTATAAAGACTAAAGACTTAATATTAAAACATAGGTATTTATACCTTATCTGCCTACACATTTCTCATGGTCATGAGAGAATTAATGCTACAGAAATTCACATAGAGATAACGTCGACTTATCAGAAAGCTGTAATTTGATATCGTGAGTTTTATTATCTTAAGCAATTCTCATGTAACATGATCTTATCTATAGTGCGATTCTACGTACGTTACTCGAGAATTGTACATTGTTTTATGGTATTCTGATTCGTATACCTTTAATAAATAATCCTTTCATTTACTGAAGCAGTAAAGCACAATACGTATGATAGAGCAAGTTCGTGAAATAAACAAAAAATCCACCGATTAATCAGAGCGGTGACTGACATGACGTCACTGATGCTTTCGATGTATTTATTGTTTGTGATGAATTCCCGAACTACCAGTGTTGATGAAAACTATTCTAAGCACAATATATAAGTATGTTCTTTAAAAACAATATTTTTGTATTGTTATGCGTGGTTTATATATCAATTAAAAACCAGCAATTAATATAATTAACATCTATGAATTGACAGATTGTATTTATTCATATTAAAATTAAAAAACATCCAAGAATTTTAATTTATTAAGATAATAATAATCAAACAAACGAGCCATAGACCAAAACATTTAAACATAATAATGTTTATTGTTTCCAGCCTTATTTTGTGGAACTCCATAATCATGAAATAAATAAAGATTATTAAAAGTTTCACAGTTTTATTAAATGTACAACACATCTAACATATCACTTCTAAAATCTATAAAGAAAATCACAGAGAACAATCTAATTTCTGTTAAAGCAGATAAAGGTAACACATTGGTAACTCTTTCAAAAGATATTTACATACAAAAAGTTAATGAATTTATTAATAAAGAAAATTTAGCAACTTTAAACAAAAACCCAACCACAAAATTTCAAAAAGAAATAAAACAAGGTTTAGAAAACTGCAATATCTGCTTTTCAGAATTAGAAAAGCAACAAATCATTAATAAAAACCCACAAATACCTAAACTATATGGATTAGTCAAGACGCACAAACAGAATATGCCAATAAGACCAGTTGTATCATACATCAATGCACCTAATCACATTTTATCCAAAAAACTGAACCAGATTATTAACACGATAGGTTACAGATCGAAATACTCTGTTAGAAATTCATTAGAATTAGTAGATAAGCTGCAAAACATACATCTTCCACCACATTCAAAATTTGTTAGTTTTGATATTTGCAACATGTTCTCCAGAATACCCCCACAAGAATGTATTCCTTTATTAGATAGTTTCTTGATCAATAGTAATATAGAATTAGTTAAAAGGTTAGAGTTAATTCAATTATTTGACCTTTGTATAAGTCAAAATTATTTCACTTTTAATAACATAATTTATTTACAAAAGGATGGTTTACCTATGGATAATTCTCTAAGTCCTCTATTCGCTAACATATTTATGGACAAGTTTGAAGATCGAATATTTGAATAAACCTGGTTTCGTTCTGTTGATGACATTTTAGCTTGTTTTGACAGTTCTTTTAAGGTTATCAATGAATTTTTAATTCTTATAAACAGTATCCACCATAATATAAAATTTACACTAGAAACAGAACAAAACAGGGCTATAAACTTTCTAGACTTAAATATCAAGATTAACGCAGACAATCTATTTGAATTTTCCATATACAGAAAACCAACACAAACAGACATAACAATACCAAATGAATCTTGTCACCATTATACACATAAAATAGCAGCCTACAGATCATTAGTACACAGAGCTTTAACTATTCCACTAACAAAATCAGATTTTAGCAAAGAGATATCAACCATTAAACAACTAGCACATGCAAATCATTATAATCCGAACATGATTGACACTTTAATTAAACAAAAAGATTATAGGTTAGCTATCAAAAGAATATATCCCATTGACAATCAAACAGAAGACACAAATTACATATCTATACCATATTTTGGCAAAATATCAGAAAAAATTGCACATATACTAAGAAAAACCAACAATTATAAAATAACATTTAAAACCAACACTAACACTTTTTCATTTTTATTTAATGCTAAAGACAGAACACATGATATCATGAAATCGGGCATTTACCGTTTAAATTGTTCTTTTTGTAGTTCGGTATATATTGGATAAACACTTCGAAATTTTGATATAAGATATAAAGAACACGTGCGTCATTACAAAAATAAACATCCTGAAAAATCTAATTACGCCAAACACCTTTTAGAACAAAATCACACA
This sequence comes from Agrypnus murinus, assembly GCA_929113105.1. Classification (NCBI taxonomy): domain Eukaryota; kingdom Metazoa; phylum Arthropoda; class Insecta; order Coleoptera; family Elateridae; genus Agrypnus; species Agrypnus murinus. The sequence goes on from OV816025.1 coordinate 157,905,796, forward strand.
ATGACTCCTCAAAATAATATTAAATTCCTACATTTTTGTAATAACAAACGCAAATTAGACATTTTAGAAGCCTTTGAGATATACAAACACAAACTCAGGGTACCTTTAATGAATGAACAACTTGAGCTCAGTAATTCTCCGTTACTGGAAATATTAGATATTTAATTATGATTTTTATTATTATTTTATCTAGTTACCTATTTTGTATCTACCTTAGCGACGTGTTTGTTTATAATTATATTACCTTTGATAATGACAGCATAGCTGTCGAAACAATATTGTCAGGTTGTATTTTAATAAAACTGTGAAACTTTTAATAATCTTTATTTATTTCATAAACATAATAACCTCAAATCCTTAACTCATCAGAAGCATCGGTCTTTCAGCTCGATGGATTAAATGTACATCAATGTTGTACAACGAAAAAAAAACCGATGGAAATAAAAACGCGTTGTTTCATGTTTGATGGATTTACGATGAATTCACGAACGGTTTGTTGAAGATTCAATTCGATCGAACTCTCAATCGCTGGATTCACGAACTTGCTCATTATATATGGACGTTTTAAATAAATATGTTTGTTGCTATGGTATTGATGAAAATGGGCCCGTAATAATTTTTATGCACAGATATTATAACTAGACTATTACTGCAAGACTCATCTAAACATAAACGTCTTTTAATGGCCGAAGGACTTCTTTATGGTCAGACGGGCAATAACGAAACCTTAATTAAATGTCAGAAGTTTTTTGTAGAACTTGATATAATTTGGAAACTTCGCACCAATGAAAATAAGCTGAAATTAAATATTTCAGAAGAGTAATTATAGTAACGTACTTGTATGTTATACACTTGTGTGTATATGTGCACCGGCTTGATGTACCTAGGTACTCATTTAATTATATTTTTACACAATAATAGATTTGACAAAAAAACTTAATCTGTGCATAAAATAGTGTATGTATAGCGGGCATAACTTGCTTTTATGACCCTAACAGCCTTTTCCTAGCTCTCGGCTAACGACTCGGGCTAGAAATAACGCAATTTTATCTCTCTTTTCTCTACGAGGGAACAATTCGTAACCGTGAGAACACTTTGGAAATGACCTTTGATATTAAAGAAAACATGCAATCAGTGCGTGTCCCCATTTACGTTGTAGTTTTTATAAGCTCAGGTTTTGTCAAAACCGGTGAATCTCGAGTACCACTTAATAGATTTTAATGCCGTTTTCACCATTTGATAGCTTATTTCTTAGCAAAGGTTTGTGTATCTAGAGATTATTCAGAGGATTTTTCGAGAGTCCAGTAATGATGAAAGTATGAAATACATACTTGAGAAAATTGGCTCTAACGGAGACAAAATGCATTACGCTGCGAAAATGGTAACAGATAAAGCCAAACTATAAGCGACCGAATTATAGCCCTCAAGAAGATCTACAAAAAAGTCCGATAGCATATACGTAATTCTTACAGATTACTCGCAATCAAGATTTTTTATAATAGTTATTTTTTCGGAAAACTCTTTTTCCCATGAAATGTTGCCTTACTCCGCCCCTGGATGAAATACCGGTAATTTCAAATGTTTTTACTTTCAGAATTGCTTCAAGTATAATCTGTGAAAATTTTAAGTTTGCAGCTCACGCCATTCAAGAGATATACGGGTGTCCCACAATGCTGTTTACACGCAATATCTCCCTTATTTGAATAGATAAAGAAATCAACCAAAAACTATTGTAAATGACTCAAAATGGACCTTCAGAAAACATCCTTAAACGCTGGTTGCATAGCAACGTTTAAGAGATCATGCCAACTTGATTAATTTTTCAAATTGCACACTCTGTTTTTTTCACGGTAAAGTATTCTTCACTTCATTCTGCATACGGTAGTATGCCTTACTTAATTATCTAATGTGCATTTAGGGGTTGAAAAAAATATTTTTTATAAATTGTACACACAAGGGAACTACTGTTCACAGGAGGGCATTTTGACCATTTGCTTTAAGTTTATGCAGAATGGAGTACATTTCCAACTTCCAAGGCCAACTTTTTAGTAGATCTAGAATGAAGTATTGTAAAACCATTTATCGAGATAAAAAATGTGGAATTTCATTAAACCTGTAAGTGATAATAATAGATTCACTAAAATGTCAAAAACCAGTGTGGACTATCGGGCCTCTACCGATAAGTATTATTTATAGGTGGTCCTTTCAAAGGAAACTTATAACGTTTTAACAAGTAGTTATCTGTAAATTTCCAATTTCAGAAACACATACCATTAAACTATGAAAATTCTGTGATTGGTTGTTTTTAACAACACATCCTACCAGCGACAGTCATTATATCGAAGGAAACTGTTTAGTGTTTAATCAGTTCCCAATGTAAATGAAGGGAAGAATACAACCAGATTACAACAATATGTTTGCATACAACTATACATCTAGGGAATTATCGTTTGTTGTTTATAGTTTGACATTTGTTATTTAAAACATTCATAACTTTATAATTATTGTAACTATCTGCCATTTTTTAATAACTACGAGGGAAGTTTTTTAAGTTATCTACCTAGCTATCAAAACAATATACTACCGCGACAATTTTCTTATGTCAAGTTGCTGTGACATTCTATAGTGTCATCCCCAAGTTTGATTTAAATCGCTTAACATTTGTCACTTATATATCAGTTTAAATAAGCGAAAATGAGTGATTTGAAACTTGAACACAGAAACGTCATGAAATTTCTAACAAAAGAAGGCAGTAGCCCGAAGAATATCCATGAGAGAATGGTGGCAGTGTATGCAGAAAATAGTCCGTTCTATTTCCAAATACAATATTGGTGCAAGCAGTTTAAATGGGGCAGGGAATCCATTCATGATGACCCAAAGTGTGGAAGATGACGAACTGAAGAATTCATCAACAAAGTTCAGTTATTGCTAGAGAAATGGGAATATTATAAACGAATGTTTTTAAAATTCTACACGAAGATTTGGGAATGAGCAAAGTGTCTGCACGATGGATTCCCAGGCTGCTCAGTCCCGAACAAAAACTGTGTAGACGACAGATATGCGAGGAGAATTTGACTGCTTTATGCCAAGATGAAGACTTCTTCTATAGAATTATAACCGGAGATGAGACCTGGGTATACCACTGGGACCCTCCTACGAAGTCCATGCAAGAGTCCATGCAATGGATTCATAGGGGCTCTACACCCAAGAATGCGAAGACGCAATTTTCTGCAGGGAAAGTGATGGCTACAGTTTTCTGGGACGCGGAGGGGATTCTCTTAATTGAGTATATGCCAACAGGGACTATAATAACGGGAAATGCCTACAAAGACACAATTAGGAACTTGAAAGCGCCTATACGCGAAAAAACACCACACAGTTATGCTCAGAAAACTCTGCGTCTGCATGACAACTGCAGTGTGCATAAAGCACGAATTGTTCAAGAAGTAATCAATGAGTGCGGCTTTGAGGAATTACGACACCCACCTTACAGTCCCGATCTCGTCCCCTCTGACTATTGTCTTTTTCCAAAACTCAAAAAACACTTGAGAGGGCGTCGCTTTTTTTCGAATGATGACTTGGAAAACGCCATGTAGTTATATTTTGCAGAATTACCAAAAGCGTTTTTTTTCGAAGGCATAGCGTTATTAGAAATACGCTAGAATAAGTGTGTTCGTGTTAAAGGTTCTTATGTTGAAAAATAAAATTTTATCTGTTCTCTAACTCATTTTTTTCATAGTTTTCATAGCTAGGTAGATAACTTAAAAAACTCCCCTCGTACAATTAAGTATTTTTATTAATGTTTATTATTAATATGGGTTATTAATAAGTTATGAATTTTTTAAATACCAAGTGTCAAATCTTTATCAATCGTGTCAATCATTCTCTAGGTGAATATTTGTAATTTTGTTACACCAAAGATTTATCTATACTTTATGCATGTATTTCTTTTGTCCCTGTTAAAACTTACTAAATTTATTAACACACAAAAACGCAACGCTACAACAGATATCTAATAATATTTTCTAGAGCTTCCGGTCCATGGCTGAAAGTTACGAGGCAACCTAACACATAAACTTAAATCCAAACACAGATCCATATATTACAGATTCGTATCCTCTAGAAATGTTGATGAAGTAGTTCCTCAGAAGGTTCGTTATACAGCATCCCTTAATGGGTAACATACTTAATTCAAACGGATAGGTACTAAACCAAAAACGGAAAATGATAATTATTATAAATTACTCGAAGAGTTTTCCGTTGAATAATAAGCAAATTTCATTTCTTTTCAAATATTGGCTTGTTCCGCGGACTGCATCGACATGCTTTGCATATGCTAATCGAATATCTTCTAATAAATTTCCAGACCATTTTGCAAGAAATTAAAAAAATTTTGTATTTAAACGGTGTGGCAAAATAACTAGTTCAGCTTGGTGCCCTATTATGGATGATCATACGTTCATAACATTCATATGTTCAATATGTTCATAAAACATTACTGAGGCAAACACTCCACCACAAAATGGGGATATTCCATAAATCACGAGTGTGCGTTGTGAACGTTAAGAATCTCAGCTCTAGTGAAGTCCGCAGAATATTTCTTATCAGAATCAGTGAGTAAAATATCTTTAGTTGTCAACCAATTTATCTATTGTTTATTCCTGGAATTACGACAACTATTTTGCTAAGATTTTTTCTCTATTTTCGCCAGTCTTTGTGGACAGATCTTCCTCTATATAAAGCACGTGGGAAAAATATCCCGTCTTCCTGATGCATTGGTCAAGCTTGTGAAAAACATTTCGATTCAGATGCGTCCTATTTGGGTATCTTTCCGCATACCAGCGCGCTGTTGCAAATAAGTTGCTGTTTGTATGGCCAAGAGCAAAGTACATATATACATATTTATTAAAAGTACATTTTGAATGAATATTCACCATTCAACACAACAGCGAAAACTATTTTTAGCGACATTGTCAGTTGTTTGACAAGATGAAATAATTACAAAATCATTTACATTTGCATGAAGTTTTGGACAATACTAAATTTGCATTTTTACTCAAATATGTCGGGATTCTGATCAACAATTGACAAAATTGTCCTATAGGACGAAGAAAATAAAATTTCAGCAACCAACGTTGAGGTTCCATAACTTTGTACCTAATCTGAGAAGTTTGATTGATCAGAAACGCACTAGTCCATTGCAGTAATTTATCTCCTAATATAATAGTAGCCAGTTCCGATGTCCGATGTCCACCGAAAAATATCTCGAAAACTAGAAGACTTAAGAAGCTGAAATTTTACAGGCAGGCAGGCCTTGCCCCAAAGGGGTGCATGAGTATATTTTTAATTCTAAAAAACCCGAGGGAGGTTGCAGGGGGGCATCTCTTAAAAAATCATTATGGCTATATAGGGTGTCACACAATGCTGTTTACACGCAATATCTCCGTTATTTAAAAAAATAAATAAATCAACCAAAAGATATTGTGAATAACTCAAAATGGACCTTCAGGAAACACCCTTAAACGCAGGTTGCATAGCAACGTTTAAGAGATCATGCCAACTTGATTAATTTTTCAGATTGCACCCTCTGTTTTTTTTTCACGGAAATGTACTATTAACTCCATTCTGCATAAACTTAAAGCAAATGGTCAAAATGCCCTCCTGTGGACAGTAGATCCCTTGTAGACACGGCTCTAATCATATTTTTTGAATAAATAATTTAGTTAGTTAATATAAAGTGTACAATTTATAAAAAATATTTTTTTCAACCCCTAAATGCACATTAGATAATTAAGTAAGGCATACTACCGTATGCAGAATGAAGTGAAGAATACATTACCGTAAAAAAAACAGAGAGTGCAATTTGAAAAATTAATCAAGTTGGCATGATCTCTTAAACGTTGCTATGCAACCAGCGTTTAAGGATGTTTTCTGAAGGTCCATTTTGAGTCATTTACAATAGTTTTTGGTTGATTTCTTTATCTTTTCAAATTGCGTGTAAACAGCATTGTGAAAACGGCATCAAAATCTATTAAGTGGTACTCGAGATTCACCGGTTTTGGCAAAACCTGGTGTGATAAACCCCTTGTTTAGCGGTTTTATTTGTTTTATTAATTATGGATGTTAGTTTAAATAATACACAAATTTGTATCCCATAATAAATTGGTTTTATTTCTTATTCTTATAAAATAGAAATTTGATACGTTATTACATGTTTACTCTTAGAAACTCTGTCGTCGTCTCCTTTATTAATTTAAGTCATTAAACTGTTACAACTATTATACAAGCATTGCATTTTTACTTAACCTAGTTATTGCTAAAAGGAATTTGACGAGCTTTACGCAATTGAATTTATTGAACTTTATTACCTAAATATTTTAATCTTTCAAAAACACATAATATAAATTTTGATAATTTCTATATTCCTTTACACCTTCCCTGCTCAAAAGAAAAAAAAAGAATTTTTATGGAATTGTTTTTTTTTCTAAAATTTTAAAATAATATTATAATATTTTCTACGTATAATATAACTTAACTCTATTTTTATGTACTATAACTAATTTATTATTGATACTTATGACTGCGTTAGGATGTTGGTCTTCTATAACATCATATGGACCTTTAAAGATTATCCTTCCGTTTTATCATTAGAAGTGTTTCTTAACAATACTTTATCACCTACTTTAAAATTAACATAATTACTATTGATATCATATCTTTGCTTTCTTTTAACTTTTGATGCGATCAAATTGTTTCTCGCTTCATTACAAGCAACTTGTAGTCGATACCTTAGCTCGTGCGGATAGTTATCGAAAGTATACAAAGGATCTACGGTTTTGCATATATTAGTTGGTAAACTACTCAGTTTTCCAAACACTAACTCATAAGGAGTGTAGTGAGTTTCGGTATGCACCGTATTATTGTAAGCAAACGACCAGTAAGGAACCCAAGAGCTCCAACTGTCGGGATGTTTTGATGTCTCAGGTAAGCGCCTAAATTCTTGTGAGAATTTTCAAGTGCCCCGAGAATCTCGTGATGATATGCAGTAGAATGTAAGTGATTAATTTGCAAAAGTTTGCAAGTTTCTTGAAAAGTAGAAGCTAAAAATTCCGTTCCCTGATCTGAAACTACTTCATTCGGGATTCCATATCGGAGTATGAAATTTTCGAAAAATGATCTTGCAACAGAGACCGCTTCTTTATTAGGAATGGGGTAACACTCTACAAATTTGCTCAATTCACATTGTAACGTTAAGATGTAACGATTATTGCTTTGATCTAATTGTAAAGGTCCGACTAAATCGAGATAAACCTTTTGAAATGCTGATGTAGCTGTTGTTGTGATTTCCAAAGGTTGTTTTACAATTGGTGAATATTTACACGTTTGACACTCCATACATTGTTTAACAAAGTGTTCAATGTCTTTACGTAACCTTGACCAAAAATAATAACGTTTAATATTATTGCACATACGGTTAATACCAGCATGTCCTCCTGTCGGTCACATGTGGAAATCGTTTAGTATTAATTGTTGCGTTTCTCTATCGGTTATACGTTGTGTATCTTTAACAATACATATTCTTATACCGGTACTTTTGATTTTATTGTGGGCCCTACGCAATTCTTCTAGTAATTGTGAATTACCTTTGTTTTTCATTACTAATAATTCTGGAATTTTGAACTTTTCACATATACTTTTCAGGTCTCTCAACGACGCTCCGAAGGCTGACGCTGATCGAGTATCCTGTACTAAATAAATTATATTCACATTTCTATCAAACCATATATTTCCTAATTTATAAAAATTAGAGTCGCGACTAGTGGTTGATAATTGATTCAGTTCGGTTTTACTTAGATTTACGTAGTTCAATACACTCTAGAGGAGGTTTTAGTAGCTCCACGATACCAGGGTGATCAGTGCCGCTATCATGTGATTTCCCAAGATCTCCCATAGGGTGATCCTTCTTACGTTTTGTTTTAGCTCTGGTAAGAACACAAACCGTGTTTTCACTCATGGTTTTCAGATCATCTGAAAGTATAGAAGTAAGCGATAAAGCATCGGCGGCTACGTTCTCCTTCCCAGGAACGTACTGAATGTCAAAACTATTTTCTTCTAGTATTAATCTAAACTAGGTTAATCTACTGGACGGGTTTTTTACACTAAAGATCTATGGTCGGTGAAAATAGTGAATTTTCTTCCGAACAAATACGGCCTAAATTTCTTAACTGTCCAGACAATAGCTAGTAGCTCTTTTTCAATTGTGCAGTAATTTTTCTCTGCGTTATTAAGACTTCGACTTGCATAGGAGACAGGTTTATCATTTGCATTTGATGAAACTGCACCCACGGCAAGTCCTGAGGCATCGGTTCTTAAAATAAACTGATGATTCTCCGAAAAGTCAGGATATTGTAGAATAGGTGGGCTAACTAATGCTGCTTTTAATTTTTCAAACGCTGACTGGCAACTGTCAGTCCATTGAAAAATTACTCCTTTTTTAGCTAAGTGATTTAATGGTGTGGCTATTTCTGAAAAATTTGGAATAAATTTGCAATAATAATTTGCAAAAGTGACAAACCGTTTTGTTTCTTTGCCATCTTTTGGTATTGGATACTCCTTCATCACTTTCAGCTTTTCCGGATCAGGTGATATACCTTCTACGGAAATGACATGACCGAGATACAATAATTGCTTTTTTAAAAATTCACATTTAATCGGATTTAATTTTAAATTTACCTTTCTTAATCTACTTAGAATGCGTATAAGATTTTGATTATGGTTAGTCAGATTATTACCAAAGATAATTAAGTCGTCCAAATATACAAAACATCTGTCATAATTTAATCCAGAGAGGGCAATCGTCATTGCTCTCGAAAATGCATTAGGACTAACTTTAAGCCCCATCGCTAACCTCGTCATCTGAAATTGTCCTTTATCTGTGGTGAAAGCTGTGCATGGCCTAGAACTTGGATCAAGATCTAGCTGAAAATAGCCTTGGTAGAGGTCTAAATGGCTGAAATAGATTGCACCAGATATAACGTCTAAAATTTCGTCGATACACGGGAGAGGAAATTTGTCATTCTCGATACGTTGATTTAAGTGCCTGTAATCTACAACTACCCTCCATTTCTTATTTCCTTTACTATCAGTTTTTTTCGGTACTATTAAAAGAGGTGCTGACCATTCAGAACGTGAGGGCTCAATTATACCATCGGCAAGCATCTTATCAATCTGCTTATTTACCTCAACCTTTTGAGAATGCGGTAATCGATACGGCTTGATGTATGCCGGAGATACGCCTTTTCGCAAATAAATTTTTTGCTGGTAAACGTTAATTACAGTTAAGGGGTCATTTTCTAAATAAAATAGGTCCGAAAATTTTGCACATATTTTTTTTTGGAATTCCTCTCTTCCCTATTTAAAGATTTCAAATTAACTAAATCTAAAACTTTGTCAACTCGTTCCACGGATGGTGGTGTATTGTCTAATTTATATGAACAAAAATTTGAAAGTTTTTCTGTTTTCGGTTTATAATTCCTAATACTAACTTCCTTATCATTAACATTTAGTATCCTAAGGCGTATAGAATTACTGTTAGGCTTAACTACTACACTTCACTTGGTACTTCGTAATGAAAATACTGATCCAACAATTCCGGATAGTTTTATTCTTTCCTTATTATTTACATATTGTGTCTGAGATAATTCAGAAGAAAAAATAACACTCACAGATGCTCCAGTATCTATCAAAAAATCTAACTCCATCTTGCCATATTTTACTCTTACATAATTTATCCCATTCATTCCTAGATTTAAACTGTTATCTACTGTATTGTCATTGTGAGAAACCAAAAAAAAAACCTATCATTCCTAGTGGTATAACCTTCTGTGTTTCTATTTGATTCATTGTTATTATTACTACCTCTGTTTTCAACAAAATAGCTTCTTTGGGAATGATTATTTCTATTTTTCCAAACTCTTGTAGGTACCAAACTGACCTCGTTTAGAAAAAGCATGATTTTGGTTTTTATTGACTACCTGTGGCTGTTGATTAAATGAACGTCTTTCATTATTAGATAATTACCGTAACTATTGTTAGATCTGAAATTATGCCTAAAATGTTGCTGCCTACGTACCACCTGTCCTCGATCTTTTGCAAAGAAAATATTTTGATTTTGAGAACCTTGTACTAAATTTTCTTCGTCCTTTGCTCCGGTAATTGCCTCATTTAATTTAGAATAATTTCTTGCCTTGATAATGGTTCTAAGATTAGGATCCCGTAATCCATTGGCAAATGAAGCTATTGCAAGCTTTTCGTTAGTTTGAGCTAAGATTTTTATTGACTCCTCGTTACTTCCCGCTTGTGCCAAAATTAAATTTTGCATAAGTTCCTCGATATTTTTTCCAAACTTATCAATCGATTTTTTATCTTTGCTTTACAGCAAAGATAAAGAGCGACTTGCCTGACTTTTTAGTAAGTAAATGAATTTTCATATCTTTAATTAAATCGTCATTATACGCATACGCTTTCTCTAATCTTATCTTTGCGCTCTGCGATAGTCTAGTTTTTAAAATAAACTCTGTTAGTAATTTCTTACTGTCAGTGTTTAACATCGAATCGTACAATTGGATTGCATCAATAAGTTGTTTAGTATTATTTTCTGAATCGTCCATAACTGGCAATAGACATGTTGCTGTTTTTAAATCAAATTTATCCATTGTCTTTATAATATTAGTAACTATCTCAGGTGAACTTATTTCTACAGCCTGCCCTAACCTATCCAACAAAGTACTACTAACTTCTTTTATTAATTTTTCTGTTGCATCAACATATTTTTTCGCTTCCGCTATAATAACAGTGTCAGTATTACCGAGTTCGTTGAATTGTTGTCTAGCTGTGGTAAATTCGGTTTCTATTCTATGTAACTTATCTAGCTTTTTCTTAACTAAATCCACATTTGGATCGACGTTCTCGGCTATCTTTATTAATGTTTCTGAAAAATATCTTTAGTTCTTCATACACAAACCCAAGTGGTTCTATCGCCTTCATTAATGTAAACTTAAAAACATGTTAATCAAATAAATGCTACAGTTACATAAATTCAATACAATTACATAAAATATAAACTTGAAATAATACTAAAAATGATGCCTACAATTATTTAAATTCTAACAAGTATTACTTACACTAGTGTTTTATTTCTTATATAATATCTTGACTACGCCGTAATTCCTTCTTTATTTTTCCTTCCAATCTTTTTTGTACTAGACACACTAAAAATATAAATAATGCAATAACCACCATACCAAAAGAAACCACGCCTAGTATTTCTGCAACAGAATAGCCCTCTTTAGATACATTTGCACCATTGTTGCCGGCTTGTGCTATTACAACTTCTTCCTTTGATTGGCTTGATCCCATTTTTATTTTTCTATTCCATTTGTAATTTTATTCTGGTTTGCAACCATTTACCATTTTTACCAATCTTTCCACTTTCGTTTTCTTTCTTCTTAATTCGCTTCCCAATTGTTAAAGTTCTTAATTGGCATGGTCGCCATGTGATAAACCTCTTGTTTATCGGTTTTATTTGTTTTATTGATTATGGATGTTAGTTTAAATAATACACAAATTTGTATCCCATAAAAAATTGGTTTTATTTCTTATTCTTATAAAATAGAAATTTGATACGTTATTACATGTTTACTCTTCGAAACTCTGTCGTCGTCTCCTTTATTAATTTAAGTCATTAAACTGTTACAACTATTATACAAGCATTGCATTTTTACTTAACCTAGTTATTGCTAAAAGGAATTCGATGAGCTTTACGCAATTGAATTTATTGAACTTTATTACCTAAATATTTTAATCTTTCAAAAACACATAATATAAATTTTGATAATCTCTATATTCCTTTACACTGGGCTTATAAAAACTACAAAGTAAATGAGGACACGCACTGATTGCATGTTTTCTTTAATATCAAAGGTCATTTCCAAAGTGTTCTCACGGTTACGAATTGTTCCCTCGTAGAGAAAATATAGATAAAATTGAGTTTATAAAATATCTAGAAATAATATCGTCTTTTTAACAAAGGAACATAATGTCAAAAAAGACATTTAGCTCTTTATAGTTCCTGTACTTGCTTATCTGAAATTTGTATAAATAGATTTCTCTGAACCCAGACAAATAAAAAACGGTCTAAAACCACATTTTTAAATATTGAGTTTCGCCCTGCAAACATATTTTGAGGCGGTAAAGTCCGGCGAAATTAAATAGAATGTTCTAGAAGGATTGTATATGTTTGTTCCTGATTGGTTTAAGAAGTGCTAGTATCATTCGGATAGGCTAGTTTAAATTTTCCCTTCAAAAAATATCAACGCTATAATAATTTCGCTCCCCAAGAGAGTCAGTCAGTGATTCTCACATAGAGAGTCAAGTACACGGTCTCGTCCGGAGAGTCTGTACAAGGCCATCAAAGACAGTACAGGTGTCAATTAGACGTATAGGGTAAAATACAGTACAGGGGCCTGTTAACGTGAATTCAGTACAGTACAGTAGTCTAATCAAACGATTAGAAATGTGATTAGTAAGAGTTTGAAAGAATTTGTCAAGTGAACCACACGCGAAGTTTAAACTAAGTTTTGCCATGTAAACAACACAAGAAAGTCCGTGAATTTACCGTCAAGTGTAAAAAGTGGTTGCTATTGCCGTTTAATTCGTCAAGTTAATGAATTTAACTAATAAACTAAAGTATTTCTAGTAACAATAACCTCGAGTTTTTTTTGGTAATTTTTATAATTAACGGAAGTTCTGTTTTGAACTTATATGGTTTTAGTTCTTCATTAAGGGGTTATTAATGAATGTGAACTTGTGAAACAATTATTGTGGACTTCAGTTCGTTAATTTAGGGTGTAACCGTTGCATCGACAATTAGACTTTCCAAGTTTTTCTTCTTTAGTTAGTGAGGTAGTGTGTACCTGTTGTTAAGTGTGAATTATTTTAAAGGACATTATTGTGAAAGTGAGGTGGTGAGAGTTAAAGGACAAAAAAACTTTACTGCTTTGTCAAGGACTCATGGATAACTTGTATAATAAAAGTAAGTTCTGTATTTAAAACTTGTTTGTGACATTTCTTGTAAAATTATTGTTAATTATGTATACATTTTCTCCCATATAAGAATTCTTATTAGGACATTACTAACACAACTATAATTATTGACATTTGAGACAAACAAATGCATTTATTCATAAAGAAATGATTATTTAAATTAAATTCTGTTATGATGATAATGGACAAATCATTAATTGAAGCTATTCAATTATATAACTTGCCTTAACGTCAAATTAACTAGTGCTGATTAGATTTTCTAGTTGATTAATTTTAATCTATGTTCTCTGGGTTCTTTTCTATTTGGGGACCCAGGTCAAGAATGACTTCAAATAAACGGTGCCCATATTCTTTTATTATGTCAAAAAATCCTTATTTTTCTTTACAATTCGTAAGCCATGGAAGTCAGACCAACGCCTATGAGATAATTTGTTAATGAGAGATCTTAAGAGCCGGAGCATTAACGTAACGTAAGTATCGTATTTATGAGTTTTGCAGTAAGTATTCAGTATTTGATTTTTTTATAGAGGTTACAGTGACGCCCATCACGCGGCGTATTCTATGTTGTGTTATGTATTGAGAATAATTTAGAGCTACAAAATATTAGTGTTACATAATAAAAAAAATGAAGCATCTCCAATTTCCATGAAGGTAGTTTGCTCAATAATTTAACTATCTATATCTTTTTTATAGGCTATAATGAATTGTATACTACTGAATGGAAAGTTTCTTCTAAACGCTACCGATGCGGTTACTAGTACACTACAATACAACTTAATTATTGTAAGTAGTTGAAAACAGAGAGTAGACCCTTGCTATAAATTATCAAATTTTTGTTTAACGTGGCACACCTGCGTTGAGCTTCTGACCACTGTCTAGGAATTGAGTTACGCTCAGTTAGCGCGTCAGTAACATTTGTAAGAGATACCAGTACCCACTGGTAGGAGCGAGCTTGCCTATCCACTCTCTACTAGCTCTCCAAGCTAGTGTCGGAGCTATTAACGTGCTCGCCCGTCGGAGTCCATCTTCGAGGGAGTTCCGTTATCCCCAGTCCAGCTTGCAGACTTTAACTGCCCGGACAAGTTCAACCTCAAGTGCGGCTGGAACTTGAAAACTGGGTCTGCCTAGGATATCCCAAAATTTAGCCACCCTGCCATACCATAATTAGGCTTGGTGATTCTTTGACATAGCCCCGTCCGACTCTACCTTGAAGTAGAGACCTGGTCAATACCAACTAGGAGTTGGGGTTAGATTTGAAAGGCTATGTAATCGCATCAACATCCCTTATAGAGTGATCCTCTGAGATAGATCTTAAGTCACAGAAGTAACTTAAACTACTGGTCCATCGCAATATATAGTCCTCCAATCCACAGTGAAATGCGACTACCCAGGGATAAGCACCTGCCGATACAGTCTCCAATTAGACAGCGATCTGGGAGTGGCTGCCGGTAAAGACTTTGCTAGTATCGACTCGCATATTGAAGTCCCCAAATTAAGGGACAGACCCTGAGACCAGTCCGGTCAAAATATACCGATACAAAACACCGGCCGTACAGTTGCTACAGTAGCCATGAAATTAGGATATTTGGCCTGATTGTATTGTTTCAGCTAGAATCGGTTTTGAATTAAGCTTGCCCTTAAGTATAAGTAATTTTGAAAAACTGAGAAAAACGACAAATATAAACCAGGATGCATTGACCTTTAAGAGATCGTTGAAACTGAACGACCGGTTTGCCCATCATATGTGAATAGTAGCTTACTTATAACGGAGAACGTGAAAATATTAAGCAAGCGCCCAAGTTTGCTCATTAGTTTTGCTATTTTAAACATTTCAAAATATTTTATCCAATCTTGAAATTAGATTGACGCTATTGAATAAAACTATAGAATAAATGTTATGCACACTGATTTATATATTTTTAAGATTAAAGAAATAAAACAGCGAGTACAAAGTTTGACGAATTGTAAATCTCAAATCTCATGAAAGAGACAAACATTTAGTCATTACAAACTTACGAAGTAATGACGCTTCTATTTCACAAATGAAGCACGTATTTACAAAATAAATATTTGGCATATAATTTTATTCTGATGCAGTATAACAATAGATGTAACATTTAATCCAATCATATAAGATTTTGAAATAAGAATTTGACTGCTTAAGAGTCATTTTACAAAGATCTCCCTCCATTCCACAAAACTGTTTATAACTTTTAATTAAACTCATTAATCACTTGTTATAAAATATTAATTGTTTAATTGAGACATTCCTCATAGTAGAACGAATTTCTTACCAGTATTTTTTAAAGCTAAAAACTTTTATAAGAAAGCACAGTACAAACGATCGACGTTTTCACATGTAGTACTTGTAATGCGAAACATCATCTTCAGAAGTTTGAGAAACATCGATTCTTGTTTATATATAGCTTGATTTGGAGCGAGTTGTTGATCTACTTTTCAACAACCCCACAGACTTTGCACAGAAGCATACGTAAACAGGTATGTTTGTTAGCAAATCCTGCATATTTGATTATAAGTGCTATAACCTAGGATTTGTTATAAATAATGGCAATTGGAATACATAGTTGCACATAATTTGTAAATGTTAGCAAATCTAGATTAGAATCGCACGTTAAAAACTTTATGTCTGCTTTTAAGGGAGATATTGAAAGTTGTTAAATTTCGCTCCAGGATAACATAAATGATGATAATATCTTTAATATTCAGTGCAGGATATTTATTTTTGTTTCATTTAATTCCTTTTATGTTGGAGATATCTTTTTTGAATATTACTACTGTAAAAGTATAACAAAATCCACTCTATTTTTTTAGGAGAAACCGCGAAAAAGTGATCTAAATTGATAAAAAAATGTTTGTTAGTGTTCATGTTAATCTAGTTAGCGTAAATGAAACGAATTGGCACCAGCATACACTTAACAGTATATTTGACACGAGAAGCGTGTGCGCGATAATGACAATAACACAAAATGGCGATAATCAGCTGTCGGCTGTATTTGACTTCGACTAGTTATAACTGTTGAAACTTTGCAATTTCAAAACTTACTAAAATTGCTGGAAATTTCAAAATTTTACAAATCTTTAAATAACTTAATGTATCCGTACAAACTAAAACGTAATGACAACTAAGCAAAACTTAGAGTTCAAAATTATATTGACCAAAAACAGGTATCTGTACATAAATAATAGTACCTACATTAAGTTCAGTTTACATTTGTAAAACTTTGAAATTCCCGCTAATTTTAGTAATTTTTCGAATTACAAAGTTGTAACAGTTATAATAACTAGACATCTGTTGCGTGTGAAGGTGAAATTTCGCAGTTTGTTCTAATAATTAATATAAGGTAACAATTTTACATTTTAAACATTTTATTAATACATGCAGTATTTTATAATTTTAGTAATTAGTGTTACTTATGATGAGTAAGGTGGGAGCGCTTGGAAGCTTATAAGACATGTTCAACAGTAAACTATTTAATATTGATGATTTATTATTTTTGATTGATTAATTTTGACTATTTAATTTCCCAACCCCATATATATATTTTTCAATGCATTCTTATGTTGTAATTGTATATAAATATTTTTTATGTATGTTTGCATTGCAATTAATAAATAAATCACTTATTTTATTAATTACCTTGAACTTGGAAAAACACTATCTTCACTCAAAATTTGAATCTAAATAAATAACAAATTATACAAAAGTTTTACAACAATCCTCTCTAAATAGGCAATATTTTTCCCGTGTAGGCCTAAAAATTCAAAAGTCAAGAGTAAAATCTTACGTCGAATCGATTAGAAATTTAAACGTTTTAGTGTAAAAAGTTACCATAAATGATTAAAGATGTAATTGCTTGTAACATTGTATTGAAGTTAACTCTATGGTCTACTAAACGATGGTACAGATCAGATATTTTACTATAAATATATTGAACCTAAACACACACTTTTTAGAGTGATTAAGAACTTTAGCAATTTGTAAATAAGAATTTGTGTGACTCAAGGGTAATTTTGTAACTCAAGGGTAAGATCGTAGAGGTAGTTTTAGTACAATAAAACAATTTTGCACTTACGTTATTAGTTAGAACCTTGTTTGTATATTAGCAATCTAGAAGATATTACAATCGACCGCTGTTTGAATGGTATACTGTCCAGTCTATTCCTCTAGACTTCTAGAGACATCGCGTGATTATGTGCAGGTCGAGTTCAAGTTATTTAAAACAGGGATGCTCAGTTCGTATATTATATGCGTGGGTTGCTGTTGACGTTATTGTAAACAAGAATAATAAAATAATTCTATATCACCTATTTATTAACAAAATATTACACAATATTATGAGTAACAAAAAGTTTCTTTGTAGCTAACAAAAATACACTTTTATTTATTGAAATAATTAATTGTATCTATGCCAAGCAGCAGTGTAAAAGTTATACAGTGTCTGCCATTAAGTTGGATACATATGGGAAATTTTTTTAATATTCTGATTGGAAAAAACTTCGGGGGCAATCGCCTTTGCTTCCAATAATACTTGAAATACGCCATGTCAATATTCACAGGTGACATTAGGTATCTGTCAAATTCGCCATCCTTTTTTAAAATGGGCGAAAAATAACCTTATTTGTTAAAATATAGAAAAGTTTAATTAAGAAAAAATATTTCTAATGATATTTTACATTCACATGTCGAGTTTGAACGAGATATTCCGACATAATGAAAATTTTGTTTTTTAATATTTTTTGATACATCCCCGTAACTATTTTAAAATAATTAAAAACGCTTTAAATGAGTGGGAAGCAACAAGTGCATAGCATATTTTGCTAATAATAATCGATGGTGTAGGTATTTTTGACAAATATTAAAATTATTAATAAAAAAAATGTAAATGGAATGGTTTTGGATTATTTTCCAATTTCCAAGAAAATAACTAATAATTTTATTAATCTTTTTTTATTAAGCCACGTTTGAATAATAGAAGAATTGTTATAACCATAATTTAAGCAATTTAACACGAGACTACTACTTAAAGAATATTCAGTGTATCAAAAAATGTTAAAAAACGAAATTTTCCTTATGTCGAAATATTTCGTTCAAACTCGGTATGTAAACGTAAAATCTCATTAGAAATATTTTTCTTAATAAAACTTTTCCATATTTCAACAAATAAGATCATTTTTCGCCCATTTTAAAAACAAATAGCGAATTTGACAGATAGTTAATGCCACCTGTCAACTTTGGCATAGCGTATTTCAAGTATTTTTGGAAGTAAAGGTGATTGCCCCAGAAAGTTTTTTCCAAACAGAATATTAAAAAATTTCACATATGGATCCAACTTTATGGCAGACACTATATAATTGACATACGAGGGCAGAAAAACTTACGCATAAGAGGGCAGAAAAGAAGCCATGATTGCCCCCAAAACTCAAAACATTCAGAAAGCACTTTCACTTCAGGTAGGCGAAATACTTATTTATGTACCAAAGGCGTTATGCGATAATATTTGGCCTGAGTTATAGAAACCACTTGATGCGCATTATCATCTAGTAACGCTTCTAATACACACAAGATTTTATTTTTCACGATAATATTTACCTACGAGTAGAGAATTAGTTTTGTTAAAAATTGTTGGCGTTGCAAAGGACATTGTAATATATTTTATTTCATACCGTATCGTATTATCCATGTTTACGGTAATGATTACAGTCCGAAAAATGCGATTTTACGGTCTAGTATGAGTGTAAAGTTTTTTATCGGACTCAAATAAAATAAATCAACTGAACAATGCTTTAGCATTTAGTTACCATACCAATTTATTTTATATAATTTTTTAATTAAACTTAACTAATTAAACTTAAAATTAAACTAGTAATCAAATAACTGAAGTATGAAATAAAACGCATTACGTCATACGTCCTGGAAATGTTCTTACAGTCATGTTTCGATGTTCCAGACTCGGCTCATGCGTCGCCTTGTATGTAACATCTTACTCGACTGTAAAATTCCATTTCCAGGACTAAATAATACGTAAAAAAACATAACGTAAATAACTATTGAATGTAACGCCTCACCAGCGCCGATTGTAAAGTTAGTGCTGCGTTCCATTCGTATGATCCACAGAAACTGTCTAGAGCCACTGCGCTTGACGTGAAAATACAGCCTCTGACGCTCAAGACAACTTCACTCTAACGGGCACATACAGGGATTCTATTTAGGTAGACCTAAACGAACCACTAACAAGGTCACACCAGGACCTATAACTTGGAAGGCATAACTGGGTGGCAGAACCCTCTAAGCCCAGTTCATTGAGGTTGGATCAGGACGGGTAGTGGTCCCATTCGTGTAGGGAAAGTCCGAAGCTGGACTAGGGACTATAATAGCTAGTACCTCGCTTACACCAGTGCGTACTGTTTAGCATTTGCATTAGCATTGTGCGCTAGTTGAGCGCTCCTCAATAAATTCGTGACTCCGAAACGTCCGTGGGTCATAACCTGAAAGGTAGGTGGTTCACGTTAAAATAACACCGTCGCGTCGTGTCTTTGATTAGGTACACATGGTACTTAGTTTATGCAAATAAAAATATTACATTTTCACAAATTTTATTAATATAACACTTCCAAATTTTGTGCAATACATTTCCCTTTCTTACAAGTACATATTTTATTAACATGAAATTTTACAAGAGCAATTAATTACAAATCGTTCAGGAATAATTTGCAAATTGTTATTGGGTTTTAAAATATCATCGTCAGTGTCTATCTCGAAGCCATATTTAGTGGGACCTAAAGATACATTGTCCCGCTTTTGGATACAGAGTCCCTTTGTTACAATTTAAGTACAAGTGTGTACAGTAATAAGCTCTTTTAATATGGTCAATACATGAATGGGAAGCTGGAGACAGTTTCGGCACAGAATTTCTAGAATGAAAATAAATCCAGGATTTTAGTTCGTCAAAGAACTTGCAAGAAGATCCTGGTTTACACCATTGTTTTTAAGAAACTTTA
This sequence comes from Agrypnus murinus, assembly GCA_929113105.1. NCBI lineage: Eukaryota > Metazoa > Arthropoda > Insecta > Coleoptera > Elateridae > Agrypnus > Agrypnus murinus. The sequence goes on from OV816025.1 coordinate 157,925,920, forward strand.
AAGTATTTGCATTAATAATTGGATTTTTTAACCTAATTTGTTAATGTAGGTACTACATCCAATCAGAATGTAGGAAGCAGGGAATACGCCACACAATTGTTCTCTTTGTGTTTCAAAAAGTCTAAACTTATCTCTTCCTCCTATGGGGAATCATATTTCTGAATTTTTTATAAAAATATCGAAAAATGATGCAAAAGAAGAATGAGTAGGTCAGTATCTGAAGAACTAATGACACCACAAGTTTCGATTTAGGTAGTAATCAACCATATAAATCAAAAGGTAACGTCACGCTATAAATATTGAAGCTTTAGTAAACGTTAAAAAGCGCGCTTGGAAGTTTCAAAAACAAAGCCAAGCTAAATATTTACAAATGTTGTTTATTAGAAAGGGTAATATTCCATCGCGTACCATCCACCTCTACAGGTTGTTATAATTACGAATTTCTCGGTTTAATGACGAAACGATTCGTATACATTACCCTCGTATCAAGCTCAGAATGGTGTGCCTGCTAAGCTTTATAATGCTCCGTTAAGTGCTTACATTATTCATACCAATTCTAATGGGTTTCGTTTTCATTATGCATTAGCACTGGCGTGTATTCTACCAGTTACAGCAAAAGTAATTTTAAAGTTAACAAAAAAGAAATAAAATGTTGCAATTTTATTAATGTCGGATTATATTTATATATGAATATACACAACTACCACGAATGCGATTAAACTGCATTATTGATGATGATTTTATATGGCGATAGCATGTTTAGTTTTGTAGCGAATATTTACCGACCTAGAAAAATGTAATTTCTAACTTACTTTTGTTGAGATGTTAACCATTTTTAAGCCAATAATAAACGAACGTTTTCCGTGACTATTTTTTTTATCGCTGTAATGAAATTAAATTCCTTTATAAGTTGACAGTTGACATCTCACTTTACTTGCATATTTTCAATTTACAATATAAGAGCATTTCAGTCTATTGTAAAATTTAATTTAACGCGATTTATGCATTGCAATAAAACTCTACAAAATATAAAAAGAGTTACTTTTATATTGAATATAGTTAAAATGTTTAATATGCTTTTGAAATAATACTGAATCTAAACTGAAACGAATAGTTAATATAACCTATTAGTGTAACTATCTACCTACCTAGCTTATTACGCGTGAGTTTTAAAAGCAATGGCAATAGAGTAATGAAGGGGTAATCAGTAGCAGAAAATAAAAAAAAGCATCTCTCCAAACTTTCCAAACAAAACTTTCCAAAAGGTGATACCCTGCAGGAGGGATGATCTAAGACGTTCCAGTTTGCATTGTAACGACTGAAAATACTGAACTGAAATTCCCCACGATCAGGCGTCAATTGTAAGTAAAAGAATGAAGCCTTACGCTAGACTGTCAATTGTAACAATTGCTTTTTACTTACTATAAATTACTTTGCTGATAATACTAAATTGTTTACTGAACACGAAAGAAACGATACTTACTGTACTTATGCACCTGCTGAGATCTCTAATTCTGCAGATTCGAATACAGGTGTGGGTGTTACCCCAAAAACTTCAGATTAAATAATAGAGTCAGGAGCAAATAAAAAATAGAGGGCGCCATCAAACTTAAGATGTATATCTTTATAAAAAAATGCGAGAAGTCCACAGTTTGAGAAATAGTTTCTCATTTAAAACTTAAATCAAGTTAATCAAACATATAAATCTTCAATAATCATTTTTGATTAACAGAAACATCAGCAAATTTTTGAGTCTATCTGTATCAAACGATAAATAAATTTGAAGTCTGTATATTAAATAAAGATATAAAAAAAATTGTAAATACACTACACAACAAAACTATACTAAGTAGATAAAAAATTATCATTCCTAAAGATTACTTAATTTCGGGATCCCAAATACATTTTACCTAAAATACTTATTTGAACTATCAAGACATTAGAAATTTGATAAATGAATAAAAAACAATATGAATTAAACATTTTCTGAAAACTTACATAAACAATTTGAGTAACGTTAATCCTTGATACAGTTATCCTTAATCCAACCTAATTTTCATAAATTCCACTCATTAATTTTTACTACAAAACACTTAACACAAATTAATGACTACAAAACTGCTGACCTGGAAAACCAATACTTGAAACAAATCTTCTGACCTTTGAATTATTTTTGTTTTATTTTAACGCCGAACTTCAACATAACTAATTGCGGATCCAATGCGGAATAAATTCATTATTAGTAACATTAGCTGGAACAGTACTTAAAAATAACATGAATGTTGCTTGACGGTATTTAGTTTAAATTCTGATACAAGTGATAGCGTGCTCCGATTATTAATTTTCTATTGGTAGATGAGTCAATGTGTTAATTTAAAAATCCACCGTTGATTAGCTTCAAACAGATTCTTTTAAGTCTAAGCAACGTTCAAATAAGAGAGAATTAACACTAATCCTCTACTAGCAAATACGCGGCACCGGAACCATTCTTTCATGAATGAAAATTCACCAAACCAAAAATTATAAATAATCCTCTTCACTGGATTAATTCACTAACAACTAAATCGGTACCATATACCACTAAAATTGCTTCATTCTAAACTGTACCGTAAATATGTGACGCTAGAATCACTTGCACGCAACGGCAGTAACTGATGTAAATCTCTACTAGGCTGACTAAATTGGGGATGCAAAATTATCTTTTCCTACTAAATTAAGAGAGGGATATTTTGAAACCACCACTCATATAAAAGCTGACTGTAATTTTAACCAATAAGAAAAATACTGAATTTCACGTATTAATTCTATATTTAGGAAATGTTTATCAGGATGTCGCCGGAAATGCAAGCCATAAATTTGAAGCCTAGACACATTAACTGCTTTATTTAATTGCAAAAATACAAAATTTTTACAATAAAATTCCTAAAAAGATCCAAATATCAATTTATGACAAACGAAAATAGCAACATTAAACTGCAGCCTGTCCATAATTTATCTTTTATTTATTTAGTACGTGCTTGTAACTGAAGGAAATCAATAAACTAATATTTTTTAGATTTTTATCAAGATACGAAACTGTAGACTGCTTTTTCAACTAAAAACTACACCCAAAATGATGTCTAACCGTGAGAATTTCATTTGTTTATTTAAAAATGCAAAGAGAAAACAGTTAATATCTAGACGCAACGAAATATTTTCCTAATATACAGGGCCCTGCTAAGATTATTTCTATAAATTTATTTTCAAGTAATAAAAAGTAATAAAATAGATCCTAAAATTTTAACACGTTACAGCATGTATGTAAATGGGGATACAGAGTAGCTTAAAAATCTTCTAAGAAAAGAAATATGTTTACTTAATTTCAATTTAAACAAAATTCAGAAAGTAAAAACTGAATTAATAAGACGTAACAAATCCCTTATGTTGAACATACAGGGTGTATTATCGGTTTTGTTACATAGGGGAATACCATGTAAAAACACAATTTCACAAATATTGGCTCCCCTAGTTATTTTAGAGGAAAGGTAACTATAATAAAGTTGTAGATCTTATTGAGTACTGTTAAAAACACCCCCACTATAATGTTCAGTGTTACATAGTTTTCAAGATATCAGTGATTTTCTGGTATAGGAAATTAACATTGTAAATCAGAAATTTGCTAATAGCAATTACCACGTTAGATTTAGACATTATGTAGAAACGCAAAAATTAATAAGCACAGTTTCATGGAGCAAAAAATAGTTTAGTATTCCGTTTCATTTAAAAAATCTTAACTGTCGTAATGTTTTATCTTCGAATAGGGACAACTTAGGAATAAAATTAGGTAGTAATTTGGGGGGTAACTTTATGCGATTTACATATATTGCATAGTAAATAAATAGCACTGTATATTTGAAATCAGAAAGTAGCGAAGACTTCAATTATTGAAAAATATACAGAGTGTTCCATTTACTAAAAGGCTCACTTATTCTATTACCCTGTATAATATACGAATTTTCTTTTAGTATGTTTAAAAATTGCACATAATCTTATTTAAAATATTTTTTGAGCGAACCCATTATCCTAAAAATAAAAAAATTATAAGGGGTTAACATATCCTTGCACCATGCACGTAATCCTTTGGGAGGTCTATTCTGCGATAAATCGTTAGTATCTAATGCAATTCTATCGACAAAAATAGAAACCAATGGAGTAGCACTCATCTTTTTCAGCTGTACATGCTGCAACGCGAAAATCTTTACAGTGATGTTTCATCGTTAATAGTTACTTTTACTAAATTTCATTCAAAAGACGCAAACGAAGGTATTGTTTTATATGATTTCTTGTTACTATTACAAGTCAGCCTACTTCATGAAAAAATACTTCATAAAACCCTTCTATAGTTTTATATCCATTCCGAAGCATTTCATCTATCGTGTTAAAATTAACGTGTCTAGGGGGGATTGGTAGCAGAGTAAAGTAATAAATCAAACAAAGTTATAAAATAAACATTATATTGAACAAAAAGGGCATGTTTGTAATAATATGAAAAGTGATTTGGACTGGAGCTGAGGGATGATTTATTCTTCGTGTTTAAACTTAATACTAAACTCCTAAAATTCGTTCGTCGCTTGGTTTATAGATGATTATTATCGCTGTCGAGGCTCGTTTTTCTATTTGTACGAGGTTATAAACAACTTTCATTACATAACATAATTCCCAATTAGGCGTTCATAATTTAGAATAATTTTTAAAATATCCAATAATAACTAACGAAATATCTATTCGTGATACCCTCACAACCTTTTAAGCAAAGTAGAATTTAATACCTAATTCAATTTAAATATCTGCTATATAGGATCTCTAAGATTACACTTTCGTTCAAAAGTATGGGACCACTATCATATTTTTAGAAAATTCGTGCATTAAATCCATTGTTTTGGTTCTTATTCCAGTTTTTTTTATAATAAAAATATTCTATTGCTGCTAAATCTTTGTATTATACCGTGTAGAAATAAAGTAGCGGATAAATTGGATAACTACGTTAAAATTAATTTTTTGGAAAAAATCTCGAAGGGATATAGCGATTTTAATTACTTAACGCTATACTGTACCATTTTCAACTTGTCGTGTGTTTTCATATTGTCGATTTCGGTAGTACTTTTTATTCTTTTTTCAACTGTATGCAATTTTCAATATGTTACATTTGGAGAAAATTGAGAAAAACTGCCCTAAAGTTCGAATATCAAAAATTCTTTAAATTTGCAAAATGAATCTAGTCACCGTATAAAAAACGCTACGTTTAAAAAAAGTTGAGAAAAACAGTCTAAAATTTTAATAAGACTAAAAAGAAACTAAATTGATTAACAAGAAAAAAAATTCTTTTAACAATAACATCAATTACAAAAATAAGCACAGAAATAATAATAAGTGACGACCCTGATTTTTCCAAAAAATTAATTTTAAGGAAGTTATCGAATTTATCCGCTACTTTATTTCCACACAGTATAAGATAAAATGTACATTTTAATCTTTGAATAATATTTCTTGTGTTTGTTTTGAGAAATATCACTTGGGACAAATAACTTTTACCTTTTTTTAATTTTTGCTAAACAGTTTATAATTTTCCTTTTTAAACAAAATAAAATACTTACTAATCCTCAGCTCAGTTAGATCAATAGGCTGGATTTAAAATACCAGAATTCAGTGGACAGTAGAAATAAACAATAATAACTTTAGTTAAAACACATGTACATTTATTAATGGACGCCAAGTGATTTAATAGTACAAAAAGAAAATATATAAATTGAGGTAACAAATTATAAAACTATCAAGATTCCAAATCGCTAAATGAATCTTAAATGACTTTTGTTAATTTTAAATTACAAACTAGAAGTATAGGTGGCTTGTAAAATAAAACAGCAACCACTGTTTTTTGACATTTGATACCTTAGACCGAAAACACATTTTATTACGCTTGATAAAATATATGACGGAGTTTATTTCTTTAAAAATCCCAGTGAACGTTATTTACAGTATTTTGCGATTGATGGAAAATAGCATCACCCTACTTCTGAAGGATGTTTAAAAACAACTCTATCAGATTTAATAAATATATGTCAAATGATATATTTCGTATGAGACATTACATTACATTTCCAGTATAATATATGTCAAAAAGGAGTACTGAGGGTCAGTCCGAATAACTTAGATGAGTCGACAAGTATGGCCCAGATAGTTGTGAGAGGCCGAATTAATTTGTCAAGGTGAATATAGTCCAAGTCAGGGTACGGTATCGTACGGTACGGAGCAGCGCAAAAAGCAATTTGTGCAGTTAGAATTAATACATTTTGTGTACCGTTTGATATCTTCAGTGGATCAAGGAAAAAGTCTATTTTCTTGTTAAGACAATTGCAGTTGTAAAATGTTGTATAATAATAATTCCGTCTATATTAAGAAAACTAAAATTTAAGCTCATTATCGTAGCACGGTTCCCTTTATTAATTTAAATTAGAGAACTTTAATCTGTGTTTTAATTATTATAATAAGCTAATGGAAGCAAGTCGTAATAAATTACACAGCCACACAAAAAAAGTGTCCGGGCCAAACACCTGACCGGTATATTCCCATGTAATTTTCAGCGCTGAATCCGAATCCGGGGTCAGAATCACCGATTTACCTCAGGTTTTGTACATAACCTCAAAAAATGAGCAAAATGAGATTTAATGTAAAAACTTGAAATATCCCCCTATTCTCATGTATTTTGATGCGTAACAACAAAAGAGATAAGTTCGAGCACTTCTTCAAAACTCTAGGAAACAGGTTTCTAGCAGGTGGTGGCTATAATGCTAAACACCCACAGTGGGGCTCACGGATTACGACAGCAAAAGGAAGAGAACTGATAGCTGCAATGAGACGTAGTAACCTACATTCCATCGCAACCGAAGAACCCACCTATTGGCCAACCGATCCTAGGAAACTACCTGACGCTATAGACTTTGCTATTATAAAGAATATTAACAATAAACACTGCAAAGCCACATCATTATTCGACCTCTCTTCAGATCATTCTGCGGTACTAATCAGTATACATACCGATATTATCCATAAGCAACGACAACCTTCTTTATTTAGCGCTGCTACTAACTGGGATATATTCCGAGGGAACCTAGATGCGTCAATCCAGCTCAATGTATCCTTAAAATCTGCTCAAGAAGTAGATAACGCGGTTCATGCGCTCACAAGTGCAATACAAAATGCTGCCTGGCAAGCCACTCCCGATAGTAGTGAAACACAAATTAAAGCCACATATCCTATAATAATCAGAGAGCAAATAGCGACAAAACGTAAATTACGCAAAAGATGGCAACTAACAAGGACAGCAGAAGATAAAAGAAACTTTAACAAAGCTGCCAGAAACCTCAAACAATTGCTGCTTAACTTCAAAAATCAATCTATTCAAGAATACCTCAGCAATCTGTCTCCCACGGAAGCCTCCGATTACTCCTTATGGAAGGCCACACGGAAGCTTAAACGGCCGCAACAACTTGTGCCACCAATCAAAGATGCAACTGGTAAATGGACAAGAAGTGATGCAGCAAAGGCCTCTGCATTTGCTGAGCATCTTGCAAAAGTTTTTCAGCCATATCCATCACAAATAGCCGCAGCAGAAGAAGCTGCTATTCACAACTTCCTTGAAGCACCATTTCAAATGCATATACCGATAACGAAGTTCAGATCTACTGAGGTGTAGCACGTGATCTCCTCCGAACTTAATCCAAAGAAAGCACCAGGTTGGGATCTCATCACTGGCAAGGTGTTACAAGAAACAACCCCGAAATGTATCAAATTCCTGGCCTACATTTATAACGCTATCCTTCGACTCAGATACTTTCCCATTCCCTGGAAATTAGCTCAAATTACCATGGTACTGAAACCAGGAAAAGCCCCAACTGCAATAGACTCCTACCTACCTATCAGCTTATTGCCTGTACTGTCTAAAGTGTTTGAAAAGCTACTCCTTAAACGACTTAGTCTCATTCTGGAAAACGAAAAGCTCATACCAAACCATCAATTTGGCTTCCGAACCAACCACAGCACCATCGAGCAAGTCAATCGAATTGTTAAAAAAGTAAGCAATGATCTTTAACGAAAGCGTTACTGCTCTGCGGTGTTTCTCGACGTTAAACAAGCCTTTGATAAGGTCTGGCACATAGGTCTATACTACAAACTCAAGCAAGTTCTACCTTATCACTTCTATGAAGTCTTGCGATCTTATCTCTAATGCAGATGGTTTACGATCAAGCAGCGTGATGAATTTCAAATCTCTATCCTATCCAATCTGGGGTACCTCAGGGCAGTGTGTTAGGACCTGTACTCTACCTACTCTTTACAGCTGATATACCAACTACAGCATTCACGACAATGGCAACTTTTGCCGGCGATACGGCAATCTTGGCATCGTACACTGATCCTATCTTGGCATCTGAAAACTTGCAACAAACCCTCACACTAATTGAACATTGGTTACACAAATGGAGAATTCGAATTAATGAAGTTAAATCCTCGCACGTCACATTTACTACTAATAGAAGCACTTGTCCAGCAGTAACCTTAAATAACGTTGAAATTCCGCAAACCCTTGACGTAAAATATCTAGGAATCCATCTAGACCGGCGACTCACGTGGCGCAAACACATATTTACCAAGAGGAAACAACTCGGCACCAAAGTTCGTCAAATGTATTGGCTGATTGGTAGACAATCTCAACTTTTGCTCGAGAACAAATTATTACTTTACAAGTCTATTCTAAAACCTATATGGACTTACGGCTTGCAACTATGGGGTACTGCTAGTACCTCCAACATCGAAATCCTGCAACGCTTCCAAAATAAAACGCTTAGAACTATAGCTAACGCTCCCTTCTATGTGCCTAATTGTGTATTACACAGTGATTTAAAAATTAAAACAGTGCGGGAAGAAATTAAACATAAGTATATAAAATATCGTGATCGACTAGAGTACACCCTAATGAGGTAGCCAACGAACTATTGGACGATAGTGATGAAATACGAAGACTAAAACGCTTTAAACCATCGGATTTAGAAAACCGATTTGATTAAGTTCTTTTATTTTACTATACTCTTCAGCCGTAGTGCTTGTAGTGTTCTTGTTATACGAATTAGCTATCTTCTGGCTACTTTCTACAAGTAATAGGATGGTCAGTGGATTATCCTTACCATATCAACTTTAGTTTATATTTATTTAGAATGTAAGTCTTGTCATAACATTTACTTAATGTTTATAGAAACAGATTGTAAATTTAGTTGGAATTAAAAAAAAACTTTGATGCGCTGAAACCGGATAGGATGATGAGAAATTCCTCTAACTAGCCAAATCAACGCTTTCACCCCATTTCTCCCACCATTTCGCGGTAAAAAATTCATTTATCGTAAAAATTTCAAATATCTCCTATTCTCAGGTATTTTGATGTGCTAGAACCGAATATGATGATGAAAGATTCCTTCAACTAGCGAATTCAACGCTATCACCCCATTCCATCACCATTACACCCCTATTTGGGGATTGTAAATTGAATATTCTTCACCATTCTTATGTGTTTTGAGGCGCTGGAAGTGAATACAATCATTCAAAATTCCATCAACCAGCCTAATTAATATTATAACCTCAGCCTACGCAATATTATCTTGCATGGTAAACAGTTCGCATCTTCATTTGCACCAGTAGGAAGGTTCGCCGGTCATTTCTTCATTCCACTGTAAAGTTAGATATTCACTTCAACTTCCTACTGTTGTTTGCTATGGTATCGCTGCCTTTTATTTTCGAAGGAACGCCGTAGAGGAAGTCTTTTGCGCTCTACTCCTCGTGCAGGTGTTTCCCTTTTTAAATTCCAGCAGTAATCGGCCATCATATTGATATGCCAACTTCCCTGGTATCTACGTTCCATTTCCTTGATATCCTGATGGAATCGTTCTCCCTGTTCCTCACTATAATCTCCAAGATTCCCTGGAAAGTAGTCTACATGAGAATCTAAGAAATGTAGTTTTAAATTCATCACGCAGCCTAACTTTTCAAAGTTCAAAATACTCAGGGACTTTGCCAGAAGGAATCTGTTACCCACCGTTACCACGTGGAGGTGCCCTGGTCGCAAATACGAAAAACTTGAAATAAACCTGATACTACGACCGTTTGAAAGAATTAGATAAACCGAGATATAATTTAAAGCAATGAAGAAATGTTGGCTTCTTGAGCAAAGTCTCATAAGCGATTTCAGTCGAGTAATCAATATTTGTTAACACGTTCGCTGCGGCATGAATACCCGGGGGCGCGCATGACGATGCTTTTCTTCAATTTTGAAATATTTCAACCTTTAGAAAACAATGTCAAAGCTGTCTTCTGCTAAAGAAAACTAACAAAAATTCAGTTAAATTGTTGCTACCAAAAGTTGTAGAATTATGAAAAGTCATTCATCCATTCGGTTTCAGAAACTCCTAAGCGCCTCAAAACACATAAGGATGGTGAAGAATATCCAATTTACAATCCCCAAATGGGGGTGGTGATGAAATGGGGTGATAGCGTTAAATTGGCTAGTTGCAGGAATTTTTCATCATCATATTCGGTTCCAGCACATCAAAATACATGAGAATAGGGGGATATTTGAAATTTTTACGATAAATGAATTTTCTACCCCAAAATGGGAGGAAATGGGGGGTGAAATGAGGTGAAAGCGTTGACTTGGCTAGTTGAAGGAATTCTTCACCATCATATTCGGTTCCAGCACATCAAAATACATGAGAATAGGGGGATATTTGAAATTTTTACGATAAATGAGTTTTCTATCCCGAAATGGGAGAAAATGGGGGGGGTGAAATGAAGTGAAAGCGTTGATTTGGCTAGTTAGAGAAATTTGTCATCGTCATATCCGGTTTCAGCGCATCAAAATACATGAGAATTGGGGGATATTTGAAATTGTTATGTTAAATCTCATTTTGCCTTTTTTGCCATTTTCTGAGGTTATGTACAAAACCTGAGGTAAATCGGTGATTCTGACCCCGGATTTGGATTCAGCGCTGAAAATTACATGGTAATATACCGGTCAGGTGCTTTGGTCCGGACACTTTTTTTTGTGTAGCAGTGTATTATTCGCATCATTCAAATAACTTCACCCTTTAACTTTAGTGATTACTAATTATAGTAATCCAGAAGTTTCAACGATGGTTTATGATCTGAGAATTCAAATTTTACTTAAACGATCTTAGTTGATCAAATATGTAATTACGGTGTTTTAAGTTACATCTATACAGTTGTTTTTGTGTTCTAAGGCCTCATAGTGAGTGTATTGGACATTTGTAAGATAAGGACAATAAGAAAGGGGATTACGAGTAAGATCTGCGATTAAGTTAGGTATGTACTATTTAATGTTACAGTTTCAAGTCTTTCATGTGCATAAAGGACCAGTTTCTTGTCTTTGTTACATGCGCTGATAATAGGAAAGATCAACGATTGCTAGAAGTAGTAATTGCTGATGGTTTTACACTTACGAGGGTGGTCCCAGAAGTCCCGACCTGACCAAGAGGTGGCGGTAGTTGTTTGAAAACATCACTGTATTGGAAAGTACGCAGTCTATAAAGCATATGTTTCAAGTTTGAAAGCGCCACGTTGTTCAGTATTTGTTTGGCAGCCATCAATAGTGAACGTTGTCAGTGAATTTGTGAAAATGGAGAAAATTGGTCATCGTTATGTGATACAATACTATTATTTGAAAGGCCTCAGCCCAACCAATATAAAAGCTGAACTGGATTATACTTTGGGTGAGTCTGCTCCTTCGTTTACAACAGTTAAATTTTGGGTAGCTGAGTTTAAACGAGGCAGTACGAGCTGCCAAGACGAGCATCGCAGTTGTCGACCAAATGAGGTGACGACTCCAGAAATGGTGAAGAAAATCCACAAAGCGGTACTTGATGATCGTCGACTGAAAGTGCGCGAGCTAGCAGACATTACGGGCATTTCAAAAAGTGCGGTACATCGCATATTATCTGAAAATTTGGACATGAGAAAGCTGTGTGCAAGATGGGTGCCGCGTTTGCTCACACTCAAGCAAAAACAGTGTCGAGAAAATGTTTCAATTGAGTGTTTACCGAAGTTTCACAGCAACAAAGCAGAATTTTTGCTCCGTTTCGTAACAATGGATGAAACATGGGTCCATCATTTCACACCCGAGACAAAAGAACAATCGAAGCAATGGACTCAAAAGGGAGAACCGGCTCCAAAGAAGGCGAAGACCGTTTCATCTGCAGGCAAGGTTATGGCGTTGGTTTTTTGGGATGCGCGTGGAATAATTTTTATTGACTATCTCGAAAAAGGAAAAACTATCAACGGCCAGTATTATGCAAACTTATTGCAACGTTTGAGCGAAGAAATCAAGCAAAAACGGCCGCATTTGGCTAAAAATAAAGTGTTGTTTCATCACGACAACGCGCCAGCTCACAAATCCGTTATTGCAATGGCCAAAATTAATCAATTAAAGTTTGAATTGCTACCTCATGCACCATATTCGCGAGATTTAGCCCCCTCGGATTATTCTCTGTTCCCAAACTTGAAAAAATGGCTCAGTGGTCAAAGATTTTCCAACGATGAAGAAGTGATGTCAGCAGTTAATGGCTATTTTGAGGAACAAGACAGTTCTTATTATAAAAAGGGTATCGAACTCTTTGAACACCGCTGGGAAAAGTGTATAGAGCTGAAAGGAGATTACGTTGAAAAATAAATAAACCTTTTTCCAAAATTTTTGTGTTTTCTTTGTTGGGTCGGGTACTTCTGGGACCACCCTCGTAACTTATACCTTATAAATATCGTTTTGAATAATAAAATTTATATATTATACACGGCACAACCAACTGATTTTATCATACCTAAAAGTATTTTAAATAAAATAATAAAGTTTACTCCATTCGAGACAAACTTCTGAACATCAACTAAGTTTGTTTGTTTCTGGTCTAATTCCGGTTTCAATAAAAATAAATCAGATGGATAATGCGTAATAATCCTTGTTTACAATTCCCTAATTCCTGATTACAATTTAAAAACATGCTTTGGAAGCTAGCACCCACGATCCTGTAGATAATCTGATAAGAAAGATTTCAGCCTGGCATATAAGATTTAAAGTATGTAATACGTCTAACGGACCAAATAAGACGGTTTTATACCGAGAAAAAGGTAACTTTGTTACCGAAATACGTATTGACAATTAGTCAAATACAATGTGTGGTTAGGAGACACCGTTAAATATAGTCTTACAAATTATAAGCTAAATTTGAATTCAGGTATTGGAAAATTAATTTCAGTAACTATTGTAAAAAGAAGACTTAAGGCAGGCTTAACTGAACGAGTTGTTGCCAGAAAACCACTTGAAAATTCTGTCATGGATATATTGGTCTGGTTTCTTCTACAGGAGTCTTTGTTGTTGGTTGCCATGTAACTGGGTATCACTTTCCAGTAATTCTATGAAGTATTTCTCCAGCATTATATTATCTCTTCTTTGTTTCTTAATTTAATACCTTTTTTATTTTTAATATATATGTAATTAATACAATTAATAGTTAGTAATACATAATAATCAGTTAATTATGTTCTTCATTATCTGATAGAAAATTTGATTCGTATTAAAGTTGCTTTCCATTATTTCGTCAAATTCTCTTCAGGTTTCTCTTTTTGCCTTTTTGATTTTATTTTTAACTCTCTTTCTCTTTGTTTCTATATATCCGGTAGTCTTATTAGTTGTGATAGTGTTCAAATATTTTTTACAGTTTGCTTTTTAACTCTTTTAATTTCATTTTTTATGTCTCTACTCCACCATGTAGTTTAACACTAGTTGTGGTCAATTTCGATTTTTTCACGTACCTTTCCTGTTGCTGTTGTAACACATTTGTTAAATTTGTTTCATATTTGCTGTACATTTTTGTTGCTTCTTGCCTTATTGTACTTCACATTTCTCTAGTTTATGTGATGTGACCTTATGCTTTTATAATTTCTTTTACTATCATATCCTTATCTGTTTCATATTTTATTTTTATAGTAAGTAATGGTCGCTACCTGTCTCGAAACCATTTTTTACTGCCACATATTCTTCTTGCTACAACACGCAAATAACTATAAATTATTATCTATCCTTTTGGAAATATAGATAAGCGGGAGAGTATATTACAATGATTCTGTAAATATCTACATTATTAGCTCCAATAATTTACTTCCGAAGCATCATCATTCATATTTTATGTCACAAGATAAGTAATAATAAACTTGCTAATCAGTAATAACAAAATAGTCTACAGTAGCTTCATAAACTAAAACTTTCATAGTACAGACAGATAAGCATTTCAGAAATCTCTAGAGATACACCCTTTTAGTCAAAGAGAATATCATTTAGTATCCCCTTTACAATACAATTAGTAGGGAAAGTCAATTATGTTCTGAAATACATACTGACTAACAATAGCTATCAAACACGTTTTCTTAGCAGTGCAATTATTCCTCTATACTGCTCATATTGAAGTAAATTAAAAGCACTAAAATAACTGAAAGGCTTCCATTTCTGGTACCAGAGTTTCATGCAACATAAAACGCATTTTAAAATATACTATTTGCAGTAATGGTGTTGGTTTCGTGTTGTTACTTTTTGCATTTCTCTTTAATTAAAACGAAGTGTTCTATTTGCATCAATTTAATTTATCAAACAAAAACATTTTGTTATAAAAGTGAACACAGCATCAGAGCGAGAAAATGCTTTTCATGTTATCAGTTGAAAGGCTCTTGGTTTTTCAGCGAATCTCTACGCTAAATTACAGTGAAACATTAATTTCAATTTATGTGGCATGTTTGAAATATTACAACATGGATATTGATTTAATTATTATCAATATCGGGCAGACGCACGTAAATTCAATTATGTAAGGTATTTTAAGTATTTTCTGTGCACGGCCTAATCATAAAATACGAGTTAAACGAAATTCTCTAACGGCAGAAGATTCTGAAAAATTTAAATTTATTTGCTTGAGTTGAAAAAATACTTTTGCTGATTTTAAATTTGTTTTGCTTGTTTACTTTTTTAGGTTTTTAATTTTGAAACTAATTTGCATAATTTGCTAATATTTAATAAAAATGAAGTTTAATTGAGCTGATGAAGTTGAATAATTTAATGCTACATTTTAAACATTTTATTTTTCTGTAATGAATTTTAACCGCATAAATGTTTAAAAAAATATTTATTAATATAAACCAGATAAGAAACAAAATTAATTACTAGTAACTTACTAGTAGCACAACGTAACTAAAATGCAACAAGTTATATTAAAATTACAACTAACAACTCAAAAGTCTGAATGTAGAGACTGTTTCATAAAGATTTAATTTCAAAGCAGCTACATCTGAAAACCACAATAATTGCCTAAAAGGTTAAAACATGTATATATTTGATTAAACGCACTCTAAAAAATAGTTTAAAAATCATATAGATATGAGCCAATTTTATAGATACTCCATAAATGTTTTAATTATAGAAACGCATTTTTTAAATATTAAACGTTAAAATATTAAATATTAAAACTATATAACTTTTTAGTTGTGAAAGCTATAAAATCGTATACAAATCTTTCCTATTTATGTAGCTTAATCTGACTTCTTTGTTTACAATTTATTGCTGTACATATTGTCATGATATTTGACATAAAAAATAAGCAACTTACCTACTCAATAGTCTTAAGTAAGCTCATATATGAAGTTTCAAAGCGACACGTTAAATTGGTTGCATAACCTCACTTTCAAAATTATAATTTAAAGGAATTTTATCTTTTATGAAGATAGAAATGGTTAATTAATTATAATTAACATGCACACTAGTACACAAAAGTCAGATAAAGGATATCTGCAAAACTGATTTTTCCATAACAGTAAGTTAATTTACGTTATCCATTAACTATGTAAGAGACGATAATCTAATATTGCATTTAATTTAAGTTTAGGTCAAAGTTAATGCAAGATTTAACCTAAAACAGACAGGGTGTGTTGTAACAGTGTTGTATACAAATATTTACTACCTTACCTGAGCATTTCATAGAAAAAAAATGTTGTCTTGTTAACGAAAATTTCCATTTGCTTAAGATTCTTCTATTGCAAAATTTTACAGCTCTTGATTAAATAATTTTGGCGGAGGATTGTAAAGCTGCTTTATTACCAAACTAACTATCTTAAATGTAGGGCCTGCTTTTTATTAGTGATATCAGTTAAATATATACACTTTGAAATACTGTAATTGGTTGGCATTTTCATATTGTTGATGTCTAGAATTATGCAAATAATGGTAGCATATAATGTTTAAATTTGTGAAAATAGAAAGGTGTGAAAAGATATTTTTATGTAAATAAGTTAATCAATGGTAAGTGTTTTATACAATTAGATTAGAAATTTGATAATATATACGTTTATTTAATTAGTTTTAAAATTAATTAAAATTTATAAACAATAATTTGGTTATGTTGCGGAGTTTTTCAAGTCAGTGTACAGCGAGTCATCGAGTGTTGGTGAGTTGAAAGAAATTTCATATTCTCACGTTAACATTAACAGTTTTCATATCACTCCTGATAAAATTTCTGATATAATACATAGTCTGGATCCTAATAAAAGCAGTGGTTCGAATAATGTGCCAACTTTATTTATAAAGAATTGCTCTCAGTCATTAAAAATCCCACTTAGCTTACTGTTTAACAAATCTATTTTACAAATGGAAAACAGCACAAGTAACTCCCATATTCAAATGTGGTAATAAAAATGACGTTGAAAATTATAGACCTATCTCCAAGCTGTCCATTTTTAGTAAAATCTTTGAATTAATTGTACATGAGCAAATATTTAATTCAGTTAAACATTTAATCATTCCGGAACAACATGGATTTTTTAAAGGGCGTTCAGTAAATTCAAACTTATGGTTTATTCAGATTTTATTTATACATCGATGGATGATAGAACGCAAGTAGATGCTGTTTATACCGATTTTAGTAAAGCATTTGATAAAATAGATCATCTTATCTTATTACAAAAATTACAACGATTTGGTGTAAGCGGCCACCTGCTGCGATGGATAGCATCCTACTTATCCAGACGTTCCCAATTAGTAGTATTGAAAGGTTTTCAATCATTACCGTATTACCGTATCATACAACATCTGGTGTGCCTCAAGGCTCGCATTTCGGACCTCTGTTCTTTGTTATCTTTATTAATGACATCGCGGACTGCTTTAAATTTGTCAACTTTATTCTATATGCAGATGACTGCAAATTATACGCTAAAATCACTAACATGCAAGATTACATTAGATTCCAAGAAGACTTGGATTACTTTCACAGCTACTGCATATTAAATAAGTTGACATTCAACATAGATAAGTGTTGTAGAGTAACTTTGACAAGAAATCAATATTACTTTGACTTTCCTTATAACATTAACAACCAGCAACTAAAAATAATCTGAAGTTAAGGATTTAGGCGTAGTGTTTGATTCAAAGTTGTTCTTCAACACTCACTGTGAGAATAGCATTCGCAAAGCAAACAGGCGTTTGGAATTCATTATTAGAAATACTAAAGATTTCAAATCAGAGAACACACTCGTAATTCTTTTTAACTCACTTGTAAGAAGTCATCTTGAATTTTCTTCGGTTATATGGTCGCCTCAATATCAAATTTATATAAATCGTCTGGAAAATGTCCAGAAAAAATTTATAAAATTTTTAACGTACAAATTTCCACATTCTACATTTATACCTGTATCTCTCGAACATCACAGAAACATGGCCAGTCTATTAATGGTTTTTAAAATACTTACAAATTTAACTGATTGCTCTCCATTACTTTCATTATTTTCGTATCATGTACCTCCAACAAGAACTACATCCTTGCTGTCTCTTCCATTTTTTCACACAAATTCAGCTTCCAATTCTCCAATATCTCGGTGTTCGCTTATAACAACTTTATAAATAAAGAAAATCCGGACATTGTTAATATATCTTTACAAAGATTCAAAAGACTACTTCAAAAGCCTTCAATATGAATTCTCCATGTAACAACTTTTTGCAATCAACTTATTTTAGTCTACTTACTTAATCTTTTCATTCCATTTGTTATTGAAATATTATGCCTATATAATTGTAATTATAGAATTTATTCTGGATACACATGTACTACAGTATGATTTTATTTCTTTTTGTTCTTTTTTGTAGTTCATACTCACTTTGTAATTAGTATTTTTTTTTGTAAAACCAGGGAAGTTTGTTATTGGACTTTAAGTCTGTTAATTTCCCGAACTTGTAAATAAATAAATAAAAAAAATAAATAAATGTTATAAATCAAATGTCAGTACTAGTTTGTTTCAATGAAAATTTAGTATAGAGTTCATTTTGTTTCATCAGAAAGTTGTATAAACCAGTTCTGTAACAAACTCTTTTCCAATTTCATCTTTAGAGAAGTTCAGATCTATTGTAGACCAATAAAATAAATTGAAGGTTGTGTTTTGTAATAATAACAGTAATTTACTTACCACGATTAGACAAATAATTGGATTTGGAATTTACATTTTTTAAATTTTGTTTTTGTTTCTTCGTTTATTTTTTGTAAAATTTATAAAATAAATTTGTGTTATTATTGATAAAAATTGCTTTATATCTGTTGTATATTACTGTGTTCCCCGATTTATATAATCAGTAATCATTTAGTGCCCTATTGAAGCGACCAGCATACGAGTCTGAACTTGTGGATAGTTAGACTTTCGACAACAATTTTATTTAGCTGGAGCAATTATCTTAATTAAAGGTAAAAAAGTAGTGAGTTATGCATTCATACCATCTTTATTACGAATGTAACCCATTTTGTCTGAATAAATATTATAACAATGTTTCTTTGTTTGTACAAAGTGTTTTATTTTAATTTTTGTATGTATTGTCATGATATTTGACATGCTTAAGGAAATATTCAACCTTAGATACGAATTTTAATAAGATGTTGTTTGGGTTGCATAACCTCAAGGAGAAAAATAATTTTTTATGAAGCCAAGGAAAAGGTTTTAATTTAATAAATATGCACTCTAGAACACAGTAGGCAATAAAGGATAAATTTTAAAATTGGTTTTTCTTCGAATCTTGATAAATCATTGTTCAGCTAACGATCGGTTATCGTTACCTATTTATGTAGAAAAAAATGAATTGGAAGCCATTTTAAGGCATGTTTTGAACTAAAACAGACAAGGTGCATGGTTGTGATGATGTACGCAAGTATTTGCTACCTAACCTGCGATTTTGATATAAAAAAGGTATGTTAAAAGTTAATGACTTCGTGAAATCCTTAAAATTTTCTTATTTACTTGGATTATGTAGATTGTGGCTAATTTGTTTCATTGAGTTGTTATCAAGCATATTCGTGGGCGCAATTTTTAAATAAATGTAAATGTTTGTGTTAAATGTGTGTTTGTTTTTTGTAGAATATACGATAGAGATAAAAAAACGTAAAATTCTGCATTTTGACATGAAAATATGAAATAAGGTAATTTAGCTATTATTTCATAGTTTGCATATCTAAAAATAAGTGAATAATGTTCAATAGCATGTAAGGTCGGATTTTGTTAATATAGGAAGATGTAACTAGGCAGTATTGAGCTATTAAATTAATTTTCGTTATTTGATAGTTGTATATGAAAGATGATTTGGTTGACATGTTCTAGTGAACTTGTTATTTTATTTTGGTACAAGTGTAATATATCATTCAAACGGGAAGTTTTTTGGCTATCTATTTATTGAATTTGTTTAAACAATAATTAATAGTTATCACCTAATACAATTAGGTAGTTATGTAGTATTTAGTTCTAAAACGCTTGTTGTTTGTAACCAAAAAATTACTATATTTGGCTTTTGTTTTGATAAGGATATAAAAAGAGCAACCGATTTGCTGACAAACTCTCTGTTATTTTAGATCTTTAATACGGTGCACAAAGGCTAAAAGCAATATTTAAAACAGTTAAGGTTATGTAGTGATTTCGGATAATTTTTGTAAACAGATCTAAACGTCAAAATGTTAGGTTATATTGTTTTTAAAATGTCAAAGTGAATGTCATCGATGCTCTATATGTCCAATACAACCGACGAATTTGTATTTGCTTTTACTAGCATCTATAGCTTCGTTGTCATTTTTGAGAGGTGCGCAAACCTGCAATCCATAGCAAAAGTCGCGACTTCCAACACGCTTTCTCACACTGAACAAGACGATGCGATGACAGGATACGTTTAGAACTGCTTGTCCCAAATCGGACAATATGTTAACTCTGTTAACCCTGCAATATCTTCGGCTTATTGGAAAACGTAAACTAGAACTGGAATAGATATTGGCAAATTATGTTCTGCATGTTGGCAGCGGAAACCGTATCGTAATTTATACAGTATCTGTCTAAAAGTGTTCACACAAGACTTGCGGTTCAATTATACAGTAAGTGGAAATATGAGCCTTGGATACAGCGTTTGCTACTACCGACAGATACATAGTTCAAAGGCAAAATCTCTGGTGACCAAGCTGAAATTAATTTCAAAAGTTAGAGAAGAACCTGAGCTATTTGAACTTAGATGCAACAAATAAGAAAAAAAGTGTTTGACGTAAGAGTTTGTCTTTGTCCAAGCGTTCCAAAGGTTTTGATATCGGCAAGGCTCACGTGGAAAGCGTGCTGTTGTCCATTGACAAACTCTTTAAAATTTTAGATTTTATAAATGGTTTATATGAGGGAATTTTAATACAGCAGAGTCTGATACTTTCGCAGTACCCAAACTTTTCATTAATTTTACCATACTGATAATTTTAACGGTTTTACACACTTTAATCAAAAATGTTTACATATTCCAATTGTTCAACTTACTTGGAGTATTGGTATATTGTGGAACTTTTAACAATTTTATTATTTTATTTCATGAGTATCGGTATGTTTAAAAACGTTTGATGTTGACCTAACCTTTGTATTTGAGTATGTATGATCTAATTTGGAACGATTATATTTTAATAAACATAATTTGAAATTTATTTGCAATCAAGCTGCAATATATTGTTTATGCATAACAACTGTTTTAAACTTCATTAAAATTTGATTTTACATGACATAAAAGTTCGCTTTGTGTGATTAGTAGGCTACGTATTAACATTTTACAAAAAGTAACATTCTACATATTACGCTGATTATACTGTGACGCACATACATAAAGCTGATTGTAAAGCTCTTTATGCAATTTATGCCTTAATCACAATTTTAGACTATGTTTATAAGCTACGTGCTACGTTCACTGTCATAAAAGCTTTTCTCATTGTTCTATTAAAGGTGCATGAAAATACATTTAAATAATTACAAAATGTTTGAAATAGTGCTATATTATTGAAAGCATACATGTAAATTATAAGACTATTATATAATCACAATTATTATTGTGTTTAATCTTACTTTTGGCAGCATTATTACAGGCCCATATCCTTGCTGCCAATTATCTCAAAATTATTTGAAAAACTACTACTCAAAAGGATAAACCACTAATTGAAAATAATAAACTAATTCTGGATTTTCAATTTGGCTTCAGACAAAAACACTCAACTATAGATCAGGTGTATCGCATTACTGAAGTAATAGAGCGCGCTCTTGAAGAAAAGCAAATCTGCTCAGCTGTTTTTCTAGATGTAGCTCAGGCCTTCGACAAAGTATGGCACGAAGGCCTGATATACAAACTAAACAAAATGCTACCAAAGCAATATGTAGAGTTAATAACATCTTATATCTCAAACCGACTTTTCAGAATTAAACAGGAAGATGATTATTCTGACCTGAAAGAAATAAAAGCGGGTGTGCCACAGGATAGTGTCCTCGGTCCTATCCTATTTCTGTTATACACGAGTGATATACCAAAATTGGATGGAATCACAGTAGCAACATTCGCAGATGACACTGCAATCCTTGCAGTATAAAAGGAGCAGGATATATCCATTGAGAAATTACAAGCAGCTAGCAACACAATATTTGATTGGACGAAACAATGGAAGATTAAGCTAAATGAAGTCAAATCTACCCATGTTAGCTTCACAAACAGAAGGTTGATAAATCCTCTGCCCTTAGAGATTAATGGTACTATTGTGCCCTATGAGAACAACGCCAAATACCTAGGCATGACTCTAGACACCAAACTCCGGTGGAAAGAGCATGTAAAAAAGAAAAGAAAAGAACTGGCACTCAAATACAAACAGCTTTATTGGCTTCTTGGAAGAAACTCCAAACTGTCAGTACATAATAAGATCTTACTCTACAATCAGATCCTAAAACCGGTATGGTTATATGGAATCCAGCTCTGGGGCTGTACCAAAGATAGTAACATAAAAATCATACAAACATTCCAGAACAAGGTGTTACGCAACATGGTAGACGCGCCATGGTACAGACGTAACTCTGATTTGCACTGAGACCTCAACATCCCTATGGTCAAGGAAGAGATCAAAAGGTTTGCTGGCAAACACGAAGCCAGGCTCCACCTACACGAAAACGCAGAAGCTCTTCAGCTATTGGACAACCAACATATTGTTCGAAGACTGAAGAGGACCAAACCATTCAAGCTTGTGTAGTGCAGTGAAAAGCAGAGCATAGTGCGAGTTTAATAGTGACTAAAAAAACTAAAGGACATCGTCGGATGAACTCTAGTTTAGGTATTTAATTAGTTTAGTTTTAAGAAGTATCAGAAAAAAATTAATGGTTGGTCTTATAGACCAGTTTTAAAAGACAGACACCATAAGTGTGTATGAGGAAAAACTTTTTACTTAATTTCCTTCATTTCAAAGATATCAAATGACTATCGGTAGAGGATTGCTCAATCGAGCAAATCTACTCGCCGACCGCATGCACGTGCTTGACGACAGCATGGGATCTACGGGTAAGGAAATCGTAACTAGAAATGCGTTTATTTAATTATATTTAACAGTCAGCTACTATTTAAGTTTTTAACAATCGACAAGAAGAATTAGATGCTGATACACAGATAAGTATTTATAAATTGAATTACTACTTAAGCGTGAATATTTATTACAATGGTATGAGTACTGAGGTATGAGAAAAATAATAATTGTAATAATGTTCTAAAAATAATAATTACTAAGCAATACAATTAAAAAAAGTATACGAAGATGGGACTTATACGCGGAACACGCGATTTCTGATTGGGAATCTAAAGCGTTAACCGCTACACCAATCGGCGTACAGCTTTCAGTTTTTTTTATAGCTTATAGCAAAAGCAGTAAATCAATAAGCTTTTTAAGTATTTTTCTAAATAGTTTTTGGTTTTCTTCATAACGTTTAATATGTTTTTGACGTAGAATAAATTCTTCTTTCGATTGATACAAAAATTTCTACTTACATTTGCAAGGGTACAAATTTAGAAGGAAAATGATAAAATTCCATTGGATTTCCTATATTATCGAAGGTATACAAAAAACAGACTGTATAAACAAAGGAATTAAGAACGAAACTGATAGAAATGTTTTATTAAAATTGATGATTTAAATATTTAATTCGTTTATATAAACCACTGACATATTTCATTAAATTAAAAAACACATTTAACATTTAATTCTTTCTAGCAGAATCAGAATATCTGTCGCTTTTCTTCTTTACTGCTAGGATACTACGACTTTCTTCAGAACAAACTCATCAAAAATGAAAGTAAAAGCTTGCCTGATCTAAATTAGTAAAAGGCAGTTGTTCTGGTTTCCAGTAGATTCGATGTTGTGCGACGCCCTGCGGTCAGAAATCGTTTATTGATGCAGTTAGAACTCGGGCGGCATCACTTTTTAGCGAGAGTACACTCATCGGCGGCGGAGCCCAATGCAAACTGTCTCTAAAAGGCTGTTAGCGAGATTAAGCACCTCAAGTGGTTACGGGTTTTTATTTTTATGCACACAAAAATGGTACTACCACTTCAGAAAACCTTTAGTTTATTAATCAAAATATAGCACACTACACAGACATAAGCACCAAATAAGCACAGTTACTATGCCAAACCAAACTACATCTTATGTATTCCGGTCGATTTCCGTTGTGTTCGGTTGGAGTAGGTTTTTTCTTTATTTAAATGGAGAGAGACTGACCTGGCAGTCGGGTAAACCTACATGAGTATCCGCCAAAATAAGTGAGGATGTGCATTGAGCGAGTGAGTGCCAACAGCTAAGAGAGACTAGTGGGGTGAAGACGCTAGACTGCCCGGAGAAGAGTAAGGTCATGCGACGAGGCTTACATGGCAATTTCAAATAAATATATACACAAATATTAATTAATCCTGAAATAAGTAACTTCATTACAGCTGGTCAAATGCCGATTATATTTGGGGTGTAATAATTTCCAGATGGATATAAAATGTCAAGATGTAACAGACGCCTACACCGGCTACCATGGACGAAACAACTCCGCTGCTAGCCAAACAAAACATCCGTCTGAAAAGGCGAAGAACCAAGGATCAATAGAACCAGATTCAGATACTTCACAAAGATATACACGTATTTGAAAAAGAATTTAGAAAGAAGAATATTTTACCAACCACCTATACGAAGAGTTGGAGAGCCAAGTCAACATCCACCTCAAAGAACTACAGATACAAATTCACAAACAACTTCAGGAAACGACATGGAGACCCATTCGTCATCATTCGGTATTATCCAGTACCATTATCACTATCATCATCATATCGATGTTCCTGTTGCTGCTTTGGAGTGTTCGTAGACTTTGGAAAAAATACCATCATGTTCAATCAAAACTAACTCCACAAGCAGAAGAAACGCCACCCAACCATCCTGAGATGATCGAACTCCAGCCCTTGAGACTGCCATCTCCCCATTCCAAGAGGCGCCAGAATGTTTAAACTAAACGTAAAATTGATTTTCTTACTTCTTTAAAAAAAATAGTAATATAAAATTTAAACGGTTAAAATTCTTGACCAGGTTATATTTCAAGATATGAACATACTTTTCTTTTTGCAACAAACATGCATTTTTTTCTTTATAATTGTGAAATTTGCTAAAGTTATTAAAAAGAGTAATAATAATATAAATAATAATTGCTACAAACCATAACCAGGCCCCAGAAGCTATGAAGCTTATGCAGGAGGGAGGGGGCGATTATCATTATTATGTATGGCCAACGGATGACAAACCATACAGTATCAAAATGTTACAAAACATATCTCTTGTTAACCTAATATAAAATAATGTGAATGTTCAATGTCACAGGTTTTAAAAAATAAATTCGAAGTTGTATTAAACAAAGTTTTAGTTTTTTTTTGTTTTAACCTTTAATTAGCAATCAGATACATCAATCATACAATCTTTAAACTAATGTGTTAACTTATGCAAAAAATTGTACACACTTGCACTGGTGTCGTGGAGAGCTGAGGATCCAGGGAGCCCACCTCAGTTACCATGTAAATCGGATGGCCAACATCTTTTCAGTCTTCGGTTTTGGACTGGTTGTAGTAGCGGCTCTAATATCGGATTAGGATGTACTTTGATTTTTTCATGGTGCTTGCGAATTCTGTCCTGGATAACGTCTCTGATGTAGGGTATGTTCAGTTCAGTATGTAGTGTATCATTGGAGACATACCAGGGTACGTTAGTTATAGCTCGGAGGATTTTTGATTGGGCACTTGCATTTGCTGCACAACCCCAGAGTTCTACTCCATAAGTCCAGATAGGTTTTATTATTAATTTATAAATGAGAGGTTTATTTTCAATTGATAATTTAGATTTACGTCCAATTAGCCAGTTTAATTCCTTAACTTTTAAATTGATTTGTGTTTTCTTTTTGTGTATGTGCTCCAAAATTTTCTGCCTAATTGAAGACCAAATTATTTGACTACTTCTACCTGTGGCTTCCTGATTGAGATCTACAGTAGGACAGTTTTCTTTTCTGAGAGTGAAAGTTATATGAGATGATTTGGAGCTGTTTACTTTTATTTTCCATTCCTTGAGCCAAATTTCCAGTAGTCTAAGGTGATCCTGAAGGTTCGGTGATAGGATTATTGTGAGATGATATTATTGCTGTATCATCAGTGAAGGTGCCTATGGTTACTTCACTAGAAGTTGGTAAGTCGGATGTGTACAGTACATATAATAGGGGACGAAGAACACTTCCCTGAGGCACTCCAGAGTGGATAGGGAAATGGTTGGAAGTTTCCATTAAATTTAGTTAAGAATTCTCGTTGGGTCAGGTATGACTTCAGTAGACAAAAGTACTTCCTGGGGAGTTTTCTTTTAATCTTGGTTAGTAGTCCTGGGTGCTAAACCTTATCAAAAGCCTGACTTATATCCAAGAATGTGGCGGTGCAGTATTGTTGATTTTCCAGATATTTGTTGATTATGCCTACAATTTATGGCACTGTTGAATTGTGGAATGTGACTGCCTAAACCCGAACTGATGATCTGGCATCCACTCCTCCGTAGCAATGTCCGTATTAATTCTTTTAAGAAGTAGCTTTTCGAGCAGTTTTGATTTTATCGGTAGCAAACTTATTGGCCACTAAGATGTGACATTGGTTGCATCTTTGCCTGGTTTAAGGATCATGATTATTTGTGCAATCTTCATTGATTTGGGCCAGTACTTTCTGGTTATACTTTCTATCTTATCTTTCTTCTGGTAGTTCTTTTAGCATTTGAGCTGTGATAAGGTCGGGACCTGGAGATTTTTTTGGATTTAACTTCTTGATTTCATTGTTGATTTATCGAGATTGCTTTAATGCGTTGCTGTTCTTCTATGGCTGTGTTTAGTTCTTGCTCTATTTCTTGGTCATGATTGTTATCGTTAGGGATGAAGACTTCCGATAAGTGTTCTGCAAATAGATCAGCTTTTTCTTTGTTGTTTTTTGCCCATGGTCCAGGTGGAGTAGAGTATTTGCGTATTGGTGGTAATGTTGTTTTTGGATTTTTTGAGTTTTTTATTGGTTTCCAAATAGAATTATCCTGTCTGGTTAGTTTAGATACATAGTTTTTAAAGGATTTGTTTCGTATTTCGGAGAGTTTAAGTTTTAGTTTATTACATGTTTACATCTTCTTCTGTCGTCTGGTATATGGGTTCTTTACCAAACTGATCTTGCTCTTCTTTTTGCAGCAATTAATTTCGTTACTTCCACAGGTATGAATGTAATGGTTGATGCTGGATGTGTACTTTCTGGAGTAAGGTAAAGTGGGGGAAGTGCGACCAGGTATTTGAATAGTTCAACCTGAATAGGTTATAATAGGTATAGCTTTCACTTTAAGAAAGTAATCTGTTGGTCAGAGCGGTACTTTATAAAGTGCTTGAACGGATTTTGGTCCTATTTCGTTGACAAAACAGAAAAAGTATACTTTTATTATTATTGTTATTTAAGTCTGCAGCAGATTGCATTTTCCCTTCCAAAGTCCAAAATTTCGTTCAATCACAGTCTACAAAACTCATTTAAACATGCATGTAAAATTAGGGAGCAACTGCGTTAGGTTCTCTAACACACGAGAACAACTGTTTCGTGACTGTCAAACCCTTTTCAGTAATACAGCGAGCAAAGCTTTACACAGCCTTGTTACATGCTAGAGGACACCAAAATGTTTCAAATCAGCCACAAAGATCCAGTCTTACTTCATTTTATGTTATTGTATAACATTCCGTGATTGCACTTTTCCTGATTTTGCACTTACCCCACTTTACCTTAGCTGCCTTGGCAGCTGTCTGTAGTAGTTTGGTGTAGTTATCCAATTCATTTTCAATGTCTGCTTGCTCCTGTAGTCTGATGGATAGATTTACTTCACTCTGAATAATTTGTCTACAAATTGAGTTGATACAATAAATAAAAATGTGTTTTACAGTTAAAGTTAGAAGCATTTTATTCATTAGTCTTACTTGACCCTGGAAAAACCTTAGCAATCGCACTTTCACAAACATATTCTCAAGAATAGATTGTGGGAAACAGAAATATTAGAGCCAACGGTTTATGTAGATGTGCCGAAAGAGACAGCATTTGAGAAGGGATATGCAACCATAATACTCTAAAATATAGAAGACAACTACGTTTAAAACTATTAAAATTTACCAGTTTTAAAATTGTAGGTGTAACTTACACTAAATAACGTAGTGCATTAAGTGCACTATAACGTAATAGTTTGTGATAAAACAAAACAATCTAACGATTAATAAAAATGCCAACTATAGAAATAAGACTTCTGTCTACATTTAGCCAACAATATAAAAGTGTAAATTGGTAAGTGCTTAACATGTAATTGATTTTATTTTTATGTCACGTTTGTTTAGAAGCAAAAAGCAATTAAACTGCAGGAGACTACGAAAATACAAGACAGCAAAGTGCATCAAAGGCGAATATGTATGTAGATTTTTCCAGTTAGATTAGAAATGTCCCATTTGCAGTTATGCAAATTCCTAAGTACTTCTTTACAACTTTTTTAGTCCGTTTATAGTTAAATAACATGAAAACCCCATTGTACAAGTTTTATTAAATATATTCCGAAATTTCTGATTATAAAAAAATATTAAATTGCGGTTTGATTATGAATTCTTGTTATTAAATTATTCATGCAGAGCACAAAATCCGAGCATCATAAAAAACGAAATTTTATACAGTGTATAATTCTGTGATGATCGCAACTCTTTTTATGAGTAAACATTCGCCCTTGGGTGCTTTCGTGATACATATATGTACTAGAATATTACATTCACAAAATTTTATAAAACTATTTAGCATACAGAAATTAAAATAAGGACCAAACTGCTCCCTTTTATATGACTATCAAAAATTTAAATTTGAACCATACAATTTTTTAGGACATTTTAATTTTAAATGATTGTAAAATTTCCATGTTAACCCTTCACAGGATAAAAGAATTTTCTATTAAGTTACCTTTCTAAATTAAGCAGTAAAAAATTAGAGATTCTGAAAGGTAATTAGTGAATTAAACAACTCTTTTATATTTATTTTGAAACTAATACAAAGCGTTTATAAAATGGCAATTTGATGTGTTTAATGTAACTGCTATAATTTTTAGCTGTTTGAACTATTCAACCATAAGCTTTTACAGAAAATACAGTCAATTGTTGATTATCAAGTTTCGTTTAAACTTTTGTATTTCAGTTTGAAAATTTATTCTCCGTTCTAACATAAATCGATTTCTCGTACTTCAGTTAATGCTAGCGATAAACCATAAAGAGCGTTTTATGTCGACATTTTCAGATTAACTAAGTACATAGTTTAATATTTCAACACCCTTTCTAGCTGTTTAGTAGCTCGAATTGACTGTGATGTCGGGGAAGGATGTCCCAAAGGCATTAGAATTTCTAAATTCCTTAAAACTTCTTTAAATATTAAGTTTGTAATATAATTCGAGTTCTGAATTCATAATTCCTACGTTTTACTTGTGTTTTACATTTGTAACATCCCAGTAAGTGCATAAAATAAATACCTCATAAGATATTAATGATACTATAAATGCACTATTGTATACAGTAGCAACTGTAAATCTGACCACCTGTTTAAACTGACCCTCTGGTCATATTGACCACTTTTTTTCAGTACCTGCAAAAATCCCATTACTTTAATGTAATTTATAGTGTATAAACTGACCACTTCTCTTTTGTGACCATTGACCATATTTACCTCAAATATTTGTTTAAAAATGTTTGTGTAATGTGACCATTAGCCAAGGTATTACTTAGAACAGTTATAACTAATCTTCTAGAAGTTTAAGTAGGCATGTACATGTAAATTGCATTCAAAGAATTTGAAAGAATGCATCATAATCCCTTAATAGTGACCAGTTGGGTTCAGGTATTTCCAAGTTTTAAGACTTTATTTTTGCTCCTGAGAAATTCATTACCTGCAAACTTTCACATTATTAGTAACCCTTGGATAGTTTTAAAATTGTTTTATAAAATCAGTCTTGTTTCATCAGTTGATTGAAACCATTGTGATAATTAGTGCGATCAAGATGACTTCAAAAAAAAGTTTACAAAGAACTAAATTTGCAAGAAAAACAAAAGGTGTTAGAGTTTTTAGAAAACCACATTGAAGGAAATCGATTAATCAATTAACTTTAAATTGGTTTTTAAGAATACGCAGTGTAAATGCAAGACTTTCTGAACCAATGTTACAAGAAGTAGCATTAAAATTTGCTAAAGTTTTCCCAATTTAAAGCATCGTCGGTTTGGCTCGAATCATTTAAGAAACAAAGCATTTCCCAGAAAAGTTTAGTTGGTGATGCAAATGAAATTGATCCCGCAACAGTAAGTTATTTTCTTATTCGTTTTACAGAGTTTGCAAAGGTCTTTATATCGGAGGATATTTTTAATGCTGACGAGTGTGGGCTCTTTTGGGAAAATTGTAGTGTATAAAGAATTCACACTTTTACAAAGTGACCACCTGCTTAAATTGACCATTTTGGGTCAGTCCCAAAAGTGGTCACTTTAGGCAGTTTCTACTGTAGTTTTTAAAATGAGTGCTTTTCGGATTAGTAAGGATTCGGGGGGTTTCCTTTCTCAGACATAATGCAATGATTCTTCAGTATTGAGAAAATCAAGATACTGAGATAATGTTAAAATAAAAGGTTAGTTCACACCAATCCCTTGGTAGTGTAGGGACTAAGGTGCTCTTCTCTCAGCCAAGCGGCCCAGATTCGACTCCCTGTTCCGGCAGATCTGGTTAAGATTTCTGCAGTTAGTTTAGCTGTAACACAAATGTGGGATTTGTGCTAATACCATTTGTCAAGTCGGCTGCAGCCGCACGTAGGGCCTGATAATAATAGTCGCGCTTCCCTCCCGTACAACCTTATTAGCTTCTAGGGGCTGGTTCACCAGGTAATGGCTAATAGCAATCATAGAGGCATGCTGAACCATTCAATATATGGAACGTAACAACTGATTGTCAATAAAGGTACAAAAAAGATAGGTGCAACAATCTTTATTAAAAGGATATAAATTTCGGCGCATGTTAAAGGAAGGTGACCGCACAAGCGACTAATCTGGAAAACAGAAAAACTTTGTAAACGAATTACGTATTTCAAATAATGCATGTCTATAATAAAATCACAACCAGCCTTGAAGTGAAGCACGACAAGCAATGAACATTACTAAGAAACCTGAATTATAATTGTTCAAATTAGAATATGATTGAGAATATAATATTTTTGTCGTGGTTTCACATTCTTGAAAATATTACTGATAATGAGAAACAGTTCATCACTTTTAAAAAAGGAAGGGTTACTAGGGGTTAATTATAAATCAGTTTTGTTGGGTTTTGTGAAAAAGTTAATAAATTGGAAATTTAAGATAATTTATGTATAATTGATTAAATGAGATTAAAAGTAATAAATATAGAAATAATGTATACAGGGGAAATGTAAATAACATTTGTTGGTGTTGATGGTAAATAAAAATATTGAATATATTGAGATGTAATATGCTAAATAAATAAAATAAATGTTTTATTTGATTTTAAAAGAGAGTCCACGTTTTGGGAAAGCCATTAAAATATGAGATGTTATTTCTAGATTAATAAAATAAATGTTTATTTGATTTTGGCTAGCATTACTAAAAATGAAAATATAAAAACTCAATAGCTTTTCTATTTCCCAATAGGCTGACTCAGTTTGTTTCCGATTGATCATGAGATAAACAAATTATTGACCTTATTAATACCTGTATTTCTTAGCTGTATTTGGACAAGTAGCATTTATAAACTCTGTACGTGAAGAAAATAAATGGATGCTTGCATAAACTTCAAATGAAACAAACACATATAAATCTAAAACACAGACTTTTTATTTTATTTAAAATAATTACAAAAATTTATATAAAAAAATAAAATTTCTTTAAAGGTTTAATAAAAGAAGAAAATCTTCCTCAATCTTTCTCACATGAATTTGTGGTAGTTATCAACCTGACAAATGGGAGTTGTAACTGGTTTCATTTGAGGAAACTTAATTCAAAATAAGGTTATCAAATTAAAGAAAAATATTTACAACTACTTAACAAATTTTAAAATTGTTGAAGAACAATAAACTTTGTTCACAAAGAACGTCTTGAATTTATCAAGAATGAAATAAAATTTGTTTTATTGATTTGTTTCCAAAATAAAACAAAATTCTTACTGTTTTGGACCACCTTGTATATAACAATTCATCATAAATCCACTTGTTGTGATCCAAATCCATAAATGTAAATATATAAATCCATACGAATTATTAAAATGGAAATAAATAAATTTATCTTCTTCGTTAAATAATAAATCGAGCGCAATTCCAAACAATAGTGTTGAAAATTAAAAATAAATCTTCTTTGATTTTATATAACAGGTGAATATTCAAATCACATATGAAAGATGTTTGTTTACTAACAAAACATATGATTAAAACTTGGATTCTTCCAATGCGTTTTATTGACTGAAATTGTTCTATTTCCGATGCCCTTTTATATGTTTGAGCCAACAACAAACACAAAACACTAAAACAATTGCACAACGCGGGCTTCACAAAAATAAGCACATGTTCAAAATTAACGCTAATCTTATTTCTAAAAAGATAAAAAGGTAGCTGGCAAAAAGACGAGTAAATTGACATAACACACTTGTGGTCTAAATTGAACAATAACAAAGAAAATCAATAAAAACGATCAGCTATCACCGATCTCATTAAAAACTAAATACATTGAAAACTCATCACTCTCCAGCTATCCCTGTACATCCACTATCTACATAATTATTCAAAGTAACCCAAACATATGGACTTTACACAAATTATAACAAAATAACAAAGAAAAACTTAACTTAAAAATGTAACCTTACGTTTTAGACGTCCACCGATGCAACAGCAAATATAAACAAAGTAACAATATAAATTGAATATAACTTCAACTATTCTTGTCCAGAGCACAGTGCTCCAGGTGCCTGCATCCAAACAATTGTGCAAAATATTAAAATAAACTCAAAATTTAACAAAAACAAAGAATATCAGCACAGCTGATATCTCGACATATTTGACCTCCAACTTCCACATACAAGAATTAGCAAGTTAATTGTAACATTATAAACATCAAGGTACTGATTTGATTTAACTATTTTCAGCAAAATATGTACCCGAAACTGATTCAGCTAAATGGAAAAAAGAGAATTCTATTTTGCGTTCAACAATCGTCAAACTCAAATCTAACAAGATAAAATCTTTCAGAAAAATGGAAAAACCATCTTAATATGTAACCTGGATTACATACAGCATGTTTTACTATAAAACAACATAATTGACTTATCCTTTTTTATAAAATAGAAATAAATACAAAGATTAGTTACAGTTTCACAAGTTTTATTAGTATCTTAGAGTTAACTAGTATCTCGACATTAAATGTCATTATCAAAGGTAGATAAGATTGATAAACAAACACGTTGCTAAGGATAAATACATACAGAAAATAGGTAACTAGATACAATACATACAAAAACTAAATATCTAACACTTCTAATAAAGGAGAATTACTCAGCTCAGCAGGAAATAGAAGTTCTCAAGTTGCTCATGTGGTGTATCCATGGTCGAGGTGTCACTAAGAAAAATAGAGTAGGTATTGATTTACCAACTGAAAGCTGTCTGAAGGAAAATACGGTGAATCAGTCATCAAGAGGAGTACCTCCTCTTCAGGCAGGTATTGTGTTTTGGAAATGTGCCAATAGATAGTTTGTGATTATAAAGTTATTTTTACAATGTTTAAAAAGTTAAAATAAAAACAAAGAGAGGTAACAGGTATCCTTTCTATAAGGTAAAATACCCTAACAAGCACAAAGAATTTTTGAATATTCATCAATAGTTAATTTACTTACTTAGTTATAGATTTGAT
Source organism: Agrypnus murinus (assembly GCA_929113105.1). Lineage (NCBI taxonomy): Eukaryota > Metazoa > Arthropoda > Insecta > Coleoptera > Elateridae > Agrypnus > Agrypnus murinus. The sequence goes on from OV816025.1 coordinate 157,959,865, forward strand.
CTATAAAGTAAGTAAGAGTCATCCTGATAACTGAAAAAAATAATTTTCTTCATATCCTTTAACATTAATAAAGAAAAGGATTTCCTGTTTGAGCATTCTAGTTGTTTAACCTCAGTGGCTGAGTGTAGGAGAATGTAAAATCCAACATCAGTGCAATAAATAACATCAGAAATGAAACAGACCAACACTTTACGTTTAAAAGTTTAACCTACTACGCTGAGCCTGAGCTGAGTAGTAGTAAAAATAATTAAAACAGAATAATCATAAATTTCTAATAATAATAAACAGCGATCGATAGAAAATCTTATTGACAAACTCTATTGTAATTGCAAATGCCATTAAACATCGCATTGTAGGAAGTGTTTGACATTCCAAATCCAAACTAGGAACATAATTAATACATATGTACATAAAAATCAATAAGTGTTAAAAGTTTACAAAAAAATCAACTGTTGCCTCCAAAAGTTTTTTTACGGAAAGGTCATCAATCACTAGAGGTGAAATCTTTGAGAAACAGTCCTCAAAGTGTAAAGTCAAAAAAGCTTTTTTCAAAGATCAATATTCTATCCTACCTCATCTTCTAGTACCCTGAAGAGGTTCCAGTTGAAATTAAATATCACTTAGAATATTGTGAGGTGTCTCAATAAATCATTAGCAACATTTTTTTAAAAGTTACCCATTTAGATTTTGTAAAGCGATTCTGACACTTAGTTCAATTTAGAAAAACTATGTAGATGAAACATGTTATAAAGAAGCCTTTGGTTCTATTAAATGCTGTGAATCTTAAAACGAACTATTTCTCATTAATGTGTCATGATTCATGAAATTGATATTGATATTCTTCCAATAAGAGCTGGTATACTGAAGCACTTTAGCGATACCTCTTCTGGTATTAAATATACGTACGTTTGCAATTAAAAATATTCGCATTGGCTCTACGTTGAATAACCATACACGATGTTATGCGTCACATGTATAAATGGGTCGCTAAAGATGTCTCTTCCAGATTCTTTGAGGTACAATAATTAGTTTAGTTTAGATACCTGCATTAATTAATTTTGAATCCAGTAGTAACAAATGTATTCTCAATATAAAAAAAAACAAATATAATGATCTTTCCTGTATACAAGTTTAATGAAGTTTTAAATAAAAATGGAAAAGTGGAATATGAAAAGTGGAATTGAATCAGTACTACACTGTAATAACTTCGTTTCGTCTTTCGATATAACAAACCAGAATAATAATAATTAAAACTAAATTATTCACGTCTTATTAAGAATAGGCATTATGCGACTTATTTTTCATTAACTTATGTAAAGTTTTGCAGAAAGGTTTTTGAAAGGTTGCATTGTGGTATAAGATTTCACTTCTTTTTATTAAATTTAATTACGAGTTTAAATATAATTCTAGACCCAAAGGATAATAAAGGCGCTATGCAACAGAATGTTTGTTATGAACTTATGAGAAAAACTGATTTTAAAGATATTTTTATTATGAAAGAACTGGTGTCAGAGCAACATATAGCATGTCTGATGTGTTCTGAAACAAAAACAATATTTTTTAAAAATGTTAAATGACACATTTATCCATTCATGTTTTTATTCAAGATTCAAGTTACTAATAAATAATACTACACGTCAAATTGTAGATTAAAGCTACAACAAGTTAACTGTCAGGTTATAGTCAGATTGTAGGTCAGGTCATATCTCAGGTTGCAGGTCAGGTTATAGGGCAGGATATAGGTCAACTTATAGGTTAGGTTATAACAAGGTTATAGCTCAGGTTACTGGTTGTGTTATAAGTTAGGTTATAGCTAAGGTTATAGGTTAGTTTATAAGTCAGATTAAAGGCCAGGTCATAGTTCAAGTTGTAGGTCAGGTTATACGTCAAATTATATATCAGGATATACATCAGGTTGTAGTCAAGCTTGTAAGTCAAGGTATAAGTTTGTAGGTGGGTTACACATGAGATGATAAAATGAGGTCATTTTATAGTTAAGGTTATAGGTTAGTTAAGTCAGATTAAAAAGCCAGGTCATAGTTCAAGTTGTATATGTCAGCCCATATGTCAAATTATTATATGTTAGGATATACATCAAGTTGCAGGCTAGATTATAGGTCAAGTTATAACTGAGGTTATAAACTTAGTTACCGATCAGGCTATCAATCATGTTTTGGAACGGTTATAGATCAGATTATAGTTAAGTTCCAGGTTTGGTTATGGATCTGGTTATAAGTCATATTGTTATCAGGTTATAGGCCAAGTTATTTTATTATGTCAGGTTAAAGTAAATTTATACATTTATAAGGTTGTAACTGGTGAGTTTGTGGGAATGGCTATAGAAGAGGTTATAAGTTAGGTTATACTATTATATTTGGTTATATGCGCTTGCATGTCAAGTTACACGTAAAGTTATAGGTATAGGTTATAGGTTAATTTATACTCAGGTTATTGGTCTTACTATAAGTGCAGGTGTGTATGATACGGCGGAGGTTAAGCCATAGGGTAGGTTATAGTTTAGTTTATAGGTCTTACTAACTATAGGTGAGGATGTAAGATTGGCCAGAGGTCGAACCTTAGATCAGTTTATAGCTCAGAGTATAGACGAGGTTATATGTTAGGCTGTAGGACGGAGAAAAGATCAAGTCAAGTTCAGGGTATAGTGCAGTTTATTATACAGGTTGTAGGGCAACTTGTAGGTCAATAGCTCACGATATGGCATAAATAGTTAGAGATCAGCCTATAGATCACAGCTACAAGTCAAATTATAATTAATGGTCTATAATAATTACAGACCAGGCTATAGATCTAGTTATGTCAGAGCTGTGTGAAGTTACAAGCGAAGTCATAGAAGAAGTTATAGGTCAGATTATAGGAGAAGCTATAGGCAGTGGCGGTATTTCAAGTCTGTTCAGGTTTGGGTCAAGTCGCGATATTGAGAAATGATTAATTTAATTATCCAATGATAAACGAAAATTTTTTTAATTGTCCCAATATTGGGAGGCAATTCCCCCTTGCCACCCCAAATCCCGCCACTGGGTTATAGGTCTGGCTTTTGGGTCAGCTTATGGGGCTTGTCATAATTACAAGTTGGATTAAAGGTTGAACAATAAGTTGGGTTATAGGTTAAGTTACAAAGTAATTTACATATTAGGTTAAAGATTATGGTTGGGGTTAAGTTTTGGGGTAGGTTAGAGATTAGAGTGCACATAAGGCTAGAGGTTAACTTCGATTAAAGTAGGTTAAATTAGTTTTTACCTGATTTATCTCACAGTCAGGACTATGCTTCCTTTTGAACCATCATTTTGGTCTTTCGTGGCAGTGCTTTTTAAACTACTGAGTGCCGTTCCCTGGCTGATCCGAAGATCTCGTGAGGGGAGCCGCAAAGATTACCGCTTAAGGAATTTATGGTGAGATTGTTTTAGCCAAAAGTTACATAGTTTTGCTTCAAATGACGACCCTAGCGATATACTTAGTTTTAGCAGAATGCATGATAAATCAGTTTAGATAATATTTATATGTTTTTAATTAATTATTAATTTTTTTAATGGCAGATTTTAACTTTTGAATGTCTAGTTCAAACTTAAGAATGTGGAAAATTACGAAAAAACAATTTTTCTAATCAGAAATTTCAATTAAGTTTACTTTTTTATTACTAAAAATAAAATAATATTACTATGTAAACACTAAAAAAATAAAGAAATCTCTCTAGAATATAAATAAGTTATACGCTTCTAGAGTAGTGAAAAAGCGACAACGTTTCCTTAAGTTAACACCAGTATTTCGTTTGTTGTTCTGATGAAAACAAACTAATGCAGTAAATGACTGACTGAAGTTTTATCTTTGAAAATATTACAAATGTATGTACAATAAAAACTGTAAATTTGACCACCTGTTTAAACTGACCCTCTGGTCATATTGACCACTTTTTTCAGTCCCTGCAAAAATCCAATTACTTTAATGTAATTTATACTGTTTAAACTGACCACTTCTCTTTTGTGACCATTGACCACATTTACCTCGAATATTTGTTATGTTGAAAAATGTTTGTGTAATGTGGCCACTTGCCAAGGGATTACTTATAACAGTTATAACTAATCTTCTAAAAGTTTAAGTAGGCATGTACATGCAATTTGCATTCAAAGAATTTCTAAGAATGCATCATAATCCCTTAATAGTGACCAGTTGGGTTCAGGTATTTCCAAGTTTTAAGACTTTATTTCTGCTTCTGAGAAATTCATTACCTGCAAACTTTCACATTAGGAACCTTCGATAGTTTTAAAATTGTTTTACAAAATCAGTCTTGTTTCATCTATCGATTGAAACCATTGTGTTAATTAGTGCGATTAAGACGACTTCAAAAAAAGTTTACATAGAACTAAATTTGCAAGAAAAACAAAAGGTGTTAGAGTTTTCAGAAAACCACAGTGAAAGAAAAACAGCGGAATATTTTGATATTAACAAAACAACAGTAAATAATATTAAAAAAAGAAAATTAGAATATCAACAACGTTACGAAGAAGATGCTTTAGATTCCTTTAGAAAAAGACGTTTAACAGAATTTTAAAGTGGTTAATCTATTAACTTTAAATTGGTTTTTAAAAATACGCAATGTAAATGCAAGACTTTCTGAACCAATGTTACAAGAAGTAGCATTAAAATTTGCTCAGCAGTCAAATTTGCCTAATTTTAAAGCATCGTCGGGTTGGCTCGAATCATTTAAGAAACGAAACATTTCTCAGAAAAGTTTAGTTGGTGATGCAAATGAAATTGATCCCGCAACAGTAAGTGATATTCGTATTCATTTTACAGAGTTTGCAAAGGGCTTTATATCAGAGCATATTTTTAATGCTGACGAGTGTGGGCTGTTTTGGTCAAATTGTAGTGTATAAAGAATTCACACTTTTACAAAGTCTGCTTAAATTGACCATTTTGGGTCAGTCCCAAAGGTGGTCACTTTAGGCAGTTTCCACTGTATATAAAACGTGGGATGAAACACTATTTATTCAGATTCATTTATAACGTAGCAGTAAGAAATTTCCTAACCATGTATCTTTTTATTTAACACAACTGATTTTATTTTCGAGATGTAAATTATGAGCGGCCACTGGAGCTGCATAAGCGTAGTAGCTATATAAATCATTTAAATTTCCTGCTTGTTTTCCGTAATCCGACATGGTTACTTTGCGAGTTATATCAAATGTTCAATTGACAAATTCTTATTCTTCGTATTATTTTTTGTCGAAACTGTCTTCCAAATCTAACAAACAAATCTGAAATTTTAACGCCACAATCTTAGAACGTTTTTACGTGAAATGTTTTGGTGTCAAGGTTATTCATCATTTTTTATGCAGTTATTATAATAAAAGTGTTAACAACTTACCATTTCGCATAAGATCGCGAGTTATTTTTAAATGCGATTCATGTATAATCAAACTTCCTAAAAATTAAAAAATTTCCAGAAAAAAATGTTGTGCATTAAAACTAAATGCGACTTTTTTGTATACTCGTAATTCATTTTTAAATATTAATTATATTAAATATAAAATACATAAAGAATATAACCATGTATATCATTATACATGGTTAGATTCAATAACTTCGGTTTAAACAATTTTTAACTTTTATGATTTAATAATATTGGTTCGTTAGTGTGTAAGTGTAACTAACCCCAGTCCGTACGTTGGTAGGGAGGCGTTTATATTTTTTATGTTTTAGTATCAATTGATCCTGTAATTTAAATATTGTACCAGAACAGGCATGAACTCCAGACCGAAGTCCTTAGGTTCCAAATAAGATGCTTCAAGTGGAACAGCTGTTTAGGAGATGATAACTAGAAATTTAAACTTTCACATTCAGCTACACTTATAGTAGCATCCAGATGCTTGGTTGGCTACTCTTGTCGTAGAGTCTAGATGCTAATAGGGATGGAGAGGAAAATGAAGAGATACCACAATAATTTCGTATCTTAACAATGAGTTTATTAATTTGTAAAACAACTTAAAAACTTTTAACCAAATATTTAAAAAATAAATACAAACTTGATCACTGTAATAATTAAACAAAATATATAATCTAATAATGAATTAGTCATTATAGTCAGTCAAGCTACCATCAAAGTTATTCGTCAAGTCTATCTTACTACCATCAAACTAGAAACAAATGAAATTAGTTTAAAAGGTGGCATCACTTGTTCCTTTCTAGATACGTACTGCATCGACACAATTCTAGGAGAAACCACCTGGGACCTGGTTACTGACAATTCTTGTGACCATAAGTTCAGCTCACTTTTTGCTGGCAAAGCAACTATGGTAACTCAGAAGAATTCTCAAAATAAAATCCTGGTAGTAGAGGAACATGAAACAATCTTTGCTCTAACATTAATCAAAACCATTACCTTATGCGGCTACAAAATGTGGCAAACGGAACATCCTAAAATCATGGGCATACAGGAAGATGCTCAAGATTACATACTTGTTCAGCTACATAAACAGCAAGCTCTTGTATGCAGAACAATCTTACAAGCTTACTGTGAACAAATTTTATGCAGACACACTGTACCAACGCTGTCTGTTTCATAGAGAGATTCTGAGAAACCGCCTGCTTTTAACACCATTAAATCCTCATGCCTTCAGTGAACTTATCAAGAACAAAATGGGGTATATAGGATGTGCATTAGGAGAAGTTCTCTAAATAATGTAGTGCACTCGTAAAATTGAAATTTTTAGAATAACTCCGTATTGCTACAAGGAGTTACCAATCATAGTTAATAATGTTTCAAAATTCATGTCTCCGGTCACTCACCTAATCATAGAGCATGCCACGTAGGTGACTTGTGAACCGCTGACTCCGCCTGTGTATTTCATAGATAACCAATGGGTAGGTATGGCACCGCATCCTATTTTTCTTCAACCTCAAATGCAATCTCAGTCCATTCTACGATTGGAGGAAATCTTAAAACCACGGAAAATTAACTATAGCATAGAAGATAACTATGTAGCAGAAATGCTAATGCAATTAAGCTTTTTAAGCAGCTAAGGAAAAATAAAATATAGTCAAAGACACAAAATAATACAAGTAAAATGGCAACGATAACTCTGAATATTACACAGTGGTGTACTTTTTGCAGAATGGTTCACCATTCAAACGAAAATTGCAGAAAGCTTAAGCAGAACCGAACCACGCCACCAAAATAGAAACAACCTCCTTACCCACAAAAAAATTCGTTATTATTGCAGCTCCGAAGTCGGTTAATAGCAAATTAGTAGTACTTCTAGTAAGTTAGTGTTTCAAAACCTCCAATTCAGAGAAATATCAAGAGTTTTTGACATCAAGATCTGTGTTTCAGTCATTGCAGAACGAAGACGTTATTGCTAGTGCAGAGATGTGAATGTTTCACACAATGACTTTATTTGTATGAACCTTCTGGACATAGAACTTCTTTAAAGCTGGGAGCAAGAGATGAAGCCTGGGTACCTTTGCATAACATTTTAATAAAGCTCTTTCCAGTAGAGTTGACTATACAGCCACATGTCGCAACTATAACATTACACAAGAATTGTGTCATGAAATTTCACAGTCGCTTAACAACCATCAATGATGATTCTAGTAATTAAATCTGAACAATACTTCTAAAAAGGCTACATCTTTTAGAAATTTATATGTATTTGAAACCAATAAATGCAATTACTTTTATTGTTGTAAAGTGTAAAATAATGTTGCTATTCCGTTTATGAGTTAATTTTCCATAAGCTATATTGGTACTATTTGTCAAATCTACAACTCCAAATTACTGCCATCTCCCTTCATGCAAGTCCCATTCATTGGGCAATACATTCAATTTTACAAAGAGAAAGATTTAAATATCAAGTCTGAAACTTAACAAATATTTAGTTTTTATAAAGATCTTTAAAAGAAAAAAATTTCCAGCAGCTTCTCTTTTTGTCTTCTTGTAAAAAGTCTTTTTTTTAAATTGACTCTTAATACCTTTTACTCTCCTAGTATGACACTAAATTGCACTCGTTAAGTTTAATTGTAGGTAAAAAATGTATTGGACTAAAATTTTAACCTGTTCCTTGGTAAAAAGAGTGGGTTTTGTTTGAATGTCTTGAAGAGTGACTACAACAGCTAGAGAATTTTTTTAAAATTAAGTTAGACTACTTTTGAATTGTCATAATATAGAGAATAACATACAAAATATGATATATTTTAAAAATGTTCAAGCAACTGATCCTGCACCACTTTATATAGATTGACCCAGAGGTCAAATTTACAAGGGTTGATTAAAATTTGAAAATTGCAGAAAGCTATTCAGTACTTTATTGTATTTTACTCATGGCTGCAATGTGCAGATGGCATCACAAGAAATACTATATAGTATTAAAGATGGAATGGGTAAGAAATAGCGAATCGCTGTAACAAACGTCCTGCGTGAGCGACTACTTGCGGGCGAAGCGAGCGGAGCGGCCGGCGCGGATTTATCAAAACCAAGCAAACAATGCAGGTGTCCTACGTGAGACCGCGTCTCCCGGATCTTCGCTAGACGCGGATTTCAGGCGGTTGACGCGATCAAATTATTTGATATTTCCGCCTTCACCGCGTTAGCCGCATCTGAATAGTTGGCATAGCAGATAATGTTTTGTTAGATTGAATTTAATTTTAAAAGGGAAAAAAAGGGAAAATGAAATTATTACTTTGGAAATAATTGTGAAATAAATTTGAAAAATTTGGTAATATATTAAATAAATTGAAGTTTTCCAAAGGACCCCGCAGAATGCTTATGGAAGATGGCTTTCACCAAATTCCTCTGAAACGTTGAAAGATAGTTTTCAACGTGTAGATCAAAAGTGTCAATGGGCACAAAGTTCAAAAAATCATAGTTTTTGAATTAGAACCGTTTGAAGTTGGCAAGTTTTGCACCCGATAGAATTCTTATGGAAAATGGTCTCGGTTAAAATTCTTGAAACTTTGGTAAATGGTAGTTCCTAATGTGTAGATCAAAAGTGTCACTGGACAGAAAATCTAACAAATTATAGTTTTCGAATTAGAGCAGTTTGAAGTTCACAATTTTTGAATTGCACCACTCTCAATCATTATGGGAAATGGCTCTGGGCCAAAATTTTTGAAACTTTGGTAAACACCAAAAAATTATAGATTTTGTATTACAACCATTTGAAGTAGACAATTCTTGCATTATTCAACTTCAAACGGCTGTAATTCATAAACTACGATTTTCTGGACTGTATACTAGTGTTGGGTTCGCGATACCACCCGCGTGTCACGACACTTGCGAGTCGAAACCATTAGCCGTGTGAAGTGTCGACTCCTTCACGACTCTTTAACGATACTTCGCATTTACACATCATGCATGCGCTAGTTCATATAATATAATTGAAACGAGCAGTCAAGATTCATAGCTAATACGTAAATCATAAACTAGGGATTAAAAAACAATTAGGTTTATGAGTAAATTCTGTTATGGTTATATATTTATGCATTAAGTACATTAAAAGACATTTAATTATTTATACACCGCATTCGTTCTAACATTTGCTATAGAAAATTAGTATGGGAAATCTGAAATATGCCAAATAGTTCGTTCTCGAATAAAAGTCGGTGAGATTAATAGTTGCAAAACAATTTAAATAATTTGTTATTATTCTTTTATTCGAAAAACGTACAAGAAATAATACATTACAAATAAAAAATAAAGATACCCAATTAATAAGACATTGTCTTATTAATTGGGTATCTTTATTTTTTATTTGTAATGTATTATTTCTTGTACGTTTTTCGAATAAAAGAATAATAACAAATAAAATTAAAAAAAAAGTTATGCTTGTAACGGGGTTCGATCTTGCATTCCACCAGCCCGTGCAGTTTAGCAAGCCACGGTTTGCCATCGAACCACGGAGGCGTTGCGTCAACTTTTCAGGTTTCGGCTTTTAAATTAATGTTTTGCAAATAATTCATGAATTTATAATTTTAACTAAAAAATCTACAACAAAATAGTTTTATATGTACGTCTTATTCAATGATTGTTGGCCAGTTCAACAAATCTGCCTTTAATTTCTTTGTAAGAATGATCAAGCAACTTCGAATTACACTCTAATAAGAGCGATACTGTTCGACACGAAGTGTCGCGACACTTCAAGTGTCACGACCACGAACAGTATCACGACACTCGACACCCAAGTTCCCATCACTACTGTATACCCATTGACACTTTTGATCTACACCTCGAAAACTCGAAAAAAGCAGTTTCAAGAACAATCTGGCGAAAGCCATTTTCCATAAGGATTATGCGAGGTCCTTTTATCCTCTCCAAATAAATAATATTTGTTCCACCAGCCTATTCTTACCAGACTAGGGACCATATAGTTCTGTTTTTTTATTTTTTTCGCGCGATTCGCGATTACGAAAATGTGCTACGTAAGACACTCTCAATTCGCTTAGTCCGCACCGTCATGCGCTTGCTTCGCTCGTGTCGTCCGCTTCGCCACATTGGTCGCTCACGCAGGACAACGTGTAAGTGAGCGACTACTTGCTGGCGAAGCGAGCGGAGCGGCCGGCGCGGAGTTATCAACATCATGCAAACAATGCAGGTGTCCAACGTGAGGTCGCTTCGCCCAAAACTTCGCTAGATGCTGATTTCAGGCGGTAGACGCGATCAAATAAATTATTTAATAGCGTTTACTGTCTCCAGCCTTACTTTGTGGAACTCCATAATCATGAAATATAATATAAATACAAAGATTAGTTAAAGTTTCACAAGTTTTATTAATATCTTAACCTGACAATATTGTTTCCACACGTTGTGTCATTATCAAAGGTAGATAGGATTGATAAACAAACACGTTGCTAAGGATAAATACATACAGAAAATAGGTAACTAGATACAATACATAACAAAAACTAAATATCTAACACTTCTAATAAAGGAGAATTACTAAGCTCAGTTTGTTCATTCATTAAAGGTACTGTGCGTTTATGTGTGTATATTTCAAAAGCTTCTAAAATGTCTAATTTGTGTTTGTTGTTGCAAAAATGTAAGAATTTAATGTTGTTTTGAGGTGTCATTGGGTGGTTCTGTTCCAAAATGTGTTTAGCATAATTCCATTTTTCTGGATGTTTAAGTCTATAAGAGCGTACGTGTTCTTTGTATCTTATGTCGAAATTTCTAAGTGTTTGCCCAATATAAACCGAGTTACAAAAAGAACAATTCAAACGGTAAATACCGGATTTCATGATATCTTGTGTTTTGTCTTTAGCATTGAATAAAAATGAAAAGGTGTTGGTGTTAGTTTTATAAGTTATTTTGTAACGGGTGGTTTTTCTTATTATAGTTGCAATTTGTTTTGATATCTTGCCAAAGTATGGTATTGATATGTAGTTTGTGTCTTGAATTTGAGTGTCAATTGGAAATATTCTTTTGATAGCTAACCTATAATCTTTTTGTTGAATTAAAGTGTCAATCATGTTATGGTTATAATGGTTTGCATGTGCTAATTGTTTGATGATTGACATTTATTTATCAAAATGTGATCGTTTCATTGGAGTAGTTAAAGCTCGGTGTACTAAAGATCTATAAGCCGCTAGTTTATGCATTTTATGATGACATGAATCGTTAGGTATAGTGACGTCTGTGCTTGTGGGTTTTCTGTATATGGAAAAATCAAATTCATTGTCTGTATTAATTGTAATAGTTAAATCCAAAAAATTAATAGCTCTATTTTGTTCTGTTTCTAGTGTTAACGTGATGTTTGTGTGAAGACTGTTAATAAGAATTAAAAATTCATTGATAACCTCAAAAGAACTGTCAAAACAAGCTAAAATGTCATCAACGTAACGAAACCAGTCCATATAGTTTTGGTGCTTGTGGGTTTTTATGTATGATTTGTTGTTTTTATGTGTTTAAAACACATAAACACAACATGCCTATACGACCAGTAATATCATATATCAACGCACCTAATCACACCTTGTCCAAGAAACTCAACCATATTATTAACATCATAGGATACAAATCGAAATACTATGTCAAAAATTCATTAGAATTAGTAGAAAAACTATAGAACATACATCTTCCAGCACATTCAAAACTTGTAAGCTTTGACATTTGTAACATGTTTTCAAAGATTCCACCACAAGACTGTATTCCTTTGTTAGATAATTTCCTAGTTAATAGTAATGTAGAATTAGTAAAAAGATTAGAGTTAATTCAATTATGTATTTGATCTTTGTATCAGTCAAAATTATTTCACTTTTAATAATATAATATATTTACAGAAGGATGGTTTTACCAATGGGTAATTCTCTGAGTCCTCTATTAGCTAACATATTTATGGATAATTTAGAAGATCGAATATTTGAATTAGATCTTTCTAAACACATTATTTTTTTGGTTTCGTTACGTTGATGACATTTTAGCTTGTTTTGACAGTTCTTTTGACGTTATCAATGAATTTTTAATTCTTACGTAACCGTAAACATAAATAAAATAAAATCCTATTTATTTTATCTTCAACTGTAGTTTTGTATCAAATTACACATCTGAATATCCATTGCATTAGTTACTATAAACAAAACTTGATGAATAAAAACAATTAATTCTAAAGTTCGAATTATCAAAACCTTAAATCCGGATTACAATGAAACCAATGTAAATAAATTGCTGGTCCGGATTATCGTGATATTCGGATTAACGTAGATTCGGACCAACGAGACTTCACTGTATTGCATTATTCAACTTCAAACGGCTGTAATTAACGAACTATAATTTTCTGGACTACTGTAGATTGACAGTTTTGATCTACACATCGAAAATTACCTTTCAGCACAGTTTCACAGCAATCTGGTGAAAGCCATTTTCCATAAGGATTATGCAGTGGTCCTTTTATCCCCTCCAAATAAACAATATTTGTTGAAAACCTTTTCACCGATAGCGTAATTTTAAAAACGTATTCTCTACCATATTTTCCACAAATCAATTCTTACCAGACTAGGGTATCATAGTTCTGTTTTTTAATCCTTTTTCGCGTGTTTCGCGATTACTAAAATGTGCTACGTAGGACACTCTCAATTCGCTTCGTCCGCACCGCCATTCGCTCGTTTCTCGTGTTGTCCGCTTCGCCACATTGGTCGCAGGACAACCTGTTAATGGATTGCGTAACTATACGCAGAGAACAGCTAATTGTTCCTACAATAGGTATTAGTGTTAATATAATATAGAAATTAATAGAACGCAGTTAAAAAAACTAAACAACTGGCTAGGTTAGGTTGCAAAACAGCTCCTTTCAGGAAAGCCATGGTACTTCAAGGGCCAAGAGTTAATAAGTAAGTTTAAATTGAGAACGAATTCTGTTCTGTCCCAATTTAGTAATTAGACATACGTTTGGGTAACTATTAAAAATAAGTGGTGTTACTCTAAAGTTTTTAAAATTATTCATGAACTTCCTTTTTTGTCATTTGACAAACATAGAAAGTCGATATACATACAATGGTTAAGATTTGGTTATAGAAATTTTTGTCTTGAGATTTTATTTTTTCTCTGCGAACAAAACAAAAAAAGGATTTATATTACGTAAAACTATTTTAAAAATATCCTCGTATCTTGAGAAAGAGCGTATTCTAGGTATGTCAATAAAATTTTTATTATTTCTTTTATTCCTTGAACAAAACCTTCACAATCCTCTTTTTAAAGCCTCTCAGGTTATTCACGTTTTCTGCTATACTCGAATTATATAGATTTTAATTTATTTTTAACTAGAATCTTGCTTTGATTCAATGGATAACAGATTAAATATCATTTTTCAATTTTATATAACCACAATGCGTACTCAAAAAATATAATAGCGCTGTTTTGTCTGCCAAAAACGAATCTCTACATAAAAAGCGTTACGCTGTTCAACGTCTGACATGGTTTCCATCCGCATCCTTTAACCATATTCATCTCCGTAGTTCCACAGGAGTGACATGCATATTTTTACTGTCATTTTCCTAAAATATTTTGAATTATAAATGGGTGTAGCCTTTGAAAACATTTTGATTTTTAAATTAAATTCTTGTGTTGAGTAATTATACAGATATCAAAAAGATTTCTATTAATTTGTAAATTAATATTAAATTGTAAAAGGTAGCAGAAAATAAATAGCTTTTTATTTTTTTCTGTCCAAGGCAGTTTTTTAAAATTAACTTTCTTTTATATACTTGTGCATAAGTATAAAAAACATAAAAAATTAACAAAAAGTTAATTTATTTTTGTATTCATTTAATTTTAATTACCTAAATTCAATAGACCAACTTGGAATTAAACATTTTAATTTAAAACCAGTACTTTTTTTGCATCCATTATGATACTGATTGCGTAATTATATCAGAGTTATTTAATGGAAACCTTTTGAAGTTTGCACTATGGTTCTAAACCCGCCCTAGTTAGTCCTGTTTCTTTTTATAGCAACCGTGTTGGGAAAACGAGAAAAAATTTTAATCTCTTTCGGCAAAACTTGTAATTTAGTTTTTCACGTAGTATTGGTTGACATGTTTGATATTAACGTAGAGTTAGAAATTACGAAGAACTGTTTTGCGAGAAATTTTTGTTTTTAAATTATTGCTTTTCAGCTTTGTTTCCAATTTCTATACATTTACACTTTCCAGATTAAAATATTAAGGGGAACTTAAAATGTGCGCTACTTTAAGGGCAAGCTTAACTAGTTTTGTTTAACTTAATTAATAGGGTGGAGCTAATTTTTTTTTGGAAATTCAATTTGTTGGTATGCGGGAAAGATGCTACGTGACGATACAATTTAAACATATTTAGAACAATTTTCGATATTTTCACTCTAAGTACTGCCACAACGAGACTGAAGTTTAAAAATTTCTTCAAAAATATAGGGGACCACAGGACATAATAAAACAACACTGGATAATAATTATAAAGATTTTATTAGTTTTTTATGATAAAGAAATTTTGTAGGTGTGACAAACTATAAAGAACGGACATTTTTTGTCGAATTTTGAAAGAAAAAAGAATTCTGAAAAACGTTAATTTATTGCCCACGATATTCTTTCTTAGTATTAAAAGTCGGCATGATACGATGGACTTCCAGTTTATTTTGTATAAACCCCTCACGTCTCTCTGGCCCACAAACAGCAGCACAAGCTTCTGTTACTAATTTCACACATCTCTGTGTTGCTTGAGTGTGACAAGGTAGAAGACGATGTTTTTCCAAAATTTCTCTTTCAATTTGGCCGGGGTGACAAACTGCCTCTGAAATTACTTCGGTGCTTATTATTTTGGTTAATGGTGGCTCTGTCATTGTTTTCCAGTCGATTACATCGATGTAATCGTCAGCATCGAAATTGAAAATAGGTATTTTAAAAACGCGTATTGATGAGATGTCTGGTCTTTCTTGTGGGAATTTTAAATTTCGCCAGATTTTTAAAAGTGCCAGCTCCCTAATATGATTTCTTTTATCAGTTAACACTGCTATCAGTATGTTTTCAGAATGGCCAAAGAAACCATTACGTTGAATTACTGAATCTACAATCAATTTCAAATTGTCTGGTAAATATCGTGATAGCTTTATGGTTTCAAATAAGTGTTTTGCACCAAAAGTACAAAGTGGCTCTGTTTTGATTTTAAACCACATCGGGGCTTATACTTTTAAAAAAAATATTGTCAATGTTAGTAGGTTTTCAGATGGTGTTGCAGTGGAAACATATAATCGAAGAATTCTGTTAGCAGTCGTAAGCCAGCGTGAATGACAAATCTTTCCCGGGTTTCTTTTTGCCAAGTTTTATCGCAAGACCCGGTATCAATAGCTTCACAGATTTCTAATAGGTATAAATGATCTGTACTTAAATTTTCTCTAGATTTAGAAACAGTAGGTAAAGAGCATTCGATTGCACGAAAATCTGTAACTGGTAGTCGTTCACATTTCTGTAGCGATTTCCCAATAGGTCCAGTAAAACTTTTAGGACCACTTGTTGTTCCGTCTTGGTATTCGAAAAGATGACGCAATGTTAATTCGTTCGCGTGTAGTTGACAAATAAGCCACTGTAGTGGTCGCTGAAACTTTTCTTCTAGAAGACGAATAACATCTCCTTTGTATTCCGTATTTGTTACAGTTCCATCACAGCCAACGGCCAAAATATATTCGAAATTAATTGATTTAAAGGACAGGAATGAAATAATATGATTGCAAATAGTTTTAGCATTACCATTTTTTACAGAGATATGTCCTACATATTGTGAATCTAGTTCCTTTAATAAATTTATATGTTCTTCATTAATTACTTTTCGGCGATTGTCTTCATTAACCAAAGTTTTATCTTTTCGGCCATCGTAATATATTCCAATAAATTCTTCTCCAAAATTAAGTGATGCATCTGTCAATGTAGCCCTAGATTTTGTACGAATTCGACGTATTTTACTACGATCTATAACTTTTGATGTATCTTTCTGAGTAATTAAACCAATATCTTGTAAAGTAGCAGATACGATGGCGGCCCCTGCTCGATCAGAAATACCATATCGATCTAATGTTCTGGCCACAGCTGGTAATAAATTGGTGGTAGTTGTTGAAGACACAATCGTAGTTTCAGATACGGTTTTAGACGAAGGTGGGGTATTTTGAGAAATTTCAACTCTTTCTGTTACTAAATCTTGCCTTATTCTGGATCTTGAACTGGTACTAGGTTTAGGTTCAGGTATTAATATATTTTTCTTGCATGCTTCACGTTGAAGCTTTCTAAATGCATTTGCTTCATTTTTCTTGGTAGAAATATCAAATAACCAGTTAATGATAAGAAAATAAAGACGAGAAAAAAGGTAAGTTGAGCAATCTGAAAAACAGATGCAGAATTTGAAAAAGCGGCTGTTGAGAAAGAAGCAATATCATACAGGAATCTTGGAAAAAAATTCAAATATAACAAAGATACAAATAAAAAAGCATTAGCAGAAATGAACATTTTGAAAAAAGAATTAATGAAGCAAATCAAAAACAAAAATCAGGATCAAGAATAGTGAGAAATGTTAAGAACAGACTAAAATTGAGCGAAGATTTATTGCGAGCTTCAAAAAAGACAATTTGGATTTGGATGAAGTTATCCCTCGACAGATAGTAATAAGTGGCAACCTGTTACTTTGAAAGTACTAATGTGATAGCATCGGATTTAGTTAAATATATTGAGAAAGAAAAGTTTCCAAAGAAAGTTCTGGTATGGTTTGACAGTGAGTGAAATATGGATATCAGAACCATACTTTGAATCTTCTAGCTTAACAATGAATGAAGAGGTCTTATTAACAACTATATCGCAAAATTGAGATTTCATAAATAAAAATCAAAGAAAAAATAGAAAACGCTTTAGTCAAATTCTCAGTCAGAGCACACTACGCAAAAGACGGCTGACAAGTCTGACGACTTCTGAAGCGGAAAATAAAAATCCACTAAACATACCACAACTTTGGCCGATTAAAGACTTTTACAAGACAGTTTTGGATTTACAACAAAACATTCAAAAGACATTGTAGACGATTGCTGCAAGCGGTCTCAATGAGACTATAAAGAAGGCCCCCCAAGAGATTAGGAGGACTCAACGTCGGGATTGCTTTCTTACATTAAAAATACGTATCTATATTGAGATGATTAATGCTAGATAACCTGATAAAAAAATTTAAATAAGATTTTAAAAGAGAGCCCCACGTTCTGGGCAAGCCATAAAAATATGAGATGTTATATTCTAAACTGAAGTAATAAATAAGAAAGCCCCACGTTTTGGGTACCAATAAACTATGAGATGAAATTTAATAATAATATTAATAATAATATAAATTTTAATTTATATTGAATTTGGCTATCTTCAAAGAAAATGAAAATATAACAGATCAATAGTTTTTTCTTTCTCTCAATAGACTAACTCAGGTTTAAATTTGATAGAGCATGAGATAGACAAATTATAGATTTTATTAATTCCTGTACCTGGAGAAAGGAACTTACTACCAGCCACACCTGGATCGCTGCACTTGGAATCTCACAACTAGACACGCAGTAATCTTAATCTCTGTATAAATAAAATGAATACTTGCGTCCACAGCAAATAAGAATAATAAACACTATTACAAATTAAAAACCATAGATCTTTATTTTATTAACGTTAAATAAATTTATGAAAAAAGAAAAAAAGGGTCCTTAAAAAGAAATAAACAGGAATATCTTCCTTCAGTTTGTTTAAATGAAACTCGGGTGGTTGTCAACCTGACATGTGGATTGCAGCCATTCATTTAAACAAACTAGCATCAAATAAACTCAATTCAACCAAAGAAACTATTTACAATTGATAAACGAATTTTCAAATTGTTGTGAAAACAACAAACTTTGTTCATAAAGAACCTTTTTAATTTTTACAAAAGTGAAATGAAAAAAATTTGTTTTACAAATTGTTCCCAATGGGTAGCAATTTTTATTACGACCAACCTTGTGTATAAGAAAATTTTGTTGTATCGGTAAAGCAGCTTCCATTCAAATTAGCTAATCCAAATAATATACCATACATAAAATGTCAATATACAAATCGACGATAATTGTTGATATGTAGTTATATAAATTTATCTTCTTTGCTTTATAAAAATAATCGAACACCGTTCCAAATAATAGAGTTGGAAAGTAAAAAATAAATCTTCTTTGATTTATAAATACAAGTAAATATTCATTTCACAAAGTCACTTTAATAAATTTGACGTTTGTTTACGAAACAAAACATATAGGTTAAAACTTCATAACCTAACTTTTATTTTAGGATTCTGGATACGAGGCCAGCGTGTTTTCAACCAGAGTTTTTCATCGACTGAAATTGTTCTTTTTCCGGGGTTCATTTATATGATTTCGCAAAACAATTGACGGCACAACAAACTCTTTTCAAAACACTTGAACAACACACGCTGTCATGACGTCACAAATCCGGACAGATGTTTATAATTAACGCTAATTTTAATTCTAAAAAGACAGAAAGGTAGCTGGCAAAGAGACGAATAAATTGACATAACACACTTGTGGTCTAAAATGAACAATAACAAATAAAATCAATGAAAACGACCAACGATCAAAATCTCATTAAAACTAATTTATACAGAACACTCGTCACTTTCCAGCTATTTCTGTATATACAATATTTACATAATTACACAAAGTAACTCAAACATATGGAGTTTAACACAAATGCTAACAAAATAATAAGGAAAAATTTAACTTAAAAACATGACTTTACGTTTTAGACGTAGAACAATATAGAACAAAAAGATGTTTTACAATATTAAGGAGCATATCAATATATACAAAAAACATCACGATACCGATACCGTATGTCCAACTATTGTAGTTATGTCACTATAACTACTTTTTTACATTTTAAAAGTTGACAGAAATGCCGACCAAAATCAGACCATGTTATCCATACCTTTGTATTAATCCTTATCCAAATAAATCATTTCGTATTCAAGACTGTTTCAATACCTGTAGATTACTTTTGAATCATTCAAATAGGATATTCCATTCAAAAGATATTACGAATTTAAAAATGTCAATCTAAACAAAATACTAATAGTAAAATAAACACCGCCGCGCCGTGGCCGGTGTGGCCCCACGCAGAGCAGCGGCAAACACGGCGAGGGAGGGGGCACCAAAGTGCGGGAGAGGGGCGTGTACATATAAGAAATAGGTATTTCGACATCATAAGAACAATATAAATAGTAATTTGAAAAAAAAACTACTTTGTCCTGCATAAAGATACATTTACTCTACGTTTATCCCAAAATGTTTAAAAATAAATGTCCACCCGTGCGAAGCCGGGACGGACCGCTAGTTGATTATATTATCTTTTAATAAAGTGTTTGTAAATAGAATGGCTGTTTCTTGAACTTTACTCTTATAATTTTCCTTTAATTATAAAGCGGCACAAATTTGAGGTTCAATAATGTGTACTCCATATAAAGATTATTAACTCTTATCAAGATCTAGTTATCAAAATAAATTGTTACCTGTTGGAAGCAATTTGACAAGAGAAAAGCTTTTTGTTAAAATCTAACATAACCTTCAAAATTCAATTAGTAAGTGAAATGATATTAATGATCTATTTGGTTTCTCTTTAGTAGTTCTTGAAATCAATAAATAAATTAACTTATGCATTTCTTTTTATGTATGAATTCTTTAAATATTAATACTGGTTTTATTTTATAAACCTCTGATAGATGACAAAATGCTGCACAAATATCTACATGTATGTAATTAAATTAAAACATAAAGCACCTTATTTTGTTCAACCAAAGATACCTTGTTACTTTAGGACCAGAATGGCCGCTTCACTTGTGGATCACGATGTTGTTTCACACCACCGGTATACCCTCGATATCTCTGCTTGTCTGACTCCTTTAGAATAGACTGGAATGTATCCTCTAGGATAATAAGATTAGAAACACTTACTAATTTATCTTCTTTCACCTGCTTTGCTCTTTTGACAAAAGATTTTTAATTTTCTATTTTTTTGTCTTCGCTACAGAATAAACTGGTTACATTAACCAGTTTATTCTGTAGCGATCTGTAGATCTAAATAAGAAATGAGTATCAAAATAAGCAAATTCTATTCTTGAAAGAAAATAAAAATAAAGAAATTAATTAAAAGTTTCATAAGATTTATTAAATTTTTTTATTAAAAAGGACAAAGCACACAATAAAACATCTAGACTGCCACTACTTCAAATTTATCACAAAAAATCGCAGAAAACAGTTTAATTCCTTATACATATTCTACATATTGTCACAAACGGAATTATTTAGACTTTAAATAATTCATAATTTCTCAACTTGCATTTCGTTCAGTGCAAATGTTACCAAGGTAACATTTGCTTCGCCCACGACTCGCCGTTTATATGATAATGTATGCATTTCATTAGAAGTAATTTATTCATTTATACAGTACGCATCACATTAAAAGTAATATATTGATTTATACAGTATGCATTTATATTTGCATCTCATTATGCATTTATATATTCATCTCATTATCCGTAAAATATTCATTTATACAATAAGGCTTCCACGATGTTCATGAGGTTACAGTATATAAACAGCTTGCTTCAAGCCTAATATTCAGTCTGAAAATGACTCCAACACGACAACATCTTGAAGCAAGCTGGTAAGTAACTATATATTTATTTATGGAGGGGACTAGAATCTGGTGTCCAGGGGCACTGATTACCTGACTTCCTAATATGCTTAGTTGTAGTTATTTATGGGCCTCGAATCTGATACCCAGGGGCATTGATTACGTGGTTCCCTAAGGCTTAGTTGTAGAACTTAGTGTTAGTACAGGGTGGTTCCAATCACTCTCATGTTTGTGTTAGTTTTAGGAGGACTTGTACGTCCTCACACTTATATTTGTAACCCAATGTATTGTAACTTGTTGTTTAGTATATGATTAATTGTGGTCTGTGTTTACTTCCTATTTTCTACCTCTGTCTACGACCCTCAGTCACGAACCCCACGTGACAATATATCCTGAAATCGTTACGTCCGCATCGACACTATTGCCACTTTCAAAAACTTCGGCTACATTGGCATCGTATACAGAATTACTGTTTTTATGATGCATATTTTGGTGCAGAAAGCAGCAAAATTAGGTATTGCTAATCAAATTAAAATATGTTAGTTTTAAATGACATAGTGATACATAATAAGTAGGTATTATGATATTATTAATGAAAGTGCCAGTATTGTAATATAGCAGGTAATATTTAAAAAAAACAATGTTAGTATTACTAATTGTGAATGTAATACTTAAATCAACTACCATGATATCGTCTACCTGCTGGGACGACTCTGTAGTTGGAACAATGGTCCAGCTATAAAAATAATAAAATATAAAATACTAAAAGTTTAGAGTTATTTGTTTCTATAACACGCGGTTCCTGATTATTCCATTATTTACAAAGATATTTTAATATTATAAAAGGCAGTGTTACTGTATTCATATTCTCTAGGGATGGTAGTGTTAAAACTTTTGATTATTTGCATTTTGTTAATCGTATACATTACCAACAATTGATAACTTTAATTATTTGTAAATTGATTATTTATAAACAAAAATGTAAAAAGTAGAATCGAAGATCTCTAATATTTTTTACGCAGATTCCAGCTATGTAAAAACTATTTCCACCGACCTTGTAGTTTAATCTAAAATTGATGTCGCATTTTGCATATAATTTCCTATACGAAACTTTAATTAAGCTCCTTAAGATCCTTAATTATCATATTTTTATCGTACCTCGCCCTTATTACTTGTGTCAATTGCCCGCGTAGTACCTTTTATAATTCCTAAGCAGACTAACTCGAAACTGATTTAATAAACAAGATACACAGGCAACAATAAGTTATATTTAAATTTATTTCAAGAAAATGGATTTAGAAATCTAATAAAATTGATGGTTTAGTCTTATTACAGCTAATACAGAACATTACATGCATTTGTACAGTCAATAAAAGCCTACAACAAAATTCATAAGCAATATTTAACTAAGTATGTAGTTGTATGTAAGTGCAATTGTTAATGAAAGCTTAAGCTTCTAGGCTCATACTAACTGACACATTAGTTTATATAATTTTTGAAGTATATTTAAAACATTTTTTTGAAAACTTTGTGGTAATAGTTATTAGTTAAAATTAGTTACTTTTGACCCTGTAGTAAATTATTTCTTCCGTTTATTATAGAATGTCTTAGAAATGTATGTACTATCTAGTAGGTACATGTTTTACTTAGAAAACATTGTGAAATGAGATGACTCTCCCATTCTTTAGCGAACCCTCTAAGCTTACTCCCTCGATAATTGCCTGGTAAGCCTAACTTAACAAACTCCCTGCCACTTTAATTATGCATTGTGTCATTTTACTGTTTAAGTGTAAATTTACTGTTTATGCCCCACTAATTTCCAGCCCTATAAGCCGCTACTAGTTATTACATAGGTTAGTGCTAAATACGGATAGACTAAATAAGAACGACTAAATAGAAATATTTAATGTTAGAAAGCGGCTTCAAGAAGTCTAAGCTATTGTGGCTGTTGAGAGTTCCTTAAAACACGAGATGAAGTAATAACAGTATAAGAAAAATCTTGGAAAATTCAAACTTTTCGAAACCTATATTCATAAAAAAGTGATATTTGACATTTCAGAATATCAATTATGTCTTATTAGGGAAAAGAAAGAATCCTGGAATTATTTTAATGAAATTCATGGCTTGAATTCAATGAAATCTAACGAAGACGAAGTAGTAGTAACTGAAAAATACTGCAATTTAGGAAAGTGAAAATCCTTAACCCACTTTAGATAATAAATAACACGAGAAAAGTGTGGTTCTGGGAATTCCTGCTAGCATTTTTCTAAATAAAATTGAACGATAGTAAAACTTATGAAAACAATTTTCTCCAGTGTGTTTACAATTACCTATATTACACGTAGAAACTAGGATAGTTTCAAATAGAAAACAAGATTGCATTTGAAACTAATGTTCATATAGCAAGAGCACGAAGAGCTGTACTATCTAGTTTCACCACTATTTACTCATGGGAATTTCCTCTTCGCAAGAGTGACTACAATCATAGCATGAAGTCAGCAAAGGAACTAGTATTTTCTTACAATGAAATAAATATAATACGTGTTTACTGTCTCGAGCCTTACGTTGTGGAACTCTATAATCATGAAATAAATAAAGATTAATAAAAAGTTTTACAATTTTTATGAAAGCATAACTTGACAATCGTTTTGACAGCTAAGCTATCATTATCATAGGTAATAAGAATATAGACAAAAACACGTCGCTAAGGTAAATACAAAAAATAGATAACTAGATAAAAATATAAAAATAATAACAATTGAATATTTAACACTTCCAGTAACGGAGAATTACTGAGCTCAATCTGTTCATTTATTAAAGGTACCCTGAATTTGTCTTTGTATATCTCGAAAGTTTTTAAAATGTCTAATTTGCGTTTGTACGCTACTTGCTATAGTTTGTACTACAAAACTGTAGGATTTTGATATTATTTTGGGGAGTCATTGTGTGATTCTAAAATTACAAAATAACTTTTAAAGCCAACATGAATACTTTTTCATTCTTATTTAATGCTAAAGATAGAACACACGATATCATGAAACCGGGCATTTACCGTTTGGGGGCATTGTTCTTTTTGTAGTTCGGTATATATTGGACAAACACTTCAATTTTTACATAAGATATAAAGAGCACGTGGGTTGTTACAAAAATAAATATTCCGAAAAATCTAATTACTCTAAACACCTTTTAGAACAGAATCAACACACATTATACATTTTAGAAGCTTTCGAAATATACAAACACATACTCAGGGTACCTTTAATAAATGATCAGATTGAGCTCAGTAATCCTTCGTTACTGGAAGTGTTAAATATATAATTCTTATTATTTTTATCTTTTTATCTAGTTATTTATTTTTTGTATTTACCTTAGCGGCGTGTTTGTTTATATTCATATTACCTTTGATAATGACAACTTAGCTGTCGAAACAATTGCTAGGTTATATTTTAATAAATATCATGAAACCTTTTATTAATTTTTATTTATTTCACAAATATCTACGTATTTGGCAGCTAAGTATTATAATTTAAAGAAATGAATTATTACAGGATGTAGTTGCTTTCTCAGCATCACAGTATGAGTGTTTCACTTTTACATTAGCGGTTGCATCTGTATCTTTCATATACCGGGTGTCCAAAAAGTGTGGAAACGCTTGAATTTCTCGAGAACGACACATTCGATTGCAAAAAGAAAAAACACGTGTTCCTTTATTTTTTGAAACCTATTCAGTCATGATATGCAAACATCACCCCCCAACCCTCTGGGGTGTGGGGCCGGAGTAAGTTGTGAAAACTTAAATGGGAACACCTATTTTTTTTGCACTTTTGCATTCTCATGTAAAAAATTGCACATGTACGCAGAAAAACGATCTTTTTTCGTTTTTCTGTGGACATGTGAAATTTTCCCTCTTCCCACCCCCCAGAGGGGTCGGGGGTGGGGGAGCGAAATTTGCAATTTGAGAACAGTTTTTTATGGAGAATGCAAAAGTGCACTAAAAAATAGGTGTTCCTATTTAAGTTTTCACAACTTACTCCCGGTCCACCTTCCAGGGCGGTGGGGGTAATGTTTGCATATCATGACTGAATAGGTTTCAAAAAATAAAGGAACACGTGTTTTTTCTTTTTGTAATCGGATGTGTCGTTCTCGAAAAATTCAAGCGTTTCCACACTTTTCGGACACCATGAATATTTTGCACTGTACTTTTAAGGAGAAGGATGATTCACACACAAGTCTTATAAAAATCATCATAGTATGTAGCTTTTGCCTATATAAATCTAAATAACTTTATAGGTATACCTGCAGTATATCAAATTGATCGTTTACTGCCATTCCACACTGTTATATTCTAATTCGATATTTATTTACAGAAATTAGCACTGTTTGTAAATCCATAGTTAACTCCTATAATTTTCTTAACTTTTTAAATCTCACTGTTAGTGATGGGTTCTCGACACTACCCGCGTATCACGACACTTGAGAGTCGAAACCAATATGACGTCAGAAGTGTCGACTCTTCATGATACTTGAATGTGTAAATGTAATCCAATTGAAACGAGAAGCAGTCAAGATTCATAGCTACATAAATCATAAGCAAACTATGGATTAAAAAACAATTATATGAGTAAATTCTGTTATGGTTATATATTTATGCATTAAGTACATTAAAAGACATTAAATTATTTATACACCGTGTTTGTTCTAACATTTGCTATAGGAAATTAGTATAGGAAATCTGAAATATGCCAAATAGTTCGTTCTCGAATAAAAGTCGGTGAAATTAATAGTTGCAATCGATAGATAAGATATTCTAACGTACTGTCCAAAAATATTACCCCTAATAACAATCCCAGTTCTTCAAAAATTATAAATTTATGAATTATTTGCAAAACATTAATTTAAAAGCCGAAACCTGAAAAGTTGACGTGAAGCCTCCGTGGTTCAATGCCAACAGTGGCTTGCTAAACTGCACGGGCTGGTGGAATGCAAGATCGAACCTCGTTACAAGCATAACTTTTTTTTAAATTTTATTTGTGGTTAATCTTTAATTTAATAACAATTTAAATAATTTGTTATTATTCTTTTATTCGAAAAACGTACAAGAAATAATACATTACAAATAAAAAATAATGGTACCCAATTAATAAGACATGAATTCAAGAATTCTCATTACGTATTTATTTCAAATTAAAATAAATAAAATGTAAAATAAGTACTTGTCAATACTGAAACTTTAAATGTATTTAAATCTTCAGGATTTTGAGTGTTAATTAACTAATATTGTAAAAATTGGTTTTTGTAGTATGCAGTATGAAAAAGCATCGTCAGTTTTCATTTCTAATTTATTATTTCTTGTACGTTTTTCGAATAAAAGAATAATAACAAATTATTTAAATTGTTATTAAATTAAAGATTAATGACAAATAAAATTTAAAAAAAGTTATGCTTGTAACGGGGTTCGATCTTGCATTCCACCAGCCCGTGAAGTTTAACAAGCCACCGTTGGCATTGAACCACGGAGTCTTCACGTCAACTTTTCAGGTTTCGGCTTTTAAATTAATGTTTTGCAAATAATTCAGGAATTTATAATTTTAACTAAAAAAATCTACAACAAAATAGTTTTATATGTACGTCTTATTCAATGGTTGTTGGCCAGTTCAACAAATCTGCCTTTAATTTCTTTGTAAGAATGATCAAGCAACTTCGAATTACACTGTAATAAGAGCGATACTGTTCGACACGAAGTGTCGCGACACTTCAAGTGTCACGACCACGAACAGTATCGCGACACTCGACACCCAAGTTCCCATCACTACTTACTGTACTTATTTGTAATTGAATCTCTTTATATACGATATCAACGATATGTAGATATAAATCAATAGCTTAGCATATAGTAACGCTATTAACATTCTTTTTGATTACTCACCGCCATTTATATGTTGTATCTTTTCAGACAGTTATGCACAATCCATATACAATAACATAATATTTTACGACGCTTCCACCATATAACAATATAGTACGAGCTAGAATGACTTCCATTTTCGCATTTGAATTGTTATGATACAAAAAACAGGTTTTATGTTGCAACGCCATTACACAATAACTCACCATTATTCAAAGTACGCTGATTTATCAATTCTGAGAATATTTTCAGATCGATAATCTGATTAAGAGGCTAATGTAAATTCTTATCAGTCAGGAGGTAATAAAATACACAAAGTTATAAAAGAGACAGATCATGAGTAATCGATCTCCTATTTCCTCTGGCCACATACTAGTACTAGAGACTAGACTGCTAATAAAGAAAGAAGCGGCAAAACTTTTATATAGAATAATAACAATGTAGTGAGACAAGCACTCCAAATCGGTCAAACATGTATTTAAAAAATCAGAGGGCATGCTATCCATTTTATATCAACATACTTTATCCTAAAAATACATAATTATACTACAAAATCTTTGTATTACTAAATATTAATAAAAATTAATTTACTGTTAAACACTTTTTTGTATTGTTATAACTTTGTTATTTGGCAACCCTATTAATAGTGGAACGTTGTTATGTGTAATACATAATAATAAAAATAATTATAGAAATAATGAATATGACGAGATACCCTACAAATATAATTAAATGTGTGCATTTTAGATAACCATTGGCATGGAAATTGTAACGCCAAATGGTATTGACGTATGGTAGGTATGTGTACCTACTCCTTGGATTTGTAATGCTTTGATTAAACCAGTTCCTTTCTGCCTTTCCTTCATTTTTCTTTTCATTCTTCGATGCATTATAATATTGTAAGGCCTCTTTTGGGCCGTGGCGAATCAATTAGTAATTAAAATAATAACTTGTCACTTAATCATTATAAACCTTAGGATTTTATGATCTCATTTACGGCCCTTCAGTTAAGTATCTATTAGTTTACATACGAAAGGCGATGTAGTAGTGAATTTCCCAAAATGGATAAGACATCATTCACCTTACTCCACTTAGGAACGTCTGACGGTCTTAATACTAAAGAACGCCTAATGGCCATCAATTTTAAATTACACTGCGATTACAAAAGAAAAACATAAGGAGCACCACTGTTATAACCACCACCAACATCACTGCCTCATTTCACTTTCTCAAACACACTCAGTAAATCATCATCAACACTCAGGTCTACTATCGAGTAAGGTTAGTAATGAAAGGAAAGTATAGTTTAAAATTAAGTAATAAAGAAAGGGTTGATACCTCACAGAACCGTCTCCGTGCTTCAAGACGAATTCAGACCTGAAACGAAGAAACTGGTAGTGCCTAAAAACACTCAGGACATCATGGATGGAAACATTTTAAAGCTTTATCCTAAACCCCGCAGAACTTCATGCCTGAAACTCTCAGGACTTCATAATGGAAAAGGCTCAAGGCTTTGTGCCTGAAACCCTCAGGACTTCATGGATGGAAAAAGCTCAGAGCTTTATTCCTGAAACCCTCAGGACTTCAAGGGTGGAAAAAGCTCAGGGCTTTGTGCCTAAAACCAGGACTTCGTGCTTCAGAAGCTATAATGTCTTGCTTAAAATGGAAAATTTAGCTACTCCTTGCACTACACACGAATTCTGAAGCATGTATCTTCTCCAAATGTTATAGCATGCAAATTGCCTTATTATCAATGTTATTTTCTATAGGCGTAAACGAATGCCTTCTCTTAAATAGCGTGCAACAGTCGAAGTTTGTTTATACCGTCGTCCAGATTAATTAATTGTTGTCTCGGTGCGAGTTACCGTTATCTTTATTTTGGAATGGATACAGTAAGATAGGAAGATATTTGTAAAACTTTGACTGTGATTGATATGTCTTTTGTTTTGGTATTTCTGTGCTGAGATGTGTGATTTATTATTAAGTTACTATTCACTGCCTTGTTTATTATCTTCTCCTCATGTTTGGGATTGTTATTACTTTTGCTGTTGTACGGTATTTAAGGGATTGCACTTGTTTAAGCCTTATAGAAAATATTACTACTTAATGAGTACATTGATAATAAGGTAACTTACTATAAGATTTAGAGAAGCTCTAAGAGCCTCAGAAGCTGTATGTAGAGTCAGGAATAGCTACTCTTCTTGTCTGTCCTAATTCTACCTATTCCATTTTATATAAGAAGTTGACGCTTCTGAAGCACGGAGACCTGAAGTTTTCAGGCACTCTAATCGTTGTTAGTTCCAGACACACTAGCCATTCTTGGTCTCAGCCACGGAGTTCTGAGGATGTCAGGCACACAGCCTTGAGATATTTCCATCATGAAGCCCTGATAGTTTCAAGCACGAAGTCCTGGGGGTTTCGGTCACAAAGCTTTGAGCTTTTTCCATCACGAAATCGTGACGGTTCAAGGCACAGTAATCGTTTTGCTTCAGGTCCGAATTCGTCTATCTTGAAGCACGAAAACGGTTCCTTTGAGGTATCAACCCTTTCTTTTTATTAGTTTATTATGAACTATACTTTTCTTTCATTACCTTTTTTGATAATAGTCCTGAATGACGATGATGATAGTATTGTTGATTACGTGAAATGAGGCAATGATGATGGCGGTTATGACAGTGGTGCTCCTTGTGTTTTTCGTTTGTAATTGCAGTGTAATTTAAAACTGAGGACCACCAAGGAGGGAGTTTAGTATTAAGACCGTCAGACGTTCCTAATTGGAGCAAGGTGAGTGATGATATTCATTTTTCAAAAATTCTCAACTAAAAGTACATCCTGACTTCAACACCCACATATGACTAAGGTCAATTCGGCTAAATGGGAACAAATAATTGGGAACGCTAACAACAATTACAGTGTCGGTAGTGTTTTAGGAAATTTCAAAGCAGTAACCTATTCAACTGCCTGGCGTCATCTGATCTCAAGTCGCTTATTTAAGTTACACGGAATAATTTGGCAGGAAGACCAGGACCAACCAGCATAACTTCTTCAAATAATCCATATGCTCGTTTGCTTATGTTAGAAAGTGAATACCTTAATTTTCTATTTTTTAAAAAGTATTATTTATGCATCTGTGCGTGATACCTAGATATACATTAAATGACACCATTATCTCTAGATTTTATGGAACTGGCTCCCTTACAGTAGGTCGAACAAAATCCCATAATCCGATTTTGACCAGGCAGCTCTAACAAGATTCAGATTATATTGAGCAGGAAACTAACTGGACCCAATTTACAGATCCGACAGATATTGGCCAATTCAACAGGAAGCTGGTGTAAACCAATCTAAGGAAGTTGATGACACGCACTCTTCTAATAGTTCCAAAATGGAATTCAAACCGATACAGAAAGGTTGAGTATCATAATTGAACCTTCCCAACACTAGACATAGAAAGAAACATCATAGTTGCACCAACCTAAAATGTTGAGTCTATAAACAGTTCCAAAAACTATTTCTTGTGGAAGTGGAACCGATCCAAATATCCTAACACAAGAAAATGTTGAACCTAAGAACAGTACAATAGACTTTTTTATAAACACCTTGAAATGTAACATTCAGAATTCCAAACCTCCTGAGCCAAAGGAAAAACAAATAAGATTGAAACAACTAAAATACGGATGACCGCTAAGAAGAGGAACGTCGCCAAAAAAATAAATGCACTAAGAGAAAAACAACCATAGAAAGCAAGGAAACAAATAAATTAGTTACCAAAAGTACCAAAAAAAACAGTGACAAAAAATAACCCAAAGGCTTGTTAAGAAAAGTTCTAAAATCAAAAGTGATGACAGTGATGAGTGAAAAGTCTCGACTAATTAGAAAATGAAATGCAAATGGTAATGGTAATGGAGAGTAGTGACAGTGGCATACGCTTTGGCCATAAAGACAGTCTTGATGGGCAACAAGACAATGATGATCAAGAAAAAAATAATAAGTCAATAAATGAAGCAGAGAAAGCTAACAAGGGACTACCAAAAGAAACTAAATCACAGACAGAAAAGACAAACCAAATGAAATGAAAGAAAGACAAGTTTCTGACAATGAAACAATTGAAAACAATGAACTAGGAAAGGAAATGACAAATGTTGCAAAAATAGTGACAGTGAAAATGTATAGATATACACACCCACACATACGGTATAGATCTTTGCTGAAAATCTTGGAAATTCCTATAGGGTATGCATTTTAAATACTTCTTCAAACGGAGATGTGTCCATGAAATTTCTGGAAAGAATAAGAAGCGTGTTTAGATGTCCACTGGTGCGACGTATCGCGACTGCTTCCACTGTTTCGTACTCACCGCGCGCTGCTGAACAGGTGATACCTGAATTCATAACACCTATATTTCTTAAAGGTGAAGATAAATTCAACATCGGTCCATCTGTCCATGTGATCAAAGAATTATGGAAGGCAGCAAGACACTAATCTGTTCCTAATGTTTTTTATGTTACTAATGTTTTGTTTCAAATGTTCTTTTAGGTTATGGTATTTTTTACGTTATATTATTTTTTAAAGTCTTAAAATCACCTTAAGTAAACTTAATTGTTACTTCGAGCTTATTATGCTTTAATAGGGCGAAAAGAGGGTAATAATAATGTTATTAGCTTGTTAACAAAGTAGTAGTCTTATGTTCCTTAAATATAGCATTTTAACATTAAATTCTATTTCTTTTTCTCCATGACTCTTTCAGTTGTTTCTGTTTGATGTCCATTTGCCTCATATCAAATATAACACTGTTTTGTGTAAAATAATTAAGTGTTCTTTCAATTTCAAGTCTTCTTTGGAAATTTTAGAATTTGTTATTTCTCATTATGTCATTGTTTTGGCCTTTTATTTTTATCAATTTATTATATTATTACGGTATATTTATATTCATCATCACAATTATATGAAAATTATATTTTCATTAAGCACTCTCAGATTTTATTTGAATTCTTTGTGAATTCCAATAAATTTCTGACAATATTTATATGACTTTCCAAAATTATTTGTTTTTGATAAAGAATAAATAGTAAAAAAAAATAAATACTACACTACAAAGTCCGATCCGAATCCAATTAAATATATATTAATTAAGAATTTTTAAACGACGTAATTATTTATGAAATCCTGCTTTGGGAAACTTTTTTAGTCGTTATGTTAAAATAAAACACACACACAATTAAAACATCAGTTATATTAAAAATTGTATGATCATTTCGAAAGTTTTAACTTTCTTCTTCAGAAATACAATATTACCTGCAATTACAAAATAAGTAGTAGTAGATGAGAGAATTAAATTAATTCTCTTTATAACTTACATGATGAGAATTTCTTCTAAAATATAAAATAGGTGGAATTTACACACCGTTTGGTAAATAATTACATTTTGATCTATTATTAGTTAGTGTTTTTAGAAATTTTTAATATTTTTATTTGATATCTCGCAAGGAAATTGGATAAAATGTCTAAGATTAAATATTCTATTTAAAAGCGCATGTCAATTTTAAAATATTATTACTTTGTCTAAATTTCATTTTTCATAATGATTTGCAAATTTACCAATTACTTTATAGATTGAAAATATTATTTTTATATATAAAAGGAATCTTTTGTTTTGTTAAAAATATTATTTAATTACTATTTAATTTTAAATAGAAAAAAATATAACAATTATTAAATTTTTTTATATTAATAGTAATTTAATTGTTGTTTAAAGTAATTAAACATCAAGAAATTACTCAAAATAAGTTATTGTAAATTATGTTAAGGTTTTCTATGTCAGTTTTGTAATTAATAGCATTTGGATTTTTTTTTATTTCTATCATTTCATGAATTAGTCTTTTTTTTAAATTTCTTTCTTTTTGTAGAATTGTTGGGTTATTAAAATTGAAATTATGTATGTTGTCTATTGCATGATCTGATAAAGCAGTATTTGGTTTATTTGGTGTAGATAATTTAACTTTGATTGAATTTTTATGCTGGGTTATTCTTTTTTTTAAATTTTGTTTTGTTTGACCTATATATTGAGCTTGACAATTGTTGCATTCTATTTGATAAACTATATTAGTTTCATTGCCTATACTTGTTTTGTCTTTTAAGTTATTGAAAAATTTATGACCTAATGTATTATAGTTTTTATATGTAGTGTTAATATTATATTTTTTTAATTGTTTAGCAATAGTTTGAGATAACTTAGGAATGAATGGAAGAACAATGAGTTTAGTTTCAGGGTTATTCTGGTAATTATTGAATTCTTTACCTAGGCAGTTGGGTTGTAAGTCAGTATTTTGTTCTTCAATTTTAATTTTTTTAAATTTTAGTTTTTTTATTCTATTTGTTATATTTGAATTTATGAAGGTTAGTGGATAATTATTTTTTTGTAACATTATTTTTATTTTTTTTAAATTTTTTTTATGAAATTTTTTTTATGATAATATAATTGCTCTATCTACGAGGTTATAGATTAAACTTTATTTATATTTTAAAGCTGTATTGGAATTGTAATTTAAGTATCTATCTGTTTTAACTTCTTTTCTATACCAATCTGTATCTATTGTGCCATTTGTATTTCTAAAAATTGTTAAATCTAAAAAGTTTATTGAATTTTGTGAGTTTTCTTGTTCTATAGTAAATTGTAGTCGTGGATGTATTTTATTAAAGGTTTCGAATATATGATTTATACTATTTTTTTCTGCGCTTATTATAATGTCATCTACATATCTATTATAACTTGATATTGAGTTTAATTTCTTTAATATTATTTCTTCTATGTTTTGTAATACTAGATCTGCAATAGTACTAGAGAGAGGTTGACCCATTGCAACACCATATTTTTGTTTATATATTTGTTCATTAAATTGAAAAAAATTTGAATTTAAAATGTTTTTTACAGCTGTTATAAATTCATTTTTTGGAATTTTTGTTAAATTTTTAATTTTATCCCAGTAATTATTTATTGCTTTTATTGCTAGTTCTATGGGAATGTTTGTATAAAGGGATACTATGTCTAAAGAGAAAAAAACATGATTTTCTGGAATTTTTAAGTTCTTTAATTTATTTTTATAAGTCCAAGAATCTTTTACACTGTATTTGTTTTTTGTTGTTATTTGTGTTAATATTTGAGATAAATGTTTAGATAAATTATATAGTGGACTCATATATGTTGCAACAATAGGTCTTAATGGGTTATTTTTTTTATGTAATTTAGGCAGTCCATAAATTTTAGGGATTAGAACGTTATGGGAGATTAATTTTTTATAAGTATAATCGTCTATATATTCATTTTTAAGCCATGTTTTTAACATTTTATTATTATTAGTTTGTATTAAATTAGTTGGGTCTTTTTTTTCTTTTGTATAAGTTTCTTCATCTTTGAGGAGTTCTTGCATTTTTTTGTTGTAGTCATTTTTTTTAATAATTACTGTTTTTTGAGTTTTGTCTGCTTTTGTTACAATTATTTCTTTATGGTTTTTTAAAAAAATCTTAGTTTTGTTTATTTTTTTTAAGAGTTGATCATTTTTAATTTTTTCTGTAGGTTTTAATAAATTATGTTTATATTTAAAGTTTGTTAATATGTTACATACTGTTGATCTTATTTTATTTTGGGTATCTTGTTCCATATTAAATATACCATGTTCAATATTTACTATTATATTTTCGTTTGGAATTTTTTCTTTTGGATTATAAATATTAAAATTAGGACCTAATTCTAAAACTTCTTGTATTTCATTTGGTATTTGTAAGTTACTTAAATTTTCGATCCAATTTGTATTTGGTAAATTTGTTTGAATTTGAGAGTTAGTTTTTTGATTGTTTATTGTTTTTTTCTCTTTTAATAAATTGATTTTTTTTAAATGTTTTTGACTTGTTTTTTCTTTTAATTTGTTGGTATGTTTAGTTATTATGGTCAAAAAAGAATTTATTATTTCTTGCGGGATATTTTTTTCTATGTATTTTTTATAGTTTTCAATTTTTTGTTTGAGGAAATTTAAGTTTATATAAGAATCTTTAATCAGTACTGTAATAGTTTTATTAACAAAAGTTTGATAAAGGTTTGAAAATTTTTGATTATTATTGAAATTATGAAAAGTGATATTGTTAAAATTTTTTTGTATAAAATTTGGAATTAATTTTTCATATCTGCATGTTTTAAGAAATTTAATTCTCTCACTCACCTTCACAATAGCTTTGCCAGTTTTTCTTAAAGTTTTAAAATATTCTGTTTAACTTTAAGAAAAACTGGCAAAGCTATTGTGAAGGTGAGTGAGAGAATTAAATTTCTTAAAACATGCAGATATGAAAAATTAATTCCAAATTTTATACAAAAAAATTTTAACAATATCACTTTTCATAATTTCAATAATAATCAAAAATTTTCAAACCTTTATCAAACTTTTGTTAATAAAACTATTACAGTACTGATTAAAGATTCTTATATAAATTTAAATTT
Source organism: Agrypnus murinus (assembly GCA_929113105.1). NCBI lineage: Eukaryota > Metazoa > Arthropoda > Insecta > Coleoptera > Elateridae > Agrypnus > Agrypnus murinus. The sequence continues at coordinate 157,995,417 of OV816025.1, forward strand.
CCTCAAACAAAAAATTGAAAACTATAAAAAATACATAGAAAAAAATATCCCGCAAGAAATAATAAATTCTTTTTTGACCATAATAACTAAACATACCAACAAATTAAAAGAAAAAACAAGTCAAAAACATTTAAAAAAAATCAATTTATTAAAAGAGAAAAAAACAATAAACAATCAAAAAACTAACTCTCAAATTCAAACAAATTTACCAAATACAAATTGGATCGAAAATTTAAGTAACTTACAAATACCAAATGAAATACAAGAAGTTTTAGAATTAGGTCCTAATTTTAATATTTATAATCCAAAAGAAAAAATTCCAAACGAAAATATAATAGTAAATATTGAACATGGTATATTTAATATGGAACAAGATACCCAAAATAAAATAAGATCAACAGTATGTAACATATTAACAAACTTTAAATATAAACATAATTTATTAAAACCTACAGAAAAAATTAAAAATGATCAACTCTTAAAAAAAATAAACAAAACTAAGATTTTTTTAAAAAACCATAAAGAAATAATTGTAACAAAAGCAGACAAAACTCAAAAAACAGTAATTATTAAAAAAAATGACTACAACAAAAAAATGCAAGAACTCCTCAAAGATGAAGAAACTTATACAAAAGAAAAAAAAGACCCAACTAATTTAATACAAACTAATAATAATAAAATGTTAAAAACATGGCTTAAAAATGAATATATAGACGATTATACTTATAAAAAATTAATCTCCCATAACGTTCTAATCCCTAAAATTTATGGACTGCCTAAATTACATAAAAAAAATAACCCATTAAGACCTATTGTTGCAACATATATGAGTCCACTATATAATTTATCTAAACATTTATCTCAAATATTAACACAAATAACAACAAAAAACAAATACAGTGTAAAAGATTCTTGGACTTATAAAAATAAATTAAAGAACTTAAAAATTCCAGAAAATCATGTTTTTTTCTCTTTAGACATAGTATCCCTTTATACAAACATTCCCATAGAACTAGCAATAAAAGCAATAAATAATTACTGGGATAAAATTAAAAATTTAACAAAAATTCCAAAAAATGAATTTATAACAGCTGTAAAAAACATTTTAAATTCAAATTTTTTTCAATTTAATGAACAAATATATAAACAAAAATATGGTGTTGCAATGGGTCAACCTCTCTCTAGTACTATTGCAGATCTAGTATTACAAAACATAGAAGAAATAATATTAAAGAAATTAAACTCAATATCAAGTTATAATAGATATGTAGATGACATTATAATAAGCGCAGAAAAAAATAGTATAAATCATATATTCGAAACCTTTAATAAAATACATCCACGACTACAATTTACTATAGAACAAGAAAACTCACAAAATTCAATAAACTTTTTAGATTTAACAATTTTTAGAAATACAAATGGCACAATAGATACAGATTGGTATAGAAAAGAAGTTAAAACAGATAGATACTTAAATTACAATTCCAATACAGCTTTAAAATATAAATAAAGTTTAATCTATAACCTCGTAGATAGAGCAATTATATTATCATAAAAAAAATTTCATAAAAAAAATTTAAAAAAAATAAAAATAATGTTACAAAAAAATAATTATCCACTAACCTTCATAAATTCAAATATAACAAATAGAATAAAAAAACTAAAATTTAAAAAAATTAAAATTGAAGAACAAAATACTGACTTACAACCCAACTGCCTAGGTAAAGAATTCAATAATTACCAGAATAACCCTGAAACTAAACTCATTGTTCTTCCATTCATTCCTAAGTTATCTCAAACTATTGCTAAACAATTAAAAAAATATAATATTAACACTACATATAAAAACTATAATACATTAGGTCATAAATTTTTCAATAACTTAAAAGACAAAACAAGTATAGGCAATGAAACTAATATAGTTTATCAAATAGAATGCAACAATTGTCAAGCTCAATATATAGGTCAAACAAAACAAAATTTAAAAAAAAGAATAACCCAGCATAAAAATTCAATCAAAGTTAAATTATCTACACCAAATAAACCAAATACTGCTTTATCAGATCATGCAATAGACAACATACATAATTTCAATTTTAATAACCCAACAATTCTACAAAAAGAAAGAAATTTAAAAAAAAGACTAATTCATGAAATGATAGAAATAAAAAAAAATCCAAATGCTATTAATTACAAAACTGACATAGAAAACCTTAACATAATTTACAATAACTTATTTTAAGTAATTTCTTGATGTTTAATTACTTTAAACAACAATTAAATTACTATTAATATAAAAAAATTTAATAATTGTTATATTTTTTTCTATTTAAAATTAAATAGTAATTAAATAATATTTTTAACAAAACAAAAGATTCGTTTTATATATAAAAATAATATTTTCAATCTATAAAGTAATTGGTAAATTTGCAAATCATTATGAAAAATGAAATTTAGACAAAGTAATAATATTTTAAAATTGACATGCGCTTTTAAATAGAATATTTAATCTTAGACATTTTATCCAATTTCCTTGCGAGATATCAAATAAAAATATTAAAAATTTCTAAAAACACTAACTAATAATAGATCAAAATGTAATTATTTACCAAACGGTGTGTAAATTCCACCTATTTTATATTTTAGAAGAAATTCTCATCATGTAAGTTGTAAAGAAAATTAATTTAATTCTCTCATCTACTACTACTTATTTTGTAATTGCAGGTAATATTGTATTTCTGAAGAAGAAAGTTAAAACTTTCGAAATGATCATAAAATTTTTAATATAACTGATGTTTTAATTGTGTGTGTGTTTTATTTTAACATAACGACTAAAAAAGTTTCCCAAAGCAGGATTTCATTAAATATATATGCAATTATATATGCCGCTGCCCAGAAATCCAGAACGCACTAAGAGGCGGAATGTTGCTTCAAAATGTAAAATCTTGTAGTTTGCCCGGTGGTTAGGCAACCTGTAATAATGAAAATTAGGGAAACATACTTCCGTTGTTCATATGTTATTTCGTTAAGTTTCGTATTTTTGCGAAAGTGCAGCTGATTATGGAAAGCTAAATAGTTTATTTACATGCAAACAGCCGAAAATTATGCTTTGAACAAACAATTCTTATTAGATTTTTTCAGTACATATAGACAAAATTATGAAATTTCGAAGTTGGGTTTCGGTAATTATTTTTTAAAAAATCAAAAAGTCTTTGATGCTTGCATGTAGCTTGATATTTCATCTCTTAATTTATTGCAACAAATAGACGGTTAGTTTAAAAATTATGCAAAATCACTTGAACGCGTAAACCTCTGCAAACCACTCTTTAGCCGACCGTACATTACCCTCTTAAAGATAGAACTAATAATACAGTTTTTGCAGGAGCGCCATAAAAGTTAACATACTATTAGTAGAGTTATATTAGGCTGAAATTGTTTATTCCATTGGGTATACCTTCTAAACATTTTCAACCTAGCTCATGCTATAGACTATCCCTAAGTTAAACAAAGCTTAGTTGTCGTCAAACAAATAACCGTGGGGGAGGCGGTAGAGGTGGTTTTAGTAAAAAAAGGGATAAAATTGAATTTGATGTTATTTGTTGCATGACATCACCCCCTATGTTGCGACAAAACTGTGAATGGTTCCATCGATATTCAAGTTGTTTAAAGAAACATTTAAGATATTCGTTTACATTGTTTCTGACTAGAATTCCTACTTTTAAAGTCGATTTTCTCGAAACATCACTTGTAAGGTTTAACAAAATTACATTTAACACTTAATATCTTTAAATCTACTACGCATTTTGAAAAAATTACTGATATAAAAATTTTGTGCTGATTTTGTGGTAACACTATAGTGCTTTTATTTTTGTCATAACTAGCTATTAATACAAGCAAGGATATTTGCCTCGTTTTTACTGTCGGTAAAGGGAGAGGGATTTTAGCACGCTAATAATGCATACCTGAAACTACTACTCGCCCACGATAAACAAAATATATTTTCTTATGTGTTTTGTGAAGAAATTAAGAAACAATAGCGGAGTGAGCATTCACTCGGATTCCGAATCTGCTTCGATGTCTGCTTTTGGTAAACCAGTTTTCTCGTTTTTGCAATAAAATTAATTTTTCATGCAGGAATAGATTCTCGTCGAGAAATCTGCAAAAAAATTATATTACAACTAATTACATAACACATGAATTCATGAATACATGAAATCATTTGAATACCTTTTTTGCAATGGCATGTGTTCAGAGATATGTTTAATATAACATGTTTAAGTCCTGATTCCTGAGTTGCGAGAACTGAGAATTTTTTTGCAGATTGCTCGACGAAAACGGTTCCTGCAGAAAAACTAAATTTTATTATCTCCACATGCAAATGTCCTATAGTATGCAAAAGCAAGAAAAATGATCTACCAAAAGCAGACAATAATTTCTTCCTTTCAAATAATTAATAAGTAATTGCACAATATGTAGTTTTAATTTGAGTTTGATTTGTCTTTGTGATTTTATAAAAATCCGTAAAAAGATGTAAGTAACTAAATATTTTCATAATTTTATTAGAAAATAATTTCAATCTAAGATATTGTTTTTTATTTTGCCTTCTCTTAGTTTACCTATTTAACTTATTACATACAAATATTCTGTGGTTACATACAAATTAGTGCCGTAATACGAGCCCCGTCCCAGTGAAGTTCGCACACTTCTATTTCTGTTAATCGGCGCCTAGCAATTTTCACTCTGGATTTTTTTGGTTTTTCGAAGTAGCTATTTCTTGTTGCTAGAATAAAGTACTGACCTCCTATATGATAGGTTATGTTGTTTTATTGTTAGATTTTGTTGTGTATTTTTTATATTTTAAAACAAAGTACACAATTTTTTTCCCAAAATTTCCTTTGGTTTTCAAAGTAACTGTTTCTTATTGTTAAAATAAAGTATTGCTTCTGCACCTACTCCATGTCACGTTTTTTAAATTTTACTAAGGCAAGGATCCCTCTTACCGCCTCTTTGTGTCCGCAGACTGTTCGGAATTGAAGGAGCGTCATGAGGAAACCATTCGATAGAATTTCATGAAACTTGACATGGAATAAGTGCAAAGACAGTACTTCACTCTAACAACAAGAAATAGCTACTATGTATATCAGAAAAAAATGCCGGGCATCCTTTAAATAACAAAAATAGAGTGTGCGAACTTCACTGGGACGGGGCTCGTATAGCTGTAGCTTACTAATTGTAAGTATGTGAAACCCTATTGGCGGGCTGCTTTTATTTTATGATGAATATCTTAAAAACAACTGTGTATGGTTTGCAGTGCGCAAAACGCATTAGAAAATATATTCTGTTTACCGTGGGTGAGACGTAATTTCATGATGGACATTAGCGTGCTAAACTCTGCTAAATATCTTTGCTTTATAGGGTTTCCCAATAGGAACGATATGTTTTTAAAACGTCATAGCAACCATATCTAAAATTGTAGAAATTTCACTAGCTGTCATTTGTTTTTAGTATAGTTTGACAATTCAACATGGCAAAATACACGCTTCAACAACGTTTGGTTATTATCCAAAAACTTTATAAAAATAATCGTTCTTTTATTCAAACTCAACGTGATCTTCGTGAAAATTTTGGTCCACATAATCGCCCTTCTGCGCTTGCTATTCGTCGAATCGTTAAAAAATTCTAAACAACTTTCACTTTACACGATAACAGAACACCAATAAGATAACGAAACCAAGAGATAATTGACGCTGTAAGTGTCAGTGTTACAGAAGATGCAAATCGGTCGGTTAATCGACGTTCTCCAGAACTTGGCCTTTCAAGGATGACACTTGGCGTATTTTGAGAAAAGATTTGGGTTTACATCCATATAAGATTGTGTTGACTCAAGAACTGAAGCCACTTGACCATCATAAGCGTCGTGTGTTTGCTGATCGGGCTCTAGAGCAACTTAAAATTGATCCTGATTTTTAAAAAAATCATCTTTTCAGATGAAGCCCATTTTTGGTTAATCGGCTTAGTTAACAAACACAATTGTCATTTTTGGTGTGAAAATAATCCACAACAGATTCATGAGAAGTCTTTGCATCCACTAAAAGTTATAATATCCAAAAGACCCAATGAATAATTATTTTTGTAAACAAAAGTCATTCTTTGCTGAAAACACTATTGCATTTATACCTCATTAATTTCTTTAACAAACAAGGTATTTATTCTATGAAATGAAATATAATTATTCTTATTTCATCCAAGTTTTTAATTCATTAAGTAGCAATTATTTATGTCACAAATATATTGGTATACATTCTACTTTGAATTTATAATAATTTTCAACAGTACGTATAATACACCTGGCAAATTTGAACGAGGTCGTTCTGCTTAGTTAGCGGGCGTTGTGTGTATGAGATAAGAATGGGAATTTCTACGTCGCGTGGATTACCTAAAGTTAAGCAAGGTTATGTAAAAAACCAATAGCATAGATAAATTTAAGGTTTAGATAGTCAATTATTAGTGTTGATAGCAGAAATGAATTTTAGCGACATCTAGTGGTCTGTTCCCCACAATAAGCGGGAATTTCAAACTGGATTTTAAATTGATTTAATGTATTTTTGAAATTTATTATTGCAGACACATTCTAATACCAAACTGACAATCTATAAACGTTATAATTTATAAATTTTGTTCATAACAATAATATATAACAAATAATATATGTACATATAAGTGGTTTGTACTAGTTATGTATCTGCAATAATAAAGAAATGTTGATAAACTACATTATTACTACTATAAAAAAAAGCAAAATTAAAATGAACATCTTTATTAAATAAAACTTAAAAACAATATGAATAACAGGTTAAACACAATAATACTGAAATACAATAAATATAGGTATTTAAAGAAAGAGTGTATTTGCCAATCTTGTAAATGGAGAAACAAATTGTTTAAATAAATTATACAAAAAGAGGCACATGTATATTTCATTTTTTTCTTTTAAGATACATTTCCTTTGCTTGTTGATAAATAGGATCTTGCCGTTTTATTCTATCGTCTTTTCCTAATCAAATCCTATTAATGCCATTGCACCAGTTATGACAACATAAATTTGCAAAACTAATTATTATTTTGTCAATTACTTAATTTTTATGATTACAATCTTCAAAGTTAAAAATAACTCGTTTTTTTATTTCAGCGATAAGTATTTTAAAGCAGGATTTGTCATGGCATATAACTGGTAACAATGTCTATTATGTCATACTCTAAGAACAATTGCTCTAAAAAGTGAGGATTACAATATTTTAATTTTTCTGGAACACCTTCAGCAAATTCCTTCGCTATTGTAAGAGCATGCCATTCATTTTTGTCGGAATTGTTGCAAAGTAAATTATTGCGGCAAACAGAGCAGAAACATAGTTCCTTAACATTTTTGACTAACCACCCACTTACATAACCTATGCTAATTTTATCAACAAAAGATCTAAATTGTACGTTTGCTAATTCGAATTGATATTCTAATGTATCACATACTAGATCCTCATTGCCAGTAGGTATCTTTTTCGTAGTTGATACAAATGTTCTCACAGATTGTATTAGATTGGACGCTTCATCTAATTCACAATTAGTCCCAATTGAATGCCTTGTCGCAAAATTATTTAATAATAATGTTTTAAAATGATTGTGAAACTGGATACACGTTGGATGAACATCTCTCCCACCATGCTGACGAATTTGCCCAAAAAAGTTTTCGAGTGGGTCTTGATTAAACAATCCTGGACGAATAAAAGTTATGTTATAATCCTGCTTTAAGGTTTTAAAAATCTCTTCTAAGTTTACTAATGTTGTAATCCAATTTTTTAGGGAAGGAAACATATATTTGAAATTGAGTGTACAATTGCACTTTGGGTATATGTTATTACAGTTACCTGGCTTAATGCATAACTCTGCAGCTTTTTCTATGCTCTCTAGCGACAAATTAGATTGTTACGAATCTGCTAAACAATTGCACATATTAGTACATTTAATATATATCATTAGTATATTATGGATATTTAAAATATTTAAGAGTGTAATAACTTACATTGTCTTGATAAACCTGCACTTGTAAAAACATGAACTTGTGCTTCTTTCTCTGTGCCTATATCCATTGTAATAGTTGCAGGTGAACCTAACAATTCTGGACCTATCAAGGCAAAAGTAATTGTTATTAGAGTATATTTTATCTAAAATTCTTAACTTTACAAGTTTCTTACAATCCAGCATACCTGATTCTAAACATGTTGGTCTATTCGTAACGTCTTCTAATGGAAGAATTTGTGACTGCTTGGGCTGGGAACCTGTTAGAAACAGTGTACATTATAATTTATCAACTTTTATCAGACATCCATGCAACTTACATTCTCCGGAAGCTACTGGTTCTTTTAAAGTTGGTAAATTTCTTGAAGGAACTGCAGTTTTCTTCAAAAACATATTTGATGATATGTCATCTTCGGTAAAATGTAAATGGCAAATGCGGTATGATTGATAAACCAAATCTGGTTGTACTTGTAATAATTTATCATTATCACATTTTTTAACCCATTCTATATATCTCTCTTTATATTTATTTGCATCTGGAAATCTGTGGTGTGAGGAAAATTTATCCACACATCCTCGAACTGAACACCTGCGGTACTTTACTGTACACGGCTTCATATTCCTTAAACCTTAAATTTATCTATGTTCGTATTCGCCTCTGAAAAACAAATTTAAAATTAATCATGTTATGGTTAACAATTTTATGCACAATTAACTTACTGTGCGTATTTCAATATCGAGATATCTAAGAAATTGAAAAATATTAGATGTTAACTGCAAAAACTAATAAATAGCCCGCTATTAAAAACAATTATAAACATAAATTTATCTATGATTATAACCACTTTTTTGTTTAATTCAAACACGTGGAACCGGTTGAACTTTATTTAGGCGTTGAACCTCGAATATCGTTTTAAGTTACAGATTTTTATCGAGCGACATCTATGTGTGTGTTCCCCCGGGTTAAAATCTGAGATAACAAAATAAACAAACCCCATGCAAGTTGATGTACCGTGACCAACAGCATAATTATGCTACTTACCAAAATATCCCTAACAAATTTTATTTAAAACTAAGTAATTTTTTTAATTATTTAATAATAAACTAACGCAAATAGAAAAAATAGTATAAAGTATTCGTTTCATAAGACGTGTTAGCGCACTTGTCTTTAGAAAACTCCCCGCTATTCGGGTCGTTTTCTAAACTCGGACGCGTGCGCTAAAAACGTATCTTATGAAACTAATACTTTAATATACTATTTGATGCTGTAGAAAGCAAATATGTAAGTAGTAGTAATTGTAATATTCGTTATGACGTAGTTCAATAGAAGCAGAATAATTCACAAAACTATAAAATGTATGTTTAAGTATTTAAGGTTATACAAATTGCCATAGGACAACTGAATCCTTTTAAAATTAAATCCTGCTTTTTAACCTATGCAATTATTATTTTTTTGTCACAAGCCATTTAAAAAAAATATTAAAATATAATGGGTGATCTCCACATAATCAATTGAAATGCCAAATTTCTTGATAATATCCTGAATTTGAACCGTAACTGTCTAGTCTCTAATTATGGAGTAACTCTAAGTATTGGAATAGTTGCTAATTTACGTTGGTAACAGATTATGACCTAAGACCTCTGCTTGGCCAAATACCAATAAACGGTCTTCACGTAAAGGAAAAACTTCAGTAGATCTAAGAGTATTTGTAATAATGGCGACTGTTAACCCGAATAAACAAGTAAGTACTAACTATGTATGTTGAATTCGACAGGATGCTGCTACAGAAACTGGCCCAATTTTATGAATAGTAAGATATGCAGAAATAGCCAGAGATATGCAAACAATTGGGCCAATTGTCTGCAAGGGGATTTATGCAGGAACGCAGTGGGTATTTTTATCTGTGGATAGATGGTCTCTATTATCTCAGTTTGCATAACTTTGAAGAGATGATGACATTATTGTCATGATCCAGGTATTATGTCACATCAAGGAATTTTAATCATTACGGAGTACTACTAATGTTTGAGGAAACTATAAATTGCTTAATGTAAGGTCTCTTCAAATGGAAGTAGGGTTTGACCGAGAATATTGTACAGAGATCTCTCATCACTTAACTAAGTTTGAATATGAATGAACACCAAAGAATGTATCCAACACTTTGGCTCTTTTCCTGGTCCAAAAAAGTGTTTATTCAAATATCTTTTTTGTTCTTTAAATGAATTTAAATTTAAATGAATCTGAATAACGTACACATTAATCACATTAGCTATACACTTAATGGTGCTATTCTCTAGGAATTTATTCTCCATCAGATTAAAGCGAATTGAACTAGTGGACACGATTTAAGAAATACACAGCGTTTAAGTGTAGTGTCAAAAAATTATACGTTTTACACTTTAAAAGAGAGTGTTAGGATACATTATGTTTAAATTTAAATACAAATCTTGTCTTAGTTATCTTTTCTACCTTAAAGAGTAGGAATCATATTAAGATACGCGCAAAGGTTATATGACGCCTATGTACTTTTTAAACTGTACGCGGTCTAGTACCTCTTAATAAATTAATACAGAGTATACAATAAGGTAAATTGTTTGCAAAACGCTAGTTTATATTTTGAACTTAATCTGACATACCAAACATCTTGCTAAGAAATTCCTTACTAATTGTAAGCAATTCCAACTAATAATAATAATTGTTGTATTCCAAGCATATCTGATGCCGTTTCTTTTAATTTCGTTATTTATTTCTCTTCCCATTTTTTCTTTTCTTGTTTTATTTCACTAAAATTTCTGAAGTAAATTTTACTGCAATTATTGTATTAAAAAATAAACCCACAATAATTAATTCTATCGTAACCAGGCACTGACTAGACTCACTTCTGATAAATTTGAAAGGGTGAGTTCGCGTAGGTTCAACTCTCCTACAGTTCTTTTATCTGAGTACGCATTCGGTACATATTTTGTAATAAAATCTTTATACTTATCGACACTAATGTATTTATTAATAATAATGAAGGAAATGCTTCCACGGCAAAAGATAAAATCCCGCATTGTAAATGTTTACATACGAGCGGTCCACCAGTATCTCCTGAAGCAATATATTCAGAGCTTGAATTTTTGACTGAATAAAAGTATCTTCTCTTATACGAATAAATATTAGGAAATGAACTATTAATATCAACTTTTTTTTGGACAGTAACAGTTTCATATTTTAATGGACTCATTCGTAATATTAAACGAACCCTTGATACTTGTCATTAAACCATGACCAATTAATATGCATTCTTTAGGCTTTACAAAATATAGTTGAGATAATTTAATTATATTTATGTAATCACTCAGAGCAAAGGCTTTTTTCAATTTTGCCAAGGCTATATCATTTTCCAAAGTCGATCGCTTGTAATTTTTATGTCTTTTGAATTGTACAATAATGCGTTTCTGAGTAGTATATGCGTAATATACCAAAGATCCCATATAGACAACTGCATTACCGTTTTTCTCTATTGCTTCCACAATTTTATTATTTGAAGGGAAAAGCCTCCCTGCAGTTAAAATCCATAAAGGCGAAATTAGTGACGCTCCACCCATACTCAGTACGTGTTACGTTGACCACAACACACGCTTACTTGTGTTGCATAAGGAAATTGCCCCATTTTCGCTTTTTCTGCAACATCCTTTTCGGATGAGGATTTATTAGATTTTAATAGGAAAGTTATTAAAAGGATATGTAGCAGAAACAAATTCATTTATAATTGCCATAAATAATTTTTAATTTTTCATTTTAATATGTGGCCATTTATATTTTGAGATTTTTGACAGAATTTTATATTTATTTAAATCTAGTAAACTTAGCGCTATGGAAAATTGGAATAGGGTGTGTGATTTTTATTCAAAATATAAATATTCACTATGTTAAACCATTGAATAATGTGTAACAATCTGTATTCATTTTAGAATACTTACTCTACACGATGAGCTATTTAATGAAACTTTTAACAATGAAGCTGAGCTAACCTACGGTGAGAAATATACACGGTGTTCAATTAAGCAATAGTCAGAATTTGCCAGTGGTTAGATAATTATTAAAGAAAATTCCTACATACCATTTTTCTCGTACTTCTGTACTTTTGGAAAAAACAGCATTGAAGTTTGATAGATAGATTAAATTATTATCTAAACATGTTTTTACTTAATTAACGATCTACAACGAAACTTTCTATAGTTGACACCCTTTGGATGCGTCGACTATAGAGGGGTGCCTACAACGGAGAGGATATGATGTTATACAATAATACAACGTATATACAATCAACATATTGATATAATTTTGTAGGTACTTACAGAAATCAGTCACAAAACAGCTTCTAACATATTTATATACAAGATAGACACACACACATTTACCTACAATATTTTATAACGTTTACCTTCCACTGTTGTAAGACTACTAAAAGAAAAAAAAATAAAAAATTAAATGTCCGCTATTTACATAGACAAGTAAAAACTGACCTTTTGTTATTTCCAACTTTTAATAAAAAATGGGCAGGTAGATATTCGTTGAAAAAAAGAATTTGTTACAAAGGAATTAAAAATTGTTATTTGATTGCTAAAATGCATTTTTTACCTCTGCGAAACATTTTCAACCTTCTAAGAATTTCTTTTAATAGGAGAGTAGGTATTTATTGGGATTTGAGGTTTAAAATGAACTGGTGTAAAGGATTAAAGAATATTCATTCAACAGAAGATTTTTAACTTAGAACTTGTGGGAATATTTATTGTCCTCCATAAAAATATTTTTACAAATGCCATTGCACTTAGAAATTCCCACGAGGTGTCCACAATGAGAGGTTAAACTGACTACTTGGAACCAGAAATTGATGTCCATATAGAGAGTGTCCACATTAGAGGGGGTTTATTGCTTTATATTTATATGTAAAACGCCAGGACTGTAAAAAAGTGTACACTATCAGAGGTGTCCATACTAGAGGGATGTCCACAATGAGAGGTTTAACTGTATTTATTAACGAATAGCACATCAAACTAAATGGGTCAGTATTAAAATGATTTCAAAATCATTTCTGCCCGCGTTCCCTACTAGAAGACATGGGAACCCCCCCCCCCCGAATTTCTTTTGACTACACTATTCCTAATAGAACGTTTTATGTTTCAGCAACATCCAAAATGAAATGTGGGCCGTCTGCATCCTTGTTGAACTCATTCAACAGATGTCACCTTTTGTAAATTTCTAATGAGTTTGCATTCGCTACGTTTCCTTTGTTCACACATGAAAATCCAATTCCTAGAAGAAGTTTTTCCAATACTGTATATGCTCTCCCAGCATAGATATAATCGAGTTTAAAGTTGTGCACTCCATCATTTGGCAATGGACTGTTTTATTAACAATTATGAATTGTAAAGCCAATATTAATTCTAGAAAATTGGGGTTAATCTGATTGAAAAGAGTTTGTCTATAGAAAAGCAGCAGAAGTCAAAATTCACTTTTTGACACATTAACTCCTTTTCACTAAAGCACAAAAATAACAGCAATAAACACGACGATAAAGAATAATTTGATAGCAGGACAGCAAAAGTCAGAGATATCGAATCAAGTTTTACATACGAGCTCTGTTTCACTAAAGTTCGCACACTTCTATTTCTGTTTAACGGCGCCCCGCAATTTTTTTTCTGGATTTTTTGTGGTTTTTCGAAGTAGCTATTTCTTGTTGCTAGAGTAAAGTGCTGAGCTCCTATATTAAAAGTTTTAATTTTAAACCTTTTGTTAACAAGGTACACTCTACCATCTTTTTCTCAAACCTTCCTTTGGTCTTTAAAGTGACTGTTCCTTAACGTTAGAGTAAGGTATTGCTTCTGCATCTATTCCATGTTGCGTTTTATAAAATTTTACTGATGCAGGAATCCTCTTACCGCCTCTTTGCGTCCGCAGATTGATCAGAATTGAATGGCCGCGTGAGGAAACCGTTTGATAAAGTTTCATGAAACTTTACATGGAATGAGTGCAAAGGCAGTATTTCACTTTAATATATGTTTACTCTATAATGAATACTTTAGCAGAAGGTCTCAAGAGCTATATTCTCAACATTATAAGAATTCACAGAATATTTCACTAAACAAAAGTTAATGTGTTACCTACTGTTGTTTTTTTCATCCTGCATAATGCAAACATTTTAAGCATAATCATGCAAAATTAAGTGTCGTATAGATTTTGGGATTTCTGTAAGAAACGCCTATGATCCTTACTGGCATGTCTGCTGGTCTCTGGTCCATCATATCTTTTACTGAAGCACTAGGTCTAGCTAGCAAATAAGTGAGAACGAAACTATATTATATAATCATCACTGCAGACCTCCGTCGAGGTCAGATTTGCCCTTCGGTCACTTTCAGCCTCCTACGAGGATTATCAGCTTAAAGTAACACTTTTGAACCTGTGGTACATTTTCCTAGGATATTTCGGAGCCTTAAAGACGTTCGTAGGGTTTATTCTATCAACTGACCTTTTTTCAGGTCGTTGGCGTGGATCACTCAGTTAGTGTTTATAGCACGCCTACTTTGACATTCACCACACATTTTTTTTAACAAAAATAAATTATGAAAAATAAGTTGTATCAGACTTTTAGTTCATCATATATAACAAAATATTGCAAATGGTGGCTTAATTCTTTGTATAAATAATATTTGTTTTTTCTTTGTTTCAGGTAAGAGAAGACAGTTGATGAGAAGAAATGAGAAGAAAGACATAGGCGTGCGTAACAAATACTGCCATAAGCCTCTCTAATAGAATAAGTACCTTGCGGTTTTACAAAAATCAGTTGTTTGTAACTTTTTCAATATTATATTCATGTTTAAATATTAACAATTTAAAATAAAATATTCCGCTTCTTTAGATATACAATGATTTTGGAGTGTGTAAAATGAAAGCAACTTAATTAATAATTCGATTTTTCGAAAAGAAATTACCATGGCATATGAACTGAACCTATATCTAGATCAGACCACCAACATCTTTGACCAACTACTTCCAAAAGGAGTTGTTGGATCATGACGCTTACCCTAATTATGTTAGTAAGTACTCTTTATATGAAAAACAATTTTAAACGTTGAGAAATTACAAGTTTTTTAACAAAATGCATTTTTTGTTGACATTTCTTATTTAACGTTTACATCTTTTTCGCTTACAGTTTAAGTATCGATTCTATGGCTTTAAAATACAGTTTTTTAGTCTCGTTAAAACTCGCGGAATCTTTAAAACATTCATTTTTAGTCAATTTTCAAATTACCGTAGTTAAAAATAGTTATACCAAAAAATCACCATAATTTTTCCATTAACATTTTCAACTTCATCAGACGAACAAAAACTGCCTATCTGTTCTGCTGGTTAGATCTCTTAGTACGCAGAAGAACAAATTTAAATCTGTACTACTGCAGTTAATATCATCCAATTATTGCATTATTACCAAGTTAATAAAACCATCACTGAAACGGTCCAGCGACTACTAGCTCTTATCGAATCACATTAATTAACGCATTATATTTTTTAAATATTTTTAAAAGACCATCGTCTGGGTCATACGACTCAATGACTTTGAATGCATGGTCAAAAGATCTTTTGCCGAATAGACTTAAACCTTCACCGACTTGAAATAGTTTTGCTCGGTAAGTGTATTATATACTCCATTGAATGGTAGTGCAGCTTGTCTCGATGGTTGTAGAATATTCAGGACATGTCTCGTAACAGACAATCAAATAATTAGAAAAAATAGTTACCCTTGTGTTTGGAAATAGGCGTTTTATTCTAATTTATCTTTAATTAACTTTTGACCTCAATTAGTGACTTTGAGGTAGGTTATACGATCAAACGGACGTCTTTGATGTCTCAAAACCCTCTATATACTAGGTGTCTCTCTTGAAATAAGCTCAAATTTGATCAATGATCTCTTCGTAGAGGTTAAAGGTCACGTTAAAGATCAAAGGTTTTGTGCTTTCCGGGTAGATTACCGGTGGATATTACGGGAATCAGCGTGATGGGCGACAGTTGGCCTTCACCAGTAGGCTCTCTACACATCAATAGTACAATCATTGTACAGGGTGTCCGTAACAAGTGTATCAAACGCGCAAGTAATCTCATAACAAATAATCCTTATATTATCCCATTTTTTCAGCAGTATATTTTCGAAATAATCACAAAAAAGAAGGGTACAATGTTTCTAACGCACATAATAGAGTTTGTTAGGAATGTTCAAAGTAAAGCGTTTTTTAGATAACAACTATCGACACTGCAACATTTTCATAATAAAATTGGTAAAGTTAAAAAGGTTTTGGATATGCTGTATCTTTCAATGCCATTGCGCACTTTTAAGCAGTGCCATCTATAAGTAATCAGCAGTCATCATAAGAGCGTTTGGTATACTTACCTACTTTCTACAGCCCACTATGAGCCTTGACCTTATCCATAATCTTCCTCCATTTTGTTCTGTCCTCTGCTAGTGTTTTCCAATTGTTACTTCCCATAGTTTGGAGGTCCGTCTGGACATCGTCTAGCCATCTAATTTTGGTCCAACCCCGGTCCCTCTTTGAGTGCGGTTTCCAGTTAGTCATAATGTTGGTGTGTCTAGTTTCTTCCATTCGATGTACGATATATGTATAGACATCGTATCCGCTAGGCTTTAATCAATCTGGCTATGTCTTCGTTATTCACAAATCCTTCTAGTTCATGGTTCATCCTCATTCTCCATCCATCTTCTTGTTGTACTGCGCCAAATATTGTTCTCAGTACTTTGCGTTCAAACACACTTAGTTTATTCATGTCTTTTTGAGAGAGGCGCTATGTTACAACTGGTTTGATCAGCGATTGTTACAATTTTATAATATTCTCCCGCAACTTCTACTCTTTCCATCTCTTTGTTTCTTCTGGAACATTCCATAAATTTAGTTTTTTATATATTTATTGTTAGTCCTCTTTTTCTCATTTATGATTGTAAGATGTAGGTTTTTTATTTAGTGTGTCCATTCGTCAAGACATTATCATTAAATCATCTGTATATGTTTAATCGGATTGACTTCTTGTTTAAACATTGATCAGTCTCCAGTTTTGTTAATGCTGCTTCCAAAGTTAGATTAAATAATGTTGCAGAAATTGACACTTAAACATTACAAAGAAAAATTAATAAATTAAAACCAGGATGGGGTTGAACCCGCGATTTCTGATTACGAATCTGATGCGTTAACCACTAGGCCAATCGGCTTACAGTTTTCAACTATTCTTTATAGCTTATTACCAAAAGCAATAAATCAGTAAGCTTTTTAAGTATTTTTCTAAATAGTTTTTGGTTTTTTTCATAAAGTTTAATATGTTTTTCACGTAAAATACATTCTTCTTTCGATTGATACCAAAATTTCTACTTACATTTGCAAGGCTACAAATTTAGGAGGAGAATGATAAAATTCCATTGGATTTCCTACATTATCGGGTACAAAAAACAGACTGTACAATTAGTACACTATATGATATATACATACATTAGTACTTTTTTAAATTAAGGTGAGATCCTAACATTGTCAAACTTTTCGGAAGCTGATGTTTTGAAACATCGGATTTTAGAAGAGAACAAAGATAATAGTTAGGCACTGCTAAACATGAATTAAATCTGTCTTCAAGTTTACAAGCATTATTTTGTACATATTTTGAAGTTATGTAATAGTATATTAAGTATCAAGAACAGTAAGGACAGTTTACCGATCGACGACAATGTTTGGCGACTGAGCGAAGCGAAGTCGCCAATATTGGAGGAGATCGGTAAACTCCTTACTGTTCGAGATGCTTATACTATTTTTTGTACGATCACTATGAATACAAAGGTATTAACTAAGGAAAGATCCCGAAGATGGTAAAAAAATAGATTTAAGATAAATTATTTTTGCCCTGTATATCCACCAAACATTAAGTAGGTTTTGTCGTTACCATGGATACGTTTGTAATTTTATTTTTGAATGTCACGATATTTTTGTCGTTACCATGGATACGTTTGTAATTACTATTATTTTTTAATGTTACGATATTTGTCAAATTTGTGAGAAGGAGTTAATCTGAAAACGAATATAATTCGGATATTGAAAATGCCTAAGCAAATTTAAATAAAAAACATACATTTTTTTAATAGTCCAATAATTTAGAAAATAATGATTTTTTCGCGATCGCGAAAGAAACATCTAAAGATCATGCATGTATTCTATAAATTACATATAATTTACTTACCGTTCTGTTTTTGACAGAACTGAACGGTAAGTAATTACTTACCGACGCGTTTTTGCTTAGCAACCAGTAAATATAACCTACTGTTCTAAAACCAAGTATGGTAAACAATTCGAAATAGCATGGTCGTACAAAAATGTAATTAATTTTGCAAGTAGTTTCGGAACAAAATCTATACATATCGTATGGTGTCAAAAAAACTTTTCTTATTTCTACCTTCTAAGTAAATGACACTTTATAGGGCCCAGGGCCCGTATTCTTGAGTTTCGCATACGAGATGACGTAATTCTATTGGCTAAGTTGCATCTTATGACGTAAGAATTACGTCATCTCGTATGCGAAACTTGTTCGTATATGTTCAAAAATACGGGCCCTGGCGATCAAAAAGTGTAAAAGTTTTGTAAAGGCTAGTATTTTAATATTAGCTTATATTTACGGTGTAAATAAATATCCAACACAAAAGAAACTCGGGTATGGGGAACTCGGCGTCAGCGCAGTTTGAAAGTTGTAACAGGAAGTAATGTCATCTAAGTGCTTTCTAAAAGCTGAAAATTGATCACCAAGCAGTTTATGTATTTAAAAACTGGAAAACAGTCGTCAGACAGCGTAATGATCGAACGTGTTGCATCAGCACTAATGCGGTGGTCGCATGTCGTCAAAATGAGGACAATGTAAAGAAGTTATTTGAAAAAGCTGAAATTTGGTACAGTGTTAATTTATTAAATATAGTTTCTCAAAAAAACAGTCAGACTTTATTTTGATAGAACAGAGCTAGTCAGCAGTCGTTAGAAGCAGTCATTACTTCTATGAACATTTACTTTTTACTAGTAAACAATTAATTTTTTTAACGTTTAGTATTCAGTATTTTTCCTACTTATTGCTATTAATTATATTTCAAATGGTATTGAAAGTGCCTAATACTACCTAGTACTGCCTAGTACTAAATATTACCTTTATCCACTACCAACCAAAATTCGATGTTTGAAAACATCAACCTCCGAAAAGTTTGACGATATTAAAATCTCACCTTAATTCGAAAAAGGTACTAATGTGTATGTATATAATATAGTGTGCTATATTCAAACAAACAAATGAAGAATCTAGGCCACCGAAATCAAGAGGGTGAAAATGTAAAAAGCATCGCGAATCACGCGACCGTACGAGGTGAGACACAAGTAATTTAACGGACAAGAGCGACAGCAGACGAGCTGGAATGATACAGTAGCGTCATAAAATTTATAACTGGTTATAACTAGAATTTTTGCAATTATTTTTCTTTACATGCCTTCATTACCTTATGACACTTGAGACGTAATAAAATTCTTCCATTTCATTGCGCATTACACGCAATTTAAGAGATTGAGCAATACAAAAAGTGTACAAGTCTGCGAGCACCTTTAGGATTTGCAGTAGAGTTTTCCTTGTTTGTAGTATTTAAGGGGTATAATCTTCTTCTATTATTATTTGGGTACCTTTTAGTTTATCTTTGTTGTTTAATATTAGTAATATGGTTCTGTACGTATATTGTTAATCCAAGTATTAACGACGATTTTTCTTTTGTCATTGAAATTTTCTTAATAAATGCAATATCTAAATAATTAGTTTTATCTAGCCTTATTCCGTGGATTATAACATTATTTCTCCTTAATTCTTGGTCTAACCTATTTAGATATTTATCTTGTTCCGATGTTCTATTTCCCCGCTTGCTTACTTTGACATCGAATAATTTCATCATATTAGCCGCTATTTATGTTATGATTCACATTTTCCAGCTTTTGAGCTAATTCTTTCTTTAAAATCCTCGTGAAAACATTTTCACATTCTTCAGATGTTTTACCTTCTGTCATTTTGTTCTTTTCTTGTTTACCTTCGTTTTCGAGAAACAAGGTGACGCTGTAACTGGTTTAGTATGGCCTTTGTTAACGCAGTTTGTATTTTTTTAAATTTAATTATTTCGCTTCATATTTTAACAGCCAGTACTTCACTCGCGTGTGTTAATATTCGTGTGCCACCGCGGACTTCAGAGATAGCGTTTGATATAATAAACTTTTATTATAAAACATATTTTTACATTCGTAGACAATTTAAAGGTGGGGTTGCTTCAATTAACATTCACATAGAAACATAAAGATTCTACAAGACACTTTTAAATCTGCGTAGCAGCAAAACACATGTAGTTATTTAAATGTATTGTGATTGATAAAATGCAACTCTACCATTATTATCCAGAAAGCAAAATGGAAACGATACAATGCATACGCTAAGAAATCTTCACCTCTTAAAAAGTTAAGACCATAATTGTTTGACAATGTGCAAGTAACATACTAATAATAGAGCAATAAGTGAAAAGTCAGATTGGCGAGATGTGTTTGTATGTACTGATTGTAGGTATTGATTTTGTTATTATGTAGGATATTTAATAACTGACGCATCTGGCATTAAAATGGATATCTAAACTGCTTACTTCCTGCACATACACGTAGGTATGTGAACTATAAATTGGCACTAATGTTTCAAGTTAGTATTTAAAACAGCAGGCCTAGTAAACAAATCTTAAAATAAATTCAAGATACCCTATCAATTACTACAAAACGTTAGCTGTCCTTGGAATGACACGTTTAAACGAATTTGATCGTCAGAAGTTAATTTAAGAGGTTTATATAAATCAACACGAAATCAGTGTATACGTGCATGTAAAAAAGTTGAAAAGTTCTGAAATATTACTCAGGATTTACCCCCCCCCCTTGGCATTGAGTCTAAGATGTGTATCTACAATTTTGGACTGAAGCAGCAGCACAGAGTATAGAAGAAGCTGAGAAGTGGAAAAGATGTTAGAAGACAGGAAGAGAGCGGTAAGACTCGGACGAAACTGAATGAACGCAACATTAAGGATATTGTAAGGTACATGTATTTCGAAAAGAAATGAAACCACAGCTACTGCAATTGCAAAAAGTTTTGATGGGATATCGCACGACGAGTTTCTTTTTCAGTAACTCTACAATATCTAGTAAACACTTTTATACAGAAGACAAGCAAGATGGTTCCACAGGTGGCAGCTTTAAATTTCGAATAAAATTTGAAAAAAAAAATTGCTGTTGGATTGCAGTTCCCCCAAAGGGTGTTCGCAACCATACTTTATAGAAGTCAACTGCGCTCTAAATGCGCAAATCTATTCAAGATAGTGTATTACGAAATTCTTTCTCATGATCAATATTTCAACAACTTACCATTCCATATATTAAATTAATTATATTAATAAAAAATTTCTAGTTTAACTAAACGAAGCAAATATTAAAAAAAATAGTAATTACTTAAAAACAACGAAATGTTTACACTTACTATTTAAAAAAATATCACTACAGAAATTGTTCATCATGGTAAAAGCAAAAACGAAAATTAAATGGTAAACAAGTAAACTATTAGTTTACTAAGAAGATCAAATGCTTTAGAACAGCCGACCGCAACCATAGGGTCGCGACCCAATTTTGGGCCGCGAAAGTTTAAAAATGGGTCGTATAAATATGTATTTTTATTATTTCATTTAGATTCTTGTTAAAAATATGTGCTATATAAGATCCCGCAATTTTAAGTAACCCCCTTCTCCCTCTCGTATGGGTCGCCGTTTAATTTTATTGATATTTTTGGGTTGCTAGATAAAAAAGGTTGCTGAATGCTGCTTTAGATTATGGGATCAATCAGCACAGAATTTCAAATCTTTAATTATTTACAACCACGAAAGGGCATTTAAACAGACAGTAGTTAATAATATCACAGAAAACAGGACAGTGTAATTTGTGTAAAAGAGTTTGTTTTATAATATTATTGCTGGAAACCATTAAAGAAACTGTTGATAGCTGCCCAGCACCTTGTAAGAGTTTAAAGTGAATCTAGAATTTAAAGCGTCCATTTATTCAATAACGATGCTGACTGTCTGGTTATGGTTGAGACGAGGGAAAATATTTCATTACAAGGGTAGCATTCGCTACTTCAGTCGATAATGTTACAGGCTTCATTGGCAAGCTTCTACTGCTACTAAAGCTGTTAAATTAAAGCATTCCTTACATTCACTGTTTACATAATTAACTTCTTGGAAGTGTAACCGAATAATTACACGTTCTTCATTATCTAAAATTTACCCTTTGTATTGTACATATATGTACTTAAGATAGCTACATATATGGCACTTGCTGTTTAGATAGCTTTCTAAACGATTTATTTTACTCTGTTTATAGATGTGACCCAAATTACTAGCTGTTTGCTAAACAATCATTTCGAGTTTGAAAGGATGGAGATTATCGAAAAGATTCATATGACTAATGTGTATTTGAAGTTAATGGGAATCTATAATTTAATGGAATAACGAATTTGATGCCATAGAGTCTCGCTTGGAATTAAGTGGCTGAAAGTGACATACAACCACTTAATTATGCAAAGCAAATTTATGTAATCAACTAATCTACATTACAATTACCAATTTCATACACGTTTACTTAAAACAACAGCTTGTTAGGAGATAACCACATTATCTGTTGTATAAAGTTAATGGTAGTATAAGTCATGTGTACAAAACGTTAATGTTAACAGGATACTGAAATTTATCATATAGTTAGGTTTTAATGTATTAAAAAGATTTAAATTGTAAGTTTTAATTTTTAATTTCAAACCATTGTGTATACTTACAAGGGGGAGACCTAGAATGTTTAGACATTAAATTTTTAGAAAATCGTTTAGCATTGCGAGCTTTTCTAATCGGTATTTGTTCTGAAAGAATGGACTTAAAGAATGCAAATTTGCAGAATATTGAGTTACATATTGGCAGTAACTACCGTTACAGAACAGCAAAAGTAAGAAGCAGAAGTAGCTTTAGTCGCAAGTATACGATTAACTCGTAAGAAATCAGAAAGACACCCAGAATTACAAAGATTTAGAATCGAAGAAGGTCGAGGATTAGAGAGAGAGAGAGAACATCAACGAAGAGAACAAGATCAACAAAGACAGTTAATAGAAATGCAGCAGGAGAAAAACGTTTATGAGAAAGTCGTAAGAACGGCTCAAAGTCGAAAAATTAAATCGAGAAGAAGATGAACGAAGATTAGAAGTAGAATGCCACCGCAACCTAAAAAAACAGCACAGATACAATACAATACAATTAATACAAAGTCGGTGTGCTGAATTCTTCAAGAAGAAGAATCTCTAAGAGAGATCTCTGAGAGAGTGTAGTAGTAGTAGGAGAAGTAGAAGCACAACGAATGAAGCTATTAGAAGAATAAAAAGCAGAAAGAAAATCTAGAGAAGAAGCTATAAAACAGAAGACTGAACTTCAATAAACACTTGAACAACCAAAAAAGGGAAGTTAGGAGTAAGCGTGTTAAAGAAGAAAAGCGAATAAAGTTACGAATAAACTGCTACATGAGTTAAAGAAAAGATATCGAAAATAAATTGAGCAGTGTAAAGCCAAGGATATACAAAGTTCAAGAAGAGGATGAAGCCATCTAAACGATTAAAAAGGTCTTGAAGATGAAACCAGAGTATAATTAAAGATTATTTCGTGAAAAAAATTGACAGATTTAGTTCCAAATTGACATTTGTTTCTAACTAGAAAAATAACCATAGGAGTGTTTTGTTTTTGAAAAAATATAAGCAATAAATACAGCAAGCGTTTTGGTGACAAACGCTCGGTAAATCTAGATCTTTCAAGCAGTGCACATATGCCCAGAGCAACATTTTAAAATTTAAAGGTTATGCTTTAAGTTGAAAATATAAACAAACCTAAATGTCAAAATGCAGAAAAGTTAGAAATTGGTGAAACGTCAAGTGAAGTATAATTTGTTGTTTCTTTGAATTTGAGTTCTTTGAATTTAACTATAGTAGAATTCAGCTAAGAATAAAGCGAAGGAAGGTATAGCGCAAGCTTGACCTTCGCGTTGATTGGCTAAAATACGAGGCACGTTCACACAACTTAAAAAAGTAAATTTGTGCATAAATTATGTGTAAAGCGCCGTTTCAGTTCTACAATAAACCTTAGGGCTTACGTTCGCTTAACTACGAAAATATAACTTATTGTGTGTGTAAAAAGAAACTATAATTAATGTACATAATTAACGTGACAAAATGCTCATTAATTAATTGTCAAAGTTTTAAATGAAAGGGGAAATCGGAAATTCATTCCTAAAATCCAGCAACGCTGCATCTATGTCTAAGATATTAATAATGACAATTTTCGAGGTTATGGTTTAGTTCGAGTTTTTCTCAAGGTCTTTAAATAATTTTTAGCCCTTTTATTAAAACAATAGAACTTACCGGTGCTATTCTTATTACTGTGCAGGTATGATGATTTATGTAACAATCTTAATTGCAGTTGAAATAAACGTAATAATATTTTAGTATGTACCCAATTTTAATTATGGCTGAACGACAATCCTTCAAAAATCCAAGAGGAAAAGTAATTCCTAATAGTCAAAATTGATGAAATGGTGAAAAGTGGCGGAAGAACCATTTTAGGATTGACCCCTTATGTTTGTAATTTAAATCCAATCGAGTTGATATGGGCACAAGTGAAAAATCATGTAGTATTACATGACAGCTAATAATACATACAATATATTCACTTACTGGCGTGATCAAATACTCCTACTCAAGGGATTTCTACTGTTACTGCAGAACGACGGAAATATTACATAGTGCTGTGATATTAGAAGGTAGAAATGTTAAATAGGTAATTTGGGTTGCCTATCTTTCAGGCGTTCTTATTGAATCTTTGTTAAAAGGTTTATTTAATAGTATCAGAAGTATGGTTGAAGCTAGCTATATGCAGGAATTAAGTTAAATACATTCTGTTTGTAATAATTTCTTGTTAAAGTTACATTTCATGCAAGATTATTTAACGATCCGATCTATTCATTACATAACCTCAATTTTTGTAAATAATTTTCAAAATGGGTTTCTTTAGAAGAATAATTTATTCACATTATGTTAACATGCATAAGAAGTTTTATATTTTAACAAAAGGATACTATGTAGGTGGTGTATGATTTGATAATTGTAAATTATAATACAACGGTTGGTACGTTGAAGTGTTTTCCTTAAGGAACCGTCAATAGCTCAAACTTGGTAAATTGCACCTAGAATAAAATAAAACGGGCTATTATGAGTTAGTTAGCATCTATAAAAGAGACTTACCTTGCTTAATTTTCATAGGGTGATTATTTTTTTCTTCTACGATACATGGTATTGGCTTGTCAAGCCACCGTTCTCATTTAATTAATTTAGGTTCATGATGTTATTGTGGAAATTCGTTGGATAACATCTTGGCTGTATAAGTTGTATAAAGTTTTTGTTGTTCTATATAGTTGTTTTGTCAGCCGATTCAATTTAAATATGTCCATACACCTGTGCCGAGAATATATTTCTTTTTTAGTTAATTTTGTATTGTAAGTGTTTATTATGAATGTCAAATGATTGGGAAAAGGTAGATAATCAGATTATGTAAAGATTAATGGGTTAAATTGGTGGTTGGACAGATTTAAATGGAATTTATTACAATTTTTGTCAAGCGTGAATAGTTGTTTGTTCGACTCAAAATTGTGAGTTATTATGGGGTTTTAGAAATAAAAATGTTATTTTATTAGTTTAAGGTAGTGTTGGGGATTCTTTTTATGTGTTCAAATCTAAAATTTAATGAAAATAATATTTTATTTAAAAATAATTTGAAATGTCAGATTTTGGTCCAAGGAATACTTAATTATGTTATTTTATTGTTTTTCTATATGTTTTAATGCAATTTGTATTATGAAAAACAGTTATACTCCGGACACTGAACAGATATAGTTAAAAAAAAATCAAGGCAGCACAGATTGTTCCGATTGGTTTTATGTGAAAGTTAAATTTACAATAGAACATTTTTGTATATGAATTGTTAATTCGTTATAAATGATGTCACTTAGAGAAATTTATACTAGTATAAATAATAACCATACATTTTAAAAAATTGCATTTTATTAATTTAATAAAAAAACCATGAAAAGTTCGCGAGTGCTATGTGTTTACACATATTATAATATATAATAATTATTTTTTACAATAAAACAAAGAAATTACATACAAACATACTATATATACGTCGCATGGTAAGGTGGCAATCTCAGAACAGTTCTGTTGCTTTCCTGTGTTAATTCGTCGATTACGTTAGCACTCACTGTGTTTAGGTGCATGCTGTTTTACTTAAGATAACAATTCAGCTCTCACATACTGTCTTCGTAGGGGATAGTTTTTTCTGCAGCCAGTTATGTATGTCAGCTTTCTTTGTTGCTAGACGGAATTTTTTTAATTTTTCTTATATGATAACTTGCGTTATCCAAGACGATAACGCAACCTTCTTCAAGACTGGGCAAAATATTTTTAAACCATTGTTCAAATGTATCTGCGTTCATTTCTTCATGGTAGTCATTTGTTTTCTTGGATTTCAATAACAGTAATCCATTATCTACAAAACCGTCATCAGATCCTATATGAAGGGTGATGAGCCGCTTTCCTTTCCCCGATGGATTTCTCAAGTCAGTCGATAACCCTCTTAAAAATGCATCTCGTGGATTTGTTATGGACATGTCAGCCCACACTTTTTTTGCCATTTTTGTCTTCTTCGGAAACATTGTCCAAAATAGCTCTTGGTCTATGACACGCCTTAGGAGCAGCAAAATAATCAGGATGTTGCTTGTGCTCACGAAGTATGTTGTAAACACTGGCCAGACCAATTCATAAAATTATAGTAAATAAGCAGTGGGATTGGAAGGTAAATTAAAACATGACCTATCAATCTAGCAACATTTTCCTCTTTTTCGTGTTTTTTCCATTGAGGATGCTGCTCTTCACACACTTTAAAAGCGTTCATAATTATTTGTTTCACCTCTACAGAAAAGTGCTTTTTTGGCGTTTTTTTTGGTGGTGACAACTGAATATTGTTGACGTTTTCATCATCCATTTTTAATAATTTTGCAGTAAGGAAAATTCTACAAATTAACCAACTCATTATTATTATTAACTTTTCATATAATTCTAACTTACTTATTGACAACCGTTCGTGTATTGAATGGTGCGAGTCTTAATAAAGACTTGTAATGTACCTAATATGTAACACAGTTGGAAAAACTGACGGAACTTTCAAAACAACTGACGTAAACGCATGCGTGAGAAGCTGGCGTTTGCCGTTTGTGTTTGTATGTGTAAATGAGACTTCTATCGAGTACCGCCCCATTTATTTCAACCAATGGATATTCAAGTTTCAAGTTGCATCTGAATGTCTCTGGTTTTTCATTACTATATCTGTTGGGTAAACGCAGTATAGTAATTTCTAAAACGTATTTTGGAAGGAGGACGTGTTGTTCTCATATTTTATAACCTAAAAAAAACAAGCATGATAATAAATTGGAAAGATAAAGTGAGGTTACAAATTTTGAATAATTGAAATTCATGCATATAAATGGATATGGCTTACCTGTTTGTCATTATGTCAAGAAAATTATAAATCATAGAATTGATTTGGATAATTTCAACACTTATGGAACTTATTATTTTGAAATACATTTGAAGAAGAATTTGCAGACTTGCATTTTAAAAATCTCACCAACAGTAAAGAGTTTGGTTGTGGTTACCATAGCAGAATTTTCAAATCTGAAGAAGTGCCTAGTGTGCGACCGAGAATTGTAAGTGGATTTAAATTTATACTGGCCATTAACGTAAAATAAGTTAAAATAAAATAAAAAGATCATTTCGGACAAATTTTATTAAAATTATAAAAAAATATATAACAAGACTTAACTATTGAGACAATTTAAACTATTTCTATTATATATTAAAAAAAAGAATTGAGAAAATTCGACTACATTAATTTTTATTTAAATTGTTGTTATAAGTAGTTTAGTTATAAGGTACAAAAATTGAAGTAGAAATCCCAAACATTAACATAACCTATAAAAAAAATATTAAAAGGCTGATTAGTAGTTTTTGTCAATTGTTTATTTTTTATTGGTGTTTAAATGAAATAAAAATTTCTGTTTCTTCCTATATATTGTTAATTTTTATTTATTGTTCATTTTTCTTCCTTGTGTGGAAATAATTTGTGATTTTCAGTTTGTTGCAATTTTCCCAGCTCAGGTGTTACGACTAAAGGTGGACCCATTGATAGTAGAAATTGGTAAGGTAAGGTTATTGTATTCTAAATTTCAGAGATATTTGTCGAGTGCTTTACTGAAACTAAAGTTGGAGCTAGTGACGGGGCAAAAATCTATTAATAAAATATTGTAGTGGTATGCTGTTGTGTTGTAATTTGTTTTGTTAAGGTATACACCATATCACTGCAATAGGTATACCACATAATTAATGAAGAAAAACGTAAGTGGGATTTAGACAAAGTAGTAGAGGATATTGTGGAAAATATTATAAATTTAGGATCGGAGGGAAAGTTCCAACCCAACGAATCAGACGAAGATGTTGATATTCGGCCAATATAAAATAACTTTTCAGGTTTTTTGAAACATAGTGACGTTATAGTGTCATAATAGTGTGCATTATTTATTAATTCTATTTATAAATTGTTCATAAGATACACTGGCATCTTGTACAAAATCACAGAAATAAATTTTATATATTTTTTAGTAAATATTTTGAAAACTAAAAAGTATTATATTTCAAATTGCCCGGTGTTTTAATTTTAGGTAATTAAGGTGATCGAAACTGAAATAAATCCGAAGAAGTCCCCAGGTTTCGACCTAATAACTGGAAAACTCCTAAAGAAACTTTCATATGAGGGATTTTGTATGATAACTGTGATCTATAATGCGATATTAAGGACGGGATACTTCTCTGGCCAATGGAAGGTGGTTCAAATAGCAATGGTCTCAAAACTGGGGAAATTACCATCAGATGTGGCATCATACAGACCCATTAGTTTGTTACCCATCCTGTCAATGGTTTTTAAAAAATTTTTCGTCAAGCGAATGTCGCCGCTAATTGACGAACATCGGCGAATACCCAACTAACAATTTGGATTTCGTCAACAATAGGCTACAATCGAACAAGTACACGTAGTTGTATCAAAAATCAAGTTTGACCTGGAGACCAAAAGATTTTGTTCAACGGCATTCATAGACATAAGCCAAGCCTTTGACAGGATGTGGTATGTTTGTAGATCTACTCTACAAGCTCGAGCCATGCTTACCGTTTACCTTCTTTCAAATGCTCACGTCATACCTCACTGAAAGATACTTTTTCGTGAAATAGCAAGACTCCACTTTAGCTCTTCTACCCATAAAATCTGGTGTCGAATGACTGGTCCGATTTTATACCTAATTTTCAACTAGAAACACGACCCTAGCAACCTTCGCGGACTATATAGCAATACTGGTTTCCCATACTAATGCAAATATAGCTTTCAGAAACTTACAAAACAAAACCTAAGCCTTTTTGAAAGGTCATAGAACATGACGCATCAAAGCAAATATACAAAAATCAACACAGACCACTTATACTACTAAAAAAATTATTTGTCCTCTAGTTCACCTCAACTGAAACTCACTGCTCCAAAACGATTAGGTCAAATACCTAGGGATCCATCTAGACAGACGTCTTACATGGTCAAAACATATTTGATATAAAAGACTACAACTAGGTTTAATCCTCAGAAAATACTGACTAATTTGACAAAACTCGGAATTATCTCTTGGAAATAAATTAGTGGTGTATACAAGTAGCAATCGAGGCCATGTTGTGCTATGGTATTCAATTATGGAGAGCAACAAACGAGTCAAACATTGCAGCGCCTTCAGTCTAAGACTTTGAGTTTTATAACCAAAGTCTCTTGGTTTGCGCCGAACCACGTAATCCAAAGTCACCTCAACATACATTCTATTTAAGAAACCATCAAATAGCATAGTATCAGATATCAAGATCATATCAGAACCCACCCAAACAACTTAGCAGTCGACATACTGACTGCCCAAAGCCACACAGGCTTAAACGTTTCAATCCTTTGAATCCTCTAGAACGCTTTTAGCATTAGTATAAATTCCCAAAAAGTCTAAATAATATATTCTATATTAATTAACTATATATTGGTTGTTGGTAAGTCCGCGGTGAAAATTGGGTATACAATCGGACCAGTCACGCGACACCAGATGTTATGGGTAGAATAGCTGAGGTGGAGTCTTGATATTTTAAGAAAAAGTATCTTTCAGTGAGGTATGACGTGAGGATTTGAAAGAAAGTAAATATGGTAAACATCGCTTGAGCTTGTAGAGTATATCTACATTTTTACATACATGCCACATCCTGTCAAAAACTTGGCTTATGTCTATGAATTCCGCTGAACAAAATCGATTTGGTCTCCAGGTCAAACTTAATTTTTGATGCAACTATGTGTATTTGTTCGATTGTAGCGTATTGTCGACGAAATCCAAACTTGTAGTTGGGTATTGCTTGTCGTCATTTAAGGAACAATTTTTTAAAAACCATTGACTGGATGGGTTTCTCCGATTTTGGGACCATTGCTATTTGGGCCACCTTCTATTGATCAGAGAAGTATCCCGTCCTTAATATCGAATTATAGATTATTGTTAACATGCGAAATTCCTCATATGAAAGTTCCTTTAGGAGTTTTCCAGTTATTAGGAAGAAGCTTGGGGACTTCTTCGGATTTATTTCAGTTTTGATAACCTTAATTACTTCGCGCTTGAAGGAAGTCCCGTATGAAGTTTTCTTCTTGAATGATAAGAGGCGTAAACACGTTTGCCAGATGTCCACCAGAGGTATCTGCAGTTTGACTATTGTCTTTAGCCCAATCGCCAAGTATTGCATTCTAATCGGAGGGTTTTGTGACTGCGGTTGATTGATTTTTGTGGCCTTCCGTAATGCAGTCAGTTGCTTTAGTTGCTGTTAGGGAGTGGAAATAGTTCTGGAAATATTGATTTTTCTGCTCATCTAATAATTTCTTAAACTCCTTGTCGGCCCAATAGAACTACGGTTTATCGCTCGGTGCTCCAGTAAGTAACTGCCATTTTTTTCTGAGAGCTCGTTTTTTTTGTATTTTCTTTTGGATACGTATGGAGCAATACTGTTTTGGATTATTGCGGTTTGTTTCTGGGGTTGCGTCGCATGCTGTTCCCTAGATCGATTTTATTAAGTACTGGACAGATTCGTAGATATCGTGTTTACTTTTTAGGGGAAGATTTACATTTAGTTTAATTTTAAAACTGATAAAAACAGTCAATTACGTATTTCAAATTCAATGCAATGAAATCTATAAATAAAACTTCAAGCTTTTTGTTTTATAGTTGTATTTCGTGCTTATTTAAACGTCCCCAAAATGGAAATATTGCGGTAAACAAGTTATAGAAAAAACTTCTTTTGATGTTAGATTAACTACCCTGTAAACTA
Source organism: Agrypnus murinus (assembly GCA_929113105.1). Classification (NCBI taxonomy): domain Eukaryota; kingdom Metazoa; phylum Arthropoda; class Insecta; order Coleoptera; family Elateridae; genus Agrypnus; species Agrypnus murinus. Next base: position 158,027,185 of record OV816025.1, read on the forward strand.
AAGTATCATGAATCTGTAAATAGTTAGAGTGTATTGAGAAGGACCCGTACCAAATTCTCAGCATTTAATCTCTCTGGGATACTTACCGAGAAACTAAGAAAAAAATTCTTCAATTTCATGTGGCTGCAGTTTATAGAGGTACATTTTTCAATGTATGTAAGTCACGTTAAATCGGCGCTACATTGACATCAGGCGCGCTGTTAAATTCTGGACGTACCTTATTGAAATACAGTGTAAGTTAAAAGAGAGAAATGATCTTTAATGAAACCAAAATAACAGAATGAAAAAAATTTGCCGGTGTGGTCACACACCCTAGTTCGCCGTTGTGGTCATTTTTGCTGTTGTGGCTGTTGGCCGTTATGGTCACGGAGGCCGTTGTGGTTATGACCACAACAGCCAAAATAGCAATTGGCCGTTGTGGTCATTGGCCGTTGTGGCCAGGCCCCAAGGGAATTTATCAATTTAATTATTGAATGGACTAACCTTATCTCAAGAAAACAGCTGGTTTTTAATAATGTTGATTATTACTATTTAATTTGGAGATTTATATGAAGAGAGGTGAAGGCAACAATACATTGATATTTTTTTAAATATTTTAAGGTATTTAATTAGTTTAATTTTAGTGTTTAAGATAATAGAAATTCCATAGGTATTAATTCTGAAGATAAAAAAAATTAACTATCTTAGGATTAATTCACGGTATCCAAATTTCATTTTTTATTTATTTCAGTTTTTTAGTTTGTTCACTAGTTGTAGCAAATAAATTTTGTCATTTCAATTCTAAAGAAACGTACGTTTTTTTTGTTTTGTGTGTAATTTAATTATGTTTCATCGATCCATATGTGGTTATTGCCATAATAAAGCGACCCGCCTGTTGAGTTTCAATTGTGGTAAGATTCAAGCTTCACAGCAATTATTTTAGCCGAGCTTTTTCTTTTATGGTAAAGGTAGGTAGGTGCTTTATATTTGGTATATATCTTCACTGTGCTTTTACTGAAGTCTGTTTTGTGTGTTGCTTTTATTGATAATTAAATCAATTTTAATAAATTATCAAGCTTCAATTCATTTTCATAAACAACTTACAACATAATTTATAAATAAAAAAATTGCTCTCCACATTTTTATTATAGCAATATGTAAATAGTACAAAAGAGCGTGCTGTATAAATGTATGCATAATGTTTTGACTCGATTAATTTCAAATACAACATAGGGAAATTCTGCATATTGCAGTTTAATTTAATAGCGCTGTATATTTTTATACTTAGGTATTACACTGGTCATTTCGGTCCGTCAGAATACACTAGCAAGCATTAAAAATACAGAGGGAACATATACAATTCAGACGGCACCCAACGAGTCTTTATAAAGTTGGTAACCTTGTGGCTATGAAAAGAACTGAAGTTTGAACCTGGCTTAAAGCTAAAACCTAACTTTAAAAGTCCCTATAAGGTGATCAAAGTAATCATCAAAATGAGACATCATGACGGCCCTTGTGCACGACATCGACCTGTGATGAATATATGAATCCATGGCATGGGTCGGAATTTTCGAAGTTGCAGATCTATCATTCGAAGAAGAATGGCCAAGTTGTGAGATGTGAAATGATTAGTGCGGGGGTGAAAAGATAGAAATTAGGATGCAGTTCACAGGTTGAAGACTTGTTGAGATGATAAATACGGTTACCTATACAGTTATTTATTTTATTGTGTCTGTTATTTTAGATTTATATATTTTCATTATTCATTTAATCTTATTTTGTACACGCTACTGGGTAATTCCATATCAAGTGATCCAATTTTTTGGAAGTTTTAACCATCACCCTCTTTGATTTTTTTTTAAATTTGGCACAACTGTTATACTCCTAAAGATAAGTAAACATCTAAAATATTATATTTTTAACTCAAGTGGTTCTTGAGTTGTGCCCTTTTAAAGTGTACAAAAATGAGTGATTTTGAGCAAGTTGGAGTTTACGTTTTCCTTTAAAACTTTTGATAGAAATAAGTGAAAGGAATGAAACAAAAACTGTTTTAAAGTCCATCATTTGGGCATTAAGATGATGGGTTGCATGGCATACTTTAATATGAAAAAAAAATATTTTGCGCCCCTGAAGTGTTTGAACTTGAATTTCTCAGAAAACATATTCTGAAAGAAAAAATTCTGAAAACAATTTGACATAGAGTTGCATATCTTTTAAATATGTGTGCCAAATTTCAACTTGTGATCTCAATAGGATCGTTAGTAAACTATTTTAACAAAATAGCAATGTTCAACGTTTTACCATTAATAATGTTTTCAATACTGGGAACATTGAGAGCTTTGTTTTATAAATGATTATTTTCTGTTTTGGTAATTACTTACAAACAATCTGGGTTAGATAAAACATTAATTAACAAATTCCTGTAAGAGTTTTTAAAAAATGTTTAATTTATTTGTGAAACGTTACCTAAATAAAATATCCTGGGTACACTTCAAGAAAATTTTTCAATATTATCAGAACACGTACAAATTTTTATCAACTATAACAAATTAAAATCACTTTGATGTACAGTATTAATGTAAAATATTGCATGCTAATTCCATTTCCTGATAACTTAAACTGTATGTATACGACCTGTCGCTGTATTTGGATCTACTTTCCTTAAAATCTGCTTGGGATATCTTGGGATAGAAATTTTGGTGCAGGGCCAGCAGGATGTAGAAATGACGCGGTGACTTCACATTCTTTACTATCTGAAGACATCACATGGGATAACCACCTCTTGCAGTCATATTCACATGTAACAAAATTTTCATATATTTCTAATGTAGGTCTAATTAGTTCATCAGATGTGGAGTATATAAATGTCTGATCACTAGCAAGAGTAGAATTTTATTAATATATTATTTTCTGAGATAGGTATAAAACAGTGAAATTTCTGTATCCGAACAATTGTTTTTGCTTTATCAAACCAGTCATAAGAAATTAAGATTTACATGTATTCAGTATGATACATTATTATGCACTATTGGTTTCATAATGATCTAGGACAACAATGCTAATATGATGGTATTTTATATTATTTTATCCTATGCATTTACACTGGAAAAAAAAGAATAAAATAGCAACATATAATTAGTCTCGTTGTCCTAGATCGTTATGAAATCAATAGTACATACTGATACTGTCACTAGGTACTGAACAGTGGTGTTTTAAAAAAATATATTATTAATAATCCCATTGAAATCTCAAGTTGAAATTTGGGAGACATAGGAATTTAAATTATGCAAAGTTTTAAAAAATCATCCAGGAATAATTAACGTTTCATCTAACCCAGATTCTTTACAAGTAATTACTCAGAACAAAGAGTAATCATTCATAAAACAAAACTCTAATACCAATAATATAGTTACCAATATTGAAAAATATATTTATGTTAAAATGTTGGACATTGCTATTTTGTTAAAATAATTTAGTAATGATCCCATTGAGATCCCAAGTTGAAATCTGACACACATATTTAGAAAATATGCAACCCTACGTCCAATTTTTTTAAAGTAGATCCAAATACAGCGACTGGACGTACATTAGGGTGGAACGAAAAAAACAAGTTTTGATTTTTAATTTTTAATAGCGCGGAAAGTTGCCTTTTGGTGCAGATAAGATAAACAAAATATATGAAAAATATTGGAGCACGTTTTGAGGTGCCGCAAGTACCATAAAGTTTCATAAAATTACAATTTTCACTACATTTTCAAGTTTTTTTAAGAAGTTTTCAAATACATTTTTTTAATTTCAAATACTGCCAAAAAAGCTGTTTTTATATCACAAAAGACATAGAATTTTTTCACCTTTTTGCATTATGTCTTGAGGTGCCGCAAGAGCGGTAAAGTTTTATAAAAGCACACATTTGAAACTTTTTCAAAGATTTTTACGTGTTTCGATTATGCAATAAAAAGTTTCAAGAGGCGTTTTAATATGAATAGAAATATAAAAACAGTTTAATTATTGCATTGGCTGGCATCCGGGAACATGAGTCATCGTGGTGAGGCGTGGGCGGGAGGCTTAGATTTGTTTGACTGTGGTGTCAAGCTCAGATTAGGTGTAACGTGTCAGTCGCTTGGAACTGTTGTAAATAGTTACTTTGATTGTAGATACGTGATTTCTTTGATGGAAAATAAAATAGGAAGACCTTTACAATGGTTAGTTTGTTCCATTGAAATGACCTTTGCGACATCTTTTTTGTCATTTAGATGGTAAAACGAAATGACTCAATGAGTTTGAAAGGCGAAATAGGTCAGCAGCTGGAAAACTGTGCTAATCTTCCTGTGGTTACTTTCTTGCCAATTGAAAGTAACTTTCCTCTTTTGGAGAACATCAATGATTTAAGTACAGATCAGAATTATTTATTGGATATTTGTATGGCTGTATCAAGTGGAAATTCCCCACTAGAATTATCTTTAAGAAACCCTGGAAAAATTGCTCACTCCAGGTGGCTTACATTAGCAAACCGTATACTTAGATTGTATGTGGCAACTGAAAATCCAATTGATAATCTTAAGACTCTGGCTGAGTACATTGTGAAAGTGTATGCACCTGTGTGGTTTAACATTGAGTTAAAACCTTCATGTACTTATGGTGCCAAATATCTATTTAAGCTTATTTCATATTCACGCTATCTCTCTGATGATTTCAAGAACGTTCTTGACCCGGTTATTCAAAGAAATGGGTACTTTGCTGCTACAGGAAATCTCCTTTTGTCCATGCTATGTGATGAGAGCAAAATTGTAAGAGAACTTGGTTTACGACGTGTTTTAAAAGCTAGGACAGAAAGTAGAGGTGGAGTCAGGAAGTTTACAGTTCCAAAGATAAACTTTGACGCAAAGGATTACATCGACATGATATCATGGGCTGAAAATGACTAACTGACCCCCCCCCTTGGTAAAACATGTTTCCAGTAACTCTCTCAAAGAATTTATACAGAAGACATCTGAAGCTCAACCAAATAGTAAGTGGACCCGCTTATCGACTTTCCCCGGCTTCCTTGTCACACGCAAGAGAGGGGTATATTAGCAAAAATTGACTCACGCGAGAGTATGCCTAAATTTAATACAAGAAAACAGTTTAATGTGTCAATTACGTCAGAATAATGTGTCAAAATAAATATTTTGCAACTGATTTGACGAGCTTTTATTTCAACCTTATTTACTACTATTTGTAACAATAAAAATGTTCGCAAAAGTTTCAAAATTAGTAAAAAATACAAACTTTTTGACATTAAAAAATATTTTATTATTATTGTTTTTATTTTTGGGCGAGGAATCAGGATGGCGGAGCATCCTTCGTACCTCATGGCACCGATTACTATGATCATTTTGCCGACCCTACTAGAATTTAGCCGAATCTGGGGGAATTCCACCCCGAATAGGGATATTTATCGTGCCAAACATGGCATTGACACGGGACCTACAGTTTTACTTCCTATCCGAAAAGAAGGCATGTTTTTAATTTTTCTCCGCTATGAAAAATTACCAGCTCGGCCGGGGATCGAACCTGCGATCTTTGGATTATGAAGCAAACATGCAAACCACCAATCCACCGAGACTGGCTTATTTTATTATTATTATTATATTTTGTAATTAATAATCTTTTCCAATTCTAATGCTTATACTCGTATTTACAACTATCTTTTGTAACATTATATGTCCGAGAAAACCATAAAAAATAATTTATCAAAGTTTATAATTTTTCAACATTTTTAATTTTTTTACAAACTGTAAGCTCTTTGCGGCACCTCAAGATGTCGTATAGCAACCAAATTTTTTCTTCTTTTTCTTGAACCTAAAAGGCAACTTTTCCCCACTATTACAAAACTAAAAGAAAAAAAATTAAAAAAGGTCACTTTCGTTCCACCCTAACGTACATACAGTTTAAGTTATCAGGAAATGGAATTAGCATGCAGTATTTTACATTAAATCAAATTTTTGCATCAAATTTATTGACTTATCTGACTTGACTTGACTTTATTGCGGTCCATAGTGATTTTCATTTATTATAGTTGATAACAATTTGCACGTGTTCTGATAATACTGAAAAATTTCCTTGACAAGTGTACCCAGGATATCTTATTTAGGTAACGCTTCACAAAGAATTTTAAAAATTTTTAAAAATTCGTACAGGAATTTGTTAATTAATGTTTTATCTAACCCAGATTCCTTTTAAGTAATTACCAAAACAGAAATAGTCATTTATAAAACAAAACTACCAATGTTCCCAATATTGAAAACATTATTAATGGTAAAATGTTGAACATTGCTATTTTGTTAAAATAATTTACTAACGATCCCATTGAGATCCCAAGTTGAAATTTGGCACACATATTTAAAAGATATGCAACTTTATGTCCAATTTTTCTCAAAATTTCTAATCATATGTTTTCTGAGAAATTCAAGTTCAAAACTTCAGGGGCGCAAAATAATTTTTTTTCATATGTATGCCATGCAACCCATCATCCTAAAGCCCAAATGATGGACTTCAGAACAGTTTTTGTCTCATTCCTTTATCTTATTTCTATTAAAAGTTATAAAGGAAAACGTAAACGCCAACTTGCTCAAAATCAATCATTTTTGTACACTTTAGAAGGGCACAACTCAAGAACCACTTGAGTTAAACATATAATATTTTAGATTTTTACTTATTTTGAGGAGTTTAACAGTTGTGCCAAATTTGAAATAAATCAGAAAGGGTGAGTTACAACTCATTGGATCACTTGATATGACATTACCCTACTACAAAAATAATTTACATATTTGTCTAGTGCTCTATTTGTAGATTACTTTTCTTAGTGGTAATTATAAATTTTTCAAATTTATCATAGTTTAAGCGTATTGACCAGCTGTTAGGCTTGTTCTGCTAGGTTGACATTTGCTGAACTTCACTAATATAAGTAACATCATTGGGTGGCGTTAACGAAATTTTATTGGCGAACTAAATTTCAAATATAAAATATAATTCTGATATAATGAAAGATGAACTTCTTTCGTTTATCTCACGCAAATAACATATAATTGAACTAAAACTATTAATATTTAAACACAAAAGCTAAATAAATTTCAAGTTACAGAATTATTCTAGCAATATGTATTTTTAATAACTGATTTTGCTTCGCCCATTTAAATATTCACTTTTAAGGTTTTATTCATGACTCAGACTCTAATGCTCTCAACTACGCAGCAATCAGAATTAACAATGGATATTTTATAATGCTTTGGAAAACATTCATTATAAATTTCAATTTAAATAAAGCATTTTAATGTATATTATTTTATATACCATTTATTATAAAGCACCATCTCGAATTCAAAATTTCGAGGCAATTTTCTCTAAACGTTCACCAGGAAACCCAAAGCGATAATAGTTACACGCTTAGAAATTCAGGACTTATTTTGTTGGGTCAGGGTTGCGGTATGTAAACGCGTATAATTTTCATATCCTTTGTATCCTTACTAAGCTTTCCAAGCCGCTTGTTCTGAATAGCTGACCGAATTGTATTGTTAAACAGATTAAAGTAATAAGAGGTGTTGATAGTTTCCCTGTGGTTAATTAAACTTAATAGTTATCGTCCTTCTGTTATCTTTAATTTTGCAAACAAATGATACAATATGTGTATCTCTATTGCTACATTTAACTTATTTCCCGTTGTGTATGTTCTACACTTAAAGAGATAAACGCCAGACATTTACGATTGCAGTTGATTCTATAGTCGAGATACACATTGGGAATAACAGCAAGAGCAGAATTAGTTTAATGGTAAAGTAATTCAAGAACATAATTTATTTTGGTTAAACGCGTTTGTTCTCCCATGCAGTAGTTAAACGTAATTTCCCCCCAGACTTTTCCTTTCAACCTAATTTCCGTTTTCCAATAGAGGGAAATGCTTTCATTCACTTCCAAATCTTATTTACATAGCGAGAATGAAATACAACGCCCTTTACGTATTTTTTATTCTATGCATCCAACAGAAACACGAAAAAACTTTCTCACTTTGTTTATTCATTATCTTTCCCGACGTCTGCTGTGATGCATCCGTCATATTGTATCCGAAGAAATATGATTCTATGTAAATTCGAACCGTTTTAAAAGGCAGCTTCTTATTTTAGAAATTCCTTTCAAATTTATTTTGTATCACGATGCCAATAATTCGAGGAAAAAAATAAATATTTTCTGAAAATAACCAAATATGTTATTTCTCAAGCGAAAATGTGTTTTAAAATCTCTAAGGGTCTCCTCTCAAACAAATGTTACCCAATTTATAACATTTCTCACGCAGTTCGTAATTCATGATGCTATTTCAAAAGTCAACGGCGTGTATAACCTCCTTAAGAGTTTAAATATCGTAGTGCCTCCTTTTGAATTCGACTGATTAATGGAAAAGATTCTCAGTTCTAATTTTTGTGCGACCTACGTAATATGTGTCTTCCGTTTCCTTTGAAGCCGAAGACAGGGTAAAAGAAACGTCTGTTTATACAAGACGTTAAACCTTCTGAAGTAAGTACGTCAAAATACTTCGTCTTTAAATTTTGATAACGCTTTTAATTAGATGATCTTATAAAGTAATTTTATATAATAGTATATAACAATAATGACAAGCTCGACATAAAAGAACGAACGCAAATTAGGTCTGTTAATGAAATTACGCCGATCCTTCCAGTAAGTTGACCTCGTAAGTAAGTCTTCCTGCGGGAAAACTTAACATAGGATAAAATGAGACTACATTCGCGTTCCTCATTACATTGAAAATGTTTTGGGGCTCTAGAAGCGTATCATTTTCATTATTTGCTTCGAATAAAAGAACAGCAAAAAATATTCCCTACGCCCTGTTGTTTATTTTCATCTAACAGCCTATTGAAATGTACTTCACATTCCTAGTTACCACAGGAGGAATATTTATTCCCCTTAAGATAACTCGAATGAAATAAATGAACATGTATAAAGATAAATTTTAACTGTGTGGTTTTAGTAAGCGTATCGTTCGTATCTAGAATTATTATAGATCAAAGTGAAATTCTCGTTAATTTTGAACCAGCTCTGTATTTCTTCTGTGGAGATTATAGCTGCTTTGAATGAATAACTGACATATAATTAAGACAAGCATTTCCTTTTCGATAACAAATCTTGTTTTATTTGGGTTTAATAGAATATTCAGAAAGCTTACATGCTAAACCATTAATCCGTTAAAGTATATCTTATGTTTCAAAGAGTATTCTATTGTAACCTTCTTTTTAAATAATACTATAGATGCTGTTTAAATTGTCTATTATCAAGAGGAAATATTTACACTAACACTAATTACAAACAACTATAAACTATTAACAAACTTACACTATTTTATATATACACATTTATATTTTACTACTACACGATGCGCGTATTTAATTAACTCGTTGACTGGTGACTAACCCCTCTCTGTGCGGCGCCGTTTTATATACCGTATACAATACTTGCTGGAATGCGCTAGAATCGCCATCGATGCGTCGTACATTCCGCCGATAATCTCGAATGTTCACTGGAAATGCATAGGGTTTCTCTCGTTCATTACACTGCTCCCCGCTTCAAGTCTGTTTTGTCCCAGAACAAGTTTTATTCTCTGGTTCCTGTAGAAAGAGTCGTGGCGATATCGACAGTTCTCACCTCGACTACACGTTCCATTACGGTAGAAATAACATTTTTGTATTTTGACCTGATAGATTTAATTTTGCAATGGTGTGCTCAATTTTAATTAACTTAAATACTTGTAATTCATCTAAAGCTTATCTTATAAGTCTCGGGCGAAAGACCTCACGGCAAAGATTAGTTTTAGTTTAGTATTTATTGTAAATTCTTCTATTGCTATTTATATTATAATAAAAGGGTATATCATTAGCTGATCATAAAACTATCTCGTTAACCCTGTTTTTGAGGAAAGTCTGTTTTTTGATACAGTGGAAATGTGTATGTAGCTATTTCTAAGATAAAAAGGGATTTCAAGTTACACCATGTGCTCTCATCTAAGTTCTGCAATTCAGAAAATCATTTTATATGAGCCTTTTTGGTTTGCAGGTAGTAGATTAGATTGAGTACCGCAATTCACGGTTAAATATTAAAGACACACTCTCTAATACAAATGTATGAGCCATGCAATACACAATAACGTGGTATAAAAATAAACAAATAAATAAAAACCATCTAATAATTTCACACCGAGAAGTACACTTGAAATATCACAAACAATAAAAAAAACTAGACTATGAGCTTACAAATCATTAGTAATAAAATGATTGAAACATTTTAAACAAATTGCTTAGAGAGAAGTCTAAATAGGTTAATCTAGCTGTAATGTTGCAACAACTGGTATAAAAAAAAACATCAAAAGGTATCCTCTATAATCGGTACAAAAGTTTAGTTTAAATCATATTGCAAACCATTTAGTTCGACGTTTGATTATTATTAGGACGTTTTAGAAGATTAATCTGGCTAATCAATAACATATCATGCACAATTAGCTTGTTGTAATTTTGCTTTTGTACGATTTGAGCACTAAATATGTTAGTTAAAAAAATTATTAAAACTTTCATAACATTTTTTTATGTAATATGGTCACAAACAGAATCCTTACGAATTAAATAATTCATACAACAGTCAAGTTATCTTCCGTTCGTGCAATATTACGCCAAGTTATGCGCATATCTACTAGAGCGGCCCATGTTATTCAACCTTCTGCAACAACGACTCACGTTATTCAACCATCTGCCCGACCAGCTGCGGCCACGCAACCCACAATTGGCCATTTATATGTTAATCTCAACTGCAAGGTTGCTCTCGTTTCATGTGCAGTCAAGTCGTCTACGATTCACAACCAGCTGCGCATTCCTTTCTGATTTCTTTTACGTCAGGCAGTATATAAACCCGCTTGCAATGGCTTGGAATTTAGTCAGTGCTTTGACTCGAAGAAGCCACATTCAAGCAAGCGGGTAAGCGCCTTTATATTTATTTTATGCTTTGGAGTTGGAACCTGAAGCCAAGCGGCATTGGTTACCGTTCCCCTCACTTCGCTTAGTTCTGCTTAGTTATGAGAGGGTTGTGCTAAGGTTCTCTCTTGCTTAGTTCTGTTTAGTTAATAGGGAGTTGTATCAAGGTTCTCTGTGTGTATACGCTTAGTTTGTAGATCTAGTGCTACATGGGGTGGTTCCGATCGCCCTGAAGTTTATTATTATAATTAGGAGGACCTGTACGTCCTCAAAACTATATAACCACCATGTGTAATACCTTTATATTTTATTACTTTGTTATTAGTATATAGTTGTTTCTATGTCTTGTGTTTTCTTTCCCATTTACCTCTGACTACGACCTCCAGTCACGAAAACCTCACGTGACAATATATACCTGACAATTGTTTAGATGCAACATGTTATATAGGTATACAACATATACTTGTTCGTTCCCTGAAATACTATTTTTATATCTTATCTCTCGAGGTCAAAATGGAAATTGAGGAGGTGTTTTCCATACGTCTACTCATACCTATCACGGAGTTCTTGTCAAAATTGTATTCAGTCATTGAATTTCGAGGATTTGAAATAATTTTTGAGGTCGCCCAGTCTACAGTGCCTGCTCGATAAACCTAACCATAAGTCTGTGAAGGTTGTTGGATTCTTCCATAACTTTTTCATTATTCCCAAACCTACAACGCAGACACAGTACATCCAAAGTGCTCGTCTTAGATGGTCCTGCCCTCTTATAGAAACCAATTATGTTTCGAAAGCATATTCTGACCAGGTCTAGACAGGAAGGTCAGACACTTGCGTCCTTATTTTGTTGAGTTTTATATCGAGTTTCTAGATCAGGCTGGGCCACCGGAGGGGCCCCTTACGCGTGTCTAACTTCCACTACTGCATCATATTGAGTCATTTGGGTTGTCCTTAACCCTCACTATTCCCCTACGCGGCTCCCACCTCTAGTTAAATTCCCTGTAGTAGCACGTTTAAATAAATATTTAGATAAATGATAAATATAAATTGAAAATTAATGTTTGGTTTGGGATTATAAAAATGCATATTTTAAAAAATTATAACAATATAACCGAAGGAGTAACTAATAAATCCTACATTTAATATAAGCAGATAAAAAAGTAATTTATAAAAATTGCAAGATATAAAATAAAATTATAAATTCATCATTCTTTTAAGATTAGACTAATTTAGACCGGCAGTGATTGCTCTGAGTAGGGGTACGAATGGAACGTTGCACGGGCACGGGCACGGGCGTGATCGTCGCAGTATTAGCAGAGTAGGGGAATGTCTCGAGCTCGCGGGCTTGAGCTTGGCCCAGTATGTTCTAGATAGAGATGCTTGAAATTACAAAATGAAAGAACAACAGAGAAAATACAGAACTCAGAATTGATTCTTATGTATGTCCACTTATCGATTCTCCTTTGTAAGAAATACTTCCGTGCGAGTTAAAAAATACATACTACTACTTCATTTAAATAAATAATTGTGAAAACCCTTACTCTAAAATATAGTCAATTCTTATCAAGTTTTCAGACCTACAGCAACACAAAAACGGATTTTAGAAAATTATCTACCAGTATGTTCATACGAATTTTAATCTTACTTAATCTCATTGTCAGATACTGCTCGACCGATGTTGCTTATGGCGATTTCCTACAAAAGAGACAAATATTAAAAGGAAAGATTTATAGGGTAGGTACTACCCACACAATGTTACAAATTATTAAATTTGCAATATTAATATATTCAAAAACAACAAAGCCTATTGTTACCCACTTTATATGTATTTAGGATCTGAATTAAGCCGTCTGAAAATATAAAATTAAAAGCACTGATCAGAAAATGGGTTAGAGCGAATTCCTGTAATTTATTAGCGTTCGATTCGTGAAAATCTCACACGTAGTTAATACCAGCCCAACATTATTCAGGTATTATTATGATTATTATTGTATAGCTATAGTTTGTATGTTCGCTATTTCCTTCTAAACGGCTGAACGAATTTTAATGAGATCGGTGTTATTCAATTTTTTGAAAGGGAAGAGCATAAAATGATTCAAATTTTGAACAGCTTATTCCCTGCTTTGTGTTCTATTGCAATTAATAGTATGTTAACCTATTTGCACAAACCTACTGAAAACTAGTATTGTTTATTTAGCAACAATTCTTGTCTCAAGAGACTTATCACTTTCATATTTGTTGTCAAAACTCTATTTTAATAAATATCCATATACCTAACACAGGAAATTCAGTAGGAAAGCTTCTTGCTAAGTGCGCATACAATCTGGTGATAGTAGTAATGTAACTTGAGAACGGTCCTAGCGCAATAGAAATTAAAAAACATCTAAAATCTGATTAATTTTGACATATTATCATGATATTTGATCATTTTGTGGAGAATTAACTCTCATTATAATATTTAATAGGAAGATTATATGCATTTTTATAACTACCCGATTTAATGGTTACATAACCCCACTTTTAAATCAATAAATTTTGAAAAAAGTAATGGTTGGATCTGATTGATGGAATCACATAAAAACATGTTTCACAAGCTACGCCTTTCTAACGTTTAGTGAACATTCAGATAATATTGTTAATGATTAAATCTTAAGATTTGTGGAGAGAGGAATGTGTAAAAAAGTGTTTTAATGAAATAAAGCCACTTATTAGTTATAAGAAAATGTTCTTTCGTCGACATTGAAATTAAGGGTATTACTCTATTTTTCAACCCAAGTGTTGTATATAGTTGGATTAAGATTTTTCTTTTCTTTAAGTTTGTATAATTAGTTTATACATTCATGACAGTTAAAAATCCGAAATGTCAAGATTGTTTTGTTTCTTTTGTGTCCCAAAAGAGTATAAAAAGGGAATCGATTTTTTAACAATGCAGTAGCAATATTCTATCAGAAGAACAAGGTGTGTTTCTAGCTGATTCAAAAATTTAAATTGTAAGGTTAGAAGTCAACTTTGAAAACAATAAGATAAGGTCATGTCATCTTAAAAATTCATAATTTTATTTAACCTTGTCAATGTTAAATTAATTTTGGAAATATCAAAATGAACTATCGAATTTCATACTTAACTGTTTAATTGAAAAAAGATCCCTTTTTAATTAACAACGATAATTTGGTTTCTGATTGGTCTGGAATTTATATTTGGATCGATTAATATTTTCGTAATTCGATTGATGTATGGTGATGCCAGAATAATTTTTGATATAATTGTTTGGATCAGAGATGGGAGCCGATTAACGAGTTTGTTAAGCAACTCGAACCTACATAGAGATGAAATATATGTGGCGTCAAATTTAAATAGAAAAAGCGAGTTATTAAATCAAAATTTTAATTTAGATACCTACATGTTATTAATTTTAGAAAATAGATTTGTGGTCTACATAATATTTTCAAATTTAAGTAATTTTTGTTGAGATTTTCCAATAAAATGATAAATGAAAAGATTATCTACTTAAATAATTTTTTTAATTTGTTATTAAATAATGAGTATAATTTGATTTGCTTTCATTTGTAATTACTAATTTATTTTTGAAGTTCTTCAAAATTTAATTTGGTCTTAATTTTGTTTTTTTTATTTTCTTTTTAGTAAATAAAAATTTAATATTAGTTTTTTTTAGTAAATAAAAAACTTTTTTTGTATTTTGTCATTTATGTAATCTTATTTATTTAACAACTAGCATTTATTTAAATAAGAATGTTTTACATCATGGAATTATGTTACTCACTACAATACCACAGTATATATAACAATCAGTAGATTCACTTGCATGCTACACCATTCATTTTATTAATCCACCTTCGAATATCACGCCCATAAACGAAGTAGTGGATCGACGTTTATCGGCCGGCATCGCCGGTAAATAAAACGCAGAGCCGCATTCAATAAAATGTCTAGAACAAATATGTAAACAAAATCTCTTGTTATATAATAGTATAGTATTTGATTGAAGTTGTTTTACTTATAGAATCTAATAAATAAAACGATAATCAATTTAGATATTTAAAACATTTATTAAACTAAGTTAGAAGAGTTGTTTCTTGTTACGTCGTTAATTACCAACTAAAGTTACATTATTCTTTCAAGCCATTAACCATATTCTTGCGCTGCAATAGTCATTTCATTTTATTTAGAAATAATTACGAACAAATTCATAGCTGTATACAATTTGAATACCTGTTCAACAAACAAAGGGAGAATCTAGATCACCGAAATCACATACGTACAAAATAGGGGAGATGAAATCAATTTACACTATAATAATAATAATTAATAATAATGAAATTTATTTTCATTCATATTAAATTAAAGACACAATGACAAACAAAATGCTAAAAAGTAAATCCTAACGCACGCTTTGACTTTTTTTAACAGTTGAGAGTAACAAAAGACGCTGTAGTTCACACCTGTTGATAAGGCGTTGACCTAGATTCTTTATTGTTGAAATCTTTTAATAAATCAGCATAAAAAAATTTATTATGTAGGATTTCGTAATCGCTTATTTGTTCTATTACGTGTTAGTAATTCAATTTTAAGCAATTGGTAAATATATACAAAAGTGAATTCTTAAATACGGCATTGTTTTTACGAGCGTATTTATTAAAAAATAATAGTATGTAGGAAAAAATAACCTGAAATCGGAAACCTGAAAAAACTAATTGTAGTTCTTTCCGAGGTATTTTTACAGCCTTTGGCGGCACAACGACTAACACTATGCATTGTTTACTGGCACTAATACTGCACGCCGGCTCTGGTAATTTCGATACGTTCTGTTGCGTGTTTGAAACAGAACTGCTGTCTGGATACTGCCGACTCGCGCCAGCATGCAGTGTGGTGGATAGAAATTATTTGCGACAGTCACATTACTGTATGTTATATATACTGTGACAATACATTTGTGAATAATGCCGGAGCATTATATAAGATTTTTATAAGGTAAGAAGTTGCATTCCATGTTATCTCTTTTTGCAGTTAATCTTTTGTCTATTGTTTTTTAATTTCCCTTATATTCATATAATAACATGTATACTACTAGTAATTTAATAATTTATGAGCAAAACTTTCTAGCGTTGCCCCTGACTACCTAATAGTATTCGTCGGTGGATTCCCGCGAAAAACTCCGGTGAGCTGACTGAAACTATCTGACGGAAACTGTCAAGAAAAGTGGGCATTATTTTGCTTTTTTAGTCAAAATGACGTAATGGAGGTGTCCGACTAAATGCTGGAATATTATCAACGGATTCTTTACTTTAGTTGAATCAAAAACCATTAGAACGTTTGTTTCGCTCACATAATATTGAAGTTCATATCTCTGTTTATAGAGAATTTGCACTACAAGCTTTTGACAGGAAATGACATTAACTACTTATTGTTGCAAAATAAAATAATAATTCTATATATTACATTCTTTTTTTAACTTTATTAATACTTAACAATTTGCTCAATTTAGCAATTAGTAAATTTACTGATTATAATTAAAAGACATGTAGGATGCTTTTCCAATGAATAGGCCTCTTATAGAAATACTTAACATATTACTTATGTATAATGTGTGATAACGAAATTACTAATTAATAACAATGATTAGAAGCTAAATCGGTATTTTAGGTCTATAGGATTAAACCTGCGGAATCTATAAGTTGTGTTGCTATTGTCCAATTTATTATTGATTGGTACATTTCAAGGAATTCCAAATTAGAATTGCTTGTATTACCCCATAGTTGCAACCCTTATGTCCAAATCGGTTTTAATACGGTTTTATAAAGTAAAACATTGTAATTTAATGTTAATTTGTAGTTACGTGCTAGTAGTATCTTAGTTCTCTGCTTGTTGGAGTGTTATTAAGCACCATTGACGGATACGTTTCCCGTTGAAGCGTGCAGGTGACATGGATTAATTTAAATTCACTCGCTCTGATATGCCAGATGCACAACCAATCTTGCACTCAATTCAAGGAGATTTGTAAATTTCTTCAGGCAATCTTTAGGGTTTCGTGAGTAAAGTACAGAATGGGCCTCAAAACGCTTCCTTGCGGCACTCCCGAGCTTACGGAGTGTAATTTTGTGAGTTCCTGTTCTACTTCCGTCTGAAAGTTTCTGTTGGTCGGGTATAATTTTATGAGAAGATAGTAAATTGCGGGAGTGCCCGTTTAATTTTAAATCAGCCCCGTATGCCAGACCTTCTTAAAGGCATGGGCCACATACAAGAACGCAGCGAAACAATACTTCTTCTATTCAAATACCTGTTTTAATTTACTATCCTACAGCCTACAGAATCACAAAGGCTACTTTTATATAGATAAATACCAAACCTACCAAAATATAGCTGTGCTGGAAGTATCAGCTTGACCTAAATAACACTACTTTAGTTTTTGCCGGCTAACCCCAATAAGTCACAGAGGAGCGGGGTAATACAAGATATACAAGATAAGAAAAACAAGCGCCACTTCGTTTTAAAACAATTCTTATTACTAAAGCTTCAAACGTATTAGATAAACGAAGAAATAGATCTTTTACTAACATATTAACAACTTCCACAATTTTAGTCGTACGGATACACTTACAGGTTACAAGCTGGAAAGCAAATATTAAAACTACAATATTAAAAAGCAAATATTACAAATAAATAAATAGTAATAAATGAAACACAAATATGTAGTGAAATGTAAACTTTCTAAGTAGGGCTTTATTGTAAACGGTAAAGGTTCTTAATTATACTGATTAAGGATTTTAATAAGTCTGGTAAAATAGACATAATGGTGATTTGTATCACAGATGGTTATAAATCTTAAAACTACCCTATAATAATTTAACTACTCGAGATCTCGTTTGAATTAGTACTTAAACACTAACATGCATGAGTAAATAAATTGTATAAACGTTTCAAAAATACATGGACACATAGATAAAATGACACAATATATATAAATACATACAGTCTCAAACCAACATCCCACCATTCGATGACCCACGGATGATACGGTTTAAAAGCCTTGCTTAGGGTCTTTTGTTTCACTTCTTCCGGTATAATCTTGTGTTACATACAACAACCCTGTATGTATATATGCAGGTACTAACCCAAAAGGGAAGACCTTCATGTTAAACCAAACCCAAGGTCAAAAGGGCAAGAAGAAAAAAAAAGACCTAAAAATAAAATACTCTGTATGTGGTATTAATGTCAAGTATTTGAAAAGAATTTTACCTTTCGATCAACTGAAAGGTCTTTTATTAAATCATTTCTTCTAGGTAAATGATATAGACTTGTTACCTAAGTGGTTAACACCAGAGTCTATTCTGTCTGGTCGACGATCGATCAAATATAACCATTCAAGTGATCGATTTGGTGGACGCGAGATTTTCTCCCCTAAAGCGAATTATACCAAACCAACTTCCTGTTTCATCTCACATTCAACGATCCTCTAATGCAAGCCCACCATTTTGTTATGCCGTCCGCACCATTGTTAATGCGCTTGACCGCGCTAGCGCGAATTTACGATAATGAGAGGGAAAGGGAAACCAGCGACAACAAAAACTAATGGAGAAGCTTGGTTTTAAACAGTGACCGTAAAACAATGGGTTGTGGATTTCAACGTTATAATCCCGTGAACTTGCTTGGTGGTATCATGTTCCTCCATGAACCAAAATTGATGATCCAGTATCACTTCGTGCTTTTCGAGAAGAGGTTTTATATTCTTTTCAACAAGAGCTTTTCAATGAGGGGATTGAATCCCATGCTGCTATTTGTATTGTACAATTTAAATTTTTGTATTTTATTTTATTGATTGATTTATGACTTGTGTATCTCGTACGGACTTGAATAAATTATTCGTACATTATTTTAAGTTTTTGAATACCCAGTTAAGATTAGGATGCTTATACCAATGACTAGGGTTTCGCAAGATGTAAAATTTGTATAAGGGCTTCGCGGAAAAATAAGTTTGGAAACCACTGGTCTAAGCTATAAGGAATATTTAATACCTTTGTCTACATATAACTTATTATGTATTAAAGATTAAAATAATTTACATCAGTTCGCCGAAAAAGTTTACATGAAGCGGTGTAGTTGGAATAGCGTTAATAAATATAAGCTCAACGGTGTAATATATAATCAACTTATTACCACAGAAAAGTATAAAAATATTGCAAAACCTAAACCATTAAAAGTTTATTAACGAGAAAACAGTAAAAGTGCTAATGGGGAAATACTTAAAACGTACGAATTTATGATTTAACTGTTAATAAAAATGTGCTTTTACTGTTTTAATGATGATTATAAAAGAAGTTGGTATGATAGTATCTAGAGCTTGCACCAACTACGTTATGTTTTACATAACAATGGTCGATAATGACTTAACTGAACATGAAATGCTTGCAATAGTTAATATTTTGATTAAATTTTCCCATCTTGTTTTTTATTTAATTTTACAGCGCAACAAATAAATTTTATTTATTACCGGTAGTGCAGTGTTTAAGATTTGTGCGGAAAGGGGTTCAGTATTAATAGTTTCTCAGCATCAATAGTCTCCACCTCATAAAAACGGTTTTGAATACGGAAAGAGGGAGACAGACTACATCTTTATCCTTGTTCATAAGTTGTCATCGCAACGCGCAAATTAAGTGTCTTTCTATAATATAGTATTTGTATCCCTGTTTCTAAATAGTACTATATTACTAAACAAGAATCAAGCGATACTTTCCTTCGTCTTTACTACAATATCCTTAATGCGGTTAATGTGGCTTAATTTTAGGGCCTATTCATGTATCAATAACCTCTATCATGCCAGATGTTTATCATTTTTATAAATCGTTCTGCACGTTTTCCAATAAGATTCAACAGGATAGTTTTATTATAAAATATGCAACAAATAGACAAAAAAACCACTTCATATATTGCAAGGAAAAAACTTTATAATAATTTAATTAATAACATGTTAACCCCTAGAATTCTTGAAGAGGCCCCACACCAGGGACGAAACGGTGAATAAAATATAATTAATAAACAGCATGGTTTCCTACCTGGACGATCGGTTGAAATAACTTAGTCAGTTACATAGATTATTTACAAAAGGCTCTGGATCAACGCATTCAAATAGACTCCGTATATACAGACTTTAGCAAAGCGTTCGATAAAATCGACCACACAATTCTCAACAAATTGGAAACCATGGATCTCCCCTCAGATTTATTACGCTGGATAAAGTCCTATATCTCTAACAGGTCTCAAGCAGTCAGAATAAATGGATATCTATCTAATTTTATCAGAACCACATCGGGCGTGCCGCAGGGTTTCCATCTTTGACCGTTATTTTTTATCGTTTATATTAATGATACAGTCAATATCATTCAAAACTGTCAAATTCTTTTATATGCAGACGATATAAAACTTTTTCGTGAAATAAAAAATATATCTGACTGTCATTTACTTCAAGACGATTTAAACCGTTTATACATTTACTGTTCTAACAACGAATTGTTTTTGAACCTCCAGAAATGTTATAAAATCGCTTTTACAAGAAACCATTCAGTGTTTGCATATCCTTATTACTTAGGTAATCATCAGTTGCAATTATTTACTTCCATTAAAGACTTGGGTGTTATTTTAGATAATAAAATAATATGTTGTGCTAGTGTGGTATGGAACCCTCAGTACTCCATGTATATCAATATGAGAGAATCAATACAAAAAATATTTGAAAGCTACATTAGTAAGAAATTTAATATGCCAACAACAAGTTATAATCAATTATGCATAGAATTCGGTCTGTTACAATTATGTAGTTTTAGAGAGTTATCGGATGTTCAGTTTCTCTATAGATTAATTACAAGTATTGTAGATTGTCCATCACTATTACAACAAATAAATTTTAACATTCCCGTTCACCCCACTAAAAATAATAATTTATTTGCACCATCCT
This sequence comes from Agrypnus murinus, assembly GCA_929113105.1. Classification (NCBI taxonomy): domain Eukaryota; kingdom Metazoa; phylum Arthropoda; class Insecta; order Coleoptera; family Elateridae; genus Agrypnus; species Agrypnus murinus. The sequence continues at coordinate 158,048,137 of OV816025.1, forward strand.
TTTCAAGAACTAATTCTTATCTTAATTCCCCACTTATACGTATTGTTCGAATATATTTACAATGAAAAATATAATTCAGTTGATCCTTTTTCAATGTCCTTAATTTCTTTTAAAGAGAATATAAAAGCCTTAATCAACTGAAGAAATTTGCATCATCTTTTATCCCTTTGCTTATTAGTTTTTTTCATATAAACCGCATATGTGGTAATGACAAAATGTAATAAGAATTATAGCAAATATTACTATAATATTTTTTATAATTAATTTTTATAATTATTTCTAAATGTTTCTTTCACTTGGCTTTTGTTAGTTAGTTAATTAAGAAGTATTTGTACTTGGGATCTAATCCTGTAAATACTTTACATTAAATAAATAAATAAATAAAGAAATTAATAAATAAATAAATAAATAAATAAATAAATAAATAAATAAATAAATAAATAAATAAATAAATAAATAAATAAATAACTAAATAAATAAATAAATAAATAAATAAATAAATAAATAAATAAATAAATAAATAAATAAATAAATAAATAAATAAATAAATAAATAAATAAATAAATAAATAAATAAATAAATAAATAAATAAATAAATAAGTAAATAAATAAATAAATCAATAAATAACTATAGTAGTTTCTTAATTTTTTAAAAACCTATCTGGTCTTAAAATTGGATACATTATAAAATATTACACTGTTTTGAATACGTGCAGAGGAAGACCTAAAACAGATACAAGTTCAAGAAAAGACTTGATCATCAAGTATGTTGTCAGAAGAACTGGCATATCTTTACCAATTTGCAAAACTTCATTTATGAATATTTTCTGCATTAATGTTCTTTTCTATTCCAAGTGCTTTCCCTCATTCAGGTCCTTCTCATTGTTGAATGCATAATAAATGATCAATTTGATTCTTTATTTGATTATTAGATGTCCATGTTACCTTGTGGCACTCCTTGTCGGTGAAAAGCGTTTTTCCAATTTTAAGATTATACATTCCACATAATTTTATTAATAATAATTCTCCATTTTCATTTCGTATGCCCATACCTTGTTTACCCAAGATGTCTTCAACGTCGGTGCTGTTCTTACCAACTTTTGCGTTTAGATTACCCGTGAGGATTATTATGTTTTTTTCTATCTATTGTACTCAAATGCCCTGCAATTTATCACAAAACATAGTCTTATCTGTGTATTCAGATGTATCAGTTGGTACATAACATTGAATGATGAACCTACCTTAAACCTACTTGTGATGATCTTTCGGAGATTACTTTCCATTCGACTGTTTCCCTCATTTTACTAGTTATTAATATTCCCACACTATATTCATGAACATCGTTATCATCTTCATACCCTAGTAAATATAGCTGCATCCTTCTGTTACTAATTCACCATTGCCATTCCACCTGGATTCACTTAGATCTAATATTGAGGTTTTGTATTGTTTCATTACTTTAATTACCTGAGATAATTTTCCTTACTGGTATAGAGTTCGTACGTTCCACTGTCCCACTTTTATTTCATTATTGTTATTAACATCTTTAGTTTTTATATTCAATTGTTTATTCCGAATCACGTATTTTTACTTTATTTTTGTTTTATTTCCATATTCATTACCTTATGCAAAGCCGTGGTCATCTTTTCATTTTTTATTAAAGATATATTATAATAATAATAATTGCTACAACCCATAACCTGGAAACCAGGCCCCAGAAGCTATAAGCTTGTGCGGGTGGGAGGGGGCGATTATTATTATTACGTAGGCCCTACATGCGGTTGCAACCGACTTACAGATAGAACAGCGCAAATCACACATTTGTGTCACAGCTAAGGAAAACTGCAGAAACCCTTAACCAGATCTGCCGGTACCGGGAGTCGATCTCGGGCCGCTTGGGTGAAAGTCCAGCACGCTAGACATTATACTACCAAGGCTGGTAAATGATTGTAATATGAATGTTAGTTTTTGTCTCCAGTGCATTTCTGTCTGGTTGAGGATGACTCCACTCGAGAGTCTTTCATTTTGGATTACACTTTAAAATCGCGCCTCAAATCGCATTACTATTGAGAAATCAATCGCCAGCGTCTGTCATCTGCACTGGATATAACGTATGTGTGCTGTGGAAGATGTACGAGTCATATGTTACAGAATAAGCTACATATTACCTCTGACAGCAGTCTATAGTTTTACACTTGTGATAGGATCTTTCAAATCAAAATTAGACAAAGAAAAAATACACTACTTCGTGTGGCCCGAGATCATCAAATAGATATCGTTTAGTATAGCCGATGGATGTGGGGTGCAAAATAAAAACACGACCCTCATCTGCAGATGACGAATTTGAGAATTATCGTATATACTATTCAGAATATAAGTAAGATTAGGGTGCAAAACACTGAGTGATCACTTGCTTACTTAATTTTTACCTTACGGTAAAAATTAAAAATCTTTGTAACTAAGCAGGCATCCACTATGCCAGTTTTGCCAAGACAAGACTTCTTGTTTTTTTTTGAAAGGTTACAAAAATATCAAAACATTACAATCACTAACCAACCAATTTTACACAATTACTACAACAGCTAAACATTTTCAACTCCTCATCCGTGGTTATGTATTTTTAGAGGAAAAAACCACAATCTCCACTATCTCCGGTCATTACAGCCAATTTCGAACTAAATATAATAGTACGAGAGCTGGCAGACAAGGCACTGAAAGATAATGATCAAAACTTCCACTGATGGGAATTATTTTATTGGTGTATGGGTATGCCAAAATCCATTGTCTGCCGTTTCAAAGTGGTGGGATTAACATGATAGGTATATTAGAAAAAGGGTTGTTTTGCGGACTCAATGAACTACATTTATCAAGATAATTGATGAAATAATTGGTATACATAAATAGTTTATAAGGCGTTTATACCTAGGCAGACGATTTGTTTGGTAACTTTATGTATGGCAAACGCTTGTCAAAATGCTAAAAATCTCCTTTTAGTAAACCATATTGTTCAAAAAAAATTGTGTCTTTTGATTCATATTTATGGTACAACAAAATATAAATTGACAGGCAAAGAAATCGGTAGCAGCTTCTGAGCAGACGCTATCAAAATGACCGGTCCAGTATTTATGAACATTACAACTATCAAAGAAAATGATGTAAGCTATAGTAAATACAACTATTCAAGGTTATATTTCCATTCTGGCAGACGAATTCTTTGTAAATTTATATACGGCAGACGTCTGTTAAAACGGCAAAAATTGAATTTTGGTGAAATTATCAAAAATATTTTTTCTACCAATCTTCTTATATAAAAATAAAAAATGCGTCGGTAGACAAAAAACTCATTAAAAGTTTTCCAGCAGACGCTGTTGAAGAAGCGTTTTGTGTAGCAAACTTAAAACATACAACTTTTATACATACATATTTAGTTAATTACATAGTACAGTTCGTCAAAATAAAAATATTTGTACAAAATAAATGTTCCGGTAATCTAATTCTCAAACTGCAGAGAATATGCTACAAAGAATAGCTTTACGCTTGCCCCTATTATATAAAATATTAAATATTCAAAAAGATTCATTCCCAGAAGACCTCCAGTTAGAATGCATTTTTAGTGGCGAATCTAAAGGTAATATACCCGGAAACGTAAAATTTCTTCTAAAACACCTCATTGTTGGTCTGCGACCAAAGGAAGAGGACGTCAAAGTAAAAACGTCATATACAAGTAAATTCTCTTGCTGATGGCATTACATATATACGACGTGACAAATGGAACTGTTACGCTCTCTAAACACCTAAAACTTGGTTTAACAGTTAAAATGTCGACTGGCAGTAGAAAAGTTGTTACATTACTACACAGATTTGGGAACTCTATTAGCTATGACTTAGCTAAAGAATATGCATAATATCTATATGCTTCTTTAATTAACAGAAAACATACTCCCCAATAACATTGTATAATAATCAAAGCTGGCCTGGTAGCTTTGTCTTTGATAAATAATTGTTATGGTATAGGTATATGTTGAAACTTTAACCGGTAAAGACACTACATGAAAACTTTATATGATACGATAGGAATATTCTAACAAGAATAAGAGAAACTGGTAAATTCACTTTCTTGCCAAGCTCTTTACAGCTGCCAACAACAGGGGCGCTTAAAACATGTAGGCGTAAATTAGAGGCATCGGCAAAGAAAATTAAACCTTACCGAAAAATTCCAAAAAAATGTCTGATAGTATTTTAGACTTCACCGATCCAATAAGATCTTCTAGACCACATAATTTACCAAAATATCGGAAATACAATAAGTTTTTCATAATATCCCGTGCTATTTTAAAATAAGACCTACCGATGTGGGTTGGCTAGAAATGGCTATTCGGAAATGTGTGTTGTTGGCTCTCATTGGCAAAAAGTCAGCAAATCTTATTGCTACAAATTAACATGTCTCCTACTTTGTCGGCTGTAGTAACAGAAACCTTAAATTTGGTCAAAGAAATTGCTCATGAAACAAAGCAACAAGTAACCACCGTTACATATGACTTGGTCATAGCAAAAATTGACTTTCAGATTCAGAGTGCAGATGTCCGGACTTACAATACCATATTTATATAATGAGGAGCTTTTCATATCCAATTGTATTTTGTTGATATTTGAGATAAATTTCTTCTATAAGGTTATGAAAATACTGTCGAGATATCCTTAAAGGAACTTTGGGAAAATTATTCAACATCGGCACATCTACTTTAATTTAATGCAGAACTATTTAGAATTTTCAAGACTTTTTTTCGACTTTGACGTTGATACATTCATGTTAGGAAATATGTCCACAACTCTCTGTCTACAATAATTGTTTAAACATGGAAACGGATTATACAGTTGTAAACACAATTTTGTAAAGGGTTGTTTTTCTGATAAACAAACCATTTTCTATGTAGGTCGCCAGTGCATGCCGAAGATCTGCAGTAATCTCCATTAAAAGTTCTGTAAGTGCAAGGCAACACTTGTCCCAAAGTCATCATTGGAAGAAACTTATGCTTCAATACAAAAATATGTCTGTAAGTTAATGATGCCAACAAAATAAGACGGGATTATTTTGTAGGCACCTACACATGCATATCAGCCAAAAATCCACTTGTGTTGGAAAAACCTTAACCGCTGTTTCTACATTGTAGAGCAATACTGATGGAAAAATAAATATAACAACTCAGGTAGCAGCCCTTTGAATAATATGCCACTAAAATCTGGCCAGCTTTTAAGTTACTCAGTCACAGATGGAATTATAAAATAACAAATATGTACCTTGTTCTTCCAAGGCTTCCAAACGCTCCAAACGGATTAAAAGTTTGAAGTTACAATGGTTTGTTCGGATCGCGAGAACTTAGGACACTAGAAAATGGCGGCTGTGACGAAAGTACTAATGGGGCAAATTAATTTCAGTTAAATGTCGTACAACTTCATTTTAGTTGTACTTTAAAGGTGTTGATTTTTTTGAGACTATCAAGTTTTATCAATGTCTTTGTTTAAAATCATACTGTTGTTTTTGTTTTATACCAACAGCAAGCATCATTATACCCGATGTTATATGGACAGTTTTACCCTAAAGTTTCTACAGTTTCTTATCTGCGGAGGCAATTTTCGTTTTAAAATTTATGGAAACAGTTTAATGTAAAAACTATTTTCTATAAGTATAATTCAGAAAATGGGATTTTTCCATTTTGACAGACGTCTACCACACAAAGAGTTACCAAAAAAGCTACTTTTGGTTATAGCCACACATCAATAAATCGATTCCCATCAGTGTAAATTTTTATCATTATCGTTCAGTATCTGGTCTGCCAGCTCCCGTACTAAAACGTTTTTTTGTAACGGTAGTAAAGATTTAGGAAAAACTTAAGTTTACTTAAGTAAACTTAACTTTACAGCCTTGGTAGTGTAATGTCTAGCGTTTCGGACTTTCACCCAGGCGCCCCGGGGTCGACTCCCGGTGCCGGCAGATCTGGTTAAGGTTTTCTGCAGTTTTCCTTAGCTGTGACACAAATGTGGGATTTGCGCTGTTCCATCTGTAAGTCGGCTGCAGCCTCACATAGGGCCTACGTAATAATACAAATCGCCCCCTCCCTCCCGCACAAGCTTATAGCTTCTGGGGCCTGGTTTCCAGGTTATGGATTGTAGCAATTATTATTATTATTATTAAATGATGACATTATAATGTAAATCAATTCATATAGATTATTCTCTCAGTAACTATTGGGTACATTACCAATGTCAATTGTTATTATTAAATAAAAGACTATTTATTCGTTCCTTATAAATGAATAGTAGTTATGAAATTACTTTTTGTTTTATTACGAACAAAGAAAAGATAAGTAACGTAAAAAGTTTTAACATTTCCCCCTTACAGTCATATATTTGTAAAAGATACATCAACAACTAAATTCGTGGGTTCACGAGAAACGCAGAAAGCTGCCAGAACCAGAGAAAGTCGTTGTATAACAATTGGGGACTATGAGTTAGGTGCTTGAATTTGTATTCCCGTCCATCCTTCTAAAGCAAATATTAAACATGTGCTCCAAACAAACATCACTGTTTGGGTATGTATATTGTATATATACCTAAATGTTCTAATTTATGTATTTTAGTTAAACATTGGATTTTTAGAATTAGCAAAAGTTAAGAAGTGTTTAAGAGTTAATAACTGAAACCTGGTGTACTTAATTGTTATTAAACTGTCAACTATATATTAAGCCTATATGCTATATCTTAAGCTAGTAGGGGATAGTGAAGCTTTACTACTTCAGTAAATCTAGATATTTCTAGACGTATCACACTGTTTCACCTTAGGTTTCTCTACGGATGGATGGGAGTAAATTGGTGGTTGCTTTGAAATCTGTAAGTTAACAGTATGCTACAAAAACTAGCTTTTCTGTCTTTATTTTAGGAACTGCACTTCATCGATCAGCAATAAATTATATATTTATATATATTTAAAACACAAGGCTTATTTTTGTTCCAGTTCGTTTGAGAGTGATACTGGGCCGAATTACATGTTTCTTTTTTTATATTGAAGCTTTCGTTTTGTATATTAGTCAACACTACTTAATATCTGTATTTTTTAAGTTTTATATTTTTAAACAAATAAAATCTAAAACATTTATTTTGATACGCAAGAGAAGGACAATCTACTTGCAGCCTCCTTTCAGTTCCCTGCGTTGGTTCCTTTTGGAACTATTCACGATTCTAAAAGTTTATACAAACCTGCATTAGTTGAAAACCGCATTTTTTTCTTTTAAACCGCATATGTATTAATAACTAAATGCAATAATAATAATAACATATATTAGTACCTATAATATTTTTATAATTAATGAAAATTCTGTTACTTAGATGTTTCATTCACTTAGCTTTTGTTAGTTACATATACTGTGTCTTCATAATTGGTAGTGTAATGTCTGGGGTGCCGGACTTTCACCCAAGCGGCCCGCTATCGACTCCCGGCGCCGGCAGATCTGGTTAAGGTTTTCTGCAGTTTTCCTTAGCTGTGACACAAATGTGGGATTTGCGCTGTTCCATCTGTAAGTCGGCTGCAGCCGCACATTGGGCCTACATAATAATAATAATCGCCCCCTCCCTCCCGCACAAGCTTATAGCTTCTGGGGCCTTGGTTTAGGTTATGGGTTGTAGTAGTTATTATTATTATTATAAATAAGTATTTGTTCTTGGAATTCATTCCTGTAAACATTTTATATTAAATAAATCGATATATTTAAAACACAAGGCTGATTTTTGTTCCAGTTCGTTTAAGAGTTCCACTGGGCCGGTTTACGTGATTCTTTTTTTATATTGAAGCTTTCGCTGTGTAGCATCCACTTACTGCGATATTTTGTTTTTGTATTTCACATAAATATGAGTAGCAAAGGGCACCAACAAATAAAATAGTATTAGGCTGTTATTGTAGGAAGGTTTAAAGCTTTGCAACTGGTATCCTTTTGCTGGCTTACAACTGGCCCCGCGGAACCCCAAACTATTTCCACGAACCCCAGGGTTTCACGGAACTATTTTTATTTCATGTTTTTCAAGAATTTTTCAACAAAATCGATTTTTGATTTTATTCGTATCATTTTGTAAGGTAGAATTTCCGTATGTATATGTTGGAAGAGAGGACGGTAAGCTGGAAGATGTAACGTTATATTTTTCAATTTAATAAACATCATTTTATATGTATAAATAATGAAGAACCCCAGTACGGTTCTGTGTAGTTTAACAAAATTTGGTTGCGTAATTTGGTTGCGTCAAAACTGCAAACATTGCGTTAAGTTAAATAATGCTTTCTTTCATGTATTAAAAGTCATTTTTGTATATTTATAAATAATATTATAGAATTAGCAAAGTTTTCGTTGGTGTGAATGGTCATTTTAAGATGTTCCCAGGTTTATAATCTTTATTTAGTAGAAGAAAAACATTAACAGAATCCATTTGGCCTTAATTTATGATTTCTGCATACTGCAAATACTGCAGACCTCAATTACGAGTGAAGTCCCTTTATTGCAAATATTCTTTGTTCCGAAATAATAATCTTTGATTGGCTTTGATTTGGCTTGATATTTTAAAGGGGTCGTTACGGTGAATGTATGTCCTTATTATTAAGTATTTAGTTTGGAATTATTGAATTCGATAAAATATTCCGTACTACTATTTATGCCTCAATTTAAGTTTAGTGTTATATCGTACCGTTTTCGTTGTTTGGAAATTTATCCAATATAAGGATTATTTCGTAAGTTTAGTTAATTTAGCGAAGAAAAGTAGTGCCGTCTCGTTTTATATCGGAAAATTAAGTAGAATTTCGTACTATCGATTAAGAATTTGTTAAGCAGCCTTTAAGTATACAGTGTTAAGGTACAGTTACTGTTGTAATTCTTGAGAATCTGTTGTGTTTGGAAGTTATTGCAAATAATTATGTTAAAGTTCGATGAATCTCGTTAAGATAATATAGTTCAAACTTCAAAATAATAATGTGTTTCCGCAACTTCCAGGTCAGCAGTTATTGTGTTTTTTTTTGTATGGTCATTATTGTTTTTATAAAGTATTGTGAAGTTGTTTGTGCAAGGAATTTTTGAACTTTGTTGGACCAATGAAAATGTTCTAAGGTATTGATTTTTTTAATTAAGTTTTTTTATGTAAAATTTATTTGAGATCTCGAAATTAATTGTAGGAATGATAACTTTTTGATTTTGATGTGCTTTGTATTTCTTTTTTGCGTTCCTTTTATGTTTTAATATACAGATTTCAAATTTAATTATCGTATGATATAGCTTGGCTCAAAAAATTGCTGATGTTTTTGTCAATTAAAATTCATTAGTATCGATTGATATGTGTTTGATTAAATTAACGAAAATTTTAAATGAGGAATCTTTCAAAATTGAGATTCCTAGATTTCATTAATTAATCGAAAGCTTTTGGGGTTCACACCCACACCTGAATTTAAATTTGCATAATTAGAGATCTCTGCCATGCGTACAGTACAGTAAGTATTTAGTGATTTGAGTTTTTTATTAAGATTACTGTGACTGTCCATTGTGGTACTTCTAAATTAGTATTTAGAATTTTAAAGTAACAAAAAAGCTCTGTTATAAAGAGAAGAGTGCTAGGCTTAGAATCTTTAACTGGTTATGTTTGGTTGTTTATTTAAATAATCATTCATGGAAATCCGAAGAATTGTTATCACACAACGAATGTTGTATATATTAGGAAATCCTTCAATCCTTTTGACCGCCATATCTTGACGAGGTTTCCCTGGTATACAAATAAAAGCCTAAATATGTACTCCAATCTTATGTATATAATTCCAATGTTATTTATGAAACTCTGTAAATCTTATGTTTGTGTAATTGTAAATTTTGTAAATTAGTCTTTAACTTAGTTATTTCTAAATTGGATTTATTGCGTGTTTTACTTAAATTATTTTGAAGGGTTCCACTCTATAATCTTAATATTCAAAAGTTGTTTCTGAATCCTCAGTATATTCATAAATTTTGAAACATAAAAAGAAGCATATCCACTTCTTAAAAGCACATTAATCCAATTTATAGTTTCATAAAGACTAAAATTTATGAAATCAATGTTGAATCCATGAATTATTATCTTGTGGAAAACCGTACGTTTACAATAGGGTCTTTTAAATTAACGATTTACTCATCGTATTTCTAGAATCTCGTAGAACACGGTTGATAAATAGGTACATAAATATTATCAGTCTGTGCACCGACAAATAACCCTATATTTGTTTTTCTCGGTCTACAAAAACTATAGAGTCAACAAATGTGTATGATGTCATTTAGGTAGCTGAAAATAGCAAAACCATTTATTTTCCACCGCAATTTTTAAAATTACACTGGCAGGATGCTAAATTATTACAATTCTCGTTTGTTTTCTTTTTTCTATATTTTCTGAGATGAGAATTATACATGAATTCGAAAAAAAGGGAAAGACAGAGGTGGTTGTACTACAAAAAGTTGATAAATTGTTTTTCGTACACATATACATGACATTTCTAGAAAAAATAGATGATAAATAGTATATTGTGCTATTATAATTGAAAGTGGCACTTTGTTGACGCAACAGTTGCGCGTCAAACAAAATCATTTTAATCCGAATGACACATTACACACTTTTCTGTAACCAAAAATAGTACAGTGTGAAAAGTGAAAAATATTTAAAACTTAAAAATGATTTTGTTGAAAAACCTTATCTTTTAGTGGTCCTTGCGATAACGATTTTCTGATGTCACTGTACGTCAAATAGAATTTATTTTCCCAGGATTAAGAGTATTTTTTTGTGCAACCGTACGCGATGTGTCCACTTGTATGTTCCACTGCAATACAGGACGCGAAATAGTATATTAAGTATCAAGAACAGTAAGGACAGTTTACCGATCGACGACAATATTGGAGGAGATCGGTAAACTCCTTACTGTTTGAGATGCTTATACTATTTTTTGTACGACCATTATGAATACAAAGGTATTAATTAAGGAAATATCTCCGAAAAAATAGCTTTAAGATAATTTATTTTTGCCCTGTATATCCACCAAACATTAAGCAGGTTTTGTCGTTACCTTGGATACGTTTGTAATTACTATTATTTTTGAATGTCACAATATTTGTCAAACTCGTGAGAATGAGTGAATCTGAAAACGAATATAATTGGGATATTGAAGAGGCCTGAGCAAGTTTAAATAAACAACATACATTTTTTAAATAGTCCAATTATTTAGAAAATAAATGATTTCTCGCGAAAGAGACATCTAAAGATCATGCATTTATTTTATAAATTACATATTATAATTTACTTACCGTTCTGTTTTTGACAGAACTGAACTGTAAGTAATTACTTACCGACGCGTTTTTGCTTAGCTACCAGTAAATATAACCTACTGTTCTAAAAACAAGTATGGTAAACAATCCGAAATAGCATGGTCGTACAAAAACTAATTTTGCGGCCGTTACCCTATGTAACGTCCGTGAAACTAAAATTCATGTCAACTTTCAAGTGATAAGATGTTTTTCGGTTAAGTTGTCAAAAATATAAGAAGCGTTGCCCAGTATTTGCATGTATCTGTAATATTTTATAATTTTACGTGCTGATATTATTAATTTTTGTAATTTCTATATATTTGTGATAAATAAATGTATAAAACAATTAAATGAAAACCCATATAAAAGTAGAAAAATCTGTATTTTATTTTAATTCATAATTTTGTGGCCTTTAAAAAGCATATGAATATCTGCATCTTCAGATATGCCAATATTAAAAATTGATATCCACTTCTAACATTTTATAAGAGTAACCAACTTAACAACAATTTGACAATTGCTATCTAAAGTGAAAGCACTATACAATGAATTAAACCGTTAGTTTTAGAAGTAATGGAATTTGTAATTATATAGTTTTTACGGTTGCACAAAAAAAGTGTACACCGTGTCCGCAAAATTCTTTAGCGTCCTTGAGATTGTCCTACCTCGACCACAAACAGTCTCGGCGACAATGATTCTCTCGGTACGTTAAAGAGAGATTTCGCGGCCTTAGTATACACATAACTAGTAATCGTAAGCAAAACAGGGAGTATAAGCAGAAACTCACATTTCTTGAAGTCATTGAAATAATCTATGTCAGATAGCTAGATTAACTGACAGTAAAATACACTTAGGAACAGGAACGCATAATTACAGGAACGCTAAAAAAACGTCACATTATTAAATTAACAAAGTGGGATAAAAATTAGATTGAAAAGTATGAATTATGATCTCAGAGGGCTATGAGATATTTTAAAAAGCTTAGTATAGGCGCAGTTCCACTGAGGCAACATTTAAACAACATGTGGCAGGCGGATATGATGCATACTATATTGGGTCTTTCAACCGAAGCAGCATAAAGCATGTGTCTTTGCCCGTCATATGCGTCAGCAACGCTAGACGACGTGTGCCGTGTTACATGTCGTCTAATGTTGCACCAGTGGAATTGTGTCTTAAGAAATAAAAATATTTGCAGCATTAATTGATGATCCAAAAAAAACTTCCAAAAATCTTAACATTATTTTATTAGTAATGTTGAACAAATTAATATGAGCATAAGTAGCCATAGTGTAATCAATTATGATAACATAGGAAAAACTGTGACAACTTTACTTCAACTTTATTACGAGATGTGCACAAAGAAATTAGCGGTACAAGTTCTCTTGACGGGATCACACTAAATGTACATACAATTTCGATACTTATTATAGGAAACGTGTTGGTAAACATAATTAATAGATCACTTCAAACATCGTTATTCCGCCTTCAGAAATTGTAGGAACTAGTATATGCCATAAGCCCAGAAATATATTACACGCGTCAAAACTAATTATTGGACAAATCGTTAAGAATCAGCTATTAAATTATCTTGAAAATAATAAATTCGTTTTTAGAAAATCACTCAGGTTTTAGAAGACATTTGAAACATATTAAATATAATTTAAGGTGAAAGTTAATTTCTTAACTAATTTTTTATATTAAATCTTATTACGAATGCAAATTATCACCCCGACTGGGAATCGAACCCAGGACCTTTGACGTGTTTTAGGCTGGTGTTCTATCTCTGAGCTACCGTAAACGTAAGAGCTCATGCGCGTAAACGAACTTATCTACTCTAGGTAGAGTAGTCAGGGTATAATTTGCAAAACATCAGTAATAGAGTTTACCAATCGCATAGAATGAAGTCTTGAGGAAATTTTACTTGTCATGTTTACACGTTATTTTTTCACTCTTGATTAGAGACATGTTACTCGCATTTTATTTTTTACTATGAACGTATTAAAACAGACATGATAAGAATTTCCTTTGAATATAGTCGAGGATCATAAAATTATTTTCCTAAGTTTATTTTCCGGAAATTACACGGACCGTTCTTTTTAGAAAATATAAACAAAATATAAATTAATGTGGGAAAGTCCAGATGCAGCCATGTATCCTCGAACAAATCAGCGCTTTCTACATCGACGAGAATAAATTGTCCGCAGTGACTTTTACTAAAGCACTAGAAACTAATTTCGAGATATTTTAGCTTGTAAAAGGGATGAAACTGGTAAGTGGGTTTTATTACATTGTGAAAGAGGTTTAACAAAACAGTAACGAGACCATTTTCGTCCTAATGATTTATTCTCTTAGAAATTTGTATTTTATGTTTGCTTCTTCGGAATACGTGTAGGAGTTTCTATACAAAACATTTGCAGGTGAATAAATCGGTTTCTGCGGTATTTTAGTTCAAAATTATGTTGAATTTCGAAATAAATTTGGCTTACCAAAATCCCTTGATAATGAAAGCGTTCTACACTTATTAAAAAGTTCGATATACGTATTTCGAAATCATTTGTACGGTATCAAAATTAAATTAATTTAATATTATTAACTTCTAACTTAATTTTCTAGTTTTACGTATAATAATGATGATATTTTCGAAAATTGAAGTTTTCAGTATTTACTGCCCTGCATTTTTATGTTTATCAAACTACCACCGCTAAATTCTGGATTTAAATTGATTGAAGGTTTTTCGCTGAATTTCGTAGTACTTTGGCTGATAGCAAACTTAGCATCTATGTCATAAATATTATAGCTTCTTGAACTTTTAGAATTTTAACACTTTTGCGTCTATCGAATTTGAAGATTTCGTTGATATATTGCTCTATGGGGTAGACATCTCATTTCTGTTCAACTCTGAATCTAGCGTTCAAGATACCATAGAAACGCTCTATAGGATTGTTGGTTTGGATGCAAGTCGTACATACTGTCATGATTATTGACATGCCAAAAAGGAATTCGCCCACACTACAATTTCTAATAAGCATTATTATGAAATTTAAGAGCGACACGTTAGATTGGATGCATAACCACAATTCTCAAAATAATAATTTTGTTTAATTTTTCTTTTATGAAATAAAGTATGGTTATTTATGATTAACATGCACACTTCTACGTACAGTATAGTTAGATAAAGGCTATTTAGAAAACTGATTTTTCCATAGAATCTAGTTAATATTCCTTGTCCATTAACGATGTGAGCGATTATCTCAGTTTTCAATTTAATGAAGTTTAGGCCAATTTTAATGTGAAATAAGATTTAACCAAAAACAAAGAAGGTGTATTACAATGGGGATGTATATAAGTATTTATCTATGACTGCTTTGATAACTGCATATTATATTGAATATTTGAGTGAAGTAACGTGACATATTACTTCACTAATGAAGTAATAAAATAAAAATCCACTCTTTAAAATAATTCGTTTTAATTTCAAACTCAATCTTAATTACATGCTATTATTGTTATAAATATTAATAACACAATTTTCACACCTATTTATAGTAGGACAAGCCATTTCTGATACATTTTTTTTAATACAGCTGTCGATGCAGTAGTTCTGTTATAGTATTTTTGTCACCCAGGATTTTTGAAGCAATTTGTTTTTTATTTTCTTCTGCCGTGTCTATATACCCCTCCGCCACTGTATTTGAGCGCCAGCCCCCATGACGCTTTACAGTTAAAAGATCAGCTCCCGAATTAGCAAGCAACGAAGTAGATGAGCGCCTATAACAATGTCCCGTAAATCCTGCTGGATTAGGTAACTGAAGAAAAGTAGCAATATTCTTGGGGATAGCAGCAAATGTGTTTATACCAACAGGTAACTTTATACACTTCTGGTTTCTTTATCCTAAAAAAAACGTCCATACTGACGTTATTGGGACGTAGTGCAGCATATTTTCGAATTAATTCTAACATGTTGACTCCATCAATTCCGCCTGACGTAATAAAAAATTCTCTGGATATTTTTGTTTTATTGTTTGGTATTAGAACATGGAAGAATTGTCCCTGATCTTTGACATGTGCCAAAAGCATGTTGGTAAGTTCTTGGATCCTACAAACTCCACCAACTCCAATAATTAAAGCAACCTTGAAATTAACATTACTTAGTAAGAATAATTTATGCATAAAGGGTACAGTACCTTCATTAACAAAAATTTATCATCATTTGCATCTTGTAAAAATTTGCTAATATCTTGTTTAGTGAAAATTTGCGATTTTTTAGCACGATATCCTTCAGATTTTCTCTTCAAAAAGGCGATTAAATGCACGTATTTACTGATGTCAACATTCTTCTTCAGTTTCATTATTGTTCTAATCATAGAGTAAAAAGCCCAGAGACTCGATGATTTATACTGTTTTGATAAATGATCAAAATATGCAAGTAGAACCTTCTCATGGGTAATATTTTTAACATTTTTCTTGTCGCACCATGAACTGAACCGTTGAAAAGCCATCTCGTACTTTTCTTTGGACTTCACTGGCACCAAGCAAGAAGCAGCATTTGTCGCCGCTTCTTCGACATCAGAAGGTAAACTTTCTGAGTCACTCATGTTTACAATTTTCTTATTTTTACCACAAAGCACAATTTTTACTGATTATCTCAAAATGGCGAGCTTTGTTTGAAAAATTGTAAGCGGTTGCCATAGTGCTTACTGAACATATCCATAGGTCACCTTACTTTTAATGTAAAAAAATAGAAGTTATCGGCGGCATTAAATTTTCGATTTTCTTAATTTTTGCAGTCATAGATAAAGTTTTGTATATCATACGTGGGCTAGAGCACATTACAGTAACTCGTGTGTTACAGATACTCGGGCTAACGCCCTCGTTATCTGTAATCTACACACTCGTTGTGTAATGATGCTTCTATCCCACTAATAATATAAATAACTATTACTATCTTACCTTATCAATTAATAGTTAAAACAGTACTTACATGATAGCAAGATTCCTCAGTTGTATAAGTTTCTTGTATTTAAAAATCTTACAGATGTTGGTTAAATTATTTTGATGGAGGCTTGTAAAGCTGCTTCATTACCACATAAATGTTACTATCTTAAATATACGGGGGTGCTTTTTATTAATGATATCAGATAAACAACGCGTAATTATGTTGCGTCTTTGAAACGTTCATTCAAATCTATAATTGGGTCATTATTTGAATTTGTTGTCATCTAAAAACATGTAAATAACGTCATTAAGATCATATTGTTTAAATTTGTGAAAATAGGAAGGTATATAACGGTATTTTCAAGTAATTAAGTTAATAAATAGTTATTTAAAAATTAAGTTCCATCGACATTCAAAGGAGGGCTTATTTTGTAATGAACACAATAGCATACTAGCGATTCGGAATTTAATTTCCTGAAATGTCAACAGGCATTTATTTTATGGAAAAATCACATCACATTCAATTATTTCGACAAAAAGATATAAAAGGACAGCCATTTTTGTAACAATCTGTCTTTCAATTTACATCTTGTAGAGAGATGTGCACTCTCTAATAATAAGACAGTCTTGTTCAGTTAATAAAAATTAAGGTTATGTTGACCTAATTTAGAAATGTCAAAGTTTTGAGGTTTCCACATACATACAACACTATTAGCTACTGGCATATAAAATTATATTTAATTATGTCAAGTAGTTATTGAAAGATTAATTATTAAAAGCACGCTTTACGTCAAAGCTGCCAAAAAACGGACTTTCTGTAACATAATTCGCAAAAATTTAAAAACTTAAAATAGATACAGATTTACTATTTTTTACAAAAATAAATTGTCTATCTAATTGTTTTTGTGTGAATTAATTTGAGTGGTTAGTTTTTTTGCTATGCGCATTCTAACTCAGTGCTCAAAACATTTGAATTCGATAGTAGGGTTATAGTGCTGATGAAGAAGAAGAACAATAATGACTGAGAATCAGTATCCGTTATAAAAATAATATAAGATATTAGGATAGGACGGATATAGATAGATTTAAAAGAACTTGGAAACAATAATTAAAAGAGAACAATAAATAATAATTTAGGAGTGGGAAAGCGCAAAATGCTCTTGAAAATGGAGTAAGTGAAGAAAACGTGCATTATCCTTCACGAATCATTTGTAAATGTAGTTTTACACTTAGATAGTTTAAATATGATAAGGCACAGCTTACTTTTAAAGTGTAAAACGGAAGAAGAAAGACAACGATACTATACTTGTTGCGGCATTTAGCTTGTCGCAATTTTGTCTGTTGCAACCAAATCTTAAAAAACGCTTTTCTTTTGGTTAATTGGTTTAGTTGGATTTCGGTTGTACGATTTATTTTCATATTTGTTTTTGAAATGCCAGACGTCATTTATCGACTGTAATTACACGAGAGGTCTTTTTTTGTCCGGATAAAATTGATTTTTTTAACGATAATTTGGTTGCTTGGTAAATTGACGATACAAACCACCTACGATAAAAAAACGAGTCCGAAGGACGAGTTTTTTTATCTGGTGGTTTGTAGAGTCAGTTTACCAAAAAGAAACCAAATTAGAGTTTAAAAAATCAATTTTATCCCGGAGAAAAAAACCTCGAGCGTAATTCGATGAGATAATTTAATGAATAATAAAAAGGAATAACTAGGTAATTATGAAGAAGTCAAGAACACATTTATTAACTTGAAAATGACAATTATTAAAAACAATAATCAGGTTCGAGAAAGTGTGCCATGGAAGTTTAAACACATTTTATCCAGATGCAAAGTTAGGGCTAACTTTATCCGATGTCAAAGTGACAAATGTATCGCGGCTTATGGGATTTTTTATACATGAATTAAATTATCACTGAAAATGTTCCTAATTTTTATAATAAAAATGCGGAAACAGAAAAACGTTTTTGATGACAAGCGATTTCGACAAAAAACGGTTTTTTGTTATTGCACTTTTATTGTTAAAATTCGGGACATTTTTTTAAAGAAAATAATGTCTACATACGAAAAGTGTTAATTTCACGAAAAAAATTTGACGCTATCTCCATTAATAAACAAGAACGCATAGTTCACTATTTTTTCATATAAATCTTAAATAAAACACTTTTTTGTCCGAAAATTAATAGGATAACAACCGTAAGGCTTCTTTCTAACCCCTACAAAAATCTCATAGAAATATGCGATATACTTTCTGAGAAAAAAATATTTAACTTTCAATGATATTATCCCTAAAAATGGGCTCCTTTTATTATGTATCGTCCGATACAAATAAAAGTATGTCAGTTAGAAATATGATATTTTACTGTTGCATGTAGAAATAAATTTACTATTTGGTTAATTTTAAAATATTTAATTTGGTTCAGTGGTTCTGGAGCAATAAGCAATAAAAAAATGGATAGTAGTCGAGGCAGTCGTGTCGGTGTGATGTCACACACTAAACTCCCTATACTTTTGAAGCCGATATCTACGAAACTACTATCACTAGAATAGTGCGGTTTTCATTTTCATTCTTAGAATTTTTTATTCTAGATGATATTAGAAAATATTTTTTTGCGCTACACCCCCTAATTAACTTTTCTTGACGAAGAAAGGCGTTTTTAAAAATGGTACTTTATTTAAAAAACGCGAAAGACGGAGCCCAAGTTACAAAATGAACACAGTTTACTGTTAAGTACAATAAAATATTTATTCGTCGTGAATTTACACAATATGCACTTGCACAATCACTTAAATACTATTATACAATTTCAACTTAAAACTGGTAATAATGATGTTCAGAAAGGCCGAGGTAAACAGTAACCATGGCTTCTACGGCTTTCTGGGTGAGTATGGCTTGAAAGAAGGTAAACATTTACCCTGGTAAACAGTTTCTATCTTTTAAGCCCGTCGCAACTCAGACTGAACTGTCCCATAAAGTGCTGGTCTTTATATACTCCTTCTGTGGGTGTAAAATCCTTCAGTAGACCGCACGTGGCCGTGTGCCTACGTGACTTCCTTATAGAGTTCTGAGTACTGCAGCTGCTTTGGCCGTGTGCCTAGGTGACTTCCTTATAGAGTTCTGCGTACTGCAGCTGCTTGCTATGCACACACGTGGCCGTGGGTTTGATACTGCGCCTGCAATCGTGGACACTCCGCTCGAGGCGTTTAGCTCGCATACATTTATAATGAGATCGCACTTCGCTTGGATAATGAACAAATGTTAAATCCTCCCACGCAAGAATGAAATATACTTTAAAGAAGAATATTTTCATTTGCTATACAGTATAAAATGGGAAACGTCCTTATATAGAGAATCATTCGGAAAGAAACAGTGATAATCTGTGGTAAACAATGTTCCAGTAGTAATTCATGAAATTTATTATTTTGGTTTTGTTGGTTAACAAAAACTTGTATTAATCGATTTCCGTCAATAGTGGTTGAATGTATTTGTCGTGATAAGGTAGTTTATATGAATTCAATTTGGGTTTTATTAAAAGCAAAGTTGAAGGTTGTAAATTTAATTCCTTGCATTCTCTCTTTATTGTAATGAGGTTGCAGAATGCCTTATCAGTAGCAGTAAATTGAGATTTAGAACAGATGGTCTCAGGGTTAAAAATAGATTTCGCTGTGTCAAGGTCAGATTTATTGTATATAGTACAAACATATAACTTGCACACCAGTATGCACTTTTAAACTTCGTAAAAGGGGAAAAAGCAGGTACTACCAAGAAGGTTAATTTAGAAAATATTCAATCGTTGTTCTAGTAGCAAATTTATAAATAAATTATTGACAAATGATTTAAAGGTTTTACGTTTTACGTAATCTGCTTATTATAGGAACACAATGTTGAACAACGTCTAGCCTTTATTGGAATAAAGACCTTATATTTGCAAAAGTGGTTATTTATTTAAAAACAAGGATTCTTATTATTAAGAGAGATTATCTGTTTATTTTTATCTTGAAATTTTAAGTATTCCATTAGTTGTTGGTTATTTCTTTTCAGCCAAGTTTTGTTACGACTTGAATTTTTATTGGATTTCGTATTTTTCTTCGTTTTGCGTAAACCATTGTTACATTTTCTAGCATGTATTTTCCTTTTCGTTTTACGGAAACCGTTTTTGAGTGTTTTATTTATTGGGGCCTTATGTTTAGTTTTAAGTTTTTTCTTCTTCGATTCCAGCTTTGTTTCTTGGACAGATTTGCGTTTTCTTGGTCTTTGTACGACTTTACGTAATTTTTGGGTTTTAGTGCTATTAAGATTATTGGTTTTAACATGAATTGGTTTTGGAACAATGATTTCTGTATCGTTTAAATTGGATTGAACCTTTTGATTTGATTCTTGAGTTATCGTCGGGACAATGTTTTCTCTATTTGGTTGAGTTAGAAAATTTGGGAAATGAAAAATATTTTCGAAGTCGTTATAATAAACATTGTTTGAAGTTGATTTTTGTTGAACATTTTTATGTTGTTCCGACAGATTTTGTGAAGGAAAATTATTTTCACGTTGATTAAAATTAATATATGTTGGGTTAAATTGTGGAGTAAAGTTGTTTAAAGTATTTAAAATTTTGGATTTCTTTGAAGCGGGATTTTCGGAATAGAATGGTTGTATTAATATAGTTTCTTTAAGAGATGGTTCGTTGAAAAAGAATGGTACTACGGTTTTTCCGTTCCGTTGGATATAATTTCCACGAAAATTGATGCTTGCTCCTAATTTCTGAAGGAGGTCGTTTCCAAGAATGCCAATATAATTGGAATGAAAATTAAGAAGGTATACTAAATGTTTTCCTTCTATTTTATCGAGTAAAAGGGAAATAGGAACTGTAGCTACTTGATTGTGATACGTTGTACCATGAGAGGTTGTAATTTCAAAAGAATATTCAAAAATGGATTCGGGGTAATGTTTATAAACAAATTCGGGCGAAAGGATAGTTTTGCTACTCCCTGTGTCTAGTAATAGTTTTTCATTTGTTTGGGGTATGATTATAAAGGGGGGTAGACGATTTAGGGTTAACTGTAAAAGATTTTAATTGTTCTCCGAGGCTTCGTCGCGAAAATTTTCGTTATCTTCTTCTCCGTGGATCTTATTATCATGAGGATCGTAGTGGTCGTATTCAAAGTCAGTGTTAATTTGATTAACAGGTGGGATTTCTTCTTGAAATTCTGTTGAATGTAATTCTTCCAAAAACAACGTTCGTGGTTGGGGATTTGGCCGAATAAAATTAGGTTGATTTATATTTCGATTGAAATTTGGATTAGGGGGTCTCATGAATGTATTAGGATGTATCGGTCTCGGTTTAATGGTACTAGCTTGCATTGATTCTGGCCGATTTTGTGGTTGAAAATCTCTTTTGGGTGCAAAAACATTAGGTCGGGAATTATTTCCGAACTGTTGAGTTCCTGGATTAAATTTAAATTGGTTTGTGGGATATAAAATTTGGCTTAAATTGGGGCAATACGTTATGGTATTGTTGTGGTTTGAACTGGGGCGGTTGTAAAGGTGGCTGGGGTTTATTGGAATTGCTTAGGGAAACTGGTTGTGGTAAAAACTTAGGTTGTGAGTGGTTTTGTTGTGTATTTTGAAAATATCGTATGTCCAGTTCTTCTTTAATATAAGTTAAGGCTACTTCGAGCGATGTTGGTGCTCTACTACGAAGGAAACTTCCAAAAGGTTCGGAAAGTCCTCCTAAATAGGTTTTAAGAGCTAAATCGTTAGCATCTCGGGCTTGGTATTCTTTTATTTCTGGTATTTCTGAGCCGAGTGCAATTTTAGAATTCAGAATGGCTAATAAGGATCTAATTCGATTATAAAATTCTACGGGAGATTCTCGTGATAATTGTCTCATACGAGACAGATCAATCCGGATGTTTAGTTCCGATCGTTGGTCTCCAAAATTACTAAGAAGGGTGTCTTTTAAAGAATTCCATGAATAAAATCTTTGTCCAGTTACGACCTCTAAGGCTGGGCCTTTTAATCGGTTTCGTGCTGAGGAAAGTAAAAATCTATTTATATATGCCGTTGGGTCGTTTCGTTCTCAAAATTGTTAGAAAATGTCTTCTACAGCTCGAATATATTCGGATAACTCGACGGGGTCATAGGTTGGAATATCATTTAAAAGGCTTGTATGAAAGCCAGGTGGGTAGCCCTGTTGGATAGGTGGTGGTGTTACTTGGGGTTGTACTTGAAGTTGGTTACCTTGTGCCATTGTAGTATGGCTTTGCTTGCTGATTGATAATTTAGATAGACGTAAAAGTATTGGTCGTGGTGCAGATCTTACAAAAGTTTTGTTAATCGGTAATTGAGTTTCACTATCTGATGATGTATCAGTATTAATCATGAAAATGAATTCGTGATTTCAAAGTAGTAGAATGTTAAACGATTAGTAAATCGTTTGCACGTTAAAATTCATTAATACTTAACAATCTTAAACAAAGTTTGAAAATTACAAACGTAATAAAAATGATTTTTATGTTATTAAGGGCCTATTCAAGGTGCCTACCCATTGCTTGCAAGTGGGCTGGAAATTAAGTATCACTAGTTGATACACCAATCCGTCTCGCTTACTACAAGCAACGTGAACTTAAATCTAAAGGATTTAGTATGTATTAAACTTAAAATTAATAAATTGTTAATCTTGTTTGATTTTTGAATATAATTCGTAAACTTGTTTGATATTTGTTTGCGCAATGCGCATTTAACAATAATAATAATTGATAGTTAGTTTCTTACTCTATCTTCATTGTTGGCTTAAATTTTGCCGTTAAATGAGTCCAATAGTCAGGAATGACTCCAATAGTCAGGCTTCTGCAGCAGCTGTGCGTACCTCGGGCGATGCTTGTCACTTGGAAACGGCGATGCTACGTACAGGTGATGCTCTGGAAACGGCTACGGTCTCAGGCGATGTTTGTCCTTGGTTCCCAG
Organism: Agrypnus murinus; assembly: GCA_929113105.1. Lineage (NCBI taxonomy): Eukaryota > Metazoa > Arthropoda > Insecta > Coleoptera > Elateridae > Agrypnus > Agrypnus murinus. The sequence continues at coordinate 158,071,384 of OV816025.1, forward strand.
ATGCAGACTCGATAGGCAAATAAAGACTTAAAAGCCAAGGAACTCGACGATGCTTTTAATTTTCGAAAAACGGTGTCCTGAGTCCTTTTGCCTATCCTACCGACTGCGCCAATTAACTTTTCTTGACGAAGAAAGGCGTTTTTAAAAATGGTACTTTATTTTAAAAACGAGAAAGACGGAGCCCAAGTTACAAAATGAACACAGTTTACTGTTAAGTACAATAAGATATTTATTCGTCGTGAATTTACACAATATGCACTTGCATAATCACTTAAATACTATTATACAATTTCAACTTAAAACTGGTAATAATGATGTTCAGAAAGGCCGAGGTAAACAGTAACCATGGCTTCTACGGCTTTCTGGGTGAGTATGGCTTGAAAGAAGGTAAACATTTACCCTGGTAAACAGTTTCTATCTTTTAAGCCCGTCGCAACTCAGACTGAACTGTCCCATAAAGTGCTGGTCTTTATATACTCCTTCTGTGGGTGTAAAATCCTTCAGTAGACCGCACGTGGCCGTGTGCCTACGTGACTTCCTTATAGAGTTCTGAGTACTGCAGCTGCTGTGGCCGTGTGCCTACGTGACTTCCTTATAGAGTTCTGCGTACTGCAGCTGCTTGCTATGCACACACGTGACCGTGGGTTTGATACTGCGCCTGCAATCGTGGGCGCTCCGCTCGAGGCGTTTAGCTCGCATACATTTATAATGAGGTCGCACTTCGCTTGGATAATGAACAAATGTTAACTCCCTTTAAGGTGATAAATTTATCAAAATCTCAGATGGTATAAGTAAATACCGGTTGCTACTAATTACATAATATTCTACATCGAGGAATTAAATATTGGTATTGTATTTAAGTAGCGAACCAAAAATTAATTAAACCCAAATTAAATTAACTATTTAAAATCCTACAAAAAGTTAAAGTGTCTTCAAAAAGTGGATGGTACCGAAGTAATCGATAAAAATGATATTTAAGAATCTAGGTTTATCCATCAACAAAGTGTCCTATTTGAATTAATTACTTAATTACGCTTAGTTCCAAATATGAATTATAGTCCAAGAGCTGGCGACCAAAAAGTGTAAGAGTTTTGTAAAGGCTAATATTTTAATATTAGCTTATATTTAGGATGTAAATAAATATCCTACACAAAAGAAACTCGGCTATGGGGACACTCGGCGTCAGCGTAGTTTGAAAGTTGTAATAAGAAGTAGTGTCATCTAAGTGTTTTCTAATAGCTGAAAATTGATCACTAAGCAGTTTATGTAATAAAAAACCGTAAAACAGTAGTCAGACAGCGTTATGATTAAACGCGTTGCATCAGCAACAATGCGGTGGTCGCATGTCTTCAAAATGAGGTCAATGTAAAGAAGTGATTTGAAAAAGCTGAAATTTGGTACAAAATTAACAAATTTATTGAATATAGTTTCTCAAAAAAACAGTCAGACTTCATTTTGATAGAACCGAGCTAGTCAGCAGTCGCTAGAAGCAGTCATTACTTCTAGCGACTGCTGACTAGCTCGGTTCTTCAAAATGAAGTCTGACTGATTAGGCGAAGAATAAACATTTTTTCGAAGTAAAGAATTCTCATTTTTTTAATTTTAAATTTAAAAAAAATAAAAAAAAGTTACCTGCTAACTGGTATCGAACTTTAATTTTTATTATCACATTTATTTTAAAAGTACATACATTGTACTTACTTAAATGACTTTATTTAAGAGGGTATAAATGTAATGAAAAGATCCAATGTTAAAGTTCATTTAGAACTTATTATTCAATATGATACTAAAATTAAATTCATTTTTTGGAATATTTCATCGCAAACAGGCTTAGTCTGCTTATAGCTAAGGTCGAGTTTCTGCTGATACTTAACCTAACTGAAAAAATTACAAACCCATGAAAAATGTGACATATATTTTAGTGGTTATGTTTATATGTATTAACTTAAGGCATGTCCGTGCAGTGGTGGCCACACTCAAAATTCAAGATCCATTTTAATACAATTGAAAGTGTATTTATTAAGAATATTCTTAGTGCGGCCCTGTATATATGAATATATCTTTGTCAGTTTAAAATTGCAGATTTTATTCCGAACGGAATAATGTTTTTCGTTAACCCAGAAGCACCTGTGAAAACGTTATCAAAGCATTCTCACGCAGATAATTTGTTTTAGCAACGAAATATCAAGATATAGGTTGTTTTATAAATCAAATGATATGTTCTAAATGTATTTAAGTCAAATTTATGTTTCCTCTACGAGCATATTTTCGTGTTCTTTAAAATATACTATTCTTTTAAATCAAATTTCATGCTAGAAAACAAGTCCTTGCCTCTGTAAATATCCATCGAATATTCTAGAAGGATTTGTCTTATTGGTGAGAAATGTGTCACTTTGGTACTTGATAGGGTGTTTATATAGTTTCCTCTCTTAGTTTAAATAAGTGGAGATAGTTTCGTATTCCCAGAGAAGTTTTCAGTCTAGTCTGAGAGGAAGAGTCGGACGTGGCTTTCAGAGCCCAAGTTAGGGGCTTTGCCCCGAGGCGTTCTATGTCGGCAGACTTTGGCAGAAATTATATTTTAAAATAAAAAGATGGTACGGTCAGAAAAGTGCGAATAAGTCAGTTTTTGATATCGTTTTGTTTTTCTTTGTTCCGCCTACAGTACAGGAAAGCTTAATTACTTTATACTACAGTTAAATCCGTCGTGTTAATCAAATTAACACTTAATCCAGTGTACCGTTAGTTGACGATTATGAAGGAAATTTACTAACCATTTTAATATTTAAAGATAAATAAACTTCATTCCGTTGTTTTCCGTTATAATATTAATATAGTGGATTTTCAGAATTTATACCGGATCGAAATATTATTACATTAAAACAATGCAACCTTTTGGTAATTAAAATTGTGTTAACATGAAAACTTGTAAATAACGGACTTTTTATTGAAATTTTATGAGTTAAAATTTTTAGTATTGAATAGCAATTGCCAAGCTATTAAAGACATAATTACAGCAAGCATTAGTTCTTAAATACAGTTACTATCTTTAGCATCTTTACCAGGATTCACAATTCTTCCTTCAGCGAAACGTGTTATGTTGTGAGATTTTGTGTGTTTATATAGATTTTACAATCTATTAAGGATTGGCACATGAACAATATTTTTAAGTCGTCTTAGTACATACCACCCCAGTACATACCTGACTGACCACTAAATCTCTCGCCAAGTTATTAAGTTTTTCTTGTGTGAACAAGTAAGTTACTTTGGAGTGCTGTAATTTAGACTCTCTCAGTGTTCTCCGGAACCACCTTATTGTGCGCTTTTGGAGGATGTTTTTATATATATGTTAACTTCATACTGTGAAGAAATGGGTAAATTCCTAGCTTTGGTTAAGTAAAACAAAGAAGAGCCTGTGCTAAGATCAATTATATAATATGATCCTCTGTTAATATACTCTGCCAATTAAACTGCTATCGAATGCAAAAATGCTGAACCCTGAGTTTGCATGCACATAGCAAAAAACTTACCGCTCAAATTAATTCAAACTAAACAGTCAGATAGACAATTTATTTCTGTATAAAAAAATGAATTTGTAAAATTATCTGATTTTAGGTTTTTGAATTTCTGCGAATTATGTTAAAAAAATTCAGTTTTTGGGAGTTTTGACGTAAAGCGTGTCTTTAATAATTAATATTTTAATAACTACTTGTATGTATGTGAAAATTTTTGCAATTTGATATGTATTATTTCTCAAGTTATTCTATGAAATGCATTCTGGTCTTCTGGTTCCTTAATCAAAATTTTTTTTTACAAAAGATTTGGAAAATGTTCATGAATTATAAATATTATTATAAATATTAAGAATTATTTATCAATTAATTTGTGAATAAGTAAAATACCAAAAATCAGATAATTTTACAAATTTACTGTATACAAAAATAAATTGTTTATCTAACTGGTTTTGTTTAAATTAATTTGAGCGGTTAGTTTCTTTGCTAAGCGCATTCAAACTCAGGGTTCAGAACTTTTGCATTCGATAGTATACCCTTTTTTATTTGAATTTTAAAAATTTAATAAAAATCATTAACCTTTTAATTAAAATGTAGCTTTAAATTAATTTCGTATTTTTTTTATTAAATATTTAGAATTCCCTTTAAATAATTATTTGAATTCCTAAATCCTTTCAACCACAACATAATATATTAATGTTACACCCAATAAAGTCGAGCAATTATTTTTACAGTAGACAGTATACATGCGTAAAAATATCAGTAATTACTTTTTGGTGGTTGCAAATAACCTTTTGCCCCTCTGGCCACAATCCGTTTATCTCTTGTTCAGTTGAGACTGAATCTACTATATTTATTACGATTTCAACAGCCTTTTCTACTACCTTTGTATTTGTTGTTTAATAAGAGAGAATGAAATGAGAAAATTTATTTTGGACTTACAGAGGAGTACTTTTCTTATTCACAGCTTCTTTGATGTTATGCGATTATTAAATATTATTTGAAATTTGAAGACTTTCTTGGGATTAACATTTATATGGCTTTTATTTAATAAACCATTTTGTTTTCGTATAGATGATTCGAGAAGCTTTAAGAGCCAGCCACTTAGAAAGCTGATATTTGTGATAACTTTGAGTAGAAAAGTTTAGTAATTAAGTATTGGTGTACAAGGGCTTGACATTTGAGAAATAAAAGAGAAGATGGGAGAAATAAGATAAAGATAACATAAACATGCCTAAAGCATTCTATAAAATATTTTATTTACTTAAATTGAATTAAAGCTAGTAATTATCTGAAAAGTAAAATGTCAGAATACAATTCGTGTTTAGATTAAAGTTTTTTATGCACTACTATTAATTGAAGCCAGTTCCAGGCTGTTGCGACTTTGCAGTCTTCTATTGTCGTAGTGTTGTAGAGGAACCAGAGTCTTGTTTGAGTACACAAAACGTCTAATGTTTAATATATAATCTACAAATGCTATATCCAATATTTATTTCATGAAAGTATAGAAATAATCGAAAATACATTGCCGAAACTTCGAGACGCGTAGCGTCGAGTGATCTTTTGCAGCAATACGAGGATAGATCGAAAAATTTATAGAACAAGACGGAAAAACAACTTTTTGGGGACAATTTATTTTTATTTTTCTACATATTTATTTTTCTACATAGTCTCCTTTCAGCGCTACACATTTTGTCCAACGCTTTTTAAGACCCTTCAACCCTTCACCAAAATAAGATCTATCCAAACCTTCAAAATATCCATTTACAGCTTAGATGACTTCAGTATTCGATGAAAACTTCTTTCCAGCCAACCATTTCTTGAGATTTGGGAACAAGAAGATATCCGACGGAGCCAAACCTAGCATATAGGGTGCATGTTCAATTATCTGAAATCATAGTTCGTGCAGTTTCGCCATCGCAATTGCCGACTTGTGGGATGGGGCATTATCCTGGAGGTACAAGACATTTTTCTTTTCCAAATGAGGCCTTTTAGCTTTGATTTCTTTGTTCGGTCTGTTTAATAACGACGCATAATACTCGTCCGTTATCGTCCCCCGTGTTACAAGTAATCAATAAAAATTATTCCTCGGGGATCCCAAAATAAGGTAGCCATGACCTTCCCAGCAGACGGAATCATCTTTGCCTGCTTTGCAGTTGGCTCACTACGTTTTGTCCATTGCTTTAACTGCTCCTTGGTCTCCAGAATGTAGTGGTAAATCCACGTTTCGTCGTTATAAAACGTCGCAAAAAAATTTATTACGTTTGAACATGTCTGGACATTGTCGAGAAATGGTCATTCGAACTCTCTTTTGGTCGATTGTCAGCAGACGCGACCCATGTAGCACTAAGTTTTCTCATGTCCAGATGTTGATGTAAGATGCAATGTATACCGTCGTATGAAATGCTTACTTTCTCTGCTATCTCTTTCAACTTTATTCGGCGATCCTTCATCACGATTTCATGGACTTTTTCAATTGTTTCTTCATCGGTAGCTGTTTTTGGTCTGCCAGAACGTGGTGCATCCTCTATGCTTGTTCTACCGCGTTTAAATTCAGCAACCCAGTTTGAAACTGTTGCATATGAAGGCGAAGACTCACCATGAACTTCATCTAACTCCGTTTTCATTTGTTTAGCATTTAAGCCTTTAAAAAAGAAACGTTTTACCACTGCACGGACTCATTTTTATTCATGATGAAGAAAATGCACAAATTGTTTACTTGGATCGATAGTAATGGCGTGTGTTTATATCAATCTGTTTGAAAATTTGAAAACTTTTGTACGAACAATGGCGCTTTCAAAACAAGTGATCAGCACATCTAGGATCAGCCTAGAATCAGCACTAGAGTCACTGCGTCTAGTCACATAGGCCAGCTGGTCGATCAGAGTAACGCAAACCGCCGCCATATTGGGGCAGAGAAGGATGATTTTTAATAATGAACAAATTAAAACCACGTTTTACGTGTTTGACATATTAGAGGCTTGATCTTTCAGAATAAGAAAAACCTTTTAAAGTAAACGTGGATTTGATTAAATTCAATACAGAACAAATAATGAACAATTTCGTGCTTCGTTTGCCCCAATATGGCGGCGGTTTGCGGTACTCTGGTCGACCAGCTGGCCTAGGTAACTAGATGCAGTGACTATAATCAGCACGCGGGGTTAACGCCATCTTCTGGTTCATTTTAGAAACATTCCGATCTATCCTCGTACGTCGAATAAGCAGGCAATGCAATTAATTAATTATTTTCGTTTGCTTGAATGAAATATATTATTAATAATATATTTATAAAAATAATAATTGAGATGTGATTAAATATCTATTAATCCATTATTTAGTTTAAATGGACTATGGTATAGAAACCCACTGGCGTTTCTTCGACAATCTTTATATTCCCGGCTCTACAGACTTTATTTTTAAGTCCTGGAAATTTCTGGGAATCTCGGAAAGTAATTTTACCTAATATGAAAACCCAAATATTTGTTTTTAAAATCGCTTTAACTAATCGTCTAATCACTTTGCCCCACAAGTTCCGATTGAAAAATAACTATATTATGCACGGCTATGTACTGTTGTGCTTTTTATGAAACAACTGCCATAAAAGAGACAGAGAAAAAAATCTTCTATAATAAGAGTATTATAGAAGCTTTTTTTTCTCTGTCTCGTTTATGGCAAATCCTTTGCTGTTTAGTGCCGTTTGTTTGTCGGAAAGTTTTAAGACATTCCTAGCTTTGACAAAACATTTTTCCTGAATTTGAGGATGATTTATTAGCCAAGTATTATTTCAAAAATTAATTTCAAATTTCAAAATAAATAGTTTTAAATACCTACAGTTATCCTTGTAAACCACTTTTCCATTTCCTAGAGAAAAATACATGTTATTGCTCCCACAACTTCTTTATTACATTGGTTTATTTAGTGGTCATAAATATTTTTCAAAGCAATTAAAAGACAAACTTAGAAATGTTGTGAAAATTCACAATTATAAAAGCTCACCATTGTCTTTAAATTATCAAAACTTTCTTGAAAACCATTACCTCTTGAAAATGACTGCTTGTTAACATGATCAAGAGCATACTTCAATACGAATCTTTAAGTAAAAGCATTCTGTTTAGGTTTTTAGAAAAACTACTATTTAAAAATAGTCGTCCCTGTTTATAAATAGGAAATTCCGAATGGAAATCATGTTTGAATGTAATTGAATAGAAAGAACAAGTTTACTTAATGAATAGCCTGGCCACATACCATATTCTAACGGTAATTTCATACGGAAACTAATCCCTTTTCCTTTTTGATTGTTTACAGATAGATTGTAAATAATCTGTATGTATTTGAAATGAATGTTTAGTGTCTCTTTCAAGAAAACCACCTGTGTAAGATGACACTCTTGCTTAAAACTGCATTTTTTAACTAATAATTTGCTCAATAGATTTAAATAAATAATATCTACCTTAATTCTAAAATAAAGATTTTAATTGAATACCAACTTGGATTATTTTTCCCTAAACTCTAGATAACAAAGAAATGAGCAATTCCCGGAACTCGTTTCCTGGGAATTTCTCTGGTCAGAGACACTAATACTCACATTAGTTCAATAACTGGTTGAATAATTTCATAAATAAATTTTGTTTATTATTAATATAATTATTTGATATATTTATGATTATTTTGCTAAATTATTAATAGCAAGGGAGATCCGAAAGTTATATGTTATGATATTGTGAAATATTTAGAGTTGCTTGCACGGAATTTTCTTTTGATAATACGATAGTTAAAGTAATTTCCTTTCTTGTGTAGCAAGGTATTTTGAACAAGAATTGAAAATTGAGAAACGACTTTGCTACGACTTGAATAATCTGGATTTGTTTATTGCATATAATTTTGTTAATTTTTTGAGTATTTAATAACTGTTATTACTGATTAATTTTGGGTATTTAATAACTGCTTAAAATTGATATAAACAGCAAACTAACGAAAAATATGCAGATCGAAAGCGGGGTGGGACAGGGATGTGTTCTGTCACCCATACTATTTTTGGTTATAATCGACTGGGTTATAAGGGTTATATGGGAAGATAAGAAGACAGGAATTAGTTGGAGGTTCGGCGAAACACTGGAAGATATAGAATTTGCAAATGATGCATGTTTCTTGACAGAAAGCACAATACAGATGAGAAAAACTAGACAAACTAAAAGAAGAAGCAATAAAAGTAGGACTGAATATAAATAAGAATAAGACCAAAATTATGAAAATAGAAAAAGGCGAGAAGAAAACAGGGACAGAGAACAACCAACCCGACAGGGAACAGATAGAGGAGATAGAGAGATTCACATACTTAGGAAGCATTATAGACGAGAGAGGAACAAGCGAAGTGGATATAAAAACAAGAATAGACAAAGCTCAACGAGCCTTTAATGCACTTAAGAAAATGTGGCAATCAAGGGAAATACATGTGAAAACCAAAATTAGAATGTTCAATACAAACGTAAAAACGATATTGTTATACGGTCAGAAAACGTGGACAATAAATGAAATGCACATGAAAAGAAATATACTAGCCGGAAAGAATAAAAAATGAAGAATTATGGGAAAAACACAACAAGAACCGATAAGGATAACAATAAGAAAAAAGTAAATGGAAATGGATTGGACATAAGTTGAGAAAACCGAATAATGATATAACAAAACAAACACTAGAACCAATATAAGAGGTAAAAGGAGAAGAGGAAGACCAAAAGCCACATGGAGAAAGAAGACGCAAAATGAAATTACCGAGAAAGGACTACAAAGGAGTGAAATAAAAGAGAAGGCAAAGGACAAGACCGAATGGAGGTCATTATGTGAAGTGTTGTGTACATAGTGAATTAGTGAAGGATAGAAAGTGTTAAAAAACAAAACAGCAAAAGGAACTGAACAGTGCAACAGCTAGAGTGAACCTGGTACAGAGTTGGCAACCTGCTACTGTACAGGCGGAAACGCTAAGAATTGCCGAAAAATCGTCGATGAAAACGACGCCCTATGCTTCTAATCGAGCGACAGTATTGATGATGATGATTTAATAACTGCTAGCTTTGATTATTCTTTTTTATTATTTTGGATTTTATTAAAGCCTATGTACTTAAGCATTGACTCTATAGTTTTATTTTCACCTAGTTAGAGATTAGCAAAGACGATCATTGTAGGTAAGTTCCTTGTTGGTAGTCTTGACGAGTCAGTTATCTTAAAATTAGAAGCTATTTTCTTCCCAAGTGCTCTAGGTTTTATTAAGTTCCTGGGGCCCTTAACAATTATTTATCATAGACATCATTTTCCGAAGCTGGGTCGTATCCACTCCCAGAGCTAGCAGAAGTATTTATTATGATGCCTTCACAAAATCAGCACCATTAACTATTTTGGCGAAGAAAATACGTTAAATACATTACATTAACTACATTAACATGCCCATCATCAGACACACAGTCGGGATACGAGTGTTAGTAAAATACTGTTCTCCATGATAATAAATAATCTCAGAGACCTAGTTTGAAACCATTACAGTATGGCTAGAAGGTAATGTCTTGATTTTTATTTTGCATTTTATCTAAAATTAATCTTATTTTAAGAAACGCCTTTTAATCAAATAATAATATATTATTATTAAGTTACAAAGTTAAAAATCAAGTTCATCTTGCATATTTTTATTGGAACAATTATTAGTTTCAGCTTTTATTAATTAGTATTTCAATGTCAATCACATCCAATAGTTGTTATCAATTACAATCCTTGAATAATCAGTTTCTGTTTATTTGCCTATATTATTAATAAATTAAAGCATGATGTTGCGTTTATCCACGTTCAGTTGGTGGTAACTTCTCTCTTGTTTCTGCAGCGTTGTCACAATAACAACCGAAGTTGTTCAACCAAAACAATAGTTCTAAGGCTGATACTCGTTAGAAGTTAATTATTTTCTCCGTATCATAGGGGACCAAATTTCCAAGTGGTTTTGTTCCTTTAGTTTAACTAGCTTCCCTCATTATCTGCCTTGCCAACCGCACAAAAAGATTGCATGCACAGATAACTGCGGTTCATTCTTCGTTATAGCCTGAACCTAATTAGAGAATAACCTAAAGAAGCTTGAATTTATTCACGTAAAAGTTCCACTGTGTCCGCTTCATCCGGAAATGCGTCTTCAGTTAACACAGAAGTTCATTTTCAGTCTCCCGGTGGAATCAAATGAAACTTGCTGGGACAAACCACAAACGTAAGAATATTGCTGACTGCCGGACAAAGCCTCAAAAGGGAAGTCTCGCCACAGCAGTTTGGTCTCTCCGGAAAAGCAAACGTTTCTAAACTTTGCCCCGAAAGCGAAACTCAAATTTATTGTTGGTAAAATGCTCGTGTGTAAGATTAACTGGATTAATTTTGCTGGAACTGTTAAAACTCTAAATATAAGTGATCATCCATTTGGGAGATATTTTCTAGAAGGGCAGTATATTTTCTAAAAAACTTATTATAGAAAACTGAAATAATGCCATAGATAAAATTTGATTTCTACTTAACTCTCTTATTTATGAAAATAAAAAGAAAATAATTGAGAAGAATGAAACAATAGTTGAAAAATATAAGTTAGATTTTAATTTTGATTCTAGGTTATGATGTATTAATTTTTTTAATTACGGGTAATTCCATCCGAAATCAATCACTAAAATGGGCTGACCTCACGGATTTCAATAAAAATCAATTATGAGGTAGTAATCAACTACAAAAACATTTTGCTACGCAGAACTTCAGAAATATTCAAACTGAAAAAATTATCAAAACTGCTTGCACATCTTTAAAGAATTATAAATATCTCGAAAAGTATTTACCCTAGAACAAATATTTTATTTATATGTTGCTCCCAAAAAGACTGGCTTTTTGGACAGCCTAATAATTTTTTGTTACCAAACGTATTTTTATTTTTTCTAAACGAAATATTTTACGAATGCAGAAAAATCTGTGTGATTACATTTTTAAAAATCTTAAAAAATTGTACAGTTACTTTGAACGTTTCTGTATTTAAATGCAAAATGGCAAGCTGGACGGTTTAATAGTTTTGGCAGGGCAAATTTTTAAAGAAATTTTTAGACCGCGTTGCAGGTCTATTACCCCAATCTATTGGGTGACTGGAACCACGTGATATGTGGTTAAAAATATTTTTTAATGCAATAGTTGGCATTAGTGCTGCTTTATATTTATATTTTCTTTTGGAAAATATATTAAAAGTTACTATAAAACAAAGTCCTAAACTTATACTTCATGATAAAAATGTGAGATAAAGAGTTTGAAGCAAGAGAATTGTAAAGCTATGGACCAATTACCCCAACTGACCTTAAAATTTAAATTAAAAAAGCTGTTGCATTATTTTTTAGGGTCTTTGACAACCGCAAGTTACTTTATGTAACACACCCGAAGAAATTTATATAAATACATAAGTAATTAACTAATCAGTAGGGTTAATCATATGCACACATATATATATATATTTATCTTATGTACATTAGTTAAAACAGACCGCTGGTAATATAGACCGTGTTATTACTAATTAGAAGGTAGCGAATGCGGGTTGCGTCTGTTAACCGTGAACTATGGTGCGCCGGTTGCCTGCAACACGGTCTTTGAAAATTTGTCCTGCCAAAACTATTAAAACGTCCAGCTTGCCATTTTGCATTTAAATACAGACATGTTCAAAGAGACTATGTAATTTTTTTCAGATTTTTATTATTGCGACCGATTTTTCTGCATTTTTAAAATATTTCGTTTAGAAAAATAAAAATACGTTTGATAACAAAAAATCGTTAGGCTGTCCACAAAACCCGTCTTTAGATATCGTCGAGATATTTATATTTCTTTAAAGACGTGCTAGCAGTTTTGAAAATTTTTTCAGTTTGAATATTTCCGAAGTTCTGATTAATCTAGCAAATTGATGAATGAAAATTATGTTCTTTAATTGTATGTTACCTCATAACTGATTTTCATTGAAATTCGTGAGATCGGTCCATTTTAGTGATCGATTTGGTATGGAATGAAAAAATTATATTTTTAAATTATTAGGACCTGTGTCAAATGTTGTAGTGTAGTGCATACAGATACAAAGCAGTATACAATACATATAGTTTTAAATAGTTTAATCCTGCACCTTTTACAGAAAAGGTTAGTTGAAAATAAAATAATTTTAGATCTGAACTTGTGTTTTGTACAAAACCAGAAATTATTTTCTATTTAATAATTAATTGCCAGAACAATATTAAAATATAGTGAGGAACTGTTAAGTTAATGTTCATTATGTATAAATTTTCCCAGTTACCGCAACCAGATGAACAATATCAGGTGTATTTTAATTGAAACCCTGTTCAAACATAATATCTAATTAATCGAGATTTAGCTGCTATTTATAGACATTTGACAATGAGAAAATTAGATAGTTTAGAGAATGTTGTAATACAATATTCTGTAGATGCTTTATAATTAAATTTTCGAATTCGAGGTTATTAGAGATTTTAAAATGGTAAACGTGTAAATTGTTGAAAACTTTGAAATTTAAATAACTCAATAATTAAAAAGCAATTCGAATTAATATAACATCGAATATTTCTACATCCAATTGCATTGTGACTCACGGTTTTAGGTTGTTTGGGCGTAAGACCAAGGACGCAACTTCTTTATTAATTTAATTCCAAATATAGTAATTCGAGTCAAACAAAATAATTAGCCTTAATAAAATTCCATCAAGCAGCGGTAATCATGGATTAACATAAATTAGAACGCCGTTAGAATATTTGCTGAGCGCCACTAAGTTTAAAATAATTTTAAGTCAAAGTTGACATTAATTGATTATAGAATGTTTAATTGTTAATTTCAGCTCGACGAAAGCCATAATGTGAAGATTAACAGATACTAACCGATAGAGATAAGAATAAACATTATTTATTACTTATGAAACAAATCAAAAATTGTATATTGTAGGGATTGGTGAATAGGTATGCTTTAGATTAACGGTATTTCTAGGAAACCAGGAAAATTCCTGAGGGAAACACCATTTAAAACAGAAAATTATAATATACAAATATACAGTAATGTTTTATGTACAATAAAGGTTGCCAAACGTTGTTGTTGTTACAATATAAGTGACTCACGGTACAGGTGTGTATTTTTCCAACTGCAGAGAAAAGTCACTAACCAAGTTAAACATAGTTTGATCCAAAGGACAACCAGCAACCAAATAGGTGCACGTTAGCGAGAAGCTCAGCGTAATAAGGGGTCTCGTAACAACCCAAATATACAACAATAAATGTATAAAGTTACAGTAAAAGTAAAATAAAAAGGTTTGTAACAAACAAGAGCAATTGCCAATATGCACATAGCAAAGTTCGAATAAGTACCTTAGATGGAAGGCGACCTTGTGATATAGTTATACCGCTTCAATTACGTCTTACAGTGAATGAATAACGAATCCTGTCAAAAATAATTACACTATAAGAGATTGAATGTAAAGAAAAGCTGAACAATACGAACCTTAAGAACGTCTTCGTAACCTCCAAAAGAATTAGTGGTAAATCCCTTACGATATCAATATAAATTGGAAATCATCACCCAAAAATTAATTCTAAATCTGCACAAACGCAATTCTTGTTTCTCAACTCAATCAAATCAATCAATTTAAAGGCGATGCCACTAAAACATTCTTTTAAAGAACTTGCTTCACGAACGAACGAAAGGTAAGTCGACTTATCAACAGGAAATTACTTCCAAACAAAATGACAACTAAACGGAGAGAGAATAGGAAAATCCCCGACGCTATACAATATAACACAAAAGCATAGCTGTACAGAGTGCTATGAAACTAGCACACAACAATTCTGAATCTAAAGAAAACGCTTCAAACCACCAAAAGATTCCATATTTTAGATGTTTTCTTGGCATAACTTTAAATGAGCTATCGCATATATAAGTAAACGCCGCGGCGTTTCTACGCAAAGTTAACATTTTGACTTTTATCACCTGATACACCAAGGTGGTAAATACAAGTGATACCTTTTTAGGCATAACGACCTTGATGGCTAAATAATTATCCGTGAAAGTTTGAAGCAAATTAGAGACACAAAATCTTTTTTTTCCATTCAAAGAAAAATTATTCCAGTTTCCTGAAGACATCCTTCCAAGATTTTTTACTGTATTATAAGTAATCAATAATCTGTTATATACTTTTTGCTAGCTTTAAGGAAGTAACAACTTCCTACCGGTTTGTAACAAAAATAGTCCCTAATTGAAATTGTTGTATCGTTAGAAATACATGTCGCACAATAATAATCAGCAGATTCGTAAACTCCATGGAATCCAATTCCGGAACTGCGCAATACATTGTGTGCGGATGCAAATAATTTCTGGGGTTTGATTCAGTCTATCACGGCAACAATAAAAGCGGTGATAAATTGAAAATGAAGAACTATAGAGCTATTTCTTTGATATCCAATATTTCTAAAATAATAGAACGAATCATAGGAAATAGGACTTATAGTTTTCTAAACAAGTTTAATATTTTCTCAGATTGTCAATACGGCTTTAGAGAAGGTAGATCTATGAAGATGCAATATACAAATTAACATCTGTTTTATATGAATCTATAGATAAAAAGATTCCTGCCATTGCCATATTTTTAGACCTCTCTATAGCGTTTGACACTGTCAGCCACGAAAAACTTATGCTAAAATTATATAAATACGGGATTAGAGGTAATACTTACCAAATTTTAAAAAGTTACCTTACATGTCGAACACAGCAAGTTGAAATCGATGGAACTTGTAGCATATCCCAACACGTTAGTTATGGAGTGCCACAAGGTACAGTCCTTGGGCCTATCCTGTTTTTAATTTACATAAATAGTTTGTTTAGCCTAAAAACCACAGGAAGATTTATTAGTTTCGCGGATGATACCGCTATGGTATACCCAGGAGTAACCTGGCAGATTCTGAAAGAAAATATTGAAAGTGATTTTCCGAACATATCTCGACGGCTAGAAAATAATAAATTAACGTTAAATTATAGTAAAACAAGTTACTTACCTTTTTCATCTTATATCAGCGGATTGCCTAATTTAGGACCCTTAAATGTTAGCTTGAATTCTCAAATTCCCGAAGCAGAAAATACAAAATACCTTGGTATTAAAGTAGATCGTCATATGCGTTGGGATCTTCAAATAAAAGAATTAATTAAAAAAATACGAGGACATTTACCTAGATTTAAATACCTCAGAGATTTTCTCCCAGTAACTCATTTAAAACTATCTACTTTTCACTAATAGAGTCGCTGTTTGTTATCTTATGGGCTTATTGGATGGGGAGGCGTAAATGACTGTTACTTGGAGCAACTAAATATAGTTCAAAAATGGGTTATGAAAACTTTATATAACAAAACATATCCATCAGATTGTTTATATAAAGAATTACAAATTGGTGATGTACGACAACTTTTTTGCAAAAAGATATTCCCGTTTATACACCAAGGAAAAATAAAATTGACACCATTTGCACACTCTTATAATACCCGTTATCATCAAGGTATCTCTAATCCTCGTAGTTAGAAAACTATTGTTCAAAGAGCTGCACATTATTTAGCCTCACGAATCTTTAATATATTACCTCATAGTATAAAAACCATAACAAAATATATACCGTACAAAAAAGCCATAAAAAACTGGACAATACAGACGAACAGATCTATTTTCTCTGATTTAGCCAATCAGAACTAATAATAATCATCTTATGTTGTCTAAGATAAATATTTCCTATATACAGGGTGCCCATTATGTATGGAATATAGTATATATCTCGGTAAATATGACTTTATAAAAAAATTTGTTATATAAAAGTTGTTTAACATTTTATTTTCCATAATAAGATAGCATTCAATTGTTTTTATTTCAGAAAACAAATGAGTAATGAATAACACTTTAATTGTTTTAAATAGCGATGTACCCTTTCATTAGGCTCATTTGATAGAGATTTTTTTTTCTTTTCGATGACCTAAAATCTTAGTACCCTTATATCAGAAAATTTAAAAAAAAAAGGTAAAAAATGTTTATTAAGTTAATTTCACCAATAACATGAATCTAGATATCCGAGATCTCTTTCATTTGTCTTAACAATTGATTGTAGGCTTTTATTGTGACAGAAGTTTGTTTATTTAATTAAGTACATGGAAAAATAAAAATGGTTAATTTAACAGAAACTGAACGTATAGAAATTTTAATTATGGTCGGTTATAGGGATCGCAAACGAACACAATTAGAAGTATGTGAAATTTTTAATGAGCGTTATCCACATCGAGAACCAATCACCCAGTCAATAGTTAGCAAAACCTTAAAACGGTTTAGGGAAACTGGCAATGTTAAAGATCTGGTGAAGACTGGTCCGCAGAGGTCTGCGACAAATGAAGATAAAAAGCTCGATGTTTTAATAGAAATCGAAGAAAATCCAAACATTTCAACTCGTCAGTTAAGTTTAAACCATGCCGTAAGTAAAGGTTCAATACAGAAAATGTTACATTCAGAAAAATTACATCCGTACAAACCGACTTAATTGCAAGAATTAACCGAAGATGACTAGGATCGACGTGTTGAATTTTGTGAATTTATGATAGAGCGAATCAACAACAATCCAAATGTTCTTAATAATATTGTTTTTTCTGACGATGCTACGTTTTGTTTAAATGGAAATGTAAATAGGCATAATTGTCGATATTGGGCCGCTGAAAATCCCCATTGGATGATTCAAAATCATATCCAAACACTACAAAAATTAAACGTATGGGTGGGAATTTGTGCAGATCACATAATTGGACCTTTCTTTATTCGTGGTACTCTCACTGGTGACCGTTATTTGCAATTATTGCAACAGCAAATTATTCCAGCTTGCCAAGCAAATCTTGATGATCTTTGACTTCAACAAGATGGAGCACCGCCCCACTATCATTTAGATGTACGCCGATATTTAAATGTGGTATTTCCGTCCCGTTGGATAGGCAGAAGAGGGTCTGTGGAGTGGCCTCCCGATCTCCGGATCTTACACCTTGCGATTTCTTCTTCTGGGGATATTTAAAATCAAAAGTGTATACAAACCGACCCCTGAATCTGGCCGAATTAGAGCATCGAATACAAAATGAAGCTGCAGCAATTTCTCCCAGATCGATCAGAAATTTTTTTCAAGCTTTTCGTGATAGGTTGGGCCACTGCCTTGCAGTTAATGGTGAACATTTTGAACACTTATTGCCATGAAAACCATTTTATTGCTAATTTCGTTTTGTCTTCAAGCTTTATAAGAGACGTACATAATTTTCTGTTCATTTGTTTTGTTTTGTACATTATGTAGATGCACATCTGTTTATTTTAGGGTAATAGTTCGAGATACTTTACGATCTCGGATATCTAGATTCATATTGTTGGTGAAATTAACTTAAATAATAAACATTTTTTACGTTTTTTTCAAAAATTTTCTGATATAAGGGTACTAAGATTTTAGGTCATCGAAAAGAGAAAAGAAATCTCTATCAAATGAACATAATGAAAGGGTACATTGCTATTTAAAAAAATTAAAGTGTTATTCATTTGTTTTCTGAAATAAAAATAATTGAATGCTATCTTATTATGGAAAATAAAATGTTAAACAACTTTTATATAACAAATTTTTTTATAAAATCGATATTTACCGAGATATATACTATATTCCATACATAATGGGCTCCCTGTATTATACTTACATATATCTTATTATGTCTTCACGAACTTGATATAACTTGATGTGACTCTCTACTATGTCGTTATTACGATTCTTTGATATATTTTTTAAACAGGCTATGATCACTACTCACGGTTTTTTCCTTTTTTTACACGGCTATGTCTACATTACAATAATTTGTTTTTATGTACTTATTTTTATTTATCTTGCACATATAAAAGTAGTTACTTACTACTTCTTGCATTTTCTTTGTTTATTCACGTAATCTGTATTTTTAAGTATCTTGTTATGTACCCTAGTTTTTATTGTTACTGTTTTTATGTGTTGCAATGTGTTATGTGTGTAAATTTCTTATTCTTATTTTTAATGAATAAACATTATTATTATTATTATTATCAACAGTGAAACACGTAGGTGCGTGGTCTCGTTGTAAACCTCTTGCCGAGATCTATTCAAATTTACGCGAACATTTACCAGTGGTTTAAGCTGAATGTTTTAATTTTTTTCTTGTGAACCGGTGTACGCTTTTGACAATATCGCGATTCATCTAAACAATCGTGAGTGCTTGGTATTGTTGTTAAACTCTCAACGGAATCTTTAAACCGATGCCACGCACCTAGCACTATTGACTATAACAAATTACATAAACCCTTTGATAACAAACTCGACTAGCTCATTTTAACTCTCCGATTTTAGTATTAGTTTTGAATTCTTCCGTCTTTTCTGAGTATAGCACTAATAGCCATGCTAAGATAAATATCGTTTCTTTCATTGTTTTAACAGCCTAACAAAGTTGATCTGTTCTTAAGAAAATGGATTTAAATCAAGAGCATTGATGTGTTAAGGTTTATTATGATTACAAATAGGGTTAACACGTTAGCAGTGTGTTAATAAGCTAAAACGATGCTTTAGTGACCAAGCTCCATCCGAAACAAATGTGAAAAAATGACACAATAGATTCGGCTGCGGTTGAAATTACCTTGGTGACGAATTCTGTGACTACAGTCTTGCAACAACAGTCATTGTTGAAAATATAAAAACTATTGGTCGTATGACAAAAGAGGACGTAATGCATAACCTAGGTGAGTGTTTGAGCACCTTTAGATATTAGCATAAATGGAATATTCTACAAAAGACTGTATACGAAAGGTCGAAAGTGAGAAACGTTTGAGTCTTATGGGTACCTCGGCGTTTACTAGCAAGCAAAAAGAACATACTTGTGAATTAGTGCAAAAAATGACCCAAAAAGATAAAAACTGGAAGCCAAATTCTGAATATATTAACGCAACAGGAGACAGAAAATTGATATATTGGTAATGTGCAATAGTATCCCAGTGAAAAAAAGCCAATAAAAGTAAAACAAGGGCAACGTGCAGGAAAGAGAATGGTAGTCTATTTTTTTAATACACTATCAGGTTATATTCCAACTGTGGTGTTGGAAAATCGAAATTCTGTAAGTGCCGTGTCTTATATCATTTAGTTGCCTCATGTATTTGCCTTCTTCTTCGAGATAGACAACCTAGAAGTCTCACTGTGCTACATTATCACAATGTGTTCTCTAACACTGCGCCGACAGTTTTTCAAAGACTATTAAAAATTAATGAAACGGGTATTAGATTTAATGAACCAACTGATGAAACACCTTACTTAATGCAAATCAAAATTAAAACTTCTAACTTGTTACTGATCAAATATTTACTAAAGCTTACAACCTAGCAGCTCTGTTGGTATCGGTAGAATTAGTCTTTCTCGCTAAATCTAACAACTTAGGGTGGAATCATAAAATTGGTTACCATTAAATAATTCTGTAGCAAAATGAGTCTTCATAATCATAAACAATCCCAGCACGAGTAACTTTGATTCCTTTCTTAAATTAATTGAACTTATAACCTGTTTCTTTCATAATCGACAAATAATTGCGTCACAAGACATCAGACTATCAAAGCCGAATGAACTCACCACAATCGAAGATATAACATCCCTATTCCCTGGTAAAAGGAAAACTTACACTGGACTACAAACAGACTTACAAAATTACTTTTAATTTTAATAGGTACATGTTGCATATTTTGCATAATTTGCGGTTTATCTGGAAAGTACCTAAGTACCAAGAAAAATTCAAATATATTACAAAGCTACAAGATGGCGAATTAAACTTGGCATCAGAAAAACAAAAAGAGAGTCAACAGGCTCCCAAATAGCGATGTTAAATACATACATGAGTACGTTGCATTGATTTATTCACGATGGTAAAGATTTATATAGAGAAAACTATTTATATCCAACTAACGACTACTTTTGTAATGGCTTTCAAAAGAAAACTGTGAGCTTTTTGTGTAATTGTAGTCAACTTAAGTAGAGAAAATAGGAGAGTTCTGGGACCACCCCCCACTCCTGACCTTGACCTTGAACCTATCTCTCTCTAACACATGGTGACCTTGAAACTATCTCTGTCACCTAAACGTGGCAACACCGCATTCTCAAGGTCACCAGTATGGCACCACCGCATTCTCAAGGTCAACAATATGGCAACACTGCATTCTCAAGGTCACCAATATGGCACCACCGCATTCTCAAGGTCAACAATATGGCAACACCGCATTCTCAAGGCCATCAATATGGCAACACCGCATTCTCAAGGCCTTCAGTATGGCAACAATGTCTTGACCTTGAACTCAAGACCACTCTTCAAGGTCATCAAACACCATTCAAGGTCAAGCTTTAGATATATATATAGCAGGTTGCATGTATGGGAAGAGTAAAGCGTTTGCAGTTGCAGTGTACAGTGCAGTGTTACAATGGAAAGCCTCGCTAAATCAATTGAGAATGCGAAAGCGCAAGCTCTAGAAAAGCAGTTGATGGTTCCAAACGAGCTTCCTAAGGATGCTAAATGGGCACCGCTAGTGAATCAATCAGTGTTTTATTTAAACAAATCAAAAAGTACAGTTGTATTTGTTGGATTATGTGCTCATTTGGGATTCACTCCTGTAATAAAAGTTGCTGGAGTAAAGAATCAGTGCATGCTGTTTGATGAAACGGAGTGGAACGCGTTAATAACCAATGAAGGAGTCATTAATCAATACTTTAAAGCAGGAGAAGAGGTCGGGGTTCCTTTGAAAATGGGTACAAAAGCTATCTCGTTTGAGCGTGTTAACAGAAATTACGATAAAACAAAAATCATAAAGATAACTGATGCAGGAGATGATCAATTGTATTTAGCGTGGGAGTCCTTATATGAGCTGTGGTAGTTAATACCGTTACTAACATATCGATTAAACCTTCTGAAGGGTTTGGAATTTTTCAATTTCTACCATAGCATAATAGATGGTGTTGTAGACGTGCCGGGTGACTGCATAGTGAACATCACAAACATATTGGAACCATTAATGAAGATGCAAATCCCGAACGTGTTTGGAATGCTAGAAGTTGTGCATTATCTACCAGAAAAGGTAATAGTGGATGTGGAAGTCAAAAGGTGTATTGCGTAATGGAAGAATGAAGAGGGGAAAGGGTGGGGGGCGGGTGAATATAAGAACACATGGTCTAGGTGTAACGTAGTGAAATACAATGGAGACGCGTAACAGTGAAGACGTATCAAGCAAAGCTATTGATAAACTGAATGCTGTGGTGAAACTACGGTGTGAATTAGAAGCGCTAGAGGATTTTTAAATACCCATTTAAAACACGTTGTTTTTATCCGTTACGTTCGGAATAGTATTGAACGTTTCGAAATTTGTCAAACGCATAACCCATTGTTTTGTAGGATCCAAATGGGAGGGTTAAAAGGAGAAGTTAAAACAGACGTTGTAGCGGAGAAGATGAATGTTTGAGACATCTCAACATTCCCAGTAAGACTGAGGAAATGTTAAGGAGTGTTTTCATATAAAAAGTTCAGCGCTAAATGTCCACAATTGTACGAATTTAGCTTCTGAAAAGCATCATAGTTGTAACTAATAACGTTTAAGCTACCATCACTTTTAAAGTAATGAACGAGTTCTAGTGGGGGTTTTAACTGTCCAATACTATCAACGTATAATATATGTCGACCACGTTTAACATACGATGTCCAATGCGTACCTTCCCCATCTGTATCATCCAAATTCACAATTCCACATTCGTTTTTACGGATACGTTTCGGTAACCCGTTTCGCATAAAAATACCTCTGAAGTATGGAATTTTTAACTCGTTTACGTACTTTGACAGATAGATATTGGTCAGTGGTCGGTGTGGTAGCTTTAAGGGTAGTTTTTTGGAGGTCGTAAATACAATCCTAATCCTTTTTTGTACGGTTTCAAATATAATCCTTTTCCTACAGGCGCTTGCTCCATCGCTATATTGTGTCGTTTCGTTTCTTCGAGCGCTGATTTCGCTGCTTTTGCTTCATTCACTGCTTTGGCAACCGCAGCTGCTCCAGTTCCTAACGAGCCTATAGCTCCGAGAGCGGCAAATAAAGGAATCAGCGGTAGGAAACCACCTTGCTTGGGAATAGGTATAATCCGACCTTTGGGAGCAATGATACGTTTACGTTTCAAGGCCGCTAGGGCAAGACGAGCAGATCGTTTTAAAGATAACTTTTTTACTTTACCACCAATACGTTTTCTAGCTAATTTGATGGCGTTGTTGAACGTTAAAGTACCCCTTCTTTTCACCTTAGATCGTCGTCGTCGTCGTCGAACACCCATACCCAATTTTATTTTTCCAGACATAATGCCGGCCACAGTAAGTGCAGCCGCTCTCTCTCCAAAACGAGCGTCCTTAGAACGAAACCTAGTCTACGCCTTACGTCCTAATATACTATCGGCTTTATGACGTTCACCAAGATCGTTAGTTTTTGAATAGACTATGTCGTGCTCTTTACAAGCTTCATCCAACGGGTTTATTCCTTTGTCTCCACGAGCAAGCCTTTGATGTAAACGGGTGCCAGGTCCGCAGTAGTTATACCCTGGTAAATGTAATTCTAACGGTAACTTATTAATGAGAGTGTTGATCACTCCCTTCCCCTTACGAGTTGATTGACGATTATCCGCTTTTCGCAGAGTACGTTTCATAACACATTACTCCTCCTATCACAGGTGAAGAGTGACTGTAAGTGACCCGTCTACATATATTTATATATATATATCACACACGTGTGCTCTTCCCTCACAACGTGTCCTACATGGAGCAGCTAAAGTTGGTGCATCAGAGACACAGATTACCGGTTGTAAATCGGGATAATTGTTCACCGACGCCACAAGTGTTTAAACATAGCGTATTGTTGGGTGCAGGATGCAAACGCGGTATAATAGTAGGCAGTTCCGGATGTGGTAAAACCAACCTAATGATAAGTTTACTAGAACATCCAAACGGTTTACGCTTCGAAAACGTATATGTTTATAGTAAATCTCTTTATCAACCGAAATACGCATATCTGCGCGACCTGTTTCGATCATTACCCATCGGTTATTTCGAATACGATTCTTCTGAAACTATATTACCGCCTAAGGATGCAAACCAAAACTCGGTTATTATCTTCGACGATGTAGTTTGCGATAGTCAAAGCACCATACGTGATTACTTCTGCTTCGGGAGACATAAACACATCGACTGTTTTTATTTATGTCAGACATATTCTGCGATACCTAAACAACTCGTAAGAGATAATTCAAATCTCATTGTCGTGTTTAAGCAGGATAATACTAACTTAAAACACATATTTAACGATCATGTTAGCGGGGATATGACTTTAGTAGCGTTTAAACACTTGTGTTTACACTGTTGGAAGGAGAAATATGGCTTTTTAGTAATCGACAAAGATTATCCACTTAATGGAGGACGTTATCGAAAAGGTTTCGACTGTTACTTCACCATAAATACCGAAGACACGAACTAAACGTTTTAGTAAACATGGATAAGCGTGTAGCATAAGACTTGGTTAAAGCACGACGTCATGTTAAACAGAAATACAAAAGTCTCAAGTCTGAAATTGCACGGTCAGAAGTGGAACTACAACGCCGCTATCAACCTATCACTCAACCATTGCGTGAGTTTATAACCGGAGTTAAAACGGAATTATTAACTCCGAAAGAAGAACCCTTAAAAACGGAAGTGTCTTCTCCCATACCTACCTCGACCCCAACAAAATTTTATAAACGACTTCCACCCGCAAGACGAATACCTCACGAACCATCACCTATCACCCAAACAATGCGCACTACTAGCGTTCCCTCACCTGATATCTCAGTTTTTGAAACAGAAGTCCTGGAAGAATCTGGGGTCCCAACATTGGATCAATTGAAAGAACAACTTGCTGCTGTTGGATTCAGTCCGGAATTCCAAACTTACATAGATGAGACCTTTTCTGGTAGAGCTAAAATGTATATCGAAAACATGTTCAAGGATACTAAGAACGAGTTCGATCATCATTATGGAGTACGATTCCATCCGGAATATCACCAGTACCTAATCGGAGACGCCGTACTCACTTTTGACGAGAACGACTTTATTATTAAAAAACCCTCAGGCACAATTTTTAAATATACAGGCACTCCTGGTTTTTACGAATTAGTATTTAAAAAAGCACCTATTGGATACACCCAATCAGACTTGCAGAAGTATAAGGACCTTCTTACACGTACCAATGCTACCAGAAGAGGTTACATTGAGGGTGCACAGCTACACGGAACCGGAAAGAAATATTCAAATATAATTAGACCCCTTCTAACTACTCCTGGAGCAAGATTTCGAAGCGAGTCTACACCTACTACACCGGTCACGCGATCGAAAACTCGCATATTATGGCGGTGGTGATATGCGCGTTCTCAACTATAATAATAAACAGGTGGAATTTATACCTTGGAAAGATCCTAATAAACTAGTGGACAGATTGAGACTCCTTTTAAGTTCAAAGTCGGCTGGCCACACCGGTCACACTAATGAAATCATATATATTATCGATGAATTGAGAGCTGCTAAAATTATCGAATAAATCATCACACGCGTATCGATCCGTTTCATAATATTGCTAACGTTAGTGCAATCATGACGCTCAATAAATTCGGTAAACATCTTCACAAAACCCCTCGACACTCGTTCGAAAGTGTACCTATTAGACGATATACCAAATGTAAGGTACACAACAATGATGCTATATCCGTCTACAGCCGTCCCATTTTACTTCGAAGCTGTTATTAGTCAGCCATATCATCATATATCGTCAGTACCTCACGACGATGACTCTGGATAAGTTCGGTAAACATCTTCATAAAACTCCTGTCCGAGTTAAACTCGACGCTCGTGCAAAAGTATTCTTTTTAGAAGACGTGTCTAATTTACACTACGAGACAATGTTGTATATGATGGGAATATACAACCATGAAAACGGTTATGCACTTTTGAACTCTACCAACTTCGAGTATGTCGTTCCTCTAACAAAAGGTATCATTAAACAAATCAAATACTATCCCACAGATGCGCAAATCTTTTTAAACGATACGTTATACGATGCCGAATCACTCATCGGAGTGTCATTGAAGAAAGGGGATAACTTTAAGGTGAAGAAGCCTGGATCAAAGGACATATTTATTTTTGAAGCTGTTATTAGTGTTCCAGCATTTTCTAAATGAGTATAAAACGTCAAATAATTGAAGAATTGCATAAACCTGCTCGTAAACGATTTCGAAGAAGACGCGTAATCGTAAAAGACCTGAACGATTTGTACATGGCCGATCTTGTGGAAATGATTCCCTATGCTAAAATAAATAAAGGTTTTCGATATATTTCAGTATTGTTGAATATGTTTAGCAAGCGTGTTTGGGCGTGTCCACTTAAACGAAAAACCGGTGAAGACGTCACGAAAGCAATGAAAAAATTATTAACATCAACAGGAGGTACTCCCGACAATTTACAAACGGATATGGGGAAGGAATTTTACAACCAGCATTTTCGTAAGCTAATGCAAACGTTCAACATCAACCATTACAGCACCTTTTCTAGTATGAAAGCAAGTCCGGTAGAACGTGTAAACCGAACTCTTAAAAACAAGATGTGGAAGGAATTTTCCATGCAAGGGTCATATAAGTGGTTGCAGTTATTACCAAAGGTTGTTAACCAATACGACGATACCGTACACCGCACCACCGGCTACAAACCCATCGAAGTGAACCACAGCAACGCCAAGATTCTTTTACAAACAGTTTACGATTTCCAGAAAACCACCGACCTGCGAAGTGCTAAATTCACAGTCGGTGATCACGTGCGAATCAGCAAGCATCGGGAAGCGTTTGCGAAAGGTTATACTCCCACATGGAGTACCGAAATCTTTCAAATTAAAAAGGTTAATCGAACCAATCCCATAACGTATATCTTGGAAGACACGAACGGGGAAGAGATACGTGGAGGCTTCTACACGGAGGAATTACAGATGGTTAAACATCCTGAAGTATTTTTAGTAGAGAAGGTGTTAAAAAAAAGGGAGATCAAGTTTTAGTGAAGTGGTTGGACTTTGATAATACCCACAACTCGTATATAGCAGCACGTGATATAGTGCATTAAGTAGTATAGTGCATGCAGTGTGTTGCAATGTTAATATATAACTATCATTTTATGTAAGCAGTAAACAATAATAAATCACTTTTTGATAGCAATAGTGTGTTTTATTTCTTCTACCTTTACAGAAACACAGAGTATGATGTATATAATTTATTCACATTAATCAATATCATAATAAATACATGAAATATATACGGTTATAAACTACAAAGCATAAATACTATTTACAATAATTCATAACAAAGAAAAGGCTGTTGTCAACGTAGCCGGGGGCCTCTGCGATAATACTAATCAGTACCGTCGGTTCTACCAACAAACGAGTTCCAAAATTACTTTTCGGCTTGCAGTAATTCTAACAGACGATCCAAATTCTGATAACTATCACGCCCCGGATGAATATCGCGGTGTCCCCATGCTAAAGTGTTGTGCGACCCGGGAATAATGTAACGTTTGTTATCGGCTGGTGATAACGCTACTTTATTCCGAAGTTCTGTGTACATAGCATGTAAACGTGATTTGAATATAAACATTTTTCGGAAGAGCACAACACCATCCTCCACAACCTGACGGTAGTCCTCAACGGTGAGATCGCGCTTAATTACCGCCCTTTTTACCCCTTTCGCCTTTTTAATCGCCATTTCACCGTCGCGGTCAAGCAAGTTTACACAATACGTTTTAGCACCTGCACCGTAGAAACTGCAGAGGGGCACTCCACAATATTCATCTTTCATTTTACCAACCACAGAGGCCGTGCGCGGTATACCGTGAATGTTGTCAGGTGGGAATTTTGAGGTGTCAAATTTATCTAAGTGTTGCTTCATATCAGCATAAAAATTTTCAGTACGAATTTCTATAATGAAAGAGTCAGTATCTGTGTACAGCAAGCGCACGTTATCACCATATAAAGGTTTGAGAAAATCATAAAAAAATTCATACATTATCGTTTTAGAAAGATCCAAAATAGTAAAACCCACGTACACCGGTTTATTGTATGTAACCGACACTTTTTGTAACTGTATAGCGACCAAATTTTCCGAGAAGACAGCAACGTTTTTGAATTGAGGCTTTGCTACTAACG
Source organism: Agrypnus murinus (assembly GCA_929113105.1). Taxonomy (NCBI): domain Eukaryota; kingdom Metazoa; phylum Arthropoda; class Insecta; order Coleoptera; family Elateridae; genus Agrypnus; species Agrypnus murinus. Next base: position 158,099,251 of record OV816025.1, read on the forward strand.
TCTCAGCCCCAAGCTTTTTACCATGACGTTCCCAATGACTAACCAAACGAACGTCCACCCTTTTATCGACATTTTCCATTGTCTTGCCAAATAAACTGTTAACCATTAATTTAAAGAAGTCCCTGTCCGCTTCGTTAGTTGCCTGATTACGTAACGTGGTATTCAAATCAATATAGGAACGCAACCAGGGTGCCTGATGAAATTTTAACACGCGATGAATTTTGGTTAATTCTAAACCATGCTTAAGACACTGTTGTAAATTTCTATAGTGGATAACGTAACGCGTTTTATCGAACAAGTTTGGAATTAATTTTGGGTGACGCGCGTTTCCCGTAGGCGGCACCAGAGGTTCGGGGCAGAAAGGAAAGTCATTATGTAAATCGTGCAACCGCGTTGGGTAGTGTAGATCTACTTCCAGCACGTAACCTATATCGGCGTCTTCCGCCACGGAATTTAGATCGAACTGTTCAATTTCGTACGGACTAAGCCATTCAAAGTCGCGCTGCGGCAGATACTGTCGCATACTGTAACCGTAGAGATTGGTAGCATCGAGATACATAATAAAAGAATGGGGCTTGGACGCGTCATAATTTGGAAGAAACGTATTATTCGCGAAACACTTCCTGCCAACACAGGTACTGACACCTCCCCGAATGCCTTTCTTAAAGAAATGGAGCATGTCCAGATCCGTGAGCAGCTCCAGTTCTACAGACGTGCGTTTCAACATAGCATCCCAACTTAAACCCGGTGCAGTAAAATACTGCGCCGGATCTAACTTGTAATTTTCAAGACACACGTCTAAAGTTTTCAAAGACATCAACCAAAAGTAAGACATCGGTTTTCAAATAGAGAACCGAATACTCGCCCAAAGTCGTGCATCCAAACGTATTCCACAGCGCGAGCATACCGCGATCGAGAGACGTGTTCCCCTGTCAAACGATCGAAAAATTCCTCATACGTCGGCAACGTGTCCTGTTCGAGTTTGGAGAAGCTGTCGACGTACGAATAGGGAAACACACCTTTCTGTCGCAGTAAGTCGAAGCTAACCCCATCTCCAAAATACTTTTTAATAGTCAAACACTGGTCGGAAGTTAGATTTTGAGACAACTTATCCAAACTAGAATTTAGAAATCGTAAACTGTCCAGAAAGCGCATTTTAAGACATACCTGTATCTGTTGGGACCCGTTCCTAATTTCATCTACCAAAAGCCGTTTCGAAAACGAAACGTATTTCTCTTTATTGAGCGCAATCACTTCGATTGCTTCTTTTTCTAATGACAATTGCTTTGTGAATAGATGTGAATCGTATCCCGTCAAATTATGGAAAAAAATCGGTACGAAGTCGGGAATTTGGTACATTAGATTGCACACGGAGTGAGCCGCACCGCGGTACTCGCCGCTGAGGTGACAGTGATCTTTCACCTTAACGACGTTTTCACCAAAGGGTTTGTCACAAATATGACACACGGTTGCATTGTCATAGTTGAAAGTTTGTCGACACGATAAAAGTCGCATGTCTTGAACATGTTTTAAATGGTCCTTATACAACCTTCTAACATCCCCTTCTAAGCGCGTCATAAACTCACTTGCTGCATTCGGACCACGGTACAATTCAAATTTAGATAACGCGTCATCGTATGAACACTTAATGTAATACGCAAACGAATGTGGTTCGTGTTCATACGATGTCATGGTAAATTTTCCACTAGGATCCGGCTCAATCGTGTCCAAAGGTTGCAACACACTTTCAAAATCCGCGTAAACGACAAAAGGTACTGTAAGTTGCTTTTGAAAATTTTCAAACTTCAATAGATTACCCGGCCGGTCGTGCCCCAATTTATCGCATACGGGTTCGATAGTTGGTAACTTGGTGTAAACATGATTGCAATCAAAACGGGTATGTTGTTCTAATCTACTTTCACTTTTAAAATACTGCAAGCAGCCGTCACAAAAGTGTTTTTCTCCATTGTGAGCCGACAACTGTGAGGACACCAAACGCGAAAAGTTTTTTATCCAACAGTAATGACTATTACCCTCCATATCGGAAATTAATAATAAATTAACATGTACTTCTTTCTTTTGCTTAGAGTAATGCAGAGGCCCTACAACTTCTTGTTTCATTTCTCCGTCTTTAAATACAGCTTCCAAACCATACACGTTAATAGATAAGCGTGGATTACGCGCTTCAAATTTTGAAATAGCATCCAATTTGACAGGAAAGGCGATACCTTCAAAATCAAACAGTTGCGCAAAATTTGGATACGACGTCGTCCTGTTGGCACGTCCCCTCGGCGGATACAAAGCGGACGCCAAGGCCTAACCGAAACAGCACTGATCGTTATTTTGCACGTTGATTACAGCCTTTTTATGTTGTATCGACGGCGGAAGTGGAACATAGGAAGAAGCACGGAGCGGGTTGTATTTATTGACGTTGACTTCTATAAATAACAGCTGCTCCAGTACCCAACCTGTAAGGACCCTACAATTAGCAATCGAATCGTAACCCGTAACTATTCATTACCTGAGTTCCGATCATTAAAGTCCGACATCTTCGTATCCAGCACCTCAACGAAATCATCATACAAATCGGTCAGATTCGAAGTCCCGGTCACAATCTCATTTTGCGTATTAAACGATTTAATTTCGTGCAAATTTTGACTTTCCAAAAAGTACATTCCGAATACTTCTAGATTGACTTTCACACTACGAAAGCGCTGAACATTTCTTTCTAATAGTGTTAACACATTTTCGCGGGTCTCATCAGTAAATTCTCTGAGATTTATGTGATGATTTCTCACCGAGACTCGATAACTGGCCATACGAGACTTGAACGCCGTCTCCAGGACCACCACTTCCTCCGACTGCACTGACGCGGCATTACGATGATTGTGGCGGTTGCTTCGTAGATGTCCAGCGTAGCCACGTCGTGGAACATCCAGCTTGCACACATCGCAATACACCGTCGCGGAGGTATTTCCTGAAACAATTGCACAGATCACTAACACTAAAGCCGTTAACAATGTGTACACGTACCTTGCGGGGAGGTTTTTTTCGCTTTCTTAGATGCAGGTCCTTCACCGGTATTCCCTACAGCATCCGAAGCTCCCCCAGCTGTAATCAACAAAATACTCGTATCACATCATACAACCTCACAGGAATGGTTACTTACCGCTCGTGGATGGGTAGTCCAGCGGTCCACGGCAGCTTTCTCTTCGGTGACGGGCTAAGGCATCCCGTCGGGTGAAGGACGCGCCACAGCTACACACATGCATATTCTTAGTAATCAGTAAACGGGAACGCACTGGCAAACGATAAAGCTTTTACGTCAACTTTTACCACTAACGTTCGCGATACTGATTTCCAGTCGGGACGACGAGGACGTGTTATGCAAACCCGACCGGGATAGGAAGAGGACTGGGTTATTGTTAGTGGGAGGTCACAGTTATACCAACCGTTAACGTCGTTGATGACGCAAAGCAGACAAGTTTTCCGCTTCGGTTAAAAGTGCGAGGCGTTCGCTCTCACAGGACCCCAAATCCTCCATCACTTGTCGTAGCTGCTGCGTCTTGATACTCTTGATTTTGATCTCATATCTTTGCACAGCAGCTAAGAGTTCCGCTTTGCGTTGAAGGAGAGCGATGCGTTCACTCTCACACCCTCGCAAACCGGACGCCACTTCTCTTAACCGTCGTGTAATCCTTGTCTGCGGTGCGTCATCAACGACAGCAAGCGGTAAAGACTGCTTCTCGCATGGTACACCATCTATGAAGACAATCGCTGAAGTTGTGAAGTCTCTGATGCTGCCGGACAACTGTATAGACGCTGTGTCAACAGAAACCTCCATAAGTGTCGCTGTGTCTAAAATGTCCAAATGGTCATGCACCCCGTCATCACAGGGGGTAACCGGAATGATTAACTCCTCATCGTCATCGTCAGGAGCGCTTGCAATTGATGTGGAACAGTCCGACTCCGTTTCATAAACAATTACATTTGCACTTGCGGCAATCTCCATGGGCAGGTTCACTTCATCGGTTGCAGATGGTGATGCATCCCCCAAAAGGGACCCCCGAATTGAGATATCATACTCGCTGCCCGGTGGGCTATTCAACAATTGGGAGTCCCACTCACCCGAACATGGTGATGCCGCAGGTACTTCCTGGACCGTCACGATGGGGATTCCTCTTATGTGCAAACTTCCAGCAGCGTAAAACACATTTGTCGAAGTCAACAGCTCTCGCAGTAAAGGTTGTGAACGCCCGGAAAGCATGTCGTACTTCGGCTTCTCCACATTAACGGCTGCCGCCTTAACTACCACATTTTGTAGTACTATGATCTTCTTTGCGGCAGCAACTGGAGATGGTGTACGCTCGATAGTTGGCACAAGTACCGGGCACGCAGCAACTGGAGATGGTGTACGCGGCACATGTACCGAGCACGCTGCAACTGGAGATGGTGCACGCTCGATAGTTGGTACAAGTACCGGGCACTCAGCAACTGGAGATGGTGTACGCGGCACATGTACCGGGCACGCTTTCTTCATTGATAATTTTGACCAGAAGGACAATGTCACACAACGACACTTATTCACTTCACCAACACTGGTAACACTACTAGATGATGTATCCATGATGAACGAAGACAGACTGACACTCCGCTGCGTCGGCCTCCGGTTTTGTCGAACCACCCCCCACTCCCTAACCTCGAACCCCACTTTCACCCCCACTCCTTCACCTTGAACCCCTCCATCACCCCCACCACTTTACCTTGCATTCGCGCAAATACTTACATTTCCTCACGGTCATTGGTGTATAGACAGAAACCTTGCATTTTCTCACGGTCATTGGTGTATAAGTCGGTTTCTAGACAGAAACCTTGCATTTCCTCAAGGGCATTGGTGTATAGGTCGGTGTATAGGTACCTCAAGGTCTTCCACCCCCCACTCCCTCCGTATGTGTTGCTACTTCGATATAATAGGGAGTGTTTTCCACACCAGGTAACACATCACAATGTCCATCATCGCTCCTCGCATACCACATTCTGCTGAAGGAGATACCGCGCCAGATGCGCAGCAATGGGATCGCTGGCTCAGCCTACGGGCTCAATTGTTACGCTGCATCGCTGCCTCGTTGGGTCCACATGTAGGCATCGCCCGCCACCATCGAGAGCTGATGAATCCACAATCATCCATAGGTATAGGAATTGAACGCCTAGTGTTCGAACTATGGGTGATGTGGAAATGGTATTGGTATACAACCGCTAACTCCGAAAGACATTATGATGAAGACCGTTTCGGTGACCTGGAGGACCTTGATTGTGCAAACCGAACCCTACGGTTTCAACAGGTGGCTACGGTATTGCAGGGGTGCTTTACCGTGGCAGATGTCCCGTACTGTCTGTGGTGGTCATACTACACGTGGAAAGAGAAGCGTCTATGCAAGAGCTGCATACGCAGTGTGTGTAGTACGGCCACCCTACCACAGCAATACCACACCACGGTGTCGAGATCGATTTCCCACGTACCATCCCATTGGTGTGATGGCTGCATGAAACGGATGCTGTACAACACCTTCGACCCAATTGCGTGATCCGAACGGTTGCATATCCTCGGTCCGGTATCCCAGTTTGGAGGCAACGATGCGGATGAGTGTACCTGCGATGATAATTGTCACGGAAGCCCACTGTTTCAAATATTGAATGCACGGTTGGAGATGGAGATGGATCAGCAGTGATGTGTAATTGTAGACATTATAGACATTATAGTTAGTAATTTTGTTAATATTATTTAGTTAGGACCAGCACATTTTAAATAAAAATAGCATGAAATAATTCTTTTTCCTTTACAATTGATGATTTGATTGTATACAATAAGAGAAATTGTAGATATTATAACCGTAAACAAAAAGTCACTAAAACCGTCTGACCCATTACTCACTATGTTGTTTGTAGCAACCAGACAATACTCTCTGAACAATATCCAAAATTTAAAAAAGAAAAAGAAAAAAAAATCCAAAAAACCAAAATCCAAAAGTTTGTAGTAACCCGGAAATACTCTATGACCATTCAATTGTGGTCAACAGCATACCCGTGCCGAACTTCATTTATCTCTACCTAGCGAATCGAGCAATCGAATTCTTGCCCTTCGTTAACCTTGAGAGCTAGAGCGCTGATTTTTTAATTTTCGTACCCCCCCCCGCCCCCCCTGAGGCCCACCTTCCACCCCTCCCCATGCCTCCTCCCCCCTCCAGTACTTTACCTCACCTTTACCTTGACACCCCTTAAAATTCATTTAAGGGGGTTACTATAGTATCAGCTTTTTTTCTTTGTAGTATCATCTAGTTTTCAACTAACCTAACCTACCTTAACTTTTTTTTTTTTTTTGGGTTTTTTTTGGGAATTTTTTTGGGGGATTTTTTGGGGATTTTATACACTCGCGCTGCACCTGCAAAACACGGGGTAAATTAAAACATATTTTTATTACAATAAACTAATTCTAACTCACTTATGTGCATGCCTCACACTTTTGGTGTGTGGCTGCGTGCCGCACTGCGTCATAGTCCCGAGGGACTGTTATGTACCGCTCGCGGCACTCACAACATAGCACCTCCGTGCTAAATCTGCCCCGTACCAAAACGGGCCGAGACCTCGCAAAGAGGATAATGTGTGGCTATAAACATTAAAATAAAAATATATATGGTTCATATCTGTGCTTTATTCAAAAGCAATTTTGTTAAATTATTTAGTTAGTTACCAGCACTTCCATCGTTTTATTTAAAAGTGATTTTGTTAAATTATTTAGTTAGTTACCAGCACTTCCATCATTTTATTTAAAAGTAATTTTGTTAAATTATTTAGTTAGTTACCAGCACTTCCATCGTTTTGTTAAAAGTAATTTTGTTAAAAGTAATTTTGTTAAATTATTTAGTTACGTACCAGCTCTTGGTACTGGGGCATGTCTACCTCCTGGTGTTCCTCCTGGTGTGCCTCCTCCTCCATCTCCTCCATCTCCTCCATCTCCTCCATCTCCTCCGTCTCCTCCAGGTCCTTTACCTGCGCAACGTCGTTCACAACGAGGATCTCCGTATCCTCGCTCCATATTGACGAGTTTCTCGAAGCCGGTCGGTCAACCTCCGGTGACGAACTTTCTGCTGCAGCTGCACTTGACTCATTCATTTTCACTGTAACTGAGTGCTGCAGTTTGGAAGGTATAGATATATCTGTGCCCCCACTCCGTTCTGTGTAAATACAATCTCGTTGGCCTTGCCTTGTTTCGACTGTTCTCAACAACGACTGCGGAATTTCTTTGTTCTCGTCTGCACATTCCTAACTGTCTGGCCACTCCTTTCTGTGTAAATACAATCTCCTTGACCTTGTTTCGTCTGTTCTCAACAATGTCTGTGGAATTTCTTTGTTCTCGTCTGCACATTCCTGACTGTCTGGCCACTCCTTTCTGTGTAAATACAATCTCCTTGACCTTGTTTCATCTGTTCTCAACGATGTCTGTGGAATTTCTTTGTTTGCACATTCCTGACTGTCTGGTGTCGTTCTTACCTTGAGGTTGTGTTGATCTTTCCCCTGCATACTTTCATAGTTAAGTAAGAATCTAATTGAAATTAAAATGGTATGACATTTTTAAATTTTAGTTTCACTTTTGATTTAATAGTTAAATTAATCTCTAGAAGAGACGGAGATCGGTCTTAAATGAAACGATATAATGAGATAAATACGTGGTTTATTTAACTAAATACATATGCAATTTACCACCTTGTATTTGTTTACAGAGTACATTTATCTTTTACAATTTACAACCTTACAGTACAATTATTTCAATAATACATTAGTTAAGCCTCGGCCTACTTTTCACTAAATAATGCGCTGGCTGTTTCTGTGACTTTACATAAACAACACAACACTTTAACTCTCCGCTATTAAGATGGTGAAACGACGCCAATGTTCCGTTCGAAACTTATCCGGCTTATACTAGTCTATAAACAGCACTTTAACTCTCCGCTATTAGTATGGTGAAACGACACAAATGTTCCGTTCGCAACTTATCCGAATTATACTCCTCTATACGTCTCATGATGGGAATTTTTATATTTGTATCGTACCATTCGTCTAACGGTTCTTCCAATTCTTTCGGCGCTGTCCCACTTTTTCCGTCAAACCATATCCTTTCTCCATTTAAGTCCATGGAATATGCAAACGTCACTAGCGCAAACACCAGATAACCAGCTTCAAGAACACGCTTCTCTTTGACGCGTTTAATGAATGCCTCTTTGTGGTGGTCTAAAGTTTTCTCGACGTTCCCACCATATAATTCTTCGTCTCGCATTTCATCCTCGTCGTCCTCGAAATCGAATGTTACTAAAACGGTTGCCTCTACCACGTTCATGATGCTGTACTGCTGAATTGTTCTTGTATAGATGCTGTACTACTGAAGTGTTCTTGCGTATGCGTTTATATACACTGAGTTGACGGGTGGGATTCAAGGTCATGGTCTGAGTCGAGGGGTGGGATCCAAGGTCATGGTTTCAGTTGGCGGGTGGGATCCAAGGTCATAGTCTTTAGTGGTAACGATAACGAGCGATACAATATGTTCCCATGCTTACACCAACTACTGCGATTAACAGGGTGCCCAAGGTCGCCACTGAAGCGTAACACGTTTCGCTGCTGACTTTACATTGTTCTACCGGACTATTCCCAAGGGTTTGCCACTCAATATCCATGGTATATGTTGGGTACACGAATTTGACCCTGAATCGTACTTCTTGCGTTCTATTGCCGACCTCGTGTTTAAACATTCCCATGTGTTGCAACGTCACCGGTTGCATTCCATACCACACACTCGTATTGAAGTTGTATGAAATAAAAGCTGCTGTTGTGTCTGGAAGTTTTGCAACGTACACTACACCCTCGTACAAGGTTGCTAATAATATTACCGCCTTGATTGGTAACATCTTCCTTAGTGTTATATTCTATGTTGTATCTTCTTTTAACCGCAAACGTCTCTACCGCTTTCAACGTTTATGGGTGCTAACACGTTTGCAAACACGCAATGTGGTGACCATTTCAGGTGTTCTACGATTGGACTATCCGACGGTTCCCATTTGAAAATGTTCACTCGGCAATAAAAACATTCTACTCTATCTTCACGCCCCGTATACACAAATCCGGCCTCAGCTAAAGATTTTGGGGTTTGTATACCCTTCCAATTACGAAATGATAACACTCGTTCTGTCAGGCACGTATTCTGCAAGCTCGCTTCTACACACATTTTGCATTTTCAATACATGCGACCTGCTATATATATCTAAAGCTTGACCTTGAATGGTGTTTGATGACCTTGAAGAGTGATTTTGAGTGCCATACTGAGGGCCTTGAGAATGCGGTGTTGCCATATTGTTGACCTTGACAATGCGGTGGTGCCATATTGGTGACCTTGAGAATGCAGTGTTGCCATATTGTTGACCTTGAGAATGCGGTGGTGCCATACTGGTGACCTTGAGAATGCGGTGTTGCCACGTTTAGGTGACAGAGATAGTTTCAAGGTCACCATGTGTTAGAGAGAGATAGGTTCAAGGTCAAGGTCAGGAGTGGGGGGTGGTCCCAGAACTCTCCTATTTTCCCTACTAACTTAGCTATTCATATTATGCTACGGTAAGATGTAAGTCATTCTATATTTGTAAACATATAAAAGTTTTAGAATTGACTGTCTCCAGCTCTACATTGTGAAACTCCACAATCATGAAATAAAATAGAAATAAAACGATAATTAAAAGTTTCACAAGATTTATATAATTATAACTTAACAATTATTTCAACATATAATATGTCACTATCAAAGGCAGATAAGATTAATAAACAAATACGTTGTAAAAATAAATACTGAAAATAAGTAACTAGATACAATACATACAAAAACTAAATATCTAACACTTCTATTAAACGAGAATTACTAAGCGCAATTTGTTCATTCATTAAAAGTAGAGGCGTTTGGGTTTGTAAATATTTATGTGCATTTCAAAAGTTTCTAAAATGTCTAATTTTTGTTTGGCCTCGATTTTGTAATCTCGGTCTCGTATTTCTGTGCGTCCACGTACTATTTTTAATAAATTTTACTTTATGAGTCTGATGCCGCGCATATTATGTAGGAAATCTACCTTGTATTTTGATAAATAAATACCTGAATGATTTTCATATTCCTTATTTCAGTTTATAGAAGCTATTATGATACTATTACAATTTTTTTCTAGCTTAAACGTTTAAAAGTTTATTGGCAATGCCCCCTAAATCTTTAGAAAATACTAAAATAGTATTAAGGTTCACATTACTGGTTTAGTTCTATCCTGAACACCTTGTTTGGAAACGTCTCTTTGAGTAAATTGAAGTGGCATCGTTTGGAAGTTAGATTGAACTGGGTTCAAACAATTGGATGAATTTATAAAACTATATGGCTTCAAAAATAAATTTGCAGGCTTAAATCAATTTTAGCGCAACCAAAATGAACCTAATCAGCCAATCTTTCAGTTTTTCCAAACTCGAGAATAATTCTAATGGGAACTGGACTCTTGCTTACTTAAACTAGCTAAGCTGTGGTAATTAATTGTAACGATAATGTAAGTATTGCAAAGATTATACCCAATAGTAGACTTTGGAAGCATTTAATTTGTTTTAGTATAATCATATAACCTGCCAGTATTAATAAATATGATTAATATTTTGAAGTTTAACTAAGCTGAGAAAGTTTAGAAACCACCAAACGATAATAAGTCAAAGATTATTATCATTTATTTGTTATCATAAAGTGTTTAAAATAATCTGCAAATAATTCAATATCGCCATTATTAATCAATATTGATGTAGAATTCCTATTTTTACGCAATATTAACTATAAATAATAACTAAAGTCAAACAACTCAATAAATGCATAATACTTACGTTAGTAGACTTACTAAAGGTCTTAATGCTCCGGCCGAGACATCTTATTATCTCAGATTTTACTCAGGCGTCATGGGTGTTAACCACAAAAGCTTCTGATTAGATAATAGATCTAGGGACGAATAAAAAAGATAGAGGGGGCCACCAAACTGAACATATCACGGCCTACTAGATTCATATAAGCTCCGTGGAACATATGTTACATCATTTGAATACGGCCGAAAGTTCAAGTTTACAGTTTGGAAAATTACCTGCATTTTAAATTTACTTTGAATTGATCTGATGAAATCTTTTTAATATTTAAAAGTTCTGTCAATAAAATAAACATAAGCAGTTGGCCGAACTACATTAAAAATAATAAAAATTTAAAATCTTTATATTGATTCAAAAAGGTGGAAAATATTACACCAAAAACTATATTACTTATATTTGTCATTCCTACATATTACTCATGAGATCTCGGGATCCCAAACAAAGTAAAATTTAAACCTTCTGAATGAACTGTTTTTCATATTTAACAATAGACTTTCAACTTTGCATTAATTTCCAATGCGGAATAAATTTACTTTAACAAAACTAAAAACTAACTTCAAACTGAAAGGTACGTAAAACTAAACTTTAAACTGAACAGTACGTAAAACTTAACTAGAATGTTGCTTACGAGGGTAGATTGAAAAGTTTCCGGAATGGGCAAGAGATGGCGCGCGTATCGTGAAATTGTTATGATGGTTGTCAAGGCTAACCTATTTTAGGAAAGCTGTCAAATTTTCAGACACGTGCGTCGTTCCGTTTATGTTTACTAGGATATCTTGTGAAGCAATTCAGGCACTTTTGCAAAAATGGATAAAAACGAATTTCGTGCAGTCATCAAACATTTCTGGATGGACGGGAAAACGGCGACGGAGATACGAGATATTTTGCAGAAAGTTCATGGCACATCCACACCTTCATTTTCGACTATTAGTTTCTGGGTGAGCGAGTTCAAACGTGGCCGTACGAGCACCAAGGATGAACCACGCAGTGGACGTCCAAAAACGGCCACAAATGAAGAAATGGTCGATAAAGTCCATGATCTCGTGTTAGCCGATCGACGAGTGAAGTTGCGCGAAATAGTAGAGACCTCGGGCATCTCATATGAACGTGTGCAAAATATCGTGCACGAACATTTGGGCATGAGGAAGCTCTCGGCGCGATGGGTGCCGCGTTTGCTGACTATGGACAACAAGCGAAATCGTGTGACCACTTCGAAAGAGTGTTTGGCCTTGTTAAATCGTAATCCAACGGATTTTTTTCGCCGATTCGTGACCGTGGACGAAACATGGATCCACCACTACACACCAGAAACCAAGCAGCAGTCGAAACAGTGGATTTCTCCAGGCGAATCTGCTTCGAAGAAGGCAAAGACTGTCCCATCTGCTGGAAAGGTCATGGCCACCGTTTTTTGGGATTCGCAAGGTGTGATACACATCGACTTTTTGCAGAAGGGAAGAACTATCACGGGACAATACTACAGCGATTTATTGGATCAATTCAACGGCATTTTGAAGGAGAAACGGCCTCATTTGCAGCGAAAAAAAGTGCTCTTCCATCACGACAACGCGCCGGCCCATTCATCCCGAATCGCCAATGCTAAATTGGTTGAATTGGGCTACGAGGTGGTGCCGCATCCCCCGTACTCTCCAGACCTGGCCCCGTGCGACTTCTTTTTGTTCACAAACATGAAGACTTGGCTCGGAGGCAAGCGCTTTACGTCAAATGAGGAGGTCATCGCCGCCACTAAAGCTTATTTTGCAGAGTTCCCGAAATCATATTTTTCTGAAGGCTTAAAAAAGTTGGAGCACCGCTGGGAAAAGTGTATCGCCCTGCAAGGATATTATGTTGAAAAATAAAAACAAAAACCTGTTCAATTACTGCGTTTTCTTGCCCATTCCGGAAACTTTTCAATCTACCCTCGTATATCATTGTTTTTGACGAGTCCTTGTACAATACAATACGTTACATAATTATAAATAAGAAAAATTCAAATATATTACAAAGCTACAAGATTTTGAATTAAAACTTGACATCAGAAAAACAAAAAGAGAGTCAACAGGATCCCAAATACCGACGTTAAATAAATTGCAATCAGTAATCTGCAATTTTTTAGCGGAGGTGTAACTTTAGCAGTTTGAAGTATTTCTAGAAAAATATGTACCTTTTGCATTGATTTGTTAATGAGATTTAATAAAAGTTCAATAATGTTCATTTAGTGCAAGTTGTGTAACTAGCAAGTAAATAAAAGCACAATAGAAAGATTTACTAAAATCAAATATCGCATACACCTTACGTATGTAGGTAATTAGGTATATCGTTTTATGGTATACTGATTCGTAAGCATCTATTTATTGACTTCTGTCTTTAGGGGTAAAGATTCTATTACGGGCTAGCCCGTTATGAAGCCCGTAATAGTTATTTACGTAAATTAAGCTTTGTAAATTAATCTTTACAGGCAAGCTGGAAAGTTTGTGGGGCGAGCGACGAAGGAGCGAGCATCCATAATCCAGGCGAGCCCAGTAACGATTAATTGCAAAGCGTGTAGCGTACAAACTTTTATTTCCACCTTCACCAGCATTTTTTATGAATTGTATATTTTTTATAAAAAGATATTTTGGAATCAAATGCGGTAGCACAATTTATAGCTAGGCGTTGCCATGGTGTTGTGGTTAAGCAACACATTAGTTGCCATAGCTTTTTGTTGATGAGCATTGCAAAATCTTACAGGTCTCTTTTATGAGCGCGTAAAGTTTTACAGGACTGTGGCTGTAATTACTCATTTACTTAGTTACATAAAGGCCTGTAAAGTGGCATTTACATAGAAGGGGGAAATAAAAATTATTACGGGCTCTTTATCATCAATACCATAGCAACATACATATTTATTTAAAACGTTCGTATATATCTTATGTATTGTGCTGTACTGCTTCAGTAAATAAAATAATTATTTATTAAAGATTTACGAGTCAGTATATCATAAAACTTAAAGTTTTATGATATACTAAGTAACGGTATTGCAATGTCAATAACTATTTTCAGTTAACTGTGTGAAATGAAAAACATTTTTATTAAGATCAAACGAATTTTTGGATAGAAAAAGTACCAATATTGTACAAAATTCATCTGTGCGTACCTTACAACTCAATTTACTTTATTCTGCTTTATATTTACGATTTTATGTTTTTCTATAAAATCCTTAAGAGCGTTTTTTATTAATCATTTTCTTTCATTTCGGGTAACCCAGTTCTCCTTGGTTAGCACAAATAAGAGGGGTTTCTATTGTATACCGTAAACATACAACACTTTCACTTTTATCAAGTTTGGTTTTTGTTTGGCGGGATCCCTCTTAGAATTTTGTTCAAGTAAGCTCTAACATAGGGAATTTATGTCTACAGAAAATCTTATTTTCGCTTGGTTTTATAGCTCGATGCGTTATATAATATAACTTAGAAGGAAATTTTTAGGAAAATAAACTAAAATAAAATTTATTGTTTACATTAGCTAGATTTCCTCTAAAGCGTAAAGTTTATACTAGCTAGGGTATATTCTCTATGACATGTAGTAAATGTAAATGCGGATGTCTTGCGGTTCCCATGACAAATAATATTAGTTGTATAACGAGAAATATTTCAGCGGAAGTTCATAAGTATAACGACAAGCAAATGTCTAGAATGTAATTATTAGTAAATTGTTGACAGGTATAAATGAGAAATGTCAGGAGTTCTACATAAATTCATTTGAAAGTGGAAAGCCCTATTAGTGCTAGTAGTATGTAATCTAACATTATTCATTGAAATGATTAGGTAATTTAGGGTTATGTGACGTTATGGTAAAGTATAGCAAAAAAGATGGAGTAATGCTAAGTAATGCTGGAGTAAGTAATGCTAGTTCGTTTGTAGAATAAATCAATATTCTCAAGTCTCAATATTATACTACTTATATGCCATTAGCTTCCGAACCAATTCAAATATTATATGAATAGCAATTGGGCGTAATGAACTAATTTATTCAATCGATTGATTAGTCAACTAAAAATTTGTTTATGAGTAATAGTGTCATGACTGAAGTAATCATGATTGAAAAATTAGTCAAAATCATGACTAAATAATCATTAATCGTTTAATTGTTAGTTTCAATGATAAATAGGTAACTAAAATGTTTTTGTACAATTTCCATAATATTATTGTGCCAAAATTATTATTAGATGACACCCTATTGTTAACTCCCAAATGTATTTTCTTAAGCATCCAGAGTTTACGTCAGTAAATGTAGCAGCCCACTACTTTGTCGATTTTCAGTGCCATGATTTTGGACTAATTATTATGAACCAATCTTGTACCAATTCAAAAATTGTTGGATCAACCACTGTTCTGCAGAAATGAAAGTTTTAAAGTGGGGGTGCTGACTTCAACTTAAGCTAGCACCCCCACCCTATAAACATAAATCATAAATCAATTTAAACTAGGCCGTAATTTTGAACTAATTAAAGACTATCTACCAGTATTTAATCCGTTTTGCAATTAACCCTTTAATTGGTAAATCACCATCTGTAAATAAATCCACGAAAATAACTAATAACAAGTTGCATTAATTCACAACTATTGATTGCCTGATAACTCATTTTTGAAATCACCCCCTAAATTGGTAACTACTCCCCATGAATAACATCGCAAATTAAAGATGAAAAACCGTGCCATAATTCCAAGACTGGGTTATGCGACAATGAATAGTCCTTAATTAAGCCCAAAATAATAACAGGATTTTTCCTGAATTTTATCATTTTTGATTTTGAGATATTATTTATGTGCAATAGTTTACTATTTAAGGGTTGATTTCAAAAACGGATTATAGTATAAATTTTTTTAATTGCTTCAAAATAAATAAGTTCGTAATTAGTTCAAAATTATAGCACTAAAGTTTTTGAAATTCAACAAAGTGGGGGTTTCAACACTAACTTTACTGACTTCAGTACGTACTTACAGGGTAGTAGTACAGTATGTTGACTGCAGCCTCAATTTCAATTAAAATCTCTTAGTTATAATTAATTGATTCACACTAAAACGAATCAATCATTAGTCATGATTAAATATTTAGTCATTAGTTTTCAATCATTAGTCAGATTGAATTTTCTCCAACACTTGTAAATAGAAATAGACGCAGTGGAAATGGTAGACATGTATATTCACTTTGCAAATCTACAAAAATCTAATAAAACTAGCATAATACCCGTTGAAAAATCAACGGACCTCTTCTGATCACGTTAGCTATCCACGAAGTAAGAAAACAGATCCACTTATAAAAGTTATTTTTTGGGATCCCATAGCTCAGGATGTGCTACTGCAGTGGAATTTTTATTTTCCTTAATAATAATGTCAATCGGATCATAACATGTAACTATAATTTAATATAATCTCGTTTGATTCATAATTAGCAATGCCTTTCTTCGTAATTTCTAATAAGTCCCACACTCTTTTTTCCAAATAAATGGTATAAAAACACATAAATTGGCCTTTTTTCAAAATAACTTTAAGCGAATTGTAGGCGTGTTCAAAGAGAATACATAATATAGTTATTTTAATTATATACAGCTGAGTCATTCCACGTCAAATCGCACAAATCTTAAGCAAATTTGACTTTCATATCTCCGATTTTGTTAAATTTACATATTCTGTGAATGAATAGAATAAACACGTGTTTTTTTACAAGTGTCTCTCTTGACTATTTTGGTAAATATGAAGCCTCAAAGTTTCTGAAATACTGCGCGCATTGTTATGTTAAGTCTGAATATTTTTGGTATTAGTTGTCATAGAGATTTGATATTTGTCTCATTTCGAAGGTTAAAATGCGTACTTCATTCCTATATAAAATAAAATACTATTTGTAAAATATTTATAATTTTTACAGAAGACTTAAACTTCTAAAAATCAATTTCAATGCCAACGTCTTGCTTTAAAATTCTAGAAAAAATTCCATAAATACTTTGAAGATATTTATACAATGGTTGTGACGTTCCCAATTTTTATTTATTTCTCTCGATTCTTTGGAATCGTTTCCTAAAAAAAAAGAAAAGGAATTGTCTTTATTGTGTGATGTGCTTACCTAACTAACTTTAATTATTTTTATTCTTTAAATTACTATTCGGATTTTTCCTTTAGGGGTGTTTTCTGATATTTTCCCCTGTGTATTTTTGGTTATCTTATTCTAAACAATTGTCAGCCATTTCTACTTTCTTTTTATCTCTTGGTGTGAAAGTTTTACCAACTATGTGTAGGAGGAATTCTAATCTCCTTTTGATAATGAGAAGACATTTTAAATTTTTCAAGCTCTTTTCATATTGAACTTTTGGCCCAAGAACATCTAGGTAAATATGCTAATTTTTGAATTTTTCTAATTCTCTTTGATTTTCATTTGAGATTTATACCAACTTTTGCTTGGGGGTAATTTATTATTTTATTATTTTATTTTTAGGCGTCTCTTATATACTCCACATTTTTCACCTTAATGGATGAGGGTTTTTCTAATTTTATTGAGATCTACTTGGCTAATCTTATTAGATTGCATCATGGAAATGGTTGCTTTGGTTTAAGCAAGTTCTAAAAGAATAGTATTTTTTATCCTGCTAGTTGGAATTTCCTTGTGAGAATCTTACCCTCTGGTGATGGTGATTTAATCATTGAAGACACCTGTAGGCCACAGCACTGTCTCGCTGCTAGAAGCTGGTAAATGTCCACTATATTTTATCCTGCTATTTGGGATTATGACGTGATAATCTTATCCTCCGGTAATGGTGGTTTTAACTCTATGAAGACACCCGTAGACCACATTGTCTCACAGCCAGGAGTTAAGTGTTCCTGCCGTTTTATTATAGTAGCTGGATTTGTCAGCATTCGACATCTTTGGTACTATATTAATTGGTAAATTTTGAGAGTTGTAACTGTAAGTATTACAGAAGTGTTTTCCTTCATATTATCCTTATTCCTAATTAAAGTTAATTACTTACCTTCGTTGTGATCAAATCTTTAATAAGTTGTACTGGTGGTACTTATTACTTGTTGTTTGGTAAAGATTTAAGGTTAGGAATTGAGTTTAAGAGTTCTTACCTGTTATATTGCTTCCTACCCACCTTTTACTGCTCCCATTTTTTTTCAACTTTAATTATTTACACCTCTGTTCACTACTGTTGCATTTAATATTTTTTTCGTTGACCGTTTGTTAATGTCAATATTAATGAATGATTTTTTCTAAAAAAGGATGTATTAATGGACGTCATTAATACACTCTTTTTTATTAAGTAACTGTTTTGTGAAAAAAGGATGCATTAATGGACCTCATTAATACACTCTTTTTCATTAATAAACCCGTTTGTGATTTTGACGTTTTGATGATGTTTTACTTTGGGCAACCAGATATACGCACAAGTTTGGATTCGGTATTATTTGAAATTTTCTATCTTAAAATCGAAGAATTTTACGGTCAACGAAAAACTGTTGTAATCAATTCGTTTGTTAATGAGCAACTAATGATCTCAACTATTAAAGGCACTCACTCCCTATCGCTCGTTCGTGCTTTAAACAGTTTCGATCATTAATCGCTTTCATTAACAAACTAATTTATTAAATAACTAATTTGTATTTTGTAATATTATTATTGTTTTGTTTAACGTCCGGATATGTATCTTTAAAACACTGGTATGTTTCTTTAAGGTTACATAATATTAATCTTTTTTGCTTCTGAATTCTATTTTTACTTTATCTAACAGAAACACAATTCTTTTTACCAGGCATAACCCTTCTCACATCATCCAAATTATAAAATTCAACAACCTTTTCTACTGTAGATGGTACCAGACATTTTCCAGATTTAGGGTTAGGAGTTGCTAAAACTCCTTTTTCTGCTGCTACTTGTTTACATATTCGTATCATGTGAGTGCTGGCATCAAAATGCTGTTTTATTTTATTATAGGACCAACTACCAAATATCGTTAATATTTGTATTTTACGATTTCTGTGATCGGTCTCATGGAAGGTATCTATTAGTTTTTGCATTATATCAAAATAATCTGAATCCCTATCTTCTTCTGAAGTAGTCATCTTTAATATGCAATATTTTATTCTTAATTGCTCTTGAGATTTTCTGCAACTTTTTGTGTGGATATCGTTTTTGAGATAGCTTTCTTTTTTTTATTGGCGATTCTCCAATCTCCAGTAAAGACTCATTCAATTTTCCTGTTCCTGCAATGTACCTATTAAAATGATAAAATTGTCGAATAGCAATAAAAATTTCTCGATTACTTTAGTCATATCTCAAATTATACTGATGAGATTATGTTGACATAGCCGTTTCTTTTTTCTTAAAAAGGTGTAATGCATTTAAGGACATTGTAATGATTTTATAAAGTTATAGATTTTCATAAATTGTAATAAATCTACTACTTATGGTACAGCGGTACTGTTAAATGTATGTGCTGGGCAATCCACAACGTATGGCTTAGTAAATTTAATTTCTCATTAACTATTAAGAACGCCATTCTTTTTACACGATTGTATAAATATCTTCAAAGTATTTATGGAATTTTTTCTGGAATTTTAAAGTAAGCCGTTGTTGTAGAAAAGTATATTTTAAAAATAAAACCCTCTAAACGAGATCCATTTTGTGATTTGATTAAAAATTCAAATGTGGCATGCAGTAGCCTAATTCTTCCTCTTTAAAATGAGATAAACACAATATATCTACGATGCATAGAATCCTAACAATAACGATTTTCATATTACGTTGCACGCGAATTTGCAGAAAACATAATATAGGACAAATGACATTTATTTATTGTACAGAACATATAAAAAAAGTTTGGATCAAATCGTAAAAGGTCATGTTTCATAGGTGTTCGATTTGACATGGAATGCCTCACCTATGTAGTTTACTATTTATATATTATGTACTTTATATAGCATAATATTCGTTGGAAAATCAACGGTGTGTGGAGGCACCGCAATAAAAACGCGCCAGTCGCTGTCAATCAGTGCGCCCATTAACTTTGTAGTTTTTGTGAGCCCAGTTTTTGTCAAAACCGGTGAATCTCGAGAATCACTGAATAGATTTTGATGCCGTTGTTACCATTTGATAAGTTATTTCTTAGCAAAGGTTTCTATATACACAGATTATTGAGAGAATTTTTGGAGAGTCCAGTAATAAGCAAAGTATGAAATAGATACTTAAGAAAACTGGCTCTAACAAAGACAAAACTCATTACGCTGCGAAAATAGTAACAAATAAAGCCAAACTGCAAAAAAAACGAATTGTAACCCTCAAAAAGATCTAGAAAAAAGTCCAGGATGGCATATACGTATCTCTTTCAGATTACTCACAATCAAGATTTTTATAATAGCTATTTTTGCGGAAACCTTCTCCCCCTGGATGTTAGCTTACTCCGCCCCTGGATAAAATGCCGGTAATTTTTTTTATCTTCAGAATTGCTTCAAGTATAATGTGTGAAAATTTTAAGTTTGTAGCTTACGCCATTTAAGAGATATATAGCCATAATGATTTTTTCAGAGATGACCCCCCCGCGACCCCTTCGGGTTTTTTTGAATTAGAAATTTACTATGCACTTCTATGGGGCAAGGCCCACCTGCCTGTAAAATTCCAGTTTCCTAAGTCTACTAGTTTTTGAGATATTTTTCGGTGGACATCGGACACCGGACATAGGAACTGGCTGTTATTATATAGGAAATAGAGATTTCTGAAATATTCATTTTTCCGAGTACAATTCTCAAATAGTACAGAAATAAAATGCTGTCATGAATGAAAATTTGAATCATTAAATGACAAAAGAGTCAATTAAATTCAATTAAACTAGAATGGAATGCGCCTTCAAGCCACATAGCACTAAAAATAACTAATGGTTGTGAATAAGGTCTATAGAAAAATGCAACATGCTGACACGATTTGTATTGCTGGCGCAACGACGCAACGCACAGGTTAGGCGTTGATACTAGGATCTAGAACGACAACGTAAATTTGCCTCTAATTGTTGTTTTACCTTTCACAATCTCCTAGGTCATGTTATTTTATAACATGACAATCATTACAATAAACGCAGTGATTCTGGGTCAAGGTCTAGGTACCTGCCTATAACAGTTATTACTTTATTGCAACATTTGATATATGTTTGTAATTACATGGACAACGAAAACAACACTGGTAAGAAATGATTGTCTCTTGAATAAATTATGTAAGTGTTATGTCGTTACTTATCCAGTTAGTAAAATTGTCGCTTGTTGATGTGAGCGGGGAAATTTTTCCAAGCAATGACAAAACCTACCGAATTCAAGTAATTCAGTAGAAGTTTTGAAGCTCAATCCTCATAGGCGCCTGCAGAAATTTGTCCAGGAAGGGGGAAAATCTAGAATGAACGGCATGCTAGGGGGGGCAAGTCTAGAATAAACGACATGCTAGTGAGGACAAGCCTAGAAAAAAACGGCATATTATACAAAATTTTCAATAAAATTCTAATTGTTCAACTTTCAGGGGATGGCAAGCGCCCTCCTTGCCCCCCTCTTCCGGGCGCCTATGTCAATCCTCTAAACTGAGCACATCAGTCGATTTGCACTGACTCTTTGAAAACTGCTTGATTCCTACCTCCTTTTAGAAGTGAAAGGTAGTAGAGGTAGAAAACAACGTAAAGAACGGAAGTAACATCGTCACAAATACCTGAAGTTTATATTATTCCAAAATCAATTAAATCAGCCACAAACTGTTCCGAAGTTAAAACCAAATTACTACGATATTGGGGAATGTCTTAATATGGGAACAATTTGAATCTTGGAAGTTACGTAATTTCAACCACTTCAATTCAATTTACAAACATTTTAATATAATGTAATGTAGTGTGGCGTGTCGTGTGGCGTATGGTGTGTTGTGTGTGGTGTGTTGTGTGTTGTGTGTGGTGTGTGGTGTGTGGTGTGTTGTGTGTAGTGTGTTGTGTGTAGTGTGTTGTGTGTTGTGTGTTGTGTAGTGTAATGGAATGAAATGCAATGCAATGTAATGTAATGTAATATCAGAATAATAGGTAAAACAGCAGTAATCAAGATATAAAAGTTAAAAACTTATTAAGTTCAAAACAATATTATCTAGTAGAGGTCAGTATTGTAGAAGTCTCCTCCGCCAAGACAAACATTATATATAAAACTATGTAAAAAACGAACAATAGACTTTCCAATTTTAAGGTTATATCTTTATTATTATATTTATAATTATATTTGGTATTATATTTATAATTAGTTATCGTGAACTAGCACAAATTTAGAATACAAATGGTTATAACTACCTAAAAAAAATAGGTTCTTCAGTTATTGAGGTAAAGAAAGATGGTAAAGGTTGATCGTTCGTAAGAAAATGCAAGTAGTAAAATTCTGTGTAAATGGACAGGCCCCCAAGTTAAAATCCTTTGTTTAGCTTTGTTAGCTTTGTTATATTTTTGTAATATACTATGTTTTGTTACAGGTGAGTGGTGCAACCAAGCTTAAGAGTCCCCTTATTATGAGTGAGTACTTCCAAACTTTTATGCCCGTTCTAAAATGTCGCATATGTATGCCCGATATTTTGATTCACAGGAGACCTAAATAAATAGAACGATTGGGTCGAATACCTACCTACATACAATATATAAGGTGAAGAAGGAATGGAACTTTAACGTTTATAGCTTTGAATACCCTCAGTTCCGTTTAACACTAACCAGTAACCACATACACAAAACATCACTGAACAACAAAACGAAATTTCAACCATCCGCCCTACTAAATGATTACGACCAGTTATAAACGGCGAGGGTTGTACTTTATTGTTGTCCGTTTGTATCCCTATCTAACAGAAAATGCAGAAAGGAAAACCACTTTGCCGTCCTCAAATATGAGATACGTGAGTTTGAAAAAATTGCCATTGCTATAATAAAGTGGAAATTAATTTCTACTGAACGTAAAATTTCCTCTAAAGGGATTCCATTGTCGATGAAACTTTACGTTTATTTTACACGATGAATTGTTTTTGTAGAAGTACTGTCAGAAAGATTAATTGTTAAGTAATGTAGCTATTTAAATTTTCATTTTAAGAGATATTCTGTGTTTCACTTTCACTCTGCTCTATCCCCAATATTTAATAGTATATTTTTCAGTTTTTCTTTAGTATGCTGCAAGCCTTACATTGATGTAACTATTTACTTTACTCAAACCTTGGTTGTATGTAATATTGAAAGATATTCAACCTGATTAAGTGTCAGCACCTACGTGATTGCAATGCTTCAATAAAAAAGTTCAACGAACCTTTAGTTAAATCTAAAAATAACTAAAAAATTAAAGAACAGAAACAATACATTTTATTAACAAGCATCCCTTGAAAATATACACTTCAACATTTAACACGTTGGCAACGACAACAGTTCCATAGTAGTATATTGAAAAACGTGCATGTGAGATGTCTGTGCAATAGGTGGTGGATACTTTTAAGAGATTCTCTAGATATATAAAATATACAGCGTGTTTCATTTTGAAAATACACCATACGGGTCATATTTTCCTTTCCTAGAATACTTGTATAGTTATTTTCATTGAAATGTCGTACACTATAAACAGTCATCTGTTGGTGTATTTGTTAGTGTTTTAAGCGTAGTTTATTTAGAAATTGACGTATTGTTTTAATTTGTTAGAATTGATTCTGAAGTGCCATTTTGAATCAAAATGTTGAATATGATATTGCAAAGCAAGGTAACCTAAAAAAAATTCAAAAAGTACTCTTCAATCAACTAAAAGGAAGCTGTACCACATTTCACGTGTTAAAAAACACCACACACCACATACCACACACCACACACCACATACCACACACCACACTCCGCACACCACACTACACACTAATTTAAGATTAACTGTACATACGATTTTTAGAAAATAGCGGGTATTTGCAAATTAACGATGTGGTTATTTCCGTGTTTGGTTTGTGAAAATAGTTTTTGATCTAGTTGTACGAACTGTATTTTTTCGAAAACATAACTTTAATATTAGTGTATAATTTTATCTCTAACAATGTGTTTAAATAAATCAAAATTGTTGTGTATGAATATACTAAAACACGTAATCATCGTGGTTGTCCGTTTCTCAAATGTTATTTTGAAGAATCTGTAGCCAAATTCGTTGATCTTCTACTACTCGTCACTGTATATCCAAAGATATTTTCTTAGAGAAGAAATACGCTTTTAGAATTGTCCCTTGGTGTTTGATGTTGCCGCTTCTGAAATAGACGTACAGTTTCAGTATCTGCTTCACTTCATCTTTGACTTTTTGTCAGCTATTGCTTGTATCAGTTATATCAGTTGTTCGTCCATTGT
The DNA here is from genome assembly GCA_929113105.1 of Agrypnus murinus. Taxonomy (NCBI): domain Eukaryota; kingdom Metazoa; phylum Arthropoda; class Insecta; order Coleoptera; family Elateridae; genus Agrypnus; species Agrypnus murinus. Next base: position 158,123,600 of record OV816025.1, read on the forward strand.
ACCTTGACAAGCGTGTTTTTGCAAGCTAATCCGTCTTGAACCTCAGTGGCTTCATTCTAGGTTTTTTTTAGCTGCATTTGTTCCAGGTCTATTGGGCATTTAGTCTTCTGAAGTGTAGTTATTTACCTAACCTAACCCTAAATTTATTTCACTGTCTGTGTTGTATTTCAGCTTCAGTTCCAGTTGCTGTCTATCATTTAATGAATAATGTTGGTTATGGATTGATTCTCTACTTTTACTCGGTAAATTAATTTACATTAAAATCAATCAGTAAAATTAAACAAAACCATAAATACCTAATACTAATGTTACGATACTTACCATTTATAAATCTTAATGCTCCGGTCGAGACATCTTATTAATTCATTATAATCAGGCGTCATGGGTATTAATTACAAAAGCTTCTGATTAGATAATAGAATACAGGAACAAATATTAAAACAAAAGAGGTCGCCGCCCAAACTGATTAGATGTTAGATCTTCCCTTAAAACTTACGTTAAATTGATCTACAGAAATGTTAAATGAAAATTTAGGATATGAGAAAAACATCAGCAGTTTCTTGGGCCAAACTGCATCAATTAAATTAAAGTCTGTATATTGAATAAAAAAAAAGGTAAAAAGTATATTATATAAAAACCATACTACTTCACCTCATCATTCCCAAACCTATTTAAACTATACGTAGATAACTTGGAATTTCGTAAATATAATAATAATTGCTACAACCCATAACCTGGTAACCAGGCCCCAGAAGCTATAAGCTTGTGCGGGAGGGAGGGGGCGATTATTATTATTACGTAGGCCCTACGTGCGGCTGCAGCCGACTTACAGATAGAACAGCGCAAATCCCACATTTGTGTCACAGCTAAGGAAAACTGCAGAAATCCTTAACCAGATCTGCCGGCACCGGGAGTTGACCCCGGGCCGCCTGGGTGAAAGTCCGGCACGCCAGGCATTACACTACCAAGGCTGTTTTAAATGAACAAAGACAATCTGAACTAAACATTTTCAGAAACTTGACAACACTTTTTTGAAACATTTTATTTTATCGTTTAGTGATTCTTGTATTACACTTTCATTAAAAGAATAATATACAAAATTCTTGTCACAAATGTAATTTTTAACATTTTGTCTTATTTTTATATGAAATCTGTACATGCTTTTCGACCAGAAGAATCTTTATTATTTAGAAAAATTATCATGAATTTCGTTTGCATGAACTGTCTTAATTATGAGAAACGATATAAATACTATATTAATTCGAACTGTTTACAATTTCGAAGGTTTGTTAAAATGTAGCTGTCCTTAAATATTTGACAACAACACATATTGACGTAAAAATTGAATTTCAACTTAACCCAAAGAAATATCTCACTATACACAGAGCCGTACTAAGGTTATAGTTTTTATAAAATGAATACTCAAATTTTTAGCACGTTACAACTGTCATTATTGTGAAACGCTGGAGTGCGACTGTGAGAAAAAAAAAAGAAAAACGTGAAAAAATGATTTCACGATAGCTTAATGTAATAGTATTGTATATCAAATTTCGTTAAGGTAAGTTATAAGCTTGATCAAATTTGGAATTTTAGTATCGATTGCAATTTTCGTTTGGGATGTATCGCACTCTTCTGTCTACTACAAGTTAAATTTCATGAAGTTAACAAAATAATTAGAATTTTTTGTTAACTTCTGGAATTCATCAATAGTGTCTTATTCCACACGAGACTTTACCACTTGGGAAGATGCTCAGTTTTACCAGCAGGGAAGCAGCCGGGGAAGATATTTAATAAATTTGTTATTCCACATGAATGGTTTTAGTCGCATTTTCTCTCCCATTTTCCTCCAGATCTTATTATTATTTTTAAATATTTTGCTTAGTAGGAGTATCCGCTTTAGTGAGTAGTAACAGCATGGACGATCATTTAATTTATCTATTTTTATAATCACTACTCTTGACTTTCCATAATCACAGAAAACCTTTATACATTTTAATAACTTTAGTTATAAAATTTTTAGAATAATAACGTGAATCTTAATTATTATTATTTATTTATCAATGCGATTAAAAGGATCTGTAATAGTTATTTACATGCCAAGCTTTGTAAATTAATCATTACGGGCAAGCTGGAAAGTTGTGGGGCGAGCGACGAAGGAGCGAGCCTCCATAATCCAATAAGCCCGGTAGAGATTAATTACAAAGCGTGACTCGTACAAAGTTTTATCTCCACCTTCACAAGCGATTTTTATTAATTTATTGTATATTTTATATAAAAAGAAATTTGTAATCAAAGGCGGTAGGACAACGGTAGGTAGACGTTTTCATGGTGTACAAGAGTAGTTTCCACTACAGGTCTCTTTTAGGAGCGAGTAAAGTTTTATAGGGTTGTACTTGTAATTACTCATTTAGTCGCCATAAATGTCCATAAAGTGTCATTTACATAGAAAGCGGAAATAAATGTATTTAAAAATCAATAACCTTGATATAAGCTGATGTAAACTGTAATATAACCAACAACTCGTTATGTACATTTGCCGGCTTCAAATGCGCATGCGCATAAACATAAAACTTGCGCGGAAGATGTTTGTTGCTATTCCACATGAAAGTTTCGGGAAGTTGAGCGGTAAACCGCGCGGTATTATCGGTCACGACCGATTCGCACGGGGATCCCCATCCTTACCTGATACTGGGGAAAGTCGTCAGTTTTTTACTATTCCACACGACAGATTCCCCGCCGTTTTGTCCGAAACGGGGAAGCTGCGCGGCAAAACATCGTGTGGAATACCCACTTTTAGATTACAAAAATAAGAAAACAGTCTTTATAAACTTATTTACTCTAAAGTTTTAAAGTAGACATTTGTTATTTTTATTTACACAAAGTTACTGACTTATAAAAAAATAAGTTATCTATAGATATATATTAAGTACATTTTAAAGTGTACCTACTAATGTATGTATATCGTATAAGGATTAATTTCGTATTATGTTAGTACATACTTTATTCCAGACCATACTCATTTTACAGAAAGCTTTGTGAGAAATGACTCCATCCTTGCATCGTTTGTGAGTTAATCTTTGGCAGTGCTGACATTCACAGCAGTCTGCTTGTGCAATTACGATCAATATCAAGCAACAAAGCAGATTTTTGCAGTGGTGAATTATTTTAAAAAAGCTTTAGTACTTACCTAATTTTAGCTAATGGGGCGCTTAGAGAGCTTTGTGTGTAATCTTTTTAGTGTTATTACTGACTTTTAATGATAGTTCCTTGTTTGATTAGTCTGTTAGTTTTCAGTGAATCGCGGTTACTAAAACACGGAGGTGTGGGGAAAACTAATTAGATTAATACTGAATTTACTTTCATCATCAATGTAGCTACTGACATCGCAGGTTGCATATGAAGTTATCCACGCATTAAGTCCTAAGGAATCTAGTTGTATGTGCCATAAAATGAAGTGTCAAGAGATTTTTTTTGTAATCTCACAGAAAAACTTATTTCCGTAACAAGACGGGGTAGTATTAAATTACAAACTGAGTAGGCAGTTGGCAGCACGTGCAAGCCTACGAATCATGTAAGACACTTTTCTGATGTGTTACGTATAATAATATTTCTTTCTAAGCTTAACAAATTAAGAAAATTATTTTATGAAAATTTTTGAAGCGAAAATCAAGTCAACATGAAGGTACTCTTAGTAGCCATTGATATTACGTTGCTAGGTTAGCAAAATATTTTCCTGACTAATAATGTAAAGCAAAACTTTTAAGATTTTAAAAACAAGTATTTCCTGATAATTTCAGAATAGTAGTTTGTGCAACAAGAGTGAATATGATATCTACGTATATCGCACGAGGCGTTTGAGTTTGAGGCACGACGCCGGAGGCGGGGTGCATCAGTCTTGCGAAGGCGACAGGGGCATTCCACTGAAATCGTAAAGTAGCTTTTTAGTTCGGCTAAGCAAAACAACTAAAAAATAGATCGCAAGTCTCCATAAGAAATCGGATATAGGGATTAACCTATGCTTTTATCCATGCTAAAATATGATTTGTAAAATCCCCCTGTAATTGTACAATTTTTATGAGATCTATTAAAACTTTACAGAAAGTGAACATTTTCGAATAGAAAATTATTATTTTAAATTTTGTTTTATAATTTATAATTAAAAACGAGTTATTCTCCCAGCTGGAATCTAGCCTGCGTCGGCAACAGCTTCAGTTAACTTATACCTCGCTTCTACCGACTGAGCTACCAAACCATATCACAGACCGTTTCTACTATACTTATTATAAAAGTAGGTTGTACTTTTGTAGCGGGTGCAACCGCCAACGTAGCGGGTGCGTACCGCTCGGGTAGGTAACCTGACGTTCAAGGCACCTGGTTCTATTCTTCTAGTTGCCCACTGCGTCCTGGGGTTGATTTCTTGTACCTACACTTTGTTATTAATGAAAAGGTTATGCCTATTTGATATTACTTATTATTATTCAATGATTTTTAGAATTAGTTAATTTCTATTAATAAATACCAAAATTTAATTATCAAGCACTAAACAAAGTTACACAAAAGTTTAGGCTAATTCTTCTGAAAAGCAAATTTATGAAATGACACGCAGTAAAACAACTATAAAAGAAAAACTAAAATTTATTAAAGAACAAAAAAAATTTTAAAATATAATATGACGTTATCGTCTCACAAGGGTAGTATAACATATAAAATTGTTCATCCTAAATCAATAAATTATTAATAATCGCCAACAAAAATACAAAATAGTTTATGTTTCGTTTTTTGATAATTGCATTTTTTTATTGCATTCCTTCAGTTACGTAAATTAATGAAACATTCTACTGACCTTTTGTAAATCAAATAATTCAAACGAAGTAATCCCAAATTAGATATTATCACTCATTTATTTAAATTAACGCACACATAGATTAAGTAAGTTACGAGTTCCTGAATTTATAGTACTAAAATTTCTAATACATCCCAAAATAACGATATACTTCAATTTAATTTCTAAGTTAAGTATTCCAACCGAACGCGACCGTTAATTAATTAATTAATACATGTTTATCCAAACAAGAACTTTTCACCACTAACTTCCGAAAGAGTGTTTTAATTTCCACCACGGCTAAGCGGAGGTCAGTTTTGATATCTTTTTTTCTAATCAATTTCTACAATTCTGCTTGCTATGATTAACAGTTGTCTCAAACGTTATTTCTTTTTGCATTTTTTTGTCGGGATTTTGTGAAGATTGCAAATCTCACGATTTGCGTTTGGTTTTTCTATACTAAGCGCTAAATAAGGTTTCTTAACTCTGATAGTGGTATCACAGGATATGTAATATCAAATTATGTCTCTGCCTTTTGTGCAATATTTCTAAGAATGCAACTTATCATTGAAACTTTAATATTTTAATCTTTTAGAATAAATGAAAAATTATGATATGTTAGCTTTGTAAAAATTACAATAAATTTGAAAAAACTTGATTTGATTCATCAATAACAATTATGCATTATAAGAAATAATAAGTAATTATGAAATCGTTAATAAAATAAATTTAAAAATCAAAAATGAGACTTAGGCTCCGTTGCACTTTAAATAAATTGTTTTGAAACAAAGAAACATTGATTTAACTTACTTTTACTTCTACATTTATGACAGGAGTTGTCAATAAAAGTCAATAAATTATAAATGAAGAAGTGTCAACTTGAACCCCTTTGATGATTGGAAATTATATCCGTACAGCTTGCTGGAATTACATATTTTTCCATTGCGTGAAACGTGAAGAAAACAGGTGATTTACAAGGAGGAGTAGAAAAAAAAATGATATCCTATCCTTAGCTTTTCAGACACACACTTCGTTTTTCTCTGCCAGGATCTGTTATTATGAAAAACAGCAGAAAAACAGATAGCCAACTAATAAAACGCTAGTCGACCGTATTTACCTACTTTTAAGCAATTTTAATAAAACCATCTCTCGCTAGTTTACAAAACCGGGTTTAGAACACATTTGAAAATATTTGCTGGTACCGAATATGACAACAGAATTTTTAAAACAAAAAAAAAATAAATGAGAAACCATCTGCAATTTATTGCTTCTAGTAATGATTGAACTTTGCTACGATTTCCTCCTACGATCCTAAATACGTCGTGTACACTCACTATAGAGGCCTTACTACACTGAAAAACTACTGTATAGTTGTCTCTTAAACACCGTAATCACATATTTGATCAACTAGGATCTTTTAGGTGAACTTTGAATCGTTAGATCATCAAGACATCGTCAAAACTTTTAAGTTATTATGGTTAATAACACAGGCCCACAAAAAAAGAAAAAGTCTTGTAGCAGAAAGATGAGGTACCATACCATATGCTTTTTGGTATGCTGAAAACGAATCCGGGGTCAGAATTGACCTATCACCCAAGGATTTCGACATAACCTCAAAAAACACTTCGAAGAATTTATAAAAATGCATGGGGTTTGTTTGTGACAGGCCCACAAAAAGAAAAAAGTCTTGTAGTTGAAAGGTGAGGTACCATACTGTATGCTTTTTGGTGTGCTGAAAATGAGTCCAAGGTCAGAACCGACTCATCACCCAAGGATTTCGACATAACCTCAAAAAACACCTCAAAAACTTTACGAATTGTTTGCTTAAAGCTGCAATTTTCCTAACAAGAAAATTGATTTTTCCAATGATCTAGGAAATATACAAGACGGTACACGAAACTTATTAATTGTAATTACGCAAACTGCAAACCAGGTACGCCAAGATTTATTAAAACGAGTTATTCCCTCTTACTAAGGCACTATATCAAATTCCACCGGTACTAACAAAGTATTTTACGTGTCTTACTACGCGAAACGCTCTATTCTCTGGACTGTATTGTACGGTAGGGGAAGAGGGGGAACAGTGTTACACGTACTACAGTGTTACACTTAATGTTTTAGGATTGCTTTATATTAAACATTGTTCATATTTTCATGTTAGAAGTACTTTGGTGTTAACCAAGTGTAGGTGCATTTTGGTTAATATTCACTGATGGGTTTTCAAACAATTAAGGTATGTATATTTTTTAATATCAAAAGTAATTATGTCAAGTAAAATACAATTTACTTCAAGATTAAATTAATTAAAGCTAGATTATTAAAAATCTATTTGCAAGTAGTTTGTTAGCTTATTTACGCCGGAGAAGCACGAACTTAACCTCAAAACTGTTTGTGCCCTTATTAACTATTCGAGTATAGATTTTTGATGATTGGGGTACAGTGTTACAGTGGATAGTGGGGTTCGGTGTAACATTATTTATGTAACACTGGTGCAGACAGTGATCAGTCCAAGGTGCATCTAAGTTACAAAAATACATTATTCCATTCAAATTATATCGATGTTGGAAACTTTGTGGTAATACAAGAAGAGGCTACAATAAAACACAGAATTTTGTCTATTAGGAAAATTACACGTAAAACGAATACAGAAGTTAATCCAACTTATAAATTCGTACATACAACGCAAGAATATAAGAATTTTAAGTTGTTTTATTACCATTAACATTGTTAACCTTTCCTTGTAACGCTTTACCCCACTATTAGGATACAGTGTTACACAGAGCACCAAGTTGAATAAATCTTAATTTCTCTAAAAGTTGAAATAATCAAAGCAAGTTAAATGTAAAAGTTGAAACAAGATTCGTAACTCTTAAACTAAGAAAAGAATAAATTTTAAAATTTTTATTTGGTTCTGAATTGTATCAAAAAATATTTTGTGTGTAACACTGTTCCCCCTCTTCCCCTACTGTGTCCTATATTAGACTTAAGAATCCCATTTGACATCCTGTTTCTAAAATTTAGGAGAAGATAATCTTACACGACCCTATCAGCATGAACCTTGACATTATTTCTGGCCAATTGTAAATATTCTGCAACTACCTTTCTCAGAGGATTTTTAAGAAATAAACTCGCGTCGTAAATTTTATCAAAGGTAATAAAATGTGTTTTCTGCCTGAAGGATTGAATGTAAAAAACAGTGCTTGGCTGTTCTTATCTGAACATTTTTATATAGCATTTCATCAAAGAAGCTAGACGAAAAACCAAGTTTGTACATACAGCGCACACTTAAATTACCTAAATATTGTTTGAACGTGCCCTTTTTAACCGCAACGAAGCATGATATCATTATTAAATTGAGAGGGTTACCATGAATTTTCGTTTACAGATAGAATTTCGATCGTATGAAGCGAAATAAACATTATTTTTTAATGTTATTGTTTGCCATATTAATGTTTTATTATCTTACAACCACCTGCAAATACTTGAAGAGCACGCAATTTTAGCGTGGGAAATGAATTTAAACCTAACCCAGCCAAAATATTTCGATACTATACAGCACCGTAGTAGAATTATTTTTATTAAATGTCTATATCCAAATTTATAAACTGAATCTTCTAATTTTATGCACGCGTGTTTAGTGTAAAATCGGTTTTCACACGGAATCGCTCTTGCACAAGTAACTATTACCATTTAAAAATATCTCAATGACCTAGTAGCCAATGTTCTAAAAGACATTCTAATACTGATTTCTTAAACTAAATATCTAAATATATTTACTAGGCCCTTTGAATTTCATTGTTATAGTCAGAAGCTTGCCCGAATAATTAAGTGTAGAAGGTTAGAGGGAACACCATGTATATCATAAAACGTAATTGGAATGATCTAATAATTTCAAGAGGCCCTTAACCTTTCTAGCGTGAATTGTTTTCTTTAAAACAACTAACATCTTGGTTTAACACTGGATCGAAGACTTATCTAGAAATCCCATAAAAAAAATAAGACACAAATTAACTATAAGAAACGTCAAATGAGCTGGATGCTAGGCAGGAAGTCTAAACTTACGATCGAAAATAAAATTTTTCTTTACAAGTGCGTAATCAGGCCATTTGGACTTGTGGACTTGGGGTGCGAAACCCTCTAATACCAAAATTATACAAAGATTACACACCAAACTATTGAGGATGATATTCCACGCCCCTTGGTACGTCTCTAATAAAACTCTCCACGAGGACTCAGGTATACAACCAGTTGACGACGAAATACTCAGGTTTACCGGAAGATTGAATAATCTTCCTGGACACCCTAACGAGGAGGTGGATACTTTGACCGTTCCCTCAGCAGTACGTCGAATATTAGACAGACATTGGCCTATCAATCTGGACCGATATTAATCTCTTTGTTCTTACGTGTTTCAAATGATTTATGTCAAACAAGTTATGTAGTTGTAATTATATTGTAGTGTAGCCATTGGATTACTTCTCCACTCCTTGTTCCACTTTCATTATATTTTCTTATTGCTCTCTGTAACAAAAAGATTCTTAAAAAATAATATCTTCAGAAAATAATTTCGTTTTCATAACTGCTCTTCTACCGCAAGAAAAATACTAAAAATGATATCAGGAAAAAAAAGGGAAAAACAATTTTAACAAGATTTACATTCTTGGGAGTTTCTATTTCTAACTTCAGAACAGCTATAATAAGATCGTTATGTACAATAAAGCGTATGTGTACGTGATGCGAATTTCCCAAAGTGCGAAATATCTTTTTGACTGGGAAGCTTTAGCATTGGATAATAGCTGGAGCTAAACAGTTATTGCTTATGCTTATAGTCAGATAACAACTGTTCGGTTTCTCTCTAAAGCAACTTGATGAGAGTTGTTCGAAAAGCACCTGTTACAATTTCTGATGATAATATAAGGAGAATCGATAACATTGTTTACATTACCAATGAATTGGTTCAACCTCGGCTGAATATCTTTAAACAGAACGTATCAGATGTATGGGCACTTAATTGCTTTATTTTGGAAGTACGTTAAAAACGAGTTGTATTATTTTAATTTTCTAATTTTACGATGTTGTAAGCAGGAAATTATAATACTACGCTCCTGGATGTTAACATACACTTTATAAGATATTCAATCTCGCGTTAATAGCAACAAGTAAACACTAAGCTTATGCCCGTAAGGGATTCTGTTCTCCTGTTGTTGGGTTTTGGTGGCATGTGGTTTAGTCGAATATCAAAATTTCTGTATAGTTCTACTTTGATTTATTGCAGGAAATTTATAATGGAATTTCGTTTTATTGTAACGCATCTGGTCCAATCCAGCAATATCTTGAACGTTAGATAATTTATGGCGAAATTAATTATAATATTCTCTAAAGAATGCTTAGAATAAAAATTAGATGGATATAACAGCTAAGAACTACTACTAATAAAACTTGGTAGGTACATGTCAGCAGCATACGTCATTATTACACGTTACTATACTCCGGACACTGAACAGATATAGTTAAAAAAAATCAAGGCAGCACAGATTGTTCTGATTGGTTTTATGTGAAAGTTAAATTTACAATAGAACATTTTTGCATATGAATTGTTCATTCATATAAATTATAAATTCATTATGCATTATAAATAATGTCACTTCGCGAAATTTATGCTAGTATAAATAATAACCATACATTTTAAAAAATTGCATTTTATTCATTTAATAAAAAAGCCATGAAAAGTTCACGGGTGATATGTGTTGACACATATTATAATACATATATAATAAATATTTTTTACAATAAAACAAAGAAATTACATACAAACATACTATATATACGTCTGTAACAAAAAATGCTTTATACAAAATAGAAAATGCAGATTCCAAAATACATAAAAATATACGATATGCAAACTATAGAACTGTAACTGAAACTATACTAAACAAATACAGGATACACAGGAAAACTATAAAATATGTACACACGAGAACAATTCGGCAAACTGGATATAATTTTTGGTTGAATTAAAAAATAGATATTAATCAGAATCTGAGCTTGTTTTTATTATTATTATTATTATATGTGATACCGCTTTCTTCCAGTTTTCGGAGGAAACATAGCAACTCCAGTAAATATTTAGTAAGTTCTGTACATCTTTGATTTTAAAGGTGGTATTATTTCTTGCTACTTCTCGTTTTACTTAGACCCAAATTAATTCTATACAGGATTAACTTCGCATTGATATGGTAGCAATCGTTAACTTTTACGACCAACTGCTGTAGCTAATTCGTCAATAGCATATTTCTTTTTCGCCGGTGCGTGTTTTTGTACCAGAGTTAACAATTCAGCTCTAACCATATCGCCTTCATATGGAATAGAGTTCTTCCGTAACCAAGCGTGAATTTCTGCCTATTTTGCTGAAAAAGGATTTTTTCTATACTTTTGTGCTGTGATATGGGGAATTATTCATAATTATCATTGCTCCTTCCTCCAAAGCCGGCAATACTGCTTGGAACCACTTTTCAAAGACTTCGGCGTTCATTTCTTCATGACACCCGTTCCGGAGGTAATGTTGTCTTTAAGTCACAATTTCATTTTTTTCCATTAACATTAGCCATTAACACTTCTTTTTCTTTTGCTATACCTTCAACAATAAAAAATTTAGATATAATGACATTACTTACAGCATATATATATTTACTGAAATCCAATTTCCTTCAGCAATGTTATCAAAGTAGTGCTTTTGAACTCGCCAGTTCTTCGTTATCATTAATAGTAAGCATTATTCTTGCTATTGTTGGTGGTTCATTTCGTAGGTAAAATTGGTGAATGATTCGTCTGACTCCGCTTTTTATATGTTCATCAATATTTGTCCAAAATGGGTTTACTTCAATGATAAGACTTTGGTGGCTTGAATTTATGGTCAGTCTTATATTGACATTAAAGTAATAACACAATGCGTACAAAACAACAGTAAATAACAAATACAAATAACAAACGAATGACAAAATGCAAAAAAAGATGCAGGAAAAATGGAATATTTCAAACAGAAAAACGGGGAAACTAAACATACAAACAAATGAAGAATATCTGGAAAATCTATAAATTTTGTAGAAAATATTTACAATTACCAGCAAATCTTATTCGCTTTCAGAAGAAAAATCAGATGACGATGTATCGTCGCCTAAATGAATTATGAAGGGTTCGACTACTATGTCCATTGCAATATCCACTTGCCACATCTGTTCTTCAACATCTTTCACATGCCTACAGGCATTGCTCCAGTTGTCGGGAGTGACATTTGTAATAGCTTCAAGGAAGAGATTTTTGACATCCTGTAATTTAAATGTGGTGTTTTTCGAGCTACTTCACCTTTAATTTGCGCCCATATTAACTCAATTGGGTTCAACTCGCAGTGGTAAGGTGGCAACCTCAAAACGGTTCTGTTGCTTTCCTGTGTTAATTCGTCGATTACGTTAGCACTGTGTTTAGGTGCATGCTGTTTTACTAAAGATAACAATTCAGCTCTCACCATATTGTCTTCGTAGGGGATAGATTTTTTCTGCAGCCAGTTTTGTATGTCAGCTTTCCTTGTGTTGCTAGACGGAATTTTTTCAATTTTTCTTGTGTGATAACTTGCGTTATCCAAGACGATAACGCAACCTTCTTCAAGACTTGGCAAAATATTTTTAAACCATTGTTCAAATGTATCTGCGTTCATTTCTTCATGGTAGTCATTTGTTTTCTTGGATTCCAATAACAGTAATCCATTATCTACAAAACCGTCATCAGATCCTATATGAAGGGTGATGAGCCGCTTTCCTTTCCCCGATGGATTTCTCAAGCCAGTCGATAACCCTCTTAAAAATGCATCTCGTGGATTTGTTATGGACATGTCAGCCCACACTTTTTTTACAATGTGACCCGCATTAACCCACGTTTCATCTAAATAATAGATTTTCTTCCCATCTTCTCGGAATTTCTTGATTTCGCGAAGATATCGTCTTCTCCATGAAATGATATCATCCTTCTCTTTCAAAATGCTGTTTCTAGATCTTGCTGTGAAACTACAATAAGCTTTTTTATATACCGTAAAAAGTAGTTGTTTTAATTACCTAAAGTTAATTTCTTTTAAAAGTTTTCTTAAAGTAGACCGTTTAAAATTGGGAAGATCTTCATTTTCATTTAATTTCATTAAAACTTTATCGAGAGTGGGAGGTTCATTTAAAAGAAAAAAACTATGAACAAGCCTTCTGATGCCATTTTTGACTTCTTCGGAAACATTGTCCAAAATAGCTCTTGGTCTATGATACGCCTTAGGAGCATCAAAATAATCAGGATGTTGCTTGTGCTCACGAAGTATGTTGTAAACACTGGCCACACCAATTCCTAAAATTATAGTATATAAGCAGGTGGATTGGAAGGCAAATTAAAACATTACCTATCAATCTAGCAACATTTTCCACTTTGTCGTGTTTTTTCCACTGAGGATTCTGCTCTTCACACACTTTAAACGCGTTCATAATTATTATTTGTTTCACCTCTACAGAAAAGTGCTTCTTTGCCGTTTTTTTGGTGGTGACAACTGAATATTGTTGACGTTTTCATCATCCATTTTAATTAACAATTTTGCAGTAAGAAAAATTCTACAAATTAACCAACTCATTATTATTATTAACTTTTCATATAATTATAACTTACTTATTGACAATCGTTGGTGTTTTGAATAGTGTGAGTCTTATTAAAGACTTGTAATGTACCTAATATGTAGCACAGTTGGAAAAACTTAGGAAATTTTCAAAATAACTGACGTAAACGCATGCGTAATAAGCTGGCGTTTGCCGTTTGTGTTTGTTTGTGTAAATGAGACTTTTATGGAGTACCGCCCCATTTATTTCAACCAATGGATATTCAAGTTTCAAGTTGCATCTGAATGTCTCTGGTTTTTCATTACTATATCTGTTGGGTAAACGGAGATTAATTTTGTATGAAGACGCATTTTAATGCTGAAACTCATATACGAAAGAAATACTTCAAAAAGATACATATTTAATTGTTTTGCAGGGATACTTCTTTTCTGTCATTCATATTAATAAGCGAATTGTCTCATTTATAAGACCAATGACCTCAGAATCCATGACAAATCGACCAGCACTAACAAAACAAAATTTAGCAAGTAAAATTATGTTTTACATATTTTATTAGAATGTGAATTAGTTAGAATGTACTTTTACACTTTATTTCTTTATTGTAATAATAATTAACCAAGGGCCGGTATTATAAAACTTTTTACTTCCTAGATAAAATTTACTTTGAGAGTAAATTAATTTATTCTGTCAATTTGCATATTAAATTGACAGAACAAATGAATTTACTCTCAAAGTAAATTTTATCTAGGAATTAAAAAAGTTTTATAATACCGGCCCTAAGATTATATTATTTATTTTGTAAATACTTCTTAATTGTTAACTGGTGTTGCGAAGTTAATTTTGTCGTGCTTAATCTTTAAGGTCATATTTCACATTTCTTGTTGGTACACTTGTGAGCTTAGATATGAATGATGATATCACCTCAGGTTACATATATGAACACTAGGATTTTTAAAAAGTATTTTATTTATAAAATACAATTTGCCAAACTTGATAGATATTATATACATATAACATCATGTGATTATCACAGTACATTGTGATGATCGCCTTGTGCCTTGGATAATATTTAGTATCCCAGGCAACAAATGTAAACAATGGTTCAGAAATTAATTCTTAAAACAAACGGTTAAATCATTAATTCTTTCATTTTTAACAGTAAAAGAATAAAACTTATAAACCATAATCCGTCTTTTACTCGACGTAATACAGAAGATATTACAGTACCTACACTCGGTAAGATGTTGGTTCTGCACTTCAAAGTGTCTTGTATGGCTTCACAACTCGAATTCTAAATTCCCTTTATGGTTGATTTTCTACCCATCACGTAGTTTCTACTTGTTTAGTTTTTGGGTTTGTAAATTATTCTAGAGGTGATCTATGTGCAACAAGTTACTACTCGCAAACTTGGAAGCTAATAATTACTTATACTATCTACAAAGGAAGTATCATTGAGATAATTTAAAGTATTATGTAAGTTTATAACATTTAGATGCATACAACGTGCTCTATAAATAATTATTTCAATGGAATAAATGTATTTTAGATATACTAAGGTATTGATGATATAACTCGCGCTGCTCGTAAAACTGAACAAAATATGCGATTGAACAGAAATATGCGATTGTACAGTTTACAAATCCTTTTCTTGTCTTAAATTATTTTTATTGGTCTTTTTACTTCTAAAAAGCGTCACTACTCGTATATGCAATTTCTTTATTAAAGAAACTTCTCGAATTCGAAATAAATGGATCAGATGATAACAAGAGCATATGAAAAACATTCTCATTTGCTGGTTTGCGATTGATCTTCCGAGATTGATGTACCTGCATTTTTTGTAGCTCACATGTATCTGTGTCCACTGCTCCACTACTACTTATTGCCTGCAGAATTATACTAAGCCGTTCGATTAACTTTACATCAACATCAGTTATTTCTGCAGTTAATCGTGTAACTTCTGTTCCTGAATTTGTTCTTCAACTTCCTTAATTTCCATACTCGTTTTTTCAGCAGTCTCTTTTGCAACTCAAATTTTATTTTATTTAGGGGGTGATAATACCGCATAGATGATGACAGAGGATTGTTCCATATAATGCATTTTGCGACTCCTATGCTTCCTGAATTCATTTGCATTCGGCATTTTTAAACTTTTTAAGAAAGAGGTAAATAATAATAATAATAATAATATAAGTTTATTGTAACAAAAGAAAAGAAAGTACAAGTTTTTTAATTTACATTTTAAAACAGTTTTTGATTTACAACAAACTAAACCCACAAAAGCTAATGCTTGTCTGTGGGGAAACTATATCAATGTAATTAAAGAATAACGTTTAATAGGCCAGTAAAATAGCATCCGTTGGTGGAAATAAATGTTGGAAAGCGGGAGATCGATTCGATCGCTTCGTTTGACATCAAATATAAGTATCCTAGGTTTGCACGGTCCCTCGACTCGAGCTTACCTGAGGGCATCAAAAGAACCACGTAATCTTCGGACCTTTATTAGTTTTTCGCTTATAACTCCAAAGCGGTGCTTTCCAACGAAAACTTCTCTACTACAAGAATTAAAGACCGTTAACTTCTGCGTCTAACGAGTATCCAACACTTTAAATTCGGTCCAGTGGTATGGTCGAAATCGACGGTCGAGAAACGACAATTTTACAAATTTTCGATTTTCCGTCAGACCGGACTCCCAGAAGCTTTCCGTATAAATAAACCCGTTGGACTTATTCAGACTGTTAATATAAGTCGAAAAATACCTAAGCTTTGATATTATAGAGGTTGCCGGATTAGATTAATGGCTATTTTCTTGTCATCCACCATCATAGCAATTAGGATAAATCCATATGAAGAAGTGCAGTACTGGTCGCTCGATCATTTCGAAAAACGATAATTTTTTGTGTGTTATCACCCCTAAGTATTGGTATCTAAAAACCACTGTCATTTTATTTTTATTCCATTTGATTGAAATATGGCAGCCATATTTGGTTAGTGGTGCACAACGTTGCTTGCAGTTTTTTGATGTAAACGTAAATCTTGATAACTCAAGAACGGTTGATGCTAGAGACCTGTGGTAAAAATGATTGTATTGCTCACATGTCGGACTACATTTTTTAATCTAAACATAATTTTTGTAGGACGCTTGCTTACTTATGGGTGTGATTTAATCCCGAAGATTAAAGTTTTTACAAAAATTTCCGCTATTATGGGGGCATATTCCATATATCCGGATAAAAATGGAGTCTTAGGGTGGATTTTCTATTTAAACGTACACGGTTAGAAATACTATATGTATAAAATATTTTAAATCTGAAATTTTACTATTTTGGTATTTATGGGCTTTGAAGTTCTCGTTATGATACGTCATATCAATATTATGTTTAGATTAAAAAATGTAGTCCGACATGTGAGCAATACAATCATTTTTACCACAGGTCTCTAGGGTCAACCGTTCTTGAGATATTAAGATTTACGTTTACATAAAAAATTGCAAGCAACGTCGTGCACCACGAAACAAATATGGCTGCCATATTTCAATCAAATGGAATAAAAATAAAATGACAGTGTTTTTTAGATACCAATACTTAGGGGTGATAACACACAAAAAATTATCGTTTTTCGAAATGATCGAGCGACCAGTACTGCACTTCTTCATATGGATTTATCCTAATTGCTATGATGGTGGATGACAAAAAATGGCCATTAATTTAATCCAACAACCTCTATAATATCAAAGCTTAGGTATTTTTCGACATATATTAACAATCTGAATGAGCCCAACGGGTTTATTTATACGGAAAGCTTCTGGGCGTCCGGTCTGACGGAAAATCGAAAATTTGTAAAATTGTCGTTTCTCGACCGTCGATTTCGACCATACCACTGGACCGAATTTAAAGTGTTGGATACTCGTCCGAAGCAGAAGTTGACGGTATTTAATTCTTGTAATAGTGAAGTTTTCGTTGTAAAGCACCGCTTTCGAGTTATAAGCGAAAAACTAAGAAAGGTCCGAAGATGGACCTTTGGTTGGTGGTTCTTTTGATGCCCTCAGGTAAGCTCAAGTCGAGGGACCGTGCAAACCTAGGATACTTATATTTGTCGTCAAACGAAGCGATCTAAACCCTTTACCGCTTTCCAACATTTATTTCCACCAACGGTCCCCATCGGGTCTAATTTTTACTGGCCTATAATAGAATACAAATAAATACATTAATTAAATTATCTATCTATCTATCTTAAGTTACACAACAAAATAAATAATATTTAATTAGATTAGGCGAGGAGGAGAAAATTCATAAGTCTCAAGATATACATATATTTTTTATGACTAGACGATTTTGTTCGAGCAAATACTTTTTTGTTTTTGTTTTAAACAAATTTACATTTGTGATTGCTTTCACATTTTGTGGCAGAAGATTGAAAAATTTAGGAGCTCTGTAATAGATAGATTTTTTATCAATGGTTTTAGTAACAAAGTTAACCTTCAACAATTTATTAGTTTTAGATCTCGTAGAATAACTATGCTCAACAAACAACATGGTATTTTTATTTTTATATTTATAATAATTATACTGTGTTAAAGAAAAACAATTGTAGTATATCTAACAATTTAGAATCATTATACAAATTACCTGATAGATACATTTCTTCTCTATGGTACATGAGTTTAATAAAACGTTTTTGAATAACTTCAATTTTACATAAAAAGCAATAGAATGCAGCTCCCCATACTGAAACACCATAAGCAATTCGAGTCTCAATCAGAGCTTAATAAAGGGTCTTCATTTCATTAATATCTAATATATCTCTAAGGTATCGAAATTTATAAAGTAGAGGTCTTAAATTGCCTATAACACTTTCAATATAGAGTCCCATCTCAAATGTGAATCGAGAGTAATTGCAAGGTATTTTATATAAGAAGCTCTATTAATATTAATAGTACCATTAAGATTTACTGCTAATTGATCATAATCAGGTAAGCTGTTTTTATAACAACTAAATACCATAAACTTCGTTTTACTATAATTTACTGTTAGAGATTTATGATTAAAGTCGTCAATAACCTTTTTGAGATCAGTTTCAACAACTTCTTTCAATGTCTCCCATGAAGAGCCCTCATAATATAGTGCTGTATCGTCTGCAAAACTAGTAATTTTACAGTTGAAGTTTTGATTTAATATGGTGTTTACATATAAAAGAAAGAGGACAGGCCCTAGAACCGTGCCTTGAGGTACACCATACTTAACAGTAGTAGAATTGCTAACTGTATTACAGATTTTTACACACTGTTGCCTTTTGTCAAGGTAACTTTTCATTAAACTATAAGCTGTACCTCTGAATCCGAAGTATTCAGGTGTATTTAAGAGTTCTTGATGAGAGACAGTGTCAAAAGCCTTAGTAAGATCAATAAAGACACAAAGTGATGGTTTATCCAATGATTCATAAATTTGTTTAGTTAAATTACAGATAGCGTCCTCTGTAGATCGACCATTTTTAAAACCAAATTGATTATCACTAAGAATTTTATGTTTATCTAGGAAAGTTAATATTCGAGATTTTAAAAGTTTTTCAAATAATTTACTAAGGTTAGATATTAAAGATATAGGCCTATAGTTATTGGGATCTATTGTATCACCAGTTTTATACAAAGGTATTATAACGGCAGTTTTGAACAGGGTGGGGAAATTTCCACTTTGCATACTTAAATTAAAAAGTTCAGCCAAAGGTTCTGATATTTCATTTGAAATATGTTTAAGAGTTGTCACATAAAGGAGTCTATTATGAATGTCTAAATGACTATTATAGATAAAAACCAACCTTAAATGATGGTCTTGCTGGCGTTTGGAAGTGACCGCTTTAAGTATGTATTGGGGTTATAAATAGGAAAGATTTTATTTCAACAACGTATTGGTATTTTATACAAGTGATCATTACTGCTTTATCCGTCACGGTAATCCCCACGGTATAACCATAGTTGTCGTTTTATTACTTTTGGTAATAAATATGGTGTCTATTATCAAACACCTTTACAGTTGCGTGCCAATTCCGATAATACCCTACTACTTTATTAAATCTCGATTTTCTGGAAAGGTGACAGATAGTGGCAGCTGGATTTAAGAAGGTCCATAGAACATCTTTTATGAATTATGTGTTTAAAATTTGACTTTTATAGCTTCCGATACCTACTCAACACCTACTTAAAAATCAATTTCTACTTTAACAACGTTAACGTTAACAATATAAAAGATTCTAGCAGAATATTACAACAAATTCGGTTATCATATAAACTACAATAACCTATAAATATAATAGTTTATCTATTTTACAAAATATAGGAAAAGCAGTACCGCTAATTATTATAACAGTAAACAATAATTTTAGTAGTCACTTAAGACCGACTTCTGAGTGTTTATATTTCGGATTAAATCAGTTATAAATAATAAAAATAGCATCTCTTTAGGGACATTGATCGATTAACTAGTTACTAGATTTAAATATGTCACTGAATTTATTTTTCAAAATGAATTTTTTCCGCAGCTGAACCACTGTGCGACGTATCGCTTCACATTGTCGCATCGCATTTGTGGTCTTTCCCTAGTTCTTTTGCTTCACCATGGTCGCCAATCCAAGACTTGTGCATTTCACCTTGTGTCTGTTTGATGAGCATTCCGTCCTACAAACCGCCATTTTGTTTTTTGTCTCTACCATAACTTTTAACATTTGATGTTCCATGACTCATTGTGTCTTTATCAGCTTGTCCACATTTCTGTTCGTCAACGTTCAGGTCTAAACACCATAAGTCATGTCGGGCAATATACAGCTGTGGAATACTCTAGACTTGAGGTATTGGGGTATCTTTCGGTTCCTCAATATATACAGGGTGATCCAAAATGATTGAAGACGGTTTGTATTTACCGCCACGTTAAATTATTGTCACGTTGGCAACGCGAATACTCTTCAGACATTTTTATCCTTATTTTATTTTACAGTGGCATCTTAAAAATAATATATCTTATAAACTTCATTAATTTTATATAATAAACTTACCTAACAATAAAATCGTCTTAAAGTGTATAGTTTTTTGAAAAGAACTGTTTTGAAAGTGAAATAAAGCAAAAATTCAATGAAAACCCGGGACAACGTGGCAAAGCACAACGATGTAAACGAGAAAGTGACGAGTTGACGCTGTAATTTGACGCAATGAAACTAAAATCCACAGCGCAAAATTCAAACTGTTCTCACTGATTTTGGATCACGCTGTAGTTTAATCTGCCAAAAATGGCCCATCCTAATTTGGGTCTTTTAATAATTTCTACTTCCTGGTTTTGTCTATTAAGCCTAAACCTTTGCCTTAAATATGTGTATTCTCCTACTTGTTTAAAGTTGTTTTGTTTTATTTCTATATTAACTTCCTCTTCAGAGTTTGTTATAATTTTTGTTTTGGGAGCATTTATCCGTAAATCTACCTTCTTAGAATCCTCGTCTGGTTCTTTAAACATTGAGTCTAATTCTTCTCCATTTGTGGCAAATAGAATGACGTCACCTACATATTTTAGATTATTCAGAAATTAGGCTATAAACATAGAGGGATTATGATAAGACCAAACTTAAAAAATATAAGCCCTTTTTTGAAATTGTAAAAAAGGCCCAAAAAATTAAAAAAAACATATTTTACGAAATATCTAAATTTTGGCTCACTATATTAATAAATGGTAAACTATTAAATAAGTTATTAATGCGTCACAGGGCGGCAACGAACTTTTTATATTAAATTTTTTAACATCTATTTTCTTAAAATAACTCGATTCTGGTCCATGCTATTAAAAAAATAGTAATATGAACCAATTGTTACGTGCTAATTTCGTATCACCCTGTATAGCTATGCTTTTGTATTAGTTTGTATAGCGTCTAGGGATTTTCGCATTCTCTCTCCTTTTGGTTGCCATTTTGTGTAGAAATAATTCCCTGTGTTGATAAGAGACTTTTACTTTGTTCGATCCGTTCGTGAGTCAACTTCTTTAAAGAATATTAGTGGATATCGCCGTTTAATTAATAATCTTTTCCTTTGTCTTGTGAATTGGGAATTGCATGGTGCAGACCTATGGTTAATTTGTGGCGTGGTTTTTTCATTTGTTAGATTGGAACCTTTTAAGGGATTTTTCCACATTCCTTTATTAGAGGTTGTTTAGGACCACGTTCTCGATTCGATACATAATCGGCATATGGAGGTTAAGGTCACACCGAAGGTATTTATAAAGTGTTTGTTTGTGCATTCTGGTAATTTGATTCCATTTGTTACAGACCTTTTTCTTTTGGGTTTACCTTTACTCATTTTATAACTTCCTGGTTGTCTTACGTTAACTTCATACACTACGTTGTATATTTGGGTTGTTGTTGTAAAAGACCATTACGCTGACTTGGTTCCTGTTGTCTGGTTGGATCACGCTACGTTCGACCTGGTTGGTGACGTTCCTCTTCAGTTTGAAGAACATACATCTGTATCGTAAGTCAGTTATATTATAGCAACTATTTACAACAACAATAACGTCCGACAACAATAACGACTGGAGTTGAAGGTTGCGCAATATGATTGGTACTTGTAGTCGCGACAAATTTTACCGTGTCCTTTGCTTATTGCGTTTTGAGACTTGAAGTCAAGTCAAATTTAGAGTAAGTAATCGCGCTCGCATTAATCCTCACCCAGATCAAATCTGTAATTAGAAATCAATAACTTGCATCAATTTTTGCCAAGGCTATTTCACGTTGATTAATTTGTTTTAATTAATAATTTGTCTAGTTGTTAATAAAGCACCGTAAATCCCTTGCCTGACGACTTATTATTTGTATGTTTGGTATTTGGGGTTTAAACTTTCAGCTATCGAGGAGCCATTATTGGGAAAAGTCGACCACATTGGTAGTAGTCGCAAATGTGTTATTCTTTTCAGATTTTGTCGGCCAATGCTGTAGCTATTTTAGACGATTCTTGGCGCCCATTACAGAAGACCTTTAGTGAGACCTCACACTAGTTAGCTGGCAGCCAACAGATTTAACTGCTGTTAAAGGTTGTTACCGTTTCTCAATAAGCAGTCCCCATTTTGTGGGTAACACAATACAGTGAACAAAAAGGTGAACCAGAATTGAGTAATTTAAAAAAGAGACGTTTAATTTAAAAATTAATTTAAAGATTATCGTTGTCGCCAAATCTTCCCTTTCTTATTTTGAATATTACCATTTATTAAGGTAGTGATCTAAAATCGAGATATTTTGTAAAATTGTAAAAATTCTTTTCTACAAAAACATAACTATCTTAAGATGTCAAAAGTGAAGAATTAATTAATTAAGTACAACTCAACCATTTACTCGCAAGAAGCTTCTGTACACGTCGAAGAAATACGTGCTAGCTACAATAGTAGGTGCATAGTTACGTTGTTGGTGAGTTGATGATATCTAACGAACTCCAGCTGGTCCACCAATTTTCTCTGAAATCACAAATGAATTACTAAACCAAATAGTCAAAAAAAAGGTATGAATGAAGAAATTCATTCGCACATCAGACGAGAGGAGTAGAGAGCTCTATCTCTATCTTAACTCGTCTGCTAATCTAATGTAGGTAGGTAGGTAGGTAGGTAGTGATCAATGTTCACCTTTTAATAAATCAAACACGATGTGAGGCAAGGGGGTTTTAGTGGCTTTTCAGCAGTTAATTGTAATCTATTTGAAATTTTGATTAGTAAGAAAACAAAGTAGAAACAATTAAACGATCACGTTATTTTATTGTACCTATAATATATAGCAACTTTCACATTTTTCAAGGCGAACAAATATAAAAACATCATAAATTAAATTATTATTATTTCTAATGAAAGTTGCCAACAAAGTTTTAATTTCAACTTTATTGCTTGTTAAAGCTCCTTTGATTTTATCAAGCTTTCAGACAATTTTATTGTTAGGATGCGTTTCATCTTTCTAATTAATATTGTTTAAAAATGTTTACCGTCCTAACCTCCTAACTAAGTAAAAGGATATTTAATATAGAGCTCAAACCCTGTAGAATGATAAGCTTCTCTGGTTGGTTGTATTTTGAATAGAAACATTCCTTTGTTCGACAAGTGCCTATCAAAACCTTTTAAAATAACAATAAAATTTTGTAAAGTTAAAATTATTAAGGCTTCTGATGCAAACCTTTAATTATATTCAGTAATTAATTTATATAATTTGACAGAAATATAGTTACTAATTTTTTTACTTATTAGAGTTATTACGTAATACAACTCTTTTAAATCATAATTATAGAAGATACTTTGTAGTGTTATAAAGACGCACAGTAAGTTCTTTAGTGTCTAGACGCACTGTAGGTAAATAATAAGCTGTCCTGAACCTCTGTATGAAAGTAGCTGTAGCTATGCAAGGGCAGGCTATTTTTAATTTCTGGGGTAAGTGTGGTCAGACTACGCCTATTTTCAGTATAGACCGCCTTTGGTCCCCAGGATACCCTAATGCCAAAGCTGGCGAAAATCAATCAATCAATCTGTTAAAACTTCGCTTTGGGTTTGAATAATTGTCATGTATGAGCAAAGGAAAAGTAATGAATAGCAATACAACTGATAAAGTGAGCTATCTATCGCCTACTTTCCATAGTAACCGCCGTTTTGGCATGTAAAGCGATGGTATCTATCTTTTTCAGATCAATTGCTATTAGCTATTTTTCCTTTGTTCACACATAAAACTTCAAACCCAAAGTGAAGTGTTACTAACATTGTAGAATTGTAGATGCTCAAAAATATATAATATGAGTAAGCTCTAAACTAAACTTTATGAAAGTAAAAACGTACGTAACAGAATTTTTTTTATTTGAGAAATACCAAAGAGCCAAGTCCAGCATTCGGACTTTCACTGCGCTGACGAGACCAACCTCAAGTGTGACTGGGACTTGGAAACTGGGATTGCCTAGGATATCTCAAAATTTAGCCACTCTTCTCTACCATAGTTAAGGCTTGGTGCGTCCCGACAGAGCTCCATCCGACTCTATCTGAAAGTAGGGAGTCAGCCAGTAATAACGTGGAGGTGGGGTTGTCTTGAGGCTAATAGTTGTATTGCTCTGTATTTGCATGAACTCCTCTTTTAAGGTGATCCCCCAAGGTAGTCTTCCTGGACTCAGCCAGACATTGAATCTCGGAAGTCACCGATTCATAGCAGAGTCGTCCCCACTATATTTAACTACACCAGAGAAAGCACCTGGCGAAACGGTTGCCACGAGAACTAGCGTCCTGGAATCCAGTGTTGTTCAGGTATCATCCTCATAATAAGAATCAAAACTCTAAGATCAGTCTAGTCGTTAGTGAGAGGCATAACGCTTGCCAGTTCTCATAGGCAGTAGCAAAATATTTACCATATTAAAGGGAAGCTGTGACCTGGTAACTCCATTTTGTGTTTATTGAATCTTGACTTACTGGACTATTTCCATCTCCTCCAGAACTGCATAAATTGTCATTAAAACCCTTTCTAGTTGGAGCAAAAATGGTTGCCGAAACTTCCCATCCTCTGGGCGTGGAAGTGGAGGTTGGTGTCAAATTGACCGAGTTTTCTAAAGAAGAGGTTTAATCTATTCTAGAGAAGTGGAAGTGAGATGACATGGCAACTATCATATCTTCCCATGAAAATTGCTGAAAGCAACCGTGTCACTGACTTCTTCCCTATTATTCGTAACTAAGGTATGATTAATTATAATTCTGACAGTGCCTCAACCAACACAAGCAGTAAATCAAACAAAAGCTCTTAATGTAATTATATTAGAAAGTAATTAATTAGGGATTTGCTGATATAAAAAGGGCTGCTTCTGGGCACCACTGAATCTACTATAAATGTTGGTAATAAAAACTACGAGCGCTTTCCAATTATCTGAATTTTGTTTTTTAAGTAATTATTGTCGGAATGAACTAGAATTTCCAATATTTCTAAATCAAAATTAAAAGATTGGCATTTACAACTTATTTATTCATTTTCAAACAAATAAAAAAGGTCAACAAATATAGAAAAATAGTAAGGATTAACTAGTACTCTAGTTTCGTTTTAAATGGCTAAGAGTCAATTTTATCTATCAGAAAAACCTACAAAAACATGATTAAAATGTAGGTTACCTATTAACACCAAACCAACTCATTACATCTAATGTACAATGGTGACAAAAAATAACAGATTTTTATAATTTTATGCAATGTAATGGGATTTCGCGCTATAAATTATTTTTTAAGGTCAATTAAATGGCAGAAACTTCTAGTAACAGTAGATATTGCAGCACCTGAGGCAGACGTTTTTGAGTGGAATGCAGTCAGGTAGTTAAGTACGGAATCTGTAGTACCAACATTCTGTATTACCGGCATTTGGTTCGTTACTAGGCTAAATGGCAATGCTGTTGCTAGGGGAAAACAGACGGCGCCAGTGTCGTTTTACGTCATATCTGGGGTCTTTTTATGTCGACCTCTCTCTAATCGGGGACTTTTTATGTCGATCTCTCTCTAATCTAGGAATTTTTGTCTCGAAGTACGGAATCTGTATTACCGCCCTTGTATATTACCGGTATATTTAACAAATTACCTTGTATATTTGGTTCGGCGCTCGGCTAAATTGTGTGTCGGCAGTGTTGCTAGGAAAAAACAGAGGCCGCTAGTGTTTAATTATTTCCTTCACGCTCTAACCGATTACGGACGTTCTGCTAGTTCTTAATAGAGGGCGTCATGAAGGGATCTGTATTACCGGCAGACTGTGTACTACTACTAGAGGGCGTCATGGAGAAATCTGCATTACCGGTATGTAGAGGTCGCGTAGAAAAAGAACTGTATTAGAGACCCTTCAATTAGAGTCTGCAGCCATTTTATATCACATGTGGCGCTAAATTTGAAACTGTAATGAATCTGTCATACTGTCAACAGAGGGCGTCATGAAGAAATCTGTATTATCGACGACCTATGTACTACTACTAGATGGAGTCATGAAGAAATCTGTATTACCTATGTACTGATGCTATTAGAGGTCGCATTAAAGAGCCTCCTCTTTCACTCTATCACTTTCTCCTTCTCGCTCTCTCCTTCTAACTCTCTTCTTCTCACTCTCTCCTGCTTGCTCTCTCCCTTCATCCTAATGGTAGTAAATGAAACAACATTGGATAGAGGTAACCGTTACGTCTACTGTTCTGGGATTGGTTCGGACGGCTTTGCTCTCGCTCTCTCCTTCTCACTCTCTCCTTGTTGCTCTCTCTCTTCATCCTAGGGCTAGTAAATGAAACAACAACATCACAATGTTTAAATAGAATATTTATTTAGCTAGGAATTATTATTATTACAATTAATTTTACACTATCATCAGATGACGCAATATTGCAGAGCGATCGCCGTCGTACATCTTGTATTTACTGATTGTCTCGGTTTTCTATTTGCGGTTCCAGGGGCTAGAAAACAAAATAGAGCATTAAAAGAGAACTCAATGATGATGATGATGATGCGTGTAAATGTACCTTATTTGTTTCCACAAACATGCAGCAAAAAAGCAGCAGCAAAACGCGGAGCGAGAGGTTATCGTTTCAAATTAACACCGGAGGGCAATTTCGATGTTGAGAACCGACGTATAACTAATGTAGGCGCTCCTATCAACGATAACAATCTTGTCACGAAGCGTTCTGTACCAATGTTATCAGATAGCGATGAAGGTGTAATTGATGTTAAGAAGAGAAGACTAGTACATATTAAAGGACCGATTGACGACCACGATGTTTGCACGAAAAAGTATACCAACGAGCTGGCTGACGATGTTGAAAGAAAATTACTCTCTAAATGTTTGAGACGAGAGGATAAAGGACGGGGATCGTACTATAATGCTAAAGACGGAAGAATTTGTAATATAGGGAAACCTCTAGAGGATAAAGATGTAATCTCTAGGCAATATTTTAACAAGCGAGCTATGCATACAAACGATCAAATGCAGTTTAATGCAGATGGTAAACGTATTGTTTCAGTAAGTTACCCTATAGATGGGTCTGGTGTCGCTTCTAAAGCCTATGTAGATACTCAATTCGACTCTGCTGTACACACCTTCATTACAATGACTACCGGCACTCAGAACACTATTAAAGATCTAAAGCAAAAGGTAACAAAGGTTGACATTGAAACTAGTAAACTTAACAGTTTGCTAACAACGTTGGAAAAAGAAACAAAGATAATCTGCTAATAACAAATGATGAGATGGAAACTAATCATTCAAGTGTGTTGACAAAGATAGAAGAAACGAGTAATACCCTAGATAGTAATTATAAAAAATTATTAGATAAAGTACAAGTGCTCGAGGATACTCAAAAAGTTATGCGATCATCGTTTGATGCCCTAATAGCCGAATCTGCAACACGTACGAACTCTTACAACATAAAGAGAGTGTACAATGCCGACTAATAATGGAATTTACTACTACTATCGGTTGACCTAAGCATATTGATATGGACACCATTTTTATTCTAGTTTTAAGTGTATTATATCAAATGCCTGATTAGCGCAGATAGGAAATGTGGCGAGCCTTACGGGAATGCTGCGCAGATGCTTAGTTTGCTTATATATACGCTAATCAGTTATTTTTTTCTATTTTAGTCTAAATGTATCTTTGAAGAAATTAAAAATGTATTTAAACAAGGTTTTAGTTTTACTAATATCAATAACTCTCCAAACATAGCGATATGTAGTGGTAGCATCAACACATCGATATGGTAAAGAAAGTTAGTTTTGCTGACATAAGCGATAATAATGAATAATATACATCATATGATAGTATGGGAGTATGCATACAGACAGGCGAGAAAGGGAGACTGGCAAACAATAGCTCTGGACAGATACCGTTTTCAAAGAAGAATACATGATGTTGAAAAGCAGTTGTGTAAAATTCTACAAGCTGATCATAGAGACTTATGCATAGAGATTTCAAAATGTAGATTAGTCCGACGGCGACCGAGTATAAATACAGGTACAAACAGTCTCTTCTCTCAGTACCAGATGTTAGTTCACGAGGGTAAGGGTGTTATTAACAAGCTCATAGACAAGCTGCCTATTGAACTACATCTTCCTTCCTATCAGTACTGTGGACCTGGTACTAAATTATCTAAAATATTACAACGAGGCGATAAAGGTATAAATCCTTTGGACCAGGCGTGTATGCAACACGACATCTCGTACGCTCAAAACTCCGATTTGAACAGTAGACACCAGGCAGATCGTGTATTAGAAGAAGCTGCTTGGAAGCGTGTTAAGGCTAAAGACTCTAAATTAGGGGAAAAAGCATCAGCTATGTTTGTAACCGGTATAATGAAGGCTAAAAGAAAGCTGGGAATGGGTATGAAGACAGCGACAAGGGTTACAAAGAAGAAGAAGAAGAAGATTGTCACTTTTAAAGGCGGCGTTTTAAAGAAGCTTGTTGGTGTAGTGAATCGTGCAAGCAAGAGACTCACGGGTAAAGACTTAATACATCATGCCCTGAGCGCTACCAAAAGAATCATTCTAAACGTGGGCGGTCGAAAAAACGTTAAAGTATCCCGAATTATTCCAGTGCCTACAGCTACAGGGGGTATTTTACCACTCATACAAATTTTTGCTGGCCTCTCGGCTCTCGGAGCAATTATAGGAGGCGCTTCGGGCGTAGCAAAAGCTGTTAACACTGTTAATAGTAATAAGAGACAGCTAGAAGAAACTACACGGCATAATAAAAGTATGGAAGCTGTCGCTTTAGGTGGTAAGAACGGGAACGCCCTTTACCTGAAGCCGTATAGAGCCGGCGGAGCTGCATTGTACTTAAAACCATATGTCGGGTCAAAAAACTGAACAACTTGCCTCGGAGACCACTTACAAACCTAGATTTAATAAAACATGCTAAAGACATACCCTATTTTAGAGGTGTCTATATGAGAACAAGTCTACCTTAATGAAACCTTTGCAATTCGAAAGAGCTATTGTTAATCTTGACAACGCTGGAGGACCGGGTACTCACTGGGTTCCTTATAGAAAGGATCGAAACGTCGTTTTGTACTATGACCCCTTCGGAGACCTAAGACCACTAGCTAAACTTGTGAAATAGTTAGGACCTCGCTGCGCCGTATACTACAACGTAGCCCAAGAACAAAAGTTCAATACATACAACTGCGGACATCTGTGTCTACGATTTTTGTATAAAAGAGAGGTGAAAGTGTAAATCGGTTAAGTATGGCTAGGACCATCACGGTGTACGGTACAGGGAACAGTCTTTCTACGGACCGTATTTATCCACCTATAACACTAGATCACGTGCGTTACAAATATTCACTAGAATTAGTCGGTTTATATACAAGTCATACGATACGGAATATATACCCAGGCAAAAATAAATTTTATTACGGAGAAAAGGTAATAACTATTGAACCGGGTAGCTACGAATTGGCTGAAATCGTTAACTCTATAAAGAATCAAATTAGTAATGATCCGGAAGAGGGAGATCTACTACTACAAATCAAAGCTAACACTAATACGGGAAAGTGTGAGATTGAATCAGCTACCGAGTTGATCGATTTTACCAAACCCGATAACATAGGATCCCTACTAGGATTTAAGAAGCGCGTGCTAGAAGCAGGTAGTAGACACGTATCAGATCGAATTGTCGATATACTTTCAACTCCAAACATCTTTGTAGACACGAATATTACAGGCGGCTCATACAGAAACAATCAATCAGGCCATACAATCTTCGAATTCGGTGTTTGCGTACCACACGGTTATCTGATTGAAAAGGAGCCATCGCATGTGATTTACTTTCCCATCACTGTCACCGAGATTGACAACATTACCATTAGACTGGTAGACGCGAGAGGAGAGTTGATAAATCTGTCTGAAGATACTTTCACGAGCATCAGGCTAGAACTTAAACGTGAAAAATGGGAATAAACTTTAGCTATAAAAACATCAGCATATGTCCATCAAAGTTCATTCACCGTCGAACGTCGACCAGTGCAGACCTCCGTTTAAAACTAACTAAAGGTCGTCGCTTATTTCTTGAATCTTTAGGCTTTAAAGTAAGATAACAGCAGCATGTCAAAACGAAGTAAAATGCATATTAACACCGACACATTTACCATTGATAAATTAAACATATTTGGGAAGCCTCGCGTCGATACAGATATAATAAAAGAGGATTTTTATACCTATCTGCCGTTTACGTTAAACGCCATTCATTCCGACACCATTAGAATCATCATACAAAATTCCGATAACGTATTAGCTTTGTATGACAGCTACGTACTTGTTAAAGGTAGCATAACGCGTGCAGCAAACAAGCAATTTCTTCTGGTAAACAATTTCGCCCACTTTCTGTTTGATGAAATTCAACTAATATTAGGCGCAAATCAACTCATAGATGTATGTAAACAACCGGGTATCACAAGTACTATAAAAGGTTTCGTTTCACACGTCGCCGAGGATAGAGCTTTAACCTGCAATGCACGGAGCTTAGGGCTTCTTAACGGTAATGATTTGTTACATAACCAGGGGAATAACCCCTTTCCTTTCACGTGTAGAATACCATTAAAAGATATCTTTGGATTTGCAGACGATTATAAAAAAGTAATACCTCATATGAGTTGTCAGCTAGTTTTAATTCGCGCCAAGAACGATTTTAATTGCTATAAAAGCGACGCAGGTGATGCAGGTACCGATGTAGATATCAAGATTGATAAGCTCTCGTGGGAAGTTCCTCATATACTGTTATCAGATGAAAGCAAAGTGAACTTGGTGGAGAGTTTAAGAGATAATTCTTCTATTATCGCTCCGTTTAGACGTTGGGAATTACACGAGTTACCCTCGTTGGGAACTACTAAAAATCAGGTTTGGCGCGTAAAGAACTCCAATGATCTAGAGAAACCGCGTTGGGTCTTTGTAGTTTTACAAGACGAGCATCAGCTTGGTATAAGAACGGGTAACCCGACTACATTTACACATTCGAACTTAGTCGACGTTAAGTTGTATTTAAATTCGCAAGTGTTCCCACATCAGCGTTTAAATCTCGATTTCGACCCTAAGGACTACATTCCTGCGTATCTGAATTATATTCGTTTTCGTGAGAACTACTATGACGGTATAGGTAGAGGTGCGGCTGAGAGCTGTTTACTCAGCTACAAATCGTTTGAAGCGTATCCAGTTTTTGTTATTTTTTGTTAGTTTTTGTTCAAGACAGGTAGAGAGTTTTAAGGATTCCACTGTCGATATTAGACTAGAGCTCGAGTCTTCTGCCGCATTTACGAACACAACTAAGGCGTATTGTTTGATCCTTCACGACGCATTAATCGAGTATAATCCGTTTAACGAGACAGTAACTAGACACGTACGCATACCATAATGAAGGTTGTTAAACAGAATAAGTCACTAAACATATGTAACCTAGACGAATGTAATACATCTTCACAACGATCAGGCGAGGATGTTAGAAAGCATGGCGACTTGTTACCGGTATCATGTCAAGCAATATTGAGCGGTCCCTCTTCCTGCAGTAAAACTAATGCTATGTTAGGTTTACTTATTAGCGAAAACGGTTTAAAATTTGAAAATATCTACCAATATGCCAAGTCTTTATTTCAACCTAAATATGAATTCTTAAGACGTGTTATGAAACCGCTTACAGGTATGGGATATCATGAATTTAGCGAAAACGATGACGTAATCAGCCCGGGTGATGTTAAACCTAATTCTGTGTTCATTTTTGATGATATAATTTGCAGCAAGCAGGAAAAGATTAGAGAATATTTTAGCATGGGTAGGCATAAGGGCGTCGACTGTTTTTATCTAGGTCAAACGTACGCCAAGATACCGCATCTGATTAGGGACAATGCAAACCTAATTATTCTCTTTAGACAAGACGAGTTGAACTTAAAACACGTGTTTAGCGATCATGTTGTAGGAGACGGTATTAGCTATGATCAGTTCAAAAACATTTGTTCTCTGTGTTGGAAGGAGCCGCATGGTTTCCTGGTAATTAATAAAGACTGCTCTCTAGACAGGGGCAGATATCGGAAGGGTTTTGATTCATATATATACTCATTACGGTATGCTAATAGCTAACGCTGTCGGAAACAAAAATATAGATAGAACTAGAGTCGGTATTAGATATAAAATTGATCACGACGCGTGGACATTTGCATCTTCCCCTGTGACTATGCGTGATACAAACATCATAATTAAAAACAATGTTTTCGAAGCAACACCCGGTCTGTTTGACTTACTCACGTTTAGAGAATTAGAGTCTATACCATCGCAAGCTGATATCAATAATTATATGCAGATAATAGCCCTTACGAATGCGCATAAGAAATCGTATAGACCACACGGTAAACTAACAGCTGTTAAACATTGGAAGTATGATTATATAATGAAACCGAACTTATCCAGAATCAAAAGTTTAGGCATTAGACTATCATCATCGTCAAATTTTAAAAAATTAAGCGATTGCAAACGAATACGTCTACTTGTATAAGGCTAACGAGCTAGTCGATAGGCTACGTTTGTTATATGCTATAAAGAGTGCCGGCAACAGTAGTCCACAGAATGAAAACGAAATAATATCAATTATAAGTGAACTTAAGGAGGAAGGCATCATAGAATAAAATATTTCGGGTATATAATGATATATTGCTTTTAACATTATTCAGTATTCATCAAACACGGCTGCTGCTAATATAATTATTTGAGACGTTGCTCTCACAGTGTCGTTGAGATTAATTGTATTACTCTATGATGAGTGCTAAACAAACCGTTGTTGATGAAATACATAGGGCTGCTAGAAAATCCTTTCAAAGACGCCGCATTATAATAAAAAATTTCCAGGATTTGTTCCAGGCTGACTTAGCCGAGTTTATGCCCTATGCTAAAGTAAATAAGGGGTATCGTTACATACTGCTGATGATAAACTGTTATTCGAAATATCTGTATGCACGCCCGTTGAAAACAAAATCCGGAGAAGAGGTGACAAAGCAGGTCCGCAGCATCTTTAAGAGTGCTAATGCAGTCATACCTAAGAATCTTCAGACGTATCTCGGGAAAGAGTTTTACAATAAACATTTTAAACGATTAATGAAAGAGCACAGTATAAATTATTACTCTACATATTCCGTAATTAAGGCTTCAATAGTTGAACGCGTTATCCGTACAATTAAGCAAAAGCTGTATAAAGAGTTTAGCTACCGAGGATCATTTAAATGGATAGATATATTACAGCGGGCAGTTGACAACTATAACAACACCAGACATAGAACGATAGGCCGAGCTCCTGCTACTGTTACACCTACGACCCAACTAGCCGTTTATGACACTAATGTAAAAGCTGATGTCGCTGCAGGAAGTAAGCGTAAACTAAACTTGAATGACCTCGTACGTATTAGTAAGTTCAAAGGGGTCTTTTCTAAGGGATACACGCCCAACTGGTCAACTGAATTATTCAAAATAGTTAAAGTTCAATTTACAAAACCTGTCACATATCTGCTGGAAGACCTTCATGGGGTTGCTGTTCGAGGAAATCTCTACGAGTTCGAGTTGCAGAAAACCAAACAGCCAGACATTTACTTAGTTGAAAAAGTACTTAAACACCGCAGCAATGGTGACATTTACGTCAAATGGCTTGGTTTAAACGAAAAGTCCTGGATAAAAGCTGAAGATGTTCTCACATGACAGTTCTTACCTATATGAAGTTTATATTACTAGATTAAATAAAGTATGCTGAGGTTTAAGTTTAATACATAGTTAATATTCTATTAAGTAAATGTTAAGTGTTAGAATATATATCTATTAGTTGATCTAAGTTATTTTGTTAGAAAATTAATTTGGAACATCCTCATATAACATATCTAGTTTATATTAAGTAATAAAGTATTATACTATATATAACTATAATCACCTAGTTTAAGCTGATTTACAATAGAATATTAGTAATATTGTGTGACTTTACAAAAAATAATAAAAAACAGTAAAACATTTTATTTTCACGTATAAAATAACAAAGCGGTCCGAACCAATCCCAGAACAGTAGACGTAACGGTTACCTCTATCCAATGTTGTTTCATTTACTAGCATTCGGATGAAGGAAGAGAGCAAGAAGGAGAGAGTGAGAAGGAGAGAGCGAAAGAGCGAGAAGGAGAGAGTGAGAGAGCGAAAGAGGAGGCTCTTTAATGCGACCTCTAATAGCATCAGTACATAGGTAATACAGATTTCTTCATGACTCCATCTATAGTAGTAGTACATAGGTCGTCGATAATACAGATTTCTTCATGACGCCCTCTGTTGACAATATGACAGATTTAGTACAGTTTCAAATTTAGCGCCGCATGTTGTGATATAAAATGGCTGCAGACTCTAATTGAAGGGTCTCTAATACAGTTCTCTTTTTACGCGACTTCTACATACCGGTAATACAGATTTCTTCACGACGCCCTCTAGTAGTAGTACACAGTCTGCCGGTAATACAGATCCCTTCATGATGCCCTCTATTAACAACTAGCAGAACGTCCGTAATCGGTTAGAGCGTGAAGGAAATAATTAAACACTAGCGCCCTCTGTTTTTTCCGAGCAACACTAACACCATTTAGCCGAGCGCCGAACCAAATGCCGGTAATATACAAGGGCGGTAATACCGATTCCGTACTTCGAGACAAAGATTCCTAGATTAGAGAGAGATCGACATAAAAAGTCCCCAGATTAGAGAGAGATCGACATAAAAAGACCCCATATTTGACGTAAAACGACACTGGCGCAATCTGTTTTCCCCTAGCAACAGCGTTGCCATTTAGCCGAGTGACGAACCAAATGCCGCTAATACAGAATGTCGGTAATACAGATTCCGTACTTAACCACCTGACTGCATCCCACTCAAAAACGTCTGCCTCAGGTGCTGCAATACCTACTAGTAACAACTGACAAATATATTAAAATACAGTATGATATCAGCAGTCTTGATTTTAACTCTATATATCCATTTACAATAGCAATAAATTGGTGTTTCGTTTTTTTTGGCCGCCATTGTACAACAATTTTTTTAGACAATAGCTAGTCGTTTGCACAACGTGCGTGGAAATGGAGTCCCTCGATTATTCGAGGGCAATACGAGCGTTCCATTCTAGTTGTACAGTATATTTTTCGTTTGACTAAGCAAAACAATTAAAGAATAGTTTGTATGTCTCATATCGAATATAGGGATTAACGAGTCGTGCTTTCAAAATAAGGTTTAAAAAGTCTTCCTGTAGTTGTACAATTTTAAAGAGATTTATTAAAATTTTTCAGAATTTGAACATTTTCGAAGAGAAAATCATTATTTAAAATTTTGTTTTATAAAAAAAGAATCTGCCAGCTGGGTATAACACCTACAGCGGCAATTACTTTAGTATATTACCACCTCGCTTCTACTGATTAAGCTACGATACCATATTATGCATACTAAACTTATTATAAAGGTAGATTGTATTAAATGATTTATTATTTGTAAGTAATTATAAAAGCACAATAAACTGTTAAAGCTAGAATTTCCTAAATTACGGTATTCTCATATGCTTTAGGTATTATTAGCATGCAAAATTTGATTTTACTTTCATACTTTAAAAAATTTCATTTATTAAAATCCATGTCCATGTTTTTAAAGATAGTTCGCCTTTAGTTTGCTAGAGTTAGTTGAAGATGTTTCAGGAGTTCCCAATTATTTATTTTACCGAAATGTTAGTTTTGAGAACAAGTGGTAACAACAGAGGTCGTTACACAATTGCATAAGAAAAACGTGAACATAGCTTAACACACCTGATTTTATTTCTAATAGTTTGATGACAAGCTATAGCCGCCCCTATTCCACATTCCCAAATTCTCCTCTTTGCATTTTATTTTCTTTACCCCACGTTTTAAGTTATTTTAATAATTTTTCATTTTTATTAAACAACTTCAATGTTAGTTTTAAATTAATATAAAATCCTAAAAAAATTGTGCAATTAAAATTAAAGGCAACATGCAATGCTGTGCAGTGCAAACGAAACGACATTTTTAAATTCAACTTTAATTGTCTAGAACAATGCTTTGATTCTTTTTTGTTTTGTTCATGATTACAAAAACGTAGAATTACTAAACCTGAAAATACTTTTGTATTTATAGTTACTAAACTTCATTAAATAAGAGAAAATTAATAGCCATTAATTATAGATCTTGAAGTACTCTATATGCAGCTACTGCTAGTCTGACCTGCAATTACAGAAGTTTCAGTTTAGTTAAACTTTCCTACTTTTAGTTGATATTACATTCAGGAATGTTCGTTTTACTGGTTTACCGTAATGGCTTGTTCTTTTTGTGTTTTCTTTTATCAGTTGTTTGTGTTTTTTCTTATAACGAATTATGAAGTTAAGAGGACACTTTTTTTAATCACACAAGCAAAAGCTCTAAATGATAAATTTGTATGGGGCTGTCCAGTGATAACCAGAAGCATTTTACAGAATTTTCGTGCAATTTCACGTATACACAAAGCAACATTTTTTAATTAGGCAACGTCAAGCTAATTCAAAATCATGTACACGCATAATGTGGGTTTCCAACAACGGGGAAAGCTTTTGTATATTTTATATTACGAGTACATGCTGGGAGTTAATCTGCTAAATGTAGGTTGAGAGGAAGGAGATGATGGAAGAAGTAAAAACTAATCCGCCACAATATACATTTAAGTGCACTTCTAAAGTCTTACTATTTCATTACTACTACTGCCACCACCACCACCACCACCGCGAATAATGGGTTTTTTGTGCTTTAACTTCAAGTGTGTGGTTAAGCACTTAACTTTAATACTGAGTTTATCTCCACTCTTAAGTTGTAACTAAACTTTCTTAAAATAACAATTTATAGATTGAATTATTCGCCCTTTTATCATAAAATATAGAATAATTTACCATGATAATGGAAATTTATTCGCGGACAACTTCCTGGTTTTGTAAATCGACAAATTCATACTTTATATTCGGAAATATTGCATAAATCACTTCTTTGTTTCACAATTTCATTTTCTTTTGAATTTTATCTCTAGAATTTATTGAGAGTCGCAATTAATCTTGCCTTACTGGTTTCAAATAAAGTTGATAAATGAGAACGCTTCTGTGCCTTATTATCCTTGGTTCAAAGGTAACATAAAGAGAATACGAAATTTATTGACATAAGTCTAGGTGCTTAATGAAAAAAATCTCGTGACAAACAGAACTCAAAAAAGAAGTAAACGGAAGCTGAAGTGTAGAAAGCAATATCCTTTTCAACCAAAGAAATACTACCTTTTTAAAGCTTGTTAATAAATTACAAGGATCCCCACGGTATTAAATCAGAATACAAGAAAATATAATATCTAGAATTTCAACAAAAAATAAAATATCTTTATCAATGTCTGAAAATAAAATCGTAAAAGCTAAAAGCCGAATATCGTGATGAAATTGAGTTATTTCTGTATATTATTATCTTTTTGTTTGATTACTATGAGCAAAAAATATTTTCATAACCCTTCAGTGGCTGGATTGCATGTACTTTAATGGTTTAATTTTTACATAATTTGATTAGTACTAAATGTATATTTAGCAAAGGTCAGTTGGTTTACCAAAAATACTACTTTAGAAAAGTTTTAAAAACGATGTTGACGGACACGAAGGAAGTATTAAATTTACAATCAGGTCAAACAAATACAAAATCTATAATTCAAAATTATTTTCAATATCCTTCTACAATCCAATGGTATAATCCAAAATAATTTGCACATTGGTGAGGCAGCAGAAATTAATAGCATAACGTTCTTTTTAAATAAAACTCTGTTTTAAAAGTATAATAAAAAAGAGAAATATTAAGAATAACTAAGATTTAAACTTAACTAATTAAAAACACAAATTATAAACTGTCAACAAACTTAAACTAATTTATTTAAAGGCTATTTATTTATTTAATTAACTACAATATTTATTTTAAATACAAGCATTTATTTACACTAATATACCTCTATTTATATTAAACACTTGCAATTGACTGCCCTATGAAGATTATTGATGCAACTTTATTAGTGATCATGCTCGATTTCAGGTGGATAATACGAAAATTATTGATTACCACTTTTGGTGATAATTAGGTATAGGATTTGTATGCACTTAAAAATGCTGAAATATGCATGCATTTATGCACTATAATAACGTGAAATATGCACTTAAATATGCACTTAAAAATCATGAAATATGCGTTTATTAGAAATTTTTAATAAATATATGCACTTTTTCATTATTAACAACACGTGTTTAGCGTTATTTACATTTTATTTACAGAAATTATTTTAATTAGACATCCTATGCAATAATTTAATTAATTATATTTACTAAACAGAGCGTTACAGTTCACAATGACGTACATTTTTAAATTTTCAAAAGTAAACATATGCCTATTATCCCTAAATATTGTTTTATATTTTGAGAAACTCCGTTCCACATCGCAAGACGTAATTGGGGCATACTTAAAATTGTTTAATTCTACAAGTGAATAATGTTTTAGCTTGTCTAAAATGTCTTGGCTAGACAATGCATCGTTTATGCTTTTAATTAAGCGAAAACCAGGATTTTTGTCTATAACGGATTTAAATTTTCGTTTTATAGTCCAACTCTTTGGCCCTTTTACTTTATTCAAAGAAACACCTAACAATTTTACATGCTCAAGAGATTCATCTAATGAATTTCACTGACTTTCTAATTTCTGAATTACTTTAGCTAAACGCACAAAATTTGTCAACAGTAATTCTGCCCTCACCTCCTTAGTATTAAAAGCATCCTGTGCGCTTTGTATGCATAGTGCATCGTGTTTATTAAGTTTATTTACAAATTCTTCAATAATATCAAAATAAGTTGCATAATATTCTGCCACAGAAAGCCAAGTACCCCACCTTGTTATTAGAGGCTCAGGTGGGAGAGGCACTTCTTGAGCAGTTTCCCTAAATATTTGTATGCGATATGGAGCTTTACAAACACTTTTTTTTTACATCCGAAATTATAGAGTTTACGTTAGGATATATTTCCCGCACTTTTTCCGCAACTCTTTGCATTGCATGGGCAAGACAAGTTAAGTGGAACATTTTTTCGTACAGAATTTGTAAGACTGCTCCAGCCTTGATCATGTACGGTGCCGCGTCGGTGACGAACGGGAGTACTTTGTTGTACTGTATGCCGCAGGCCATAAAATAGCCATCGAATCATTAAACAATTTTGCCACAGAACAATGATCGGTGCTCTTGAAAACGTCCATTGCTAATAGATAGGATTTGGGATTATTCTCCGAATTTAAAACGACAATTATAACGTTAGCCACGTATCTGAAAACAAAAATTTGATTTTTATTTTATCGAACTACATAATTAGTAGGTTACAATTAGCGCAAAAAGTTATTTAATAAAAATTATATTTTAATCAAGCAAAAATATTGTTGTGATTAAATATGTAACTAACAAAATAGAAAATAAAACATCCGTAAATTGCTCTGCTGTCTTTAGTTAATTAAATTTTACTAACAAAACGAAGGAAATGAAGTTTCTACGCACCTTCCAGTAGTGCCAGTAGTTTCGTCAATGGAAACCCATATGTAGTTATTCGCTACATGTTTTCTAACTCACCGCGCGAATTATTAAGGTACCCCGGTAACAATGTTTGTTTTTTGATTTCAGGGTAACACACTTTTGATGTCGAACCGTGTTCAGAAGTTGTGTCGTTTCGTTGCAGTCACTTTATCGTCGCACACTGTACAATACAACACCTTATCGTCAGTTGTAAGAACACTGAATTCCTTAACATAAATTCGAAGTGTAACAGACACAGACCGTTTTTCTTTACCCATCTTTACACTCTAAAATTTCAAACTGAAATGCAGTTTGCAATTTCTGAACTGTTTTAATTGAAAGATTACAAGATTAGTAAACAAAATTACAGGCAAGTTTTTCTATGAACAGGAAGTTGTCAAAGGGTCTTTGGAATTTCCTAATACCTATTTATCACAATACCGCAGGATGTAAGTATTTAAATTTTAGTTGAAACTTTTTTTTTCTTAGAAAATATTAACAAGTACACAGATGGTTAAGGCAGTAAAATATTTTAAAGCCTAGTATTTAACAATAAACTTAAATTATGGTTTTCCCCTAGACTCAACTAAACCGCCCTTGGTTGGTTGTTTAAAATGCTAAAATTATTT
Organism: Agrypnus murinus; assembly: GCA_929113105.1. Taxonomy (NCBI): domain Eukaryota; kingdom Metazoa; phylum Arthropoda; class Insecta; order Coleoptera; family Elateridae; genus Agrypnus; species Agrypnus murinus. The sequence continues at coordinate 158,164,306 of OV816025.1, forward strand.
AAAAAATATTAGAAATTTCATAATTAAAGCATGTAAAACGCTCAAAAAGTGGTAAAATATGCACACTCGTTCAAAAATGCTAAAATATGCATGCATTTATAAAAAAACACCTAAATATGCATTTATATGCACTTTCAAATTGACATATGTGATTCATATGTGGCTTAAACATGTAGAAAAAATATAACTCTGCATATGTTTGCTATAAGCAGAAAAAACATGCAAATGCATAGAAATCCTATACCTAGTGATAATATTAGAAATCCTGTTTTAGGTTAGATGGCTGTCATGGAAATTAAAGATCTTTTCTAAAGATACCAATTATCAGCAAAGTAAACGATATTAGATAAAGTCTTTGACAAGATAACTGATAATGGGATTTCGATTTCAGGATTTGTATGGCTGATATGGAAAATACCAATCTTCTCCAAAGCAGCCATATTATGAAGTAAGCTTTTTTTTAGTTTGGACGGCTGATATTGGAATGACTAATTGCCATTAAAAAAAAGTGAAATTAGACATTGTCTCTGACTTGCAGGGCGGGTAACACCTGGATTAGTAATCACCAGTTCATAATTAGGATTTGATATTAAATCTCCCACATTGCCAATCCCAAGCAAATATTTTTAAAAATTTAAACCCAAAAAATATTTTGAAAAGATCTAATTCTTTTAGTCCCAAATCTCAAAAAATGTTTTGAAAAATCTAACCTTTTTCTGTAATCCCAAACAAAATTTTTTGAACATTCAATCCCTAATCCCAAATATATTTTGAAAAAAAAATTTAATCACTCTTAAGAAATATTTTGAAAAAAGTACGCTTGTATCTGTAATTCCAAAAAATAGTTTTAAAAGATCCAATCCTTAATTCAAAAAAATATTTTGAAAAATCGAATCTTAACCCCTTAATACCAAAAGATTTTTGAAGAAATATAATTTTCAATCTCTTATCTCAAAGAAATATTTACAAAATCCAATCTTCAAATCCCAAAAAATATTTTTTGAAAATCCACTCCTTAATTCCTAATCCCAAAGAAATGCTTTTTAAATTCAATCCCCAATCGCTAATCTCAGTTTTTTCAAACTTATCTTCACTCCCTAATCCTTGTCAAAAATTGAAGGATTGACCAACCCTGCTGACTTGTGATACCTGATATGAAGATCACCAATCTATGTCAATGGTGGTAATAATAAAACGATCACCCTCCTTCTCCTGCAATACAAGTAATACTATCCTACTAATAATAGGTATTTATTATGTATTTATTTTGCCTTAAAAATTTTCCTTTAAATACTGCCTGTCTCAAACGGTCCGCGTTTAGATATCTCGTGCGAAATGTTTTACAAGACTCTCAAAGACCCTGTAATTCTCTAGACGCCTGCTTCCCCCGCCAGCCTATACATGGGATTTTCCGGTTCATTACAATAGCTTACAAATATTGTTTATCATCTAGTTTGCCTGTACACACTGTACTCGTAATACTAATAGGTGTACTAATAATGCACTCCACGCCGTATCCAGGACAGGGCAACAAGTACGCCAGAGGCGCCGGATCGCTAGGACACCTTCAGCCAGAAAAGGATGTAAAATTACAGTAATTTATACTTTTGGCAGTAATTTAAATTACCAGAAACCAAATAATTAAAACATCGTAGGACATGAAAGTCAAATTAGTGGGTAGTATTAAATGTAATACCTGCATTTTTAAAATATACGGGTATTAAAAAGTAGGCAAATAATTGGTAATGAAGATTTTGTAAACTATAAAATATGGTAAACAAAAATAATTGTATGTGCCCATATGTCTTTCATTACAAAAGGATTCGTTTGGTATTTCTCGAGTACTATTCAAAATGAATTGAATTGAAGAAAGTTTCATTGATTTTATACAATCAGACATAAAAATCGGGGAAGGACTACCAAAAGAAATTATACAGAAAATATAAGCAAAGACGGCTTAAACCTATCTGATTGAAAAGGGCAATCGTACGACAACGATGTCAATATGGCTAGTAAATATCGCGATGTTCAAGCTCCGATCCTTCACCTGAACTAAGGTGCAATGATTTTGGAGTTTAGTTTTTAACAGGACTTTCCCACCAAGAAACTTCTACTAAAGATTTAAAGAAATCATCAGCAGATTTGGCATTAAAATATGAAAAATATTTAGTTGCCAATGAATCATGGTTGGAAATCGAAAGAGGTTTAAACATCACCATCTTGCTGTCCGATTTAAAAAAATGCAGATTTCTTAGGTTTCTCAACTGTTTTGTATTTTTTACTTTTTTTAATTCGACTTTGTTTGCCGTGTCTAATCTTAGTAATATTATATGAGAGTAAGGTAACTATAGCATAGAAATTTGAGCTTACAGTTTATTTCAGTGTACTATATTTTTACTTTTGGGGCGAAAAATTAAAATCTTAACCGGGGCGCCAATGACCGTAACTACAGCACTGAATGTACTAATAGGTACTACTATATGGAAATTTCTTATATGGGTATCGAATTATATCTTTCAATGTGCTCCAAGTTTAAGATCAATTTTACACAGTAAAGTTTGAAATTTATTAGCTTATAGACTATACAGTATGTCCACAGACTCATTCTCAAGATTGAGGTATTCGTTATTATGATAAATAGAGATTTTGTTAAATGGGATGAAATACTCTTTAGGTAAAGTTCTAACAAGCCACATCGATAAACTTTGCATATATGAAATAGTTTGAGTGCTATACTTAGTAAAAAATTGAATTTTTCATTTTTTTTATTTCTGTCGATTACTCATTTATTTTAAGAGCTAGTCTTTAGTTTACATTTTCTCAAGGCATGTTTTTCATTTAATCGAGTTACAATGATCAACTTTGTTTTTTCTTCTGGGAGTGAGGATTAACTATGACATGATTAAGGATAATTTTATTTTATTTATTAAAACCATACAAGGCTGAAGAGTATTACAAAAGTTTTTCGAAGACTTGGCCACTGTTTTTCATCTGCGAACAGTAGATTGTATAGCTTTGTGTAGAATACCTTGTGAAACAGCTCTAAATGATTGATGCACGCTTTCACGGAGTTCATTTACGTTATTGTAAGTGCGTCCATAGACTTTGTTTTTAATTATGCCCCCATAGAAAAAGTTGAGCGTCGTCAAATCAGGAGAACTAGGTGGTTACGCAACCGATCCAATAGTTCCGATCTTCCTGCCACCATAACGGTCAGTGAAAAAATTGGTTACAACCAGTGCAGGATTTACGTATACGCTGCACAAGCTATAGCTTAGGGCCCCCACTTTCTTGGGGGCCCCAAAAAAAATTGTCCAAGTGAGCAATTGTCATAGATACTTAAATATACTGCAGCATTATTTGTCCCAATGCCGCACGTCCGGAACGTCCCATACTAAAGGACCCCATATCTCAAATAGCTTAGGGCCATATCAAGTCTAAATCCGGCCCTGGTTACAACTATCTAATTATGTGTTGGTGTACCATCCTGACGAAACTAAATATTTTGTCAAATTCATGTGAGATAGAATGTAACCAGATAGCATGTCTAACTTCTCATTGTTCCTTCATGACAACAAAAATTAATAATTGAAAAAATAACTAATTTAAATTTTACGCGTTTGGTTTGGTTTTGGTTGTCGCATTAGGTAGAGCAAATTAACCATTATTAAAAAAATACAAAAACACTACCGTTTGTTTTCAAAGCCTTCCATGTTTTTAATAAATAGTTGTCTTAAAATAAGTATTTTTTAAGTTTTTCGCGTTTACTGTACACAGAAACAAAATGGCCGCAACACACTAAAAATGCGCTAGCAAGGAAATATGAGTAACTCTGCAAATATTTTGTGTCAATATAGCTTCTGCAAATGTATCATTTGCATATACCAACAATCTTTACTGTAAAACTGTTAGCTAAAGAAACATTAATTTGCAGGAAGTACTAAAATTATTTTGTTAAAGGTACAATCAGAATTTCCACAAGCGGCTAATTCATATTTTCTGAAAGTGAAAAACCCTTACTTACTGCAGCAAATTCAAATTTGTAAAATATACAAACAAAATTTCAGCATTTGCGAACACCAAATATGCTGACATTACTAATTAATATGTTTTATAGCATATACAGAATAAATGCGTATGCCATAGAATATTTGCTATTAGTATTCCACGTAATATGCTCACTTAACTAATTAATATTGGAATGAACATGTTTGGCGAGTTCCCACTCGTCTAAGTAGTGGTATGGTAGAGTACAATTATTACGTAAGTACGATCTTTTTTGAAGAGCGTCTTCTTGCACATAATAACATGCAATGTAACAGGCATAGCAACATTCACCAGATAACTGAGACAAACTTGCAAACTGCAGAGTGCAGACAAGAGACAACAAAGGAACGTAATGGCCCAAGTCCGACACGATCATAATCAACGATTGAGCACACATGTGATAAAAAGCTAACGACATATATTTGCGACGGAAACTTATTAGTTTGTTCCTACAACATAAATTAATCTGTAATTACAACACTTTGTTGTATCAATTCAGTAAATGAGAACTTGCTACCAAAAATAATTTGTTGCAGATACAAAGAAGATTGTTCGATGCTACAAACTTGACTAATATTGCACTTAGCATAATATCATTTTTCACAACAAAGGATTTTTGTTGTAAACTATAAATGCTACTTTGGTGGTCAAGAATGAGTTTTTTGACGAGGCGTAGCCGAGTCAAAATCTCATTCCGTCCCCTTCCGTTCTCATTCCTTCGTGCTAGAAGTCATTTCGAGCACGAATTGCACACAACGTTTTTTCTACAGCGTGATGATGTATTTATTTGTATAATGGTTTATGTGAAATTATATACTCCAGTTATCTTTATCAAATTATTTTATGTAAATGATAATGAAACTTATATAAAAAGTGCATTACCTTTATAGTAAACTACTTTTCCTAACATTATTGATTTTATGAAAAATATATAGTTCCTTTCTAATATTATTTTCTATAAAATTGCTTTAATCGTCATTAAAATAGATAACATCACATACTCTTTATTTCAAACTTTCTGTAAAAGGTATGCTTAGGGACATTGTTATCTTCAATATTTTCCTTTCCGTCTTCCGCTATAAGGCCATCATCATTGATATGTTTTAAGTGAGGTTCGAAAGGTAGGGCCAGCTATTGGTATAACTATCAATGTTATATGTATACCTTTACCTACATAAAGGGCTTTTATAATGACACTTCATTTTTAGAACCCCTGGCTATATTACTTTTATAACAGAGTATACCCACTCAGAAGAGCGGCGAGCGTTCTGAAAAGAGATACTTCGGAAAAAGTTTAATCTCTTGCTCTCAAAGTTTAGTACGCTATTGGAATGAGTTTTTCGACTTTGTATAAGCAACATCTGTACCACTTTCTCCTTTTAATTATTTATTATATACTTTTCCTTTTATATATTAGGGATTCCCTTGTACTGCTTTTCCTTTGTTTCAATTTAAAGTTATTTTATTTTTAAATTATTTGGAGTTTGGAGCAACTTCAGTTTAATCTTGTTTTTCAGATTTGTTTTTTTTTTAACTTAGAAACAATTTTTCCTTATCAGACTTTATATCATATTAGATTTTATATCATTTTGCAAATAAAAAAAGTTATGTTCACAAAACACACTTATTTATAAAATCAATTTAAAGTACGTTCACGTATTTACTTTTATTCATACATATTTCAGTGTAGACATGTATTAAAACTAATAGAAAGAGGCATAATGCTGGTATATAAAGTAGTTAAACCGTGGCTTTAAAAAATTAAAGAATAGTTAAATAGTACACAAAGTCATAAATATTTTTTATATAAGGCATATTTTTAGGTTAAAGTTATTCAAAAGCATTGCTAACTTAGTGTTCACTGTAATAAAACTAAGAGGTGAAACGATAATACCTTTTTATATAAATAGCAAATATGTAAAATTATTGTTTATAGCAGTTTTGTAGTAGGGCATTGGCTTTCTTTTGTTAATGTGCTTTTTTTTAGCGCGTTTAACGGCTACTCGCAGTATATTCACTATAGTTGAAGAAAGAAAGATTGGTTGCGTTGTTGCTTGAAATGAAAATAATCGCAAATGCAATAACAAATAATACATTGCGAAATAACCGATACTGGAAGTGAAATACGATAGCATAAGACAGTACATAAAAATTAACATATAAAAAATGCCTTATTTAAAGGCATTTTTAGATTTTGAATTAGATTTGAATCTTCTCATTTAATTAAAATAGAAAATGTAATAAATAAGATTATTATATTCCAAGCACGAACACAAAATAATCAAATACTCCTAACATAATAATTATAATAGGACTATATCGACCTGTTAATATTTCGTAGATTTATATATTGTTTTCACTATTAAACGTTTTTCAAGATTCCTTCTACTTCGAATTTGTGTCGCGTGCGTATGTGGAAACTAACGGTTTATATTAAATGCAGTGATAGGGCGACGTTTCGAACTTATGAGAGGATTTTGTTAATTGGGGCAATGCAAGACCAGTTCTTTTCTCAAATTATTGAGCACCATTCACTTCTTTGTTGAATTCTACGTTAAGGGCCTGTAGTATGCAGAAGCATTCATAGTTTTAGACATAACCTAGAAATAATCTTCTGTAATGTGGGTGGATTTGTTTACTAAATTTACACGCCTATATTGAATAGTGGGAATCATGCATCGCTTTCCTACTTATTTCTTCTGTGGTAGAATTATAACGAAATATAGATTTTGAAATCATATGTACATGCTTAGATGAATTAATGTTAATTTTTGATTAGTTAATATTATTCAATTGATAAGTTAATGTACTGTAAGTAGTAATATTGGAAAAAAGAAAGCAATTAATAATACAAAGGGAATTCGTGAATTCCCCCCCCCCTATTCTAATCCCAGCTTGGGTAGAAATTTTATTATAGATACTTAATAATAGGATATTTTATCAATAAACAATTTTCTATAAATATAATATTTATAAAAAAAATAATTACATAAAATTATCCCTTAATTTTATAGTCATTGTTTAGTAGGTAGGTAAAAATGAAAATACAAATAAATTCATGAAATTTAAAATGTTCAACCCAAATACATTTTTTTTTAATGTATGTGGTAATTAATATTAATGTTTTTTTGACTAATAAGTTTTTACGTACTTTTTTGTACTAAATAAATAAATAATTACCAGATGTAGAAACAGAAACAGATGCTGAACTGAAATAAATATGAAATATTGAATGAAAATAATAACATTTTTACTTCAATCAATTTTTTGATGTTTTTTTTCAAATACGTAATGGTTGTTTCCAAAACAAATAAAAATTAAACAACTATTTTTCAACATAGTTATTATTTGCAAACTATATTTTTTAAAATAACAAGATAATTTTTTTATTTATTTATTTTAAATGTATGAATACTGTAGCATACCTTTTATGCTGTATTAAATTAAATTTAATTATTTTTATTTTAAATACAGAATAATATTATATTGCATGCTCTTTATTTTATAAAATTTTATAGTAAAATAAATTTTATTTACTATTTTTTCAATACACACAATACTGATGCATACTGTTAACGATTTCGTATTCAATAATTGCGAAATACTTCATCTAGGTATCACCGATACCGCATATTTTTTGTGTCAGCCAGGGTTCTCTTCATTTTACAAGTCTACTAACCACAGTATCTCTCCCGTACATTGAGTTTTTGAGTATACTGAGTACTTGATTACTGCCTAGAGAGTTCTGAGTTACCCAATACTTGCAGTTCTGACAATTTACATGTCCATTGAAATAGGAAACAATTTTACTTAAATGTTCACAAACTTCTATTCTTTGGTCAGTCATATTTTACTAACCCAGAGATTTATTAAACGAAACAAACAAAATAAACATGAAAAAAATATATCAAAATTAAAGATTCCAGTTAAAAAAATAAAAGTATCAAAAAATGTTATTAATTTACGAATAATCCCTATCGATATGACCAATAATTCAATAAAAACAATAATAACTCAATTCTTAGAGTAGTAAAAATCAATATTTTAAACCATTCAAATCAGAATTAATCGGTATTTTATAACGATAAGCAAACAATTCGTTACAATGATTACAAATATTACAATGAATCAATCAAACTATTATCAACCTATCGACTACAACTATTATCAGTATATCAAATTTAAATTATTTAAAAGCAACTTGATAATTATTCCTACGATTTCTGCAGAAACGGTAGTTTTAGATTAAATCTGGAAACTGTGTAAATGCAACAAATATTTGCAAGTCAAATATTTAATAACAACAAAGTGTGTCTATTTAATACGTAACCTAAATAGAGATAAGAAAGTATGTTTACACAGTTAAAAGATGAGCAGAGATTTTGTGTATAGGAACCGTGCGTATTTTAAATTTCACGCCCATCTGCGATACCTAGCGGCCGATTTGGGAACGTTCGCATGAAACAAAACTGACAGTGCAATCGTAAAACAACGTGTTTAGCAAGCGTTTGTTAATAATAAATAATTGCGTCTATTATTAATAATTGTTTAAAAACAAAAATGGATGTGACAGTGACATTTGGCTTTTCGGCTGTATCTTACATTGATAAATGTAAAGGAAATTTAGCCAAAGGTCGAAATCTAAAGGAAGCCGGTCATGTTCAGAGATTATTAGAGAGGGCTGGGATTATCACTGCTAAAGTAATAAGGCAAACATCTATTAATCTCCCAGCATATGACGTGAAAATAACAGTAAGTAGAAAAGTAAAATAAAATTATAACCTACAACAGAGTGAATTTCAGATTGATTGTTCAAGAAAGGTCGTGGCTGCAGAATGTACTTGTATTGCAGGAGTTTCGGGCCACTGTAAACATATTTCAGCCACAATCATTGCCGTTAATGAGGAAGAATCATCAACGAGGACCAGTCTTCCTTGTGAATGGAAACAGCCTTCTGTGAGTAAAGTTGCAAAAGAAAAATACTCGAAAGGGAAACGATGGCATGAAATTTTTGGCAGTAGAGAAAAGTCGAAAATGTTTCCACCTGTCAATATTTCCAAGGAAATGGTATCTTTTAAAGTACCTTCAATGTTGCAGTATATGCTGCATGAAGAACAATCAATAAGTGAAACGGACAGAAGTAAAAGTTCAGTCAGGTTGTTTCACGTTACAATTTTAATGCTGAATTATCATGGCCTGCAATTTTGAACATTGATATGTTCATTTTTTACTTTTAAATTTTTTTTGCTGTTTTGTTTTTTGTTTTAGGATATTGTCCAATATACAGCTGAATCCACCATCAGTGAATGATGAGTTCCAAAATATTCAACTATTAATTAAAAGGCAATCTACAAACACTATGTTGGAAAAACTTTATAGGGAAGATATTTACTTTATGTCAGTTTGTTGCATTAGTACTTATAATAAGAAATTGCCATGTAATGCTGTAGATGTCTGTTTACAAACCATGAAAGATAAAAATCTATGGTTAACAGAAAGGAAATTTAGAATAACAGCTTCAAGAGCTTATCATCTTTATACATATAATGGTAATGACTGGCTTAAAAAGGCAAAAACATATTTTTGCCAACGATCTTTCTCAAATAAATATACTGAACATGGTATTGCCTGGGAGTCTGAGGCAAGATTTCAGTACTCAAAGTTGGTGTTTAAAAATAATATATTTGATTTTTTTAATAACTGAGTTTTTCAGAGATAACAATTGCAAAGTTGTGGAAACAGGACTTGTGGTTTGCCAAAGTGATCCCTGGCTTGCTGTCTCTCCAGATGGTATTGTTTTTTATGGTAACACACCCACAAAGCTATTAGAAATAAAATGCCCTTTCATAGGTAAGCTGAAAATACAAATACTAACAGAGTAAGCATTTGTCTTTTTAGGGAAAACTGTTTCTGCTGAAACAATAGAGGAACACTGCACATATTTAAAAAGAGAAAGAGGAAAGCTAATTTTAAAACCAAAACATTCATATTATGCACAGGTCCAATTGAACATGGCCGTACTGGGTCTTTCTAACTGTGATTTAGTTATTTTTTGTTCTACAGACAAAAGTTATAAGATTGTGAATGTACCATTTGATGAAGGGTTTGCAAAAAACTTGATGTTTAAACTGAAAAAAATATATTTTCACAACCTTCTTCACACATTATGTGATCACTAAATGTATTGTAAGTTTTAATACTATAGGCTTAGTGAACCTTTTTTATTGTTATTGTGATTGACATTTTCATAATATTATTATTGATTGTTAATCAATGTACAATTGCGTGCAATGAATTTTGGCCATATTTCAGTGTAAAACGGTCCACGATCTACATAATAGTATATTATAAACCAAGGTTGTGAAGAGTTGCTTCTACAGCCGAGGATTATTACATCCCGAGATGCGTAGCATCAAGGGATGTAAGATGCGAGGCTGTAGAAAACACTTCACAACCGTGGTCTATATAATGGTTTATTCACTACTAATCTAAACGTACCATTTGGCCTGCACTTGCATTCTTTGGAAGCTGTCAATCATCATTATTGACTACTAGTTAATAATAAGCTGTCACAGCTGTCATAACTATGGTAACAGTGTCAAGTAGGTTATTATTGACCATGGTCTATAATGGTTGTCATCTCGACCTAAACATAGGTCAATAAAAGCATGATTATTAAGTTAGTAGTGAATAAAATTAAATTGAACTGTGACCTGTTTTACACTAATATATGGGCAAAATTCATTGCACCCAATAATTGTACCTTAACTTTGCATTTTGTACATTAATATTAATACACATTACATCTGTATGTATGTTCTATACATATTTTTTTACATCCCAATTCTCAAAAATATACCCACAATAATCATTACAAAAAAAGTTGCCTCTAAACAATAGCTATTAACATACCTAGGAATGTAATGACTGTCATAACTGCCGCAGATGTCGTTTAAATCCGAGCGATTAGCGAGGATTTTAAGACATCTAAGGTTGTTATGACGCATTACATCCTCGGTGTGTTCAAGATTTTATCGATTTTGGCCTATTTTGGACCTTTTGGACCAAAAATGTTTAGGTTGTCATACTGACATTTGGATTCTGTACGGTAAAATTGACAATTCGGTAGGGTAAAATGACAAATCGGTATGGTTAAATCTCATAACATTCGGTGCGATTCTGTTTTAAGAGGTAGCAATATTGTTATCGCCAAGGAATAAAGCTTTTGATTGGCTGTTGCTATGAAAAATCAACATCGTTAGCTAACAAGATTGCTAATTTTGGAAACAGAATTGGGCTGATTATTACTTTTGTTTAACAACAGAGTAACAGACAATAAGGTTATGCCATAGCTACCAGCCTATTTTTTGTATGCAACGTAGTTATTAACTGACCAAAAGCGATAAATTATATACATATTACACAATATTATTTAATTGTCATCTTCGTGATCCATCGTTGGTGGCTGTAAATTAGTTAATACACAACACATATAAACTATATCATCTAAATTTTGAAATAAGTTGTACGGTATTTTCTTCAAAATATTATACACTTTAATTAGTTGAATTGAACGTTCTACGTGTATTCGGACACTAGCAATGGTATAAGTCTCTTCCACTTCTTCATATGAAAGACGGCCATCATGAACAAACGGTGGAAGCACAAGTACAACATCCTCTGTACACTTTATGCCAGGAAAACCTTTATCAGCAAGGATGACATCATTGGGTTCAAGCAGTGACAAAAATCCAGAGTCATTTGTTATGTAAGCATCAGTTGATCGGCCTCCATAACATTTTGACACAAAACTTATAAATCCAGTGGGCGATATTGCAACTAGGAATTTGGTAGTGAAAGATGATTTATACTGTGAATATGTAAAAATTCGCTGATCAACTTTTTTGGGCTGTTGTATTTTAATTTCGGTGCAATCTATTACGGCTCTACATTTTGGAAAATGTTTTCTGAATGCTTTTGGCATCGTTCTATCTATCACTTCTCGGCTAGGCCAGAATACGAAATTCTTTGTTTTCTGGATTAACTCTCCAAGTACATCTACAAATAGTCTATGACATGTTGTAGGGTGAAGCTGAAAAAGTACTCCTAACACAGCAAATGACAAGCCTAATTTCATCTTCATTAAAAATAGAAGTAATCTATTTTCGGCTGTTAACTTGCAGTTTTTATGTACTACAGTGAAGAATGAAAGCAGCAAGGCAAATCTGTCAAAATATACTCCAGCCAAACAGCTTAATTCAGCATCGTTTCTTACAGAATCATATCCATGAAATCCCTTGCATTCAATTACTTCATCATTCCCTACGCACTTATCTTTTTGATTTTGTAGCAAATTTATATTCTGAAGGGATGGAATTTGACATTGCGTTGACACTTCACAAAAACCACTGAAAAAGTTCACTTCAAACACAAAATCATCTGTGAAAAAGTCACTGCAATTGGTTTGACAAGAAAAATCTTTCTTTGATTCTTCAATTTCCATTGATTCTTCAACAACCTCATTGATGACATTTTGATGAGAAGCTGAAGCTTGAGCGGACCCAGAAGCAGACCCAAGCGGAATTAATCTGTTTTGCAATCTTTGGAAACGCTGTTGCTGGGCATTACCATCACATGTAGAGCTTTTCATGTAGACCTACAATAACAGAATCGTTTTTAATAAATCATTTAAATGAAGAAAACTATTATTCACACTTACTTTTGGAAATATTGTCGGATTGTAGGCGGGATTTTGTGGGTGGTCGCTTTTTTTATTCCCCACAAAATGCATACTACAAATTCGGTCATGTGGTTTTGGCTGCCACGAGCTCTTCTTATTATCTGAACTGAAAAAAAAAGTATAATTATATTATGTACGTCGAGATCAACATAACCTATATTTGACCATGATGTAAATACAATTTTAAAATTTATATCGCCTGCTTACCAAACTCTCCTTACACTTTCGACCCAAATCTTCTTCCTTTCTTTCTCGTACCATTTTCCGGGAAAATTGTAGAATTTAACATTGCTATTAGTGTTATAGTACGCATTGGTGCATGCAACGACGCAGCAGTTTGTCTTCGAATTTCGTTGGGTATTTAATGGAACAGACCTACTTTCATTATTACAGTTCATTCTTTGTTAATATTACTTACTCCATTTTTCAAAAATGTCCAAGATTTGGTTACAGGTGGGTTACAGCTTCACTAAATACACTTCAACTTGCTCGAATACCGACTGAAAGAACAGGGAATTAAAGTTTTGCTTTCCCGCGGCTGTTTCACATAACTGACATTGGGGGCGCCACATGAAAGTCCGCACGGTCCCTATTGAAGGTAGTTGTGTATCTTGTCTTCTTGATGTATGCAATTTGCACTCGATAATATGCTTGATTTTTTATATGCTGTTGGCTTTTCTAAAAGCATCAGGTAAACAAAACCCAACGTTTCAAAGGGAAACTTCCAGTAACGTAACGTAAAAATGTAGCATAAGGTAAGAAGCCTAAAGAGAATTATGTATGAATTTAACAGTTTTCATTAAAAACTAAAGCATACCGAATAGGTGACATTATCTACTTTAATAAATAAAAATTGCCTCCTGTATTTAAGTAAGATATTCATACAAAACAAAAAATTGAAGAGGAATTGAGAAAAAACCATTAGTTATAAATTAGTAAATTAGTGTAAAATTGGTTTAGTTTGAAATATAGCGATTAAATTCTAATCAAATTGTATTTCCTGTGTCTAGAAACTTCACCTACGTGAAAAATAAAGGATGACCACAGGAAATAACTAAGCCTTCACCCACTTAAAAACCTCAAAGAGGAAAATTATAATCAAGTGAAGAAAGTCAACACTACTTTTTCCAAGACAATTTACAAGTAAATTCCTAAAAGGGGTGTTAAGGGTCTACAAAGGTTTTAAAAAAGTAGTGTTAAGCATTTGTAACTCAAGTGATTCTTGAGTTGTGCCGTTCTAAAGTTTACAAAAATGAATGATTTTGAGCATGTTGGCGTTCACGTTTTCCTTTATGACTTTTGATAGAAATAAGATAAAGGAACGAAATAAAAACTGTTTTAATGTCCATAATTTGGACTTTAAAACTATTTAGACTTAACCATAACTTTAACCATAATTTAGACTTCAGGGGTCCAAAATAACATTTTTTTCATATTAGAGTATGCCATTCAACACATTATTTTAAAGCCCAAATGATGGACTTTAAAACAGTTTTTGTTTCATTTCTGTATCTTATTTCTATCAAAAGTTATAAAGAAAAACGTGAACGCCAACATGTCCAAAATCACTCATTTTTGTAAATTTTAGAAGGGTACATCTCAAGAACCACTTGAGTAAAAAATATAATATTTCAGATTTTTACTTATCCTTAGGAGTATAACAATTGTGAAAAAGTTGACATAAATCAAAAAGAGTAAGTTACAACTCTTGACATGGAATTACCCTGCATGGTTTATCAACACACTTTATATCCAAACTTATTTATTAAAATTACTAGGTTGCTAAAATTTAAAATTTGCCGAACAATTTGTACCGAAGCCTAAAATTTATTTGTTTCATCAAGAATTTTTAAATCCCCGACCGGTGCGCTGCGATGAAAATGCTTCTTTTTGTTGGCCGTCGCTGTCTTAGATTTTTTAACATTCTTCTGTTTTAGAATATTTGGATTGTGGTTATGGATTAAAGGTAAATGGAACACGAAAGTTAAACGAAAATATTTAAGTTCAGTTGTTTATGTAGTATTTTTTAATTGTATTATTTTTATTGCGCAAATAATAAAATTTGTGTTAACTTACTAGATTAAGCCCACTTCCGCTGGGCCATTCCGGTGGGCTTTAAAGCTGCCAGTCCGACACTGGTAAATATCTCAAAAGTATAATGTTAAAAATTTTAATGTCAGAACAATCAAACGATTGTTGCTACTTTATGTATGTAGTAAGTAGTATTGATACGAATCACCATGTTTAATATATTCACCTGCTGTGACCTCTATGTAGTAAGAACTAAATACAAATAAACATTAAACATGCATGAAATAAATAAAGATTAGTAAAAGTTTCACAGTTTTATTAAAATATAACCTGACAATATTGTTTCGACAGCTATGCTGTCATTATCAAAGGTAATATAATTATAAACAAACATGTCGCTAAGGTAGATACAAAAATAGGTAACTAGATAAAATAATAATAATAAGAATTAAATATCTAATACTTCCAGTAACGGAGAATTACTGAGTTCAATTACGTGTTAGTTTATAATTATACTACCTTTGATAATGACAGCATAGCTGTCGAAACAATATTGTCAGGTTATATTTTAATAAAACTGTGAAAGCTTTACTTATCTTTATTTATTTCATGATTATGGAGTTCCACAAAGTAAGGCTGGAAACAATAAACAAGATTATTTCGTCTTCGTTAGAAGAACAAGCCAAGTTATACAAGAAACTTATGATCAAACACGGAATCGCAAGTCAGAATGTTTGGTTTAACCAAGAATGTCTAAAACGTCAGGTTATTCCTAACTACGTAAACATCACTACCAGAACCAAGAATTCGATTACCGAAAAAGTGTTTAGGAATGCCAAAAGAAGATGGCTCAAAGAAGAATCGAAGAAATGGTTTAGTATAAGAGACAATATGCACGTTTATATAAAGGTACTCCATACAGAACTTACTTATAAATTACACAATATCCAATTTAACATCTTAGATTTTGACATTAGAGAAACCGTCAGTCACATTAAATTCAAAAAATACACCACACAGAAAAATAAACTTCATCGACTTGTACAACAAAAACGTACACTACAAAATATCCTTAATTGTCAGAACACTGCAAACTTTTATCCTCGTTTCATAAACTTGTCGAATATAACATTCAATGACAGAGAAACGCAATTTCTTAACAAAGGTTTCAAATTTTGTCCTTTTCCAAAATTTACCAACAAAATTAAAGAAATTTTGGCCGTTGAATGCGAAACTATACTTAAGAAAGATCATAATAACTATGCAAAATTCCAAATTTCGAATTTGTTAAAAGAGATGTCTTTCAAACAGGACAAAATGTACAACACATCTAACATATCACTTCTTCAATCTATAAAACACCAAATCACAGAGAACAATCTAATTTCTGTTAAAGCAGATAAGGGTAACGCTTTGGTAATTCTTTCAAAAGATGTTTACATACAAAAAGTTAATGAATTTATTAATAAAGAAAATTTAGAAACTTTAAACAAAAACCCAACCACAAAATTCCAAAAAGAAATAAAACAAGGTTTAGAAAACTGCAATATCTGCTTTTCACAATTAGAAAAGCAACAAACCATTAATAAAAACCCACAACCACCTAAACTATATGGACTAGTCAAAACACATAAACAGAATATGCCAATAAGACCAGTTGTATCATACATCAATGCACCTAATCACATTTTATCCAAAAAACTGAACCTGATTATTAACACGATTGACACTTTAATTAAACAAAAAGATTATAGGTTGGCTATCAAAAGAATATATCCCATTGACAATCAAACAGAAGACACAAATTACATATCTATACCATATTTTGGCAAAATATCAGAAAAAATTGCACATATACTAAGAAAAACCAACAATTATAAAATAACATTTAAAACCAACACTAACACTTTTTCATTTTTATTTAATGCTAAAGACAGAACACATGATATCATGAAATCGGGCATTTATCGTTTAAATTGTCCTTTTTGTAGTTCGGTTTATATTGGACAAACACTTCGAAATTTTGACATAAGATATAAAGAACACGTACGTCATTACAAAAATAAACATCCTGAAAAATCAAATTACGCCAAACACCTATTAGAACAAAATCACACAATGACTCCTCAAAATAATATTAAATTCCTACATTTTTGTAATAACAAACGCAAATTAGACATTTTAGAAGCCTTTGAGACATACAAACACAAACTCAGGGTACCTTTAATGAATGAACAACTTGAGCTCAGTAATTCTCCCTTACTGGAAGTATTAGATAGTTAATTCTGATTATTATTATTATTTTATCTAGTTACCTATTTTTGTATCTACCATAGCGACGTGTTTGTTTATAATTATATTACCTTTGATAATGACAGCATAGCTGTCGAAATAATATTGTCAGGTTATATTTTAATAAAACTGTGAAACTTTTACTAATCTTTGTTTATTTCATGATTATGGAGTTCCACAAAGTAAGGCTGGAAACAATAAACAAGATTAAACATGCACTTACGCTTTTTTTATTTGGTTCATCTGTCATACTTATGACTATTTATTTTGAATAAATAAGCTAAAACTTAATATAATCTAATAGTAGTTACTATTTTAATAAGTTTGTATTTACATGTTTATGATAGTAGCTATAACAGCACGTAACAGCGAATACTGAAGGTGTTGATAAGTATCTACTGATGTGTAACAAGTTGTAAAGCTACTAGCTCCCTTGGGCTCTAAAGTGTGCTACAATTTTACTATAAAATGTACATGCAGTGTTCCTTGCATCGAATTCTCGGTAAGTAAATTTATATAATTATATAGTAATCGTAAACTGCTAGTATTTAATTTAAATTTACAAATGTTTCAATATAACCATTGTTAGGGTAATGAGGTAATGCATATTGCAGTTTTTAGTGTTCCTTCAAGTACACTTTTCAAAAGAATCCATTCAAATTGAACACGTTTACGTTAAAAGAACAACGCCTCTTACAAGAAAGGCCAAAGAATTCCTTTATTAATTTATAGAACAGAACAAATACAATAAACTTTAAGATTTCTCGAGGATCTGGATGTTCTTGAAACGTTGTGTAGTTAAATGTTGACTTCATTTCCATTTGTTTTATTTCGTGCAGAAACAAATGAAATTAAGCTTCGTTTTCAAATACACTGTACTGACTGGAGCTGCAATTGTGTTTACTTTGTATGTGCGTGACCACAATCGTAAATCTTTTTTACAAAAATTTACATAGAAAGTATGGTAAACTATTTAAGAATTTAACCAACTTCCTTGTTTTCTTTACACTTCGGTTAATTATTATGATCATTGTCAAAGGGGTTGAAAATGGTAGTTGCTTTTATGTTATGCTTAAATACGATTATTAAATAAAATATGAACCATGTACAAGTAACCTTTAACTAAAAAAACTTGAAATTTAATTATGTTATATGTAAAATGGGGTAGTTAACCTAAAAAGTTACGACCTTTGGGATTCATTCCGTAAATCTCGATAAGAAGTTGCAAAAGCTACATGAAATAAAGCTCTACGCCCCCATTTTATTTGCATAGCTTGTCATGATAATTCATAGAGTTTATTTTTGGTAAGACTTTTATCGGTGTTTATCTGAGATTTTAAAATAAGTAGTTCGCTTTGTAAACAATTTGTGAAAACACGAAAAAAACATTAACTGTTAAATTTACGTGTATTGCTCAGCATTTCATTTTTATCTCGGTTTTGTACGGTAATATTGTTATGCGGAATTATAAAGCCTGGATTAAAAGTTAATCTCGTTAAAATGTAAAAATAATATTCAACAAAAAATATTTTGAAGTAACTTTATCAAAGGATCAGCAAAATTTTGCTCTGACCGCATAAATAATGCAGTTATTATAAGAAATATTTATCTTAATTATTTCAGATTTTAGATTACTTGGTTAGGAAATATATGTATAACTAACCCCTTTACTATACTTAGATTTAGAAAAAAGTTTTAATCATAACACAAACAGATAAAAAATTATTGTTTGTGTTCTGTTTATTGTTATTGATTTGACCTAGATTTGTTTACTAGTAATTGAATTTAATTTAGTAGTATATTATGCTATTAAAAATAAAAGTAGTGCTTATTCACTGACGTATGTAGCTTAGGCGACCCCACTAGAATACTATATTTAATAAATATTTGTCAAATGTGTTTTAAATATTAAATACTGTTTTAATATAAAAAATATTTATTAAATCTTTATTTTACATTGAATGATTTATATTTGAATCTTTATATATCATACATATGTGGACAAATATATAAAAGTCTAACATAATGTCATATTTGAATATTCTGGGGAGAATTAGCTCTTACGATAATATTCAATAGCCAAATAATATGGATTTTTATAACTATCCGATTTAGTGGTTGCTTAATTTCACGTAAAATAATAAATTTTGAAAAATATTATCTTAATGAAAATATTAGATAATTAATACTAACTTGCACACAAACTCTTTAAGCTGATCGAGGCTTTGTGGGAATCCAGATTTTCAAAGTAAAAAAAAATCTTTTTATAACTTAACGGTTTGGGGATCGTTTAACGTTTCAACTTAATGAAATTTGGTTGATGATTAATGTTATAAATCATCTGGAACAACAAAATATGTTCTATTGAAGGTGTCTCCAAATGTATAGCAACTTACCTGTTGAATTATAGTTGAAACGTAAAATTCGTATTAACGAGATATTGAATTCAAAATTTTAAGCTGTTTGCTAAGTTGACATTAGAATTAAGGGTATTATTCAATTTTTTTAATCTAAGTGTTGTATATGGTTGAATTTAGAATTTTCTTTTCTATTAGCTTATATAATTAGTTTTTGCATTCATGAAAGTTTAAATATAATAATTGGGTTATGTAGAATTTGAAATGTCATGAAATTTTTTGTTATTATTGTTGTTGTATTGGTCGTTGTTTATCCATTTATGTTTGTTCTGTGCTATCCGAAACCGTTTTCTTATCAACTACTTTTTGTTTATGACATCTCCTGCACTGGTTAAGGAAACAGAGGTTTTACGTTATCATTAGTATAATAACTTATTTGTTATTATTATGTCCGATTACTGTCTTCTTGTCACATGGCCTACTCTTCCTTATTTTTACTTAAGTTGGTATCGTTTCTATAAGTTTCTCTTTAAGAATATTTCATACATTTCTATATTGCATTGATTGCAACTCCCATTATAAACTCCTTTTAAATATATGAGGGTTTTATTTCTTTCCGAGATAGTATAATAAATAACAGAAATTTCATACAAAACGAATTATGTATTAGAATCTTTTTACCTTGTCATTTAGATCGACGTATTGAATTTTCGCCGCCTTTCAAGTTTCTTTACACCTTTATTAAAATAGTATTCCTGCTGTTACGTAGATGAACATATTTTTTTAACTCAGCGCATTGGGTTAATTTTCTTGTTTATCTTGTTCATGCGTGGTCTATTATCTTGGTAATCCACTGCATGGTCTTGATTCACAGTCTAGCTTGGTAAATGACTGGTAAAATATTTTATAGCTGAATAGCTTGCATCCTAAACATTTATTTTAAAGTTTATTTAATTCATTCATTAAATAAGCTGCAACACCGCCTTCGTTAAACCATGCCACAGAAAACGTTTGTTTGAGTAATATGACTAATCTAACGTAAGTACATATTAAACGTTAATTACTTGCAGAAAACCTAATTGTTATCTTAGAGTCTAAAGAAACCAGAACGGAAAGTTAAGTAAACATTATCCAATATAAAATTGTGATTGCAATAAAACACAACAATAAGTTTTATTTATTCGTATATAATGCAAATAACAAATGTATCGTGGTATATGCTATTGTTTTCGAATTGGTTCAAAAGTTTAAATTTTTATTATGTGGTCTTGTGAATTATATCAATTGAGATTAAAAACAACATGCAAGTGCTCGATACTTAACAACATGTAGGTAATCCAATTTCAAGAGGGCAATAATTATAGAAACCATGCGTTGTATGCTAGATTCACGACACTTATTTAATGGGACACAAATAGCTTTGTATTTCCAGGTAAAAACTATTTGCGATTCCCCTGAAAAAGCAATATTTAACACATTTTCTCAATAATTTAAAATGGTACACCGGGCAGATCAAAACACAAAGCACGAAAGAAGTTTCAGCACCCTTTTTGACTTGAGCTTCATAGTAGCGATGAACGCTTCCAACTAGCCACAGTGGAGACGGGACGGTTCGATAGAATTCTTACTTCCAGGGTGCCACGAGTTCTAATATTCTGATACCTATCACTTGAAATGTGAGCTTATATATCTGCCTGAACTCGAAGTCATACAGGAAAAATCCAAAAGGTACTTGCCGTTTAAGGACTATAGAATGATATACAGGTGTGCATATGCACATAAACATATAGTGGCAATACAAGAAGAATCTAAAAATAATTTAATCATGCAAAATATGTTAATCGTACAACATTTGTCAACTTAACTAAAAGTCTTACAAAGTATAGTATTTTATTGACCAATCTCAAATATTATAAATTATAAAAAAACAATAATCCGCAATAGCAATACTCAATAACAAATTGATATATAATAAATAAACAATAGTAAATCCACATGACCTTTATTAAAAACAATCATCAGAACTTTATTTTTTTCTTAAATGGTGGCAAAGATTAATTCTAAAATTATGCCAACACCGAAGCGCAGGTTATTACTCGGAAAACAGGGGATGACATATAATTGGTTCATTTAATTAATATTTATAGAATCCATTGTATACTATCAGCCGGTCGTTATCATCGGAGTCTTTTATAAAACCTGGTTCAGTATCAATGATGTAATGTGAATTAGTTTTTTCTTTTAATTTGATAATTAACTTATAAAATCATAATTTTATAGAACCATTAATAATAACTCCCAGGTGTAGTTACAATAAAGAATCGTTTAAATAAAAAAAAACCTAAATAAATATTTAAATGTTCCCTACTGAGTTGACTAGATGGTTTTAAATATGTTACTTACATAGCTTCTAGATTAATAAATCACTTGCTAATAGTTATAGTAATTTTACCTGACTTTAAATTTCACTTAGCGAATTAAGTTTAAAAAAGATTTGGAGACCAGACATTAATAAAGTATTTATTAGTAAATACACAAATTTGTCTAAGTCGACAAATCTGACTTCTACGTTACAAACACTACACTTTCGTTGCTCGGTGGTCAAGTACGTTACTGTTATGGATTAACTCTAACAAGGTTGCAGCTCGATGTTGTATTTAAAGGTTGTGCCTCCTGGGTATGGCTGGATGCGAGCTTCTTTGTTTGACTTCGTCCTTACTTTGACTCCAACGATTATGAGAAGAAATGAATAGCAAACGTGGTCTGATAAAGTTGCTATATTTAGCTTGTGCTCGGTTTCAAGGAGACCTTGACACTCTAGAACTGACTTAATTTAAATAGCATTTACATTAAGTGGAATATGATTAGAATAAATTGTAATAATTATGGAATCTAATTAGAAGAACTTACAATATATTAAACTGTATAAAATAGAATGATGTATGGAATTAAAAGATATATGTAACTAGCGTGTATGTTCTTGCCAGGTTATTTTCATGTGACGGTTTTTTAAACCTTCTTTGAACAGACCCCGGTCAATTATAAACCAATACAGCAACCGCCAGGAGATCAACAAAAACCACAGAAACCAGGTGGAGAATAAAGATAAGGAAATAATAATAATAAGAATGAAAAGCCTGTAAAACGGTACGTTTTATTAGTACGTGTTTAAATATGTTAAAGAAAAGAATAAACAATAACAATTCCATTCTGTTATGGTGATTAAACAGTCGAAAAGAGATTAATTAAAAAGATGAAATATTACCTGAAGACGTACATCGGCTTGAAGTGAAATTCTGAATTTTACAAAACGATGTTGTAAAATTGCTTCTTGTTCAGCTAACACACTTGATGAGAATACATTTACTCAAGTTCTTTTTTGTGAAGTTGAAATTAGTGTCTGCGACTTCATAAAATGTACCAATAAATAAATCTACCAACAAGAAAGGTTTTCGAAAAAAAAAAACCTTAAAAACATGACCTCTAAGAATCAAAAACGAAATTCTCAGATAATAAAATACAACGACTAAAGTGGGTTGCCTAACCATTGGGCGGAAATGTTTCGACAAATTCGAAAAATTAGTGCTACAGAAGCCGGGTGGACAGGCGCAGCCAATCAATAATGGCGCAAATCCTATTTAGTTATGCTATCTTCTAGGGAATAGTTTAATTGAATAATTTTACGCTTTACAAAAAGGTGTTGCATTTGTAAATACTTATTGTTCAATCCTGTCGTTGAAAATTACTGTTTCTTACCTAGATACAAAAGGTGAAAGCGTTTGATTTGTCTATTCAACCTACTTACATAGCAACGAGTGAGCGAAAACATTGGGTGAAAAAATTTTCACTCGCTCCTGATAAGCAAAGTTATCAGCTGAACATTTAACCAATTTTATTCATAACAGTAACACATATCCACAAAATTACTTATAAATATGAAAGTTAACATTACAAATTTTAAAAATCGGTTGATTAATACCAGGGAATTGATCTTTGTTGACAAATAATGAAAAATTGATTGTTTGTTTTATGACGAATGATGAGAACCATAACAACCAAAACCGCCTCCTAATTTTTCTGCAATTATTCTAAAAATTTAAATTTATTTATTTATTTATTTAATTTCTGATAGCGGGATTGAACAAAACGCTATACAGCACTCGTGGGAAACTGAGTCACTCACTTGTGTGTCGTTCCATAATCTCGACACATGCATGAGTAAAACTTTTAGTTTCTCCACTTGTACTGTAATATACTATTCTTATCAGATTCGATGTTTTTATCAATTTGATTGCGAAGACCATAACTTGGTATGGCCATTTCATTAGATTATAGTATTTTAAATATATTTTTATTGCAGGTACTTTCTGTTACTTATAAATTAACGTATGATAATAAATTCGGTTATTATTGTATGTATGTTTTTGAATTATGGTTCGTATTATTTACAATATCTATTGTAACGAAACCTTTTAAAAAGCCACCTATTCCACTGGTTAATAAAAATTAAATTTGTTGGTCAATCGATTTGTAATCGTTTTAGTTACAAGGTTATATATTGTAAAAGTAAGTTAATAATAAGGCTGCTTTTCTTGATATTAGAGATATTCATTTAAGTATATAAATAACCCTATCTTTCCTTTATTCGTTATTATTTACATTTGTTAAACTTAAGTTTAATTCTCTTTACTACCGATTTCCATATTATAATAATTGTATTTTTCTTTGAAATCGTATATAGTATGTGTATGTAAGGTCTAGACAATACCTTTGTTATAAGCAACGTTGCGTACGTACAGGCACAGTATAAATAACATACAGTAACGTGACTCTCGAAAATAGTTACCATCCACCACACAACAAGCTGACATGTGCCGGCAGCACATAGAAAGCAGTTATACTTCATACACTCGACCGAGCACACCAAAATACCCAGTACCGTATAACTCGAATTGTGCAGTGCGAGTGTCCCTATTACGGAATTAACAAACACAGAATCAGGAAACGATGCAGAGATTGTTTTAATTAACAAAGATTACCAAACTTCTAATAAATTAGAAAAAACTTTATTCGATATATATGCGGTTATTTGATAAAAAATGTTTATCGGTACATACATGCGAAACATGAGTTTTATTTAATTTATTTTTTCTATGGAAATACTTTTTCGACAACACTTCCAAGACATTTGTGTAAATAAAAATGTGGTCAAACGCTTTTATTCATCTTCAAATCATTAATATTTCTACATTCGTGCAATAATTTCAAGTATAATAATAATATAGTATATCATTTACACGCTCGACTGCGAGTGTATTACACTTTAAAAGACGTTAACAGAAATTTTAAATCATCCTAAAGTAGTAAAAAGATAATTATATTGAAACATAATTAATAAAGCTTTCGTTTTGTAAATGAATATTCAATTACGTACGTTAATTTAAGTTCAGTTAATAACAAACTAATTGTTCAAAGGCGTCAATTAATTTTGTTGATTCAAACAATTCTATTTCGTATTTTATTGAATACGTTACTGGATATCATCTGGCAGCATTCGTAGGCGATGCCGACCGAGAAACTCCGGTGCACTGCTTCGTTTATAGGCGTGATATTCGAAGGTGGATTAAAAATATCAATGGTGCCGCACACAAGTAAACCCACTGATTGTTATATATACTGTGGTACAGGGCCGGATTTAGACTTGATAAGGCCCTAAGCTATTTGAGACACGGGGCCCTTTATAAGTCCAGATATTATATATCAGTGCCAAATATGATTTTCGGATATCTAGAGGGTTAAACTGAAATACAATTAAGAAGTATATAGATAGTGAAATAATAAATCTGTAACTTAAAATCATTTTTATTCATAACAAACTTAAAAATGCAAACTCTGGTGAAAAGAAACAAAAGTTCTTTTAAAAGGCACAATTTACAAAGGCTTATTATCTAATCTCCTGAAACATGTTATAAGGATTAAGGAATTACATTAAACTAAAATATTTTCTTTCTTGCCTTTGCCAGAGCAATGTCACTGATGACATCATCAAATGATAAACTGCGTAGTTTGTCACTTTCTATGCACATGAGACTGAGGGAACATAATTTATCTTGAGTCATTGTTTTCTAAATTAATTTTTTGTTGTCTTCAGCTGAGAAAAAGATCTTTCTCCAGAGCAATTTGCAACCATCATACTAAGAAACAATCTCAAAATTGCTTCTACATTAGGGAATGCTGATTGGACACGATCGTTAAATATTATCCTATACAGATCCTGACGTGTCAGACTATCATGTTCCGCTGAACCACAGGCTTGACTAGGTCTAACATATTGATGAAAATGCTTGACTTCTCCTACAAGATTCATGTCCACATCTTCAGGATATGTTTCGCATAAAGCACTAACTCCTTCACGAATCTCTTCTTCTGTAGCTTCTAATTTTGTTAAGAAGGAAAACTTTTTTGCAGCATCATTGTATAATAAGGCCCTCTGTGCCAGACTTTACTCTAATGGATCCATCACAGGTATAAATGTTTTGATTCTGAACTTGTCTCTTGGCTCTGGTTCTCTAAAGCATCATCTTCATCATCATTGACTTGCCTTCGTCTATATCTGCTTTTCTTGTAATCAACATCAGGCAATGTTTCCTTTGCTTTTTCTTCAAAATGATCGAACATATCCCTGGAACCTTTAACAAAATCCGAAAGTGAAGAATACAACTTCCTACATACATCTAGACTAATTTGGGGGTCTTGCAGTGATTGACAAGTCTTGTGGAATTCATCCAGCAAATATCCATTTTATTCAAAATGTTTATGGCTTGATTTCTTGTTTCACCTTTCTCTGTAGTATCAATATGCAGCTGATGCAATGCAGAAATTATTCCATCTAATTTTTGACAAAGACTTTCGAATCATCTTTGAAGAAGGACATCAGTACTGCCATCTATGTGTAGATGATGAAAAGAAATTATATATTTCTTGAACAATTCCAAAAATGATTACTGCATCTAAACAACAGTCAACTGCTGCTCTACCAACAAGATTCAGGGAATAACCAGCACATGTAGTATAATAGCATACTTGTTAACCTTCAATATTATTTCTTGCATACCCTTGTATTTGCCAGACATATTGGCAGCATTATCATATGACTGGCCTCGACACTTATTAAAATCTATTTTGCACTCATTTGTAAGGTAGTTGTGCACCATCTTAGCCATACTTTCCCCTGTGTGGCTACCCACCTCTAGGAAAGTTAGAAAACGTTCAATAGGGAAACATACCTCACAATAACAGTGAGCTGATCAATATGGGACCGGTTTGGAGTGGAATCTACAGATAAACTGAAGTACCCTGCAGTTCTTAAATCATCCAAGATTGAGTCTCTAATAATTTGGATAAATTCATCACATATTGTTTTAGAAAGATAAGATGTGACACCTGATCCTTTATTCCTAAATTTTTTTATATGGTTTGCTATAAAAGGTTCAAATTTTGCTATACGTTCGAGTAATCCAAGGAAATTGCCATTGCGAGGAGAACCAAATGTTTCCTTATCTCCTCTGAAAGGTAAACCACGCTCTGCCATAGTAATTATGACTGCCACAACTCGTTCAAGAACATTTTTTCAGTACTGCCGTTTATTATTTATCTGTTTTGCTAGTTGGCAGTCAATTGTTGAGCCACGATTTCTTGTAAGATATGTTACCAAAGGTGTTCTATGGTCTACAGGGTTTTCATGACTTTGAATTAAATAGGTGTTGCGCCAATCACAAAATCCATCGGATGATAATGGTGTAAAAGAATTTGAAAAGAGTTTACACACGAAACAGTATACACGACCAGTTGCTGGCGAATATACTAACCATTCTCTGCAATATTTTTCATCATTAGCTCGTTTGGAATAGATCAAGCTTTTTGAGCAATATCTGCCTTGGTTTGAAAAAAGCTTCTTTGATTTTTCAAATGAGCCATTTGAGTGCTGACATTCTGACGGACCTTTCTGTACCCAGTATTAAATGTCATCTTTACTTAAATCACATTCTGTTTGTTTTTTGATGCTGAATCTTCTGTGCTTGTACTACTCTCTGGTTTATAAATCTGAATATTTGTTGCTTCATTCGTTGAAGTAGATTCTATACAACTAGATGTACCAGGTTCTGTATCAGGAATAGGATGAATATCCCGTGACTGACTCACTGTGGTAGAGACTTTTGGTTCATCAGGCCCCTGGTCTATCTTTGTTAAGAAACTTTCTAATTTTGTTAACTTGCTAAGCTCCTCTTCAACTCTCTGCTTCTTTTTCCTCTTTTGAGCTCCACTTTTATAACTTCTGGTTGACATCTTGCAAACTGTGGGCAGAATATTTAATACAGTAAACTGAGTGAACTCTCTATATAAGACAATCCCAAGGGACCTTAAAAAGTTATCTTATGTAGAAAGTTCTTAAAAGAAGTCATTTATTTATTAATTAAAACAAAATATCAAGTATTGAATAAAAGGACCCACTAGATAAAATTCGTATTGTTCTAACTCTCTCTACTCCCTGGAAAATTTTAACTAATTAAAAACTTTATTTTTTCAAAATTATCTTATATAGAAAGTGTCTTATATAGAGAGTTGACTGTATAACTATAAACAAATAAACATGCATTTAAAAGTAATATAATGCATGACATTTTTTTTTATTGAAAATTTCCTGTGATATTACCACTACTTACCAGCAAGCGATATTTTTATAATAAATAATACATGCAAAGAGAAAATTAACAATATCCTCTCAAGTTTTAATATTAGTTTAATTAATTAAATTAAAGAAGAAAAAAACAATAAACATATAGATTAATACTTAATTTAATACAATCAAAACAAATTAATATGTATTTTTTAATGTGCAGTTCTTTCAAATATATATTTAATAATAACAAATTGTAAGCTTATAATATTAAACTTACAATTTGTTATTTTCCTTCGCTTTTCTTCCTCAATAATTACTCAATGTAGTGTCGATGATTCACACCTGACGGTACAGTTTAAAGCAAAGAAGTCACAAATGTTGTTATCTAAGACGCCCTGATATCTCACTTCGATATTTGTACCTGACGCGTACGCATCGTTTTAATTTAAGTGCTCTTAAATTAATACCATCGGTGATTGTGATACAAGAAAGGTTAAAAATCTTTTATGGAGTTAAAACGTGTTAAAGATAAATTAGCGTTATCTTCGTCCTGTGCTATTACCCCGGAATCTGAAAAAAATTCGGAATCAGACGAAGGTATGTTTTATTTTACATTAATTGAATTTATATTAAAATTAAGTACGATAGCACCATTTCATTTTAAAATTAGATATGTACTATATATTTGTTATCTATATTTTTTAATACTTTAATGAATAATTAATTGATACTAGGAATGTGCCGATCGCCCGTAATTAACAATGCTAAGTCACTGTAGTGAGGCTAGATTGTTATGATATTCGGTTAGTAAAAAAATTGCCTGCATTTACGTGAAAATGCCGTAAAAATGGTGTTGTTTGTGTCATGACAGGAAAATTTGATAGTTTTTACCTGTTTTTCTGAGGTTTTACCTCCTAATTCCCTATAGCGCTCGGTGTTTCTGTGTTTAAACGTAATACCTTTGGTAGGTGTTACTGTTTTAAACAAACATTTAACTGTATCATTAAAATTAAATATTTAGTCCTTATACTAGATATGTTATTACACTTCCAGCGATATCTGAAGTAGAAAACCTATTATCCATATAATTGATATAATCGTCGTTATACTATTAATTAGCATAAAATACAGGGTGTACCGACATTTTGGCAGTCGAGTAGTCGTTATACTACTTTAATAAATTATTTAACCCTGACACTAAAGGTCAATATTTAGTCATTATACTAAATATTTGATTACAATTCCAGCGTTATCTGGAGCAGAAAACTTATTATCCATTAATAGTCGTTAATCCATTAATCAGCATAAAATACAGGATGCACCGCCATTTTAGGCAGTCGAGTAGTCGTTACACTACTCAAATAAATTATTTAACTATACCACTAACGATCAATGTTTAGTCGTTATATTAAATATTTGATAACACTTCCAGAGTTATCTGGAACAGAAAACATGGAACTAACATTTATTGAGACCCAGGCCGAAGTCCGGAATCGACTAGCGGTTCTATATTAGGCAACGACAAACGCAAGAAATAGAGAGAGATGGCGGGAAATAGTAATAACAGCGACACAGTCCAAATAATGTGGATCATGATCACGACTTCTCTGACAAGAGGAAAAACGAAGAAGAGGCCGAAGTCCATGCTCCTCCTAAAGACGTGGATCATGGGAACGACGAGCCCATGAGAGAGCAACGTAATACCAAAAATTTTGACTTATTAGAGACTAAGCCCAAAGTAAAGAAAACTTCGGAAAAACCTCTTCATGAGTGGGCCTTAAAATGAAATACGTATTTTTAAGAAAGAGTACCTAAAGTTATAGAGATAAATTATTGAAAAATATTCCCTATAAACCTGCTAGGCCCAGAAGAATGTCTGGTTTGGGTGAAAAAGCTTAGCTACACAATATATTCATGGAAGGATTGCAAGATCAGAGTACCCAGTCTGATACCCACCCACTGGCCGCCTTGCGTTTTTAGATGAACACACTGCTGAAAAACAATTCTGATAGTAGCAAACGAACTCTTACTACGCTGGCAGATGTTGCACATTTAGTAGCAAATGTACAAAAATCAATCTCGACGCATAAAAAGTACAAAATTCTACCATTTTTTGAACTACTCATTCCAAGAATTAATAGAGATTAGCCAAACTTATGCATTTCTGTGCGCTTCTTGTAAAACCTTGTAAGATGCGAAAAGAGAGAAGAGAGCAAGCTTAGATCTCAAGGCAAGGTTCCTTCTAAGTCAACACAAAATACCAACTCCTAAGTACCAATCTATATCTGAAATACGTCAGAGTAGTTCTGTACATCAGGTCGATAATCGTTAAACTAGAAGCGTCCAAAGTAGATCGCCAAGAAGAAGCAACAGAGCAAGTCTTTTTTCAAGAAAGGATGGCCCAACAACAAGAAACAGTACAACCCGCAGACGAAGAGCCGGTAATAAACAATCAGCTTCGTAAATTTTACAAATCTTGAAAAGTTGATTATCAATGAAAAAAGGTTTTTGCTGTAAAAAGGTGTCGTCATACCATTTAAAACAAAACCTTATCAAACACCTGTAAAAATTTAAAATTTTCTGCAGCTGAAAAATAAGTTCCATACGACTTAGCAATCATGAAGCTTACTGAAATCAATGCTATAGTGGTATATCAAGATGAGCCAGGGAATTATTTCTATCAACATATTTTTTAATTAAAAAAGACTAATGAAAAGATCAGCTTTTATTTAAAGTTAAAGCATTCAAATGAATTTATAGAAACTCTCCATTTTAAAATCAAGACTATAAAAGTGTGTAAAGTTATAAAGTTAATCAACCAGAATTTCTTTCTGGCAATTATTATTATGCTTATTATATGATACCAATCCATCCTAAGAGTAGAAAATACCATTCCGAATAAAAATTACTACACCATACAAGAGTTAGCAAAATTGATTGGCAAAAAGCTATCTACCTGTCCCAAAAGATTTGGGAAACCAGCTTCATCTATTCGATTCTATATTAGATCCTAAGTGTAAAAATTATGTTTCTTTGGGCCCCGATAACGATTCTAGTCAATTAGACGCGTTTACAATAAAGTGAAGTTCCAAGTATCTTAATGGTCCCCAATTGGCCTTTACAGCCATGTTAGCCTCTATTTAATAGACTTCTTATTGATAAACCATTAAATTTAATCTCGAATGTGTCTTAGGGTTTCTTTGACAACAAATAAATAAAAACCTCTTATACTCCACTCTTAATAATTGCAGATCGGCGTTAAATTTAATAAACCTCTTTCATCGACACATCTAAAGTTTATTTAACGTGGCTCACCTGTGTTAGTTTATGACTTTATGAATGTTTTACGCTCAATTAGCGCATCAGTTACTTTGTAAGAGCTACCAGCAGTTCACTGGTGGGAGCGAGGTTGCCTGTTCACCCTTTACTAGCTCTCCAGGCTAGTGCCGGAGATATTTACGTGCTCGCCCGTCGAGTCCGTGTCCGAGGGAGTTCCATCACCCCTAGTTCAGCATGCGGATTTTCACTGCCCGGACGAGTTCAACCTCAAGTGTGGCTAAGGCTTGGAAATTGGAACTACCTAGGATATCCCAAAATTTAGCCACTCTGCGGTACCATATTAAGGCTTGGTGAGCCCCAACAGAGCACCGTCCGAATCTACCTAAAAGTAGAAGTCCCGACAATACCAACCAGGATCCCTTATTAACAGACAAAAATATAGTAAATAGAGTTTTTGAAGGTATATTGGTGTACACAACATTAGCCACCTCAACCCAAATATTAATTAACTTGGGATCCTCATCCAGTATTGGAATTACTAAGTGGAAGTAAGTTTTAACTACCACTATTGAGCTGAGTCAACAATTCGGATAGCGTTAAATTAACGTGGCGCACCTTATAAAATAATAACTACGGTCCTCCTTTCGGGAACACGAATTGAGATACGATCAATTCATGTATTGGAATTTCTAAAAGGACTTTACCCCTCAGATTCTCTCAACTCACTCAGATAAAACAGAAACATTACATCTGCAAAAATAAATTCCAACCTGTTCTATACCTACCATATTTTAAAACTTCCTTAATAGTAAGTTATATTAAAATTACTTTGTATTTCACCACGGATCGCACAAAGTTCTTTAAACATCTACATTGTGTAATTATTGAGGAAGAAAAGCGAAGGAAAATTGAAAAATTGATCGACTTACCTGTAAGGAAGATCAATTGGAATTTTCCGAGCTTTTCTTCCGAAAATAATTACAACCCTCCCACCCTTATCTACCCAGTGCGATCCAGAGATACAAATACCGAAGTGAGATATCAGGGCGTCTTAGATAACAACATTTGTGACTTCTTTGCTTTAAACTGTACCGTCAGGTGTGAATCATCGACACTACATTGTGTAATTATTTTCGGAAGAAAAGCTCGGAAAATTCCAATTGATCTTTCGTACAGGTAAGTCGATCAATTTTTTAATTATATTAACAAAAAAAAAACGTTAAAAATATATGCTATAATTACAGCTACAGGTGTCCGCATAGGATCGACCTATCTATAAATTTTAAATATTGTATCTAATGTTTTATCACTTAAACCTATTTACGACAACATGTCATTAATTTCAATAAGTTTTACCAATGTTTATTTACAAAAAATTTTATCATGCAAAGTCTACTGATGAAATATGTAAATGTATATGATAAACATGAAAATATAGAAAATGGGTTCTCTATTTTGTATATTTTTTTCAATTAAAATACGATCGCAGAAAAATTATTGCATGCAACACCTGTACTGCCCTGCTAAGCGAAAAAGTCCTATCTGCAAAACTGCAATGTAGAAATCTACTATGTAGAATGTTAATGTGAGCTAAGAAAAGATATGGTATATTTCTGAGTTGATGTTTTGCAGATAGGACTTTTTCGCTTAGCAGGGCAGTGTACTAACCATGTTAATTATGCATTAACTATCCAACAAGGTTTTTTATCAAAATATTGTAAAAAAAATTTAATGCGGTAGAAAATATTCTTGCGTTAGTTAGGTTATATGCGTACTTGTGTAAAATGCACTTACCTGAAATTTAACTCCGGTAAGGACACAAAAAAACATTTTCCAAAATAATATCAACAATCAAATTATCGAAGAAACACGCTGTAAATACTAAATAAAAGGTCAAAAATATTGTATCATCTGCCGGCTGACTCGAACTACAAGAGGTCAGCGCATTTGCACATGCTCGAGTGTAGCGGAGCAACACAGGGGAATCCCCGTGTTTATAGTAAAAGAAATTATATACTTTACACGTTCCATTTCTATTATAAAATAATAATGAAATAATTTTAAAAATTACCGAAATTACCGGCATTTGCTGTCGGAATTTATCTGCAACTTCGGTAGTCATAATTACCGGTAATACCGGTTAACCGGTTATCGGTAATGCAAACCCTAGGCACAATAGGCTCTGTTCTTCGAAAAGACGCGCTAAAAGAATTGGGTGAAGAGTATGGGACGTGCGGCATTGGAACAAATAATGCTGCAGTATATTTAAGTATATATGACAATTGCTCACTCGGACAATTTTTTTTGGGGACCCCCAAGAAAGTGGGCGCCCTAAGCTATAGCTTGTGTAGCTTATACGTAAATCTTGCACTGCGTACGTAAATAGATACAAGGACAGTGATGGTCTTCATAGAAAATGCTAAACGGTGCAAGTAGACAAGTAATTCTTGTCCTTAATGATTCTTCCGAGCAGTGTTCCTTGTTTTCAACTAGATTTCTGAATATCATGAGGCGCTATTCTTAATGCCTATACAATTTACCTTGAAGTTACTTACAATTTGGACTATTTGCTGTCCTAGAATTGTATCCTGTCCTGTTTGCTGTCCTTGAATATTATTTACGTCTGGGACTTATTACAGATCACGTGGATATTTTTGGGTGGAATAAAATTTATTCCACCCAAAAATATAATGTGGAGAATTCTGACAAATTTGTGACAAATTTCTGATGACGATTAGGGGACATAGAGTATGTAAAATTCAATCATCACTTCAGATTTTTTTTTAATTCCTCCTTAAAAGTTCGTCGAATTATAATGAATCAAATTTAATAATTGATCCGCTTCAATGAGAAATTTAAGTTGATAGCACTAATGTCAAAATATTAACCTTTATCTTTTAATGTTTTTATTCGTTTTTATTTATAACAAAGCTATATTTATTTGTGAATACTTCAATTTGATTTTATTTCGAAAGTACTAATACATATGTCGTATTCGTTAAATTAATAAAATATGCTCGCATTCCTATCGTTAAAGGTTACTATTATAGGGGTGGGTTATTTGAGGGTAGTACACGAAATAGAGTCATAGAGAACAAAAAATGAGCATTAAAGATCCCTCAGAATACCGCCAACTCTTTTTTGTAAAAGACGTTGCATAATTACCAGTTTTAGCTGGGAGCTCTAATTAAAGACAAAAGTTGCTGGTTAAAT
Organism: Agrypnus murinus; assembly: GCA_929113105.1. Taxonomy (NCBI): domain Eukaryota; kingdom Metazoa; phylum Arthropoda; class Insecta; order Coleoptera; family Elateridae; genus Agrypnus; species Agrypnus murinus. Next base: position 158,198,945 of record OV816025.1, read on the forward strand.
TTACGTTATGCAAAGGAAATTGGAAGCATGGAGAGGCATGAAGTATTCATTAAAGACTTACTTCAAGAATTCATATGGCGGTTCACTTTATAATTTTATTGGGGTTATTTCTATTTATAAAACTGCACGAAACAAATATGGAAAAAGAAAATTATATATGTGAGGTAAAGAGTTTGTGAAAAGGGAAATTATGTTTAATATTTTTAAATTCCATTAAGGACAATATTTTTATTAAAATTATATAATTTTATAAAAATATTATACCTTTCCGTGTCAAATTAAAAGATTCGGGCATTTCGTGGACGGCAGGGGAATTATATACTTACATAAAAATACTTAAATGAACCCCTAACGTTAAGTTAATTGAATAAAGCGAGAATTTATGGTTTAAAATTATTCCTCTAGAGACTGAATCAAAATTCATGAAAAGTACACCTTCCTTCCATATCAATGCGTGTAGCATACATCATTCATAATAATCAATTTCTAAAATGAGTTACAACCCTGGAAATGGGAACGATAATAAATAAATCTGCTGTGTCACAATAAAACGGAATATGTTTAATTAATATTCAGCAAATGTTAAAATAAACGTTAAAATCCGACGTTATGTTTAAGAAAGGACCTACAGAAATTTTAAAGTAGTTTATCACACGAACAATTTGAAGTTTGATTCGAATAAACAGGCCATTTACATGCAGTACAAAGCGAAAAGGGACGAAACAATAAAAAGAGGCTGGAGGAAAACTGAACGCTGTTCGATCTACACTTTAATTTCCGGCATTTTATGCTATACCATATAATTAAATACTTGTTACTTATTGCTACCGAAGGACATAGATTTTAGATATTTCTTGCAAGCGATTTTAAGAAACCTACCAAAACTACTACAAAATTACATTTGGAAACAAAGAAAAAAGCTGTATATACGACTGTTCTTCTGATTTCTACCGATCTAACCAATAACCAAATGCTGTAAGCGTTAAAACACATACAATTGCCAAATCTCTGCAATTTTAATTAAAAAAAATGCTGATATCACAAATGTGTGTATCACAAATGCTACCAGTAACTCACTCGGTTGCGTCGGAGCGAGATTGCCTATCCACCCTCTACTAGCTCTACAGGATAGTACCGCAGCTAAAAACGTGCTCACCCGTTTCCCTACGTGACTACGTGGGACTTCACTGCCGTATCGAATCCAACCTCAGAGGTGGCGGGACTTGGTTTTGTATGGCTTTGCCACCCCTATCTCCCAGTTATAGGTATGGTGTGCCCCTGACAGAGCTTCGTTTTGAGTCCCCGGTATGTACCCGTTAAGGTGAAGTTGTTTTAGACGTGAGAGGCTGTATATTCTCATCAACACCCCTTAAGCATAGTGCTCTAGTCGGTTTCTGAGTACCAGACGATTGGAACTGTACAGGCCAAAGCCTGACCCCCATGCCTTCATCTCCGAGGCACTACCCGGTGTCATGCAGTTTCCCATAGGTCAGCTGACGAAGCCTAAAACCATAATTACAAAAGTCTGTTAAAGTAGAGGTGAAGAGGGGAATGTTTATAGATACCGTTTCTGTAGTTAAACATTTTAAATAAAATATTAGAGAGGGGGGATGAAAAATATTATTTTTCAAATCATAGCCAGTAGCCTATGATTTAAGAAAAAATCAAACCAAAGGGCACTGCATTGATAGCCACGAGCAATGACTTAATACTAACATACAAAATGGCGAATCGTAATGAAATATATAAGATGCGAAAGATTTTACATACGAGAGTGGTTTGAAGACTAACTTGGTTTGGCATTAAAGACAAATTTTAGTGGTTTAAAGTGCACTTTTTTACATAATTTTCTGTAATTTTGCAATTCTTTCCCAGAAATGGGTTTATTGAAGTTCACCAAAACCGCCGTTCACAGCAACTATTATTTCTTCAGTTGATGCAAATCGCTTACCAGCTAGAATTTTAAGTTTTGAGAACAAATAGAAGTCAGAAAAGCTAGGTCAGGTGAATATTTTTGTCAAATAACAGTTCTCGAATGAGGTGGTGCGTTGTCATGGTGGTACAGAATTTTTTGCAACAGTGCTCTTAACCCCTTTAAAAGTGTGAAGTGTGACGTAGTATCCTCCGGTAACAGTTTTTCTTTACTGAAGAAGCTTTCCCAGCAGAAGATACGATTTCCGCTTTCTTTGTTCTGTTTTGCCTCTTCAACTTATTGTTTTGACTGGATTTTTAATTCGCGAGTATAGTAATGAATTTAAGTTAACAGATGAAACTATTGAATCGCGTACAAAACCGATCGGTTCTGTCTCAGTAAGTATTCAAACTGAGTTAATCCTCAAACTAACTCCGTAAAATGATTCAGTACGTTGAGTACGTCAATTACCATGGCTAGTAGCAATCAAAACAAATTACACTGGAGTCAGGTCTTTATCTTATCATCAATATATCTTAGTGGTTTATCAGTATTGCTGAAGAATTATGTGATACCTGTGAAGCTACGATATCACATACTTTGAACCATGTTTCATCAAATTTGTTTAATATCGTCTTATACCTTTTTTTATGTTGGATAAGTACATAGAACGAATGAAATAAAAACTATGAAAAGAGTTTTGAAAAGATTTTTCGATGTATATCTTATCTAACGTAAGTAACGTATCATTTTTCGTAACATAAAGCTTTGTTGAGTACTTCATAAGAAATGTTTTCTTATACAGTAGGAAGTAGGCTACATAGTGCAAGTTATTTTAATGATACTTTTCAGCAAAAAACTCCCAGCTACCAACGGAGTGAAGTGTTTTGTTAGAACATAGCGCTATGGTAAGTAAATACATTTTAGCCTTTATATCGAATTTGTAAAATTTTTAATTTTCCATCAGTTGCTCCAGTGGTTTTGTGGCAATTTTGTATTAGAAAATATTTATTAATTTGAAAATCATCGACGTAGTTTATAGATTTCAACGGGTAACCCACTTTTAAAAGTAATTGTTCTGGATCTATTAAAAGGTCCCTTAATTATCATTTATGTACAAGCAATAGTAATGCTATTAGATAATAATGAGTAAAGTAACATAATGAAATCATCAAAAAACTACGTAAAGTTTTAAATTAAATCATGTAGAGAGAAAGATAATAATCGAACCCGGGATCATTCGCTTTTCGGGCGGATACTCTGAGCTACCTAAGGTGATTACCATCAGAATGACAATGATGTAAAACATTAATTAAAAAAATTAATTAACCTTTATCTGAAATTATAATATTAATCTCCTTATAGGGCTATTTAAACAGATCTAGATTAGTTTCGATAGTTGATGAGCTGTCGGCCGATTGTCGACTCATGAACTGAATGAAGCAAAATATATCTAGTACACCTTGTATGTTTGCAATTATTTAGTTGATGTGGAAAAACTGCCATTCTGATGGTAATCACCTAAGGTAGCTAAGAGGTAGAGAACACGGTTAGGTGGCACATTTGTTGATAAATGTTCTTTAATGAGTTCGGTAAACGATTATTAGCTAGGCGATCGCTCTCTGATTAAACTGCCTTACGAGATGAAATACTGATCGCGGTTAAGCTGGAAAATACGCATGAGATCAGCTGATATCACCGATCTTTTGACTACTGCATCGTTGTGACTCATGTGGCGTAAACTTAACTGCTCGAAGTAACGTAACTCAGCTAGCGTATATGAAGTGCAATAGCTGCATTTGTTTACCTTATTACAGGGGTTCGCGATCTCCACCTAAGCAGAGAATGACATGTTATCGTTATACTAACGATCCCTCAGATGGAAGTGGCATGGTGGTTGACAAAATTCGATATCAGAAAGCTTTGGAAACACAGGAAACGATAAGACAAAGGAAATTATGGAATATATGAGGAAGTGATGTTTAGGGCTACATTTCAGAGATGATTTTTGTTTTGCAAGCCTTGTAAATTTAAAAGTTTCTTTTATAAGGAGTTTAAGAGTCCATTATTGAATGTCTACATTTAACTAATAACAATTTTGCCAACAGTGTGTGGACTTGAAGCTACAATGGTTGTAATTTGTAGGTAAGTCTGAAGTTATCAGACAGCTTATAATAACAATTTATTTTTCCATATGCATCTAATGGTAATTTTATACCCTACACCAATTTTCGATGGAAATTTTATTTTGAAATCTAAAATTAATAGGCACTTGAAAGTTTTATTATAGCTTTAATATAAAACAGGTACCTTTTAAATTCACCCTTTTTATCTAATTTTTATGGTAGATTATACGTTACGAAAATTATCGCCCTTTTATCCTAATTAATACAGCTTTGTAGCTCCAATCTTTTTAATTTTGCATTTTCCATAAAAGCATCATAAACTGGAATTAGAGAAAAATTAATAATTCCATTACATTGGAAGCTTTTCTAAATATTTTACCTTCTAGGTTTAATTCAATTATATTTATAATCGTTAATTTTTACATAAAAAGGAAAATGAAACAAAAGTGCGGTGGCTTTATTCCCAATTTTTCATCTAAATATTAGTATTATACAATAAAAAAATATCTTGAAAGTTATGCAAATTCGAGATCTTCTGCTACATATTTCGCATACAAATTCTGGGGATAATGTTCATTATCTAAATTTTATTACAAATTAAATAAAGCAATAACATAAATAATTCAAGATCAGGGTAAATTCAAAGTTTAAATATGTAATACCCCTGTAGGAACTGTATTTGAATAATAATTAAGGATTATACCATTTCGTTCCGTTTTCTAAAATTTAGGATTGGAATAAATTATTCTAATTTCACATCGCGTGCGACCAAGATATCAGGAGTTTTTGTAGATACACAACTTTCACATGAGCTTTCTGTAAATAAGGTTACATACATTAAAAGGGTTCAATATTTTCTAACTGGAAAAGTCACGTTTTTTCTGAAATAAAAAGGAACATAAAGAATAAAATAGAAACTGAAAAAATGTAATTTGCTATTTTACATTGAGACAAATGTATAATTTTTATGAAACTGCCTTGTATTTTTTAAAGTATAATAAAAGAGTTCAAGGCAACTTATTTTCAGGAAGTGTCAATTAATTTTTATACAAAAATAACAAAATATTTGAATGAGAGTTAAGTACGTGCTTGTATTCTGAAGGCAACAACATTTTCATTTTTTGAATTCCTACGTTTATTAACATTCCTTGTAAAGCTCATTTTAGAACGTCCTTGACTGCTCTGATTACCAATTTAATAACGTTCGAACAAAATTTACATTCCACAGACACCTAATTTAGTTCGAAAAGCTATCATATTAAAACTTATACAATTTCCAAAGGAGAAATCAGCAGCGTTATTAGTTGTTAGATTAATAACGTGATTTAATAAACTTTTTATGGCGTGGCCTTGATAGAATCTATTAATTCTCATAATGAAAGCTTGTTATATCATTTTTTCAATTAGGTATGTTTTATAAGCAATTTCAGTTAAATGAAAATCAGTCAATATTGTTTCATTCGTAATGTAAAATACAGTGTCCCCATTAACTTGTCTTTACTTTGATTTTCTTTGGAATTAAATATTTGAAAGGCAGGACGATACATACCAATTTCTACTAAGGTAAAATATGTATAAGGAGCTTTTTCTTGACGTTCTTAATTGTTTGATTGCTTTGTTTTCGTTTATTACATATTTACTAAAACTGTCAATTCTACAACGACCGATATTTTTTATTATTATTTTTATACCCAATTTCTCAGAAGTATATTGATTACTTCACTACTCAATCAGTGTTCTTTAACTTTAGGAGATATTCATATCACTCATACCAGGAGTTCTCAAATGGTGCTCCGCAAGTTTTTTTTAAACTTATCATTAATTTAGAGAATCTAAGATTAAGTAGCATTTCAATCATGGTTCCAGTTATATAATTGGCGAAATAATGGCTGAAATCGGTCATAGTTAAGATATGGTATACCTTAAAATGGTTGAGATCAAGCACACCATATCAGGGTGGAATTCTAAGATTTGGCATGCTGTACTAAAGGTTGGTATCCGTCCTCACCTCAGGCAGATTGGGAACCGCCTTGGATATTGAAACCTGATCGGGGCCATATATAAATTCCTTAATAGTATAACAATTACCCGTTCGTTACTCCAAATTATTCTGCATACAAATACTGAATACTTACTGCAAAACTCATAAATGCGATACTTACGGTACTTTATAATGATCCGGCTTTTAAGATCTCTCATTAACAAATTATCTCATAGTTGTAGGTCTGATTTAAATGGCTTACGAATTGTAAATAAAAATAAGGTGTAGTAGATATAATAAAAAGATATGAGCGCCATTTACTCGAAGTCATTCTTTTACCTGGGTTTCCAAGCAAAAATGAACCCAGTGAATATAGGTTAACAATAAGTTATTAAAAAAACTAATCACCATTAGTTGAATTTATGTTAAGGCAAGTTAGGTAATTGAATAATTTCAATTAATGCTAGGTCCATTATCATCATATTAGAATTAAATTTAAATATTCATTTATTTATAAATAAAGCAGTCGTTTGTCTCTGACAATAGTAATAGTTTTGTTAGTACTGTCCTAACAAGAATTCTTATTATAGGAAAAATATGGGCATAAATTTACAAGAAATATTCATAAAAATACAGATACCTTTTAAATCTCCACTTAGATCTATATTACAAATTGTTTGTTATTCCTTAAATAATACACAAATAACCTCACGTTCACTAAAAGGCTCTAAAATTCTGTTAGCACTAGATAAACAATGCCTCACATTATAAACCTGAAGAACTTGGAATGTAGGATCGTCGATACAACTGTTACACCCAAGATTAACGAACTGATGTCTACAATAATTGTTTCATAATTGTAATTTCACAAACAATCACTTAATGAAGAATTTAAACATATAAGTTCAAAAAACACTCCCGTCAGTTATAACAATTACCATAAAACACTAAGTTATGTCCTAGGATATGGTAATATTATTTCATTATTGATTTTAATACGACACCCAATTATACAGTGTCTTAACTTACTGCGACAAAACAGAATCGGAAATATTAATTCTTTAGTTTCAAAATTAACTAACCCTTGAATTCTTTTTATCAAGTTTAACTTATAATTCTACGGAATAATTTTATTTTTTACTAAAACATCTCGTTACGCGTTTTAATTTTAAACTTCTTCTTAACTTTCGATATTTTACTATAAATACTTTAGTTTATTAGTTAAATTCGTAAACTAGACGAATTAAACTGCCATAACAACCACTTGTTACACTTAACGGTTAATTCGCGGGTGAATTCTTGTAATATTTACTAGGCAGAACTTATTTTAAACCTCACGTGCGGTTCACTTAACGAATTCTTTCAAACTTTTGCTAATCACTTTTCTAATCGTTTGATTAGACTACTGTACTGTACTAATTAACTTACCCTGTTACCTTACTTTTAGTTAACAGACCCCGTACTGTATTCAACTGCCCTGTGCAGGCTCTCCGTACGAGACCGTGTACTTGAGTCTCTATGTGAGACTCACTAACTGACAGTGGGGTGTGAAAAACATTATTCTAGTTATGAATTTTTTTAAGAAAGGGAAACTTAAACCAGCCTATCTAAATGAGATTAACACTTCTTAAACCAATAGGGAACAAACACAAAAAATTCTTCTAGAACTATTTAGTTCTAGAAGAATCTATTTCTAGAATTTGTTTCTATTTAGTTTTGCGGGACTTTATCGCCTCAAAATCTGTTTGCAGGGTGAAACTTGATATATAAAAATGTGGTTTCAAACCGTTCTTTATTTTTCTGGGTTCAGAAAAATCTATTCATACAAATTGCAAATAAGCATGTACGCAAACTATAAATTTGAGCTAAATGCCTTTTTTGACGTTATATTCCTTTGTTAAAAAGACGATAATATTTCTGGATACTCCTTAGGGAGTAAGGTTTTTGCATGACATATCTAGGATCTAGATTATCTAGAATTTTATTACTTATACAGCCAAATACATCAAGCATTAGAATTGAGATCGTCAAAAACATATAATGCATATAGTGCAACATAAAGCATGCAAGTTAACAATTGTTTGTTATTTATGCAAAATAAATAGATGAACAAAAACTAAAATTTCATGTAAAATCGTTATCACAGAGAAACTCTTCTACAAACAACTCCTTTGACAAAATACTTTTAGAATATTTTTGAATATACGTATGTTAAATCTTAAATGGCTGAATTTTTCTACATCTTCTAGAAGTTTGTTATAGAATGATATTCTATATGATATACTAATGTACGTATTTTTGTTTTTCATGAATTTGTGGAACGTTCCTAAATAAATTCATGTGCATATATGTTTTTAATCCTTGATTTTCTTACTTTTTGACTGAGGCACCTCTAAAGTTGAAAGTCTAACTACGCCTGCATTAATTATCCTGCAACATTTAGACGACGAGTTATTCAGAAAACAATAAAATGTAGAATGAAAAACATTGTAGTAATATATAAAACTACTACTCAGTCTACATATAGTAACATAAATCATTAAGCAATCACCAGTGGCTACAGCTTTTACACTGACTTTCCACGGGTTTAGATGTAATCATTTTAAGCTTGTTTGTCTGCTGCTATCCTCTTGAATTACGAAAAGCTCTACCCCATCTTCATATTTTCTCTCTTTTTTGCCTTGAGGGTTCCGTTTTAAGGTGACTTTCTAACCAACAGTTTGAGACTTTTCTATTTGCTTTATTGTTATTAGTGATAGATCTATAATATTTTAGTTTAGTATGGCTAAATTAATTATATATCTTTAACGCTATACGTTGCATTTTTTATTACATTTTTAAATTAATTTTTTATTTAATTGATTAGCTGCGTTACAGTTATATTCTTTTCGTAGAAGTAATCCTATAACATTAATTTACAGTTTGTTAAAAAAAATTGAAATTATAAAACATTTCGAATGCAAATAGAAAATTTGCGTTAACCAATTGATTAGATTGTCGCGAATCTAGAATTCCTGGTGTCATTCGTAATTCTAGTGGACAAGAATTTAATACTCCTTAATATTGTCAGTGCCTTTCAAAATTATTTTGCAAGTGTTTACATACAGTCTGGCTCTAGTAGTACCCCCAGTTCGCTACCACTAAATAATCTGCCTTTAATTCATGTTAACAATATGTCTAAGAGCAGCATTGAAACTGCCATTAAAAAATTGAAAAATAAATATACTTCTGGTGTGGATATGATACCTAGTTTTTAATCCGTGATTGCTCACCAGTTTTTATTAACCCGTTACATACAATATTCAATTTGATCTTGCGTTCTAACACATATCCTGAAATATGGAAACAATCTCGAAATGTCCAGTCTTGAAAAGCGGTGATTCTATACTTGTCGAAAATTACAGGCCTATATCTATTTTATGTAACTTTGGCAAAATATTTGAAACCCTTATCTACGATGTTATTTACTGCAACATTTATTTCGTCTTTTCAACACGGATTTGTGGCTAAACGATCCAACACAACCAATTTAGCCTGTTTCACACAATATGTTTCTGAAACTTTGGACTCACGGGGTCAGGTTGATGTCATCTATACGGATATTTTCAAAGCATTTGATAAGATTGACCTGTACATCCTTATTGATAAACTTAAAACTTTTGCTTTTTCTGATGCTCTCATTTTGCTCTTTCAATCCTATCTTTTTGACCGTAAAATGCAGGTGGAATATAACGGTGTATGTTCTACATTATTCAGTCCTGGCTCTGGTGTCCCTCAAGGAACCAATTTGGGTCCTTTATTATTTTTAATATTTATCACCGATCTTCCTGAATCTATACATTGCGAGAAACTATAATTTGCTGACGATTTAAAAATATATCAACAAGTACGAGATATCAATGATTGCTTTTGCAGTCTAACATTAACATTCTATGTTGTTTATTGTTTCCAGCCTTACTTTGTGGAACTCCATAATCATGAAATAAATAAAGATTAGTAAAAGTTTCACAGTTTTATTAAGATATAACCTGACAACATTGTTTCGACAGCTATGCTGTCATTATCAAAGGTAATATAATTATAAACAAACACGTCGCTAAGGTAGATACAAAAATAGGTAACTAGATAAAATAATAATAATAAGAATTAAATATCTAATACTTCCAGTAACGGAGAATTACTGAGCTCAATTACGTGTTTGTTTAAAATTATATTATCTTTGATAATGACAGCAGAGCTGTCGAAACAATATTGTCAGGTTATATTTTAATAAAACTGTGAAACTTTTACTAATCTTTATTTATTTCATGATTATAGAGTTCCACAAAGTAAGGCAGAAAACAATAAACAAGATTATTTCGTCTTCGTTAGAAGAACAAGCCAAGTTATACAAGAAACTTATGATCAAGCACGGAATCGCAAGTCAGAATGTTTGGTTTAACCAAGAATGTCTGAAACGTCAGGTTATTCCTAACTACGTAAACATCACTACCAGAACCAAGAATTCGACTACCGAAAAAGTGATTAGGAATGCCAAAAGAAGATGGCTCAAAGAAGAATCGAAGAAATGGTTTAGTATAAGAGACAATATGCACGTTTATATAAAGGTACTCCATACAGAACTTACTCATAAATTACACAATATCCAATTTGACATCTTAGATTTTGACATTAGAGAAACCGTCAGTCACATTAAATTCAAAAAATACACCACACAGAAAAATAAACTTCATCGACTTGTACAACAAAAACGTACACTACAAAATAACATTAATTGTCAGAACACTACAAACTTTTATCCTCCAGTCCTTTTCCAAAATTTACCAACAAAATTAAAGAAATTTTGGCCGTTGAATGCGAAACTATACTTAAGAAAGATCATAATAACTATGTAAAATTCCAAATTTTAAATTTGTTAAAAGAGATGTCTTTGAAACAGGACAAAATGTACAACACATCTAACATATCACTTATTCAATCTATAAAACACAAAATCACAGAGAACAATCTAATTTCTGTTAAAGCAGATAAGGGTAACACTTTGGTAATTCTTTCAAAAGATATTTACATACAAAAAGTTAATGAATTTATTAATAAAGAAAATTTACGAGGGTGGTCCCAGAAGTACCCGACCTGACCAAGAGGTGGCGGTAGTTGTTTGAAAATATCACTGTATTGGAAAGTACGCAGTTTATAAAGCATATGTTTCAAGTTTGAAAGCGCCACGTTGTTCAGTATTTGTTTGGCAGCCATCAATACTGAAGGTTGTCAGTGAAAATGGAGAAAATTGGTCATCGTTATGTGATACAATACTTTTATTTGAAAGGCGTCAGCCCAACCAATTTAAAAGCTGAACTGGATTCTACTCTGGGTGAGTCTGCTCCTTCGTTTACAACAGTTAAATTTTGGGTAGCTGAGTTTAAACGAGGCCGTACGAGCTGCCAAGACGAGCATCGCAGTGGTCGACCAAATGAGGTGACGACTCCAGGAATGGTGAAGAAAATCCACAAAGCGGTACTTGATGATCGTCGACTGAAAGTGCGCGAGTTAGCAGACATTACGGGCATTTCAAGAATTGCGGTACATCGCATATTATCTGAAAATTTGGACATGAGAAAGCTGTGTGCAAGATGGGTGCCGCGTTTGCTCACACTCGAGCAAAAACAGTGTCGTGAAAATGTTTCAATTGAGTGTTTAGCGAAGTTTCACAGCAACAAAGCAGAATTTTTGCGCCGTTTCGTAACAATGGATGAAACATGGGTCCATCATTTCACACCCGAGACAAAAGAACAATCGAAACAATGGACTCAAAAGGGAGAACCGGTTCCAAAGAAGGCGAAGACCGTTTCATCTGCAGGCAAGGTTATGGCGTCGGTTTTTTGGGATGCGCGTGGAATAATTTTTATTGACTATCTCGAAAAAGGAAAAACTATCAACGGCCAGTATTATGCAAACTTATTGCAACGTTTGAGCGAAGAAATCAAACAAAAACGACCGCATTTGGCTAAAAAGAAAGTGTTGTTTCATCACGACAACGCGCCAGCTCACAAATCCGTTATTGCAATGGCCAAAATTAATCAATTAAAGTTTGAATTGCTACCTCATGCACTATATTCGCCAGATTTAGCACCCTCGGATTATTTTCTGTTCCCAAACTTGAAAAAATGGCTCAGTGGTCAAAGATTTTCTAACTATGAAGAAGTGATGTCAGCAGTTAATGGCTATTTTGAGGAGCAAGACAGTTCTTATTATAAAAAGGGTATCGAACTTTTTGAACACCGCTGGGAAAAGTGTATAGAGCTGAAAGGAGATTACGTTGAAAAATAAATCAATCTTTTTCCAAAATTTTTGTGTTTTCTTTGTTGGGTCGGGTACTTCTGGGACCACCCTCGTAGAAACTTTAAACAAAAACCCAACCACAAAATTCCAAAAAAGAATAAAGCAAGGTTTAGAAAACTCAATATCTGCTTTTCAGAAATAGAAAAGCAACAAATCATTAATAAAAACCCACAACCACCTAAACTATATGGACTAATCAAAACATATAAACAGAATATGCCAATAAGACCAGTTGTATCATACATCAATGCACCTAATCACATTTTATCCAAAAAACTAAACCAGATTATTAACACGATAGGTTACAAATCGAAATACTCGGTTAGAAATTCATTAGAATTAGTAGATAAGCTGCAAAACATACATCTTCCACCACATTCAAAACTTGTTAGTTTTGATATTTGCAACATGTTCTCCAGAATACCCCCACAAGAATGTATTCCTTTATTAGATAGTTTCTTAATCAATAGTAATATAGAATTAGTTCAAAGGTTAGAGTTAATTCAATTATTTGACCCTCGTATAAGTCAAAATTATTTCACTTTTAATAACATAATGTAACGTTCTTTTTAAAATAATAACCAAAATGCTGTTTAAATCGTCTATTAATAAAGAAAAGATTATTTACAATGCACTTAATTAAAAACACTATAACTATAAACTATTTAACAAACTAAAGCATTTAAATAAATGTTAGGTATTTACAAATTTATTATTATTACAATAATTAGTATTACAATAATTACTAACTAATTATTCACAGCACATTTCAACACGACGCCGGTTAAACATTAACTGTCTCCTTTCACCCGCGGACTCAATTTATATCTTTCATACGATGACTCATACATCTAGAATGTTCGATGACGTGTTGATGAGTCATACATGCAGCTTTTGTTAGTCACGTCGATGAGGCGTGTCGATGAGTCATACTCGCAGGTGTTGATTGATGAGTCATACAGTTGATGACTCATACACTTAGAATGTTTGATGACGTCATATGTGGGTTTACTCTTCGTTACAATAATTTATTTACGAAAAGATGGTTTACCTATGGGTAATTCTCTAAGTCCTATATTAGCTAACATATTTATGGACAAATTCGAAGATCGAATATTTGAATTAAACCTCTCTAAACACATTATCTTCTGGTTTCGTTATGTTGATGACATTTTAGCTTGTTTTGTCAGTTCTTTTGAGGTTATCAATGAATTTTTAATTCTTATTAATAGTATCCACCCTAACATAAAATTTACACTAGAAACAGAACAAAACAGGGCTATAAACTTCCTAGACTTAACTATCAAGATTAACGCAGACAATCTATTTGAATTTTCCATATACAGAAAACCAACACAAACAGACATAACAATACCCAATGAATCTTGTCACCATAAAACACACAAAATAGCAGCCTACAGATCATTACTACACAGAGCTTTAACTATTCCACTAACAAAACCAGATTTTAGCAAAGAGATATCAACCATTAAACAACTAGCACATACAAATCATTACAATCCGAACATGATTGACATTTTAATTAAACAAAAAGATTATAGGTTAGCTATCAAAAGAATATATCCCATTGACAATCAAACAGAAAACACAAATTACATATCTATACCATATTTTGGCAAAATATCAGAAAAAATCGCACATATACTAAGAAAAACCAACAATTATAAAATAACATTTAAAACCAACACTAACACTTTTTCATTTTTATTTAATGCTAAAGACAGAACCCATGATATCATGAAATCGGGCATTTGCCGTTTAAATTGTTCTTATTGTAGTTCGGTATATATTCGGCAAACACTTCGAAATTTTGACATAAGATATAAAGAACACGTACGTCATTACAAAAATAAACATCCTGAAAAATCTAATTACGCCAAACACCTTTTAGAACAAAATCACACAATGACTCCTCAAAATAATATTAAATTCCTACATTTTTGTAATAACAAACGCAAATTAGACATTTTAGAAGCCTTTGAGATATACAAACACAAACTCAGGGTACCTTTAATGAATGAACAACTTGAGCTCAGTAATCTCCGTTACTGGAAGTATTAGATATTTAATTCTTATTATTATTATTTTATCTAGTTACCTATTTTTGTATCTACCTTAGCGACGTGTTTGTTTATAATTATATTACCTTTGATAATGACAGCATAGTTGTCGAAACAATATTGTCAGGTTTTCTGATGCCGCAGCTTTAAGATAATGGAATGAATTTACTGAAAAAAAGAATAAGTATACTTGAAATAAATAAAAAATTAATTATGTTTGGTTGAATTTACTCAAAACAAGTTGAAATTACTAAGCCTAGCATTGTCACACGAACTTTTAGACGCGTTATTTACAAGAGACTACTGACTTATCCTCCTCGAGTTTATCTTACCCCTGACTTACCGACATCAGGCGGCGTACCCCCCCACTCTCCCCGGACATCCGACTTCTTTCTCGAGTTAACCAACCAGTTATTGTTATCAGCTTTTAAGATTTTTCACTTTATTTTCCTGTTTTCTAGATTTTCCCTACTTTGAAAGAAGGAAGAGGTTTTGCTTATGCAGTTTTTATTCAATCTAAGTACACTAAATAAATTAGGTCACCTAACAAAGAGATTTAATATGCACTGGAACCAACTTAATGAGAAAAAAAAACAAAAATCTGAGAAATAAATAAAAAATCGAGCACCGTCGTAGTCACAATTTAATGTAGGATCCAAATATTTATAGATATACAGGTTGTTCCATTTAAGATTCTAAAGTTGATGTCACTTCCTGTTAAACCGGAAGTGTAAAGCTAAAGCTTGTGTTACAGAAAGTTGCGTATTTATGACTGTATTCACTATTCCAAATTTGATAAAAATCGATTGAAAAATAAAGAAATATCGTATTTCCATAGTAAGTTCGTATAATTGGTTTTACTATTAACCACTTTTTTGATTTTTATAATGATTTTATGGTAATTTTTTGGAAAGATTTTTAGAGTCGTATTTAAATGATTATTTAAAAAATTAAGACTCATTATAAAATTTAAAAATAATTATTATAGTGTGAGTTAGTGAATTGTTGTACTCAAGGCAAAAGAACAAGTGTTATAGATCGGGTTGAATATTCAAGATATAAAATTATACTATTAGTATTACTTACATGTAATTTTTTAAATGTTTACTTTAAAGCTCCATTATTATTTCTACTCTACAATAGTAAAACATTTATATTTTGTTTCCTGTTTTCGCTTTCAGCTAAGCATTGATCCCAAATCTTGATACGTCCTTTATACCTCGACAGAAATATTTATTTGTGCTTCTGACACTTTAAAAATTTTAAATATTCATTTCCATTAATCCCTCGCAAACGAAATTTCCAACCTTGAATTCTTAAAAGGAAAAGTGATTGATGTCCTTCGAACCCCTTTCCGGTTTTAAAATGTAAATAACAAGAGGGTAAAGGCCCACAAGTGGTAATAATTTTAATGTTATTTTTCTTTTGCTGATTAAGCAGTTTTGAGAAGTTCGAGATAACTTGACAAGTAGTTAAAAATTATTATCAAACAGAAATTAAATAAGCATGAATAATGTTGGTGATATTTGTTTAAAAATGTGTACATTTAATCTTTATTAATTCCAATAAAAAACATGCAACTAAATATTTTCAGAAAAGGACGTTTCTACAACGGAAAATACTTCACTAGGTGGAATAAGTGAGGAAATAAATAAACTGATGCATTTCCTTTCAAATCATATCAGTACGGATGTACCTATCTCACAGTTGAAGTGATCGACGACCTCCTGATTTTGCCTTCCTGTTTTTCTCTTTTTGTTTTAGAAAATTAATGTCCGGGAAGGAATATTCTTGCGTGAAAATAAAGCACTAATTGAATCGTTTAGGATTAAATTGCGTTTTAGATAACCTTGAATGATGTCACTTTTGTTTTATCTTTCCTTTTATGGAAATAAACGTAAAACGTGTGATAGGGAATAATGAGTACACGACATGAAAACGTCCACGTCTTTCTAGGGGAAGAAAACTGACAAAAGATTACGTTTTCCTTTATGAGCGAATTAGGTGGTAGATACAACATAATATTGCTTCTAATGACTAGCACTCCGGAAGAGATTTAAAAGATTAATGCCGAGGTTTCTTTATTGTTTGTCTTGGACTTATTTTTTCTGTGAGAATTTTTTGTCGTATAAAAACTTATATTAAATGTTGTTTATATTATATGATTATATTATTATCATATTGTTTATTCAACGTTTCCATTCCAAATCTGATTTCACAGAAAAGAGAACTAGGATACTTTTGGAAACTATTAAAGATCATGACTTTGATTATGATATTCCAACAGTTATCACAAATCTTTCGCTTCAAGTATCAAAAATAACATTTACGATATTAATTCCCAAAAAGAACTGTAGTAGGTAACTTAGCAACGATAAAGCGCCACGTTACCTAATTCTTTCTTCTAGTATATCGTTAAAAGTAAGAGCCTTGTCATGTATTCTTTTTTGGTCTATATCTTCCTACATCCATTCTGTTGTGTGCTATATACCATATTATCTTTTAAATTGTTATCTGTTCTGCTAACATTGCATGCAACCTTCACTTTATGGTTTTAAACTTTTTTGTTTTCTATAGGTAAAGGTATAGAGCTCATAACTGCTATTACCATTTTATTTCTGTTTTTTTTTGTTGGTCACATTGCCATGGAAAATTATTACGTTTTTTTTAAATTTTAAGAATTATGTCTTCTTCATCTTTGTATTTTAATGTATCTTTAAGTATTTTCGTTGGGTTAATATTTCGAACTTTATTTCGAATCTAATAGTGTTATTAGTTAATATCAAAGGTCATCCAACGAGTTGTCACGCAGATGAAATTGTTTTTATAAAAATACAGAAATAAGATAGCCTATTTTAACAAAGGAATATGTCTAAAAATGCAGTTAAATCAAATTTATGTATCTGATTATGTATCAAACTGAATTCTTCACAAAATACAGATAAAAGCAAGTCTAGTCGGTTTTTTGTAGACCCCCGATGGGAAGGTTTCGTCTCAATAATAATCCAGAATATTCTAGAAAGATTTTATATGATTGGGCCAATATGTGTCAGTCTCGTCTTTGATAGGGTGGTTAATTTCCCTTCCTTAAAAATATTAGCGCAAAGATTATTTTGCATCCCTAAGTCAGTCGGTCCAATACAGTAAGTCTGGTAGAATCTACACCGAGAAAAGTGACGGTCAAGCTACGTAGCAGGCTTCCGCCTACGCTACGGGCGGCTCGCTCCAAAAGCTCCGCCAAGTGCGATGAGTTGGTTTTCGTTTAAGTTAGTTTTGTGATCATTTTTCCGCCTAGTTTACCGTAAAAATATAAGTTAATTGCATTATAATACAGTTTGGTTCTTCGAGTTAACAGATTTAGCAATTAATTTAAAGACTTTTTAGTACAGTTTGGTTCGTTTCGTAATAATTTTAACAATTAATACCGTTTGCAGTTAGTTGAATAATAACGAGTAGAATTTAATTTCCAAATAAAAGTTAAAGTATAGTATTTCGTTTTATCAATTCATTAACTATTACAGTTTGTCGTTAGCTGACAATTTATGTAGAAAATTCAATAATAAATTGAACGTTTTTACTAGTGATTTTTTTTTCGGCGATTTAACGTTACAATAAATACATTGTGGCAGTACACAATTTCGCGCTAAATTTCAATACTGTTGCGTTGAAACAATTCTACCGTTTGGCAATAATACGTACTGCTTCTATTATGATATGAATCATATGAGTTCAAAGTTTTTTATTACTGACAGACAATAGTCAATCTATTAACGACATTATTCCCGCAAACTTCAGTTTCAACATCCAGTTATTGATTTGATCATCGTTACCAGTGTTCATAATTCTTCAATAGCAAGACCTTTTATGTAATTGGTGTGTACAGTTTATGGTGATTTGAGGTGAATATAAAAGGCATTATAGTGAAGTGAGGTCTTGAGTGATTAAATAGATATTAACATCTATTTAGGATTATCTGATGCACATTACTACTTAAATAAGTTTTTTTTTGTAGCTTTTAAGATTGTTTATATTCAACCATTACATTCAAATTGTTTGTATGTACTTATTGTTCTGACAAAGCTTCTTATAATTAAAATGATTTCATCTTACCATAGTAATTAAACTATGGTTTCATTGTTTATTAAACAATATTTCTTGAAGTTTGAATAAATCAATTTAAACTAAACATTGTGTGATGATGTTGGACCTTTCACTTGCGGAAGTTATTGAAACACATTAATCTACCTAATGTTAATTTGACTAATTACAATTAGTTACTGAATTCAATCAATATAATCAGAAACCTTTTTTTGTTTGCCGATTTTGAGAACGTATTAATGATTTGCAAGCAAATGGCGCCCATAATACTTATTATTTTTACCAACCCTGTTTTTCATTACAATCCATAAGCCATAGAGACCAGTACCTACGCCTGAGGGATAATCTGTCAATAAGAGATCTTTCGTCGGTGCATTAAAGTACAGTAAGTATCATTGTTCTTTTTCAGTGAATTTTTATTGACGTTGCAGTTGACGTCCACCGTGCGACGTTTGCTTGGTGTTACAGTAATCTTGTATGTTACAATTGATGCTAGTTCGTGTGGCTTTTATTTATTAGTTTAGTTAGAGTAAGTAAAACGTGTGTGTTTCATTGCCGCCATTGCGTGAGGCTTTTGTGTTCAGCTATTTTAATGTGTTTCAGCATTACTTGCATCTATGCATAGAATGCTACGAATATTTCTTCTTTTTAATTAAAGTGTCCCT
Source organism: Agrypnus murinus (assembly GCA_929113105.1). Taxonomy (NCBI): domain Eukaryota; kingdom Metazoa; phylum Arthropoda; class Insecta; order Coleoptera; family Elateridae; genus Agrypnus; species Agrypnus murinus. Next base: position 158,218,147 of record OV816025.1, read on the forward strand.
TCCCTAGCAGTGACAGCAGTGTGCTATTTGTTAATGCATATACAATTAAGAGTTTAAATAGTGATAGTGTGTGCATTGCTTAACACTTGGGGTCAAAGGGAAAGTTATTATGAAAGTTGTAAATCTAAAATTGTCTACAAAAACATACAATACGAGGTGCGTTTTTTATATGGTTTCCCCAGTAGGCCTAATCCATGTTTTATTTTTTAGAGATTTTATTATCAAAAACTACTACAATCGTCCAGTTGGTGGAATGAGAAGCTACTCGATCCACCACTAAATACCCACATCGGGAGGTTGAAGTGATGTTGCTTATTTGGAGTATCCTGTTCTAATGGGATTTCCATGTCATAATTGTCATTTTCGAGTTCAGTTATATTTTCCTCTAAAATGTTGGTGGGATTAAATTCTAAATTTTCATCTATATCATCATCTTCTAAAATCGTTGCAGTGGTATTTAAGCACGACTGACCATGGCAATAGCCACAAGCAGTTGAACAATTTAGTCCCTCTTCCCTACACCCAAGTTTGAACTTGGTAATAAACTCGACACAAATGCTGTTGAGCTGCTGAACAGGTGTCAGAGGAAATAAAGATAATTTTACAGTTATTTTCAGTTTTGAGGATTTAGCGAAGCTTAAACATCTGTATTTTATTGTCTATGAAAGTTTCTGGTATTGGATCTCCATACATAACATAACATAAAAAAATATTGTTTGTCTCAACTTTTCCTTTTCCTGGTTGTTAGGAAATGATGTTCTGGTGAGAATTTGTGCATCTAATTAAAATAACCAACAATTCAACATATTCCCCGACAATGACGGCGGTGTTTTGCGCTGCTCTTTCAATCGCTGTCTCAACAATGAGGACAGCGGCACTATACCGGGCTTGTTTGGCTTTGATGTTGGCATTATCTATTTTTTCCATGAGCATTTCAATTAACTGATTTTTATTAGATCGATTAGATAGGAACTTCTCTTGGTTTGTCAACAGAAACTTCTATAGACAATTACAGATATTTAAGCAGGATTTCACAGATATTTAAGCTTCGCTAAATCCACAAAACCTAAAACAGCTGTAAAATTATCTTCACTTCCTCCGACATCTTCAGCAGCTCAACTGTGTTTGTATCGAGTTTATTACCAAGTTCAGACTAGGTTGGGAAATAAAATCTTCAATTATTCCTTCGATCTAGTGGAACAAATGAAAAAATAAACAAATCGCATAATTAAGACCTTGTACAGCAACTGGTGGGGAAAACCTAGTTCCAAGACCTTTGGTCATGAATATCAAGCGATGCACACAGTGTAGCCTGGCGTAACTTCAATGCGCTTTTCATAACGACCAAACAAAGCCTTTAAAACAAGAAAATCCCACTGAGGGCGTTTTTCTAGCAAAGGTGTATAATGACTGCTCTATAGTGAATCTTGTACCACCACAAAAAACTGAACAGTGTAGGATGGCGATGTGTTATGCAGCGCTTAATTAATTTTTAATAATAATAATAATAATAATAATAATGTCTTTATTTACTTACAGGTTTACACCCAAATAGGGAAAAATATGAATTTACAAAAAAAACCTAATTACAATGTACTTAACCTATTGTGTTGTATATTAATCAGGTATATTCTCATGTTTATTTACAAGAACTTGACAAATAAACGATAATCCATTAAACATAATATCGCATTCTGCGCAAATTAAATTAAAATTACTACACATTACAGTAAGTGGACTACTCATTAACATATTGGTCCTCGCAAAATTATTGTAAAAGAATAAAGAACTTCTGCTGTTGTGTCTAGGTATATTAAAATTAATCTTTTGCAGTAAACTAGCACAATCCAGGTTGTTATGAAGTAAATTAAAAAGAAACTTAATACTTATTATGATTCTTCGTGTTTTCAAAGATATCATGTTAAATGTAATAAGTGAAGAAGAGTAATCAAAGTCGTGATTAGGATAAGTTCCAGTGGATAAATAATCGAAGAATTTCAAAAATCGCCGCTGAACAGATTCTAGATGTTTAATATGTATATTATAAATGGGATACCAAATAATTGAACCATACTCCAGAGTCGATCTCACAAATGCGAAATATAAGATTCGGAGGCAATGCTTATCTGAAAAATCCCTACAGTTTCGTAAATAAACCCAAGTACACTATTGGCTTTTAATACCACTTGATTGACGTGTTCAATAAAAGAAGATTTGTTATCAAAAACAATTCCTAAGTTCTTCACTCGAGTTGAACGATTTAATATTTCACCATTTACAACATAATCATGAATAAGTGGTTGGTGTATTTTTGCATACGAAACAATGGAACATTTATTTACGTTTAAATTTAGGCGATTAGCCAAAATCACATAGAATGTCGAAACAAATAAAGATTAGTAAAAGTTTCACAGTTTTATTAAAATATAACCTGACAATATTGTTTCGACAACTATGCTGTCATTATCAAAGGTAATATAATTATAAACAAACACGTCGCTAAGGTAGATACAAAAATAGGTAACTAGATAAAATAATAATAATAAGAATTAAATATCTAATACTTACAGTAACGGAGATTACTGAGCTCAAGTTGTTCATTCATTAAAGGTACCCTGAGTTTGTGTTTGTATATCTCAAAGGCTTCTAAAATGTCTAATTTGCGTTTGTTATTACAAAAATGTAGGAATTTAATATTATTTTGAGGAGTCATTGTGTGATTTTGTTCTAAAAGGTGTTTGACATAATTAGATTTTTCAGGATGTTTATTTTTGTAATGACGTACGTGTTCTTTATATCTTATGTCAAAATTTCGAAGTGTTTGCCGAATATATACCGAACTACAATAAGAACAATTTAAACGGCAAATGCCCGATTTCATATCATGGGTTCTGTCTTTAGCATTAAATAAAAATGAAAAAGTGTTAGTGTTGGTTTTAAATGTTATTTTATAATTGTTGGTTTTTCTTAGTATATGTGCGATTTTTTCTGATATTTTGCCAAAATATGGTATAGATATGTAATTTGTGTTTTCTGTTTGATTGTCAATGGGATATATTCTTTTGATAGCTAACCTATAATCTTTTTGTTTAATTAAAATGTCAATCATGTTCGGATTGTAATGATTTGTATGTGCTAGTTGTTTAATGGTTGATATCTCTTTGCTAAAATCTGGTTTTGTTAGTGGAATAGTTAAAGCTCTGTGTAGTAATGATCTGTAGGCTGCTATTTTGTGTGTTTTATGGTGACAAGATTCATTGGGTATTGTTATGTCTGTTTGTGTTGGTTTTCTGTATATGGAAAATTCAAATAGATTGTCTGCGTTAATCTTGATAGTTAAGTCTAGGAAGTTTATAGCCCTGTTTTGTTCTGTTTCTAGTGTAAATTTTATGTTAGGGTGGATACTATTAATAAGAATTAAAAATTCATTGATAACCTCAAAAGAACTGACAAAACAAGCTAAAATGTCATCAACATAACGAAACCAGAAGATAATGTGTTTAGAGAGGTTTAATTCAAATATTCGATCTTCGAATTTGTCCATAAATATGTTAGCTAATATAGGACTTAGAGAATTACCCATAGGTAAACCATCTTTTCGTAAATAAATTATTGTAACGAAGAGTAAACCCACATATGACGTCATCAAACATTCTAAGTGTATGAGTCATCAACTGTATGACTCATCAATGAACACCTGCGAGTATGACTCATCGACACGCCTCATCGACGTGACTAACAAAAGCTGCATGTATGACTCATCAACACGTCATCGAACATTCTAGATGTATGAGTCATCGTATGAAAGATATAAATTGAGTCCGCGGGTGAAAGGAGACAGTTAATGTTTAACCGGCGTCGTGTTGAAATGTGCTGTGAATAATTAGTTAGTAATTATTGTAATACTAATTATTGTAATAATAATAAATTTGTAAATACCTAACATTTATTTAAATGCTTTAGTTTGTTAAATAGTTTATAGTTATAGTGTTTTTAATTAAGTGCATTGTAAATAATCTTTTCTTTATTAATAGACGATTTAAACAGCATTTTGGTTATTATTTTAAAAAGAACGTTACATTATGTTATTAAAAGTGAAATAATTTTGACTTATACGAGGGTCAAATAATTGAATTAACTCTAACCTTTGAACTAATTCTATATTACTATTGATTAAGAAACTATCTAATAAAGGAATACATTCTTGTGGGGGTATTCTGGAGAACATGTTGCAAATATCAAAACTAACAAGTTTTGAATGTGGTGGAAGATGTATGTTTTGCAGCTTATCTACTAATTCTAATGAATTTCTAACCGAGTATTTCGATTTGTAACCTATCGTGTTAATAATCTGGTTTAGTTTTTTGGATAAAATGTGATTAGGTGCATTGATGTATGATACAACTGGTCTTATTGGCATATTCTGTGAAGTCAACAACAATTAGGGGTAAAAAGATTGCAATAAAGAGAGAGATAAGTCAGGGATAAAGAGAGTAAGGAACCAAAAAAGAAAAGGTTGGAGGATAACAGAGATAGACATACAAATGTCGAAAATAAAGAGGCTGACAAGTTAATGAAGAAAAATGCTACAAAGTAAGAAGATAATGAATCGAAAAAGAAAAGGTTGGAAGATCAGAAAAATAGACGTGGAAAGATTGGAAATAAAGCGGCTGATAGGGAGAGGAAGAAAAATGATAGAGAGAAAGAAGAAGAGGAATCAAAAAGAAAAAGGTTACGACAAACCTTGTGAACGACGAAATATTCAATAAGGGAATCATGTCCGTTCGTTGGTTCATATGTTCGTTCGTCGGCCAAGGTTACTCAACAATACGCTCAAGTATGCATGCATATAAACTGTTAATTCTTTACGGTATGAGTTAAAGACTACTTAAATAGGTGGGAGAGTGTAGGTGGCGGATCCCAAAAATTAACTTTTATAAGTAAAACTGTTTTCTTACTTCGTGGTTAGACCAGACGAGTGACATGACCAGAAGATGGTCGCTGATTTTTCAACGGGTATTATGCTAGTATAATTACAATTTGAAGGCAGCACTAATGTATTGCTAAATGTTCTTGTTGGACGCGACTGGGCTGGTAGAATTCTGAAGTCGCTTATTGAGATTACAAAGACTACAAGAGGCATCTGACAGATACATATCATAAATTTGCAAATAACCACAATTTTTATCTTTAGAAATATTAATTAAGATTCTTTTATTCTATTAACCTAAGTATAACATACCTCATCATTTTTTATATATTGTTTTACAACTTGGAAACTGTGTGATCCACAAGCATTGGAACATAACAAATAAGAATTTATAAACATATCCTTTTATATTTTATGTTCTCTACTTATTTATACATTTACACTTTTTATATATATTTTATCTTCTTTACTTTCTATCATTATTTTCTTGTTAACCTCTGTTGCTTTGTTTTAGTCAGCATATAGTATACAGTAGTAATTCAGACTAATAATAATAATAATAATTGCTACTACCCATTACCTAGCGAACCAGGCCCCAGAAGCTATGAAGCTTGTGCGGCAAGAATGGGTGATTATTTATTTAACATTCTACTAATTTACCAGCTTTTTAATTACCCTAAAAAAATCATTAAGATTATTTGCTCTACTTGTGACAAACCCAAATTTTCTTGTAATTAATTTACCTGATAATAATAAAGGATAGTTTTTGTTAAGGTTCAAGTGTACCCAAAAAAATTAACTGTACATTCAAAAATTCTAAACAAAATCACAGTGGATTTACGTATATTGTGAATAAAGAAGAGAATCATACTCTTAGAACATATGTCCTAAAAGTATGATCTCTTTTTTATTGGTTTTGTATTAGATTATTTATTAAGTTAATCTCAATTATTTATGATCTGGTTGTAAGCGTTCGGGGATGCCCCGGGGTTTGCCTCGGTAGGCGTCACTGTTCGGACACCAAATTTGTACGGGGCTTGCTTACGAAGTGGCGCAGTGTGGTTTTCGGCGATCGGCGGTAACTCTCGGGCGCCAGTTGTTTTAACGTGGTATGCTCCACGGAACCGGGTAACTGCTAGTGGAGAAAAAGTAATCCAGAGAACTGCTGGTGTCGCTGATGTCGGCCCTGTCTGAAAGGGAATCAGTAAATACGGTCAAGAGTCCTTACTATAATAATCCTTATGGCTCGGTCGGCTGGGCTGCTCCTTCTGAGACGGCTGGTTGGTTTTCCAGTTGAGGCTGAATCCCGGGATGGAATTGAATAAATAGTTGCTTGCACCTCTTTATATAGGCGCTCTCGGAACGTGGGGGAAATAGTAGGAGCAAGACAGAGCTGCGCACGCCATATACCGGTTAGGGAAGGGACGCGTGCTCTCGCTTGAGTCGGTCGCTTATCCGAACGGCGACTGATTGCAACAGTCGATAAGCACTTTTATTCTTACACCTAAAAATTAATTAACAAAATTTAGTAACTTCGTTACAAGTAATTTTTTTATTAATATTTTGGTATTGGAATTAATTTCTTATTGTTATTATTAATCGTTTATCTAAAGTAAACAAGTCATCATTTACACATGTTGGCATTTTGAGTAATACCAACTTTATGGCGAATTTGAGATTTTTGTGATAAAACAGATAACTTACATAATTTTAGTTTCAGCTTTAGGGTTTAATACTAGGTAATAAAAGTTTTACTATTTGGATTTTTTGATTTTCTTTCTTCTTCGTCCTATGAGATCGACCCCGGAGTCAAAGATTTTTCCCAAATCCAGAAGCTTATGTCATTCTGGACGGCTTTGCACAGTAAATGTCAGTACACCCTAATGAGTAGAGCAACGGGTAACTTTATCTACAGATCAGCCTGACCGATCATCTTGATTTGCAATTCCCCTCGTTCCTCGTCTAGAAAGGCGCCCATCTTCAATAAATGAATTTTTTGGTAGTATTTAAAATCACTTCTACCTACCAGCTTCTGAAATCTATTAGTTGCTAAAAGCTTCAATTATTTGCGAGTCTTACTACTCTCCTAAGTCTTGTACATCTCCTCAAATTGTCACACTGTAAAACTAAAACAATTTATTTTGTTGTCATAGTTTGTATAATATGCAAATACTCAGTAATGTCATGAAATTATTAGCTTTGATTTTTTAAATTTAATTATGTTTTTTTTTAGAAGAAATTATGTCACAATTTCATTCCTTAGTACATTTCTTGATGCTAGACACGCCAATCTCAATGCTAGTGTCGGTAAAAATTGTCTTTGTGCTAGATTTCATTTTAATATACAAAGCATATTAGAGTAGCTTGAAAATTCTGACGGTTGCACTGAACACCAAATTAAAATTTCTCTTTCTTCAGTTGTTACAGCGCATTGTTCCTTATATTAAATTTAGCGAACAGGTGTTTAGTGGAGATAAGCTAACACGAGTGTCACTGAAAGTAGATAAAAATGTCTGCCGTCTGTTGCATGCTAAAGAGAAGTATACAAAGAATGTAGGACGATGAGAATATTTAAATTTACATCCAGTTGCATGTAGATACGAAGTTAACATTGAAATATATTAAACATTAATATCAGATCATTCGTCTGCAGTCGAAGCATTTTGGTTTTGTACTTTTTCGGTGTTCTGTTACTACGAGCGGTTATATCCAATTCTGTAGCTGCTACTATTTGTTAGAACTACGTATCATAAATCGTTTTAAATTCTCAATTTGCTTTTATTGTTTACATTGCTGGAAATGCTCTTATTACTTTGTTTTGCGCTGCTCAGTCAATATTTATTAAAAGAAAATGTAAATTCTGCATTACATGTCAGTCTTTATTCGTGAATCTGGCAAACAATATAAAATGTATAAAGTTTTTTTTATTGGAAGCAATAAATAAAAGTAGTGACAGCCTTTTCTATCTAATAAAATTTTACATGCTGAAGACATTTTTGTAACGAGGAATGTGAATGAAGTGAACAATTTAAATTTTATATGTCATACAGTTCTTTCAGAAATTTTACATTGTACTGTAACGGAGGGTTACAAAGCTAAATGTGCTTTCAAGAGAAAAACATTTTCTATGACAAAGTAAGCAAAATAATATGGCTGGGTAGTTAGTTTATTCAGTACATATTTTGTTATTGCTAACTGCAGTAATATAAAATTATTAATGTTAGTCGAATAATTCAGACAATCTCATAGTAAAGATAGCACTGAATACGCCATCTCTAATCCAAGTAAAACATTAAAATTTTATGGTTTAACATTAATCTTACATTCTCAGAAAAGAGGATTAGTACCTTCTTTAAGAAAGTAAGGTTTGTTAGTTTTTTCTTCCAATAACGATTTGCTTGTAGGCAAGTTACGCGTGCTGATCAAATACAGCTCTTCAAATATAAGTTTAAATATTTATAAATTAAAATCGGATCTATTTTACCCTCAGGTTTCTATAAATATGGGACCAACTTAAGTCTATGCAATTACATTAATTTGTGGAGACCTATAGATACAAACTGTTCATTTTTCTTTAAATTTAGTGTCAAATTCTAGTTTTCTTTATCATTTCTCTCATTCTGAATTATGGAATCAATCTTCTTTTTTAATATAGGAGAGATTTTTAATATAGGAGAAAAGACTTTATGATAACCTATAATAAAAACAGTTAATTCCGTTAATTTCTAGAACTGGGTGAACGTGCAGACACACCGCGTTCGCCCATAAAACTGACTGGTTTCTACCCAACCCAGAAATCTGGACAATGGGCGAAACAGTCAGAAAATAATGTGTGGTAGAGCTTTAGGAAAGTGGTCTCGACAGATACTCATTAATGTTTCAGAGGAAGCTCTACAGACATGAGTACCGGTGTGGGTAGATTGGATTCTCGCCTAGGATAAAGTCCTTCAAGGTGCACATGGTCGTCCGCTGATTGATCTAGTCCGACGGAGGAGAATCCAGGTGAGGTTTATCCAGGTTAAGGGGGGGTAAACTCTGGCCGATGGAAAGCTGCACGCCACCAGGTAGATTGGATTCAGAGAAGGGAGTATGAGAAGCATATGGCTGTGGTTGTGCAGTTCCAATCTTGTGATTCAAAGAAACCGTCTCGAACCACTACACTTAAGGAGTAGTGATGCGAATACACAGCTTCTCAATGCTCAAGACAACTTCACCTTAAAAGGTACATACCCGTATTCGACTTAGATAGAATTAAATGAAGCACTGACGAGGGCACACCAGGCCCAAAACATGCCATAACCGTCCAAGCCCAGCCACATTGAGGTTGGATTTGTCGGACAGTGGCCCCACAATTGTGGGGAAAATCCAAAGCTAGACTAGGGGTCATCTATGCCGGGAGATAGGCCTCGACGAGTCAGTACGTTTATAACTCTGGTACTAGCCTGGAGAGCTAGGTAGAGGTCTGGATAGGTATACCTCGCTCCCAGCAGTGTACTGGTAGCTTCCGCAATAACATTAGTGCGCTAACTGAGCGTATCTGTATTCGTGTCCCCACAAGGGGGACCGTGGTAATAGGTATCTAGGCGCGCCACGTTAAAATAACGCTACCGGAATGGATTGCTCCATCCTTTAGTGGTAGTCACTTATAATCTCCAGGACTCTAGAAAAATATGTTAAGGGAAGCACATTAGAAACCACATTAACTTCACGAATTATTTAGTGAAAAAGTCTTCAGAAGCATCTGATACTTCTAGTGCATTTAAGTGAAAGGCACGAACATTGAGTCGCACGTTTTTATCAGTGTACGCAATGGGCCAATACAATAAGCTGTGGACATCATCATTAAAGCTCCAATTACAGATGCAAAGAGATGCATTCGTCAGTGTCAGTATGAGCTAACTTAGACGAGTTAAACTAAGAGAAAGTACACCTGGAAGGAAGTGTCTCAACCAGAATACAGGAAAATCCAAAATATTCCGATTTATCAAAGCCAAAGGTAAGTTAGAAAATCTAATTAAGTATTTCAAAATCAATTGAAATTAAGAAAAAGGCCCTACCGGAATTTATACTCTATACTACAGTGTTTCGTATACTCTATACTACAGTATACAGAGTATTTCGATTTGTATCCTATGATGTTAATAATATGGTTGAGTTTCTTGGACAAGGTGTGATTAGGTGCGTTGATATATGATACTACTGGTCGTATAGGCATGTTGTGTTTATGTGTTTTAATCAGTCCATATAGCTTTGGTGGTTGTGGGTTTTTATGTATGATTTGTTGTTTTTCTTATTCGTTAAAGCAGATATTGCAGTTTGCTAAAGCTTGTTTTATTTCTTTTTGGAATTTTGTAGTAGGATCTTTGTTTAAAACATCTAAAATTTCTTTATTAATAAAATCATTAACCTTTTGTGTGTAAACATCTTTCGAAAGGATTACCAAAGTGTTACCCTGATCTGCTTTAACAGAAATTAAATCGTTTTCTGTAATTTTATGTCTGATAGATTGAAGTAACAGGTTAGATGTTTTATTCTGTGTTTTGTCCTTTTTCAAAGATATTTCCTTTATCAGATTCAAGATTTGGAATTTTGCATAACTGTTGTGATCTTTTCTGAGTATAGTTTCACATTCAACAGCCAAGATTTCTTTAATTTTGTTAGTGAATTTTGGAAAAGGACAAAATTTGAAGCCTTTGTTAAGAAATTGTGTTTTTCTGTCATTGAATTGAAAGCGCGTGACGGGATTTGATCCTTGCTGATAGCCAAAGTTACTAGAATAGAGAGGGATATATACGAAAGTTACCGAGAGAGAGCTAGAGATAGCTAAATAAATAATATATTTAAACATTGATGTTTCATTTGCTAGCATGATTAGGGTTAAGGGAGAAGGGTGACTATATGAAAGATAGATCGTTATCCGCGAGAGAGAGCTTTAAATTCTTGATCACGTTGGGTAGAAAGCTTCATTAGAATACAATAATTTTGATCACGTGGTTACAGGGCAGGCGTAAACTTTTGCGGGTCCGGTTTCAAAAATGAACTTGTCATAAAATAACTCCTAAATAAATAATTTATTATAAACACATTATTACATATTACAATAGGATCATCGAGTTGTTTACGAAAACGCTAAGTCGCGCATGAGCGCATTTTCTCTTTCGCTTTTCTGCGCATTCCGAAAATGAGGTTCCTTACCACCTCGTGCTCTGTCTAACTGTTAAACACACAGTGTGCGATAGCTCTAAATAGACAGTTCTAATCGCCACTGCGATGGGAGACTTTACCGTCTTCCATTGTCAGTTTCTCCATTGTAAAAATCAAATATTAACAACTCCGTAACAAAGTTTACTAAATGCAAATCCGAAGTAAAAAAAGTTCAAGTTAAAACGGTCGAAATAAACTCGCCCGATGTTACGTCGCTCCTTTTATATGAAATGAACAATGCTCCTAGCGAAAGAAGTGTCGCCTTGTAGCTCAGGTTGTGCTACTCCAATGGAATTTCTATTTTCCTTAATAATAATGTCAATAGGATCATAACATAACATTGTAACTATAATTTAAAATAATCACGTTTGATTCATAATTAGCAATGCCTTTCTTCGTAATTACTAATAAATCCCAAACTTTCTTTGCTCATATAAATGCTATAAAAGACATAAGTTGGCCATTTTTCAAAATAACTTTAAACAAATGGCAGGCGTGTTTAAAGAGAATATATAATATAGTTACTTTATTATATTATCTACTTTATATTAGCATAATATTCGTTGGAAAATCAACGTCGTGTGGAGGAGCCACAGTTGAAAACGCGCCATCGATCGCTGACAATCAGCGTATTAACTTTGTAATTTTTGTAAGCTCAGTTGTTGTAAAAACTGTTGAATTTCGAGAACCACTGATTCGATTTTGATGCCGTTTTCACAATTGATAGCTTGTTTCTTAGAGAAGGTTTCTATGTTGTTGTTGTTGTTGTTCAGAGGATCTTGCAAACGTCGTGTAATAAGGAAAGTGTGAAATAAGTAATTAAAAAAATTGACTCAAACAGGGACAAAACGCTTTACGCTGCAAAAATGATAAGAGATAAAGACAAACTGTAAGCGAACGAAATGTAAATCTCAAAAAGATCTACAAAAAAGTCCGGGATGGCATTAAGGTATCTCTTACAGAATACTCACAATCAAGATTTTTATAATAGTTATTTTTGCGGAAAACTCTTCTCGCCTTGGAATGTTGCCTTACTCCGCCCCTGGATGAAATGCTGGTAATTTCTGTATTTTTGTAATTTCAGAATTGTTTCAAGTATAATCTGTGAAAATTTGAAGTTTGTAGCTTAAGCTATTCAAGAGATATATAGCCATAACGATGTTTTAAGAAATGCCTCCCCTTGCGACCCCTCGGGTTTTTTAGGATTAAAAATATAGTCATGCCTCCCTCTGGCGTAAGGCCCACCTGCCTGTAAAATTTCAGCTTCCTAGGTCTTCTAGTTTTCGAGATGTTTTTCGGTGGACATCGTACATCGGAACTGGCTATTATTATATTAGGATAGTCGTAGGGTAATAGTCTATCTGCTGACTGTATTTTCTTCACTCTCCGATCGTTAAGGTTCTTTCCAAAAACGCGTGTTGAAATTTCCAAAATTAAAATCCATATCGAATGCTTCAGAATGTCTGTTAAAAAATACTTATTCAATATCTAATATATCCAAAATTCATACAATTTCAAGAAGTATATTAGGGATAATTCTCCCAAATAAAAACTAAGAAAATTAAAAAAGGAAATATTTAAATCTGGATGAGACAGAATTTATTAAAAAGGAAGAATTAATTTAATTAACAGAGGACGCTTATCTCACCAGATCGGACTTTATTAAATCGAAATTATCTGATATAAACAAAAACGTTCAATCGTGTTCTGAAATGGGTTGTCGTGTTATGAAATGTAAAATTTTAATTAACAAGTAATATCGATATTTCATTTCAAAAAATTCGTATTAAATAAAATGTAATATCAAATTTTAAATTGTGGTAGTGACAAGCACTACAACAAGCAAGCGTTCTACATCAACAAACTTATGTTTGTTTTTATATAGTAGAGTTTTATTTAGCTAGAAAGTCCCTTAGTTTTTATTTTCATTGGTCATACCTTGTAAAAATTAACAACCTAGCGCATGTTGTAGTCTATACCTAAGTTAAACAGACTTAGTTGTCGTTAAAAAAAATAATTGTGCGGCTGGCGGAAGTGGGGGTTTTTAAAAAAAGGGTAAAATTTGTATTTCATTTATTGCAGGACATCACTCGCTATGTTGTTGCATAACTGCGAATGGTTAGCTCGATATTTATGTTGTTTAAAAAACATTTAAGATATGCAATTACATAGTTTCTTACGGGAACTCCCACTTTTAAAGTAGATTTTCTCAAAGCCGAACTTTTAAGGTTTAACAAACTACATTTAACACTTCTTCTTTTTTGGCTCGTTCTGGGGGAATAGTTTGCCTCTTTACAGCTCACCTAATCCATTTGATTGTGGTGGATTTATACCCGTTCAATTTAACACTTAATATCTTCGAATCTAGTACATGTTTTGAAAGAATCACTGGAATAAACGTTTTGCGTTGATTTTCTGTGAACAATATGGTGCTTTTATTTTTATCATAATAGGTGTAATACAAGCGATGATATTTGCAATACAAATAAAGAGTACCGCTATGGTATACCGCTCTTGGTAAAGGGAAAAGGATTTTATCACGCTAATAATGCATACATGAAGCTACGTTTCGCCGACGGTAAACAAAATATATTTTCTGGTGCGTTTTACACATTGCATACCAGTCAGTGGCGTATTTATTTATTTTTTCTTTCTTAAATTCATACAAGCAAAAATATTCATCAATAGATATTCACATATTTATAATTAGCAAGCTATTGCTACATTAAGGCACTACATTGTAGGATACTACAGAAAATTTCTATATAATAAATTAAATACGCCAACTAAGACAAGGCAAAATAAAAAAATCAAGTCTTAGATTTTAAATTATTTTCTAATAAATCATGGAACTACATATTTAGGTACCTATCCTGTTTTCATGGATTTTTTATGAAATCACAAAGACAAATCAAACTCAAATTAAAAATACATGTGTGCTATCACTTATTAACTATTTGAGTGGTAGAAATTAAAAAAAATAAAAAACTTAGTAAACGTATTATCTGCTTTTGGTAAATCATTTATCTTGCTTTTGTATCCTCAGGGCGTTTGCACATGGCGATGCAATAAAATTTAGTTTTTATACAGAAACAAATTTTCAGTAAGCAATCTGCAAAAAGTTAAATTACAACTAATTACATAACACCATGAAATCATTTGAGTACAATTTGATCAACAATTTTTTATTCAAATCTCCAATCCCTACATCGCTTAGAGTGTTTTAGCTTGAAAAACTTTATATGTCTACGTTAAAGTAAATGTCCAAGAACGGAAAAGATCTATCGCAGTTCATGAAATATGACTGTATTAAAAATAGCTTACTTAGTTTCCATGCTATGACGGTTTGCGATACTACCAGTCAATTTACTGGGATAAGAGAATAAACAGGAGATAGTTTGATACAGCATTGCAGCATTGTATTCGTAGTACAATTATCAAACTAAAGAGTGGTTGAATAGTTTTTTTAAATTATAGATTGCAAAAAGTGCAAACTAGAATGGTTCTAGTTCTCGTAACCCAGGAATCAGTAGATACCTTAAAATATCTCTGAATACATCCCATTGTAAAAAAGGTATGCAAATGCTAATTACATGGTGTTATGTAATTAGTTGTAATTTTTTGCAGACTGCTACACGAAAACTTGTCCCTGCATGAAAAATAAACTTTGTTGCATACTAACATGCCAATGTTCTAGAGGATGCAAAAACAAGAAAAATCGTTTAAATCAAAAGCAGACATCCAAGCAGATTCGGAATCCGAATGAAAGCGTTTACTAGGATTTTCTTTCTTTATTTCTACCTCTTAAATAGTTAATAGATAATTGCACAAAATGTATTTTTAATTTAGGTTTGATTTGTCTTTGCGATTTTTAAAAATCCATGATAAAGATAAGTAAGTTCTTATTTTCAAAAGTTTCTAATATTTTTATGATTTTATTAAAAAATAATTTTAAATCTAAGATATGATTTTTTTTATTTTGCCTTCTCTTAATCAACATATTTAACTTATTACATACAAATTTTCTGTGATTACATGCAAAGTAGTACCTTAATAGTACCTATAGCTTACTAATTGTAAGTATGTGTAACCTCAGATGATGTCCTTGGACGGCTTTTATTTACTGATCAATATCTTTGCTTGTATAGATTTAAGAAAGAAAAATAAATAAATACGCCACTGTATGGTATGCAATGTCTAAAACGCATCAGAAAATATATTTTGTTTACCGTGGTCGAAACGTAGCTCCTTGTATGCATTATTAGCTTGATACAATCCTTTTCCCTTTACCAAGAGCAAAAACGAGACGTGGTACTCTTTACTGGCTTTGCAAATATCTTGTATTATACCTATCGCAATAATAAAAGTAACATAGTGTTCAACATAGCGAGTGATGTCCTGCAACAAATAACATAAAAAAATATCACCCCTTTTTTACTAAAACCCCTCTACCACCCCACCACACAGTTACTTTTCTTGACGACAACTATATTCTGCTTAACTTAGGGATAGACTACAACATGACTAGGTTGAAAATTTTTAGAAGGTATGCCCAACGTAATGAACGATTTCAGCCTAATAAAACTATAAAAATTAAAACTGCAGGTCGATATCAAACGAACCAAGTATGTTTTTCAAAATAACACCCACCTTACATAAAATTTGATAAAATTTAGTAGATCATTGATAAAATGAAAACGATTTGAAAACTTTGAAAATCGGTCAAGTCGTTTATAAATTACGAGCTTCTAAAGATCCCTCAAAAATTAAAAAAAAAACAGGTACATAGCTTCACTGAATTTTTAGCGTGACTTGGGGGAAAACAATTAATAACTTTCTTTTTAAGATGGAACTTAGTTCGTTTTCTGAAAGATTTTCTTTCAGATAGACATGTAAAAGATACTATCTTGTACTTGTCCTCAAAAGTGACTAAGACTGGCTGCAGACTTATCTAGCAAAACTGCTTTAAGCAAAAACGTTTTCGCTGAAACCAAAAACATTTTGTTGTGTCAAAAAAACAAAAATGCTGCTTAAAGCAGAAACGTTTTCGCTGCAAGCAAAAACATTTTGTTCTGTCGAAAAGCGCTTCCCATAATTTTAATAATTGATCAGATTTTTGTTATGATGAATCTTCAGCGTATAAATTATAAATTGCAGGTCTTTGTTCAATCAAAACAATTAATTTTTCTGCGTCTATTTTCATACTAATAATAAAAATAATGAATTCACAAAAATTCTATTGTGTAGCAAAACAAATAATAAAACACACTAGTTTAATACATTTATTCGCTACTAACGTTGTACAAGCGTGCACCCTCTTACACGGCATGTGCTTGACTGCCGAGGTCTGCATGTTAAAGCGCAGACGCTACCTGGAACTTGGAACTAACCAACTTATATTAAGGGGTGGTCGGTGACGTCAACCGTTAGGCGCTGCCAACCACTATAATTTCGGCCAACCTGACAGTTGATCGTCCTCGATCAAAAGTGAGAAAAAAACAAATAACATATGAAAAATAAACAAAATGAAACATATGAATGTTATATAACAAATATAAATTTAAACCTAAGTAGTACAATTCTAATGATTATAAAGTTTAGTTTACGGCTGTAACCATAATCTCATATTTTCTGGTGTACATGTGCCTTCAAAAGATTTTTGGGTTATCTGAAATCCCTCAATATCTTTAACAATGTATCTGTCATTTTGTAAAACTTTAATTACTTCGTAGGGACCACGGTATTTCGGTATTAATTTTTTGTTAACACCTACTGTAGTATCTACGTTCTTAATCAAAACATAATCACCTTGCTTATAATTATAAGGACTTTTATGTTTCTTATCATAGTGGCGCTTATTATAAGCTTGAACTTTTTTATTCTGAATTTCTGCCTGTTCCCTAATATCTGATAAATCAATATTGGTATCAGTATTAGTTACTAAATAATTTCTTAATTTATCATTAACATCTCTTTGATTAATTCCAAACAATAGCATTGATGGAGAAGTTGCAACAGATCTACAAATACTATTATTGATTGCAAATTCGACATCGTGCAAATACCTATTCCATTTATTTTTACATTCAGTTAATTTAGATAGCATAGGCGTAAGATCACGATTAACACGTTCAATTTGCCCATTCGATTTTGGTGAAGCAGTAGCAATTTTAACATGAATTACATCATATTTGTTTACAAAATTGGTAAATTCCTGAGAAGTAAAAGCAGTTCCCCTATCAGATACAATTCTAACAGGATAACTATAATTAACAAAATACTGTTCTAACTTGTGTATAACTTCTACAGTTTTGGTGGATTTAACATCATAAAGTTTAACAAATTTTGTAAAACTATCAATAATTTCAAAAATATATTTCTTGTGATCACCGGTTGGTTCTAATGGACCATAGTGATCAATGTGAATGGTTTCAAACGGCTTATTACCTTTCGGAATATTATGTAATGTTCCTTCACCTTTACCAAAATTAGTTGAATAAGTAAGGCATTTAATACAATTTTGGATGTAATCTTTAATTTTGCTTTTCATTTCTGGAAACCAATACACCCTATTTAAATATTCTAGGGTTTTGTCTATCCCTAAGTGTCCTAAATTATCGTGACAATTAAAAATCACATTTCTTTCCATGTTTCTAGGAACATAAAACAGAATTTTATTTTTAAATTTTCGATACACAAGACCATTTTGTAATTCAAAATCTTTGTCTTCCAAATTCTGAGTCTCTAAACGACTTTTTATTTCCGAAATTTCTTGATCTAAATTTTGCGCAATTGATAAATTTTGTTCGAATGTATTCTCCTCTAACACCAATACACTATTACTACGCGAAAGTGCATCAACGTGTCTCATTCTTTTGGCATCCCTGTGTTGTAATTCATATTCATAATTTTGCAAAATTAAAGCCCACCTATTAATTCTTGGATTAATTTCTTTTTTGTTTAACGCTAATTTAATAGAATTACAATCAGTTATAATCTTAAACTTAATTCCTTGAAGATAAACATGAAACCGATTTAGAGCATTTATAATAGCCAATAATTCAAGTTCATAACTATGATAACGTGATTCAGTTTCGGTAGTTCTCTTACTGAAATAAAACACTGGCTGGAAGAAATCATTACTTTGTTTTTGTAGTAAAATAGCACCATAACCCTTTGTGCATGCATCGCAGTGTAACTCTGTTTCTAGAGATGACTGATATATTGACAATATAGGACCTTCAACTAGCATTCTCTTCAAAGTATTAAAGCTATCTAATTCGGTTGGACCAAATTCAAAAACGTGTCCCCTTTTTAATAAATCATACAAAGGTTTTGCAATAACAGCAAAAGAATTTACAAAACGTCTAAAATAGCTCACTAATCCTAAAAATCGCTGAACCTTTTGAACAGAGTCGGGAACTGGATATTGTTCTACAGCTAACGTGTTTCTAGGATCAGGACGTATTCCTTGATTACTAATAAGGTATCCCAAATAAATAATACTGGAGTTAAAAAATGAACATTTATCAAATCTTAAATCCAAATGATTTTCAGACAATAAAGTCAATACCTTTCTTAATATTTTAAAATGTTCGTCAATAGTTACGGTGGCAATTAATATGTCATCTAAGTAGATCAATATTTGATTTTGCCTTATTAAATGTTGAAAAATTGTGTTAATATATCGTTGAAAAACAGAAGGAGAATTAGCCAAGCCAAAAGGCATTTTAAGGTACTCAAATTGCCCTAAAGGTGTAATAAACGATGTATATTTAATTGAACTTTCAGCAACCCTTACATGATGAAAACCGTTTTTAAGATCTAAGGATGTATAATAATTTTTCTCTTTCAGCAAGTCTAATTGATCATTAATTAAAGGTAATGGGTAATGATCCCTAATGGTTAACTTATTTAGGTGACGAAAATCTACACATAGCCTCAAATCTACATTGTTTTTCTTTCTTACAAGTACTATGGGACTACAGTATTGTGAATTACTTTCTCGAATTATACCATTTTGCAAAAGATCATCTAAAATGGCTCTTAATTTTTCTTTTTCAGCAAATGATAACCTACGAGGCCTATATGAAAATGGTTGTTCGTGCTTTAAAGCAATAGTCATCTCATAATCAATTCCAGGTTTATCAGGTTTTTCATTGTCTAAATAATTTTCCTTAATTAAACATTCTAATTTGTCTCGGTTAAAATTATCAAGATTTTCATTTATTTTTATAATTGATTTATTGGAATCGTTTAAAGATTCTACTTGAATATTCATAATCTCATTCTCAACAGTTAATTCATCTCTATTTTCCACCTTTTCAACCAAAAGTTTTCCGTTAGCTAATACAATTTTGAAATTGTTTAGACAAGTAAAGTCTCGCCCTAACACTATTGGTGAAAACATTGTATTACTAGCTACTACATATAAATTAATTGGCACTTTTACATCATAAATTAAAATTTGATCATTATAAGTACCTACAATATTTAATTTAGATCCATTTATACCTCTAAAATTTGGTTCATCATCATCAAGTGATTTGATACAAGATTTTGGTAAAACATCATCTCGTACAAAACTAATCGGACTACCTGTATCCAACATAGCCAGAACATTTATAATGCAGCTTGCACTTCTAAGTTGCACCTGTAGTTCATACGCCTGAGTCGGAAATATTGGATCGATGGTCATCGTTACCTCCCGATTTCCCTGTTGCACCACGGAACTCCGCTTTGGACAGTTCTTGCGTTGATGTTCCTTGCTGCCACAAACATAGCATGAACCATAATCACGTTTTGGTTTAACACACGATTTTGCAGTGTGCCCAATTGCACCGCAATTATAACACTTAACACGCGAATCACTTGTGCTTTCGGATTTCACTTCTGATTTCACAGAAACACTCCGTGGTTCACTAATTTTTCCACTAGTACCAGGAAACACAACCGTTGACGATGCTCCAACCTTCTTCTGAAATGCCTGTCGCGATTGCCACTGGGAAGCAGCACTCTTCTTAACCTTTTCATAAATTTCTAGTTTTTCTCGTAATTGTTTCAAATCACGTGCTTCATAAAGCATAGTTTTCCGGGATGGGTCGTCTTGAATACCCTCAATAATATAATATATTAATGAATTATTATCAATATTTCCTCGAGACGCGATTTCCTTCATAACCAAAAAATATTCATAAAGCGACTCGTCCCTTTTCATTTTCCGATTAACTAACATCGAATGTAGCTCCGCACCATTGATCCTTTTCGAAAATTCATCTAATAAACATTGTTTTAATTGTTCCCACGATTTTATTCCTTTTTCACCCTGAATAAATAGTTTCGCCAGTCCTGATAGTGATTGCTTAGCGAAAATTAATTTTTGTAAACCGGACCATCCCAAGAGTATAGCCGTTTCCTCGAAATCTTCGATCCATGTTTCGATTGGGTACAATTCATCACCACTAAACGAACGAATAGTGCCTTCAATGTCTTTAAATGTCAATGAAAATTTAGGATTTGCTGACAATTGATTTTGCATAACTGAATTATTAACGGCACCCGCACTTTGCATACCACGCAAATTTGAATTTTGCGCGCCCGGTAAAGTCGTTGTAATTCCCGCTCTCGGTAACGTAAACATATTTCCCCCGCTTGGCAACGGAAACACATTTCCCGCGCTCGGCGTAGGCCACGAGACGCCTCTACTACGCGATGAAAAATCTTCCACTCCTACATTGTTTAATAAATTACGCGTGCTTGGGTTAACCGCGGCTTCTTCCAAATCGCTTTCTTCATCATCGCCCTCTTGTTCATTGTCACTACCATGATCACATAACAATCGAATGTCACATAAATGTTCACAGATTCTACGGGCCACATCTTTCGCCGTTCCCGCGTAATCTAAAGATAAAATGTTGCATATCGATGCAAGGTCACCAAATAATAGTTCATCTACTGCCCACTGCACTTTTTTATTAAATTCTTCTGACCCTATTTCAAAATTAAAGCCGGCAAACTCTCTCAGTCGTGCTCGGTTTCGACGATCACCATCAGCCTCAAACACGAATTTATGAAATGCCTTAATTGCTTTTACCGAAGCTTGTTTAATTGCGTCTTTTACCCCGGCGATTTCAGCTAAAGTAGCCCCCGCTTCATTAACGAAATCACTTGCATCCATCTTGAACTAAAAACTGTCGTGACGCGTGCAAACTAAATTTGACTAGGCAAATTTAAAAACAACGCAATTTTTTCCCGTCTTAAAACCAACTCGTTGATTTCACTGGTAATTTCACCGGCTACACAACACCAAGTGTAACTAAACACTGTACCTGTAACCATGTACCTATCACCTATAACCCCACACCTGATATTGTAGCAAAACAAATAATAAAACACACTAGTTTAATACATTTATTCACACTAGTTTAATACGTTTTCATTTGTAACTAATATTACAAATTAAAATGTTAATTGAATAATTAACCGATGTCCTTTTCAATTTCTAGGAATTTTATGAATACTAGGTACGTTTTCGTAATAACAAACTTAAGTACTATATCAATAGATATTTACATACAAAAAGTTAATGAATTTATTAATAAAGAAAATTTAGAAACTTTAAACAAAAACCCAACCACAAAATTCCAAAACGAAATAAAACAAGGTTTAGAAAACTGCAATATCTGCTTTTCAGAATTAGAAAAGCAACAAATCATTAATAAAAACCCACAAATACCTAAACTGTATGGATTAGTCAAAACACATAAACAGAATATGCCACTAAGACCAGTTGTATCATACATAAATGCACCTAATCACATTTTATCCAAAAAACTGAACCAGATTATTAACACGATAGGTTACAAATCGAAATACTCTGTTAGAAATTCATTAGAATTAGTAGATAAACTGCAAAACATACATCTTCCACCACATTCAAAACTTGTTAGTTTTGATATTTGCAACATGTTCTCCAGAATACCCCCACAAGAATGTATTTATTAGATAGTTTCTTGATCAATAGTAATATAGAGTTAGTTAAAAGGTTAGAGTTAATTCACTTATTTGACCTTTGTATAAATCAAAATTATTTCACTTTTAATAACATAATTTATTTACAAAAGGATGGTTTACCTATGGGTAATTCTCTAAGTCCTCTATAAGCTAACATATTTATGGACAAGTTCGAAGATCGAATATTTGAATTAAACCTCTCTAAACATATTATCTTCTGGTTTCGTTATTTTGATTACATTTTAGCTTGTTTTGACAGTTCTTTTGAGGTTATCAATGAATTTTTAATTCTTATTAACAGTATCCACCCTAATATAAATTTTACACTAGAAACAGAACAAAACAGGGCTATAAACTTCCTAGACTTAAATATCAAGATTAACGCAGACAATCTATTTGAATTTTCCATATACAGAAAAATCACTCAATGACTCCTCAAAATAATATTAAATTCCTAAATTTTTGTAATAACAAACGCAAATTAGACATTTTAGAAGCATTTGAGATATACAAACACAAACTCAGGGTACCTTTAATGAATGAAAAACTTGAGCTCAGTAATTCTCCGTTACTGGAAGTATTAGATATTTAATTCTGATTATAGCGATGTGTTTGTTTATAATTATATTACCTTTGATAATGACAGCATAGCTGTCGAAACAATATTGTCAGGTTGTATTTTAATAAAACTGTGAAACTTTTACTAATCTTTATTTATTTCAAAGTTATTTATAACTTCATAATTCGAGATAATAATTTTAAATTATTCTGGAAAAAACAAATTTATTTACGAATCACTGAATGAATCTTCCTATTAAGGTGGGTTTCTTCGGCGAAAAATCTCTAAACTTTATATATTTCTATTATTAATAAGCAGTAGCTTGTATTAATAAATTATATCATAATTTAACATGGTAACTGATCAGTGCTGCAGAAACTGTCAAGTAATATATATTATGTAATTAGGAGTTCAAGCGATACTTTAAATCCAAGAAGATGTATAACGCCGAGGCGCCAGCCGAGGCGTTATAACATCTTCGAGGATTTAAAGAAGCTTGATCTCCGTATTGCATAAGTTGTTTTATTTTATTTCGTATTTCCATCCTAATTTCTCCCTTTTAAAATCCATCCGAATTTATTGTATAAAGAAGATCAAGAACGTCTTGAACTCCGGTATCATTGACAACGGAGATCAAGATATACTTTATATTACTAATTGTGGTATATAATAGTATATTAAAGAACAAGTTTTATACGACATGATTTATTGCACGAATGCTAGTTTAAAAAAAGACCGTGTAGCGGGAGTTTTTTAAAGCATGAGTGCAATAAATGTCTTATAAAACGAGTTCTTTATACTATTTTTTGTACTTTGCACCTCTTTTTTACTAATTTTATCCGTTTTAAAATAAAAATTCGCACTTTTAAAATTTGGGGAATTTTATCGTGGTTGGTACCAACAATCGATAAATGTCAAATTTTGACATTTGAAAATTCAAATTTTAATTTAACAATGATTTCAATGACATTTCATTTGTCATGGTTCATGACTGACAACCTCGAAAAACTAAATTACACTAGTGCTAATTCGAAACTCAAATGAGCTAGTTCAGCACTACTTTCGGTTCTGAATGAGCCTTGATATAAACGCAAAGTACAAAAAATATTTGCTAAGAAATAAAAAGGGAAGTCAATTCTTTGAATTCAATAACAACACTGTGCTACACATGAAAAGTACAAGACCTCCTACCTATATCAACGGTTTGATATTGAAGAATAAAGGCTTTTCATACTTGCAGAATTTTTCCATCACTTCGAGTTTCTTTTCCCCAGCCTGCTGAATGTAACCTCATCCAGTTTTGGTGCTTTGCACTACTCTAATGACCAGAACTTAGTTGAAGAATCGAGGAAATTTCAATCTTTCTTCTGCTTCCGCAGAATATCTCCGAAACTATGTGTTTTACGACAAACATGGTTCGATTTAATTTTAAAGTAGACTAGATTTGCTACAGTTTGAGTGCCGAATGACTTTGCGGAACCTAACAGTTGCCAAGATACAGTCTCTTCTAAGTTTTGGTAATTCTGATCATCATTAATGATCAAGCCAGTTTTGGGAAATGAAGGGTGTTGATAAAACCAGTGTCTGAGCTTATCCATGTTCTCATTATCTCAAGTAAGACTTCATATCCACGTGTTTCTCAGATGTTACTGAGTTTATATCACAGTATTTCTTAACTTCATCAAAGATGTTCTGAAGATGTACTTACCATTTCTAGAGTCCATCGAGTAAACACACTGTCTATGATTCCACGATCACGGGTCAGTCCTCCAGAGCTTCTCATCGTCTTCATCAGTGTTTGTTGTATGGTCATATCTGACCATATACATGACCAAGATTTTTTTGTGCATTTGATGGTGAAATATCCCTCAGTTGTAAATTTAGTGTATTTAGCAGCATCCAATACTTTTTTCCAATTATGTCAACATATCTTACAAATAGAAATGTGCACCCTCGACATAAACAAGTGCATGAAAGAATAGCAGCATTTTTTGGACGAAAACAAGAAAAAGAGTTCAGTTTTCCATTCTATCCTAGCTGTTTCTCTGCAACACTCAAAGTGTAGCAAATCTAGTCTACTTTAAAATTAAAAATAATCGCTTTCTCTGTAAAACACATCGTTTACAAGATATTCTTCGAAAACCGAACAACTGTCGAAACTTTCATTTATTTTTCAATATGGCAGTGATCAAGGTCGTAAATTTTAATTTTTAATAAGGTCCCCAACATACAAAACATATCTAAAACTCAGAACTATCCGATCTTCTACAAGGTAAGGCCTGTTTTTCTGCCAGATTGACTGGACTATTAATACAAATTTAGGTTTTTCTAAAAATAATTGATACATTCTTTTATAAACTTTATCACTGAAACATGAAAAATCTCTGAAAATATGATATGCCAATGGACTAAAGTGAATCCTTTAATCCTGAATGTGTAATTTATTTTCTCGAGTGTAAGCCAGTGCAATAAACACACGGGAGACTAAAAGGCTCTTTAGTTTTATGATGTATACGCTATTTTCTGCACGACCTAAAGAACTTCATCGCAAAATCCCCGAAATTTTCGAACATACTTTTACAGGCCATTCTGACAATTGAAATTTCTTAACACCAAAATCACATAATTTCAGCATAGTAGGTTAGGTTTCCTTGGATATAACGCGATTATTTTACTTTACTCCCTAGGGAGTAACACAGCTACTTTTCTGTCTCTTTTGATGGAGTGAAGTAGAGCTTTACATATAGGCCGTACAAAAAAGTTTTGTCGTGTCTGTTTTAGGCTATAACTCAATCATTTCTTTACCGATTTTCATTATTTTTCAACTTTTGTAAAGCAACACTTCTCTTCCCAGTAGAAAAGAAATTTCCAAAATGAGACAAGAAATGGCTAAGTCTAGTCGTTAGAGCAGTGCAAGGTACGAAAACTAGAGAGGTACATTTACAAGTGGATGGAAAAAAGCTTAAATTTTCTAATAAGTGTCCCAATATACAAAATATATCCAAAAACCAAACCTACTTCACTTTTTGCGAGGTAAAATGTACAGATACCTGGACACTGCACTATAATGACATATTAAAATAATGAAAAGAAGTTTTGTTTTGAATATTATCGGCCATAACTTCGTCATTTGTTAATCAATTTAAAAAATCAAAAATTTCCTAGAAATGAAAAAAATATACCTTCAATAAATGAAGAGAAAGAAATTTTATCTAAAAATTTCCAAAGAAAAACTTTTCTCGTGACTTTTTCAGGTTATAACTCATTTCTTCACCGATTTCCATTATTTTTAAGCTTTTGTAAAGCTACACTTCTTATCTTCCCATTAGAGAAAATATTTCCGAGATGTGACAAGAAATGGCTAAGTTTTAGTCATTAGAGTAGTGCAAGGCACCAAAACTGGATGAGATACATTCAGCAGGCTAGGAAAAAAACTCGAAGTGATGGAAAAATTCTGCAAGTATGAAAAGTCTTTATTCTTCAATATCAAAACAGTTATGTAGGTGGGAGGTCTTGTATATTTATTTTTTTTATTTGTAGCACAGTGTAATAATATT
Source organism: Agrypnus murinus (assembly GCA_929113105.1). Lineage (NCBI taxonomy): Eukaryota > Metazoa > Arthropoda > Insecta > Coleoptera > Elateridae > Agrypnus > Agrypnus murinus. The sequence goes on from OV816025.1 coordinate 158,244,410, forward strand.
TAGCTAGAGAACTAATGACTACATCTACAAATTGTTTGAACTAAAGTATTAATAGTTGACATTATCTTTGACCTAATTTACCTTTACAGATATGTTAAGAAATTTAAAAAACTTCATTCGCTCTATTAAACTTGTATAATGTAGAAGTTGCTGAAATTCATCCACTATTTAAAATTCAAAAAATAAAGGGTCGCAAACGAATTAGATTAATAACCCCCTGCAGAACGCAAAAATTTGTTTAACATTTAACATTTACATTCAAACATATTTTCGATTACCGCCACAGCTGGAAGTTTAACCACTTCCACAAAATTCACTCAAACGGGGTGCAAGACTGTACCGTAACGTTGTCATGGTCGCGCCTTTCCTACCAAGCACTTAATTTATCTCCTCACAATATTCACAAGAGAGAAAATAAACACCCTTTAGCATGAATTAAACGAAGAAAATGAGATGCATCAAAGTTTCTTAAAAATTCTGCTTATGTCACGGTTCAACAGTAATAAATAAATAAGATTTGCTTCTCGCATTTAATATTTTTATCTTGTCTTTAATTAATACATAAATCTAAAAATCAGCTTAACTCTAATTTATGATAAGTGGTAAGGAATAAATTTGAAATATGTTAATACCAGGTCGTATGAAGTGGATTTTAGCTATTGAAAAAATGAATTAGAAAAATTATAATACGTGTATTTAATAAATTTCAAAAGTTTGTCAGCCAGGCAACAACGTTACACAAGCAGTTTGCTAATTAAAAGCGGTAGGGGAAAAACCGTATGTTTAGTTCATACAAAAATGCGTTTTTGGGACTCATAAAATTACCAGACTCCAATATCGTGTCGTCGGGATACTTTACTATTCGTCCCAAAATCATATATTTTTTGTAGTAATAACAGATAACTGTTTTATTTACAAAACTGCAACATTTAAGATAAATGTATTTAGAAGTAATTATAAAATTTCAAACAGATCTCTGTCTTCAGTTTTTCTGGACTTGACCTACACCTTATCCGTCATACTCTGGACCATCATAAACCAAATGGTCTAATTTTTCTGAATTCTTAATAAGAGTTGCCGAAATAATTTTGCTTGCCGGACGATATTAGCCAATGTAACATTTGAAAAATGAAGTCCTTCGATGGACAGTCACTTGTAACATTTAAATTTCCTTACTCTTAATTACTGAATCAAAACATAACATACTGAACATACGCCACTCGATGGACGTCACTGTAACTTCTATAAAAATTTTAATACTTACTGCAAAGCTCATAAAGACGATACTTACTGTAATGCTCCGACTTTTAAGAACTCTTAATATCAAATTATAATTCAGGCGTAGGTCTGATTTCCATGACTTACACATTGTAAAGAAAAATAAGAAGTAATAGACATAATAAAAAATATGGGAGCCATCTTCTGCAAGTCCTTAAACCTCAGTATTCGCAAGCAGAAAGGAATACTGACTACAATGATTAAACTCAATTAATAATCATGTATAATTACGTTAGTATTAAGCTGGTTAAAATATTCTAAAAACTTTCACAAATGAACGGCGCCCAATATTATCACATTAGGGTTTAATTCAAATGTTCATTTATTTGGAAATAAAATATTTACTTGTCTCAGGGACAATAATAATGGTTTGGATAGTAATACCCTAATAAGAATTCTTATTAAAGGAAAATATAGACATAAATTTATAAAACACAATCATTAGGGAAAATGGTACAGATAATCTTTACATAATACTTACCCTAATCAAACAAATAGCCTTTAGTCCTTGATACATTGGTAGAATTTTACAATTCTTTAAACTTCCAAAAATATAACACATGCACAATAATGCCCTTGTTTCCTTAACACTAAGTACAAAGCACTTCACAAATTGTAGATATGAAGGAGGAAAAAATTGGAAAGTATTAATCGCTGGTACCGCTTTTCCACCCAAGGTCAACGAACGAAAGTTCACATTATCACTTAATTGCAATTTCATTAGCAATCTCTTTATGAATAACTAAAACCATATAAGTTCAACAACCACTTCCGTTGGTTATAAAAGAAAGATTACCAAAAACACGAGTTTATATCTGTTGATATGGTAGTATTATTACCTTATTGATTTTTTATACTACGACACCCAAATAAGCAGTGTTCTAAATTATTACGGCACAACTAAACCGGAAAAGTTAATTCTTTATTTTCAAAATTAGCTATTCATTGCATTCCTTATAGATTTTAAATTATAAATCCTTGGAATATTGTTATTTATTGGCTATTAAAACGTTTCGTTACGCGTTTTAAGGTTAAACTTCTTCTCAAATTTCGATAGTTTACTAACTAAGGTAACTTGAAAAATTAAAACTGCATGACCACTAGTTGCACTTAACGGTAAATTCATGGGCCTTATGAGATTATTGATTCGAACTCATTTTAAATCTCACACACAATTTGTTTATCAAATTCTTACAAAGTTCTCTTTATCACTTGTCTAATCAATTTATTAGATCACGGTATGATACTGAATTAACATTAACAAAACTCCGTACTGTATTTAAACTAATACGTCTAACTGACACCCGTACTGTATTCAAATGCCTGTAGATAACTAACTGCTTGGGGTACCGATTTTTTGTGGCGTGATATTTTTTAAGAAAGGGGAAATTTAAACCAACCAATCCAAAGTAAGCTCACTCTTCTTAAGCCAATCAGAAAATAACCTAGTGAAAACCTTCTAGAATATTTCGTTTAAATTTGCGTGACATTACCGCCTAAAATCTGCTTCTCAGGGTGAAACTCAAAATTTTGCAGGTGGCTTCAAGCTATATTTTTTATTTGTCTGCGTGCAGAAGAATCTATTGATATAAATTGAAAATAGGCTCGTCCAGGATCTATAAATATAAACCAAATGTGTTTTTTGACATGAAATTCCTTTGTTAAAAGACAATATTATTTTTATAAACTTAATTTCGTCTGTATTTTCGCTACGAAAAACAAATTGTAAATGTGAGAATGCTTTTACAGTGAACTTCGATATTTACGAAGACGTCAGTTGGTACAATATATAGTCAGCATTTTTATTCTAGAAACAATTTCATCTGTATGAACACTTTGGAGTGACCTTTGGTATTAAAGAAAACACCTTTTTAATTTGAAATATCGTCTGCATTTTTAATCCAACTGAAGTATGATGAACTACACAGGACCGTACTAAGATTCCTTTACTATTAATGCATATAAAATTGCATTATTATAAAATTGAGAATTTGAACACGTTACAACAAACAAAACGTAGTTGCTTGAATGATTCTTTTTTGAAATGCTCGGTTGGTAAAAAATTTTATTTAGAGAATTAGAACACTCTATTAATTTTTTACTGAAGTATTTAAAGATATAAAAACATTGTCAATGAGCATATATTTTTACTATAAATTAATGAACAAAAATTTAAACTGTGGTGTGAATAAGAACCGAATCGGATACAAAGCGATTGCTCTACTACTGAACTACCGACTGACTAGCAGTATATTTGTTGTTTCGAGAGCTTATACAATGTGCTGCAATTTGGAACTTATTATCTCTAAAAATAAGCAGCATTAAATCAAATGCCAAGACAGGCATTCCCATATTCTGTCTTTACTTTAACTCAAAAAATAAAATAAAGTCATGGTTGTAGGGTATTCTAACTTGCCACGATTCGTTCCCCTAATTATTTTATTATGTATAGTGATCGTCACAGCTATTATTCAGTTTACTATATCTTAACGTTTCTCACTTTTCCGATTAGGTTAACGGTACCATTTGGAAACCCATGAACATTATTTTTAGATTTTAGAATCAGTGAACTAGGAAATACTAGATAGATCAAGTACTATTGTCTTAGTTTAAATATCGACAATTAGTTAAAGAAATGTGGAGATGATTATTGAGGTGTTTACTACATTCTTACATTCATGAGCTTCAAGTTTTCCAATTGTAATGGCTATCAGAGTAATTAATTGGAATAGTTATACGTTAAAAAGTACAGTAGCAATTGTGTTGCCAACGTTATGAGTGTAGGCCTCCAATGAAAAAGTGTTTACAATTGATAATTTAAACAACAAAGTGATGAAATATACACCACCAGTTCTAAAAGAATGCCCTCTATAATGCATTTAAAATTTTGAACTTACAGCAATTTCTAGCGATTCATTAATCTTCAAATACCACCAAAATGACTTCTATAACATTTCCAGTAAATAAACACTTCATCTGCAATTTTTGTTAAAAAGGTATGCTATATATCGCCAATTACTTAAAATTTATGAACTCTAATGAAAGGATTAAGGAATGGACAGTCCAGCGGAACTAATGTCGATTCAGCACACGAAAGCGATAAATACAGAGTAAGAAAAAAGTGAACAAGAGTTAAACTTTATGGATTCAGTAAATTCACAGCATTCACTAGCTAAACCACTACTTCTACAGTTTATATAAAAGGCTAAATCTAAAAGGCGTTTAATTTCATACTTTTTGTAGAGATTATGAATAACCGTTCATATTGTACATAATCAATGAGGATGAACTACTAATTCATAGCTGTACTTCAAAATTAAATGCATTAATTATGTATATGTACGAATGTAAACATAATACAAACGTTTCCGCAATGTTTAACGGCTCATTAAATGTTTAATCCAGTTGTAGAATTGTAGGTTTATTAATGTATAATGTATGCCATCATTAGTAGATCGATTCTGATTATCAAGAATTAAAATACAGATATACAGGTAACACCGCATTTTACTACAAACTTCTTGAATATGCGACAGTCCAAACCCGAGAGTCGTTCCTTTCTCATTAATTCGGACCGTGAAAGTCTTCGTGTTAGCTTAAACCCTGCTACGCTTCTAACGTGGTCCTAATGTAAAAGTACCACCTATCGACCATGTTTTTATTAAATCGTTTGAACAACAATGTTTTTGGGAAACATGACTTTATGTTAATTTTTATATTTTGTTACAATTTCATTTTGTCATTTTGAAGTTTACATTTTTTTGGAATCCTATGATGATTAGCAATTTATAACGTAACATTTGCAACATATGGTTAATCGCATACGAACCGATTAATATTAACTGAAAACGTACAACTTACAAAGTACGTATGTGTTGTAGTGATTTTCAGCTTGATTGTTGTCCGTACTTAAACTCGTGCAGTTCCAATTGCACTTACCACATGTTATTTCTCGACAAGGCCCATGTATGTGTATAAGATAACATTTCTTTCTTTTAATATACAAGTCTAACAGCAAACAGCTTTGAAATACATTATTTCCATTAAAACGTGTTTTATACAAGCTTCAAGTAAGTAATGGACGTCATAGCTAGTTTTCACAAGACAAGATATCTTGTCTTGTACGACAATTTCTTGTAGAATCTTGTAGAGAATTCTGATAAACGCTTGTCTTGCTTCATTCTTGCAAACAAAAATCTTGCCTTGCTTGCAAGAGTCTTGCATGTTTTCGGATGGAATTTACGCCGGGACTTCTCCATTTCTTGGAATTCTTACACTGTTGCGACTCGGGGATTTAGCTGTTAATTATCGGTGGCGTTCTGTTAATGAATCACAACCTCATTGGCAGTAATCAATCGGACTTCGCGTACGTATGGACCAATAAATAGTAGTCAATATCTGTAAAATATTTAACACAGGCAAGGACATATTTATTACGGACAGATAAATGGCGTAGCTAACAAAATGAATATTTTACTTATAAACGGGCAAGATACTGACAGTGTAGTGCAATCGTATAAAAGTCTACCCTGATTTTTTTGAAGATGGCGAAGCCTTTATACGTTAATTCCTGGTTCGACGTTTTCAATGACTAATAAGTATAATAAATAACACAGCCCAAAAAAAAATAAATGTTCTGATCTGGTAACGTGACTATGGTATTCGAATGTATTTCTCGACGCTGAAACCGAATCCGACCTCAGAAAAGCAAACATACCCTCAAAATGTTGCACTAGAGCCAAAAACAACCCCCCAAATAGAGTAAAACAGTCCTGATATGTGGTGGCAATAAATACATGCAGAAAATAGTTTAAAATCGCAAATGTTTTGTATTTGGAAATAGACCTCTAGTATATGGCCAAGAACTCTCCTCCCTGAGGGGGTTAAACCACTCCAAAGTTGGTCAAAACTACCCCTTAGAACAAGATACAAGAAATACTTGCAAAAAATTATTGAAAACCGCAAATGTTTTGTTTTTGGAAATAGACCTCTCGTATATGACCAACTTGGAGTAGTTTTAAAGGGTAAAACTACCCCAAGATGGGGTATAACCACCCCTTACATCAGAGTTACAATAAATAAACGCACGCAAAATAAAATACATGCAAATAAATACATGCTAAAAAATAAATTCAATATTATCTCGATTTATGATATTTTTTCCTTTTGTTTTTAAAGGATCTGCTACTGGCTACCTCTTATGTACTTCATTCGTTTTTTGTTTTCCTTTTCATAAACCTACAGTAATCCGCCATCATATGCGCATCCCATATTCCTTGATAACGCCATTCCATTACTTTCATATCTTTGTGGAACCGTTCTCCTTGTTCTTTGCTGTAATCCCTTAAGTTATCTGGAAAGTAGTCAACGTGAGAATGGAGGAAATGTAACTTCGCATTCATATTATATCCTAATTTTTTATAATTCTCCAACAAACCTGTAATGATTTTTTTGTAGTATTGTGCAGCCACTATGCAGATCGTTTGAAAATAAACGGAAGAGATATCATAAATCGAGAGACTAGAGGATTAACGGGTTTTTATTGAATTTATTTTTTTGCATGTATTTATTTGCATGTATTTTATTTTACGTGCATCTATTTATTGTAACCTTGATGTAAGGGTTGGTTATGCCCCATTTTGGGGTAGTTTTACCCTTTAAAGGGAAAGGGCGTTGGTCATATACCAGAGGTCTATTTTAAAAAACAAAACATTTACGGTTTTCAATCATCTTTTGCATGTATTTATTGTACTTTGATCGAAGGAGTGGATTTGGCACATTTTGGGGTAGTTTAACTCCCCCAGGGAGGAGGGTTCTTGGCCATATACCAGAGGTCTATTTACAAATACAAAACATTTGCGGTTTCAACCATTTTTTGCATATATTTATTGTCACCATATGTCAGGAGTGGTTTTATTCCATTTGGGGGTTGTTTTTGGATCTAGAGCAAGATTTTGAGGGTATATGTGCTTTTCTGAGAGGTTTCTACCAGAAGTCTATTTCCAAAAACAAAACATTTGCGGGTTTCAATCATCTTTTGCATGTATTTATTGTACTTTGATCGAAGGGGTGGTTTTGACCCATTTTGGGGTAGTTTAACTCCCCCAGGGAGGAGGGTTCTTGACCATATGCCAGAAGTCTATTTCCAAATACAAAACTTTTGCGGTTTTCAGTCATCATTCATGTATTTATTGTGTTTTGATCAAAGGGGTTGTTTTGACCCATTTTGGGGTAGTTTAACCCTCTCAGGGAGGAGAGTTCTTGGCCATATACTAGAGGTCTATTTCCAAATACAAGACATTTGGGATTATAAACCATTTTTTGCATGTATTTATTGTCACCATATGTCCAGGACATCTTTACTCTATTTGGGGGGTTGTTTTTGGCTCTAGCGCAATAGTTTGAGGGTATATTTGCTTTTCTGAGGTCGGATTCTGTTTCAGCGTCGAGAAATACATTGGAATACCATATTCACGTTCCCAGATCAGAACATTTCTTTTTTTTGTGGGGCTGTGTAATAATTCAAACATACCAATATCTTTTCAAAATCTGTATTTTAGCAAGACTGCAAGAAAATGCAAGAAAATCTTGCTATTCTTGCACTTTTCTTGAAAAAAGGTTCTTGTCATGCCTTGCGGAACGGATTGCGATTCTTGTCTTGTTCTTGTCTTGCAATTTGTGCAAGAACAAGAAAAATGCAAGACTCCCGTGAAACACTAGTCATAGCAACTCATTGTTAGTGATCGTGAATGCATTCAAAAGTTGTACTATTGTGGTATAGTCCATCAAACAAAAACTTTCGAGTAATCTTAGGATGCTTATCAGTCCGGTAGCACATTTCTTACTTGAACGTTTCTGACAGTCAGATGTATATACTTAGGTAGGAGTGCGGGCGATGCTGCATCTCTTTTACTCCGAATGTCAAACACACACCTTCAAGTTCTCGTTTGGTAGACTGTAGTGTTATGTTAGCGTCATTTTAGGATAGACCTGTAGATATATATTAAACATTTTTTAGGTATTGTTATATTGATAATCATATCGCAATTATATATTTGTTTTACCAACCAAATGCGCTGATTTCTAGCGTTACGGTTAACGCAAAGTTTAATTGAAATATTCCTTGAGTGAGATACTAAAGAAATAAAACGCAGTTTTTAACTTACTCACAAAGGTAGTATAAAAAACTTATATAATAATCAAATATTTAAATTCATATACGAAAACTTCTACTACGATAATATATTCTATTCGTCTCTGTTTGTATTTCAATTTGATAAAAGAAAACTTGCTTGGAAAAATATTCCTTTGTGCTAAAAGTTACTACAGTTTCTAGAATAATATCTAATATTGGCTTATAAATAAAAATATAGATCGTAAAATCATGCCAGATTGATAATTTAAAAGTTTTGGGCTATTTATCTTTTCATGTATAGAAGTAGTATTATGTTAAATTTCGATCAAAACGTTAACTTAGTATAATTATAAATTAACACCTTTTAATTAAAAACAAGAATAAAATAAGAAAAATCCTAACAGTGACGTACTATAACAGATACTCATTATTTCAAGTTCCAAATAATTGAATTACAAATTAAAGTTTATATCCTTATCGATTAAAGTACCCACGGCTTACCCTGTCTAATGAGCCTAGAGAATTCACAATTATTTGAAGGATACTGTGCAGCTTTATCGATTACCAAAAAACGCCCTGAATGTGTTATTTAACAAACACCCCCGACTTAACACTCACCCCTACACTTACCCACTTACTTACTTACTTATACTTACGAATTGCTTATTTTTTATATTAATTGTGGGAATTAGAAAATGTAATTTTTTAGAAAATGTAAAACTTACCCGTCAAATCTTATCAAGACATTCTGTGCATAATAGAAAATAAGCACTTTATATTTTATTATAGTACTTCTCGAGTATTCCGATGTTATCTGACAGCTATCTTTGTCTAGGCGCTGCATATCGAAAGATATAAAAGTAAACATATTTAATGATAATTCATTTATAATTAATTTATATTAACATATCTAGATGGTTCAGTCGATACGTTATTTTATCCTACTGGCAGAATAACAATAACATAACCTTATTCGTTTGCAACCCAAAGAAACTTCTGAAAGTCTGTATTTCTTGTTTACTTTCAATTATTTTTGTAGCCGTAGGTGGGTGTTAAAAGTAATGTATTTTTTTTGCAAAAACATATATCGCTTGTGGTTTTTACGGTCATATTGAAGAAGTAAGTTTGATGCATACGTGTAACGACATAAGACAAACGATTGAATTATTTGCTGAAAGCATTAAGACTTTCATGTAATTTAAATATTTGGAATTTAATTTTAGAGAATTAATGAGACTACTCTACTTCAATTTAAATTAACTTTAAATTAACCTTTCACGAGTTAAGAACGCATCAAAATAACCTTTGGAGAACAATTCTCATTCAGTCGGTATTTAACTAATAGCTCTTACTTTATTATGTGCGATAAACAGTATATTGTAATACAAGTGAGAAAATTGTTTCATTGTATGTAAAAATAGTGTGAAAGTTGAATTTCTAACGATAGCAAGTTACCTAATCATATGAGTAGTATACCTAGCGACCACATGTTGGTAAGGAAAATATGTTATAAATCATTACAGCTACCCACCCCTTATTATGAGGTTTGTACTTGTATTAGTTACACCCTGTAGATACGAATGCTGGTACATTTGCAGAGCATTTTCAGAGTGTTTAAAATTTCAGAATTGTAAGCTGGTTCGGCGGTGCCCCGGGGTTTGTGTCGTTACGCGTCCCAGCTCGGACGCCAACTTTGTACAGAGCCTGTTTACGTAGTAGCGCAGTGTGGTTTTCGGTGATCGTCGGTACTCGCGGGCGCCAGTTACTTTAACGTGGTATGCTCCACGGATCCGGGTAACTATTAGTGGAGAAAAGGTAATACAGAGAACTGCTGGGGATGCTGAGGTCGGGCCAGCCTGGATCACTTCACCTGTCCCTAAAGCTTTCACAAAATGGAAGGGTGTTAATGCTAGCAAATAAAACACACAATTATATTAAACCAAATAATATTTATTGTTACGAAAGCACCAACCCACCAGTAAGCTTACAACTCTAAACCTAAAAGTCTACGGTAGCTACAGCAAGCGGGGTGCAATAACAAGCAAGCATGCGAGTAGAATCGGGATACGGGGTCGTGAGACGGGGTGTCGGGTAATGGTGGACGGACTGGACTAAGCGGAAGATGAACGGGAGGAGAACCCTGGCTACGCACAGCGAGATCTCGGAACGGTGTAAGGGATGAAAGGAAAAGACCCCCAGGCTACGCATAGCGAGGTCTCGGAAAACGGAGTGAGGAGAAAGGAAGAGACCCCCAAGCTACGCACAGCAAGGTCTCGGTAAACAGGGTGAGGAGTAACGGGGCGAGGGGTGAACGGATGAGCGGGCGGGAAAGGTATCGAAAAGTCGGTAAGAGAACTTACTCTTAAATTTCTGGATTGATCCGGTCTGCTAGGCTGGCTGGCTGGTCCTCTACGAGAGTCCTGGACGCGGACTCAATAAATCGGTGTCCCGCACCTTCTTATATAGGTGCTCTCGGAACGTGGGGGAAATGGTAGGAGTGAAACGGAGCGGCGCACGCCAAATAACGGTTAGGCTTCCCTAACCGTTATTTGGCGTGCGCCGCTGCGTCGCGTAGCGTCCCTTTGGGCGCGTTCTCTCGCCCGAGTCGGTCGGTTATCTGATCGGTCTGAGATTGCATGAAAGATAAGCGTACTCGCATTTATTACCAAAATTAAGTGACTTTGTTACAGAATGTATCTATAATTTGGAAAAGACTTCTTTCAACATTAAATGTCATTATCAAAGGCAGATAAGATAATGACATTTAATGTTGAAACCATTGTCAGATTAAGAATTTAATAAAACTTTGAACTAATCTTCGCATTTATATTATATTTCATGATTATGGAGTTCGTTCCACTAAGTAAGGATGGAGACAGTAAACTGTATTTGACATCTTTTGTTTATTGCCAAGAAAGTTTAAACACAAAGCCTTATTCGCTTCCCACCGATGCTATTTTTTATTTCACTTTGATTTAAGCAGATCAGTTCCAGATTTTTACCCTATTTAAAATTTCTTCGTTCTAACAGGTCGTAAGAACAAATTTCGTTGTTACCTAGATACAGAATTATAGAACTGTATTAAACACATTCCTTAATCAACTAATTCACTTTAACTAGAACTCTGGGTCCCTGTTAATTTCTGTTTCTCACCGGCTACTGCAAGAAAGAGGATATAACTCCGGTATGTGAACTAGACAGAGCAAGGGATGTCTATGTAAATGTTTTTAGAACTTCACTGGTGTTCACAAATTGACAAATCAATTAAGAAAACCAGGTTCTACTATATAATGCATTTATCTTTATTTTTAAATTAGTTCTCGGAATAAAAATGTTAGTAAATGTTTTTTAAGTCATTAAGTCTCCCGGTGAAGGCAGATCTGGTTAAGGTTTTCTGCATTTTTCCTTAGCTGTGACACAAATGTGGGATTTGCGCTGTTCCACCTGTAAGTTGGCTGTAGCCTCATGTAGGGCCTACTAATAATAATAATCGCCCCCTCCCTCCCGTTCAAGCTTATAGCTTCTGGGGCCTGGTTTCCAGGTTATGGGTTGTAGCAATTATTATTATTATTATTAAATTTAGTACTTGCATAAAATACTTTCTTATCTTTTTTAAATGATGTCAGAAATAATCCGAAATCAGCTTTTAATATTGAATTAATTCCTTCCAAGTACCAACATTAATAATATTGGGAAGTAGCATTATCTTATTTAAATTCTTCGTAGAAGATATTCAAACAAGATAACATTTTTAGAAAAATATTAGATCTACATTTTTATATTTTCAGTTTTATATGCTTATTATGTATTAGTATTTTGTTTTTCCTTAGGGAATGGCATGTTTAGGTTGACGAGTAATACTTTATTATAAGTAATATTGAAGTTCTATTATACTTTTTAGTGGGCTGAAACAAGCAAAATGTTTCTAAACCATGACTTTTTGTAATACAATCAATAATAAAAAGGTTTTTGCTTTTGCAAATCGCATCTGGTATAAGAGATTGAAGAATAAGAAAATATAAAAAAAGTTTAAAAATTATAATTTAAACTATAACAGATGTGAACAGTTTTTCTTGACTAAAAGATGAAAAATTCAAACTGTATTACTACGCCATGCAGATTTAAATGGAAACGAGAAGGACCAAAAAGTTTAACATAAACCTTCATAACAAGACAACTGGAAGTTTACCACAAATTAAAAAACTAGTTCGTGTGGTTATGCTAATTGGCCATGGTTCTCTTTTTAATTCTGAAAAACAGGGAGTTGCATTTGACATACTTACAGCTAGTAAAGATTTTTAGTAAGAATGTATTATTAATACTGGATAAAATATGTTTTTAGAACATATACATATATGCAGTTTATCTATCACATCAGTTATATAAGTTGGACCATAAGATTTATCGTCGGTAAATAATTAATCCAGACTAATTTTTGTGATTGTTTTGGAAAACTAGGAATCAGAGGTCACACCATTTCTTTAGGTCATAAGGTCGGTAATATAATTTGTTTTTATGTAGTTATCACTTACTGTAGTCATAATATAAAAACTAGATACTGCTGTAAGAAAAGTTTTTCAAATTGCGTGTAAAAATGATTTATTTGCCTCACTTATTACCTAGCCAAAGGAATTATCTTGGATTCTAAAGTGTAGCTGGCTGTTTACTGATACTAGAGATGCAATACTCTCTGCAATTGTCTCTCATCCTCTAAAACGGGAAAAGTCCATGTAGAAATATTTGATATAAAGAAAAAAAGGGTCAAAGGGGTCGCCGTGCTGTCAGATGGGCATGTTAAGCAGTCGGTCTCGACAACCACGTAACTATCTTTCTGTGATTGTCGTTAAAAATAACACTACCCTATACCACGAACTTCAAGTATATATTTACTTCAGTGGTTTGGCACTGTTAATTACAATTTATAACAACAACATTTATAACATATAACAAAAGTTACAATCAATTTAAATTATTCGATTATTGATACAATCTAGAAAAGGTACCCGAGTAAAATGCTTGTTTATCCGCCAAAGCACAATTGAAACGGAAAAATTGTAGGAAATAAAGTTTTTTACAGAAAACAAAATTTCACAACTCTATATTCAAATTGTACATTGTAGAAATACTTTTCAAATATGTATTTCTGTGCTAAAAATACTTTCACTGGTTTTATCTACTACGTTAATAGAAATACTAGTTTCACTCTATAACAAATCAACTTTATGAAAAGGTTGGTTTAAATTCAAGATCTGTTTATACAAACTCTTTGTTTAGTATTAATTTTCTCGGTCGATTTTTCGCCTTCCTCCAGAATACAGAATCTTGAACGTTTTTATTTACTTGCAAATTTGCAACTTAAGAGAAATGCGGTGATCAATTACGTGACACCCAGTATTTCTGTAGCTACTACAAATGGCTGTTTCAATTTTTCAAAGCTGTTCTTGCATCCTGTATAAACCACGAACGAAATAATTTAAATTCAAGCACTTCAGAAGTAGAATACCAAATATTCATACATATATTTAAATTTATTTATTTAGAGAAAGTTTTAAAGTCAGGAATAAAGTACGAAAGGGCAAGAACTTTTCTGAAAAATTACATTCATATTTTATTAATTTTCTGCACTATTTTTTTAAATTTATTCAGTTATCTAGAAAACCTTATTCGCCTATTTTGCATGTAAGTGTGATTTACTATTCCCTTGGGAATTCTTTATCAGTATCACTCACGGAACCCTAAAAGCATAACTTCATCAAAACAATTTACATGTTTTCATCATGCTGTCACCAAATTTTCATTTTATCTTCGTATTTTTTTGATATGTTAATGTTTGGGATTATGTTAAATAGCAAATTTTCTGTTTGTTGCGTGAATTCCATTTTAGGACAAATTATTTGCTCAAGGCACCAAAATTGGTGTGTAAATAACAAAACATGTGAAAAGCACAAGGGCAAAGAGCGTCCAAAGTGGAATTAGCAATTGTGTGAAACTAATTCAGTTAAGGTTTGTGCCAAAATCGCGTGTGGGTAGCGCAGACTCGTGCTCCTGCTAGACTTACAGCAGGATAAAGGATAATTCAGTCGTTCGCCACTTCTTCGTTCGGGGTGTCACACGAAATGAAGAGTCGCGATAAACTTCGCGTACTATTTGGTATTGTAAGAAACGATCGCTAACTTTGTAAAATTATTTTTCCGGTTTTAAAGGTTGTGATATGTAATTTAAACTTTAGGAAATACTTATTTATTTTTTGTGATATTTCGATTAAATTGTTATTGTTATACTAAATATTCTCAAAATGAATAATAACGTAATAATAATATTTTTGTGGATTTTTCTGTGTAAAGGTAAGCTATTTCTTGCTATATTTATTGTCATGCTTAGAAACTGTTTTACTGAAAGAACCTTTCTATATAACAAAACTTTTCTCTTAAGTTGTTTTTCAGCTTTATAAAGCGAGTTTACAGACGCAAAGAGAACACTTGTTTAGTATTCGGCTTCATTAATTAAAATATTTAAATTTAGATGCGGTGACAGCATTATAAACAAACATTTCCAGGCAATGCATTTGACTTTTCTAAACTCATTTTCCTTCCTTAAAATTATGAACAAAGTTAATTTGCTTTGTTCATAATTTTAGAGATAGGAAACTTAAACATAAAGAATGCATTTGCAGCAATGGCTTATTTATTCTAACTTAGATTTAAAAGGTATTATAAGAGTTGTTTCAATAATTTTTCACGAATATATTTACATACGTAAGTCAAATTTATGAAATGTTTAATGTAAATCGTTCATGTTATAAATAATCAGCATGAGTAAAGTTCATTTTGAATCATTTTATTTGTATTGCATTTTCTTATTATTAAATGACCAGCAATTCATATACTACATTTTTCATATTTCCTAAAATTAAGGTTGGCTAATATATTTATCAAAATTAAGGAAAAATTTGTAACACTACGCGAGAAATTTAGTGTACATTCGTAGATATTTCAAGATCATTTCAAAGAAATTCAATTTATAGTATCTATACTTATATCCGCAACATTCAGAAAATCTCACATTTTATCAACAAAATGTACGTTTTTTTACGTCAGGGTATATTTACGAATTTTAAGATTTCATGCAGCATGTTCAAGTTTTCTTTAAATTGTCGTGGAAATTACTAAATTTATTTTTCGTTATCCGTCATGTACTTTATTGAAAACTTTTCCCTTTCGTATTATTTTTAATAATGCAGACAGTATATAAAAAAATGGTTATTCATTTTTATATTATTTAAATACGTCTTCTATTTAAATATCTGCTCAATTTTATAATAAATTTGTTACTTACTATAGAACAACAAAAATCTTAACCGTGAAATTTAGTAATATTTCGATAGGAAGTTTTGATATTAATTTTCTTAACCAGCCCCGTAGTGAAATTGACGGCTCAACGCAACTGTTTTTTTTATTTAACAACTGAGCTTTGGAGATTTACCTTCTCTAAAGTTTAGTTGTATAACGATCAATATTTAAAGAATGGCGTGCTTTTTTCTCAAATCTTGAATGCGTGAGATGCCTCACACGTTTTAACGTGATTGGCTTTTATAGCTTTCAAGATTTCGAGATTCTGCAAATATTAAAAGATACAAAATTTTACAACTTTAAATATTGAAAGATTTCCAGTTCGTAAGAGTCGAATTTTAACTTAAAATACTATTAAGTTTTAAATTTTGAGTTGCAGTCTATATTTCAAACTTTGTTGAACTTTTATAGTTCAACTTTATACAAAGCGGTGATAAAGCTCCTTAAAAAATTCATAAATTTGTTATTTGATATTTTTTATTTTTGGAAAACTCCTAAACAAGTCAGCCATTTCCTGAAGTAAAAAATTTGTCTTTTATTCGCATTATGCTTTTATATTAAGTCGTCGTTATTTTTTTAAACGTGAACTCCTTTTTTATTTAAAATTTTTTAATAGATCGAAGTTCAAAAATACAAATTTTATTTCTAATAAAAATTAATTTGAAATTCCAAACTAAAGGACATAAAAGCAGTAGCTATAAAACCTTTATAAAGTCTTATCTCTTTAAAATTAATTTTTATGTAACAAACAAAAAGTATTTTAGAATTTCAGATAAGCAGAAGCACAAGGTGAAAATAAAAGTGTAGACTGACACATTTGTAAGAAAGTGTCAAACTTTCAAATCAATAAAAATGGTGCATTTGACTGAACCGAAAAGAATAGAATTATTAATGATGATTGGATACGGCAATAAATTAAAAACTTATGAGGAAGCTTGTGGGTTATTTAATCAAGAACATCGCAACAACCCGCTATTGCAAGTTGCAACTGAGCAGAATAGTTACAAAATTTATAGAAACTGGGAGCGTAATAAAAAATTCCTTGATAAGGCCAGACTAAAGCGAAGACATCAAATTAAATGTTTCTTGAGGCTGAAGAAAATCCTTATACATCTAAAAAGCAAATTATTGAAAATACAAATACCAACCTTTCATTTGACATGAGTCATGAACTTTAAATAATATTAATTTCTCTAATGAGGTCGCTTTTACACAGAATAGCTGAATAAATATCCGTAACTACAGATAATCGTATCAAGAAAATCCTCACTGGACTCGAGAATCTGACAGCCACCGTCAAGGAAATGTAGATGTATAGCAGTGGCGGCTCGTGTTGTTCAAAAGTACAAAGATTTACAAAAAGGACTTATAAACGTTTGCGTTTCAACATATTTTTTTAATGGAACCCCCTTAAGTGTAGGATAGTATTTTTATTTTTTAAAATTTTTATATTTTTAAATCCAAAAATTAAAAAAAAAATTTTCGAGACGCTCGACAAAAGCCAAAGCCATGCAGCACCCTCTTATTAGTTCCCAGCTTGTGTTACAACTTTTGGAATTGCGCTTAAGGCAAACTATTTCCATCACTAGCATTTAGGGGTTTAAGTCGTCGATATGAGCTGTAGCTATTTCTCGCAGTTGTAATTTTATATTTCAGTGGTTATAATACTCAAAAAATATCTTAAAATTGTAAACAAAAATCAATTCAAAATAGGTAAAGGGTTATTATTTCTGTATTAAAGCTCCGATTTTTATCACGAATGTGAATATAATTTAATAGTTTACTAAGATTACCATATGTTGATAACAGAATAAGAATAATTATTTTCTGAAATTGTGAAGATATAGAAAATTTAAAACAACAATATTTAATTTTTAGGTTAGTTCACTTTACGTAAATAACTGTAAAAACTGCAATAAACGTATCTATAAAATAATGTTTGCAACAAAATTCATTAAATTTATATTATAAACATACTACTTATTTATTAATAATTCTTGTAATTAAACAATATTGGTTTGAAATAACAGTTTCAACTTGCAAAAAAACGTACAGCAACGGAATATTTGACTACCGAGTTTAAAAACATATTTTTCATCAGTTATATTTTTGAAATACTCATAAACGTGTTCAAGAAATTTATTAAACAAGATCGATTCTAGATTTTATTCTCATAATCTCTGTAATTAAACGCAGTATTTAAAAGTGCTACAATAAATTAATTACAAATGCTAGAATAAGCTAGCGCATATCGGCGGCTGCAGCCTGTACAGTCTAGCCTTCCATCATCCATCACTAAGTGTTTAAAATTCGAATTGTTCTGATGTATAGACAAACCTTTGCATACCGCCATAGCTCTCCTTTACGAGTTCTACAAACCACTTTGATATTATATATTCTTTAGTCTTTAGATTTTTAAAACCATAAATTTAAAATACTTTATACCTATTTAAAACTCAAGGCTTTTTTTTATTACGCTTCGTTTGGGAATTCTACTGTGCCGATTTACGCAATTCC
Source organism: Agrypnus murinus (assembly GCA_929113105.1). Lineage (NCBI taxonomy): Eukaryota > Metazoa > Arthropoda > Insecta > Coleoptera > Elateridae > Agrypnus > Agrypnus murinus. The sequence goes on from OV816025.1 coordinate 158,262,689, forward strand.
AAGTTAAAGATTTTATGATATAGATTTGCCAGGTATTTTTAGTTTTGCGAGTATTTAATTATTTATATTTTTAAAAGCGTTATTTGTAACCAATGCATTTCTATACGCTCAAGACCGGTTGTTCACTTTCAGCGAAATCGAGCAAATCCCCTGAAATAGTTTCACTTGCATCATAATCAGAATTCTTTGAATCAGAAAAATCAGACTGAGAAGAAGGAAACATGCAAGAAACAAAATGGAAGATAAAGCTAGAATTAGAAAAATATTATGTAATATTTTACGACACCCGATGATACATTAGACGAATTTTGGTTACTGATAAAGAAAGATTCTTGAAAGAAGATTTGGAAAACTTCATATAGCCGAAGGAAGACGACATTTAGAAAATAGATTCGGAATTGATATTTTATGGTCCTGCAAATTTTACTGGAATTTACCCATTCAAAATCAGTCGTTCGAATGGGGTCTCAATTAACAAGTTATACAAAGAGTTTCTATTTTAATTAAAACTTATCAGTTTTTTTTAAATCTTTTTCAATCTTTTTAAGTCTCTTTCAATTTTATTTACTGCCGTACATTGTAATTCTGACTTTTCAAATAATTTTTTGTTATTTATTTTAATGTGTTTTTTTGTATTCCTTAGGGTTGATCTATCTGATGATATATTTTTTAGTTCTCCTTTTTACGTATTCGGTTCTCAGTTACTTTAACAGTCCTTAAAAATGTAATGTACATATATCGCACATCCACTTCCATAGGGACACAAGTGCAGATTTTGCCGATTTGGAGCTATGATCATATGGCACTTTCTTTTTAAGTCCTGTATGTAATGCGATAACGCCACATGTTATATCTAAGACAACCGATTTTTAAAGTCACATAATGTTGTATTGCACTGTAAGAATATTTTGAGTAATATACCCATATCATAACAAATGTGGCATTATTGCACTTAAGATCTAAAATTTGTAATGTTATAACGCATTATATGTCATATGTGGCACTATGCTATTGAAGAATTTCGGACTAATAGTGCATCATAGTACACTTGCGGCGATATGATTCTGCGGTGCATGAGCAAATAAGGAATAACAACAGATACTAAACACTAGTTACGTCTCTGTTGCATTGACAGGTAATTTGAATAAATAAACATTCGTTAGTTAACGTTATTAAATGTCAATACACATAATATAAGAGAATTATAAAGCTATTTATAAATGTTATCACCAAGAGAAAGATAACGCATTGCAGCTGCGAGATACATATAGCCAACATGTGCAGTATTCAGAAACCATATCTAAATACATTCTACGAAATGCTAACGGAAGAAAAACGTTATCGCCACGTGTGTGAAACCGAACAAAGGATTTGGAACACGAAAAGGGTATAAACACCGCAACTTTGTGTGGCAGATTAGTTCGAGTTACAATCTTCGACAGTTCAGAGCTTCTGGCATCGAGGGATGTTGCTTACCTAGCTTCTGAACTACTAGCTTCACTCAGAACCTTATAAGTTGTTATCCAGGGATGGTACTTACCTAGGTTCTGAGCCAGTTTACCAGTTTAATGTTGAAACTGTATAATAGTATTTAAGTTATTATGCAAGTGAATATTGTATAATTTTAACGAATAAATATTTTATTGTACTTAACAGTAAACTGTTCATTCTGTAACCTGGACTCCGTCTTTTGTGTTTTTGAATAAATAATTATTTTAAAAATACTTTTCAAAGTTAATAAATTCTTAATTCGTTTCAGTGCTCCTTACGTGTGCATTGAGTTCTTGTGTTAATATTTTCGGGTTTACATTTAAAGATGCTAGATAATTTGTAAATTTTTCGGAAAAGTAATGTGATGATGATGATGTTGCACTTATATTTTTTCTTTCTTACTATGCAAATGCATAATGTATAATTATTGTGTTTTCTTACATTTATTTAAAATAACTTATGTACTTAATTTGTATTGGAATCTTTTTCAACAAAGTTATACCATAATTATTTTTTCATTTTCTTGCTGCTCGCGTGCAATATAACCACATATTTTTATTTTTTGAGAGAACTGATTAGTGCAATATGGCCATATCTAACAAAGTTCACATTTTGGTTAAAATTATAAAATTGCTTTTAAAATGTACCTAAAAAGGAAATACGTACTTAGTGTAGTATGAAGTTTGATGGAATTAGAAGCATATTTCTATCTGTAACAACTAAAAATAGTAATCAAACAATCTTTAAACTGTTCTCCTTTAAATTTTAACTATTTGCACTTGTGTCCCTATTGAACTGGATGTGCGATATTATGATTGAATAAAAAACTATTTTTTACAGATCATTTTTTATTCGTGAAGAATTTTGTTTACATTTTTCTTAGTTGAGCTACGATCTTTTGCAAAATTATCATTAAAACCAATAACAATAAAACACCTTTCATTCAAATACACCCACTGCTATGATCGCGCATGGAATACCGAAATAAACACGGCAATAGGGAAATTAATGCAGCAATACAGAAATAATTGCGGTAATATGGAAAGGGAGACGGGAATACAGCAATACAGACGAAAATAAAGGAATAAAAACGGCGTCAAATTTATAGAACTATGCAAATAAATTAATTATTGCTTTACGCTAGAAGCGTGTGCTAGTATTGCTCGAAATACGTTGCATAAAGTAACCCGAAGTGTCGTCAAATGATGTCAACTATGTTTAGCTAACAATGCCCAGAATCTTGAACATTTCATGTGATTATTAAAATTAAGTTTTGTTTTAAATAAATTTGGTTTGGATCCATGTAAGCCTACTTGTAACAACAATTAATTTTACTGGTATTTTTTATTCAATCGTACGTTATCTTACATCGTTGAAAAGAGAATAAAAAATTATATTCAGTAACCCAAAAATCTAATATGGCGCCCATTTAACTTAGGAAATTTGATACGAGTAATGCAAAAGCAGCAATTTTGAGTTTTTGTTCAACACCAATTTTATATTGGTCTCATCGAGTACAGTGACTTTCATATGAAACTTTTTTTCATATCTCTTATACTTGCGAAGGTATTTGACATACAAGAAAATGACAATTTTTAGTTTTTTTAAATAACTGATCTGACGTGTTCGACATTCGACAAAATCAAACAGATTTTAAATTAGCATATAAAACTGATATAAGAAAGTTACCCATACAATCCCACTCGATCTGGGACACACTGTATACGGTATCCCTCGTGTCAATAAGAAAATTTTAGATATAATGAAGGATGAAAACGCCGGTAAAGTATGATAATAATAACCATGATGAGCAGATGTAGTCAACAAAAGTCTTTAAAAGCGAATATGAAAAAATGATGCACAAACTAAAAATAGAATAAGCAGGCAAGAGTTTAGAGGAGTGGTAGGGTTGTAAGTGTCCGTTTAATATTACTTCTTCCTCTGATGTAATTAAAACAGCATGTCATAAGTACAAGCCAATATCGTAATGACCGTTTATAAATCTAAAATATCGTAGTATATTAAAGTATTAGTTTCATAAGACACGTTTTTAGAGCACGCGTCCAAGTTTAGAAAACGACCCGCGTAGTGGGGAGTTTTCTAAAGGACAAGTGAGTTAAAACGTCTTATGAAACTAATACTTTATACTATTTTTTCTATTTGCCTTATTTTTTTAATCATTTTAAACAACAAATAATTTAATTTTAAATAAAATTTGTTAGAGGAATTTTGTTAAGTTTTTTAACAGTTGACAGCACTGAAAATTCAGAGTACGCATCTGTTTTTCTTTACAACATAAATAAGTTTGACATTTTAAAAACAACTGTTCAATATTAATGTTAACTTTAAAAAGTAAAATGTTACTGTTTTCCGTATTATAATAAATCTCTTTCGGACACGCAAATATAAAATTAGTATATTAAAGAATGAGTTTCATTAGGCAAGACTTATTGCACGAGTCCAAATTTAGAGAACGAGCCGCTTGCGGCGAGTTTTCTAAAGGACGAATGCAATAATGACTTATGAGACGAGTTTATTTATGCTATTTTTTCTATTCTACGTCTTTTATTCCCTTTGAAATAAAAAAAATCGCTATTTCAGAATTTAGGGATTTTTGTGGTAGTTGACAACACTGATGTGACATTTGAAAATTCATTGATTGACGCAGAAAATTGAGTGAAGTTTTTGTGAATTTTCTGTTTTTTCAATTATTTCTTCAATGCTACCAACTTTGAAAAAGTTGGGCTATTAAATCACTCAAATGAGCTATTAACGCACTGTTTTGGGTGCTTTAACAGCTTTATTATAGACGCAAAATAGAAAATATACATTAATTTATACAATTAAAGTTCTCTTAATTTTCCAACGGAAATACATACTTTTAAATATAGCATTTTGCATTTCGTTTAACTTTTCCAAAAGTTAGGGATTACTAGCAAAATCTTCAATATTTTTCATATATAACTAAAAAATTTTTAGTCTTTAAGGAAACTCTTTAAGGTCACCCAAAAAACGTGTGTTGTTTTTTCATAAATAATATAATAATTTGATAACTTTTAAATTAATACTCTGGTTTTAAATTAATACTCTAGGAATGTTAAAATTTGATTACCTAACTTTTGGAAAACGATGTTTATTAATTAAATTATTTCACATTTTTTACGTGAAAAATTAATTTTAGAAAAATTGTACATACAAAGTTAACCAAAAAAATACCAGTTGAGTTTCATAGTGTTTGAAGTATTTTCCCAAAATTTTAAGAAAATCGTATGTCTGGTGACTAAATTATTACCTGCTTTTTGGCAATAATCTAGTCGCTAGACATACGTTTTTCTTAACATTCCTAGAGTATTAATTTAAAACCGAAGTTATCACATTATTATATTATTTATGAAAAAACGATTATTATGCGGTTAAGATTTATGCACCGTATTTGAGTGTCTAAATGGCCCTTTTGTAATATATTTTTTTAATTTGGTATAGTTATTCACAATATAAATAAATTCACTGTGATTTTATTTAAAATTTTTGAATGTACCGTTACATTTTTTTTTGTTACACTTGGACCTTAATGAAACTCTCAGAATTTGGAAAAATTGTGTTAAAATCAATTTAAAAAATAAAAAAGATAAAACTTAACTCCACATGATAAGGCACTCATGATAAAGCAACCGTGGTATGAAACAGATTGTTACACTATTGAATTTTCATTTCACTTAGTTTAGTTTTATTTAATTTCTGAAATAACTTACGTATTATTATTCTTGAACACAGAATTCTCCCGATATTTGCTAGCGCAAATGTACTAGCAGAGCGATATGAACACCGGTGTCATAAAGTATCACCTGCCACGTAATCATGTAGCGTGTAAAAATGGAGTGAGAGTAAAACAACTAAAACTTAAAATACCTGATTACGAAAAGTAAAATATTTAGTTGAAGAATTTTTTGCATTTGGACATTATTTGTTTAGTGCTATTTGTTCACACTTAATTAAACAATTGATCGATTGGTTGATACAATTTGAGCTGTATAACAAAATTTAATTATATTTGCTACAAATAATTTTAAGTTAAAAACATTTACTAAAAATCTAACAAAAATTCTATCCACACTGCAAAGCAAACGTTGATTAAATTATTTATTCAGCATGACAAAAATCTTGGTTAATTGCTGTTTTTAGAGTGGTCAAGCAGTAAATTTAATTCATTCATTTTTAACAATTGCCTTTGATAAAAGAAAATTTAATAAAAGCAGTCAAACAGTGAATTTAATTTTACTTACTAGGTATTAACTAATTTTTCGTCGACACCATAAATCTGATTAATAGAAACAAAACTCTTTTTAAATTCAACAGAATATTTTTGTTAATGGTTGACACGTTAGTATATTGTGTTACAAGTGTAGAAAACTGCCAATTTCTTACGAGTGTGAAATCTACAACAAAAAAAGTAATAAACCACCAAAAGCTGAGAAAAATATTTAACCTAGAATTTATACCCGCATTCATATTTTTACTTGAAATCTCTGGCAATAAATTAAGAAATGTAATGTGAGTCGCTTCCATGATGTTTGGAGGTGTACAAGTGTACACCCCATTTTGCCATTATCGGATTCACTCATGATACACCTAGAATTTTGAAAACGACAAAAGTAAACATTAAATTTTTAAAGACAATAGTAATAATACGCTCACAATTTGTATAATTTCAGCCAATCTACTATTCAGTACTTACAGCTAAATAATCATAGGTATGTACTCGTTTATTTCAAAAAATAATTTTATATAAACAATCACAGTTCAATTGTCAAGGTTATTAACCCTTGTTAAATGTCATCATATTCTCGCATTCCCAGGTATTCCCGCATTCTATTGTGATCACAAGGAAGGTAACTTTAAAAGTTAAATCGCGCTTGCACTTTGTGAATTATGTAGCAAATTATACAAGCATTCATTATTTTTATTGTAATTTAGCAATAATAATGAATAATATTGTATTAACAATTATATAATAATTCAACAAATAATAAATTTTACGTTAATTGAATAACAATTTTTAATAACATTATGTAATGAGAATAACCAAATCATGCTAAGATGCCTAGATGGCTGAACGGTATGAGATCTGGCTAAGTAAACAGGCGGTCCAGGGTTCGATTTCCCGCGGAAGCGATAACCTTTCTAGATGGATTTGCATTTAAAATATAATTTAATGTAAAAAAATAATTAAACGAATAAACTAGACTTTATCTAAAATTTATAACATTTTATATTTCAAATAATTAATAATATTATAATATTGCAAGTGCTGACATCTATGGCGTTTTAATAGAACAACTGATCGTGAGAAATCATTCCTCACGGTCATTACCGTTCAGTTTAGATATTGTTTGCAATTGGACGTTTTCACGGTTACTCGATTGTGCGGAATGTGTAACTTTCTATGGTGGTCGTAGATAGAGTTATTTATGGTACTATTGTGGTAAGACAGTTTATATAGATCTTAGTACACACTCTTAGAAGTTATATATCTTTTAGAAGGTAATAAAAGACGTGTATCTTGTATGAGATATTTATTTATTCTTCTTGTTGATTATCGTTGCTATGGCAATATTCCCATCATTCAATGCTTATCTGATGGATATGTATGTAATGATGTGTATTTGATATATAAATAGCAAGAGATCATTACAGTACAAGCGAAAAAACAGAAGGTTTTACCCAGGAGGGAAAAAATTAAGCTCACAAGGCTCAGATTTTACGTGAATATTAGAAAACGTATAATAAATACTTTATTATTTTTTCCCAAGACACATAATAATATTTAGAAAACTTACTGCATTCTAGGTAGCTGGATTTTATTATCTAATGTTTATTATTTCATAACCTGATTCGTATAGTGAAGTTATAGAGAGTAAAGAGATGGAGAAACTAAAACAGCAAGTTGGATTTCTAATTAAATTTTTCCTCTAAGTAAAGGTTTCCCTTGTCATTAAAAGTCATGTTACTATAATAGGCTGCTTTGCAGCAAAATCATAAAACCTGCTATCAATTTTTATCGCGATAAAACTACCTACTAAACGGTAATAAAAATTTTAAGTGAACTATAAACCTTAAACGGTGTAACATGAAAATAACCAAAAGATTTAAACCTCTTTTGTTAGAATTTTTTACAGCGGCTTTCTCAGTAGAATTGTAGCTGTTCACCTCAATTTTGTTCTTATTTTAAGAAAAAGGATCAAATTCAAAGGTTAAATTTTGTATTGTCATAAAAGGTAAATGTTATAGCTTATAGCCTTTTGGAAAGGAAACCTATCTCGGAAGATGCTATCGATGATTTTCACTAAACGAAGGATTTACCCTGGTTTATCCTTATTATATCAATCTCGCCGTTCTCGTTATTTTGATAGTTTGAAAATCTTAATTTATTATGGAAATATTTATAGCCGTATTTGGATTATTTTAAAAGGTATTTCCAAATATAAACCCTATATTAACCAAAATTTAAATAATCGTGAATGTGAAAGGAATTAAATTAATGATTTATGTAAAGCTGGATTTAGTATTATCCGTTAATTGCTTTTTAATTACACGATGCCGCTTAAAGGGTTAAGCAATTTTAGGTTTATTTCATCTTCCCTTAATGAAGGAAATCTATTATTACGCAAAACCTTTTTATAAATGAGCATAATCGGAAAATGTAGTTTGACTAATAATTTAGAATTGCTTCTTCCTTTTCAAATAATAATAATATTTAATTTTCAGTTTGTTTACAGCTGGTGACACATAGTACGTAGTACATAATTGATGTTTATGCTCTGTACTAAACGCTTCATTCACTCAGTAATAACTCTAATTAAATACTTCCTTCAACACTTTCATTAAAGTTGATCTAAGGTCACAATAACACTTTTTTCAATACTTCAGTTCAAATACCTCAGAATGTTTGGATTTGCTAAATTAATTAACGGTATTGTTTGTATCCTGTTCGTTGACATTACATGGGTAAAATCTCGTATAAAATACACGAGTGGTTTTGGTAGATTTAATACACATACAATATGCAGAGAAATTCTGTTCGTTAATAATTCAATGTATTTCGACAACATATTCATTGCAAATGAAATCTACATTATCTAATGTTTTTGCTTCAGATTCAATGTATCAATGAAAATCAATGTATACAATGTATATATTTTGTAATAGTTACAGAATAATTAAAATTATCATAACATAGAAAATCCAATAAAATACAACCAAAGGTTTGCTTGCTTAATTTGAGCCAATTCAATATATCACTTGTTAGAATTTTGACAACCACAGTTAATTTTATAATTAGGATAAATTACTAAAATTTTATATTAAATATCCTGTAACGTCCTTTTTAAACAAAAAGAATAGTTAAGTGTGTGCAAGATACTAGTTTCGGTATCTACAAAGGAAATATATAAGGTGCTATTGATTCAATCGCTAAGCAAAAACTACACACTCTGGAATCAGACAGTTTGATAGATACTAAGTAATACTCTAAATCTTAGCTTTTGAAGAAGTTAAATAGCCAATATTTAAATAATAAAAAAACTGTAAGAAACATACTTAAATAAATAATTAATTATGATAAACAATTACTAATACGTAAAATAATGCGTTTAATAAAGGCCCCCAAATTTATCTTTTACATACAACACAGTAAAGATCAAACTACTTAATCCGTCTTGACTAGCTAAATAATTACAGAAATATTTGATTTAAACTAAAATTGCAATAAGAGACTTATGAATATCTATTAGTTGTGCAATTGCAAAAAAGACTGTATTTGTCAGCGCATAAGAGAAACTTTGATTTCGTGGACTGTATTTGAAAGTAAATAAGATTATACGCCAACATTTATAAACACACACAAATTGTAATCGCTATAAGTTCACTAAGGGCACTTACCGTGAGCGTACTCCGTTGGTCTTTTCTAAACTGCTGATGGTAGGGATCCCCTTATTTCATACTATGCACCAATTGCCAATATATTCTTGTTCTTGTGGTCTCACAATTGTTAGTTTTAAGAAAACTTAGGAAAACGAGTCTCAGAACTAGTAGAAACTAAATCTTTTTTTTTTTTATTGACTGACAACTCACGCACTTGATCAAAAATTGAGCGCGCACTTCCAACGTGCCCTGATAAGTACATAAATGTGTGTGTCGCGAAAATAATAATTAATTCGAAATTAAAAGGAAACAATTATGCACTAACATAAGCCGGCCGCCAAAACACCTTGTGTTTTAAAATAACAAAAATAAACGAAAAACTATAGAAAGAAAACTATTATTATTAAACATTTGAAAGTGGACACAGTTTTATCACTGGTCTTCGAAATTGCCCATTTGCCGTTTTGACAGTGACAACTCTCGTATGTTTGTCTTCGCCAGGATGTAGTTCTATAACTCGGCCAAGTGGCCATTTTAGAGGAGGTTTGACTTTATTTTTAATCAGTACTAAGTCATTTAATTTAATTTCTTTTACAGGAATAGACCATTTTAAGCGCTGTTGTAAGGTATTCAAATACTCCATAGAATAACGTTTCCAAAAATCCGTATGTAATTTTTTTATAAGTTGCCAGCGAGAAAGACGGTTAATATTTAATGTAGACAAGTCAGGTTCGGGTATTACAGAGTTTAAAGGTTCTAATGTTAAGAAGTGACCCGGTGTAAGCGGTATCAGATCGTTAGGATCCGAACTCTGCGCACATAAAGGACGCGAATTAAGTAAAGATTCAATTTGACATAATAATGTTGTCAATTCTTCATAGGATAAACGTTGGTCGCCTACTACACGAAGTAGATGCGATTTTACCATTTTTACCCCGGCTTCACCAAGTCCGTTAAAATGGGGCTAAATTGCTAATTGCCAATTGCCTAATTGCCATCGAAGAGACAGAGTTTCAGAAGCTTGTTTTGCGTATTCAAGAAATTGATTGTTGGCACCAATCAGGTTTGTTCCATTATCGCTATAACAGGCAATTACGTTTCCTCTTCTAGCGACTAAACGTCGAAAGGCTGCAACAAAACTGTCAGTAGAAAACTCTTGCGTAAGCTCTAGGTGTACAGCTTTCGTGGCCGTGCATACAAAAACACATACATAGGATTTAAACACCTTAGCACCTCGCGCTCTATACATAGTCACAAAGAATGGACCACAAAAGTCGATAGCAACATGTGAAAAAGGCTTTAGTTGTGAAATTCTATGTACAGGTAAATCTCCCATTGTAGGAGGGGCATAAAATTTTGGACGAACTCTGAAACAACGTAAACAACCTGAAAGGGTTTTTTGAATAGCTTTCCGTGCAGACAAAATCCAAAATTGTTGTAAAATTAAATTATGTAATGTTTTTAAACCTGGGTGCAAGTATGTTTTGTGTGTATGTTCAATAATCAGTATAGTTAAACGATGCGAACTTGGTAACAGTAAAGGGTGTTTAACTGAATAGGCTAAGTTGGATTTCCTTAGACGGCCGCCCGCCCTAAGAAAACCATCAGAATCGAGAAAAAGCGCTAGTTTTCTGAATGGTTTAGGCAGTAATTGATTTTTATTTATTTTTGAAATAATATCAGAAAAAACTGAATACTGTACATGCTTTACAAGACACATTAAAGTCTTATGTAACTCATCAGAAGTGGGATTTCCAAATCGTTTGTTAGAAGATGGTTTGAAATTAATAGAAACCCGAAAACAGTAGGATAATATTCTTTGAATTTTTGAAAGTGAGGAATGTTTATCAAGGATTAAATCCAATATATTACATTCGACACTTACATTTAGGACAGTTTGCTTTTCCTCTTTGATAACTTCGACGTCATCGTCAGTTAACTGAGTAAAATTATCGTCACGCCATTGTTTTCGTGGCAAATATAAAAAAGAAGGTCCATTCCACCACATGTCATGGGATAGTAATTGAGAAGGGGTCATTCCCCTGGAAGCACAGTCAGCTGGATTCTTAACAGAAGGAACATATCGCCATGATGTGGAAGGAATAATTTCTTGAATGTGACTCACTCTATTGGCCACAAAAGTTTTCCACTTACTTGGGGAAGAATTTAACCATGAAAGGACAACCTGCGAGTCTGACTAAGCGAGAGTATCGTCAAAAAGAATTTCAGAATAAGTGTCTTTTACAAAACAAATTTAATCGGACAGGAGTTTGGCAGCTGTCAGTTCGAGTTTCGGTAAAGTTAAAGATTTGAGTGGCGCAATTCTACTTTTAGCATAAATTAGGAAAACAGAAACTTTGTTCTTTACTTCGAAACGAAAATAAACGGATGCACCATAACCAATTATTGAAGCATCACAGAATCCGTGAATTTCGCACCTTTGGTAATTATCTAACATAATACGTCGTGGAACTATAAGCTCAGAAAGCTTGGGAAGTTCAGTCTTGAGCTGGGTCCACGAAGAAACAATATTTTGTGTTGGGGTTTCATCCCAATCCGTTTTAGAGCTCCATAAGCATTGCATTATGTATTTCGCAGAAAGGAGAACGGGACATAAAAATCCCAAGGGATTAAAAATTCTGCCAATATCGGAAAGAATCGTACGTTTTGTACATGGGTTTTCAGTGCTTCGGCATTGATAAGAAAATGAATCATTATAAGGGTGCCATTGAAGACCTAAGACTTTTAGAAATTGCGGTTCCTGTTTATCAAATGATAAAGGCATTTGTCGATCCGAATTTGGAACAGTAGCCAATAGCTCTGGTGAGTTGCTAGCCCATTTCCGAAGTTCGAATCCTCCAAGTTTTAATAAATCGATTAATTCCTTTTGTAATGAAAGGGCAGACGATACTGAAGGGCTGGAACCTAGTATATCGTCAATATAGACTTGTGTCTTTAGTAGCTGGCTAGCTCGAGGAAACCGAGCTTGCTCTAAATCTGCAAGTTCATTTAAAGTTGGCATGGCTAAGAATGGACTACAACTTAGACCAAACGTAACTGTATTTAAGTTCCATTCGGATAAGGGTTCTTGTGGCGAGAATCTCCACAAGATTTTTTGAAAGTTTCTATGGGAAGGTGTAACGAAGACTTGGCGAAACATCTGTTTGATGTCAGCTATAAAAACTACAGGCTGCATGCGAAAAATAAGAAGAAGTGAAGAAATGTCCTTTTGGAGTTTCGGTCCCGAAAGCAATGTATCATTTAAGCTTAGACCTTTGGGGCCTTTTGCCGAGCCATCCCATACTACTCGAAGCTTTGTGCTAACACTCTCCGGCTTTAAAACACAATGATGTGGTAAATAGCAAGATAAGGAAGGTTTCGGACTATTTGGTGGAACAAGGGTCATGTGGCCGTTTTCAACATAGTCTCTCATAAAGTCAGAATATGCAGAATATAGTTCAGGATTTTTCAGTAATCGAGATTCAAGCATGGAAAACCTGCGAAAGGCCTGAGGGTAAGTATCACCCAAGTCTGGTTCGGAGTTTTTAAAAGGAAGTGAGACAATGAATTTTCCGAAAAAGTCTCGAGTAACGGTTTGTCGAAAAATGTCTTCACATTTAATATCTTCTGGAGAAGAAAATGTTTTTGAGGGGATTTGTTCGATTTCCCAGAATTTTGGGATACTTATTTCCAGTGGAGTCTCTGGTGACGTGAAAAAAGAATTAATCTGTTGTGAATTTGTTGAATTATTTACTTTTCCTAGTAAAACCCAACCAAAGACAGTCTCAAGAGCTGTAGGTTGACCTAGGGCGCCAACAATTCGCCCCTCTCGCAGTATTTGAGTAAATATCTCTACACCGACAAGTAAATCAACAGGGCTTGACGTAAAAAATTGCTCATCGGCAAGTTTCAACCCTTGTAAATGATTCCATTTATTTGTTTGTAAATCGAAGGATGGCATATTAGAGCAAAGTTTTGTTACAACTATTGCATCAAAAGAAAAAATAGGTTCTGAATCATTTTTCGGTTTTATAACACAATGAGTCAGACCTTTGGAAGAGAAAGAAGACATCTGGTTTAGTCCGTAAATCGAAGCAGAAAATTGACGCCTAGTTAAGCTCAGACGGCGTAGACATTTTTCACTAATGAAATTAGATTGGCTACCAGAATCTATTAAAATACGAATAGATTGATAAGTACCTTTACCATCGCAAATTTCGACAACAGCAGTAGCTAGAAGAACAGTGCTCTGTGAAGCGAAAGTGTTTCCCGAAATCGTAGTCGAAATATTGTTTAGATTAGTAGGGGAAGTAGTGTTATCCTGCGAAACATTATTCAAAAGAGGTGCAGAGGTAACTTGCGTTGAGGTTTTGGAAATATGTAAGACAGAATGATGCCGATAGTGACACGTGCGACATCGAAAGGATGAAGTGCAGTTTTGGACGTTGTGCGAATGATGCAAACAATTGGTACATAGACGATTTTGTTTTACATAAGCATTTCTGTCACTGGGAGATTTTTCTAGAAACTGTGCACATTTTGAAAGTACGTGAGCTTCTTTACACAGATAGCATCTTATTTTCGAAGAAGGCGAATCGTTTGGCACTTTGTTTAAAAAAGTGACTGATGGAACAGATTTGCTATAACCTTTTGAAACATTAGGATTTTTTTGATTTAGTAAGCTAGGTTTATTTAATTTATTACTTGTCAAATGTTGAACAGATTCGAGAGCCTTACATTTATTTTCAAGAAACTGATACAAATTGTCATACTCCGGTATTTGCACCGTGCTAAATTGAATTTCAAAACTAGTACGTGTGCTAACGTCTAATTTTTCTAAAAGTAAATGAAAAAGCATAAAATCCCACTGATCTGTGTTGAAACGAAGGGCATTTAAAGCTGCTAGTGATTCAGAAAATGTATTTAAAAGTGACCTTAATTCTTTTGCACTATCGTTTTTTAATGAAACTGCCATAATGACATTTAATGCATTGGATGCCAGGAGACGCTTATTTTGGTAACGATTAACCAACTTAGTATAAGCAATATTATAATTATCGTTAGTAATTGAAATACCACTAAGCAGTCTTAAAGGCTCGTCCTCCAGATAGGAGAAAAGATACTGCAATTTTTCGACATCTGACAAATTCGAATTTTCGTGTATTAGTTTTTTATATAAGTCGAAAAAAGTAGGCCAAAGTTTTTGATCTCCTTTAAAGATAGGTATACTGATCATGGGAAGCTTTACGCTGGCTTCAACTTTAACCTGACTAGTGTCACTACTGACAGAAGTGTCAGATTTAAAAAGCGTATAGTAAATTGTTTTAGAATTGTAATAAAATTGATCAACATCTTTCCGCACCTTATCGTGTGCTTCAAAATCTGAATCTTCTTCGAGTTTCATGATAATTTCATTATGAATTTCTTCAAAATTGTCATAAACCTCTTTCAAGTCCCTATATCTAACTTGAAACTGTCCAAGAACAGAAGTATCTTTTTGAGCCTGCATAGCAAACCGGTATACCTCTGTAATTCGACCCGCATAAATACTTCTTTTAGCTTCTAGTCGTTTTATATCAGCCATTGTCAAGTTAATTTGGGTAAGAAAACTGTTGCAACTTAATACTTAAATGCAATTATTATATCAATATTTTTTCTGTAAATTGGTTTTGATCGAAGTCTAACAACTTTGCAGCTTTAAGTATAAAACGCTTGAAATGGTCTAAGGCTCTGCCAATGCGCCTAATGGAGATTTGAAAAACACAAATAGTAGTCCGGTAGATGAACTGATACCGTGACGGATTGCTGTAATTGAACGTTTTACGTGCGAAAGACAATCCGTTGTAACCTACGAGATTATCGAAACGGCAAATGATGGCTGCAGATGGAAATTTTAGAAATTTAATTATCAATTTATGCTGTTTGAATTATTTAAACTGATGTAAATACGACGAGAAGAAACCAAAAATGTCAGCGCATAAGAGAAACTTTGATTTCGTGGACTGTATTTGAAAGTAAATAAGATTATACGCCAACATTTATAAACACACACAAATTGTAATCGCTATAAGTTCACTAAGGGCACTTACCGTGAGCGTACTCCGTTGGTCTTTTCTAAACTGCTGATGGTAGGGATCCCCTTATTTCATACTATGCACCAATTGCCAATATATTCTTGTTCTTGTGGTCTCACAATTGTTAGTTTTAAGAAAACTTAGGAAAACGAGTCTCAGAACTAGTAGAAACTAAATCTTTTTTTTTTTTTTTATATTGACTGACAACTCACGCACTTGATCAAAAATTGAGCGCGCACTTCCAACGTGCCCTGATAAGTACATAAATGTGTGTGTCGCGAAAATAATAATTAATTCGAAATTAAAAGGAAACAATTATGCACTAACAGTATTAATGTAGTCATGTAAGCATAGGTGATCTGATCTTAAATACTACTTTACCTAGTTGCTAATAACTTTATACAAGCCATGTTATGGGCAACGTCTTGGTTGGTTAGATTCACGACATCTGACTCCCATTGGCGAATAACCCGTTAAAACAGGTAATTAATCCAACTAATAGTCCCAAAACCAAGCCACCAAAATGCGAACGGTATTCTAACGCAGAAGCCAAAAGTTGAAAAACGGGCGTAGAAAGAAAACGATTCGATTACCAAAAAACGACTACATTGCGCTACTAATGATCTACGATCAAAATAGAAAATGAATTACTTACTCGAGGTCTTAAACGGCTTTCAGAACTGTAGTTGTGATTTGAGATGTTCTCCCAAAAATTCTCTGAAAAGATTCAATCAATCTTTTATTCAAGGTAACCAATTCGATTAAATTTTCGCAAAATAGAACATCTCGAAAAGGGTTTTACACAGCCACAAATCTATGACAAAAATTAAAAACAGGGACAGGAAAGGACTTTTAAGGTTGCATAACTAATAATGATTTGATTGTAGTAAATTTACAAATAAAAAAAAGACATTGGAACCTACAGTTATGGAATGAGAAACAATATGTAGTCGTTACACACGTATTTTAAATTTAGTCTATTTCCGTCTTAATCTAGCTTAGATTTCTCCGTTACCAAGATTGCCACCGTCACCTTTCATAAACTTATTATTAAACATGTTAAACTTTCTTAGCTTTCAATAACCGGCGGATAAGTAGTCGGATATAGTAATAGACCAGTACAAAATTCGAGTATTCGACATAAAGTAGACAACAATAATAATCTATTGGGTACCGGGTGTGTTTATGGCCAGGTGCTGCAACGATTTTATCGTTACTATTGATCTAGCAGTGTGATTATTGTGTCCGAAAGTTAACCTTTAAAATATTAAACTGTACCGTTTAATTTTTGTCGCCTACGAAGTATACAGGATACCTCATGAAAATCATGAATTCCAAGAAAAGATTCGGATGTGGTTAAATAGTAATTAAATTTCCCATTAGACCAAACTGTACAAGACCCACTCATAGTTTACATATGTGTAGCAATAAATAGCAAGCGAGATCATTACCTCAAACCACAATCCTAGACTTGGTTATGACCAAGATCTTCAATTACTGAGCCTTTACTATGGTAAAGGCTCAGTAATTGAAGATCTTCTAAGACATATGTATTTATGTAAGATTCTTGAACAAGTAAGCCATACAATTAAGCTTTTCACTTAAATTTTCACAATAAATTTTTCAATTTAAATTGTTATAAAAGTAGGTAATATTTATCAGTTCACCATCAATATTAATTCATTGCTGGATGGATTTTGTATGTAATGAAATTGGATGTCAGTTTCACTCTCATTAAAATACAAATTATTTTATTAAAAAGACCCTTTTTGCTAATTTTAGAATATTAGAATAATTATCTACTAATTCTCTAGTACCTGCTGAAGACATGATTAATGAAAAGTAATACCTAATTAGCATTTCGGAAAATACTGCGGATGTAGTTAACGTAAAGAATAAAAAGAATTGTCTCCAATATCGATCCCTGCGGGACTCCCATGGATAAAATAGAAGAATTAGATTTAACCACAATGCTGCTGTTGTCACCGGTGTGTTGTATATACATACGGTATATAAACACAGGTTAAATCTCAATAATTGGTTCTAAGTCTATATGATTCTAATTTATTCATATATAAGTTTATCGTGTAGCAGGTCATTCAATGATATTCAAATAATATATGATCCTTTTATGGAGTTTTGATAAGGCCAAAGAAGAAGTTGATCTAATATTTCTAAAGCCGCTGCTGATGTTGCAGCCAATAATAAAATTTATAAAACTATTTAGAAAAACTACTTAAGCTGTTTGTAATTGACAAGGTACCGATAATCAACGATAAACTAATTTGTAGATTAGACTTACAGGTAGCATAATAATTTCTAAGAATCTTTTAATAATAATGAATGCAGGGATTTCGTCCAAACCCGATGGTTTACTACTTTTTTAATTTACTGCTTAATAATTCTAGTAATTCATTTGCAGTATAGAGTTTTAAAAATCATTCAAAGTGGTTTTGTACCATTAAAGTTTATTGAATGCGACTTGTCCTGAACAGCATTGATTTTATTAGTTCATAAAAGCGGTGCACTCACAAAGTAATCTCTATTTTTAAAATACATGGTTGATTTATGTTCCAGTTCGTTTGAGAGTTCTACTGAGCCCATTTACGTGATTCTTTTTTTATATTGAGGCTTTTGATGTGTAGATTAGTCAACATCATTTAATGTTTAGGTATCTATTTTTTGTTTTTATATTTTAAATGCAAAAATAAGAAGTAAGTTTCCTTAATTTTTTTAATTGTTCTTAAATAAAACACAAACCACTTCCTTCATTAGCGTCTAGGGGTATGTGTTGTAGGTATTTCTAGCAGGTGTAGTTTTATATTTCAGTGATTATAATTCTCAATAATAGAAAAATAGTTACTCCTATTAAGGCACTAAAATTAAATTTTTTATCACGAATGTGGATATAATTTAACATTTTAATAATATGACCACATGAATGATAAGAGAAGAAGAATAATTTTTTTCTGAAGTTCTGAATTTATAGAAAATTTAAAATATTTAAAAAAAATAATTTAATGTTATGAGAACTGGCAGCCTTTAATCAAACATCTATATAAAATTATTTAACGTTTTGCCTCTCAATGAAGGCTTTTTAAAAAAAAAAATTGTTTATAAAATGTATAAAATTTGTATTTAATGAATCTGAAAATAAAAGTAGAATTAGATTTGTGAACGTATAAATGTTTCCTTTTTTTGTATATAGTCTTACAATTATTGAATCTTCATTTTATTTTGCTTAAAATTCTTATTTTGTTAAGTTCTTTTAAATGTATTACCAAAAGAAAACATATATTAAAGTTTGAAGCAAATGTTTTGTTTAAACAAGATCGATTCTAGTTTTATTCTCATCATTTCTTAATTTATACGCATGCAATATTTAAAAGTGCTACACAATTAATTTAAAATGCTAGAAATAGCTATACTGCATGTCGGCGGCTGCAGTCCTTAGATTCTAGCCTTCCATCATTCATCATTGAATGTTTAATATTCGAATTGTTCCGAATTATAGACAAACCCTTGCATGCCGCTATAGTTCACCTTTAGGTGTTCTAAAAGACCGATTTGCTAATTCTTTTTTATGAACTTTGACTTTATATTTTCTTTAGTCTTTAAGATTTTTAAAAGCGTAATTCTAAAAGGCTATAGTTTGAGAGTTCAACTGGGCCGATCTACGCAATTCCAAGTTAAAAGTTTTACGCTGTAGATTTGCCAGCCCTGCTGAGTTTTCCGATTTTTTAATTATGTATGTATATTTTTAAAAGCGTTATTTGTAATCGATGCGTTTCTATACGCTCGAGACCGATTGTTCACTTGCATCGCTCGCTTTGTCACGTCTCGGATCTAAACATCCTTTACTTGTTGTTTACTATGTCACCAATCGCGTGCTCTTACAAATCATATCACAAATAATTCTCAGCCGCGTGTCATTTTATTTTCATGAAATTCGATGTGTTTGTCTGTCTTTCTTTTTTTTTTCGGGATTTTCTAATTTTCATTTCAGATTCGGATATTTGTTGAAAAAGTAGCATAGGAATGTCTGAAAAATTCCCTATCTCTTAAGGAACATGGACAAAATGACGCAAAAAGTTTAGAAAGTTGATATATTAAGCAAAGTACACCGGACTAGTGCAAATGCGGGGTAAGTGTAACCTATACAAATCTGCACCTTTAAATATTGTGATACTATCACCATCATCGTTCATTGGGTTTATTTATTATGATGTTAACCTAATATTTGAACAAAATGTGTACATTTATTTTTTCTAATAAAATATATGATAAAGTTTCGTTTAATATTTCATTTGTATGCCCCAGTTGAGTATATATGCTTTTGTGCTAATTAAGCTACTGCATTTACACTTGTCCCAATGTTCTGGAGGAGAGCAAACCATTGACTTTTTAAGGAAGAAATTTAATTTCTAATAAAAAAAATCTATGTCAATGTTTTTGCTTTTTTAAATATTACTTCTAGATACATATGTGGTCCGCCCTCAAAATTTCGCTAAATTCCTAGTAAATTAGTTGAGAAAGGAAATTACAAGGCGAAAAAGTTTGAACTATTAATAGAATGGGTCGCACTTACACTGGTGTATGTATCTCATATGATATCTATAGGAATTCAATGTAGATTTTATGGTTAGAATGGGTCGGTAAGTTGGTGGGTGAGGGGGGCTGAGAGAAGAATTAGCGGAAGAGTTGAAGTAAGTCAAAGAGGGAGATATGTTGGGAGAGAGAAAAGTAAACTGGGAGAGGGGAGTACTAGGCAATGCTAAGCTTAGAATTTTCAAATGGTTATGTTTGATGGCGTTTATTTAAATAATCATTCATGAAAATGAGATTGTAATTAGTATACAACGAACGTTGTATGTAAGGAAATCCTTCAATAACATCACATCACACAGATCACATTATAAGGGGCGCCGATGTGAATATATATATAAACGTGAATATAAACTTTGGGATATCAGTCACACTTGAGGTTGGACTCGCCCGGGCAGTAAAAGTCCGGTTACGGAACTCCCTCGGAGATGGCCCCCGACGGGTGATCACGTTAATAGCTCCGGCACTAGCCTGGAGAGCTAGTAGATGATGGATAGGCAACTTCCTTTCCACCAGTGAGCTACTGGTAGCTCTTAGAAATGCAACTGATGCATTAATTGATCGTAACTCAATTTGTTCTCCCCTGAGGGGTACAGTTGTTATAAGCTAACGCAGGTGAGCAACGTTAAATAAAGCTTTGGATATCTCACGCAGTTATTGTTATTCAAATAGTAAAGTGAACTAAACGTTATTTAGATTTTAATAGATAACATATATTTACTGAATTTATTTGAATTATTATTAGGGACATGTCACCTTCTCAGGTCGACTACGTTATTTTCTTCGTTTAAAAATTAAGTTTTCGACGATTATACTTGACAGCTTGAAGCTTCAAGAATTTCTTTCTTGTCTAATTTGAATAAAAGGCGAGTCTTTGAATTTTAATCTGGTGAGTACGGAGGATGGTCAAGCAGTTCAAACCGTAATTCGTGGATTTTCGCCATGGCAACCGCGGAGGTGTGAGACGGCGCATTGTCTTGGTGAAACAGGATTTTCTTTTTCTGCAAATGTGGCCGTTTTTCCGCAATTTCTGCCTTCAGCTTGTCAAGTAATGATGTGTAGTATGCTCCTGTAATGGTTTTTCCTGTTTGAAGATAATCGATTAAAATAACTCCATGACTATCCCAAAAAACAGTCGTCATCACTTTCCCAGCCGACATAACAGTTTTTGCTTTGTTTGTAGCCGATTCCCCCTTTGCAGTCCACTGTTTTGACTGTATTTTTCTTTCGGGCGTATAATGGTGTATCCAAGTTTCATCTACAGTAATTAATTAGCGCCAAAACTGTGATTTATTGCGCCTAAACTGCGCCAACAGAGCGTTGGAAATGTTCATTCGAACACGTTTTTGGTCTAACGTGAGCAAATGCGGCACCCAACGCGCGGACAGCTTTCTCATGCCTAAATCTTGGTTCAATATGTGACAAACACGTTCTTTGGACATATTCATAACCTCTGCTATTTCTCTCACTTTAATTCGACGGTCGTTTAGCACCATTTGGTGAACTTTAGCGATGTTATCGTCAGTTGTTGCAGTTTTTGGACGTTCCGAACGTTCATCGTCTCCCAAGCTGGTACGGCCATGTTTAAATTCAGCTGCCCAAAATTTCACTGTGATAAATAATGGCGCAGAGTCCCCATACACAGATTCCAACTCATCTTTGATTTGCGTAGGCGTATTGCCTTTCAAAAACAAATATTTAATGACAGCTCGATACTCGATTTTTTCCATTTTCACAAAAACACTCACATCGACTCACTCAAACGATTGTCAAATAACAACTGCGCGTCCAAAATGGCTGAAATTTTGGTGAGTACCTGTCAAAAGATGCACAACTACATTCCTAACTTTTATTGACGAGTGCTGCCATCTTCACGTTAAGGTCGGAAACTTTTCAGACCATCCTCGTATAACCAGAGAACATAAGAAACAATGATATCGTTAAACTTAAATTATTCAACTACTATTGAACTAAAAAGATTCAAAATTTATTAAACATAAAATTTATTTGAATTTTATTGAAAATAAAATTATTCAAATTTTCAGAAATTAGCTTATTCAGTTATTATTGAAGTTAATATATTCAAATCTTATTGAAATTAACATTCTAGTATTAAACCCTACCAGAGAGCTCTCTTACGATAATAGATGATAAAAATCAACTATTCAAATAATCCATAAACAAGAACAAAACTAATCAAAAAGTTACACGCAAAATAGATAATCCTTAAATTACAATACCTTGATCCTTTAGATCGAATTCATACAAAGCCAATAATTACTTGCATCACAGAAACCATTACTATTGACTGAAACTGGAAACGCTTCTTATTAGGTGATAATTGCTGAATGTGACTTTTGATGAATTACGTTTGACTGTACCAGGTCTAAAGAAACTTTTTTGGTAGTTCATTTCAATCAAACAAAACATTGAAACAATCCATATAGTTCAACTAACTTTCTTTATTAAATCACAGTTAAAACAATCCTGTTTTTTAATATTTTTAATTATAATAACTTGCGTCCGATAACTAACGGTAATATCTTTAAAATCTTAAACAATCTAAACACATTTAGCACTTGCTAGTTTAGTTGCTTCCAATGAAATCGATAATTATTTATTCTTATCGACATATAGAACGGGAATTTATTAATTTTATTATGGATCAGTCTGCAAATAAGCGATAATCCCCAAACAAATACGTTATCTGTAATCTTATAACGATGATTCCGGAGATTTTAAGAACCACACGATTTTTAATTACATAAATTCACTAATTAAAACTGGAACGGTAGAAATAATTATTTAATGACCCATCATGAAATAACGAGCCACTTTTATCTATAAACTGTACTGTATCGGAGCTGCAACTCAAGTCAAGTGTAGTCTCTTAAAAACTGAAGGTTATTTTATTATATACTGAGTATTCTAGAGGGTGCAGTTCTGCATACACCAATCAAAAAATCGCCTGTTCCGGTCTGAACAAATCAGGATTGTGAAGTCCACGTGTAGTCGATAAAGGAAGTTTTCTTAATTCCACTACTAGATTTTGACCTTAAAAGACTAGAGACTACGCAGTTTGTGTTTCCGCGGACGAATAATGTCACACAGATGTTATACTAAGAAATCTAGCAAACACATCAAGTTGTTTTTAAGCGCATGTAAGTAATCAAAAGAGATTTTTAACACGTAGCAAACATAAAGTTAGATAAAGATGGTTTGTCTTATAATATTTTTACGGAACACCAAACTACAATATCTATGGGAACTAAACAAAGTTAGGTTTATCACGAACCATATTTAATAGTTTCCAGGATTTTAACAAAGAAGCTATTTTAGCCAATATACACGTGCGTAAATAAAATACAGAAAGAAATAATTTATTGCCCAAATGTTTTTCATAATTCTATGAAGATTTGAAACACAACCTCATAAAATAGTTTTTATAGGATTATTTATACCAAATGCGAACACAAGTTTATATTTTAAGAAGAACGCAAATTTGCAGAACCGGACTTAAGATTTTTCAGTAAATATGTAGACGAAACTACATTTATCCAGGACTGATAAAAATATACCGTTACAACGTGCGGCTGCAAACGACTTAACAGATTGCATAATCATAAATCCCACATTTGTGTTACAACTAAGAGACACTGCAGAAAACCTTAACCAGCTCTGCCGGCACAAAGAGTCGAATCCGGGTCGCTTTTGTGAGAGAAGAGCACGCTAGTCCCTAAACTACCAAGTCCAAGGAAAGTAGAACAAGTTCGTCAGTAAATGTTGCGTAAAATTCATAACTTTAAATTTTAAAGCTCTCTAAAAGATGTCAAACATTTTAAAGACCAGTACAAATATGCCTTAAAAGATTTTCAGTAGTCGGGTTCAATAAAACGGAGACCAAGCAACGGCTGGCCTACTTGAATTCTAAATTAATCTGTGGAACAAGAAGTCTGCCTTGTTTACAAAAAAACATCGTTGTCTAATCGTTATGTTGCCTGGAATATGGGAATTAGTGTGGCGAATATTCGAAGAGTTAAAGAAAAATGCATAAAATCATAAAAGATGGTCTAAAATCATATAAGCAAAAAAATCTCTAAATCGTTCAAAATAACAATATAATAGAGTTGTTATTCGGTTCAGGAAAATGTACTAATTGCTGTTAAATAATCATTTTTGTATTGTTATGGACCTACGTAACCTACGTTACAGCAGACTTCAACAGTATTCCAGGTAATAGGTATTTCACTTGTACAGATAGTCCCAATGTCAATGGCTCGTCAGGTCGAAGTCGAGAAATTTCCCAAAAAATAGCTAGTATGGTAAGCGATTTGCCAATTTGGCAATCGCAGTATTCCTTTCGTGAGTAGGGGGACCATTAACAGCAAGACATTCATCAACGAATGCCTACAAAAAAAGACCTTTATCCACCATTAGAAGACACACAACCTTCTGCAACACTTTTATGTCCATATTTGTATATTTGTCTAGTTGCCATTATCCCACAGAAGCCATGCTGATATAAAATTCCGTTAGGTTTGCACCAAAAGACATCAATCCTTGGAACTGTCCCGAGTTGTGTCCAGTAGAAAAATATTGGGCCCATGTCAAGTTGAGACTTCGTAAAACGTGTAAACCAGCAAATTCCACCAAAGATTATCGTAGAAAGTGGACGAAATGCACAAAACTAATCGCCAATGGGTCTGCGCAGAATTTGTCGGCTAGTGTTCAATCAAAAATACGATCGTTTAGTCGTAATTCACAGAAGAAGTGTTTAAGTTTAAATATGTTCCGAAAGTTGTTAGTTTGAAAAAATAAAAGAATATTTTAGACTCGCACTTCATGTTGCCCATAAGAACAAACGGGATAAATTGATGCTAATTGTTTTGAGTCAAATCGCTTCCAAACTCCTTATATACTAGTATTTTCTATTCTGTTTCTATTAGAAACATGCCGAATGTATATTGAAGTTACGGAAGACACTGTAAAGTATGTCACAATACATGTTCATTGTCATAATCTTTCCTATAAAAATTTAATTTTGGCAGGTCATCTTGTATTATTTATGAGTTCTCCGAGATTTCAATCAGGCATATTTGCGGCGGCGATAAATTACAAAGCCGTCATAGAATTTGAGGATTACACCACATTAATAGTTTTATTCTAATCGAAATGTATGTTTATATTTTACTTCTTTCAAAGATAATTGCAAGGCAACACATGCAGTTAGAAAAATTAAGAATATATACTCAGCTGCTCAGGAGCCAGTTCCCATATGCCAGACCTGGAAAAAAGCTGCTATGCGAGAAAACAAACGCTACGGTGCCAGAGCATTCGACAAAAATGCTTTTGCTATTAAAAATTGGAGAATTTTCTCACTTAATTGCCCTCATTACCGAGTTCACTGCCGCCATTGCTCACTTAAATGCCGTCGTTGCCGAGTTCATTGTTGTCAACGCCGATAGTATCTATCTCATTTCCGACACTGCCTAGTTCAATGCCGCCATTGCCCACTTAATGTCGACACTGCCTATATCATTGCCTTAATTGCTGTTCAATGCCTCACTGCCTAATTTATTGCTGTCATCATTGCCGAAAATCTGTACACCACTGCCTACCGTGGCACACCCCTCGAATTTTACTGAATTCCATGGCGCCCTAAGAACATCTGTATCTCATTGCAGAATAAGCCTTCACTAATAATTCCCATACTCTCTTTCTCAATTTGATTTTGAGATCATCAACATTAATTATGAGAAAATAATAATATTATTATTATTAATTGAGAATTATAAAACAGGCTGTTACATCGTTCGGTAGAAATACTGTTCCTCTGTTAGTCCATCTATTTCAGTGACATACTGACGTTAAAAGTCTATCTGAACGAGATTTCTTCTCTCAGTACATATTATTTCGGTAAATACATTTATATGCATATTTTATACATATTTCCGGAGCCTGCGATCTATCCATTAAACACGTTTTCGAATACCTATTGAATTATATCCTGTTTTAATCTAGCAAAAATCAATTTTGATAAATAAAAAATGGCTGGTTTATACGTTTGCATGCTTTTGAAACAGTTTATTAGGAAGTTTTTGGTTTAATAACCAAACTTTTACATAACGGTACTGCTCAAACACGCAAACACACATATTTCAAACTAGACAGGTTGCTAACTAATACTTATTGAAAAATTACAGTTACGTAAAACTCGCGCCAATAGTAACACTTATTTTCAATTTATTTTTCATTTAGAAATGGTTCATAAATAATGGTAACAACACCTACGCAAACAAATTTTAATGTCGGCTTTTGTAGGTGTTGTATTGCATATAAAATGCATTTAAAGTAGCCGAATACAATAACAATGGCAATCAACAATGAATTCTTCATATACAAATATGATTATGGTGGTAACAAAATGTTGGTTTACTTGTCGTAAATTCACTTTATAGTGTTGGTATGTCAGGACGTTATATCTTTATTACTCTTGATTTATGTCAACGTTACAATTAGGGAGTAATTCTGGAAAGATTTCAAACGCGATTTATAAGTTTTATGAAATACTAAAAAAAATTTAACATTAGTTTCTTGGTATTGTGTAACCTACAGAAACACAAAGGCTATTTTTATATAGATAACTACCTAACCTACCAAAATATAGCTGTGCTGGAAGTATCAGCTTGATCTAAATAACACTGCTTTAGTTTTTGCCGCTAACCCCCATAAGTCGGAGAGGGGCGGGGTAATACAAGATATACAAGATAAAAAAAACAAGCGCCACTTCGTTTAAAAACAATGCTTATTACTAAAGCTTCAAGTTTATCAGATAAACGAAGAAATAGATCTTTTACTAAAATATGGGCAACTTTCAAAATTTTGGTCGTACAGTGCATATACTTACAATTGACGAGCTGGAAAGCAATATTATAATCACACAAATAAATAATAAATAAATAAAACACACGTAGTGAAATGTAAACTTTCTAAGTATGGCTTTATTGAAATTGCAATTACTGTGCTGAACAAAAATTTTAATGTCTAATAAAAAAATGAATGAATGGTGATTTGTATCACAGCAGGTTGTAAACTTAAAAACTACCCTAGGACAATTTCACTACTCGAGATCTCGTGTTAACTAGTTCTTAAAATTAACATGCATGAATAAATTGTATACACGTTTAATAAATATATATAAACATAAATAAAATGACACAGAATACATACAATTTTAGACAAACATCCCACCATTCGAAGACCCATGGCTGTTTTAGTATAATTTAAAGCCTTGCTTAGGGGTTTTCGCTTCACCCTTTGATATTTTCTTGTTTTGTTACAACTCGGTACATATATAGATGCAGGTACGGATCCAAAGGGAAGGACCTTTTAAATGAACCCACAGTCAGAGGGGCAGGAACAGGAATAAAAGACAACGAGCAACACAACCCAAAAGAAAAGACCTAAAAGAAATCACCCTGTATATTGTATTAATTTTAAATATTTGAAGAATTTTACCTTTTTATAAACTGAAAGGTCTTTTACAATACAATTCCCTCAAGGTAACTGATGATGGGAAATATTACCTAAAATAGAAAAAGACTTTATCAGATTTTAGCACATTGGAGAAAACAAAAAGAATTTACCTAAATGGTTTGCACTAGAACGTAATCCGTCTAATTTGACGATTGATCGCATATAAATAATCAAGCGATCATTCTGTTGAATGCGAGATTTTCTCCGATGAAGCGAATTATATCCAAAACCAATTTCCTAATATATCTCGCACATTCAACTTATAATGCCAGACAGCCATTTTGTTACTCAACTCTACTATTGAAAAGGAGCTTAACCGCGCAGGTATGACTTTACGATAAACAGAAAGAAAGGGAAACCCAGTGACAACCAAACAACGGAGAAGCTTGGTTTTAAACAGTGACCGTCAAACAAACAATGGGTTGTGAATTTCATTTACACTCAAGTATTCGTATAATCGGTTCTATATTATTTTAGCAAGATATTAAAAAATACATAGATATTATTTTTTTGTTTATTGTTTCCAGCCCTACTTTGTGGAACTCCATAATCATGAAATAACTAAAGATTAGTAAAAGTTTCGCAGTTTTATCAAAATATAACCGGACAATATTGTTTCGACTGCTATGCTGTCATTATCAAAGGTAATATAATTATAAACAAACACGTCGCTAAGGTAGATACAAAATAGGTAACTAGATAAAATAATAATAATAATCAGAATTAAATATCTAATACTTCCAGTAACGGAGAATTGCTGAGCTAAAGTTGTTCATTCATTAAAGGTACCCTGAGTTTGTGTTTGTATATCTCAAAGTCTTCTAAAATGTCTAATTTGCGTTTGTTATTACAAAAATGTAGGAATTTAATATTATTTTGAGGAGTCATTGTGTGATTTTGTTCTAAAAGATGTTTGGCGTAATTAGATTTTTCAAGATGTTTATTTTTGTAATGACCTACGTGTTCTTTATATCTTATGTCAAAATTTCGAAGTGTTTGCCCAATATATACCGAACTACAAAAAGAACAATTTAAACGGTAAATGCCCGATTTCATGATATCGTGTGTTCTGTCTTTAGCATTAAATAAAAATGAAAAAGTGTTAGTGTTGGTTTTAAATGTTATTTTATAATTAATTAAGAAAAAATTGCACATATTTATACTAATAAAAGCCAACAATTATAAAATAACATTTAAAACCAACACTAAACACTTTTTCATTTTTATTTAATGCGACAAACGACGACATTTTTTTAATATCCGGTAACAATATGGAGACAGAAGTATGTTGTTGTGGCTGCGCTACTCTGGCGTGTGCTATGTTCTATTGTGCTTGGTCGAGATAACCGCAAGTATTTTTGGTTTGCTTCCAAGTAATTCCAAGTATAGAACACCAAGGATTTTGATCTTTTGAATCGCGGCGTTATGTTTAAAAGATCTATATAATGCATTTCAACGGGGTTTCGCAAGATCTCCCCTGATTTTCTATTTTAGTAAATATGCAAAACTGTTCTCTACAGTAATTTACTGCTGGAATCTTTGACAGCGGAAACGTTATAGGGGAGCGGGGGATGCATGCTTGCGCCGCCGTCAAGGAATAAAAGGCGATCTTTATTCTATCAGGTAGACGAATAAGCACGTGATAAAATTTTCCAGCTGCATTACGCATCACCCTGTATATCCGAATATTATGTCGAAAAGTGAGGACTTGGAAAAACAAAATTCACCTATTTTTGGAATTTTTCCAAAAATCAATACTTTCCCGTTTATCGAATTTAGTCCTTACATTTGACTCGTGCTGTATAGTTAGATAAGAGTATGGGCAACATGCTTTACTGTCATATATTTTTGATTCAAGCATCTATCTCAACAACATACAAGATTATAATAATAAAACTATGACGTAACGTGATTGAAAAACATACTTTTATGGATGGAGATTATTATGAAGTATCAGAACATTGAATACCAGAATATCATGTTAATTTTTAAGTGTAGTAGCATCATCCAAAATATTTTAAAAGCATAAAGTAAATTGTTGTAAAATGGTAGGTATAGAACTTGATTAAAACTTAAGTCCTTTAATTTGTCATTAATCATCTAAAAAATAAATTTCGCAAGGCCTGTCACCATTTACATATATTTTAACGATTTATATTTTCTACCTAAACTGGAATATAATTTAGGAATATAACCATGTTCCAAGTAATTTTTATCCAATTGTCAATGTTAATTTTCGAATAATGTAGAACTCTCAAAAAATTAAATAAATTGCTGCCACTTTAAGGCTCCGTTATCGCGTAGGTAAAGTACCGCTTAAACAGCTCTGAAGAATTTCATTACAATTTTTAAAAATTGCACTTAGTTTACATTTATTGTGCATGAGATCTTTTCTTAAAAGTGTTATCTAGTTTATATTATGCTTTATAACAAATACAAACTTTCAAAAACTATTTCCTTAACGAATAAACAAGTGTGAATTTATAAAAACAAAACTATAGTTAGCGAGCTTTTAAAAATGGTAAGGTGTACTTCCTAAATTATCGTTCAAGTGATATTTGAAATAAAAATGCCTGAATATACAACAGTATAAAAGAACTTTATGAACTTAAAAAAGGTCATATCCCGCGTTTATTCAAAAATGTTGGTAAATGACAACCATCCTTCTTAGTTCAGGCTTTTGCTCACGTAACGCGCTGTAGGCGGATCAAGTTAAAAAGCGGGAAGTTTCAACGAGTTTGATTTGATTGTTAATACATTTAACGCATTTTCGTTATTGTTACATATATTTTTGTGATTGTCGATGTAAAGTAACAGATTATTGCTTATATCTCTTCCCATACTTTAACTCTTCTAATCATTTAACTATTATTTAATAAATTCCCGGAGTAAATGTTATTTTTCTTTACGATCTATTAAGAGCATGTGACGGTTAATTTTTGTATAAACTATATCACTCTTAATTAGTCCTGAGTAATCAGCAAGAACAAATGATGTTTTTAAAGATATTTATCAATTTCTTTTTAATTTCAACTACCTTAAATTACTCCTTGGCATTTAAAAATTTAAAATTTCAGTTAAACTTAAAATATTCTGAAAGTTTACGCATGTCTGGCAACACTGTGAGCAGAGAACTGCGATGCGATCAAATAATGTTTCTATTTACATTTTCAAATTTTAGTTTTAAAGAAATTAATTCTCTTTTGGAGACCATATAGTTAATGAAGCTTCCTATTATTAACACTGGCCGCGATAACGGGCCCTTAATGGCTGATTCTAACCGAATAAAAAAGTGTCCTATGGAAAAGGACGTTGGTTGTATATTTATAAAGCTAGGAAGTTTTATGTTTGTCGAATGGTAATAACTTTTACAAAAATTTACAAAAGTCAAACAGAAATATCACAATTTAAATTTAAATGTTTTTGTTGCTGTTACCAACATAAAAATAAAAAAGTCCTAATAGCACTAATGTCATCTAAAAAATAAGTTAATAGTATTTAAGAAATTTCTGCAGAAGTCGGTGCAAAAAAAATTCGTGGATCACGCACCCAGAAACTATGTGCAAATACTCGTTATGTGTTGTGTCGCAACACACTCGTACACAAACATAGTACAGTATTGTTTTTAGCCTAATGATCCAAATTACTATTCAACGTAAAGCCGGCTTCTATTGAAAGTAAACGATGAGCGGGCGTTATAGACTATAATGCCCTGGCTGTTATTAGTTACGAATCTAGGCAATGCTTAGAGCTAGAGAAAAGAGCTACAGAAGGAAAAGTGGGGACAATATAATTTTAATATCGTAGAGACAATATAATTATCCTTCTTACCGTTCAACATGGCTCAATCTTTTCATCTTCTTCAACCATTGGATACATGGATCAACTCATTTTGGATACATTACATTTTTCCCGTCTTTTTAACCTTTAAATTGTTTATAGTATTTTCCTTTCTCATACTTATTAATTTTAATAGTCTTGGTTTTTCCTCTCCTCCCTCCTTTATCTCCTGTATCCTCTATTTATCTCGATTTCCTCCAAACATTATATTAAATGATAATTGCCAGTATATTGATCTAGGCATTCTTTCTTAAATCGTATTAGTAATCTATTTATATGTATTTCGTTTATTTCTATTTCTTGTGTGTATTTTTCTAAACTCAATAAACTCGGTCTACTTAAAGTCGCAAATATTTTATACAGTACATCTCCAACCCACTTATATTGTAAATTAAATTGCTTTATCTTTATTTTTATATCAACTACAGCTCCATTTTACTTTGATGCTTATTTCCAAAAGGAATAGGTGTAAACAAATTTAATTTACAAATATCAGATTTAAGAGTTTGGTATATTATGAAGAGTTGACTGCTCCACTATCGCTATCTACTATGAGAACATTCTTTTCTTTATTTGAATGAGTTCCGCTATTGTATTTTTGAACGAAGTAATTGTGAGACATTTTTCAACTGGTAGAAGTATTTTGTGAATTAGGTCAATAGCATGGTCCGTTACATTTAAAAGAAGGGGTGAAACTCTCTTTCTGGTTTTTACATAGAATGCACAATTACTCATTTTTTATAAATTATCTTCAAGTTTGAATAAATACTTAAATAATGCCATTTTATGGTCAAATAATGATCACATTAATAAATTCTTTATTACAGCCACCTTAAAACGAGCCAGTCAAGTTAATTGTATTATTAAATCTTGAAGTGATCCTATCACTATAACCCTATTTCAATTTGTGCCTTAACATTATTGTTGCGGTAGATCACCAGTCAGATGTTTTTTTTCGTAGAATAGAGCTTTCGTTCGTAGAATAGAGCTCGTAGAGTTCGATATAATCTATTCAGCACGATTAATAATTATTTCACAGAATTCAGCGTCATTGTTGATTCTCTGTGACATTTGTGTAGAGAATGTTTGCGTACGATTATATTTAAGAGATCCGTTTAATTAACGCAATGCCTGAAAATAAAACCGTTCTTATGGTTTCATTCCCATTTTTTGAAAATGGATCTTCGATACGACTTATGTGGTATCCCAATGTGCCATTCTAGAAATATATCTTTCTTGACTGGTCTGTTATGCATCTGGGTCTTCAATCCTTAACAGAAAAAATTCTAATTCTCCTTCCATTAGATAGTAAGTTCAGATGTATTCAAGAAATTGATTGAAATTACTGAGTAGAAAGTACAAACACCAGAAGTTGATGCATAGTATCTGCTTTAGTAGCGTACTAAGTGGAATCTACAAAATACTCAAAAATTAGAAACTGTGTCTTCTGTCATTCTGACTTCAATTAACCGGTCTTAAATCATAACTAACAATATTTAAACTTTCACCATCAATTTATTTGCGACACCTGGTGTTGAAAGAAAATTCTATCTTTCAACTGTTGAATAGTGTCTACTGTTTCTGAGTCTTGACAATTTTTCTATTCCTCGGACTCAAGACCTTTTTTTAAATCCCGGGGGTTGCCGGGAATTTAGGATAGTAATTTTACCTAATACAAAACCGAAATATTCGTTTTAAATCAATTTCCTATTTCCTAGAAAAAATAGCTGGAATTGCTCCCACATTTTTTATTATTTCTGGTTAATTGAATAGTCATAAATATCAAGTCAAATGAAACAAATTCAGAAATGTAGTAGAAACAGATTTAAACAGGCACAAAAGCACGCTATGGTCTTTATAAAAACTATCAAAGCTTTGTTGGACTCCTTTACTTTAAAAAAACGGCTGCTAGTTAACGTAATTAAGAGCAAGTTTCGTTTGTATTTAAATGTAACCTCTTTCTAAAAAGATTTTTTGTTTTTCCTAGATCTTTATTATTAACCAGCGGTAATAATGAGAATTACAAAATACAAGAATGTTCATTAGAGCTTAGATTTAAACTTGAATAATCTAAGAACTAATCAGCACCACTAATCAGCACTAATAATCACCTCTCCTAGATATATATAACTTTATTATTTTATCTGTATCAACTGAATATAATATTACTAAGCAGTTCCCATGAAAAAGGTAATAGAATCTTATTTGAATACTGATAGTAAGTAGTTTTATTGAAAGGTCTATTATCTAATTTTAAAGTAAAAACATGAATGAGCCGTATTCGCATCTCGCTATTAAATTAACATCATGTTTAATTACCATGGTGACCAATTATAAACTTTTCCCGCCTATTAAAATTAGATAAAGCTATATCTATTCTTGTTGATTTTAAACGAAACTTTAGTTAGAGACACCTTTAATCGTGGCTCGTAATACGGCCCATATTCTGTTTTAGATCTTTAGGAAGCCTACGCTTTAAAAATAGTAGTAGGTACCTGTTTAGAAATAGGTAGGAAATTCGAAATACGAACACTTTTTGAATGTAATGGAATAGAAAATACAAGTTTACTTAATGAATGAGGATGACGTATCTAACGGTAGTTTCTTACTAATCTCCTTTACCTTTATTAATTATTTATAGACAAGTTGTAGCTGAAATTGCTGTTAATTAAAACCTTAATTCTAAAGTAAGAATTGTAATTGAATACCTTGTACATAATCGTCCAGTATCGCAAATTATTTTTTCCGGGATTTGAGACTACAAAAAATTGAGAATGCCCAAAACGGTTGCTTGGATCACTTTTGACATTATTTTTAAACCAATCTATAATAAAACGCCGAAGCTTGTTTTATATATTAAGCGGTCCGTAGAGAAAGATCTATCACCCATTGATCCGTATCTTGTACACATATCTAAATGTTAAATAAAACAAAAATGCACCCATTCTCGGTTTAATCACAGTCACTACATTTTTCTAGCATACCTAATCATGAATTATTAAATATTCTTCACTTGCGATGCATTATTTAATTGCAGGGTAGGAAGAACGAAAAAGCTAGATTGGCTTGCAAAAGAATAATTCTTATAAGAATTTAATTTTTCATTCCTTCACAAATTTTACTTTTTAATTCTTTGGTATAAACAATTTTTCGTTCCCGAGCGAATCATATTTGTTGAGAGTTGAATTTATTTATCGTTCACAAATTTACCACGTATGATTCATTCGGGAGTTAAATAACAAGGCACGTTATTTAATAAGTAAAGATGCAATTTTATTAATACACGGAGAGCAAATCGATATGGAGCTGTATGCGACCTGTCGAATTTTGTTTGATAATTCTTAATTAATTGATACCTTGTTTTCGATTTATTTGTTTGCATTAAGAAATTTTAATGCATTACGTACGTTAGCATAATGCCGCTTAATATTTCAAGTTAATAGATTTCCTTTTAAATTCTGCTCACACTCTAAACAAGTGGAAGTAGTATTTGTTTCATTATCATAGTTAATATATTTGGTTAAATTAAATTGTTAGTCGGCCCATATTGTATGAAGTTGGTTAATGATTTTATATAAATCAAACTGCAGAGTAGTACTAACTATAAATAGTACAAAAATAAGAACTAAAAACGAATGATTCCTTTACGCTTGTATGTATTCACAAATGGAATTTTTAACAGTTCATTTTGCATTCGTTCACGAACGAATAAAACTGCCTTCGTTAAAATGTAATTCTTGAAAGAATGAATCATAAATTTTTAAATATAAATGATGAAATAAGAAAAGACTGGAATTTTTTTCATTCGCGAGTGATAATCTCCTATCCCTGCTTAATTGAGCATAACATAGTTCTTTGTAACAAAATCGTGCAAATCAGTTTTGCAGAAAATTTATTTTAGGAAAAAGATATTAGAGCTATTAGTATTACTTTAAATGTCTGTTTGTAGATGAGGAATGGATTTAGTTACTAACTACAGCATCAATAGAAATCTGATTCTGATTAAAATACCTGCCATTAGACGGGTGGTTTTTTTAAAGTTAACTGTAAATTCTGTTAGTGTAACGAGATTAAATCGATAAAAACATTGTTACACACGTAACAGTACCAAATTATTTAAATATTAACTATTTAATAAGTCCGTAACATTTTTTTAAGTACGATGGACTTCTCTTTTAAATTTAAGGTTAGGTGTATCTGTATAGAGACAAATATACACAATTCGTTGCGGTTTATTCGTCTGTTTGTCACCAACCTCAATACCACGAATAGTTTCGAGGGAAAAAGTTTATACAGAAAACTTTTCCGGAATAAATTGTTATTCTTCTCTGAGAGTGACTCCAGTAAAATTTGTCGATGTTGAAGATTTACTTTCATATATTTTATAAGTACAAAATAAAAGATAAAATTCAGTTTTCTTACGAATTTAACATATTGTAATTTGTTTCTCAGTGTTATGAAGTCTTTTGAAACTGCTTCTTCTGTTTTTGTTTAAATATTTCGAATGGATAACTATTACACGTGGTAATTTTGTTCATTCCTTAGTTATAATACTTATGCACAAGAGTAACTATTGGAATCGAACTATGGAAGTTTTATGAAGCTTATACAAAATGTGTGTGTTTTCCAATTTTCAGTTTCTAGTATCATCTACTTCATTAACGTAAATGTAACTATTATTATCGATGTGACGTAAGAAAGAAATACACATGCTGTAGTATATTGTTTAACGAGCTTGTAATTATAGCTATTACTTATGAGGTTAAAATTTGCGGTACGAGGCTTTGGCGAGTGCGCACTGACTGTAGATACCCCCAAATAGAAATAAAATAGATTAAATAGTTATATAATCTATCAAAACTCCAGGTTTAAAAATTCCAAGGTCTTACCTGAAAAATCTAAAGATTGTAAAATAGAGTATACCTACTTAACATACCAAGATAGGAACTGTAAACAACTGTGTCTATATTGAAACAACCCTTTTTCTTCCGGAACAAAAGAGCCCCGTATTTCTTACTGTAAATTATTCTGAATACTTGCAATAAGGTTTGTAAATTTCTTACTGAACACAAAATATGATACTTACTGTATATTGAATGCTCCGACTTTCTTTAAGACGTCTTTTCACCAATTATAGCTCAGGATGTAGGTATTAATTTCCATAACACACAAATTATAAGGAAAAGTAGGGTTTTTTTAAAGTCACAAAAAAGAATGGGCGCCAGTTATTTGAAATTATTCTAACACGCCCCCAAATAACAAAGGGCTAGATTAAGTTGATTAAAGATTAAAAAAGGAAACTAATTAAAATTAGTTGGATTGACGTTAACACAAATTAAATTATCAAATAATTTCAATTAATGCTAGGTCCATTTTCAATACGGTAAGGTTTAATTTATAAATTCATTTATTCCAAAATAAAAATATCGGATTATCTCCGATGACAATAAAGAAGTTTTGATGGTAATAATTTTAATAATAAAATAAAAAAACCTTGATAAGAATTCTTATTCAGAGGATCAAAATACGTAATAACACAAAAACATTCGATGAAACAAAAAACAATACAAATAAATTTCACAGTTACATAAACTTACTCTTATTAAACAAAAAAATCCTTAATATCTTTGATGCGGAAGTAGAAGTTTGTAATTCTTCAAAATGTCACAAAACACCTCACATTAAAAGACCTTATTCACTAAACTTTAAAACTTTGAATTTTGGTAAAGATGCTGCAACAATGAACTGAAATTTCTTGAATGAAGTTACTAAAATTATTTCTATAATTTTTCGGCACTGAACCACCATAATAAAATTCTTAAACTGCAGTAATTCCAGAAGTTTAATTATTAATTTCAAATTTTATCAATAACTGAAATTCGTTATTAGAAGGCTATACTTTCAAATACTTTAAATTCTCTTCTTCAAGTATTAACTAATAATCTTCTAAATTATTCTTAACCGAATCGTTAAATCGTTAACCGAGAAACAAAGTTTAAAATTCAATAATAGAT
This sequence comes from Agrypnus murinus, assembly GCA_929113105.1. Taxonomy (NCBI): domain Eukaryota; kingdom Metazoa; phylum Arthropoda; class Insecta; order Coleoptera; family Elateridae; genus Agrypnus; species Agrypnus murinus. The sequence continues at coordinate 158,300,169 of OV816025.1, forward strand.
TGAATTTTCACTAGAACTTTAACGAACGGGAACGGGATTTGGTTAATTTTATTAACACAAAACTAAAACGGTAGGTTGAAGCCAATAAGCTTCCTGTATTTAGCGAAGAAACGCAAAACGGTAATCACACAACTTAATTAACTTTATTTGATAATAACGAGAGAACTAGAATGCTGGGACAAGCCCGCTAACTCGAGGTGAACACCCATTGTCCGAACGGACGTCACTTTAGGATACAAGACCCGCTATCCGAATTGAAGATTTCGAGGGAACTTGCTCTTTTTTTTAAACTCCGTCCCTCGACTTATTAACATCATTATTATTAATTATTAGCACGGGATCTGAGCCCGGCCTTATTTGTATTCTTTTACTAACTATAAACTGTAAATTCTAATTAAAAACTGAAAACCAACTGAAGGCTAAACGCCAACTCGTAGCTTGGACTCGACGTCAACTGTACTGTGAAAACTTAATATCAACTGAACTAAAACTCAGGGTTATTTTACTATATACGGAATGTTTTTTAGGGGGTACAATTTTACATGGACCAATAAACGAATCAAAATTAATGTTTCTCACACAAAGAAGTTTGGAACGCAATACTTCTTGCAGCGTAAATTGCAGACGGAATATATTTTAAAATGCAGATGATTTATTTAAAAAATACCATTTAGCACGTACAAACGATCATTCCTTGAAACGAAATAGATTTTTATAATATTTTCGGGGAATAAAAAATTGAAACGTATATGAGAAAGCTTGAAAACATGATTTCACACTAATCAAAAATGTCAATCTTTTTAAATTTTAACAACGGAATCATTTGGCGCTGCAAGCACCTGTCTAAACAATATCATTGTTTACGATGGAAGCTATAATTCTTTATTATTTTATTATACGAGACGACTCCACTAGTCTGGAAAGATTTTAACAGATGACTTTAACAATTTTCATGAGGTTTATTTGTACCGCATGCCGATATAATTTTAAATTACAAGAAAAGCGCAGACTTACACAACTTCGCGCCAAAATTTCATTAAATCAAGTCTGGTAAAAAAATACCGTTACAATATTGACCAAAACGATACAAGCCATTCAATAAACAATAATAAAAAAACAATTTTTGAACATTCAAACCGTGCTTTATCAAATAAAGAGTAGTGAGAAAGATACAGTAGCTTTGGGAAAAGTAAAATATTTTTGGTTAATGAGATCTAAAGAGCTTTGAAGAAGAATATTACTCGTTCTAAGCAGAGAAAGACATACTCAAACACAATAAAATTAAAAAATTATGTAACCGTTATAAATGATTTAATAAACATCAAAGGTGAAAAAGATTTTTCTCAAGAATTAAGTACCGCAACAAATCGACCGATTTTTCTTGACAGACAGCACTTTTACATTAAACTTTTAATTAAGCATTTTCACTAATTGGGTAGGCATCATGGAAGAGAAACGATTATCAACGAATCAAGTCAAAGGTTGCAAATCAGATAATTACTTAGTAAAGTTAAAAGTACTTGCCTTTGATGCAGAAAAAGAAAATCAAAATAAAATCCACCTGAAATGGGACCGATTTCAGAATTTAGGTTAAATAGACCACCAAAACCTTTTATCTATATGTAGACATGCACTTATAGTCACCATCGTAACACGCACCGAAAAAAAGGTGTTTTATTTACATGCCTATTAGTTCGGACAGCACACATAAAAATTGCCTAGTTTCTCATACCGACTCGTGCATATTAACAATTAGACGTTTCATAGCCAGACGAGGGCGATCTGAATAAACAATAAGCGATAACGGGACAAATATGAAGATAATACAGCACCAAAAAGTATAATAAGAATAAATAATAGTTAACGGTATAGACTGAAGATTTATTCCGCCTGCCCGTCCAAACATGCGTGGTACTTGGAAAAGATGGGCCAGATCAATGAAAGAAATATTTTTAGTTACCCTTCAAAGGACAAAACCAAAATCAGAAATATTGTTGATCGGTAGAAATAATGGTAGGAACCGAATAAATAGTAAACGGCAAACCTCTCACCTACATTTAAACAAATGCCGAAGACCCCAAAAACAGTTCTTCGAATTCAGCTTAACCATCTGGAATCGTGATCGACAAGGCTCACCTAAGAAAATGTTGGAGGTTGTGTCAAAGTATGCAGATAATTTTTGGCAACGTTGGCAATTAACGAAGTCGTACTAAGTGCCTACAGCAAAAAAACGTCATTTACTTGTAGGAAAGTTAGTTGTAATTATGGACTATAGATCTTAGAAACAATTGCTAGTTGGCAAAAGTACTAGCCACCTACCTGGTAAAGATCTGCAAATTAGAGTTGATGTCAAAACAAGGACAGGCGTATATCGATAACTAAGTTCGTCTTTGAAAAAAATTCGGAAATAATGAAGGAACCAAAAAAAAACACGAAAAACAATAAAACAAGAATATCCAAACAATTTTTTTGGGAAAAGTATGTTCGTTTTATATGACCGCCTATTCTGTTTAAACGCACAACACTGAACACACCATAATGATGAAAAAGATCTACCAAAAAATTAAATAAAGTTGTTAGTTGTCATAATCGATTTTTATTATAGAAATACAGAGGTTTTTGCAGAAAATAAGTCAATACTTAAACACATATGCGGAGATGATATAGAATCATCAGATTGAGATTTTGCTGAACGAATTGTAATTGCAGACCATTTTAAAGGCAACTATTTGATCGTAAGCTCAGATTTAATAAATTCATGCAATAAAAGAAAGATAGACATGCTAGGATACTAGGTTTATTTAATCTAAAGGCTACATGCTAGGTTACAGATAGATTTATGTATTTTAAATAGAATTTGTAGAAGGAAGAATATCATGCAGACATAACCTCAATTTTCACAAAAAGGTTTTGAATTTATAAAAAAGATACAAGTCATTTATGTTATTTTATAGTAGAGCATGCTGTATGTGACCCAGGTTACATGTTAAGATAGTTTTTCCATTTTTCCGAAAGGATTTATCTTGTTGCTAGATTTGAGTTTGACGATTGTTAAACACAGAATAGAATTCTCTTTTTTCCATTTAGCTGAATCAGTTTTGGGTACATATTTTGCTGGAAATAGTTAAATCAGATCAGTACCTTGATGTTTATAATGTTACAATTAACTTACTGATTCTTGTATGTAGAAGAATTGAGTTCAAGTAAATGAAGGTATCAGCTGTGCTAATATTCTTTAGTTGTCAAACTTTGAGTTCATTTTTTATTTTGCACAATTGTTTGGATGCAGGCACTTATAGTACTGTACTCTGGACAAGATTAGTTCATGTTTGAGTTCATTTATGTTGATATTTAGTCGCATTTTGCAAAAGCATCGCTTGATCTATGAAACGTAAGGTCATGTTTTTTAAATTAAGTTTTTATTTATTATTTAGTTATAATTTGTTTTTTAGTTTTTTATTATCAGTTATAGCTGGAGAGTAATGGGTTTTCAATGTAAATTAGTTTTTACTGAGATCGGTGACAGCTGATCGTTTTTATTGATTTTCTTTGTTATTGTTCAATTTAGACCACAAGTGTGTTATGTCAATTTAATCGTCTCTTTGCCAGCTACCTATCTGTATTTTTACATTTAAGGTTAGCGTAATTTATAAACCTATGTTCGGATTAGTGACGTCATGATAAATATTGATGTTCAAGTGTTTTGAAAAATTTCGTTGTGCCGCCAAATGTTTTTCGCAATTATATAAAAGGACCTTGGGAAAAGAACAATTTTAGTCGATAAAAGTCATAGGGTAAATCTATGCTTGACTCATGATCGAAACCTAAAGATAAAGTGACGTTATGAAGAATCACATGTTTTTCGGATCGTGAATATAAACCTATTATATGGAATTGGATACTTGCCTGTTATATAAGAAGATTATTTTTACTTTCCAACACTATTATTTGGAATGGTGATTGATTTATTTTTATCAATCAAAGAAAATAACTTTGTTTTCATTTTAACAATTGTCATCGATTTGCTTATTGACATGTATGGATTTGGGATCACAGCTGATTTGAAAAGATGCTGATATTACCGACGGCGCGCAACGCAAATGATTTCAAGAAGTGGTTGCATTGACAGTTGGAGTGTCAATTATTTTATATACAAGGTTGGTCGTAATAAATATTGTTACCCATTGGGAACAAATTTATAAAACAATTTCTATTTCATTCTTGTCAAAGCTAAAAGAGTTCTTTGTGAACAAAGTTTGTTGTTTTAACAATAATTTCAAACTTTATTTATTTCAATTGTAAGCAATTTATTTGGTTGAATTTAATTTATTTGATGCTGGCCTGTTTAAATGAATACGGCTGTAATCCCCATGTCAGATTCACAACCACCAAAATTTCATTTAAACAAACAAATGGAAGATTTTCCTTTTACGATTTTTAAGGAACTTGTTTTTCCTTTTTGATAAAATCTGTATTTAATAAAAATACAGATTTGTGGTTTTTAATTTATAAATGAGTTTATTTTTATTTTTTTATTTTGATGTAGATACAAGTATAAAATTATTTATACAGAGTTTAAGACTACTGCTTGTCCAGGTGCGGGATTCTAAGTGCAGTGGTAGTAAGTTTCTCTTTCCAGATACAGGTATTAATAAGATCAATAATTTGTTTATCTCATGCTCAATCGAAACAAAGCTGAGTCAGCCTATTGGGTAAAAGAAAAACTATTTAGCTGGTACGTTTTCATTTTTTTTATTAATGCTAGCCAAAATCAAATAAAAATTTGTTTTATTTATTTAGTGAATATCATCCCATAGTTTTAATTGTTTGCCCAGAACGTGGGGCTTTATTTTAAAATTTTATTCATTTATTTATTAGGTTATTTAGCATATAACATCTCAATACATACATCGGTCCTTAAATGGGGTCTATTTTTGAAACACAATTCCTATTTGGTCTCTATTTCTGCATGTAGGTAACTCTCAGATTCTTCTTCAAAATATAGTGTTACTCTGCTTAATATAGTGGGCCTTTTTATTTATTTTATATAAAATAAAAATTGGGAAAAAGTTTTGAGTCTTTTATACCTATAGACAAAGAAAACAATCTTAAGTTATATACACAAACTCAATTATTCACAAAGAAATTTTTGTTTGTCAAGTAGTAATCTTCCTTTACGGTGCGATGTAAAACAAAGTATCTAGTGTATACAAATAGGGCTTACATAAAAAGTTAGATTTTTAAGCATTCTCACACTATTGCAATTGGAAAAACCGTAAACTTGCTTTTATAACGTACATATATATCAAAGGTCAGCGACAAAAAATTTACTAGCCTATAAGGTCAGGGGTCAGTCGTTGCATATTAAAATGCCTATGACCGATTGCCATTTCCCTCGTAAGTCCTCTGGTTAATAAATAACTTTTTCCGGCAACTTTGCTGTATTAGATCAGAAGTTATAGGATACTTAACAATCGTACTTATAAATTATTAATACCTAATACGGGTTGATTTTTATAAAGGGTCCTTCGCTTTCCATTATTTAAAACATCTACTTTTGTAGGTATTTTAGAACATATTTTTGGAAACAATGGGTAATAATTTTTAATAATTACAAAATTAGTTTGAATGTATTTAGAATTCTAATTCATTCGTGAAATAGAAAATTAAAAAATGTAATCTATTTCACAGACATTTTATAAATTCAGAAAACCCCTAAATATTTTTCGTTGTGCTTTTAAAAGGAAAAATTGGCAAAAGCAACAGACAAAATCCCATAAGAAATACATCTACTATCCTTTCCTTACTGTAAGCTGAGAGAAAGAGGCAAATAACTGAAGATTTATAACAACCTACTTATATAGTCATTGTTTGTCTTAACAATTTATAAAAATGATTTTTGACCCTTAGTAAAGGAAAGAGCTTACGGACTAACTTACCACAGTTTTATTTTGCAATCAACTTTTGACCTAACTATAACTAAATAAAGCACTATTATTAAATGCTTTATTTCTAGAAGGCCTACTAATTTTATGTGTACCTTATTAAATGAATTTACGGTAGGATAGACTTATCTAATTAATATCTAAAGAACTCTTTGTTATTCGAGAGTCAGCGTCGACTGTTTTTTATGTTTCAAGGCATCAACCTACACGGATATTTATGTTGAGGGCTAATTAAATATTAAAATAGCTTGATAGAAACGTCTTGTTTATATCTTTTAATGTTCGTAGTATAAATCTGTAGGAGTATATTTTTTATTAGAAAGTAGCTGTTATTAGATACTCTTCTACAAGATGATATAGTTTAAAACGTCAATAAAGCTAGCACCCCCAAAAAGACCCTATAATTTAGTACTAATTAAGTACAAATTTGTACCAAAAAAATTAAATTTGTACCAACAACCGTTTGGCCGTATTGAAAAGTGGGGATGCTGGCTTGAGCTCAAGCTAGCACCCCCACTTTAATAAAAATGAAAATTTTCTATCCTATAATTTAGTACTAGTTAAGAACAAATTTGGACCACAATTTGTTTTTTCGTAATTACAACCATATTGCCGCTATTCGCATATTAAGACTGTCGGCGCGAACTGGCAATCAAGCTAGCACCCCCACTTTAATAAAAATGAAAATTTTCTACACCATAATTTAGTACTAATTAAGGACAAGTTTGGACCATAATTATTTTTTTCGTAACTGCAACCATATAGCCGCTATTCACATATCAAGATTGGTAGCGCGAACTAATAATCAAGTGAGCACCATCGCTTTTATAAAAATGAAAATTTCCTACCCTGCCATTTACTACTAATTAAGGACAGATTTGGAGCATTAAGCCAAGTGTCGATAATTGATAAAAATTTTAAAAAAATTGTTAAAAATAAATCCTAATAGTTTAAAGAATATTATTTGTCTATTTCGCGTATACAAAGGTTACTTTGTGACACTGTTTTTGCGAAAAACAGTTACACAAAGTGCTACTTTGTGCAACTGGAAGTAGTGATTTTTTTATTTGTAAGGCTGGCAGTAAGTAAATTTTTGCTGCCAGCCTACTCTGGCAGTCTGTCTGTGATAGGTACTAATAAGTACTCATTAACGTTTTGAAAATTTGAATGCTCAGAAATAACAGCGAGAATAATGAAACATACTTATTTTTATTATAAATAATTATTTTGATAAGACAATCATGTACTCAATCAAGGTTTTACTGTTTCTATTACAATAAACATTTTTTATCGTATATCAGAAGAAACAACTAAGCTGTCACCTTTTTTTAAGCTTGAGTTTTTTCCTGCCTACGTGATTTTTCAAAATGACAGTGGATGTCATTGTATGCGTTATCAGTTATTACCAACATTACCACATCGAAAATACCCGCGTGTACATTTTCCCATTTCTTTAAAGTAAATTGTAAATTAAGGCGAAATAGACAAAGTAGTATGTAAAACACGTGTTACAATTCCTTTTTGTAATACTCGTATATTGCTTAACTCGCCGCCTCGCGGCTCGTTAAGCAAACTTATACTCGTATTGCAAACATCGCCATTGTAACACTAGTTGTACAATATACTATTTCGTATTTGGAAGGTTTCCTAGTATTCAAGGTTGCAAACATAATGCATTTTTGCACCCTTTTTCCATCTAAAATTATTATTTATGACTAGCAATAAAATGCGATCGGTTGGCCAAGTTGGGTTTGCAAGCTCCAAAATACGTTTTGGATTGCATTGCTATTTGTTAAAAATTCATAGAAGAATTGATCATTTAAAAAAGTATTACTTCAAAAAGCTTTTGTTTTAAATTAAAATGTCACATAAGTTAATTCCATATCCAATTATTTAAAGTCAATTATTCATTTAGTTTTTTATTTGCACATTACAAATATTATAAACAACTATTATAGCATACTAATTTGAAATGATTTTATTACAGTTTTTGTAAGTAAAATTAGATTCACGCTTCACAAGACAGTAAGTAATAATCTGAAGTGTAAATAGCCCTTTCAGATGAATGAGATTTTTAAAATGACAAGCGTACAGCTGCAGATAAATGAAGCTGAAATATTATTATTAGGTATTAAATACAGGGATTATTGTTTATTACAGAAATACCTGAAGGTAATTTTATAATTTGGACCCCTAAAGGAATTGAAGTACAAACGATCGAAAGAGACGATGCTTTTATAAATCGAATGATCGAGAAAATATTTTCATACAAATCATTATGCATTAGAATTATTGATAGTCGTCATGAACGAAACATGAAACTTCGTTTTCTCGATTGACCAAATAAAGAAATGTTATAATTTATAAAAATGTAATTTAATGTAAATATAGTAGATTAAAGTATTAGATTCATAAGATACGTTTTTAGTGCAAGCGTCCGAGTTTTTTAAAGGACAAGTGCGCTAAAACGTCTTATGAAACGAATACTTTATACTATTTTTTCCTATTTGCGTTATTTCATTAATTATTAATTAAAAAAATTACTTAGTTTTAAATAAAATTTGTTAGGGATATTTTGGTAAATAGCATGACAGTTGGCAACATAGAAATTATTCAATTGTTTTTCACGTAGTATCGCTACTTTAGGCCAGTAACAGACGAGCGTATAACACGCTGCGTGCCGCACGCTCCCCCCCCACCGTTGTTGCATACACAGGTGCGTTTTTTAAACCACTTTATTTGTGAAAACTACAAACTACAGTCAGTATAAAAAGGGATAATGTGCAAACTGGATTCATTGCAGCTTTGTGCTAGTGCTAACAAAATGAAAACGAAAACATCGTCGTTAGTGGGTACACCCCATCATCAGTACCAGATTCCAAACAGGACATTTTCATTTGAAGTTTTTCGATTACAGAAAATATCCTGAAAAATTCTTCGCAGATTATCGCATGTCTATCTACCTCCATTATAAATTCTTCTGTTTTGAACATATTAAAGACAAAACTTAAATAAATAAACTTAAATGATTTAAATAAACGCAATGCATTACTATGCACTGAATTGAATATTCAATATTATTGCCTTTTAATAATTTAATAATCAGAACTGTTAACCATGTCTGTACTTGTCCGCACAATATCGCTGCTCGTGAATCCACCTGTGTACTAAGCAATGTATTGCATTGCCGGCGTTTCCTACACGACGCGTTGGCAACGCAATCATTTGCGTTCTGTCAACGGATACGCACGTGTTCATCGCTTGTGTATTTCCTTGAACTAGAATGTACAGTTCTCAATACGACGGAGAAAACGCCGCGCGCGACACGCAGCGTGTTCTACGCTCGTCTGTTACTGGCAATCCGCGCGACGTCGAGATTCCCATCCTTGTCTGATATCCACAAAGCCCGTTAAGCGGTAACACGCCAGGTGTATTATTTGTACTATTGAAAATGATTATAAATTTCAAGTAGAATGTATGCCAATATATTTATGACATAAATGACAATTGCTACTTAATGAATTGAAATGTTGGATGAAATAAGACTAATTATATTTCATTTCATAGAATAAATACCTTATTTGTTAATCAAATTAACGAGATATAAATGCAATAGTATTTTGAACAACGAATGATTTTTGTTAACAAAAATAATTATTCATTGGACCTTTTGAATAATTTATAAGGTAAAAATATAAAATTTTACCAAACTAAATTTTATTACGTTACGTCCATCTTCATCGTGAGCATATTGCACTTAAATACACAACACAATGCATCCCATGATGACCGTATCAAAATTTAATTTCGTTAATAATAAAGTAAAAACTGTTACGCCCGTAACGGGGCTATTTACACGGTGCATTTGTGCGGCCTGCAATGCTAGTTTTGCGAGCGTTGCATTCCAGTTCACTGTATAAATAAGTTGGACGTTCTAAGAACAACTGTTTAACAGTGATATCAACTTTATAAAAAATAAAATGTTACTGTGTCCAGTATTTAAATAACTTTCATGGTTAATGGCTTCATTAGGACACGCAAATATAAAAAAATATTTAAGGTTCTTTTCTTTATTATCTTATGTGTATCATTTAAAAAGTAGCATTTTGCATGTTTTCTTTGCCGTTTAAAGGCTGATTCTCACTATACAGCAGGCTACCAACAGTTACCGGACCGACAAAACATTGTACTGTACATTTTATATGAAGGTATTCACATCAACCATCACAGACACGGACCGTCACCAACAGTTGTTGGTCACCATTGTTTGTGACAATGTTTTGCAGGTCCGTGTCGGTCCGTTCCTGGAAGAAAGGATTAGTGTGAACAGTCGGTCGCCGCAAACTGTCGTGTTTGTTGACCTCATTTGTATTATTAAAATTTTTTAAAACGGTATTTGTAATTGTCAGCGTCAACAAAGTCAGCTTTAATGTAAATCCGAGTATGTCTAACAATAATAAACTACCATATTCTAGAATCTATTTAAGTACCGTTAGGTAGGTTTTATTAGGTCCTTTAAAATAACAACTTTGCATTTTTAGAATTTGTAGTTTCCCTTTCCCCTCTGTTAAGTTTTAAATATTTTTGTAAAAAGTTAGTCAGTTCAGTTTGTATTTTTCGTTAAATAACTTGCTTCTATATAACTAAATAGTTAAAAACAGTTTCGTATATTGCCACAGCCTCAGGGTATATAGTACGGTATCAAAGTGAATGATTGCAATCAACGCGATATTGCCCAAAGCTAACTCAGCTAAAAGAAAAACCCGTGCGCCACTCGTTTAAGTAAACGACTGCGTCCATAAACGAGAATGAACCCCAAAGTTCTAAAAGGGCATCAATCAGCTTCAATCGTTATTGCGACACACCCATTAACGTGATTAGAGACAAATATATGCGGAACTTATAAATACAGTGGGATTACGGATACTTACGCTCTTACTACGAGTTTATTCTCAATAGAAAGCTGCTGTTCCTAGAGTGGAGTATAGGTTCAGGTACCTGATATAAATAAAATCAAAAGAGAACCAACTAAGGGCTCAATTCGTTGGTATAATTGGATACGGTAATATGAAATAAGTTACAGGTATGATAAAATTATTAGGGTAACAATAGAATATGACTGATTAGTTTGGCAGACCGATAGTAGGCTTAGTTCAAGAATGATTAATTTAGGTTGTCAATTTAAAAGTAGGCAAATGTCAAACTTGACTTAAAGGTTATGTAACATTCTAGGTTAAGACTCTCATGGATATACGGAAATTCATGATTTCTTGAGTAGCGTTATGATATCATTCGGCTTTACATATAGAATAGCAATGGATAAATTATTCCTCAATGAAAAGGATATGGTCTTTCTCGATTACTTAGCGTTTACCCAGTTTTCAATATTACCAGTTATAAGTCTTAATCATAGAGTTGAATAAGATATGCCAAGCACCAAAAAAAAGGGTAGTTCGTATATTTCTTCATCATAAATGTATCTTTCTCGGCACTTATCTGGAAAGAATCCAACACACCATGCAGGTCGTGCTGTCACTACTAAAGTAACCTTACAGCTGTTCTCGAGCAAAGTAGCGGTAAAGAAGGGGAATTGGAGGAGTACGTCAATGGTACCAATAACAACAATAGGTAACGCAATAAAGGGAAGCTTAAAGAGAAACCCAAAACCAAGAACCCTAAAAAGAGAAAAATGAATTTAACATAAAGTCAATACCTTTAACCAATACCACTTACCTCTCAGTGAGGGTTTTATGGCTATAGACAAACAGGCAATTGGAAACAATAAACGGTTTGGTTGATGATGTTGGGAGATTATTACTTCAACTAGAAAGAAGTAAGAAAATAAGAAATCTTATTTTCCAAAAACAATACATTTAGAAATTATCGATATAAGGTAACTTACATCAAAGTAGCCGGGGACTGTGGTTGGCTGCAGATCCTCTTCAAGAGATTAGCGACCACGAAAAGGTAGAAATGAGATTCAGAAAACGGTAACTCGCCAATTAACAATTTCACGGATATATCCCCTATTCAAGGGTAATAAAAATACAAATTATAATTCCGCGAAATTGCAACCACAACCAGCTAACAGATATTTTAGATCATCAAAAAAATACCAAGGAAACCAAAAACTAGTAAAACTGGTGACTTGATGAAACATTATATTAAAAATACTCAAGGCAAACCAACATAACAACTTACGCTAAGAAATAATAGTTGCTAAATAACGATCCACAAGCTTCGAGGAGTACTTGGAAATATGACCCGTAATAATATTTATTACGTCTTCTGAACTTTTCTGCAATCTGTATTTGGTTTTTACATTATTATACATTACAATGAACGATGAAAAATAATAATTTTGGACGGGACTGTTGGTCACCTGCCACCGGCTAGCAGTATAGTGTGAATCACCCTAATTTTTAAACGGCAACGAAAACATGCAAAATGCTAGTTTTTTAAATGATACACATATAAGTAAATATATAAAAGAACCTTAAATAATTTATCGACGAACAAAAAGTTCGTCTCTGAATTCGTGAAGTCTGTCTGTCGCCTTTTTCCATGTTGGCCTTTTTGAAATATTTTTTGTAACTCTTCGGGAAAGTAGTCAAAATGACCACCGAAAAGTTCGGTAAATTTTTGAAAAATGAAAAATTTTGTATTTTTTTAAAATTTACGAAAAAATAAAAATTTTTAGCAACAAAAAAAATCGAGAAATTTTAGGACTTAGAATTTTAGTTTTTATGACAACTAATGTTGTCAACATGAGTTTTCAAAAATAAATTAGTTTATTAAGTATACAGTTGTTTTTGTTCGTCATGGCAATGCTAGCTCTGCGCATTCTCAACTGGTTTCAATTCAATTGCATTTTTATAAATTATAACATTTCATTGTTTTGTCAATCGAGAAAACGAAGTTTCATGTTTCGTTCATGACGACTATCATTTAAGTCTAATGCCTAATGATTTTATAATTTTTTTTTTAATTTCTCGATCATTCGATTTAAAAAGCATCGTCTCTTTCGATCGTTTGTACTTCAATTCCTTTAGGGGTCCAAATTATAAAATCACATTCAGGTCTTTCTGTAATAAACAATAATCCCTGTATTTATACATACATACATAATCCATTCCCCTTTTACCACATTTTGCAGTGTCGGGGTTCCACACAAACTCTTATGGGAGTGCAACGGAGGTAATGGAGCTGTTGTAGCAAGTACATTACGCTCCTCCATACTTTATCACTCATACAACTCTCATACCTTATCCTAAGGAGCTCAAACACGATTGTACTAAATTTTTAAAATTCAGTAGCAACCGAGGTTTGAACCCCTGTCCCTCTGAACGAGAGGTAGGATCTCTACCACTCGACCACTGGAGGGCCTTAATCCCTGTATTTAATACCTAATAATAATATTTCAGCTTCATTTATCTGCAGCTGTACGCTTGTCATTTTAAAAATCTCATTCATCTGAAAGGGCTATTTACACTTCAGATTATTACTTACTGTCTTGTGAAGCGTGAATCTAATTTTACTTACAAAAACTGTAATAAAATCATTTCAAATTAGTATGCTATAATAGTTGTTTATAATATTTGTAATGGGCAAATAAAAAACTAAATGAATATTTGACTTTATTTCATTTCGTATTTCAAAAAATTCTTTATATACCACAATTAGTAATATAAAGTATATCTTGATCTCCGTTGTCAATGATACCGGAGTTCAAGACGTTCTTGATCTCCGTTGTTGTTGGCAACGTAAATAATTTGATGTTGCATTATAGCCACATGCATGCATGCATGCTGCTTTTATCTCCTTAGTTACGCGTATGATGACACAGACAAGGCAACTTGCTTCTTTTATACAATAAATTCGGATGGATTTTAAAAGGGAGAAATTAGGATTGAAATACGAAATAAAATAAAACAACTTATGCAATACGGAGATCAAGCTTCTTTAAATCCTCGAAGATGTTATAACGCCTCGGCGTTATACATCTTCTTGGATTTAAAGTATCGCTTGATCTCCTAATTACATAATATATATTAAATAATTGGATATGGAATTAACTTATGTGACATTTTAATTTAAAACAAAAGCTTTTTGAAGTAATACTTTTTTAAATGATCTATCCTTCTATGAATTTTTAACAAATAGCAATGCAATTCAGAACGTATTTTGGAGCTTGCAAACCCAACTTGGCCAACCGATCGCATTTTATTGCTAGTCATAAATAATAATTTTAGATGGAAAAAGGATGCAAAAATGCATTATGTTTGCAACCTTGAATACTAGGAAACCTTCCAAATACGAAAATAATATTCTTTAAACTATTAGGATTTATTTGTAACAATTTTTTTTTAATTTTTATTTAACTCAAAATCTGTCCTTAATTAGTAGAAATGGCAGGGTAGGAAATTTTCATTTTTATTAAAGTGGGGGTGCTAGCTTGAGCTCAAGCCAGCACCCCCACTTTTCAATACGCCCAAACGGTTGTTGGTACAAATTTAATTTTTTTGGTACAAATTTGTACTTAATTAGTACTAAATTATAGGGTAATTTTTTTAAAAATTTTTTTGAAGTGGGGGTGCTAGCTTTACTGACGTCAGTTTAAATGCACGTGGGTTTTTGGGGCGAAACATGAAGATGGATAGATCACAAAAATTCAAACCAAAGATTAACATCTCAAAAAAATGTATTGCAGTTTTGGGGCCACTTAATCATTCACCGAACTTAAGCCGGCCCTGGCAATCTTTTGTCTAATAACACCATACATTTTGTGCTACTTAGTTTGTTAAGGTAAAATAACACGCAGCAGATGTTTGTAGAACTACAGCAAAAGATAACAAACACTTTAGAAAACTGTAATAGGTGTACTTATTGAAGATGATAACATGGCATGAATGAATGGATTTATTTAAAGAGAGAATGTTTATAGTTTAGAAGAGATTCATTACGTACCTACCTAAACTATATATGTGTCCTAGATTACAATACCACCGTTATTTTCGCATTTTTTACTGATACCCGGAATATAAATTGTTTTTATCCAGTTTGTGTATACTAATATTTGTTATCCTAAAGGACTACTGCATCTTAATAACTATAATATTTTTAAATAATGCTGGACATCACTAAATCTTGGAAACAAAATAAGATAACAGATGTTTATAAAACCGCAGCAAAAGATAACTAACATACTTTAAAAAACTATAATAGGAGTACTTATTGAAAATCGCATAGATTTCTCAACGATTACCATTGCAGCGAGTTCACTAGTAAACACTACAACAAATTTACCACTAAGTAACTGCTTACCAAAAAAAATTTTTCTCAGTTGTCTTTAATTGAATAAATACATGCAACAATATTTTACCAATAACTGTACAAGTATGTGTCCAGACGAAGAGTGGCAGAAAAATAAAACCACTTAATCAATCTTGGTCGATTTTGGTGCTAATTCTTGAGGACAAAGTCTGAAAACAGCGATAATCATTAAAGTAAAAGATATAACAGAAGATTTTTTTAAGGTATATTGAACTGAAGCTACAAGTAGTTGTAGATAAATAAAGAGAACTTTCAAAATAATTTGATAAAGCCTTTGTGGATTCATATAGGGCAGCCGAGTCTACGCTATTAATTGAATATAAAGAAATTAAAAAAAACCAATATAAGAAATAAATATCCAATTGTAAGGCCATAGGGTTTTTTTAAATAATTTAGAAACTACTAGTTATATTTTTATTCAACCATGTTACTAAACGATTTATTTGCGTAGAATGTGTTATCTATTATAATTAACATAATTTCTTTTTAATGAAATAGCACTTAAAGTCATAAGAAAATTGAAAAGATATGAGTGTCCTAGATTTCAAGAACACTAATGTAAATTAATATTAAGCAATTTCTAGGGCTGGTTAATGAAGAACTTAATGCATAACTTATTTTAATTTTTAGTATTTTATTTGTATATACTTCTGCCAAGCAGAATACAGTATTAAACTACCTTGCTATGTATGTACTATTGATTTCAAAATGATCTAGAACAGCAAGGTTAATATGAAACTATATTATTCTTTTTTTTTAGTGTAAATGCATAGGATAAAATAATAAAAAATAGCATCATATTAGCTTTGCTGTCCTAAACCATTATGAAATCAATAGTACATATTTTCATGATATATTCTCATGTGTTAAAAAGTTGCACCTCTATTTACAAACAGGTTCCATGGTTGCATAATCTCAAAGTGGAAAATAATTAAATAATTTTTTTATATAAAGCTCAGGATTTAATAAATTAATTTAATAAATATGCACTTTGGAACACACTAGGCAGTAAAAGGATAAAGTTTAGAGTTAATTTTTCTTACTATCTTGGTAAATTGTCAATGTTCAGATAACGATGAAATATCATTCTTATTCTTTACATAAAAATGAATTTGAAGCTATTTCAAGGCATATATGACCTAAAACAGACAAGGTACATGGTTGTGATGATGTATGCAAATGTTTGCTAGCTTACCTGCATGTTTAGTTAAAAAAAATATGTTTTAAGTTAACAATATGGTGAAATCGTTAAAAACTAAATAATATAAATAAAATATAAATAAATAAAATATCTAAATAATGTTGGGGATTAGGATGGATTTTGTAAAGACAGAAAGATGTAACTAGGCAAAGTAAAGTAATTAAGTTAAATTTAGTTATTTAATAATTGCATTTAAAAGACGATTTGGTCGACAAGTTCTAGTGAATTTATCTTTTTATGTCAATACAAGTGTAGGGTATCATCGAAAAAAAAATTTTTCACGCTATTTATTTATTGAAATTGTTTAAACAATGTTGATGGTTATAAACAAATATGTGGTTATATAGTATCTAGTTCCAAATTAAATTTTGTTTCTAACTAGAAAAATCACCATAGCAGTGTTTTGTTTTCAAAAGGATATAAAAACAGCAGCCGTGTTGGTGATAGACTTTCTCTTAATTTCAACATTTCAAGCAGTGCACTTGTGGTCGGAGCAAAATTTTAAAATGTGGAGGTTATATTGTGATTTGAAAAATGTAAACAATCCCGAACGTCAAAATGTTAGGTTATACGTTGGTGAAAGGTCAAAGTGATTAATAATTGTTGAAGTTCTTTAATTTGACTATGCGTTTTAATAATAATTACTTTTAATTAAATCAATATTCAGTGCTGTGAATTTTATAAGTGCATTAATTTTCTTTTTCGAGAAGAATTCTTTTTAGTTTATGAGAATGTCAACCTTCGTTATAAATTGGATAATGAAAGGGAATTTATAAATTAATTCATTGAAGGATCTTACCTTATCTCAAGAAAGCAGCTTTTAATTATTTTATTATTACCATTTAATTTGGACATTATTTGGAAAAGGGATGAATTTCATGTATTCCAGCCATTTTTAATTATAAACCATATGGAAGATTACGGAGGATTTCTGTTTTATTACTGGATATTATTTAAATATTTTAACGTATTTATTTAGTTATAATCTAGTGTTTAAGATAATGAAGATGACAGAGATACTACTCCTGAAAGTAAGCATTAATTTTCTTGAGATTGATTTTCCTTTTATTCAGGGTTGCAAAATTTAATTTTTTATTGTTATACTTTAATTACTAGCTGATTTGTTTTCTGTGTTCTTTGTTAAATACATTTTTTCATTTCAATTTTAAAGAAGTTTTTGGAATATTTTTTGGGAACTTTAATTATGTTTCTTAGTTCCATAAGTATTTAGTGCCCTATATTAAAGCGAGTGAGTCTCAGTTGTGGTAAGATTCAAGCTTCACAACAGTTATTTTAGCCGGAGCATTTTCTTTTATTATATAGGTAGGTGGTTTATATTTTGGTATACGTGCCCTGTCCCAGTGAAGTTCGCACACTTCTATGTCTGTTAATCGGCGCCTCGCCATTTTCACCCTAGATTTTTTTGGTTTTTCGAAGTAGGTATTTCTTGTTGCTAGAGTAAAGTACTGACCTCCTATATTATAAGTTATGTGGTTAGATTTCGTTGTGTATTTATCTTCTATATTTTTAAACAAAGTGCACTCCACAATATTTTTTCCAAAATTTCCTTTGGTCTTCAAAGTAACTGTTTCTTATTGTTAAACTAAAGTATTGCTTCTGCACCTACTCATGTCACGTTTTTTTAAATTTTATTAACGCAGGGATCCCCCTTACTGCTTCTTTGTGTCCGCAGACTGTTCGGAATTGAAAGGGCAGCATGAGGAAACCATTCGGTAGAATTTCATGAAACTTAACATGGAATAAGTGCAAAGACAGTACTTCGCTCTAACAACAAAAAAACAGCCATCTTTTAAATAACAAAAATAGAAGTGTGCGAACTTCATTGGGACTGGGCTCGTATATCATCACTGTGCTTTTACAGAAGTCTGTTACTATATAGCCTGTTTGTATGGTCATATGAGTCAATCAGTTTTATTTTTATCTTTATACAATCAAAATAATTTCAAACAATAATAAACCTTTAACTTACTTCCCCCCCATATTATAGCATTATTGTTGCCCGAACGTGGGGCCTCTCCTAATGTTATACGCCCAAATTGTTATAGAAATATGTAACCAAGGCAAAACTGTCTTCTAAATAATAAAAATTAAAATAAATATAAGTGTTTTTATTATTTCTATATTAACTAAAATCTAAACATAATGCTTGTTGCTGTTATCCTATATTCATAAAATAATTTAATTGAATATTATTCGTGCTTGAAATTTTTAACAAATAATTTACTCTTCGAATAACTTGTATAGCAACTCGAATTATGCAAATTTGGCAATAAAATCCTTGAATATTGCTGAAGTTTAGCAAATTTTATCTTCTCCTTGTCATACAATAATTTTTTGAAAATTGTTCGAAAAAGCTTTTGATTGTGTTAACGGGTTGTTGGTTAAGTCAATGCTTAAAGCATAATAAAAAACTTGCATTAAATAAAACTGACATGTACAGGGTTATTTATGATACTAACGAACAAGGTCAGTTATTCAAACCTTTACCAAGCAAATTCACCAATTCAGGAAACAATTTAAGTAAATTGTTTCCTGAATCCTGAACCCATTATTATTTTTGATGACGTGATCAAAAATATGGCCACAAAATGATAAAAAATTGCTTACAACAATGCGACTTTCATCGGAAACTTTATTTTATCTTCAATAATCACAAAATTAAAATGGTGTTCAATATCCATCCATATGTATAATTGTATATACTATAACGAGTTTGTTCGGGGTATGTATCCTATACTTTGAGTCGTCTGCGCCGTGGAAAGTTCTAGCGAAGAAAAAACCTGACATAAAAGCTGCTTTCTTTTGCTATGAAAACAGAGTATTTAATTTCAAGGTTCGTACCCACATTCATATTATGTTAGTTAAGTAACTAATACAAAAAAACAATAATTAAACAAAATAAATTTACCTTTATCTAAAATTCATAACATTTTATATTTGAAATAAATATTAATATTATAATATTGCAAATGCTGACAACTATGGCGCTTTACTACTGATTGTGAGAAATCATTTCTCACGGTCATTACCGTTCCGTTTAGAGATTGTGCGCAATTAGTCATTTTCACGGTTACTAGATTGTGCGGAATGTGTAATTTTCTATAGTTGTCGTAGATAAAGTAACTTAAAGACTTTGCTTCTAACTAATTACAAGTTAACAGAACTGCTGAATATCTGTTTTCGATTATTTTTAAGTTAATCGGACTATGTTCGTTAAATAAGATTAAATCTCATTAATTATTATCATTATTAATTAGAATCAGAACAAATATTTGCCTTTCATCCTTTCAATTTATAACGATTTTACTCGAAGATCTCGATTATAAAATGCAAACCTACGCAAAACCTAAATAATAGGGAAACTTTCGAGAAGGTGCAAAATAATCCCTTTCGGATAATTAAACTGGACATAAATAACTAAAGTTTCCTTTATCAAGAAATGAGAAAACAATAATCTGATTTAGAAAACAATTTAGGATTCTTGGAATAAAAAAATTCATATCTTCAAGCTAAATTATCATTACTGTAAACTTCCGAGAGTGAAATAAGAAATAGATATTTTTCAACGTGTACTATATAAAGGTTCAATGCTGGGCATTCAACACAGAGTTTTCCAGTAGAACCGACTTTATAAGTAAGCATATTTCAATTTTTTTACTGTTGAAGATTTTTATGATGCTCTGGCTAATTAATTGTTTTATAGTGAGTAACATAACCCCACTATATTGAAACTCTCTCAGGTTTGGGCTGCTCATGTATATATGAATATTCATCAATATGAATATTCCATTATTTAAATTTAAGTTGATTATTAACAAATTAAATAACAAATACAAAATAAACCACACAAGTTTTTATTTATTTATATAACAACATTAAACACATAAAAGAAAAGCAGCAAAAGAACTAAACTGATACCCATATAAGATTTAGAAAAGAATTCTGAATTAAATTAATAAATTACTAAAGACAGTAAATTAACTTAAACTTTTATTCAACAACAAATAAAAAGATTATATAAATGGATAATCTTTTTATTTATTATTCTTTTGCAATTACTCTAAGAATATAAATTAAATTTGTTAAAATTTTGTAAGCCACAAATCTAGTTACTGTTATAACCAAAATTGTAGGTATCCAAATTAAATTAAATCAATTTTTATTTAAAAACTCACTTTTGGCTGTTATATTTGGCGCCACAAGAATTCCATCAGATTTGATTGGCTTGACAAAATCCTATTTTCTTCTCCCTTCTCTATTTGATTCCATACTGTTAAAATTGTTCTTACATCTCCAAAACATCAATCGAAATTCAATAACATTGATTGAATATAATATCTATCCAATTAAAAACCAAATTATTACTGTTTATTGTCAAAAAGGATCTTATAATTGCCAAGGTTAAATAAAAATTACGATAATTTTTTTTAAATTAAAATTTAGAATGTAAAACAAACTGTTTGAATTTTATTTGAAGAATAACTTTATATCAAAACATACTCTAACAAAATTTTGACATTTCACATAACCTTAATTTTTCTTAACATAACTAACATAATCAATGTTCAAATCTAACATCACAAATCTCAATTTTAGGAGCAGTAGAAACGCGCTTTGTTTCTCTGATATTAAATTGCTACTTAATTGTTAAGAAATGGAGTCCCTTTATATACTTTTTAAGAAAACAGATGACATTAAAAAATCTCAACAAAGCTAAACAATTTAGATGTTAATAATTAACAACCAAATTATTATTTATAAACTTTCATTAAAGTAAAAACTAATTAGACTAACTTTTAGAAAATAAAAATCTGAATTCAACAATATACAACAAACAGGTTAAAAAACAGAAATATGCCCCTAAATCTAATTTCGATCATCCGCAATCTCCTAAAACCAACAAAAGGCTTAATTACATAAAAACACCCTTTTACATGTTCCATTCATCACAAAGCTGAACAGCCTTACAAGGAATAAAATTATCTGAATGTCTTTAGATGCCAAAAAGTTTGACTTACAAGTCATTTTACATAATTCACTTGAACGTTAGAAAGGCGCAGCTCAACAATACGTTTTTATGTGATTACATCAACAAAATTCAGCCTTTACATTAGAAAGTGTATCAATTCTGTGGATGTAATGTTACTTATTTACACTAAAACCACCTAGCAAACAGCTTTAAAACTATAAAATTAATAAAAACTGCAATGAAGATACCTCGTTAATTTGAAAACAATGTTTTAACTAAAATTCCACACGGTAAGTTGCTATATATTACGATATATCCTCAAAACAAAATATTTTGCGATTCCTGATGATTTACAACATTAACATTGAACTAAATTTTATTAAGTTAACAAATTCCATAAACGATCCCCAAATCGTTAAGTATGACAAAAATTATCTATTTTCTACGAAAATCAGGATTTCTATATATCCTTTATCTGCTTAAAGAGTTCTTGTGCGCATATTTTAGTATTAATTACCTAAATTTATTTTCATAAAGAAAATCTTTTTAAAATATTTTTTAAAAGTGAGGTTATGCAACCTTCAATCGGGTAGATATAAAAATTGCATATATCTGATTATTAAATATATTAGTGTGAGTGAATTATTTCTAACATGATCAAATATCATGTCAATATATCGAATTCGTTTTCTTAATGAGGTCCCTACACAATGACGTAAATAAAAACACATAGTATCTTAGGAAATCAAACATCGTTATAGAACGGCTACTACAGTTTTTGTGTTGAATCAATTGCTCACAAACTAAAATGTAATGAGTTTTAGTAGTTGTTTTTGTTATAAAGAAAATAATCCTAAAAAATAAATCCCGTATAGCGATAAAAATAATGAACTAGATTGTTTTCTTAACAAAACATGTTTCTAATAAGAAGGTAAATAAAAATAAAGGAAATAATCTAGACTGTAGGTAAATACATATATACACAGTATAACGCAAACATATACATCGAGCTTTAAACAGCTTTTATCTAAATTTATAAATGAAAAAGTACTTCTTTTTATTCAACTTGTTTAGTTTCTATTTTCCTACCTGTATCCATTAGCAATGTGTTAAAGATGACTTGTAAAGGATGTATGTATCTTCTGAATAAAGACTGAGCATGTATGTTTACACATGCTCAGTCTTTATTCAGCACTGTTAAGTGCTGAAAGTACATAGTAAATGAAAAACCAATGTTTAACATATTTTATTTTTTGGAGCACACGAATATGACACTATAATACCAAATTATTTTGTATAAAAAGGAGGCTTTCACTGGTCACCATAGCAGCTGTACAAAACGTAATCATTTTTTGTAGTAGTACAAAAACGTTGTGCGTCACAGATTGTTTTTTGCGGTAAGTGCCTCTAAAATTATTATTTTTATAGTAATAAATAGAACTTTGAATTCAATAGTAATTATTTATCTTTCCTTTGATAACTTTAAGATTTAAGACATAGAATTAATTTCTTAATACTTAAAATACAAATTTCTCTTAAAATCTCAGTTGCTGCTCACAATGACGTCACGAAGGCAAAAAATAATCTTAATTCTACATTTTCCGTAAACGCGATTCGCTATTCGCCTGTTTAAAGTTCTTCAAACTTTCAATCAAGTGGGGCAGAATATTATACGTTTGTAAGTATTTCTTAATAATAATTATTCTAAAATCATGCCTTTTTGACTGGAAATAAGTTGCATTCCGCAACAAATTATAGTAATTAATAAGTAACATAACGTCATGTGTTTTGTTCTAAGCAGTCCTCTCAGGAAGTTGGTTAGTTAAAAGCGGTTGGTGATAATTTAATAAATTTAATTCTTGGGACGAATAGGAAAGTTGCCAGTAAAGCGCAGCGGAGTCCGATAATCTTATGAGTGACTAATTAAATAAATAACAATGTTTTAGTCTAAAATAAGTCATAATCGCTCTTAGTTATTAATATTTCTAACTTACTTAAATAAAACAGATATTTTAAAATTTCCACTGGTCTCACGAGTCTTTCGCAATAAAACACAGCTATAGAATTAATAATAGAACAACGGCTTAATTAAGTCAAATGCACAAAAACAAGACGTAGGTACTTTAATTTTCGATTCAATTAGAAATCAGTATTTTTTGCAACTATGTTCATAACTGTAATCTAATGTAATGTGACGTGACGTGACGTGACGTGACGTGTCGTGACGTGACGTGACGTGACGTGACGTGACATAACGTAGTGTAACGTAATGTAATGCAATGGAATGTAATGGAATGCAATTCGATGCAATGTAATGTTTAAAGTATTCATGTAAATAAAATAGCAACACTGAAAATGAAAAGCAGTAGTATGTCCAATCTTAAAATTTATCTCTGGTTCAACAAATGTATAAACCAAGAAATTCGGAAGCTGATAGATTTTCTTTTAGTTATGCTAGACACCTGTAAATTGCTTTTTAATGAAATATAAACTTGATATGCTATTTTAACTTAAAGTCCCTTTAATTAAGCTGTACGTTAATGGTTTTTAATTTTTTGTTTCAGGTACGTAAGTTTACATTACTGAATGGATCAACTTAGGGTATATTTCTGTAGAATGAGAATAAACCGGTAAGAACTGCTACTACATATAGGTATATGTTTATGATAATTATAAGAAAACTACCATAATAATTAATACCTGTTGAAAAATCAATGGTCCCCTTCTGATCATGTCACCTATCCACGAAGTAAGAAAACAGCTCTACTTATAAAAGTTAATTTTTTGGTATCCCGTAGCTCAGGATGTGCTACTGCGTGGAGTTTCTATTTTCCTTAATAATAATGTCAATCGGATCATAACATGTAACTGTAATTTAATATAATCACGTTTGATTCACAATTAGTAAAGCCTTTCTTCGTAATTACTAATAAGTCCCACAGTTTTTTGCTCAGATAAATGCTATAAAAACACATAAGTTGGCCTTTTTTCAAAATAAATTTAAGCGAATGGTACGCGTGTTTAAAGAGAATACATAATATAGTTGTTTAATTATATACCTATGTAGTTTATTATTAATATATTATGTACTTCATATAGCATAATATTTGTTGGAAAATCAACGGCGTATGGAGGCACCGCAGGCTGAACACGCGCTAGTCGCTGGCAATCAGGGCGTGTCCCAATTAACTCTGCAGTTTTTGTAAACTGAGTGAATCTCGAGAACCACTGAATAGCCTTTGATGCCGTTTTCACCATTTGATAGCTTATTTCTTAGCAAAGGCTTCTATATATAGAGATTATTTAGAGGATTTTTCGAGAGTCCAGTAATGATCAAAGTATGAAATACATACTTAAGAAAATTGTCTCTAACGGAGACAAAACGAATTACGCTGCGAAAATGGCAATAGATAAAGCCAAACTATAAGCGAACGAATTGTAGCTCTCAAAAGGATTTACAAAAAAGTCCAGGATAGCATATACGGATCTCTTACAGATTACTCACAATCAAGATTTTTATAATAGTTATTTTTGCGGAAAACTCTTTTTCCCATGGAATGTTACCTTACTCCGCCCCTAGATGAAATACCGGTAATCTTTGTATTTCTTTATACTCAGAATTGCTTCAAGTATAATCTGTGAAATTTTGAAGTTTGCAGCTTACGCCATTCAAGAGATATATAGCCATAATGATTTTTTAAAAATGCCCCCCCTGCACCCCCCTATGGTTTTTAGGATTAAAAATATACTCATGCACCCCTTTGGGGCAATACCCACCTGCTTTTACCTTCCGTTTGATTGTGCTTGTGACTAAATGGTTTGTAATTGTCTAAATATCTGGACAAATCCAAAACAATTCAAGCACTTAACCGTCGATTGACTACTGTTTAAACATTTTTGAGGCTATTGATCTAGCAAATGTCAATGAATAGCTTCCATCATGAAAAGGAAACAGCTGTTAAAAGTAAATAAATGTCAAATAGATAGTTATCTCTGCGGTTATTAACAGGTTTAAATAGGAAATAGTAAAAGTAAAAAGTGAAGATCGCGTTAACTGGTCTAGAGACTTTTCTTTGAAATCCTACACCTCTCAAAAGTGTTTAAGTGGGCCTAATGAAAAGTCCTGCTAAAAGCATGTATGTGTTCATAGATGTGGGCTTAATTAGAAAGTATAGATTTGCAACAGAAAATTACTTATTTGACCTGAAGCTGATACTGCTTGTGAAACATCATAGCATTTATAATTTCTTTACTATCTGATGAAGAAGAAATCCAATACGGTGTCCATAAGAAAAAGAAAGTTGATATTCACTGCTCAAGAAACAGTGGGTTTAACATTTTTCTCAGGCCATGACAACCTGAATGTCAAGCTACGTCTAGCAGATACTTCAGGCTTCTGCAATAAATAGTTTGCGAGATAAAAAAAAGAAAATAATGAAGAGAGTTATCTACGTTATCTCGAAATATTGGCATGTCGAAACTGGTTCTGAGACGACCTTGTGATCGACAGCTTTTCTCTAATTTAACCTACTTTTTATCTTTAGGAAATAATTAATTTTGCGAAATCCCAATAGTGTGCAACGAAATATTAATGACCATTTATACCTATATAGCGCTATTAAATTAAATTGCAATATGTGCAATTCTCTATGTAGCATTTGAAGATAATCGAGTCAAAGCAATATGCACACATAGGCAACCAATTATACAGCACGCTCTTTTATGCGTATTACATATACTGCGTGGTAAATAAATAGCACTGTATATTAATTTATTATAAATACTTCGAAAATTTAGCAATTCATAGTTTTATTGGTTCTGAAACAATCATGGATGTACAGAATAATTAATCAGTAAACGATCAATCACGTATCAATCAGTATGACGAGGAAGCCAATAATTTCCAAAATCCTCTAGAAGTTCTGGAAATTCTACATCATTTAAAACGATCCTGCTGAATTGTTCCGTACTAGTGTGCACTTTTTTCTGACAATTTTGTAAGACCTTTTTGCGATTTTGGCGAATTCGTTTATGAATCCTACTCTTTTTTTCTATTACAATCATGTAATGAGCTCATTATTTTGAATATTTAACTTACTTTGTTTTAAATTTCAATATGGTGTAAACGAGAAAAGGTTTCCGTATTTGTAAGTGCAGCAAAATTTAAGTCGTGGATAATTTCAGTCTAAATATTGACGATCTCACATAGCTAAATACGATGTTTATTTCTTGTTACTCATTTAACGTCTGTAAACATAATTGCATTACACAAGTATTCAATTCTCCTTTTGGTCACGTATTTAAACCATTTTTGTTTTTCGTATTGCAACAAAACGAGTTAAATAAAAGTTAATTCTTCAAATCACGCTAATAAATTTGTTGTATCAAAAACATATCGCTTTTTATAATCCCTATTCAGGAAATAAATTGTTTATCTTGAGCCAAACGCTTTTCGATATTATATTGCGGTGTATTCAACTTGAATAAATAATATGCTAAACGTTCAAGGTAAACATAAATTATATGCAGTGAATTAAAATAAAACAAAATAAAAATACACCTTAAATATTTTTCCTTTTTCCAATCGGCCAACTCAGGGTTTATTCGATAGAGCATGAATTGTTTGAATTATTTAAAATCTTATTGACTCTTATACCTGAAAGAAGAGAAAAACTTATATTGCAGACATTTGGGCTTCTGCAACTGGACAACCACTGGCTAAAATCTAAATGTAAAAAGAAAGAGAAATGGAGCATTGTATGTACATCAATTAAACACATGAATCACTTAAAAAACACAAACTTTATTTAATTTAATAAAATAAATAGAAATTCAAATTAAAAAGGAAATAAAAAGAAAAATTATTCAAATTGGTACAATAAATCAATTAGCAAATTAATTCCCAAGCTTGCTCAAGTGTATTTAATAGTCGTAATAGCCTGACATAGGGCTATTACAGTTATTCACTTGAACAAACTAACACAAATCAAAAATCAGATAAAATATTCACAAATGTTCAAATATTTTGCTTTACGAAAAAATAAATTTTAATAAAAGAAAAATTGAAATGTTTTATTTAAGAAAAATAAATTCTTTTAAAAACCTATAAGGTTAACCAATATAATTCTAAAACTATTCAGATTAAACTGTATAATTTTTATTATTATCAAATCGAATTTAAAAAGCCTTTTTATTCGACCAACCTAGTATATAATGTCAATAGAATTTCCTTCAAATTCTATACTCTATTGGTAACACTGCATTTACATCTGTCAGATAATTTGTTATTATGAAAACGTCAATTTATAAAATCGATAATGGAAAATAAAGTCTCCTGAATTTATTTTAAAAACAACTCGTTCACACTTCCATATAGTTTGTAGAACAATAATAAATCTTCTTTAACTTTTAAAATGTTCAGGTAAATTCTTCAAACTTAACTTCAATCTTGTTTATACTTTGTTGACATAAACCATATAATCAACACTTTTAACCTTACTTAAATTTACAGATTTTCAATCCGGAGTCGGGCATAGATTCGCCAAGTGCTTTTGATCGACTGACTTTGTTAAATTCGGCTCCAGCTTATATAGGTTTAGTAGAAACAAATGCCGACACTGACACATTTTCAAAATAATCGCAACGCGGAAGATATTTATGACGTCACAATTTCACTCAGCTGTTAAATTTTCTCACGGATCTTAATTCTATAAACACAGGATTATAGCTGATAAAACAAGGATTAAAACAATATAACACACGAAGATATTAGGCAAAAACGATTGACAATGAACAAATCTCATTATGACCTAATTACATACAAAATTCAATAAATCCAGGTTTACCCTTTACAAAATAGATACATAATTACATAATATAGCTAATACATATTAAATTTCCACAGGAACATCTTTACAATTTAAGAAAAACATAAATTACGATCCGTTACAACAATCGGATCAACCAAATAATGCATATACAAGTTTTACCTTTGACATTAATTCAAATGAAGTCAATTTATAATCAAATTGTTCAGCATACAGTCCTCCAAGTGTTTGCATTAAAACAATGGTGAGAAAAATAGTATAAGAGTCAATAATTATCAAAACTGAAGCATAGCAACAAAATCGAATCCTTCAATAATAAAAATGCTCAGGATTATTATATAAGAGTTTAAAAACTTATTGTGCTATATTAGTCATTACAAGATTGACCTAATTTATTTGTTTTTAGTTAACTGGCAGCCCGAAACTAGTAAGTCTCTTGGAAAATAGAAAAATTCATCCTACGTTAAAGATCGTAGAGTCTAGATTTAAATAAGAAGATTACATCTTCTCTACAGATGACAAAACCATCCCAATATGCAACTTGGGTTGTATAAACATGTATTATCATAAAACAATCTAAATGATTGATATCCTTTTTTTTTTAATCAAACCTTTTATTATGCATATACAAAAATTAAGGTTATGTTTGCATGAAATTCTATTCTTGATTTCTATTTTAAATATTGATGAGCCTAACTGTGACCCAATATGTAGCTTATAAATTAATTATGCCTAACACCTAGCATATCCATCTTTTATTTTAAATTTGATATGTGAAATATTTGTCTTCACATTTACGATCTTATCGTTCAATAAAATTTTCAATGAGATGGACTTATTACATCTCAATATGTTTACAAATAATTACATTTACCTTGTACGATATGAAGTATAATTATACTACGGATTGAATTGCATTTTGATAATACATTCCTCGTTTCTGTTTTGATAAAACAAGAAAATCAATTTGGTCTAATTTTGTTGTTGTTAACAATATCAGTCTCAACGAGTGGTCGATGGAACTTCCTAGATATAATCGACCTTCTCCAAACATGAAACAAAAATGAACATGTTCGATTACAGGGATATTTTTCTTCAATGTGGGTAACGCTTACGACCTTATCAATAGCAGAGTTTTTATCTCGTAACTAAGCTTTGAAATTTTAAATTTTCGATTTGGTTTTGTGTTACAGAGTTTTTAGTAACATTATCGTATTGTCGGGTTTATAGTTTAAACCATTAGGTGGAAATTAAGTACTACTGTATTGAGTTTGGAAATCTCCAGTTTATTATTTTGGTTAATTTAATGCGGATGCGATAAATCGCGATAAATGATCATCAAGATTAGTGGTGAGATTTGACTCTTTTTTGTATGAAAGATCTGTGAACCTGTTCATTCCCTTGTTTAAGAATAACGACGTAAATAAACGTCCCTATTTCTTTTGAAAAATTGCAATACACGTGTGATTCGAATTTGTTTTGACAACGATTCAACCCGTTATGGAATAGTAACAAAATAAATAATAAAACGTTAAAAACTAGAAAGTGGAAATAATTGTGAAGTTCAAAAAACTTCATTTATGTTCTTTATTGATATAGTAATAAAAGTGTATTTTGGGTGATCCCTAATGAAATTTATTGTGTAACTGTTGTTGACTTTTTGTGTTTCAAACAATAAGAATATGTGTATATTTGCCACACTCTAGATTGTGTACTTTATTCACAGCTAATTGACATTCATGAATTAGATTTAATAAATGAAAATTAAAAATATCAGCTATCTAGTATAGATTGGCTGAACAAATTGTTCATAGCCAAAAAAAACGAAGCATGAACTAGACGGAATTCTTTTCCCAAATTGTAGATTCCCGTCGCTACTTTTTTAATAATAATTACAAAAAATTTTGGTGGCGCCCTCTATAGTGTTCATTTATTTATATGTCTAATCCAAAATTAATAAGCTTTTGTGATTAACACCACGATCCCTAAAAATAATTTGATTGTAGGTAGTTTAATAAGTAGGTAGTATCAGTCGGAGCGGTTACATACATTCACGAAAACGCAAAAATTGTGAACAAGTTACTCTACACAAAGGCACTGTTAAAATATAATACATGGGCAATATGTGTAAAGGTATAGAAATGCTGCGCTCTTTTCGATTGTTTCAAAATATTATGTTGATCTGATTCAAAATTTATTCAAGCATAGAAATAGTTCCATGATCAATCATAACACAGCCCCACAAAAATAATGTTCTGACCTAGGAACATGACTATGGTATTCCGATATATTTTTCGACGCTGAAACCGAATCCGACCTCAAAAAAACACATATACCCTCGAAATCTTGTGCTAGTTAGAGCCAAAAACAATCCCTAAATGGAATAAAATCACTCCTGACAGGGTGACAATAAATACATGCAAAAAATGGTTAAAAACCGCGAATGTTTTGCATTTGGAATTAGACCTCTGGTTTATGGCCGAAAACCCTCTACCCTGATGGGGTTAACCACCCCAAAATGGATCTAAACCACTCCTTAGATCAAAATACAATAAATACATGCAAAAAATGATTGAAAATCGCAAATATTTTGTTAAAAAAATAAATTATCAAATCTCCATAAGCACTAGCGATCATAGCACACAGAAATACCTAATAACATTTGTGTGCTAGTTAGAAAAAGTTGGTTAAACCATCTCAAATCTTGAGATCTCTCAGAAGTACTTATATCTTACTTAGTGTGTATATTAGTATTTATATTTCTTGCATTTTACATCATTTTGCAGATACTTCAATTCTAAAGATATTTCCGATAATATCTAATTATTAAAACTACAAGACATTCAGACGTCTGAACTAATTTGTTCTCGTTTGCCGATATTGCTTTAGACATAGGTTCCCAACGGGGGCGGTACCGCCCCCTAGTGGGCGCTGGAGCTGGGAGAAAGAGAGAGAGAATTAATTTTTACTTTGTGATTATTAATAGATAATAGACAGACATATAAAATTGGTATAATTAACTATTATGTAAAAGGAGGCGTTGGAATTGTTTTTTTCTTGTAAAGGGGGCGGTAGTCCATAAAACGTTGGGAACCTATGCAAGACAATTGCCTTTGCAAGTTGTATAAACCATTTAATTGTAGAATTTTAACATGTACACTTTTTTCGGAACTATGTTTTTATTTGTAGTATTTTTATTAACTTTCAATTTTCTAGGTATTTCGGTATTTTGGGTTAACAGTAAGTTAAAGTGCTATCAATCAATAAAATCAAAAGACAGTTAAAACTTTTTAAACAAATGTATTAGTCAAATTTGAAAAATAATTCATTTTACGTCAAATAGTCAAATATTAGCAAAAACCAAGGAGGAGATTTATAAATCAATCAGTTAAGACGAGAGTTGACCACTGAAATCAAAAAGAAACTGAAATATACTGCTCATATCGTTTCCAGAAGTTCAAGTACTAATACGTAAATTCTCTTGACTTAAACAAAAACCTCTGAAAAACAAAAGTAAATTATATCAAAAATCTTGAAAAAGAAAGTGCTATATATCTTCCAAGTCGGCGAATTTCTTATATTGTGCTTGAAAACTTCATTCCACTTGTATCGGTAATAAAAACTTTTTTCTTTTTTGCTTTTCTTTTGAAATTGTCCGATTTCAGCACTCTGTAAAAATATTATTCATATTCTTCTCACAGTTTTATTTTCAGTTTTTAACTAACTTTCTAGTAAATTCTTTATTTATTGGAATTCAAAGTTGTTACACTTTTATACCATATAATTTTTACTATTCATATTAAAAGTTATAAAAGTATTTCTTTTGAGAATCCTTAACAAAGTTCTCGACTGTAATTGAACGTTCAGAGTTAATTTGCTGCTTTCCCGTGAAACACGCTCAGGATATTTTCTTCAATTTTCCCCGGCGCGGCGCTCCCAATTTCACATCAGAAACGCGCGTGCGGTGTACAGTCGTAGAACATGATTTGATACAATTTAATTCAAATATTTGCTTCAAGTGAGTTTTTGATACGTTTTATACCTACTCGAGTTAGTTTTAAATTTTATTCAAATAAACGGCTTCAAGGCATGTATTCTTTCCTTCTACTGTGAAAGTCTTCCCGTCTAAATAAAGAATTTCATTTTTCCTCCTGACTTTTGATATTTATAAGTTAAAAATTTATACCAAAAGAACGAAGATTTATAGCAAAGTGAAATACCAAGGATGAATTTTAGATATATCTTTTCGAATAAATGAACGGTAGTCGTTACTATAAGAAGAGTGTAAAATCTATATTAGAATTTCTAGAAGTCAAAGTTCTTCATTATTGCTTGCGTTAGCTGTTATCTCTCTTTCTCAAAGTACCTATCCCACACAGCACCATAATATCTGCTGGATGTCCTACGGATATCCTGGAGCAGCTTCACGAATATCCGAAGGATGTCCTACGAAAAGCAGTTGGATATCCTACGGACATCCGTGGGATGGTAAAATGAGACTAAAATAGACATCTTTAGGGTATCCGATGAAGGATATTCCTCGGATATTCTATTATTAATATCCATTGGATATCCTATACAATATATCCTAGGGACATTCATTACAAGATATCTTTGGTATATAATATGCAAAATATCCCTTGGATATCCTGTACAAGATATCCACAGGAGGTCTAAACAAAATATCTTTGGAATATCTTATATTCATTATAAATAATATAAAAACAGATTGTTTCTTTAAATTTTCACTTTTAATTATTGCAGTTAACAATTGTTTCGCCACACAGTGGCTTCTTCAAACGCCTAAAAAACATGCTAAGCTAATGTAACTTCTGTAAAAATTGACAATTATAAACCTGCAATAAACATTATATTCCTTGAACGTGCTTAGATGTGGGAAATTAGAGCGGACACTATTGTTATACAAATAAATTTAACAACGGTGAATTGTTCAGCTCTGTTAGGTCGTTTATAAAGTGAATATTTAAAAAACAACCTGTTTTTATATTATTTAGGATAGATATAAATTTTTATCAAGTAAATGCCAAATCAATTCATTAATTGATTATAGAATTACTATTAGAGGATTTGCTAATTACATATCGGTATCAAATAAATAGTATATGAATATAATAAAAGAAATGATGGAGCTATATGCTTATAAAAATTTATTATAATTGGGGTAACTACAAACAAAAATTATATTTAACATATTTTTAACATAAAGACTTCTTCTGTTGGACCTCTCTCATCTGCCGCCCCTTTCAGAAATTGCTGAATTGGTTTTTCGGCATCCTTTTCTGTCTAATCTAGATCTCTGTTTAGAACTTCTGTAATAATATATAATAAATGTTAATACTCTTAGCGTAAATGCAATTCTAGTTATTTTACTTAACAAAAATGCTGCAGTTTTCAGTGTGGAAATTTTTTTTTGTTTTTCCCCGACCAATTAAATTTAAAGGTGTCGTCTCCAACAAATCGGGGTAGAGCCCTTTTGATCACTTCATAAGGAGTGCTGCCACCAAATTTTGCATCTTGATTGATTTGATTTGATATTTTTTTGTGCTATATGAAAAACGGTAGAATTTAATAGATCACAATGCGGATATGGCAAAATTTACCCTTCAACGTCGTGCCTGTTATGTCCAAGCTTAATAGAGATGCGGCTGTAAATAAATGTTGCTTTAAATGATAATTATTGTAGTATTATAGTATTTGTCAAAAGTAAATAAACTATAGATTTGTTACCTTTTTATTAGAGTACCTACATAATTATTAAAACGAATAAACCAAATTCGGTAATTCTACTTACCAAATGCTCTTCTGCAGGTGGGTTAGTGAAAATTAAAAGCACTTTAAGATCAATCGCCAACAAACCAAATCAAATATATTTCATCGGAGCGCTCGAAGTAATAGTTGTGAATGCTCAAACTGAAAGGATCACGCTCGAGTCTAACAAAGTTGTAAATCTTTTCGAGGTTTGGACATTTTTTAACACTAGGCAATGTCATAAAATTTACCCAAAGAGGGTCGATTACAGATGTGAAGCATTTTAGCATTCCAGGAAGAATCCACTAAATGCCGCACGATTTAAGAAATATACATAGTAACATACACGTCATATTATCTCACAATTCTTTGTTTTTGACGTGTAAATAATAACTAAAACCACGAGAATCTTGCCGTCAGCAAAATATCAGTCAATGTTAATTTAAAGAATACCAGTTTTCTAAACTAAAATACCTTGAAGTTCATTTACAAAAGTAATTTTGGATAATTCTTTTAAATCAATATTTTATATATTATACTCTATCTATTAATATCTAATTATGTAATTATATATCTTTTTTAGAGAATCTTATAAGGCATTATAAATAATAAATAAATAAGAAAAAGTAACTAAAAACTAATGTTTAAAAGTGTACGCTACCGATACAAAGAAATCAGAAAAAATGTAGGGTAACAATTTGTCTTTTATTATATCTAGTATGAAAATAAATCAACCCAATAAAACATAAACACTACATTAACCTTATAGCAATATCGAGCAATCTGTACTGTTTTTATATCGTACACCCTATGTGTTACATGAAAAAATTTTATCATTAAAATTTTATTATTATAATTTATAAAAAATTTATGAAAAAAAAGTATATCGTAGGAGATTCGAGTCGTAAGGTGGATATCTTAAGGATACCTTGTACAGTATATCTTTAGGATATACGAGGGTAGATTGAAAAGTTTCCGGAATGGGCAAGAAAACGCAGTAATTGAACAGGTTTTTGTTTTTATTTTTCAACATAATATCCTTGCAGGGCGATACACTTTTCCCAGCGGTGCTCCAACTTTTTTAAGCCTTCAGAAAAATATGATTTCGGGAACTCTGCAAAATAAGCTTTAGTGGCGGCGATGACCTCCTCATTTGACGTAAAGCGCTTGCCTCCGAGCCAAGTCTTCATGTTTGTGAACAAAAAGAAGTCGCACGGGGCCAGGTCTGGAGAGTACGGGGGATGCGGCACCACCTCGTAGCCCAATTCAACCAATTTAGCATTGGCGATTCGGGATGAATGGGCCGGCGCGTTGTCGTGATGGAAGAGCACTTTTTTTCGCTGCAAATGAGGCCGTTTCTCCTTCAAAATGCCGTTGAATTGATCCAATAAATCGCTGTAGTATTGTCCCGTGATAGTTCTTCCCTTCTGCAAAAAGTCGATGTGTATCACACCTTGCGAATCCCAAAAAACGGTGGCCATGACCTTTCCAGCAGATGGGACAGTCTTTGCCTTCTTCGGAGCAGATTCGCCTGGAGAAATCCACTGTTTCGACTGCTGCTTGGTTTCTGGTGTGTAGTGGTGGATCCATGTTTCGTCCACGGTCACGAATCGGCGAAAAAAATCCGTTGGATTACGATTTAACAAGGCCAAACACTCTTTCGAAGTGGTCACACGATTTCGCTTGTTGTCCATAGTCAGCAAACGCGGCACCCATCGCGCCGAGAGCTTCCTCATGCCCAAATGTTCGTGCACGATATTTTGCACACGTTCATATGAGATGCCCGTGGTCTCTACTATTTCGCGCAACTTCACTCGTCGATCGGCTAACACGAGATCATGGACTTTATCGACCATTTCTTCATTTGTGGCCGTTTTTGGACGTCCACTGCGTGGTTCATCCTTGGTGCTCGTACGGCCACGTTTGAACTCGCTCACCCAGAAACTAATAGTCGAAAATGAAGGTGTGGATGTGCCATGAACTTTCTGCAAAATATCTCGTATCTCCGTCGCCGTTTTCCCGTCCATCCAGAAATGTTTGATGACTGCACGAAATTCGTTTTTATCCATTTTTGCAAAAGTGCCTGAATTGCTTCACAAGATATCCTAGTAAACATAAACGGAATGACGCACGTGTCTGAAAATTTGACAGCTTTCCTAAAATAGGTTAGCCTTGACAACCATCATAACAATTTCACGATACGCGCGCCATCTCTTGCCCATTCCGGAAACTTTTCAATCTACCCTCGTAACACGCAGAATATCTCATGGATGTTCAGTTTGGGGATGTACGATCATTCCTTGAATCGACGATACCTGGGATATCCACAGAATTTCCTGCATGGTATATCCTGAGGATGTAGCGTGCTGCATAT
This sequence comes from Agrypnus murinus, assembly GCA_929113105.1. Lineage (NCBI taxonomy): Eukaryota > Metazoa > Arthropoda > Insecta > Coleoptera > Elateridae > Agrypnus > Agrypnus murinus. Next base: position 158,336,608 of record OV816025.1, read on the forward strand.
CTCACGGATGTCCAGTTCATGGACGGGCGATCCATCCATTAACAGACCGTATACTGGATATCCTCAGGATATCTTGTGCTATATGGGATGAGGCTCATAAAATGTAAATTAAATTTTGTTGTTGATTTTTTTCAAGACACTTTCTCAGAAGGGCCTTACTTGAATGTTACAACAAATTTCGAATGTGAACAAATTCTTGGTGCTAGTAGAAAATAAATTAATATATTTTTTTAAATTTTTTTAACTCAAAACAATTAACAGCGTCGAAATAAATAGATACCATCAAGAAACTTATGCTTAAGAATTCTACCATAGTTGCCAACTAGTACGAGGGTCAAGCTACAATTATTGACAATAGAAAAATCTAGTTAACCATTCAAAACAAATTGTTGTTTATTATCTGTCAATGTCAGTTTAGTTTGTGAAATTCGGTTGAATAGTATTTGAGAACTAATCCATTGAATGAGCTTCTGTTATCGAAAAAATGGAAATGTCACGAGAGAACTTTCTGATAATATTTTTACTATGATTTCAAGAAAGGCTTGAGCGCGTATGAGTGCGAGGAAAGTTTAAAATCGGCGTTTGGGGATCTCGAACCATCATTAGCTACGGTTTATAAGTTGTATAAAGAATCTGAACGAGGTTGTAACTCGGTTGTACACAGAAAAGGAGCTGACCCTTCTTTAACTGCTGTTAACCCCGAAAATATTCTGACGTGAAGAAGATGGTGGAAGAGAACAACCGAATTACCTATGCCATGATAGAGTCCAAACTGAAGATTGGATCCTCGCAAGTGAGATCAATATTACACGAACATCTACATTTGAAAAAGGTTGCAAGTTGGTTTGTACCCCATCATCTGACAGATTTACAAAAAGCCGAACGTGTTAGAATTTGCCAACAAAATTTAGATATGTTGAATGCTGGAGGCCATCAAATTATTAGTAAAATTGTTACTGGCGATGAAACTTACATACCGTTTTTTGATGTTCCCACTCGCCAAGAAAGCCGAATATGGATACATGAAGATGAGGAAATTCCTACGATGGTGAAAAAACAGCGAGCAATGAAGAAAGTTATGTACGCAGTATTTTTTAAAAGTACGGGTCTGGTGGCAGCAATTAAATTAGAAGAGCAGAAGACAGTTACCGCTAAATGGTATGTTGAAGATTGTTTGCCTACTGTGTTCAGTAAAGTGCCAAGAAAGGGAATCATGTTACATCATGATAACGAATTGTCCCATACAGCAACGGTAACTCTTCAGTATTTAGCTGAAAAAAAATCAAAGTTATAGAGCATCCTCCTTACTCACCGGATTTGGCAATGTGTAACTTCTGGCTATTTTTGGAGCTCAAAAAACGTTTGCGAGGGAAAAGGTTCCAGTCAGAAGAAGAGATTGATATCGCTCTTAAGTCTTATTTCGGTAGTATTCCTAAAGACAGCCGGCTGAACACTTTTAAACTATGTAAGGAGAGAATGGTTAAGTGTATTATTGTGAACGGTAACTACTTTGAACATATTTAAAATAAAAATTGTGGAAACTTGTATCAATCTTTCTATTCCCTATAATTGTAGCTTGACCCTCATATATAGTAAATTATGCCAATGTGTATAAACCGCGAAAAGTAGTTAATGGTCGCCTAGTCTCATAACGTAAAACTTCAAACTAACACTAACCTAACCTCATCCGCGGCTTGTCAATTAATTACTAAATGAGCGGCTTTAATTATTAATGGGCTCATCTTGAATACTGCTGAATACAAGCTAATGAATTTTCTCGATGATTGTCGTGAATCCCCGAAGTAATTGCAATGAAAATTTTTGACGATGAAATATTTGTTTTAAGATCGAATTCGAAAACGATCAAAATATAATGTTAATGAAAAAAAATCATTGATTCAAATTTAATGAAACGGGCTGTATTCGTGAAGTTGCATGACTGAGTATTTTCAGTTAATTACATGAAAAGAAAAATATCGTAATAATGCTGTATCAACAAAACATCAACGGGCTTCTGACTATAAGTTGGACGCTAGTAACAGAACACCTTGGATGACGAATTTAAATATCCGAACCTCGTATTATAATATTTCAAATTCATTTCCCGTTCGTTAAAATAAACTTAACTAACCTTGTATTGTAATATTTCGAGTGTATTCCTTATCTATCATTTATAATAAATTTAAGATTAAGCTGACTTTTGGAGTTATTTATGACCCCATTTGAAAAATAAGGAATGTATTTCGTCTCAGTTTAATAACGCGTAATAAAATTTGTTAGCTTGAAAAAAACGTATTTAGGTTGGGCTGGAATAATATAGGCAGTTTTTGTTTATTTATCATTTGCGAACAGTGATCTCAGGATTTTTAAACGCCGGAATAAAATATATCTCTTCGTTCTGTTAACTCATGTTGACAAACAAACAAATTCGGTTTAGAACAAACTCTGACAGACACACCGTACATTTCTGCAGTTGTAAATTTATCTTCCAATTAATTCAATTCTGATTGTTTAACAAAAAGTTTAATGGTGGTAATAAATTCCCAGGTTAAGGAAAATCTGAGCCCTATCCGGCCTTTATCCTGATTTGATTAACAAGTTTGTCTGTATGTTTTACGTGGGGTTCCTATATCAACATACCCCAACGTTCCCTTCCAGAAGGAAGTAATTGGGATACGCCCAATCAGCGCGCAAGTTGCATAGCAATTGCTACCAGTAACTCACTGGTCGGAGCGAGGTTACCTTTCCACTCTCTACTAGCTATCCAGGCTAGTACCGGAGCGATTGACTTAACACGTGCTCACCCGCCGGCATCCTCCCGTCCTCTTTCATACGGGGCTAAGTACCTCGTCCAGCAATAGGACTATTCCCCCAACTTAACTCAGTTGAATAGAGAGAACCCTCCAGTCCTCTTTCATACCTTCATAAGCTCCTCCCCGAGACAGGGGTTGGGGCCACTGCCCGATCGAATCCAACCTCAACTGTGGCGGGACTTGATTTTATAATGGTTTTGCCACCCCGATCTACCAATATATAGGCTTGGTGGGCCCTCGACAGAGCTTCGTTCGTAAGTCTACACGTTATAGACTCCCAGTGTGTACCCGTTAAGGTGAAGTTGTCTTGATTGTGAAAGGCTATGTATTCGCTTCAACTCTCCTTAAGTGTAGTGGCTTTTGGAACTTCTCCGAATCACTGTACCCGGCTGCTGTCCGGATCATAGGGTGGTCGGGATAGCTCCGAAGCACATCTACCTGGCGGCATGCAGTTTCCCATCGGCCAAAAGGCGGGATAAACCTCACTTCGCTTCTCCTCACTTAAGATTCAGTCAAACAGCGAGTTCCATTGGTGACCATAACTGACCTCGATCAGACAGCGGGTTCCTTCGGTGACCATAAATGACCTTCTCCAAGGCGAGATTCGAATCCGGCCACACCGGTATCATATTACCAGGGCTCCCCCTGATTGGTATGAGTAACCGTAGAGAATTCTCACGAATTTCTCTACCACACACTTGAACTGACAGCGTCATCCATTGCCCAGGATCCAGGATCCAAGGATAGGGTAGAAGACAGCCAGTTTTACGGGTGAACGTCGTGTGGTCTCCCGAACACCCGATGATTTGATTAACAGTAACAAAAATACAAAATTATTCAGACGACGAGTAACGCAAGTAACTACAAATTGGCTAAGAGGTTTACGAGTTTTTTTGCTCCCACTAATAAAGTTTTTTGTCAAACATTGAGACCGTTTAGTGTTCAATTACACTTTTTATTTTATTTTTCCAAAGAAAACTTTACTTTTACTTTATTGTTTAACTTTACGTACTTTTATTGTTAAATTTTCACTGTCAGAGTTTTATAAAGAACATTTTTTTTGGAAAATTGTGTAATGTGTATAATTTACCAATATTTCTATAAATGTAAAATATATCAGGATAATGTTAACAACAATTTTTCTAACAATTGATGAATTGTAGTAATATTTACTAATTAATTTGTAGCATTCAATGCATTAAAATCCCCCTTTTTATTTCTTAGTAGAAATAACTTAAATTAAATGAAACAAAATAACATCACAATCCTATGTTGTAAATGATACTGTTTTATTATGTTTATTTGTGTCAACAAGGGCTAAAGATAAATAGTGTTTTATAATAATACAGCGATATTTGGGGTCATTAGATTGTTTGCCGCGCAATCTATGAGGCATTTTTGTAACTTTTTATTTATTTAAATTAAAACTCGATTATCATCAACCTTTTCCAAAGTGGATAAATTTCATATAACATTATTTTAACTACGATCGTTTACATACGATTGGATGATGCTCAACATATGGGTTTTGGTATAAGTATTATTTCTTCTTAAATCTGAACTCAAGTATGATTTCCAATTAACACATATGGCCTAAAAGCAATTTGCTAAAAGAACAATAAGAGTCATTTAAACATCATTGTACTGTAAGTATTACAGCTTTTAAATAGTTCTTATTTTGTGGGGCTTGAATTACCTTATAGTACCCTGCATATACTTGGCGCTTAGCCATGATGCTTTATGTCGAATTCCTCTCAAGATTTATTTAATATATTTATAAAAAATTATGGCATACTTATATTCGCATATACCTTACTCATAAACGTTGCAGAGGAAGCTCTTCTAACATGAGGACCGGTGTGGGTGGATTTGATTTTTACCTGAAGGAGGACCAGTAAGGTCACCGTAAGGAACCCGCTGCTTGTCCAAATTTAAGGAGGAGAATCGAAGTGAGGTTTATCCCGGCTCTGGGGGGTACAACAGGGCCCGATGGGAAACTGCATGCCACCAGGTAGATTCTACCTTAAAGGGAGTTGATGCGTAAAGGGGTATCACAGCCTCTCGCTCTCAAGACAACTTCACCTGTAACAGGGTACACACCGGGGGTCTATAACGTGTAAACTTGTAAACGAAGCGCTGTCGAGGGCACACCAAGCCTATAAACTGGTAGACCAAAGTGGTAAAACACAATGGTCGAACACGGTTCCCCATCTAAAGTGGGGAACAAGTACCCTGGGTGGGTGACGTAGACCACACGACACCTACCCTTAAAACTGATCCGACCTCTCCTATCCTAGGTTTGTCTGGGTAACGGTTATTCAGTATAATATGCTTTTAAGTTCCCCACCTAGGATGTCCAGGATAAAATGTGTGGGAGAGATACACCTTGAATCTCGCCTAGGACAAGGTCTCTCAAGGACAAATGAGTATCCCGCTGTTTGACCTAATCCCAAGGAGGAGCATTGAAGTGAGGTTTATCCCGGTGAGGAGGGGTAAATCTGAACCAATGGGAAACTGCATGCCACCAGGTACTGTGTTCTGATGACTGTTCGAACCACCCTATGACCTGATACTTGTATTGGGTACCGTGGATCGAAGAAGCCTAAGAACCTTTACTCTTAAAGAGAGCGAGGCGTAATGGGGTACTATAGCCTCTCACTCTCAAGACAACTTCACCTGATAAGGGTACATACCGGGGGTCTAAGAAGCATAGACCTGTAAACGAAGCTCTGTCGAGGGCCCCACCAAGCCTATAATCTGGTAGATCGGGGTGGCAAAACCATTCCAAGTCCAGCCACAACTGAGGTTGGATTCGATCGGGTAGTGGTCCCCAACTTATTAAGTTGGGGGAAAGTCCGAAGCTGGACAAGGTATCATCTCTTCGGGGAGGTGCCAACGGGTGAGCACGTTTATCGCTCCGGTACTAGCCTGGATAGCTAGTAGAGTATGGATAGTATCTCGCTCCCACCAGTGAGTGAGTGACTGGTAGCATTATCTCTGATAGTCGCGCGCTAATTGAGCGTAACTCAATTCATGTCTAAAAGACGGGAAGGAACACCCTAACGTTCAGAAATATATAGTATCATAGTTCAGCCAAAATCAACTACGGCCTATTTTAAATTTATAAGGCAATAGGCTATAAGTCACTGTTAGAGTGATTCATTCACTCGATAGAACAGTTAGTCATAGAATACCTTACTGCTTTGGGTGGGTGGTGCAGACCACACGGCGTCTGCCCATAGAACTGGTCCGAGCTCTCCTATCCCGTTGCGGAAGGAACTCTGCTAACATGAGAACCGGTGTGGGTGGATTTGATTCTTACCTGGAACTAGGTCAATTATGGTCACCGTTAGGAACCCGCTGATTGACTGAATTCTAAGGCGGAGAATTGAAGTGAGGTTTATCCGGGCCTAGGGGAGTATACCTACGGCATATGGGAAACCGCATTCCACCAGATACTGTGCTCTGGAAGCTATTCGTTTCACCCTATGACCCGTTAATGTGATCTGAAGCAGCTCTAGAACCTTTACACTTAAAGGGAGTTGATGCAAAAAGGGGTATCATAGCCTCTCACTCTTAAGACAACTTAACCTGAACAGGGTACATACCGGAAGTCTAGAACGTATAGACTTGAAAACGAAGCTCTGGTGAGGGCACACCAGGCCTATAACTGGAAGATCGGGGTGGGAAACCACAACGGTTGAACAAAGATCCCCGACTTGAGTTGGGGACTAAATACTCAGGGTGGGCGGTGCAGACCACACGGCGTCTGCCCATAGAACTTGTCCGAGAAACTCCTATCCCAGGCCTGTCTGGGCAACGGTTATTAAGTAAAGAAAGTCTAGATCCCCTGCCTAGGCTTCCAGGACAACATGTGTGGGAGAGATACACGCAAGTGTACTCGACGATTACTCATTAACGTTGCATTGATTGTCATGATTGTTTTACGTGGGGCACCCGTGTGAACATACCCCCACGTTCCCGTCCAGAAGGAAGTGATTGGGATACGCCCAATCAGCGCGCAAGTTGCATAACCGGCAGTACAACAATTGCTACCAGATCAGCTCATTGGTCGGAGCGAGGTTGCCTATCCACCCTCTACTAGCTATCGCAGGCATAGTACCGAAGCGATTGACTTACGTCACGTGCTCACACGCCGGTAGCGAAGTAGCGCAGTGGGAACACTGCCCGATCGAATCCAACCTCAATTGTGGCGGGACTTGGTTTTTAATGGTTTTACCACCCCGATCTACCAATTTTAGGCTTGGTGGGCCCTCGACAGAGCTTCGTTTAAGTCTACACGTTATAGACTCCCGGTGTGTACCCGTTTTTGGTGAAGTTGTCTTGATTGTGAGAGGCTATGTATTCGCTTCAACTCTCCATAAGTGTAATGGCTTTCAGAGCTTCTCCCAATCACTGTACCCGGCTGCAGTCCGGATCATAGGGTGGTCGGGATAGCTCCTAAGCACATTTACCTGGCGGCTTGCAGTTTCCCATTAGCCCAAAAGCAGGGTAAACCTTACTTCGATTCTCCGCACTTGAGATTCAGTCAAACAGCGGGTTCCTTTGGTGACCATAAATGACCTCAGTGAAGCAGCGGGTTCCGTGGGGAACGTTGTGTGGTCTCCCGAACACCCTATTAACGTTGCAGAGGGAACTTTGCTAACATGAGAACCGGAGTGGATGGATTTGATTCTCGCCTGGAATATGACCGTAAGGAACCCGCTGTTTAATTAAAATCTAAGGAGGAGAATCGAAGTGAGGTTTATCCCGGCTTCAGGGAGGTAAATCTGGACCGATGGGAAACTGCATGCCACCAGGTACTGGCTTCGGAAACCGCTTCTTGATTGAAGCGGCTCTAGAACCTTTACACTTAATGGGAGTGATGCGAGAAGGGTACATAGCCTCTCACTCCCAAGACATCTTCACCTAAAAGGGTACATACCGGGGGGTCTATAACGTGTAGACTTGTAAATGGAGTGCTGTCGAGGGCACACCAAGTCTATAATTTGGTAGATCGGGGTGGCAAAACCATTATAGAACCAAGTCATGCCACAATTGTGGTAGGATTCGATCGGGCAGTGGTCCTCAATTCCACAGGAATTGGGGGATAGTCCGAACCTGGACGAGGTAGAATCTCCTAGGAGAAAGTGCCGATGGGTGAGCACGTTTATCGCTCCGGTACTAGCCTGGAGAGCTAGTAGAGGATGGATAGTAACCTCGCTCCAACCAGTGAATTACTGGTAGCACTGTGTAAGCAGTGCGCGCTAATTGAGCGTATCTCAATTCGAATCCAAATTGGACCGTAAACTATAAAGATTGGACTTTCTATCTGACGAACACCCGCCCTCGAAGATGGAATGTTCCAATACAAATACAGTGTTCAAAATGTACAAATACAATACGTGTTCAACTACGGCCTTTTTTAGTTAACCCAGATATTAGGCTACGAAGGTGAGAATGCACATAAATGAGTGTCAGGAAAGGAACATACCTTAATGCTGAATATGCTGACAGTGGATTACGGTCAGATAATTACACTTATAGAGAAATAGAGAACCTGTGTATACTGCTAAATTGTGAAATAGAAGTACTTTGATAGCAGTTTATAACCGGCTCAAGGCTAATAACATTAGTGTAGCTGACCCGAAGTAATAAATCGTAAGTAATAAATAAAACCAATAAAAACCAAACATAAAAAATGTTTGCTGCTTTTCAGCCAGCTGTAATGCAGAACAGATTTTTTTCGTCGATAAAGCTTCAGTACACTTTGTCGTGCTCTCAGATGGGCACGTTAAGCAGTCGGTTTCGATAGCCACATAAACATCTTTCTGTAGTAGTCGTTAAGAGTAACACCGCCATATACCACGCACAAATATGTATTTACTTCAGTATTTGGCAATGTTAATTACATTTATCAGTTTACATACCTAACAAGGCGGTAATTGCACATTTAAGTGCAGCTATAAAATTCAATAAAAATCTCAATAAGAAGGTACTGACATTGTCGAAGACTTCTACTGTGTGAACTTTTAGTAAGTTTAGTATTTGATATACTTATACACTGTAATTGTATAATTTAAAATATTTATATGTACGATAAATTCAAATAAAATAACGAAGATACTTACGAAACAAAGGTAAATGAAAAGAAAAATTTATAGAAACTGCTGTTATCATGTTCTGGGATTAATGGAGAGAAGCAACACATCGTAAAGGTAGTAGGCCAGCTGAGAAGACATTCCATCCGGGTAGCAGCAAAAATAATTTCTTAAAAACGTAAATTTCTGTTAATTATTTTACTGGGTATAAATTCAGTAGTCGCTAGTTCCGCCCGATGAAAACAAGCCAATAAGAAGTAAGTACCGGTAACGAAGTAGTTACCGGTATCAACTAAGTAAACACTGTCACATTTTAATCGGGTGAAACTACAGGTAAACCAATTTATAACCCGTAAAATAATAACAGAAATTTATGTTATGTTTATCAGGAAATTGTTAGCACAATAGACAGTTGAATAAAGTGAGGGCCTCGTTTTAATAGTAGATGTGGCATATAGATCTTTATCTTTATGGATATTTGTTTGCAACTTCGCCTTGCCAATACCCTTCGAAATTAACTATGATCGAAAAGTGTAATTATGGACTTACAATCGAAGGCATTTCTGATACGATTGTTTTTGTAGGTATTATTTATCCTACGTTTTGTCAAAAACCATAATATGTTCTTATTATATGTTATTTCAGTTAACCTTTCCTGGCAACGGATAATATCTCAGTTTGGTATTATTATTAGTAACACATATTTAACTACTGTTTTTAACTGCCAAATCTATTTAAGGGCTAGCTGAAAAATATTTTCCAGATCTTTATTTTGTTTTTACTGAAACCGGATATCACTATGGTTATTTTTCTTGACCGGTTATAAATTCGGCCGCCAGTAGTCCGACCCCATTAAAATATACCTATGGGAAGTAACTACTGGTAGTTACCGGTATTGGCTACCTAGACATTTTGTTTTAAATATCGTAGACTATATTGCGTTACTAAATAAAAGTAAAGATGTAAAACATATTAACTTTCAATGTTATATAATACAACTTCTTTGAATTATTTATGTGTACATAAATGTTGGTTTTACTTTTTGATATAAATTAATTCTAAATTCTGCTCTTTTATCTTTTTCAGGTTTTAATTAAAGCATCCCCGCTTTGTACAATTTAAATACTTCATTGTGTAGAATTAATAATAAAATTTATACTATCCGAAAGCAACTACAAAACTAAAATATTAACAAACAAATTACTTTGTACCATTGATTTCATAATGATCTAGGACAGCAAGGCTAACATGATGCCATTTTATTCTTTTTTTTTCAATGTAAATGCATAGGATAAAATAATAAAAAATAGCATCATATTAGCCATGTTGTCCTAGATCATTATGAAACCAATAGTACGTTTTGACTTTGAAGCAAAAATGAACACAATGCGACCTCTTCCTTTCTGTAAATATTCCGAAAATTATTATAAATTCAGACTCTCTTTACTGAAACTCAATAAAAAAGTTATATATTTTTGTTCACAAAAAAATGGAAACTTGGAGAGCAGGATCTAGAATTCATAACGTACTACTCCCGGTTAAAATTTATTTATTTATACTAATTAATCTACCCGAGCGATATTAGGTGCGGTTTTAATATAGGCCATGGAAAATTAGCAGTACATTTTTTTTCTCCGAATAGCTCTGGGGGAGCTAAAGCTTTCATTTATTATTTACATCGAATAAAAGTTTCGGTTTTCCTTCTATAGAACACTTTTATCCAGATAAGGTCGATCATCGACGAAGTAACCTAATTTATATTAAAACGAATCGCTCAATTAGGACAAAAACTGATCTCATGGTTGCCAACTTTGTTCAAGTTGTTATTCAAGAATTGATCTGCTAATAAAAGTTGTAACGCAGAAATTCGATTTTTCAAATTGTAAGCAAATAAAAAACGTTTTTTATAGACATTACATTAAGTATAACTGAAGATAATCTTGAGTTTACAACTTGTAAAGCATCATCTATCTAACTGAATTATTTATTAGCTACTTTGAAAACTCTAAAAAACTAAATAGGGCTGAAATAACTTTTTATCGCCTTATTTTATACTAGAGTATTTTCGGTATTGTACTTATTCAGGATTTAATTTAATTATTAAAACGTTTCCGTTTGTAATTGATGATACTAGGTTAAATTTCGTAGACCGTCGCAGGATTCCTCATTTATATTTTTCAAGCTTTCGAACAAAGGGACACCCTAAATAATGAGCAGTTGTTCTAGGATAACCCCAAAAGTGTCACACGTCACATGTACCGTTCCAGTGGTTTTGGAAAGTTTGCACGCCACATTCAACCTGTGAAGGCCACGTTAACAGTTTCAACATTCCAACTATTTCTCAAGTTGTACGCTATGAAAATTTGGAATACCGCAATCTTAGTTAAACATATAGTGTTAAAGATGAAACATATACACCAACCACCCGAACACGTTGTCAACTTAAGTTGTTAGATTAATTTTAAACGAGAAAATGTCCTGGAAACCAATATTCTTAAAACCTTCAGTTTAACTAATTATAAATGGTTAAAATAATATGTTGGTTATGGCACACACTAAGCAACACAAAATATTTTAAAATGTTGACATTATCATGGACAGAAGTTTTATTAATTATAATTGGAACATATTTTTTACCGACATCACACTACCAAAACCTTTCGTATACATTGAAATTCATTGTTCCAATTTGGAGTTAGTTGTATACAACATTTAAGTGGAAATGCTTGTCCTAGTTTTGTTATTTTTTAGATTTTTCTAGTTCCCATGATTGCACTATAGGTGCATAGGTGGTACAAAACAAACTTATACACAAAAAATAAATTGGTAAAATTATAAAGTAAAATCATGACAATTACTTGTCTTTGATGTTGCACTCCTTATTTGTCCAGTGTTTCTCAAAATAATCCTAGTAAAAGTTTCCTAAAATTATTATTGATGCAATCACCAAAAGCCTGTATTGTTACAATTACAGTATGCGCCGCTTATTAGAATCACGTTAGTACACCGCGTTTTTGAGTCAATTAAGCAGCGATGCAATTAAGCATGTATAAAATGTATACTTATGGGATTTAAAAGGAATTCATAAGGTACCATAGTAGAAATATGTATTTAAGGTCTATATGCACAGACAACTAAACAGAAACTGGCATTTACCACAACCTGTTTACCGTTTCGTAACTCAAATTTCCCAAATTTAAACAAATTCTTAGAAACAAGATTCTTCCTAAAAGAAACGAAAAGATCCGTTGTACATAATATTCATTACAAGCGGTAATTTTAAGTAATACAGGCAAATGGAGAATCCCAACCCCAAGAATTACAGAGGTAGAAAAATTTGCATTTAAAATAGAGAAAGAAATTGTTACTTTAACAAAAGATCTCGTCTTGGAACAAACTTTACCCAGTGTTCGATCAAACTTAGCCCATAACACAAATTGAAAGCAGAAAAAGATTTTTCAAAATTCAGGAACATGTCGTTTATGTCACGATAAGCCAATGACAAAAAGGTAGAATTTATCTCTTTATGTAATATTTTCATCTAAAATGGGTTCGCAAATTCTTGGCTCATGCTGTTAGATTTTTATAGCAATAATGAGTGAGACGAAATGCATTCATTAGTTGCTAAATGAACCAAATAAATTTAAAAACTTGTTTATCTTTTAAATTTATTTTAATAAGCAGGAATAAAGATTTAAATATAACAATTTCGTGCAGATTTTACTACAAAGTGTGAGAAGAAGAAATCGAAGCGTTATAAACAACGCTTCACTTTTTAAATATAACAGTAACTTTCTAAATGTATAACAATAAAACAGTCGTATTAAATTTTATCTTAATTCGAAATATTACAATAGGGTTCTGTACTCAGTTTGATTTTAACCATCGGAAAAAATTAATTTCATATATTTTATACAATGCGAGGATCGTTTTACATGAAATAAAGCGGCTAAAAGAATCAACTAAAAATAAACCGGTCGCAAATTAAGCATACCTAACAAGCCTCTCTCTTACGTACTTACGGAAAAATACATACGTAGTTGTTAGAAGAACTATGCGGTGTCTACTACCTTCAGGCGTAGGCTATTTAAAACGCTTTATAGTAGTACTCGCTTAAAAATGAATGATGTGAGGGCTTCGGGGTTATAAGCTGAAGATTATACCGAATTAAGCTTAGGTCCTAATGGTTCTAAATCCGAAATTCCGAAATTTTGAAAAGGGCATTAAACTCGAAATTTGAGATATGAACATGGTCGTAAATTAGAGAAAAAGCATTGTGTTGTATAAAATTCAAAAATAGTTTTTTAGCCTATACATTTTTATAATCATTTGAAATTTTAAAATAACATTGGCGCTTATGGGAGGAAATATTTCAAATAAGTGCATATCTCGGTTCTAACTGCATCGGAATCCGTTTCAATTTTAATAAATCGGCAGATTACATCGCCCTATCTTCGAAACGAAAGTCGAAATCGACGAAAGTATTCTTTATAAAATTGTGGCTTATCTATATGTAGAAAACAGTGAAGCATGAATTATATATTTACGAGTAATTGTAAAGAAAATATTCAATTAATGTAGAAAATGTTACTTTTCGACAAGCACGCTATCGCTTGGCCAGTCCGCGTACTACTAGCATGCATCTCACTTTTTACGTAGTTCCATCGCACTTTCTATGCAGCTCCATCTGACTCGATCCCATCGTTTAAAATGAACATGTTCAATTTGCATTCTGTTGTTTTGTTGTATAATATTTGTATAAGTTTCAGCTTATAACCCCAAGACTACCACGGAAGTTAAAATAAGTTCCACCGAGCACTCTACTATTATGATGTGGTATTACATAAAGACATATCAAGGAATGCATTTTATTTGTTGTCCAAAATTTTGTTGAAAGTGTAAAAATTACTTCTTATTTAAACTACAGATTACAACTTACAGTAATGAGCCAATTATTTTAAAAAACAAGCTTGTAAAAGGTTTAGGTACAGTATAGATCCTTACTTGCTCATTGCTGCACTTAAATATACAGAAGGAATCTATTTTTTCTATTGTCTACTACTGCAAATAGATTACAAGTGCGATATTGAAAAAATAGCCTATATTCATTCTATCTCCTACGCTTATTTACAGTAGTAAATCATAGATTCATATATTTGTGTATTAATCAGTAGTAACTGACTTCGTGTGACGAAATAATCGTTCGACTGTATTAATTTCGTTTGTACTTTCTTGAAATGTATTGTGTATTCAATTCCTGAAGCAATAACACATCTCTCAGTTTTTTACCTGATTGACTTGTCAATTTAATGTTTAAAAACTGAAACCATTCAATCGTAATTGTTTCAATTTGGATTCAATCGGTTCTCAAATCTAACGCAATATTATTCTACAGGGTGTCCACCTAGACACTAAACTGTCACTACAAAAGTTTCGTGGTTATCAAAGACGCACATTTTAAAAATATTTACAACTGTGTGTTTCACAAAAAATGAGAAATTACACTACGCTTTTCTTAAATGGGACATCCTATATATTTTACCCGGAATTGATTCTCCTATTAGTCGTTTATTCAACCATAGATTCTTGTTTTAATACATTGCGACGTTGCCAATTTAAAAATTATTTTCTTAAATTTTATAAGGTCGTAGTGAATATGTCACAGTTTATTCATTTATTCAAATTTTAAAAACATTAATTGTAAACAGTATTATCAGAATTCTACAAACACTACTAAAATGTTTTCAAGTTTTATTTATGTCAATTAATTATCAGATTTTTGATAGCATTAAATCAAATTTATGATTTGATGATTAATGATTTTTTAAATGGAACACACTGTATGTTTTACCAAAAATTAATTAGTAATTATCGATTAGTATTTTATCCAATTCTATAATATTTTTAAATTAACGTTACCAAAAACTGTACTGTAATTTAATTGAGGCGCCGAAATGACACCTTCACTACATTTTAAAACTGAACGCTAACTTAACAACCCTCATCACTGTCTCAGGCTCTATTTAGCACCGCTTGCCGGGATGGTGAATTTTTATGTGCGTCGCATACATACTTAAGGGGGTAATTTTAAACTGGCCTATTACAAGATAGTCTAACTTTTATAAACCAATGGGGGAACTGATACGAAAAAGCTTCGAGAACCTTCTAGGGATTTTACCAAACTAATGAATTTTAAGAAATTGTTCGAGCAACTTGAAAATAACACGTACGGGAAGTAATAAATATTGACTAGATGTCATTTTATTCCTTTATTAGGAGGGCGGCAATACTTTGAGGGAATTATTCAGACGCCAAATATACTAGCATAATGTCTGCAAGATTTTTCTAGAAGGAAATTTCATCGTATCAAAATATTTCGAGGTGACCCTTGACATTAAACAAACCATTTGATTTAAAGCAGAATTTGCAGTATTAACCCAACTAAAATACATTGAATTGCACAGGACCGTACTGAGGTTCCTTTATGCATATAAAATTGCATTTCCTGACATTGGAAATTTGATCATTCTACATCATTTCTACAATACCCTGTACATAAATAAAACTTGAAAATATTTGAATACTGTTTGTAGGATCATCGTAATTAATACGGTGTTATGTTTTTCAAATTCAAATAGGTGAATAAACTGTGACGAATTTATTAAAACTTTATAAAACTAAAAAATTTAATAAAATAATGTATAATCTGGCAACGTCGCAATGAATCAAAAGAATTATTTATGGTTAAATAAACAACTGATAGGGAATCAATTCCGGGCAAAATATATATGAAGTTCCATTTAAGAAGAACGTAATTTAATTTGTCCCATTCTTGTGGAACATCCGTATAGTATTTTTAAAGCAGTATGCTGATATTTAGTAGTTTAGGAGATATCGGATAATAGCGCACTAAATGGACACCATGTATAAACTTTACATACTTAAAATTTGGAAAATAATTATTTATACAGATGATACATATAGGAACAGTTTTCCTTTAGCAATTAATTATGTTATTGTTTTTATTATTAGAATAAAAATGATTCTACCTTACCTATAGATAAAATTGAAGGTGACGTTTTGGTAAAATAACAAACGCAAGGATGAGCTCTTTTCCCCAGCCAGTTTCTCAATATCTTCATTTTCCTTAACACAATTGAATATATGTTTTTATTATCTCCCTAACCGTAAGGTAGACGTAAGGGATGAGGGATGTTATTGCTTAACATAATCTCTCAATAGACGTGCATGCGTAAATATTTACAACCTATATATCGATTCTGCCACGCCTGAATGGGATTTGTGTGGTAAAGGTACATATTATTAGATGTATGTGCACAGTACAACTTCCATGACAAGTCTATTTGCAACACATAGAACGCTAGTCACGATTTTACAGACGATGTGACATAATCAATCTGATAACCACTTGAAAAAGTCACAAAATGTGTCATGTAAATCCAAAATTGTCCTTTTATAATTTGCAGCAGCCTGGTAATGATAAAAGTGTTAAAGGCAAAATCGTACAGTATGACAATTGAGAATTTCGATAGCAGTTCACATCCATAAATAAAATGATATACATTCTTTAAATCGATTTTATTCCAAGACTTTACCTTGTATACTTTTTCAAATGTGATGGAATTTCAGAACAAGCTTGTTTACATGAAGCTCGATTTCTCGTTTACTATTCACTCGACTTTTTTACAAAGCAATTGTTATAGCTTCCATTGTTTGGTGTAGATTTATGTTTCATAACTGCTGAAAATTCATTACCTGATTTGTAGTATTTATATACTCCAGTTTGTTCTGCAGCTACCTGTTTTATTTTAAAATAAACTATAGAATATAATATCATCGTGTGTTTGTTAAATCATTTCCGATTTCAGTTTTCCTTCACTTCTAGAATTTATTAGTTTGTCAAACCTATGGAAACTTAAATTCTGCTGCACATTTAATCTGATCTAAGATCAAATTTTTACCACTTGAAGTTCAGGTTGAAGTATCTATGATATACTAACATGAACAATTCAACACAAGTTTCCCCCTTACTTGACTATAATATATTGCTCCTCTTAGTTTCTTTTCTTGCGATTTAAATTAATTTCTTCTGTCTTAAAACAATCCAACTACTTAAAAAACTAATACAGAAAATTATTGGAATAATTAGGAAAATTATAAAAAATACAGGTTCTATTAATGTCACATGCCTTTATTTAAAAAACAGTAATACAATTTAGTATTTAGTGTGCATCTGTGCATGCTGTTGCTGTTTATCGGAGATTCAAAGTGTCTTAGCATGTTTCCTACAGGAGGCTTTGATTTTCTCGTCATGGCCCCAAATGTTAATTAATTAATACCTTTGCTGTTATGTTGGTTTTTTCAGCCTTCAATTTGACTCATGTCCGGTCTATTTCCAGGCCATGACAGGGTCTTTACACAAAAGTCTTTATGCATAAATATAAAATCACCATTGGGGAACCAATCTTTCAACTGCTGGACCAATCTCGTTTCAAGTAGTGTTTTGTACTGATGCTGGTTCATCATACCTTTTACAATGTATAGATGTTCTGTACGAACTGATATGACGCTCTAGACCTAGACCATCACCTGGGAAGGACACTTAATCGTTTATGCTACGCATTGGGATGAGACCTTTTCAACAGCGTTTCTTCTCACGTAATGGCTGCTTTCTTCCGATATTACGAACTTGGATTCGTCAGAATAGCATACCTGAAGAAAAAATAATAAAGTTAGCATAATAAACAACAAATCTGTTTACAAAGAAATGGCAGTTGTATTAAAATTTTGAATTTTGAACTGTGTACATGATTTTATAAAAAAAAGAAGAAACTTTAAATTAATTGATGATCCTCTATTTTTCTTACCAATGTGAATAAGTTTCTTTTCTATTTTTGGGTTAAATTTACTCTTGCGTCCGCAGGTACACCTACCCGAGAGGGTGCACATTTACAGCCGGAATAGAAAGATTTCTTCACTTTACACACAGATGTTTGTGAATTTTCTAGCCTCTGCTATTTTGTCTTTCAGAAGACACTAGATCAGAGCTATTTTTACAGGAGAAAAACCATTTTCTTTGTTGATATTAAAAAATAATCAACAACATACTAGCCAAATAACAATTCAACTAGCAAGTTCTAAAAGTTTAAAGTAAAGTTGCCGAAAACGAACAAGATAACTGCAAATATACAAAGTGAACTAGATACGAGGATGGTTTGATAAGTCAGTGACTTTTTGAATAAAAGATACTTATTTCGGCAAATAAGCGTTTTATTTCTCAACATAGTCTCCTTTTAGCTCGATACATTTAGTCCAGCGTTTTTCCAATATTTTTATTCCTTCCAAATAATAGGTTTTCTCAAGGCCCTCAAAATAGGCGTTTGTTTTAGTGATGATCTCTTCATTCGACCCAAATCTCTTACCGCCCAGCCATTTCTTCAGGTTTGGAAACAGCAAATAGTATCAGGGGGCTAAATCTGGAGAATATGCTGGATGGGGTAGCAGTTCGTAGCCCAATTTATGGATTTTTGCAGTGGTGACTACACACGTATGCACCCGTGCATTGTCTTGACGGAACAGCACTTTTTTCTTCGCCAAATGCGGTCGTTTCTGCTTCAAATCAATATCGAATCTGTCCAAAAGCTCTGAATAATATTGTCCGGTGATCTTTTTACCCTTTTCAAGGTAATCGATGTGAATGACACCGCGTGCATCCCAAAAAACTGTGGCCATGACCTTGTTGGTCGACAGACCCACCTTGGCCTTCTTTGGTGCACGTTCACCCGCAGAAACCCACTATCTTAATTGTTCCTGGTCTCTGGTATAGTGTGATGGATCCATGTTTCGTCTACGGTAACGAAACGCCACAAAAATCATTCGGATTACGCTTATGGTCGAGTGTGAGCAATCGCGGCACCCATGGCGCGGATAGCTTTTTCATGTCCAAATATTCATGTAAAATGTGATGTACCCGTTCACTTGAGATGCCTACAGCCTCAGCCACCTCACGCACTTTCATTGTCCGATCGTCCAATATCATACCATGGATTTTATCGACGATTTCTGGCGTGACGACCTCTTTTGGGCGACCTGAACGTTCGGCGTCACTTGTGCTTGTACGACCACAACGGAACTCAGTAAACCACTTCTTAACCATTCAAATTGATGGTGCAGTGTCCCCATAGTTTTTTTACGCAAAAGATAATGCTTAATCAGCTAAATTCACTCTTTTTTCCATTTTCGTTAAAATTCACGAGGTTGTTTGCTCTCAATCGCTGTCAAACACAAACTAAATGGCGCAGCTTTCCCAAAATTTTACAGTAGTCTATTTCTAGATGGCAGTTGACGAGAGCAGTGTCACGGCCTACTAGATTCATATAAGCTTCGCTTATATACGGCCGCATCATTTCCAGTTTTTTCATTGTTGAAAATTATTACAGATTCGTACGTTAAGTGGCGCCCACTGGCGGTAACTTTACAACAAAGATATTTGAAGTCAGAGCTCAGTCGTTAATTTTTAGGTTATATTTTATGTCAATTGTGTCAAACTGCCTCCGATTAAAGAATTTTTACTCGAATATTAACAGTAATTATTAACAAGAAATTTATTAGCAACGATCAAATATTATTAAATTATGCATTAAAAAACAATAGGTACATTATATTACATTACAAAACGTTACATTAAAATTTTATTTATTATTTTAATTTATTATTCTTTCGATGTCTTTATTTTTATAAAAAAGGCTGTCAGTCCCCAAATAAAATTGATAAACTATTAAAAAAGTTGCATTAAAACTAAAAAACATACTGTAACGTTCTTTTTAAAATAATAACAAAAGTGCCGTTTAAATCGTCTATTAATAAGAAATATTTATTTACAAATACTAATAAATACACTATAAATTAACGCTATGATTATAAACCATTAAAACTATTATTTACAGACTATGAATTTCTAATACAACATTTATCTTCACATTTACTATTTATTTCGTGATACACAGTTAATGACTCGCTGTTGACTGATCCTCTTTTATCCGCGAAGTCGATTTTATACCATCATATAATCGTACCAGAAGCCGCTGGAACCTACTATGTATTTCTGGAAGGCGCTAGATAAACCGCGTCTTGTTTACATGCTTGGTGCGATGCGTGATTCTCTCGAATGCTGTAGAATATTCCATTTGTTGTGTGAAGAAGAGGTTCTTTCTTTTTCTCTCTTGTTACAATACTTTAACAACCACTTTACAAATACACCTATTTTTATGGTATTTTTCCGGTATGCTGTCAGTCTTTTCCCTAAAGTCAATTCTCTATAGCTGGAGCAGCCTAAGTCTTCTTTTATTTGAAGTATAAATTGCAGTCTAGGTTTAGCTAGGGTGTTCTTTCCTTCGGTGATGCTTTCTATTACTATTTTTAGATAATACCCGAATGTCTTAAAGTGTCTTATTAATCTATCTTTGCTTCTCATGGTCTTCTTCATTAACTATCTTTCTTCTTGTATATTATTCTATCTGCTTCGCTAGTCTTTTTTCTTCTTGTACTTTTTCTAGTATTTCGTTGTTCAATATTCGGTCAATCCATGTTTCCTTTAGCATCTTTCTATAGCACCATAACTCAGAAGCCTATCCTACGTTTTTTTTGCATTCTTTGCTATTGTCCAGTTGCGTTTGAGACCCGTATAGCGACACTCCATGCGAATATGTATAAAAGTTTGACAGTATTGACTTGATTTTATACCTTTGTATAGATTATTATGCATTTGTTTGTTTGTTTTTGGGCGAGGAATCAGAATGGCGGAGCATCCTTCGTACCTCATGGCACCGATTGCTATGATCATTTGGCCGACCCTACTAGAATTTTGCCGAATCTGGGGGAATTCCACCCCCAGTAGGGATTTTTATCGTGCCAAACATCGCATTTACACGGGACCTACAGTTTTACTTCCTATCCGAGAAGAAGGCATGTTTTTAATTTTTCTCCGCTATGAAAAATTACCAGCTCGGCCGGGGATCGAACCTGCGATCTTTGGATTATGAAGCAAACATGCAAACCACTAATCCACCGAGGCTGGCTATTATGCATTTAGTTAGTTCAGAAAAGTTCCCGACTCTATCTTCTTCCTGGAACACTTCCTCATTCAAGACATGATACCAAAATCGTTAATTAATTATCGTTATCCTAGATTCCTAACCACCCTACAAAATTTCTACATACTTTCTCAGACATCGCATTTGATTTATATCACATAAACCAAATTCCGTATAAAGGTAATGTCTTATCAGACAAATTTTGTCAGTTTTATATTTCTTTTACTGAAACTATTGGTCTTAAGTCTCAGTAGATTTTATCATATTTCATGTCTAAAAAATGTTTATTTTTAGAAATGAGTGTCACAGTGAGATTTCTTCATTCCATGAATACTTCTCATACTTCTAATCATAGCTTCAGTTCATAGATCGTGCATTAACATTAGGTGTCTACATCATCTGCTGTGGTAATTCAAGTGCTACAAAACCTAAAAGAACATTTGTAATTTGCGAAAAATGAAACTGCACTTACTTAAATACTGTGGCTATCGTGTAGTTATTAAGGTGTTTCTAGTATAAGAATTGGCGCGTTAGTAAATATTACATAAACTCAGTATAATTTTCTTACATGTAGGATATTTTGATTTCCTAATCTCCACTGTAACATATTTTTGTCATATTTACGTACGTTAGATCCAAATATTTATGTACAAATGCCAATAAATTAATATTATACAATTGGAAATGACATTTACTGGCATGACGTATAACCTAAAAATTAAAGACTGCAGTCTGACTACAAACCATCTTTGTTGCAAAATTACCGTCAGTGGGCGCCACTTAACGTACCAATCTGTAATCTTTGGATCCTAATTTCAACAATGAAAAAACTGGAAATGAGACGGCCGTATATAAGCGAAGCTTATATGAATCTAGTAGGCCGTGGCAGTGTTGCATTTAAAGTTACTGCGCGGGAAATTCAAAAAGTCACTGACTTATCAAACCACCCTCGTATAATCGTTCCATCAAGTTTAGTGTATCGGCAGTTCGTCTACAATACATCAGCTATCAAAGCTCATCTCGATTGTTTTAATAATCCTATAGGACCAATAATTTCTAATTTAAAGTAAAGGTTAATTCTTTTAATTAATGCTTGACATTAAACCATATTATATATGTAAATCCATATAGAAAAATTATCACCTTGACTGGGGATCGAACCCAGGCCTCCTGTTCTCTGGTCGGACTCTTTACCAAGTGAGCTACCAGGCGACCTACAGGAGCATAACAACTTTTCTATACGAAATTCTATATGTTAATTATTCTATAAGAAAAATTATCACCCTGACTGGGGATCGAATATATGAGCATTGTAAAACCTTACAAATCCCTTTTAAGCGTCTACGGCGCTTTAACAGAGCCGTAGCTGTAACTACTCATTTACTTAGTTACCATAAATGTCTTACCATAAGTGCCATTTACGGACATATAAAGTGGAAATAAATTATTATTTCTAAACTTTTGTGCTATAAGTGCGACACTTTTGTTCTTATCTGATCTTTTATGTAATAAAAGGTACTCATTTTTAGGAATAATTTCATTAAGAGTAGATTATATAATTTTTTTTAGAAAATATGAAATTTTTGTAGAGGTTGACTGAGGAAGATAACTTGCTGTCCATATACTATTAATTTTACTGAACAACAAACTTGAGGTCATTAAAATTTTTTGAAAAGAATTATAGTGTACAGTGCCGCTCATTTGAAAGTACACGATTCTTTACTCGTATATGTAATACTCCAAAATCACATCGTGTAAGTCAGGATTTCATGTGTTTATAACAGTATAGCAGCGGAGTTAAATGTTATTAAAAAAATTAAATATTATTTTCAAGTACTTAAAATAATTAATTTATCAGCTTAGAGTACTTATAAAATTATAACCGAAGTAAATTTTGGTCTATCGTGCACTTTCAAATGAGCGGCAGTGTACATTATATACTCTAATATGGAACACTTAAATCTGGAATTAGATTTTGTCTAGCACCCTTGGTTAAAAAAAATATAATGATGGAAAGCATTTTAATCGAATTTTGTACAAAATAAATTAATAATATTCACACAAACTTACAAAGATTTGGATGTTTTTTCTTTTACTTTGTGTTTTATAGTAGCTGGAGGTCTCCGTAATCAATGTCTAACCTGCCAACAATAGTGTGATCTAGATCTAGAATCTAGCATAAATGTTGTAGACTTTTAATGCTGCATGTATTAAGTACAAGCCAATAGCGCAATGACCGTCTATAAATCTAAATACTAAATTTATAACAATTCAAGTTTTCTTAGATTTCCAACGGAAATACGTACTTTAGGGCCTGCATAGTAAGAAAATACATACATTTTGCTAGGATTGTTGGAAAGTTTTGGTCGTATTCTATTCTAGCGTCCCATACTATTTACATTCAGTAATGATTAGAGTTTTATTGTTTATGTTTCGCAATGTTCAACAATTTCGAAGAGCGGGGGGTTATACGTGTCCGTTGAATATTACTTCTTCCTCTGTTGTAATTAAAACAGCATGTTATAAGTGGGGTACGGACGTTTCGCCCCCGCCGTTTCGTCCCCAGCTAGTAGGATTTCTGCAACCGTTTTTTATATGCATCTTCGAAGTAATTGGATATGGGTACAGCCTCTTCAGAAAATCCTTCGCTTTCAACTAATTCGGCTAATGCATCGCTTACGTTATCTTCAGGAATAAATGCCAAAGCGGGAATCATTCTGATCCAACGAGCGAAATCGTGATCATTTTCGTATTGAGCTTTGAGACCTTCAGTTTGAAACATCTCGTCTTTAGAATACCTGGAAATCCCAATTCAAATGATGGCAGCGAGTTCGAAATCCGTCATAAGTAGAGTTGGCTACAGTCCAGGTTGCAGACGTTTCAATTCTTGCAAAAATTTCACATACGTAGATCTTGTTTTATTTGGTAAAAGAGCGTACACTAGCGGTACAACGGCATTATATTTGGTGGCGTGGATTGTGTAAACTTGTTGAAACATGGCTGGTGCGGTACTGAACGTACGAATCCATTCTTGACTTTGGGCCAAAAGATGAAGGTTGCTTCTAGTTGAAAAGATCAGCATTCTTCCTGACATAGGTTGATCCTCCGAATCATACATCAGAAATTGTTGCTTTTGACCATCAATCATAATTTCACTAAACACTCGAGGAATCACCAATTCTTGGATATTTTTTGGAAGTCCAGGTGCTCCTTCATCTCGTCTGGCTCTACGGATAGTTTTTTCAATGAATCCCTTTTTGGCAGAATTGCAGCGACATCTGCCTGCGATGACGTTTGCAATAATCTGCTGTGGTCTCTCCTGTGTCGTCGTGGAACACTCCTTTGCCGTCGTAACCAAACGAATAGCTGCTGGCCTGTCAGCTTGTAATGCATGATTATGATGCATAGCGATTTTCACAACTTCACCATCTATGCCGTCTGTCCATACTCGTCACTTGCAGCTTGATCGATGTTCGCACACCCATATCCCACGCTCTTCATTTTTTTGGAGAAAACGTAAATGTGGTTTTCATGAACAAGTTTTCGCTTGTTTCGCTTTGACAAAACGTACTCCGCCATTACCAGAAATATCGAACTGAACTGCACTAGTCGTAACGAAACACACAGTTGGAAAGTTGACAATATAATGACTTACCACTGGCTGTGTATAGCATTTTCGAATGTAATTTACCCCATCCACCAGTGAAAGCCCACTAATGGTAGATTCCTTGAGTACAATTTCTTAGATAGTGATTAGCAAAATTGTAGGTAATGACTTACCACTGGCTTTGTATAGCATTTTCGAATGTAATTTATCCCATGCACCAGTGAAATCCCACTAATGGGAAATTCCTTGACGTACAGTTTCTTAGAAAGTGATTTGCAAAATTTCAGGTAATGGTTTTATAGTAGGTCATTACAAATTCCTGTTGAAGTATATATACACATTTTCCATATCCGTATATATGGAGGAATTTTTCAACTAAAAATAATTGTTGTTATGTACAGTCATTTGCAGATTACATGCCTTGAGCAGGCAACACATTTAACAAATCAGGTAAACGAAACGATGTACGTTTCTCAACATTTCTGGGGTTTCTTTCTTGTTTACAAACAAAATAGATTTTTAAAGCTGCTTCTATAGTTTATATTTTTGCGAACGACAAATTTGGGGTAAAGGGACATAAGAAACTTATAAATCGTAATATCAGTGGCGCATCGGGGAGGGGGGACTAACAGGATGGAGCCGCCAAAACTTTTTAATAGTTCATGCCATTTATGTCAAAATCTAAATATTTCGATTCGGATTTTTTTTATATAGTAAAGAAAATCCCCCCACCCTGCAAGGAAATTCTTAAATACGCTACTGCGTCATATATATCTTCAAAATAAATTAAAATGAGATTAGTAAAAGAAAACTTAGTAGGAGAATTTAGTTCCTAAATTATTGACAAAAAACAGGTTTTTTGGCAATATTAAAACAAAATAAGCAATAATCAAAATGCAGGTAATAATTTAGTGCCTAGACATACGATCTTCTTAAAATTTTGGAAGAGTAGTTCAAATATGAAGCTTAAGTAGTATTTTTTTGGTTAATTTTGAATATACAGTTTCTCTAAAATTAATTCTTCACGTAAAACATGTGAAATAATTTAATTAATAGACATCGTTATCCCAGAAAAGTTAGGTAAGCAAGTATTTAACATTCCTAGAGTATTCATTTAAAACCAAAGTTATCACATTATTATATTATTTATAAAAAAAAGCAACATACGTTTTATTTGGGTACACTTGGACCTTAAAGCTAGTTTTTCGATCTTTCAGAGTATATATATTAAGAAACGCGCAAAGACGTTGCACAGTAAAAAAGTAAAAGGTGCTGAAGGTAAGTTTTTTCAAAAATAATTTTTTTTAAATAATTTCATTTAAAAAAATATGTGTTTGTGGTATTTTATTTCTGAGCATTTCTTGTAGTATTTGTGTCTGTGTTGGTAAAACAAATTAGGATGACATTTCATACAATTCACCGAAAAAGACGGAGGAAGTATACACGTATTGGCTGAAGTATCGAAAACAACAGGCGTGTTATTGCCGTCATATAAGTATAATAATATAATAATTTTATTATATTTATGTTTCAGAATTTTAAATAATAAATATTTTCTTCAAATTAAGGTGTTTTATTTGCAGAAGTATAAATAAATAGGTCTTTAAGACTTCAATACACGTCATTTAAATCATTATATGACGTTTTCTTTACGCCATAAAACAACGTCTTTTTTTGTCGTAAAATGACGTCTTTGGGCTGTGACATTTACACGTCTTATTAACTCCATTATAACGTCACTTCGAAGGTCAAAATGACGTAACGACTAACCAATAATCGACGTTAAAATGACGTCATTCTGCTTACTGGGATATTAACAGTGTTAAATAACCAAAAATCAAAATTACTAATACTAGTTCAAAGTCGTTTTCATAACAAAATACTGAAATTGGTTCAAGAGGTAACTTACAAATGCTAGTTACTGTATATTAATGTAATACTGCATTCTGACAAATTAATGATAACGTTTGTTTTTAAACATTAAATCTATTTCAAATAATATTTAGAGCTACTTATTTTATTGCTGTAAACCTCCTTATAAGTAAATCAAATATGTCATTTTATCCGTAAAATCTTTGCCAATAAATTCTACAAACAATAAATAAGTAGCTAAATAAATAATTAGCCAATAAGTGGAATGTTTCTAAGTTGTTAATAACATTATCTTTGCCGTAATATCTTCCTACCTTATGTTTATCCCAACAAGTTAGTAGAATGGGTTCATTTAGTACACGAAGTATGTATCACAAGATTGCTAATAGAAGGACTGAGGGTTGACTGTAAAATGTCAAACATGTATCTTTGTGCGCTCAGGTGGTCATGATAATTACCAAAACGGACCCTGCCTGACTCCATTAAGGCCAGTTCTAAATAATGAAGCAGGGAGATCAGATTTAACTTTGCATTTCGAAATCTTTGTTCTAAACTTGATCTCCTGATTCCAATAGTCTCAGTTTGATTTATTGTTGATTTAATTTCTTTTTTTGTAGATATGACCGGAAAAAAAGTTTTAAATAAAATTTTCTATTCGTACATATCTGAATGTAAATCGAATTATTCAATTTCACATTACGAGTTATCCAACTAAAATAATTTGTATTTCCAAAAATGAATCAGACATTATCGATTTATTTTTAATATAATTTTCGAACGAGATTTTTATGAAATTTTATCCCTTTTGAAATTTAATCAAATTTTAAATCAATCATGTACTGCAGAAGTTGGAATTTTAAGATAAGTTGACAGTTTTCAGACAGGTTCCAGCAGATTATTGAAATCTGCTACGAACAGTTGAACTTTTCCTACATTTAATGAGATTTAACTTTTAGAAATAAATACGAGTATGCCTAGATATTTCTACGGCATTTCATAATGTGTTTACATCATTTGAGACTATTGTAGGACGAGGATTTGTTTCGAAGTTTGAACTGCTTTTTACTATTATTCCAATAATTTAATTTCTGATTTAAATCGCAGATAATTGGTTGAAGTGCGATCAAAATAAATATGAAATAATGAAAATTTCAATGCAAATCTGATGAAAATATTCATGTCGAATAACCGCCATTTATTTAATGAAAGCAGTTAACCTCTTTTAAACATATCACCGACTGAAAGAGCCGTTCGAAAATTGAAACCAATGAAATGTACAAATCTAAGGAAAATCGATGTGAAGTCGTGCGAAATCATGCAAAATCATGCAAAACGATGTAGTAAAATCGACCGTAAGCTCCTGCGATGTTGGAGCGACGCTGTGAAAACAGCAAAAAGACTAGTAAAGCTATCTCGACGCGACGGACGCTGTAATTTGTGTAGATTTGGATTTTTTTTTAGTAAACTTATCGTTTTATATTATTTTGCAATTTCCAACATTGTTCTCCCATACAACTTTATACAGATAAAGTACCTATTAAAATACCTGGACATTGTAGGTCGTTTACTATTATTAACTGAAATTACAGAAGCTAAAAAGCTATTAAAGAGTGAATTATTAATATTTATAGGTAATAGAACAGAATGGAATAGAATGGTTGTAAATATTGCACATACTACTTGTACCGCATGCTTGGACTTACGAAAGAAATTCGTCTAGAAAAATATCTTACATTGGTATTACAAAAGAACTGTATTGAAAACGATGCTACAGAACTTAAGCAGTACCAACTATTAAAAGGATTATAAAATTTAGAAAAATATAATACAGACGTTAATCGATTTCGTACAAATTTAACTATTGTAACGAATGGACGAATATTGCTAGAAGATTCTCGGCCAATCTACAATGTTCGACACGAGCCGCATATATGACGCATCAGGCGGCTAGACGAGACACGATACACCAACCAGGCTAATCCAGCACCATCTGGAAAGATTATAAGGGATATTTAAAATAGTCGCGCACAGAAGAGGGGATCATTGTTCGAGGAGTTAATTAGACGCGCTCAAGGTGTATTAAATAAATATCTTTATAATATAAGTTGTAGTGAAATAAATATCTAGCATTTAAGTTCGTTAATAGTTAATAATTTTGTTTTGTAATTATTTAAGGTTAAATTACAGTGTTTGTAATTAGTGTATGTAAATAATATTTCTCTTGATAATAGACGATTAAACAGCATTTTTGGTATTATTTTAAAAAGAACGTTCCAGTTTTTATTACGTGCCCTATTATTACAAGGATATACCCTTCAAATAGTGTAACTAAATGGTAAATTAACCTCTAGTACACTATAGTACATACATGTTAATATATAGGTCTAATTACCCAGTTTGGTTCAGTTCAGAACTAAAATATTTAATTTATAAAAAGAAACTTATACATAAAGAATATAAGGAAGGTAACTATGAAATTTATACTACACAATTTTGCAATCTTAGAACTCAATGTAAAACATTGAGGGAAGAATGTCACCAAGATATATTTCTAAAATTGAGAATAATATTTCCACTAGTCCAAGAAGTTTCTGGAAATACATTAATGATGAAACATTAGAATTTTTCTTCATCTAACAATGCCCCGCGATTGGGCTACAGTGAAACATTCGTTATTTTCCCGGACTAAAAGCATATTACTATAACTGTAAAACTCAGACATAAAAGAATATACGTCGCACGATGGACGTCTAAAACTCATAAAAATTTCAAAATATTATTACTTACGTTACGGTAATGCTCAAAATTGCCACAGCGTGAGAGCTTATCATTACAAATTTAATTTTCAGGTCGTAGGTATTTTTCCAATAGCTCACTAATTATTAAAAGAAATGGATAAAGGTTTTAAGACACAATAAAATGCATATATGTTGAGCGCCATCTGATTAGGAAAGTCAATGATTCTTTTGAAAAATATTGATTTGACACCAGTAATCAGAAACTAATGTGAGATCTAATAAATTTAAATCATTGTGGTAAGTCATATTTAGTTAAGTCAAAGTTAGGTTGAGTAAAAATATATAAATAAAGACTTTCATAACGATATGGGTCAATAGTATTCCGTCTAATTAGGTTTAAAAAATATGTTTATTCATAAACCAAAAAGTTAAAAAAAGATAACAACTAGTCATTGAGAAAAACATTAAGTAAACAATACCCTGCATAAGAGCTCTTAGCAAATGGGAACGTTTTCATGCAACAAAATGACAAAAGTAATCGGTACATAAACAATAAACAATTTACGCAATATTTACAAAATTCAAAGAGTCAGCACTTCGCAATACCTTGTTCAAATCGTTTAGTTCACAAAACTGGATCAGAACAAACTTGCACATTATTGCCCTTTACAAACGCATATATAAACAGTTGTCACTAAACTGTAGAAACTGGAAAACTTCATAAAATTCTGCAATCACTAATAACCCAAAACTACGAGAATTAAAATTCACAATAATGTAATGCAGGGAGGTATTCATTAGTGGAATTTCCTCTTTCAAATAACCGATACAACCATACAACTTGGATGAAATTACTTATTCAAATTATCGTAGAAGAAACGATCTGTTTCTTTTTATTTATTTATTTGGTTTTAAAACTGTCCTCTTTTAAATTATATCCGGACAATATTTTATGAAGCACTTAAATTTGTTAGAAGTTCAACTAGACTACAATAGTCATTCGTATTTTAATCGTATCCTTTAACGAGGTTCTTTGCAAAACTAAAACGCGACCACTAGAAGAACGAATTACACTCTATTATTATTATTATTGGTAAACTGTACTAGATTAGACTTTAAATTCCGGTAAAATAAATTTTCCGCAATCACTATATCAACTGTACGTTAACGTTAACTGAAGTACCGCAAAAAAAATCTGTAGAAGCTCTCGGCAACCGGCCTCGATAGGTATATCGCAGCGGTCCAAAAACTCTGCACCCGACAAAAGTTTCACGCGGACCACATTTTCAAGCTCTTCCTGACGGTATCAGAGTCTGTCTTCGACTTATTTCTTTTAGAATTTATTTTAACAATAGACTGAATTTTAAGAGGGGTAAACTTTCAAATAGACCAACGAGAAAGCAGCACGGCTTGGTTAAGCCAATCAGAATTGATTATTTTATACAAAGAACGCTAAAATATTTGGGACTTTACTCGAGGCTAAAACCTGCAACACATGTAAAAACCAGACACTCTGAGAACGAAAATTTGTTTGTCTAGAGTTGGTGGACAGGCACGTACAAGAAGGTCATAAACTTAAACCAAATGGGTTTTATTAATGTGTTTTTCGTAGCAACTCAACTTATTTAGATAGAAATATTTACAGATACTCGTTCACATCGACTAAAATTACTGACCATTTAAAGTTTAGAGGACAAATCTATTCGATAATATTCTTTTTCCCAAGAACAACATGAAATGGTAGATGCTAACACGTGTGAAAACAATACCTTTATCTGAAACGAAGTTAGTAAATTCTTATAAAAGCAATTTTACTAGTCTGGAATATTTCTTTGAGATGACCTTTGGTATTTTGTGGAACTTACTTTATGCAGTATGCCAACTGTGATATTAAATTGAAAGAAAATATGTGAATACACAGGACAGCATTTATGATTTTTTATTAAATATGCATGCATGCTAAATTACATTATTTAAAAACTGACAAAAACGTGACGTTAGATTGATAAGAAAAAGTCACATACCTTACCATCGCAAGTATCTTATAATGGAATTGATAGTTATCATCGTTATTATAGTTATAACAATCATGATATTGTTAATCTTTTTGCAACTTATTTTTTAACAGTTTTTATAGTAATGAAACAGTGAATCAAATACCTAAATATGAATTTAATAATACTGTTAATGTTTATTTATATTACATAGATGTTAAAGAGATAATCGATTTAGCCATATCACTTCCTTGGAAATTATCATCAGGTCCAGATAGTATTTCTTTATTTTTAATTAAGAAATGTATTTATACATTGCCAAACCCATACATTCACTATTTAACTTGTCTTTGACAAGATCTCTATTCCCAAACTATTGGAAAAAACGGTTTTTTTAAACCCATTTTTAAGAATGGGTCACGTAACGATGTTCAAAACTATCAACCTGTATGCATCCAATCAGAATTACCTAAAATGCTAGATAATGTGATAACCAAGAAGTTTTCATGGGACTGCAAGCATATTATTAATCAACAGCATGGGTTTAGCCAAGGTAAATATACCGGGACAAACTTATTATTATATCAAAACTATATAGTCAAGGCTCTTGAGAACAGACTGCAGTTAGATGCAGTTTACACAGACTTCTCAAAAGCCTTTGATCGTATAAATCATATATTGTTAATTCAAAAACTTCACGGTATAGGTGTAACAGGTCAAGTCTTAAAATGTATTGAAAGTTATTTTTGTGGAAGATCACAATTTATTACGGTATCATCTGGTGTGCCTCAAGGATCCCATATGGGACTCTTACCTTTTTATTAATGATATTGATTGCAGCATTCTACATAGCATGTTTTTGCTTTTTGCTGATGACGTAAAAATGTTTCGAGCAATTCAAGATTCAGAGGATGCGGAGTTGTTGCAATTTTTCACATTGGTGTGATATCAATATGCTACAACTGAATATTAAAAAATGTTACCAGATCACGTTTTCTACAATTAATTGTCCTATACAATATAATTATTAAATTAAAAATAAAGATCTTGAAAGAACCGATAAAATAAAAGATTTATGAATTACTTTTGGTTTAAAAATGACCTACAAACCACATATAAATAATGTTGCTTCAAATACACTGAAAATGTTGGGATTTCTACTTAGAAATTATAATGATTTTTCAGTATTCACTATTAAGCTATTGTATTGTTCGTTTGTCAGATCTATGACTGAATACAATTCAATTATTTGGTGCCCACTTTACAATGTTGATATAGATACATTAGAAAATGTTCAACGCAGATTTTTATAGATATGTCGCATTTAGATTAGGGTTCAATAGAGGAGAGTATGGTACTTGACAATTATGATTAATTTTAATTTAAAATCATTAGAGCACAGACGACTCGAAGCGGATCTTGCATTTTTGCATGCAGTTCTCAATGGCAACATAAACTCACCAGAAATTCTAGAATTCATAACTTTTAATGTAATTGAAAGAAGAACTCGAAACTCTGTAATGTTTAACATACCTTTTATCGTACTAACTATGCTCAAAATGAATCTATAAATAGAATGTTAAGCTTGGCTAATAAGCATTGTTCAAGTAGTTTCTTTTAAATACCTGGCAAAAAGGCTATAAGATATTATATTGATTATTTAGGTATTCTTTTTCGTCTTTTTGTGTTTCTTTTTTTTTCTTTTTGCAATTGTAATTCAAATCAACTCAAATTGTTATCAAGTTGAATTTATTGTTAGATACATAGTTTGTATTATGTTGTGTTATCCTTTTTATATCTTTAAAACATGGCAATGCCGTGAGGAATAAGTAAATAACAATAAATATTAACAGGACAGAACCAAAATATTTTGACACTACCACATTTGACTACACTGTATAGTCGAATGGTACCAAAAAGTATAAAAAATCCATTCCACTATAACGTGCAATCTACTTAATCTGAAAAATTCTAAGCAGCTTTTATAAGTCTTACTAGTACACAGCCTGTTCGTTCTGAAACTCGAACATACTATATGCATTTAACATTGTATTGGACGTTTTTGGTGATTGCTACTCGCCAAATTTAACTACAAGAAAAATAATGATATCAATAGAAAGAGAAGATTATTGCACATCAAATAATATTAATAATAATATTAAGAGTGCGATTTTTATTTTAAAATACTAATTTAAGGTTGACTGCTGTTAAGTATGACAAACCAAGCTATTCAAATTATTTCATTTTAGCCTATTAACTGATCAGTACTTTAATATGTATTGATCTAGTAGAAGTACAGCAAAATACATAAAAGTAAAATTCAAAATGTTAATCGTCTATTATCGACTTTAAGACTGGACACCCGGTATAACCAAACTGCGGCAAACTTAGCTTCAGTTCCATTTCAGAGCTCTTGGATAATTTATCTCCTTGAAGCTCGGACGTGCGTTTGAATAATTAAGCATATTCTTTTTTATTAATATAATTATTCTTTTTAAGCTTCGCTTTCATTCTTCGTTGAGTTCTTTATAATGTGATAATTAACATCAAATAAACTGCCGACAATAACCTGCTTAGATAAAATATGCAACCTATTGTTCCACCGTTATTGAATCAACACTCAGACAAGAATCAAACACAGTTTTGTCATTGGCGAAATAATGTTTTTAAGACAATCATCATTAAGACAATCGCCGATATGTAAGAATGGTATCGTATCAGAAATTGATTTTACATGGTCTTTGATACGTCAGAGGTGCCCTCAGAGGTAGTCGGAGAACGCTATTGTCCGTACTAATATAATAATCGATCTACTATGATGATCAACTATGATCGTTTTGAGAAAACGATCATATTGATATAACATACAGCCATGAAACTGTAATATTTAAATAACTTCTTATTAGATTATGGAAATAATGCATGAAGAAAGTTTTTGTAATAATTGGTGCTCCAAACTGAAATTTTTAGTTCCGTATTTTGTATTATTTCGCTGCATGATAATTGTAATTAAAGGACGAATCTTTGAAAAACTCAATAACTGTTCAGGGGGCGGATCATTTACCGTAAATTCATACCCAAGCAGCATTTTAGTCATCGCTACGTACCAGCAACTATCGGTGGAACTATTAAGTTTTTGCCACTGGCCACAAGCACGCAATTGCTACGGTTTTATTATGTGCCTGGAACCAAAATGTGGAACAATTTTTGAGTAGCAGATATGTTGCAGTAATATCTCTGGACCTTGTCCAGCTACGTTTAGGCTACGTAGCGGGAACGAGGCGGCGTTGACGCATCGTGGCACGTGGTTGCTCTCTCTTGCTCTTGCAGCTTAACATTTATTCTATCATTTTCTATACTAATGCTGACATCGTGTCACAAAATGGATTACTATTTTATTTGTAATACGTATTTAATAATATAAAGAGCGATGAAATGTTTAATTATTTTGTCATTCCAGTACACCAAAATTATAAACCACTGCAATTTTTCTGTTAAATGTGATGATGATAGATCAAAAAATAACAACTTATACAGATACACATGATAGAAACTATTTTTATATTATTCCTAAGCTACAATTTGACACTAATTTGTTATTTTTATTGAAGGTTATATAGTAAAACACCTATTGACAATCATAACAAATTGCAAATTTATTAATGGCCTTCAACATTTTACAAGTAAATATGGAGATGGAGTAGTTTACGAAAAATCACTTTAAAGTGATTCTCATGGGTAGCAAAACCGTAGGTTTTACTTTCAATACTACTGTTAGGTTGCGTTACTTTAAAGGGTTAAACAACGGTTTCAGACAGGTGGCTGGAACTTTCAGTACTACTTTGAAGTTTTAAATACTTTAAAGTAGCTTTGGGAAAGTTACTGTTACAATCATAATACCACTTTGAAGTTGCAACGTCTTTAAAGTAATTATACTAAGTGGCAATATCGTTCCACATAATTTAAAAGCTACTCAGAAGTAATGGTACCACATAATTCCAATAAATAGTAGAAACAACTGCATAATTACTAAAATATTCCGAATGGAAGTAATTAAACTTATAGTCATAAATTTAGTTGTAATTACGTAACTACTCAATCAAAGTTCCGTTCTCAGTTATTCCTACTTAGATGTTGCTTGGGTAATTTGTTATTTTTTTATATGCAGTTTTTTCGTAGATGGGTAATGGGTATATTACTAAAGGATAATCTAAAAGTTTGGTCAATAATGCAAACACAAATAAAATAAACTATAAATATTGATCAATTCTTAATTTGTTTTGAATAACATTTTAACATTACTCTTGCCGGCGAAGGAATTAAATATTTAAAAAAAAATCTCAAAATGCACAGGGTATGTCGATTACTTCTATGCAAACTGGAATTGATTAATCATGTTGACATTCAAAATTAGCAGTTGACAAATTATTATTAATAAATCATTAATCTGGTTTAAAAACATAAGAAAGGCTGTTTTGGATGTTTCAAATTTGTTGCTTTTTAACCGTTAGTCGTAAATACACACTAATTAGAGACTGAAAAATAATGAACCGTTTTACAAACTAACAAAGTTTGTTCGACCTGATTTTAAAATATTGCTTATTTTTGTTTAATGAGCTGTTTATTAGCGGGAGCTTCAATAACCACAACTGAATATAAATGAGTTAATTAAGAGTGATCCCCTATTCTACCTATAACCATAAGCGCCCGCAGAAATTTATCTAGGGGGGCAAGCCTAGAATGAACGGCATGTTAGGTGGGGTAAACCTAGAATAAACGGCATATTATACAAAATTTTCAATAAAATTCATTAAATTGTTCTATCTCCAGGGGGAGCAAGTGCTCCTCCTTGACACTCTTCTGGACATTTTACATATATATAAAACCACAAGTCTATAATAGAATATCCATTTTATTCTGTTGTAATGGAATCAGCGTTTCCCAAACTGTGTGCACTTATCGTGTACGTATTTGGAATAAGGTTTGGTGGAACTTAAAAGACAAAAGCTTTTGCGTTTTAAATGAATTATTAAAATTCCATAATTAATGTAGTGTATGCATCATTGTATTTGTAGTTGTATTTAAACAAATAAATGTAAACCGGGAAATAATCTGTTTATTATAAATAGGAAAATTGTAATTGACACAGTTATTTTAATATTTATTTATTATGTATTAACAAATATCCAACAATACCTACCTTTACCAAAAAAAAACACGAGAATTACTTTGGAACCTTCTTATTTCTGAAACATTTTTGTAAATTCATTTTAGCTCTTGTCAATTTTATGTCATATTTTAGTTCTTGACAGTCAGAGTTTATTAACTTAAATTATCCACGTTGGATGATTTGATAAATATCTAACAGATCTCGGTTTGTCTCAATTAAAAATTCACAATCTGACCTCAAAGCAGTAACGTTAAGGGTTCCGCAAGGATCCCATCTAGGGCCATTACTGTTCTTAAACTTAAAGTAAATATTCAAAATGCTCTCCTGTGGGCTCTGCGTAGGCTTCAAAGCGTCTCAATAGTTTTCTTGTAGACACAGCTCTAATCATAATATTTTTCGAATAAGTAATTTAGTTAGTGAATATGAAGTGTACAATTTAATGCACATTACATAATTAAGTAAGGCATACTACCGTACGCAGAATGAACTAAAGAATACGTTTCTGTGAAAAATAAGCAAAGGGTGCAATTTGAAAAATTAATCAACTTGGCATGATCTCATTATTATCCCTTTGTTTGTGTATCTTGTAGTAACTAAAAATCTTTACCTGTCCCACAATTTGAGCGCCAATTGTCATACTTAACATTACGTTACTAGAAATTAAATGTATAAAAATCAATCAAACACAATATCAATAAAAGTCAAACAAATGCTTAAAACAGATTATGCTCAATTAACGATACTTACTATAAATCTTATTGCTCCGGCTGAGATTACTTATTAATCAGATTATAGCTCAGGTTGGTAGGTACTGGTTTCTTAATCGTTCTATTAATTCGGAAATCTACACTACATTACTACTAAAAATAAACTTTGGCCATAATTGATCCGACATTGTTAGCAAAATTTAGGGATCCCTTTAAGCAAATTTTAATTATACAAACAGGTTATTTATTGCCAGAAGAACATAGATGGTCAAATGTTAACTTGGTTGATGTTCTTATAAGATTGTTTTTAATAATAATTCGTTAGTTTAGGACGAAAAGGAATTAATTCTTCGATTTAATTTTATAATTTTACATGAACAGTACTGTTAAAATAGTTTAATTTATTTAAACTATCAACAAAGACTTTTTTGCTGTTTCTTAAAGGTAAGAAGATTACTGGAAAACTAACATACAACTCATTGTCGCAAATAGAATGAATTAAACAACTTTTCCATTTTTTTCTAACTTTGAACACAAAGAATCCTAAATAAACAAAGGTATATTTAAGTTATCCCAGACTAATGAATTACCATCAATAGCTTTTATACGTGCTTTTAAAATAAAAAGACGCTCAAATTTTGATTACTTGACGATATTTTCATAAATTTTCGTCTGCAAACTAAATCTTCACCGTGAGAAATATTCTGAGGTGTTTACAACTTCGTAAACCTTATCGAGATACAACTGTCATTTAATACGTTACGGGAGAATATTCCAGTGTGATAATTGTTTTAGATTTGGGCAAAACAAAATAGTTGTATTTTATACAGGGGGGGGGTTCAAATCTTTTACTATAGCACGAAGGTATATATTTTAACACGTTACAATTATTACGCGCATTATTTCTATTCATATACATATTACTATAATTATTTATATGATTTATTAGGAAAGCCCCTATGTTCAGGCAACATAAATTGCTAATAATAAAATGAAGGCCAGCCTCGGTGGATTAGTGGTTTGCATGTTTGCTTCATAATTCAAAGATCGCAGATTCAATCCCCGGTCGAGCTGGTAATTCTTCATAGCGGAGAAAAATTAAAAACATGCCTTCTTTTCGGATAGGAAGTAAAACTGTAGGTCTCGTGTCAATGCGATGTTTGGCACGTTAAAAATCCCTACTGGGGGTGGAATTCCCCCAGATTCGGCTAAATTCTAGTAGGGTCGGCACAATGATCATAGCAATCGGTGCCATGAGGTACGAAGGATGCTCCGCCATCCTGATTCCTCGCCCAAAAATAAATTTAAAAAAATAAAATGAGGTGTATATAATTATGGATGACCTCGTTGTTCGGGCAACAAGTTATTATGATTGATATTGATAACAATGAATAGATTTATATGAGAGTACAAACAAATTATACCGCAACAGATTTCGGTAGTAGCACAGTGATGATAGATACAAAACACAAACCACTTACCTTTACTCTTAAAAAATTTGCTCCGGCTAATTGTAAACGTGGAAAAATTAAAATCTCCATTTCCCGAAGTTTCTTCTTGTAATTAAATATTTTTCCACAAATAAATTTACAGTGCTGATTGTTATATTAATTAAATGTAATTATTATTAAAACAAATAGTCAAATTCAAGATCTTCGATGATCATTGAACACTTTGACATTTAAACCAAATATAACCTAACATTTTGACGTTTAGTTTGTTTACAAAATTATCAAACTCACTACATAACTTTTTAATATTTAAATTTTTAAATTTTGCTCTCAACATGTTTGACTGCACTGCTTGAAAGATTTAAAATAACAGAGAGTTTGTTATTAAATCGGTCGCTCTTTTTATACCCTTTTTGAAACAAACGAGGATTTTAGTAACATTTTTGGTGGAAAACTAAAAAAAGAAAGAAAGAACTAAATACAACATAACCACATAATTCTTTATAACTATTAATTATTCTTTCAACAAATTCAATAAATAGATAGCCAAAAAATCCCTTTAATGATATATGACACTTGTATTGACATAAAAAATAAGGTCACTAGAAAAAGTCAACCAAAACACATTTCCTACTCAACTATCAAATAACTAAATTTAACTTAATTACTTAAAATTACCTAGATACATCTTCATATCTGATATAATCCAACCTTACATCCTAATTAACTTTATTTACATATTTTTAAATATCAAAACCATGAAAATACAAGCTAAACTACATTATTTCAGATTGCTATGGAAAAACGCACAAAGTTTTTATTTCAATGATATCTTCTACAAAAAGCAATCCCAACATTTACAGCTGTTTTAAAATAGTTAAGAACTGCTTGACAAAACAGCAATGAAACATTTTAGCCACAAACTATATAATCTAACTAAAGAAGAAAATTTAACAATTTCACTATCTCGTGCAAATGCTTGCATACATCATCACTACCATGTACCTTGCCTGTTTTAGGTCAAAACTGGCCTTGAAATGGCGTAAACTTGATTTCATTTTGCATATGTAGGTAACGATTTCACATCGTTAGTTGAACAACGAAGATCTGCCAAGATTGTAAAAACATCAACTTTATAATTTTTCCTTTTACTGCCTAGTGTGTTCTAGAGTGCATATTTATTAAATTAAAATCTTTTCTTTGGCTTCATAAAAAATTTTAAATCACATATTTTTCTCCATGAGGTTGTGCAAGCTATCTAACATCTTGTTGGTAACATACTATATGTGGGTGCATGCTTTCTATTGCCTGTCAAATATAATGACAATATGTATACAACATAAAAAATATTATTGATTAATAAGAAATAAGTCACCTAATATGTTAAATAATTTATTCGTTGTAGATGTATCAAACCAAATAGTGCATCGGATATACGAGGGTGGTCCCAGAAGTACCCGACCCAACAAAGAAAACACAAAAATTTTGGAAAAAGATTTATTTATTTTTCAACGTAATCTCCTTTCAGCTCTATACACTTTTCCCAGCGGTGTTCAAAAAGTTCGATACCCTTTTTATAATAAGAACTGTCTTGCTCCTCAAAATAGCCATTAACTGCTGACATCACTTCTTCATCGTTGGAAAATCTTTGACCACTGAGCCATTTTTTCAAGTTTGGGAACAGAAAATAATCCGAGGGGGCTAAATATGGCGAATATGGTGCATGAGGTAGCAATTCAAACTTTAATTGATTAATTTTGGCCATTGCAATAACGTATTTGTGAGCTGGCGCGTTGTCGTGATGAAACAACACTTTCTTTTTAGCCAAATGCGGCCGTTTTTGCTTGATTTTTTCGCTCAAACGTTGCAATAAGTTTGCATAATACTGGCCGTTGATAGTTTTTCCTTTTTCGAGCTAGTCAATAAAAATTATTCCACGCGCATCCCAAAAAACCAACGCCATAACCTTGCCTGCAGATGAAACGGTCTTCGCCTTTGGAGCCGGTTCTCCCTTTTGAGTCCATTGTTTCGATTGTTCTTTTGTCTCGGGTGTGAAATGATGGACCCATGTTTCATCCATTGTTACGAAACGGCGCAAGAATTCTGCTTTGTTGCTGTGAAATTTTGCTAAACACTCAATTGAAACATTTTCACGACACTGTTCTTGCTCGAATGTGAGCAAACGCGGCACCCATCTTACACACAGCTTTCTCATGTCCAAATTTTCAGATAATATGCGATCTACCGCACTTTTTGAAATGCCCGTAATGTCTGCTAGCTCGCGCACTTTCAGTCGACGATCATCAAGTACCGCTTTGTGGATTTTCTTCACCATTTCTGGAGTCGTCACCTCATTTGGTCGACCACTGCGATGCTCGTCTTAGCAGCTCGTACGGCCTCGTTTAAACTCAGCTACCCAAAATTTAACTGTTGTAAACTAAGGAGCAGACTCACCCAGAGCAGAATCCAGTTCAGCTTTTATATTGGTTGGGCTGAGGCCTTTCAAATAAAAGTATTGTATCACATAACGATGACCAATTTTCTCCATTTTCACAAATTCACTGACAAAGTTCACTATTGATGGCTGCTAAACAAATACTGAACAACGTGGCGCTTTCAAACTTGAAACATATGCTTTATAAACTGCGTACTTTCCAATACAGTGATATTTTCAAACAACTACCGCCACCTCTTGGTCAGGTCGGGTACTTCTGGGACCACCCTCGTATATTCTATTGATTTTCTTTTGCCAATAACTGACACAGTTGATGCACTAAACAAAAATTTAAAAAGGGCGATACTTAGAAAAGTAATACATAACAAGGGGATAAGTCATTTTCTGAAAAAATCTTAAACTTCCTGTGTAGCATTTGGTTAATAGTAAGGTACTACTGTAAATTACTTGGCGCTTCTAGATAAATTATAGTAATTAAAAATTAAGGCATACCTAGAATATTATATAACGTAATTACATAAGTCTATTTTAATAGAAAAGCCCTTCTGTTGGCTGTGTTATTAACCCTACAACATACGCTAATTCCCGAATAACGAATTCAATGTGATGTATAATTTACAGAAGTCAATTTTGCGTTTTTATATTTAATGAACTCTTTTAGGTCTCTAGTACGTATAAAATTTTAAATTATAAAGGCAATTTCTAAAAAGTATTAATTCATAGATATAATTGTCTTTAATTAGCTGCCACTTGCAGTAGCATCTTTTTACATACATACATGTATAATTTTTGCTTTGAATAGAGAGAATTCTGTTACAAACAGATACGAATATGTTACCCCCCCCCCCCCCGCATGTTATCTATATTATGTGAAAGCCTCTAATTTATATCACTTTAACTTAGAAGATATTGCTCTAATTTCTAATTACAAATTTCATTTATGTCCGGAGTAATATTTTGACTTCGCTATCTAAGCTTGCTGTTGAAAATATATTTCTTTCTGAAACACTGATTACTGATTACTTACTATTACACTGATGTATTTCACGAAAATCTGGTTTTACGTCTCCTGATGAAGGTGTTGTACGTATATGCTATAATTTAATTTGATCTCGTTATTTTGATGTGGCAGTACATGTCGATACTAGCATTGATTCTAATCAGTGCAACACTGCAATAGGGTGATTTGCAATGCAAATACATCACAGTGTATACAATAAATAAA
Organism: Agrypnus murinus; assembly: GCA_929113105.1. Taxonomy (NCBI): domain Eukaryota; kingdom Metazoa; phylum Arthropoda; class Insecta; order Coleoptera; family Elateridae; genus Agrypnus; species Agrypnus murinus. The sequence continues at coordinate 158,378,854 of OV816025.1, forward strand.
CAAATAAGTACATATATGAATAATGAAACTACAATTATTGTTCATTAATTTCCAGAGTGGATACAGTATCAGTAATGTTAATTAAGTATAAATAATTACATTTTGATATGCTTATAAAAACAAACATTTGAATATTTATCTGGTGGAGATAATTCAAAATTTATTAACTGTCGCTAATACATTATGTATATACAAAATATTAAACTAAAATCAGAATAATATTTTCTCCTCATATAATAATTATGGTTTAAGTTTAAGCTTACAACGTATTATTGACAAATCGAATAACAGACATTTATTTTAACCTGATTTTGAATGTCCATAAAATCCGGGAAGGAAGGCATCGTCGCTTTCTTTGTAATGGAGTTAGTAGGGATAAGAGTATAATAATTTTTTTAAGAAATTATACTTATAGCATAGTGTGCAAATACTTATGAAAACTATGCAAAAGTATTATTTATAACATCTTCACGACAATTTTATATGTCTGTACATGCAGATTACCTGCATATAAACCTCGACTGTTTAATTATTAAAATAAAACGTCAAATGCATTGACACCCTCGGATACGTGCATCACTATTCGCACTATACAGTTAGTTGATGTAAATCAATCTCGGTTGCACGTCATATATGATATCAAACCCGTACCAAACAAAAATACATTGATATTGAAATTTGATTGTTGTAGCAAGCATATAATAGAGTAATATATAATTGGCCATTCTATCGCGTTGCCTATATACATATGTGTACTAATCGTCTTCTTTTGTCTCGTAATTAAGTTTGACAGGTCATTTTGTTGTAGTTTTTCATGTTTTATAGTAGTTATTATTTTTTTATTAGTACACAGTGATTATCGTTATATGTTATTATTGGTAATGTTATTTTTACAAAAAAAATACAGAGGTTTATGCGAAGATGATGAGAGGTAATTTTGTTCTTATAATTAATGTAAATTAATTAAAACACATAACTTTGTTTTATTGAGTTGTGGCAGCATAAAATTTGAGCATAGCGAGCTGGTGTGAGATATTTACTTAAGTGTTATCTTTTGTTTTGATGTGTATATTTTGCTATGATCATAAATATCTTTGTTTGTTGAATACATTTTATAAAAATAAAATAATTTAAATTTTTAAAAAGAAAAATTATCAACATTTAATATAAAATAGTGAAAGTTGTATGAGTGATAAAGTATGGGGGACGTAATGTACTTGCTACAGTAGCTCCATTACATCCGTTGCACTCCCATAAGAATTTGTGTGAGCCCCGACACTGCAAAATGCGGTAAAGGGGGAATGGATTATGTATGTATAAAATAGTAAGGAAATGTTATAAATAGTTTAAAATATGATGATTCATTTTTACATAGAATATTATTTTTGGAAACGTAACAAGCATAAAGATAGAATAGTTTGATCAGAAAGGCGAAAACCCCATATTGAGTGCTAAAGAAGAAAGTTAATGACCAGAAGTAAGAAAACAGCGTAGTATAACACAAGATAAAAGACAATAACATAGTGGATGTTTATAATAAAGGTGCAAATAAGTAATTAGTGTGATTGCATAATAGTAGATAACAATAATGGTGAAGACAATAAATAGTTTAATAGGTGTAAGGTATCGTTAGTTATGCTTATGACTAATAAATAAAAGCTAGTAAAAATTAATTATAGAAAATAAATGTTACATTTTGTTAATGCTCATTAAAAGTTAAATACGAATGTATTTAAAAAATATACAACATAAAATAAAATAAAACGTTCTTCAGTAGCTGTGCTTAAATCTGAAGGCAATTAAGTGAAAGTGAAAAAGATTGGTTTTGTATCTTCAAAGTTTGTAACTGCACAGGCTTTTTATATTTTTAAACTATTTTACTAGTCCATAAAGCTATATTCATATTTGTAACGGGTACATTTTCCACCGGCATTTAGTACATAGAATTTTGTAGTAATTCTTGTTAAAAATCCTAAGTTCGGTCCTGTGGACGTCGCTTAATTTAAATTAGCCTGTCATCAAATAAACATCTTAAATAAAAAGCACCTTTTAGGACGGGAATGTTTAATATTTGCTATAATGAAATAATGTAACGTCATTTTGATGTCGTTTTTCGTATTTTGCGACCTGGCATTTTAGAAAATAATATCAATTTCTTCAAAAAGAAACCATGAGAAATGCTTAGTCATTTATTAAAATATTTCGATAAATATTTGGAGTGTATACGACTCGTAAATGCATTTTCCTTTGTCTGTTATTTGCGTCTTAAATTTCAAGTCAATGCGGCGTAGAAATTCGTCTACAGCCAGCGTTTTAGCTCACATGTGCCTTTCCAGCGGGAAAGAACGTTGGTACTATTTTTTATACGTAAGGTCTAAAATCCTATAGTAGGCCATGTAATAAGCGCCCTAGCCGCCGAATACCAGATGTTGAGCCGCGTAGTAGTCCGAATCGAAGGTTATAAAAAGGGCTTCGCTCGATTTTGACGAGACACTAACAAGCAGACAGATTTTCGAGACGGGCTGTCTTCCAAAATCACACGCCGAGAGCGTACGTTCGATCTTGTGTTAAAAATGCTATTTTGTTGTAGTAAAATGGAGTTTGAAAGAAAACTCTAAATTCAGTTTTTCATATTGTTTGAACAATTACCGGCTTTCGGATGGCCGGTGCCTTTAATTAAAATCAACATGTAATAGTTATTGTTTAAATAAGTGATCGGAAATTAACCAATAATTCGTGTTTAACAAAAGGCAGTTATTCCGTTAAATATTTTCGCGGACGTTTGTGCTTCCGAAAAGTGGGAAATTCAGTTTCCCGTATTACAGTACCGTACTCTCGTCTAAATAATTATTGTACAGAAATAAGTTAATAATTACAGACGCTTTCTCTGTAATCGAAATTTCGGTTAAATAATAATTCGTGCTGTGTGCCTTCTAAATTCAGTTCAGAATTAATGTTTAGGTGTATTGTTTTATTGAAAACAATGAAATTATAAAATGGTTACCAAAACTACTAACAGCCAAATCTTTTATGGAACTCTTTGGTTGCATTTTGTTACTGCCGTTTGGGGTGAATTTGCAAATTACAATTCGCCATATCCAGTTTCTACGAGGGTTATCTCGTACATCTTTAATGTATGAAAGAAAATTACCAATCTTCCAGTTTCCTGTTGCTGTGACGTTGTCGTCCAATTTTTATGCAGTTTATCGTTGATTTTGGTTTGTGACTTACCAAAAATAAAAGGTATTGTGACTATTGTTTTTAGTGTTATTCATTTAGATAAATTTCTTGCTTGAATTTGCAGTCATTTTTTGTTATTGTTTCTCAATTAATAGAAGTTCATTATAAATTTTTGCTCATTAAATTCTATTATCAATAGAACTCTTGTCAGTTGTTATTTAACAATCTTTAAGCTTTAACTTAATTGCAATTCATTTATTTTGATACTGTTGAACTGCTGTAATTTGTCTAATCTCCTTTAGAGATTTGTTTATAAATTTTGTCCAGGAAAAGCTCAGTCAATACAAAGGTTAATGGTTAAATTAAATTGTTTTGAATAATTTTTATGGTTGATCTAATTGATTCTTTTGAAATATTTTGCGATCATGATCTGTCAATGTAAATTTCTAACATTGGTAGTATGTGTTTTGAACAATTTTGTGGTCAATCCGATTTTTTTATTGTTTGTTTTCTTTATTAAACGAAACGTTCTTGGTGAATTTTTGTATTGATTAACTTTTGGACATAATTATTATCCAATAAATTTAGATTGGATTAGCAATAAATATACAAGGTGTGTTTTATTTGTTTATCTTTGTATGTGTATTTCACCCCTTCTTTGTTTAATAAATGTTATTATTGTAAAACTGCTGGATCTCTAAAACGGAACCATATTGGTTATGAAAGCTTAGTTTCATTTCTTTAACAATTGTAATAAACAAAATTTGTGTTTCAACTAAATACTTTATTCATTTTCTGGTTAATGGATTTAGTAAATTTTAATGCTTATTCAAAATAACATCTTTGATTAGTTAATTTATAATTAATTTAAAGCATCAGAACCAGATGGCGCCCTTTTTGAGCTTTTAATTGTGTTTAAAACCTTTATCTATTCCTTTTCACAATTTATACAGCTGTGGAACCAATACCTACGACTTGAATAATTAATTTGTAAAGAGAGAGTTTAAATCTCAAGCTGTGGCAGATATTTTTTGAGTTTTCAGTTACAGTAAGTATTTTCATGTATTTCCATAATTTTTTATAATTAGTTTATAGTTATTTTTGGCTCGGGGAAAAAAGCTTTGTTTCATATTGCACCTTATTGCATAATATCTGCATAAAGTTTGTAAGATATTTGCAAATAATAGCTAGAATGAAAGAAGACTCCAATATTAAAACCATACTAAAATTTAGAGGTTGACAGTATTTTTTTGAAGAAAAATAAAACAGGTTTTGTAAAAGTGTTGTGTTTTAAAAGAGGTATGTTAAATGTATTTGTTACATTTCTTTTTAAGAGGGTAAATGTAACTTTCATACACACGGGATTGTGAAGAAAGAACCTTCATTTACCATCCAACTTAGAGATAGTTTTTCTTTTTCATAAAAATCATTTGTAATTATTAAAGATTAAATTAAAATGTCTTTAACCTATAACCGTGAATATAATTATAGTCTCATTAAAAAAATAATTTTGAAATAAGCCTAAATAAATTAATTTATTAGAATTCAGACTTAACATCGAATCATTGATAATAAAATAAATGAGTTGATAAAAGAAGTGCTTTATTTATTTTTTATACCGTACAAAATAATATCATTTTGCTGCAATACATAATTCTTCCAGTGCAAAATACTTAAATAATTGCATCTAACGTGTTATAATATAAGAATAAATGATTTATGATTCCTTAAACTTCCGACTACTTGTCCACGTCCTAAATGTGTTACTGAATAAAGTGATGATGATAATCTTTCTATTGTTTAAACATTAAAATAATGTTTTTACTTGTTACATTGTTCAAGACATTTGCAAGTAAAATACTGGATTTTGGACTATACTGTCATCAACTACAGAAAAAAAGCTTCAATTAAACCTGTTCACATGGTGGTTTATTACTTTGGGAAATAGATCAAGATTTATGCTTATGCTTATGATTATGCTTACGCTTACACTTACGCTTACACTTACGCTTACGCTTACGCTTACGCTTACGCTTATGCTTATATATTAGAGTATTAGTAATAATGCTATTATTTTCTTGATTAAATAGATCAAGCATTTTTAGTTCTTAGTTCTGAGTTCTTAGGAGTGTACTTTTAAAGTCCATTCTCTTCCACAAGTAAATAAATTAAAAGCACATCTTTACAGCTTACACTAAATAAGTTTAATCCATAGCCACTGCTGAGTGTTTAATGAATCATTATAATTTAAAAAAAAAACTTTATTTTAATAAGTGATTTTGAATAATAATTTAAGAAAATAATAATAAAAGTTGACGAAAAATTTAATTTTCTGATAAAATAAAATGGTTTTATTCAATCTTGCCTTATAAAGTCATGTTTATTTGCTGAATACACATCGTTATTGCGGTTGTTTAATAATCGAAAGAATAGAAATTTTATCCCAATAGCGGTTTAAAGTTTTTTTTAGTAGGTACTTTCTAAACAAGGTAGGTACTTTTTGGTCGTCTATTAAACTTTTTCATGTTATTTTTAAACATTCTCTCGTTGCTATGATACAACATAATCATGACAATGCGGTAATTGTAATTTTCTAAAAACCGCGTGAGATCTCGAACTCTCCTGTAATTTAACTATTAATGCGAGGCCCGAAACAGAAGAATTTATAAAAGCAAAATTAAATAAACAGTTATATTACACTGGCGCTTAAAATAAAGGTTTAATTCGCATAATACGCTCATTAAACCTTTATTTTAAACTCTTGTATAATAAATAACTATTAATGAAATAGCCAGCTTATGATGAAAACTGTCACCGCATTAATTATTATGAACAACTACCTGCAATACCGTCTTGCGTAATTTCAGGTTAACATAAGGACTGTAATAATTCTATACTAAATGTAGTGTTGGAAAATGCTGGAGCATTTATTTTTGGAGAATATTCCGTGAGCACAAACGAGAAAAAACAAGAAGAAACCCTCAAAAGTGAGCAGGACTGGAAAATATACCGGTAACTGGCAAAGACAAGGATAACTTCAAAAGTTCTTGAAATATTCTTAAAATGCTGAAAATTCTCGAATGTTCTCCAGTTTCCTTTTCATTTATAATGCTAGTTGTAGTTAATTTGACTGTTGAAACGTAATGCAGTGTTGAAAAGTAATGTAATAATAGAAAATTGGAAAATATTAAACTGTTATTATATTTAAATTAGTAGCTCAGGTATACACCTTTACCTTTACGATGACCGGACACAACGTTGACTGCGAACACTTCGCCGACCGTGGACACTACGCCGACCCTTAAAATAAATTCTGCTACACTTTGTCGACTGTGGACACTACGCTGACCGCGGACACGATCGGCAAAGTGTCCACCGCTTGCGGTCAGCGTAGTGTCCACGGTCGACAGTGTCCAAAACCGTAAGACGGCGTAGTGTCCACGAACGGCGTCTAGTGTCCAGCCACCGCATGCACAAGTAATACATTTTAAAAACTTTACAAGCATATATGACACTTTTGTATAAACAAAATATAAAAAATTTAAATAAAAAGTTCATATATAACTAGAACAAATAACAAAAGAGGTGCTACTGGGCTGTAACCCAAGTTTCTTGCCAATGCTGTCAAAGGCATAAATTGTGCAAGCTATCTTTATGCTGATGCGAGTAACACGTGTACATTTTGCGTGGGCATGCGGTTTAAGATCGTTTTGTTTCGATTTTATTCTCTATTTTTAATGTTCTTATTTATGCTCGTTTTTTGCTGTACTATTCTGAAAGTTTTCGAAAATTATTATGAGAACGTTGACAAACGTGCTTGATTATACTTCTACCCAAGAAAACGTTCTTTTGATCAAGGTTTTATCATGCGCGAACGTTCGAGAACATTCTCTTCAGCATTTTCAGAACGTTCTTTCATTTACAACACTAACTAAATGTAATCTATACTATGTAGAGTACTAATTGTCAAGGTCAAATGTATTCCTTTACCAACTAACACGTCGATTTCTTGACCAACGCCCAAAATATAAAAAGGTGAGAACAAATTCGAGCTCAAATGGATTCAAACTTTTATTTTGTGTAGTGTTCACATTTGGCATAGTGTTCATACTCAAAATACAGAGCTTTCATATAACCTTGCCTTTGTAGTAGTGGATAGTAGATGAGCGCACCGACATTACGATTATACGAACCAGACTATACCTTGTTTACTACTCTGTTTTACTATGAGTAGATGATGTTATACTTATCTTGTTTCGCGTAGGCTTGCATTCATTTTCATTCTCTTTTAGTGTTATTTACTCTTGTACACATTGCACCATGTGCCTTCTTACCGCTTCTGAATGACGCTAAACGTTGCAAATTGATACAGGTCTGTCGACAATTTATTGTTTCCTAATACAACGGTTTAATTAATTTGGTTGTCTTTTCGAAATTTTGTTAGTAAAATTAAAGAAATTCTTAATAAAAAAAATTAAATAAAAATCATATGACTAATCATTTCAAGTTTTGCTTCTTTTTGTAAAATTATTTCATGTGTGATTGGTTTTATTACTATTAAACAATTCCCCTTTGACGTAATTTGAATCACAGAACACTTGGCATTTTTGTTTTTGTTAAAACAATTTTCTGTTGTTGTATATAGAAACCTATATATAGAATGATAAGAGCCGTCGCACTTTTTTTTATTGATGTTGTTTATGACAGTCACGCACGATCGTTGGCGCCGCCATTTTATATAAAAAGATAGTTTGCCGCGAAAACAAAATATAACAATTGCCTTTAAATTAATTTCGGTTTCGAGTTGAAGGTTGTTCAAAATTAACTATTGAAATTTGTTTAATTTAAAGATTTAATCTTAAATACGTGGTTTAAGTAATTTTAAACTGCTCATGATTCATGATTTCATATTGCTTTTGATAAGCGATTTATAAATGGATTAAGAATTTTGGACCAGGTAGAAAGCGTAGAACCAGGGGACGGGACGGCGGGAACTTATTGTGTTACTTTTCGACCACATTTAGGGATCCCTAATATTAGAAATTTTTGAAAAAACCATATACGAAGATAAGGAGCCGTTTCAAAGCAAGGTAAGTTCCTTTGTTGGGTTTTCCCTACCTATCGTATTAATCCATTTAGAAACTCGCATATATTAATTTCGAAATACAGTCCATTTACTTACGTTGCAAGAACGGGATTCATTTTGTTTCGTTTCGTATTTTCGGAAGCCCGTAACTTAACAGATGTGTTCACCTTCTTATGTATTGAATATATAAAAAAAATCTAAGACGATATTATAGAAGAGAAGTTTAAGATCCGTTACTCAGATAATAAAATATCATCAAAACGTATTTTGTAAGAAATAAAAATAATAAAACTAATAAACAATAGCAGCACGCGAAGGTAAAATAATTCCCTATACTGTTAAGCATGAATAAGGTAAAGCAATCACTAGAGCATAAACCATAGAACATAGTTAAGTTTAAGATTCTTTTGAAAAATCATATTATTTAAAGTATGTACGGTGAAAATTCTACGAAGTGGAAATTTAACAAAACCCTTACTTTATCGTTATGGAAGCTTCCGCTAGGGGACTTTTAGAAAATTGCTTGCCACTAACGCAATTTAACCTACATTTCGTTAAAGTAGTTTTAGATGCAGCCAACCGTTGTTATTTACAATAATGCCGCGCGAAAACCCGTGAATTTAAGCATGAGTTTCCTTATTGAAAGCGTGCACTCAACGAATCAATATTGTTCGTTGCAATTGCATTACTATTATTAACCTTTTTTACATACAACAGGAATATCTATTCAAGGTTTTTGTTCTGTGTCTAGGTAGTTTTCATTGTATTCTGTATAGATGTCATGCATAACAGAAATCTCAACAATGTCTGTGTTTTTAAATTGTTTTGGTTTTTTGAAAGGGAAAGAAAAATTTAGCACTTCGCACTGAATGCAACCTTTGACATTTTAAAACTTTTTGCGTTGAATCTATTGCCAGCATCATATTACATAACTTTTCTACTTCTGTGTCTAACCATAGTATATATTTCAATTGACCTTTTGTATGAACCAAAAAGCTTCATAACTGAGTAGTATGTTATATGTTAATTAATAATAAATAACCTTCACATCACTACACAACATTTAACTGTGAACGTCCATAAGTTATAAAAATATAAAAGCGGAAAACCCCATAAGGTTTACGATAAAGGTAATATGCCTATTACATTTCTTTTTTTTTTAATAGATATCAACCCCAAAAAGATTTTCGCAACCTAAGTCAATGCCGTCAACAACTTCTAGCTTTGAATTTTCCTATAGAAGCCCGACATAATTCGGGCGAACGTAAGTTATTCCTTGTTCATGGAACAGTTTTATTTACATTATAACTTAACCAGAGTTTTTCACTGGGTGTTGGGCTATTCACTTCAAAAACACCATTGGTTATCCAAGTGATACTCAAAGTAAATATTAAAAAATATATAAACTGATCAAAATTCTTATTTCTTGAACAAAATATATGTACCTATATTTTTTTACATTACATTTATAATAAAACATGTTATCATGATATTTAATGAGTGGTTAGAAAATATAGGCATCACTATGCACAACAATGTTAGTTGGGTTCCATAACTTCCAAGGGAATTGATTTTTTAAGACATATTTTAATTAATATAATTTAAATAGGTTTCATTTTCTTAAAGGAACACTTTATAACACACTAAATAGAAAAAGGATAAATTTTTAACTAGAAGTTTTTTCTTAACTTTGATAGATTTTCTTCGAATAAACATATTAATATGTACAGTTATCGTTGAAAATAGATAAAAAAGAAAATCAGAAGAAACCTAATGTGAATGCGAATAAGGAATACAAAATTAAATTTATTTTATTTCAATAATAATTTAGAAGAATGAAACACAATTGCCACCATACAATAGTATTTTACATGTAATATTTATAGTATTTACAGAAGGAATACACACATAGTATATTTTAGTATTTTATAGTAGAACGAACTTTAAATAAGGAATACTACACATTTATTGACCATGTGTAAAATAAATTGTTAGTTAAAACCTCTAGTTAAGTCTAGTATATTATACAGTTTTAGACCCAACAAAAAACAATAGAGCAAAGCCTTCGGAAGGCGAAAATAAAAATGGAAAGTAGGATATTGAATGTTAAATCTTGCAAGTAAAACAACATAGTAACTACTGACTAGGTCTAAGCCTACCCATACTGACAAATTTACCATAATAATAATAATTGCTACAACCCATTACCTGGCTAACCAGTAACCAGGCCCCATAAGTTAAAGCTTGTGCGGAAGGGAGGGGGAGATTAATATTATTCCGCAGGCATAACAACGTGCGACTGCAGCCAACTTACAGATGGTATAACCCAAATCCCACATTTCTGTTACAGATTGAATGCCAAGATTATTTTACGTGGGGTACCCGTGTGAACATACCCCCACGTTCCCTTCCAGAAGGAGATGATTGGGATACGCCCAATCAGCGCGCAAGTTGCATAACCGGCACTACAGCAATTGCTACCAGATCAGCTCACTGGTCGCAGCGAGGTTGCCTATCCACCCTCTACTAGCTATCGCAGGCATAGTGCCGGAGCAATTGACTTAACACGTTGCTCACCCGCCGGCACCCTCCCGTCCTCTTTCATACGTGGTGAAGTACCTCGTCCAGCAATAGGACTATTCCCCAGCTTAACGCTGTTATTAAGTGGGACCACTGCCCGATCGAATCCAACCTCAATTGTGGCGGGACTTGGTTTTTTAATGGTTTTGCCACCACGATCTACCAATTATAGGCTTGGTGGGCCCTCGACAGAGTTTAAGTCTACACGTTATAGACTCCCGGTGTGTACCCGTATTTGGTGAAGCTGTCTTGATAGTGAGAGGCTATGTATTCGCTTCAACTCTCCTTAAGTGTAATGACTTTCAGAGCGTCTCCCAACCACTGTACCCGGCTGCAGTCCGGATCATAGGGTGGTCGGGATAGCTCCTAAGCACATTTACCTGGCGGCTTGCAGTTTCCCATATGCCCAAAAGCGGGATAAACCTCACTTCGATTCTTCGCACTTGAGATTCAGTCAAACAGCGGGTTCCTTTGGTGACCATAAATGACCTCGGTCAAGCAGCGGGTTTCGTTGGTGACCATAATTGACCCCTGCCAATCAGCGGGTTCCTTGGTGATGTCATGTTCACTAACATGAAGCCACGCCCATTAGATTAATCCACTGCCCACTTGTGATTCATGCTACATTCAACCACACGCGTGGTTGAGAGTGGAACATAGGTGGGTCGAGTCTATAAAAAGGCAAACCTACTGACACACAAATTTACCCCACCCACTAAAATGAAACTACGTCCACTAGATTCAGTCAATTAGCCAGGATGTGAGACTGCTCGCCTCTGACCCACGTTGAGTTCAACCTAATAGGTGTTTGGGTGTGAATACTTACAGAGGCCGAAAAAAAAAAATATATATATATATATATATATATATATATATTTACGGCCACTTATCAAAGTGAGGACATATCATGAACCATAGTTAATGAGGACCACCCTTATAAATGGTCACAGCTTTGCAAATTTTTTTGTCATCACTTGTTTACTTGTTCTAGTTATGTATCTCGCAAATATACACAGATTTCTTTGAATTTAAAAAAGTTTTATTTGCTGTGTATAATAATACCAAGTGAGGCTACACTATACTACTGACGACGTGAGGACCATATAATTAGATACGATTTAATCGCAAAGTGAGCCCCAATATCAAATTATACACAGGTTTTAAGTATAACATGAGGACCGGCGCTGTTGCCATCATTTGCTTTCATTATCATCAGCAAAAAGGCATGCTATTCTATTATTGGAATTTGTTAGTTGGTCGGTCGTCAGTATAAAACTAATTTGATGTGGCGGAGACGGGTATGCTTCCGTAGCCATTTTAACAAACCCGTTTTTGAAAACATCTCGAGAACGGTTGGTTCTACGAAAAAAAATATAACAGACTTTTTTGTAGAAAAATAAATTATCTATCTTTTTTATTAAAACAATTTTTTAATTGCTTGCAAATTAATGTTTTAAGAGTTATTACACAGCAAAGTTTTCACTTTTTAGTTTTGCTAAATAATTCGCAAACGGCTAACATCTCACTGAAACAGGAAAACATTGCAGTGTAATAACTCTTAAAATATTAATTTAACAAAAAAATTGTTTAAATAAAATAGATAGATAATTAATTTTTCTATAAAAAATGTCTGTTCTGTTTTCTTCGTAAGACTATTTCTCCAGACTATTTGGAGAATTTACTGGCTCCCTAACTTAACTATTTCCTGTTGGCTGTTCCATTGCCTTCTAGAATGTTTAAACGAATGCTTGACCGCTTAGATCAATTAAATTTAGACGAAAAATTAGATTTAACTATTGATTAAGATTCTGGTGTTTCTCATCATTTTAATGGTAATTGTGCTAGTAATATTAACAGCCTGCTATTAGTGGGACAGATTAGTGAATTGATAGCTAAGTACCACATACTTTACTTTAAAATCTAAATGTATTACTCCTAATAATTAATTATTATTAATAGTTAGATTAGTTTCACTAATAATTATAGATGTAAATCTGTATAATATGTTAATTATTCTGAAAATGCTAGTAAAATCAGTAAATATTGTCGCCTAATTTAAAATGCTGAGTTTGTTCCATCTCATTTTTATTTAAATTTAAAAATTTGTCTGTAATTTCCTTACGGTACGTGTTAAAAAGAATATATGTATTTATCTTCCTACCTAAACCGATCTTGGCTTGTACCAAAGAAAAGTGGTTATTCTATATTTAGGGTATTTATTAGGCCAAAAGGAATGCATATAAAATCTATATTTCCGTGTAAAAAGATATAAGAAGGGGGATTAATATCGCTCTTGGTATTTTTAATATTTAATTCTAGTTATTTTTTAAATGCTTGTAATGAACCGTATGTGAATCTGCCATTTAAATTTAACCAACCAATAATTATTGTGAATGACTTTTCAGCATTAACTGTGCCGTCTATGAACTCAAATCTTACTAATCCTCCAGCTGACATATAGCTATAAATCATTACGCCTTGAGGAAACTTAACATTAGGTTTCAAGCAGTATTTATGGAATGCTTCTTGTTTAGCTCTGATTACTCTTTTGCGAGAGTAAAACTAGAACAAAACTGCTTAATGTTAAGTTTCCTCAAGACATAATGATTTGAGGCTGTATGTTATCTAGAGGATTAAGAAGATTTTAGTTCATAAACAGCATAGTTAACGCTGACGAGTATCTGCAAAACGACGAGTAGCATAGGCTAAAACTAAGTTGTCCTGGGCAGAAATGCTGGTCTAAGGTCATATTCATCAACTAGTTAAAGTCTGGTGTATCCGTTAGTTACTCTCGCAAAAGATTGATCAGAGCTAAACACGAAGCATTCCATAAAGACTGCTTGAAACGTACCGTTAATTCTCCTTTTAAGGCGTAATGATTAGTACCAAGAACTTATAAATAAAGGAAATTAGGATTTCAAAAAAGGCGAAACACCTTGTGCATATTGGGTTAGATTCAAAAATTCAGTAGTGCAGGTACTCTTCTAAAATTAACTTGCCAATACGAATTTTTCAGCCGACTGCTATCAAGAATATCGATAATATCGCCTGATGGATTTTGCCGAAGAGATGCTAAGATAAAGGATGACTGTACCACGATCGCGTCCGGTTCTCAACGAATTTTTCTTAGCTACTTCATGGCAATAAGGAACCATAAAAAGTTACGCCAGAAAGTTCCTTGAGCAAATTTACTGGTGCAAATTGCTGATCCGTGTATGACATATCTCCTTTCTTCGATAACACAGAAAGAAGGCGAAGTACGAAAAAAAATTCGAACACTTTTGGTAGGGATTTAAATAAGCTTTATCTTACCTAATCTCCTTTATCTCGATAACCCTAATGGTTTCCGAGAAAAACGACAAAACCGGTAGGGGGCGTGGTTTATCCTCATTATTTCTTCGAGCTCACCACCTACAGGTGTTGACTTTTAAGGAGTTGTTTAATAACCCACAAGGAAACCGTATGCAAAAATCCATGGACTTACCTCAACTTTCCGCTATTTTTTCTAAATTGATTAGACTAATTATAGCAGTCCAACATAAAGCTTTGTATGCTACTCGTACCTTAATCTATCTATCTGAGAAATCGCCAACATAAAGTTTGACAAAGTGGTAGTATCGATTGGCTTTATGGTAAGGTCATTTCAACCGAGGATATTTTATTTAACTACAATAGAATTGGTATAGCAACAAGTGAAACATGTAGTTGCTAATAATACAACATATACATACACTTGCTGATCTGAAAGAGCTTCTATCAAGGAATTTCTACCGTCACAAATATCATAAATTTAGGATCGAAAAGTTCCAGCAAAGAATTAACAAACGCATCTGACATACGGATGTTGATACGAGGGATGCTCTGTTAATAGTTAGTAGCAGGCCATGGAAGCTCAATTGGCTAGAAACAATTGCAACAATTGAATGTCGCATTAGTTGGCATTCGTTACCCACAATTGTCAAACGTTTCGATTTCTTGTGAAACGTAGTTAATTTTGTAAGGTAAGTAGTTGTGCATTTTTAATTCAGTTAAGATGAGCATAAAAGACAGTTAGGATACCAGCAAAGCCATGAAAATTTGATAGCAGATTTTGGCGTTGCTGCCCCTCCATTATCCGCTGTTAGTCATTGGTTCCGCGAATTTCGACGAGGACGAGAACTGCTAGAAGACGAAGCAAGACCTGCAGAAGCTGCCTGTTCAGAAAATGTTGATCGTGTGGCAAGCTTGATTCATTCCAATCGAAATATTACTTATAGGGAGATTCAGTAGGAAGTGAAGATTGAATCCTCGGCGGTGAATACCATTTGGCATAAACATCTTGGAGTAAGAAAGCCAGCAAGCCGTTGGATATCGAATTTGCTCTCACAAAGTCAAAAACAGGCTCGAATAGACTGGTGTAAATTTATGTTGCAAAAATTTGACGGAGGAGCTTCCAGGCAAGTGGCATACATTGTAACTAGTGACGAATCTTGGGTATACAGTTACGACCCTGAAACTAAACAGCAGTCTAGTGTTTTGGGTATTCGAAGATGAAGACTTGCCCACAAAAGTAATTCGTGGCAGAAGCTTCAAGAAGAAAATGATTGCTGTTTTTTCCACCGATGTGGTCCTGTTGCTGTTATTCCACTTAAAGATCGCAGAACTGTTAATTCTGAATGGTACTGCGAAGTGGCTTTACCACAGACGTTTGCAAAATTACAGGCAGGTCGACAAAGGACCGGTTTGCGTAACATCTTAGTCCATCATGACAACGCATCCTCCCACACTGCTGCCAGAACATTGGATTTTTTGAAAGATACGGAAGTTCAATTGGTAACTCATCCGCCGTATAGCCCAGATCTGGCGCCGTGCGACTTTTTTTTGTTTCCAACTGTTAAAAAAATGATGCGAAGTAAAAGATTTTCCAACGCAGATGCAGCAGTTACAGAATTTCAAAGAATTTTTGAGGACCTTTCAGAAAATGAATCTTCCGAATGTTTTAAAAAGTGGTTTCAAATAATGCACAAGTGTATTAGTCTGAATGGAGATTATTTTGAAAAACAATAAAGATTGTTTGTTAAAAAATGCAACGGTCTTTCTGCTAATAACAATTTTCAGCGCAACCCTCGTATTGTACCAATATAAAATACTTTTTAATGTTTTTAATGATAGTGTTGCATTATGTCATCAGTCATATGTATAAATTGTTCACAACATAATAATAAAATAATAAATAAGTACCTACTAAATAAACTATATTTAAAAATATATATGTATAAATATATATAAAATTTTGTATTTCTTAATTTTCTCATTGAATTCATAATTAGCAACCCCAAAATCCCTCCAACATGAATTTCGCTCAAGTTGATGTAAAACTTCCCGAGTTATTAAATTGGGAGTGTAAAATGGGGGTTTCAACCCCCCGAGGGGGCGTGCCCCCATTTTAAACAGATTACATTTTATATTGGTCCAGTACTGAAGGCATTACAAAAGATTTCAAGTCGCTATCTTTAGATAGTAAAAACTAAGAACGTAATGCAAAAATTTACTCTACTACTAGGGCAGAGAGAAAGGATTACATAATAAGGTAACCAAAATGGTGTATTACTTTGCAAAATCACATTTTAAACACTTTTTGACTCTTTGAGCTTTTCTCTAAAATCAATAGAAACGGCGTAAATCTCAATCTCAAATGCCGTTATTTTAGGACCGCCATTTTGGTGTCCGCCACTTTGAATTTTTCAATTTTCTCATTGGATTCATAATCAGCGACTCCAAGAACCCTCCCAACATAAATTTCACTCAATTTGGTTGCGTTATTAAATTAGGGGTACAAAATGGGGGTTTCATCCCCCCGAGGGGGCGTGCCCCCATTTGAAACATATAACATTTTATATTGGTCCAGTACTGAAGGCATTACAAAAGATTTCAAGTCTCTATCTTTAGATAGTAAAAAATAAGAACTTAATGCAAAAATTGACTCTACTATAAAGTTGGGAACGACCTCATCATCCATCATCACATAGTGAATAATAAATATAATTGATATTCTAAATCTGTTCTAATAAATTATTCTTATTGTTAGTTTTATTAAATATTAATTTAAAAAGAGACGTTTTGATTGTAATATTTGGTACTTATAGTTATCAATTTTTATAAGCCTGCCTTGAGAAGTAAGAATTAAATTCATTGCGAGCTTTTATAATACAATGAAAGTTGAGAACATTTAGTAGTTGTGTAGGAAAGCCCTCATCTGATCGTCACCCGGTGATCAGTTTGAGGTTACAACTTATAACAGAATTCCACTTAATATACTATTTAGGGTTACCTACCGTTATTTATTTGTTCATAATGATTACTATTTCCATTTAAACATTAAATCTGAAATGAAATTTTTTTCAATGAATTTAATAAATGACTTATTTAATTATTGGGTGTATTAAATGCAGAAAAATAGTCTGCAGAGTATGTTGCGTCTAACTTTTCTTTCTAAAAGCAATAATACAAACAAACTTGCCAGCCTCGGTGGATTAGTGATTTGCATGTTTGCTTCATAATCCAAGGATCGCAGGTTCGGGTCTAGGCCACAACGGCCAATGACCACAACGGCCAATCGCTATTTTGGCCGTTGTGGTCATAACCACAACGGTCTCCGTGACCATAACGGCCAACAGCCACAACGGCCAATTTGACCATATCGCCCAACTCGAAACTTGACCATAACGGCCACCATGACCACAACGACCAACTAGAAACTCCACCCCATCCGCCATTTTGACCACAACGGCCACCGACGCTTATGTATTGGCGTCGCTGGTGACGACGACCACAACGGCCAACTAGAGTGAGTAACCGCAACGGCCAAAATGACCACAACGGCCAACTATGGAGCGTGACCACAACAGCCAAAATGACCATAACGGCCCACTGTGGCGAGTGACCACAACGGCCAACTTTTTTTCATACTGTTACTTTGGTTTAGTTAAAGCTCATTTCTCTTTTTTAACTTAGCCCGTATTTCAATAAGGTACGTCCAGAATTTAACAGCGAGGTCTGATGTCAAAGTAGCGCCGATTTAACGTGACTTACCTATATTGAAAAATGCTTTTTCTATATATGTTACAACTGCAGCCCTATGCAGTTGACGACATTTTTCTTTCTTAGTTTCTCGGCAAGTATCCCAGGCAGATTAAATTCTGAAAATTTGTTCACAGGGTAGTTTATCTTTAACGTCAAAAGAAGTTTTTTTTCTATTACTTGTTTACCTACAGCAATCTTTTCATTTTGGGGACGTTTAAAAAAGTACGAAATAGAACTATAAAACAACACGTTTGACGTTTTATTTATAGATTTCCATTGCATTGAATTTGAAGTACGTAATTAGCTGTTTTTATCAGTTTTAAAATTTAAACTAAATGTAAATCTTCTCCTAAAAAATAAACACGATATCTACGAATCTATCCAGTACTTAATAAAATCAATCTAGGGAGCAGCATAGGACGTAACCCCAGAAACAAACCGCAAAAATCCAAAACAGTATTGCTCCATACGTATCCGAGAAAAAAATACAAGAAAACGAGCTCTTAGAAAGTAATGACAGATTACTTACTCGCGTACCGGGCGATAAAACGTAGTTTAATAGGGCCGTCAAAGAATTTAAGAAATTATTAGATGAGCAGAGAAATCAAGATTTCCAGAACTATTTCCACTGCCTAACATCAACTAAAGCAACTGGCTGCATTATAGAACGTCATAAAGATCGTGTTTACGCTTCTCTTACCATTGAAGAAGAAAAATTCATACGGGACTTCCTTCAAGCGCGAAGTAAGGTCATCGAAACTGAAATAAATTCGAAGAAGTCCCCAGGTTTCGACGTAATAACTGGAAACCTCCTAAAGGAACTTTCATATGAGGGATTTCGCATGATAACTGTAATCTATAAAGGGATATTAAGGACGGGATACTTCTCTGGCCAATGGAAGGTGGCCCAAATAGAAATGGTCCCAAAACCGGAGAAACCGCCATCAGATGTGCCCTCATACAGACCTATTAGTCGTTACCCGTCAATGGTTTGTAAAAAATTGTTCGCCATGCGAATGTCACCGCTAATTGACGAAAATCAGCGAAAGCCCAACTAACAGTTTGGATTTCGTCGACAATACGCTACAATCGAACAAGTACTTGCATCAAAAATCAGGTTTGACCTGGAGACCAAAACATTCTGTTCAGCGGTATTCACAGACACAAGCCAAGCATTTGACAGGGGGTGGTATGTATCAATTATGTTTTGACCATGTAAGACGTCTGTCTAGGTGGAACCCTAGATATTTGACCTAATCTTCTTGAGTAGTGAGTTTCCGTTAAGGTGAACTAGAGGGCAAGTAGTTTTTTTAGTAGTATAAGTGGCCTGTGTTGGTTTTTGTATATTTGCTTTAATGCGTCGTGTTCCATCATCTTTCAAAAAGGCTTAGGTGGTTTGTAAGTTTCTGAAAACTATATCTGCATTAGTATGGGAAGCCAGTATTGCCATGTAGTCCAAGAAGGTTGCTATTGTCGTGTTTCTAGTTGAAGATTAGGTATAATGTCGGACCAGTCGCGCGACACCAGATGTTGTGGATAGAAGGGCTGAAGTGGAGTCTGAATATTTCACGAAAAAGTATCTTTTAGTGAGGTATGACGTGAGGATTTGAAAGAAGGTATACGGTAAATGGCACTTGAGGTTGTAGAGTAGATCTACATACATACCACGCCCTGTCAAATGCTTGGCTTGTGTCTATGAATACCGCTGAACAGAATGTTTTGGTCTCCAGGTCAAACCTGATTTTTGATGCAAGTATGTGTACTTGTTCTATTGTAGCGTATTGTCGACGAAATCCAAACTGTTAGTTGGGCTTTCGCTGATTTTCGTCAATTAGCGGCGACATTCGCATGGCGAACAATTTTTTACAAACCATTGACGGGTAACGACTAATAGGTCTGTATGAGGCCACATCTGATGGCGGTTTCTCCGGTTTTGGGACCATTGCTATTTGGGCCACCATCCATTGGCCAGAGAAGTATCCCGTCCTTAATATCCCTTTATAGATTACAGTTATCTTGCGAAATCTTCAAATTCAATGCAATGGAAATCTATAAATAAAACGTCAAACGTGTTGTTTTATAGTTCTATTTCGTGCTTTTTTAAACGTCCCCAAAATGAAAAGATTGCTGTAGGTAAACAAGTAATAGAAAAAAACTTTTTTTGACGTTAAAGATAAACTACCCTGTGAACTAAAGTATCATGATTCTGTAAATAGTTATAGTGTACCTGTATCAAACTTTCAGAATTTAATCTGCCTGGGATACTTGCCGAGAAACTAAGAAAGAAAAATGTCGTCAACTGCATAGGGCTGCAGTTGTATACAGGGTTATGATAATGTAATGCACAAAATTCATAAAACGTACAACGATCACTTTGGAACAAAATGCAAAAACACGTCAAATGTTTTTTTTTATTCCGCATCTTTTGACATAAGTTACAAAAATAACACGTCAAATTTGTCAAAGTTATGACGTCATTAACATATTTTTTTAATGGGAAGCTAAGATTTTTATTACATTATTGGAGAAAGCTTGTTTTGTTACACTAGGGAACAATAGTTGCAGTAGGGCTCACATAAGAAAAAAAAACGAGAAAATGAATAAAAAACGAAATAAACGTAAGTTTCATAATAATCGTTGTACGTTTTATGAATTTTGTGCATTACATTATCATAACCCTGTATAGAGAAAGCATTTTTCAATATATCGTTCAGTAACCTTGTCATCAAAAGGGGGGTCTACCTTGCATGAAATGGGGTAGTAGACTTTTTTTATATTGTATGTGATAGTACCAAGATGCCAAATCCAATTTTTCGACCTCCGCGACCTTCCGGATCACCGCCAAAAAGAGGTAAAACCGCCGAAATTTTGCACTTTTTTTAGGTTTGGCCAATTTTGACCATGAAGGAGCACTTTTTCAAAGAAGACAATTCTATTCATTTCAAAAGTACATTAAGTTTGTTACAATCTAAGACCAAAATGATTACTATAGGGCTAATAGTTTCCAAGATATAGCTCCTCAGAGTTCATCGAAAAAGCGGTAAGACCCCCGAAAATATGCTTTTTTTTAGATTTGGCCAATTTTGACTATGAAGGAACACTTTTCCAAAAAAGATAATTATATTCATTTTGAAAGCACATTAAATTTGCTACAATTTAAAACCAAAATGGTTACTTAAGGTCTAATAGTTTCCGAAATATCGCTCCTCAGAATTAGTCGAAATTTACATCCATGCTATTTTTCAAGTATTAACCTATAGAACTGAGTTCAAAGGTTCAAAATAAGAATAGAATAAAATTGAATAGAATAGAAAACCTTTAGTCTTATTCAAACAAATTCATTTTTTACATTGGAATCTTAAAAATAATCCCTCGTAAATGGTTCATGTTGTCAAGTGGGTATTACCAGAAATATGAAAAGGCGACAGGGAAAACGCGTTTCAATTTTGTCTAAACCCCTTGGAAGGTCCAGGTACAAGATACTCTTCAGCCTCTGTGTCCATGTTCTTTTGTTCTTCTTCAGCCTGGTCAATTCATTTTAAGAGTACATTAAATTTGCTACAATGTAAGACCAAAATGGTTACTAATGGTCTAATAGTTTTCGAGATATCGCACCCCAAAGTTGGTCAAAACTTCAACCCATGCTATTTTTCAAGTATTAACTTATAGAATTGGCATCAAACCTTTAATAATACCTCTCAAATAGTTCAATAATGTATAAATTTAGTATATGAAACATTCGGTTCGGGTTACATTAACATGCAAACGCATTTTGCGACTGGTTGCTGCATCACCCTCCATTCCCTAATACGAATGTCGTCATGTCTATAAGCAGTGGACTTGTTGGAGTGGAAGAGGTCAACTGTCACATGGCTAGAGATATGGGTAAGGAAGCGATGTTGAAGGTTGTAGGGGAAAACTACGAAAATTTCAAATTCAAAAGGAAGAATAAAGTGGTATCACTTTCTTCTGTGAATACTGTGACTGTTGGCAAGAGACAGGTGACGGTTGACCCCCTAACACTGTGTCACAGGCTATGCGTTATGAAACAGCCGGATGAAGAACTGAAGAACTTCACACACGAGCTTTCACCATATCCTCTGTCCCTACTAACACAGTAACATCTACTTTCAGAAGTGCGGAAGAGGTAAAATACCAGATGTCCTCTATTCAACCACCTCGATATCTTCTTACCGTCACCTCAAGCCCTTCACCCATGCCTTTAGTGGATGTGATTCTACGTCATGCTTCTTTGGTCAGGGATAAAACAAGTTATCAGTAATTCAAAAGAATTCGGACCTCGAGGAGAAAGCAGCAGTTTTCCAACTCAGAAGCAACACCTGACGAAGTAGCTGAAGCAGGAGAGCAAATTATCATTGCGCTGTAGGGTGAAAACAACTCAACGAAAAGCCTCAATTATCTAAGCTATTAGCTCTTTACAAAGGCTGCAACCAAGACGAACTTTAACCTTGCCAGACTACCTCCCACTCAAGATGCTGTGAATCGATCCGCTCGAATGGGGGTGGGTTCTTACAGCTCACGGCCTTTATGATATCGAGGGATGCGGCCCCTTCCCACCTCATGCAAATGATCTCCTGCAACTGCAAGAAAGGATGTGACAATGCATGCTGTTGCAGAAAAGCAGGCTTGAAGTGCTCTATTGTATGTAGCCAATGTAGTGAACAGTCCTGCGGGAATCGGCCAGATATCATCGTTGACATGGATACTGCCAAGCTCGATGACCTACTACATGACGATGAGCTAGATGGACTGCTTGTATATCCTAACAGCCCTCCAGATAAGGAAATTGACCAGGCTGAAGAAGTACAGGAGAACATGGACACAGAGGCTGAAGAGTATCTTGAACCTGGACCTTCCAAGAGGTTTAAACCAAATTGAAAGGCGTTTTCCCTGTCGCCTTTTCATATTTCTGGTAATACCCACTCGACAACATGAGCCATTTACGAGGGATTATTTTTAAGATTCCATTGTAAAAAATGATTTTGTTTGAATAAGACTAAAGATTTTCTATTCTATTCAATTCTATTCTATTCTTATTTTGAACCTTTGAACTCAATTCTATAGGTTAATACTTGAAAAATAGCATGGGTGTAAATTTCGACCAATTCTGAGGAGCGATATTTCGGAAACTATTAGTCCTTAAGGAACCATTTTAGTCTTAAATTGTAGCAAATTTAATGTGCTTTCAAAATGAATAGAATTGTCTTTTTTGGAAAAGTGTTCCTTCATGGTCAAAATTGGCCAAATCTAGAAAAAGTGCAAAATTTCGGCGGTTTTACCTCTTTTTGGCGGTGATCCGGAAGGTCGCGGAGGTCGAAAAATTGGATTTGGCATCTCGGTACTATCACATACAATATAAAAAAAGAAATCTACTACCCCATTTCATGCAAGGTAAAATGTACTAGGTTACTGGGCTAATAGGTAAGTCACGTTAAATCGGCGCTACTTTGACATCAGACCTCGCTGTTAAATTCTGGACGTACCTTATTGAAATACAGGCTAAGTTAAAAGAGAGAAATGAGCTTTAACTAAACCAAAATAACAGTATGAAAAAAGTTGGCCGTTGTGGTCGCTCGCCATAGTTGGCCGTTATGGTCATTTTGGCTGTTGTGGTCACACTCCATAGTTGGCCGTTGTGGTCGTTTTGGCCGTTGTGGTCACTCACCCTAGTTGGCCGTTGTGGTCACTCGCCACAGTTGGCCGTTATGGTCATTTTGGCTGTTGTGGTCACGCTCCATAGTTCGCCGTTGTGGTCATTTTGGCCGTTGTGGTCACTCACTCTAGTTGGCCGTTGTGGTCATTTTGGCCGTTGTGGTCATCGTCACCAGCGACGCCAATACATAAGCGTCGGTGGACGTTGTGGTCAAAACGGTGGATGGGTGGGGTTTCTAGTTGGCCGTTGTGGTCATGGTGGCCGTTATGGTCAAGTTTCGAGTTGGGCGATATGGTCAAATTGGCCGTTGTGGCTGTTGGCCGTTATGGTCAAGGAGACCGTTGTGGTTATGACCACAACGGCCAAAATAGCAATTGGCCGTTGTGGCCAGGCCCCGCAGGTTCGATCCCCGGCTGAGCTGGTAATGTTTAATAGCGGAGAAAAATTAAAAACATGCCTTCTTCTCGGATAGGAAGTAAAACTGTAGGTCCCGTGTCAATGCGATGTTTGGCACGTTAAAAATCCCTACTTGGGGTGGAATTCCGTGAGGGAGTAAAGTGTTTCCTTGACAACAACAACAAGTAAACAACAAAAAAAGTAATCGCGGTACATGTTAGGATTTATTATCCTGAAACTATGTGATTTTGGCAATTGTCCGAATGACATGTAACGAAATTTTGAATTTTTGCGATTAAGTCCTTTAGACGTGCAAAAAATAGCGTATATACCACTGGACTAAAAGTGTTTTTTAAGTGTTAATTAATAATTTAAAAAATGCATTTTAGTCCCTGAATATATAATATACATTATGTCCGCTCGAGTGATTATGACATGATTATGACCTATTTTGCGGACTGTTTCTAGAGCGTAAATCGCTAAATTAGAGCACCCCCTTTTACTACTCTTGTTTACGACGTCTCCATAGTAATAAGAATAATTATAGACCATAGCACCTACCTACTTGAAGTTTAGGACTTTTTAAATTATTTTTATTTTAAATTAAACTTAATTTAATCTTAGACCGCACATTTAAAGTACGCATTTCGGGCTTAATTAGTGTTTTAGAGCCCTTTATCGTCTTAGCGCCTTCAGTTTTCGCTTCAGGCGCTAACTGACTGCACGGGCTGTAAGACACTCAATTAAGCCCTTAATATACTATTAAAGACTAGAAAAAGCCTAATCTTGATTAGGCGAAATGTCATTCGAAAAAAATATTTTATTCTTAATTAATACAAAAAAATAAAAAGGCTGCAAGTCCTCGAAGATTTATTAATCTCTTTTACAATGTATTTTAGTTTTATTGCCTAATTACAAATAATCAGACGTTATGAAATTAAATCTAAAAATTTCCCTATCGTTTTAAATGTTGTAACAGCACAATAATACAACTTTTCTAAACCGATTTCCGCTCGTAAGAAATAAAATCGGCTATTTAGGATATTTCCGTTCTCTTCTGTAATAGAATTAAAATCAATAGTGTATAACTTTCATTTTCACCGTTGCCACTTGTTCGGATCTCACTTTGCGCATCATTCATACAAGCTTCACACAAGAAATTATACGTCTGAAAAATATACATCTGGCGCAGCGACTCCAGGCGTCAACTCCTTGAACTAATCTGTATAATTCTAGCCATTTTGGCAACATCTGAGGTCCAGCCCATTTTTTCAGTATCGCCAACTTATACCTTCGAAAAGCTCTACACGAAATATTATCGAATTTCAAAGTGAGGTCCGTATATTTGTCCTCACTTTGTTTGTGGACCTCACTTGAAACGTGAACTTTGTTCATACGGACCTCACTTTATACACTGGCCGTAAATATATATATATATATATATATATATATATAAATATATATATATATATATACGTGCTTATCTATCTTTTTCGACTCCGACAGGCTATAAGGCGCCCGCGACTCCGGCCTTAAATATACAGATACGGACATACTAGTTATCGCTATTGCTTTATACAGCTTTGTTGATGATGAGCACGTCGAGAGGGGAAATTTTTTTTTGTAAATTCTTTATACTTAGAGTGAACAAATTACCGTACCATTTCGCCTCTGAATCTTTAACATGCGCTTTTAACTCCTATTTGTATATTTTATATATGACAACCAGTTGCGTTCGCCTCCAGCGGCGTTGCTATTATTTCGGAGTCGAAAATGTATTATTTGTATCTCGTTATATATTAATAACCATATTACCAAAGCACGCACGGTTCTTCTGTCCTTGTTGTTTAACAGCTTCGCTGAGTACCTCTGTTATAAATAGTATTATTTGCATTGTTATCTATAAGTCGTCTGCTTACTAATGATAATATTTAATTTAATAGAGATATGTCATATTTTAGAAGGAAGGTTGATTATATTTGTATCGTTGGCGTGTAATATTATATCATTTTACCACGTACTTTCACGTATTTAGAGTTAAAGGAATTGGTTAAAAGACTTAATTTAATTAATTTAATTTAAAAAGCTTAAGTTTTTGTTAGAAGTTAACTTTTTATTTATTCAGTTAGGGAAGTACATTTATTTATTCCTCAAAAATGACTACTTTAAGCCTAAAGGACTAATTTTCCAATAATTTAAAAGATTTAATTAAGCAAGTGCAGCACAAGGTGTAAAATCGCTTCACGCACGATACAGTTTTATGTGCATTTTATTTCAAACCCTAATACTATCTGCCCTAATTATTTTACAGTAAAAATATTCGGGAGTGTTATAAAGAAAAGAAATACGAATCGAATGATACCTTTGGTTACGGATTACATTTGTAGAAGAGTAAAGAAAATAGAACTTTCGTTTCTGCAAAACATAGCTATGCCTTGGAAATATTGTAACGATCAGAAATCAATTATACCTTGAAAATATTGGAATGATAGAGGAAACATTTGCTTCATAGTCAAGATTATTTTGACAATCCAACTCGAAAATTTTTAACCAATTAAATTACAGAATTTTTTAAATTAGGACAAATGAAATTAGTTTATAGTGAAAAAACCAGTAGTGGTTTTTTCTCAGTGAAAAAATGTATGTCAAAATGAAATGTCAAATTTGTTCGATGGATTGTCAAGCCGAATTCAACTCGTGATCTAATTTTTTCTTGCAAAATTTGTCATTTAAGACATTCGTAGCTTTGCTTTTATAAAATTACACTCGTCTCTTTCGTCGACTCGTGTAATTTTAGTTGCAAAAGATACTCATTTCTGAAATGACAAATTTTATCGGAAAAAATTAGACCACTTGTTAAATCATATATGAAAAATTGAATTAATTCGTGTTTTGCAGTATTTTTGGATGTAAGATAGGACAAAATGTAACTCATATCGGAGAAAGTGCAAATTATTTAAAATTTGTTATAATAAAACAATCGTATTTGTTAATTGGACCTTACAAGGACTGAGGTTGTCTCTTTGGGGCCTTCGTGGCGGCCTCATCGGGCTTTCTTAAGTTATTTAATTGTAAAATTACTTCAGATTGCCCCTTTTGATACTTCATAGCGATCTTAAGTGGTTCCCCTACGTAGTTTAATCCAGAAAAAAACTGTAGCTATCCCGATCGGGTCTTCATGAAGTCTTAATCAAGCTTCCCCAAGTAACTTATCCTTGAAAGAAATTGGGGTTGACGTAATCGGGTACTCATAGGAACTTGATCGGGCTATCTTAATTAGGGCTATCATCAAATACACCTTATGAGACTTCTAGACCAAGTCGGGTAAATTTCCAATGTCGAGTTGTTTTGAAAATAAAAATCTTTTATGTTTCACTTGCATATTATTCTTTGTTTATACCTGTGATACGAACTATATAAACAACTCTATAACAACCAGGGCATTATAAACGAGCGTTATAGTCTATAGCGCCCGCTCATCTTATCGTATACTTTGCAATCGGGTCCGGCGTTCTATTCATAGTAATTTGTTTGTAATAGTCAATGTTTGCGTACGAGTGTGTTGCAACACAACAAATAACGAGTATTTGCAACGTAGTTTCTGGGCGCGTGATCCGCGAATTCTTTTGTGCCGAATTCTGCAGAAATTTCTTAAATAAAATTAACTTGTTCTTTACATGAGTGCTATAAGGACTTTTTTTGTTTTCATGCTGGTAACAACAAAACATTTGAATTTAAATTGTCATATCTCTGTTTGACTTTTGTAGATTTAGTAAAAGTTGTTACCATCCGACAAACAAAAAAATTCCTAACTTTATAAATATATAAACAACGTCCTTCGCAACGCCAACAATATTATAAAATAAAATTAATTTTCTACTTGTACAATATATTTTCGTGAAAAATAAAATTTTGTATACATCACGAGCGTTACTAGATGGTAATCCCCATCGTGCGACTTCCATCCCACGGGCCTTTCAGGTCCTCGGGTTGCAACATCGTCCCCTCCTGGCATTATCATCATCCTAACGCCCTTGGTATATAATAGTTATTTATGTATTAAGGGCATAATGAAGCTTTTATGGCCAGAAGCGTTATTTCTAGCCCGAGGCGTTAGCACAGGGCTAGGCAAAGGCTGTAGGGTCATAAAAGCAAGTTATGCTCGCTATACATACACTATTTTATGCACAGATTAAGTTTTTATCTCAAATCTATTATTGTGTAAACAATATAATTAAAGAGTACGTAAGTATATCAAGCCGCTGTGCGTATGCTCATGTGCTTATACGAAGTATGTTACTATAGTTACTATTCCAAAATATTTAATTTCAGCTTATATTCATTGATGATAAGTTTACAAATTATATTAAGAACCAATCAAGTTTTACAAAAAACTTCTGACATTTAATTGACGTTTCGTTATTGCCCGTCTGACCATAAAGAGGCCCTTGAGTCATAAAGAGACTGTTATGTTTAGATGGGTCTAGCAATAATAGTCTAATTATAATGTATCTGTGCATAATAGTTATTTAAGTATTAGAGGCGGTAGGTACGCTTTACCAGTCGAGGTTAATAGTGTGGAGACCGACGCGTAGCGAAAGTCTCCATATTAACCGAGACTTACAGCTTATACTATTTATTGCTCGATCGGATCTATGAGTGAATTTTAAATATATAGAGTAAACATTAAATACATCACACTGAAAATGTGAATTTTCGGTCGGTTAATGTGCCTGGTTGTTATGGAGTTGAATAAACAAAAACAATTTTTGTCTCAATCCGGACGAATTTTAGAATGATAGTGAGTGTTTTTCGACTTAAATGACTAGGTACTTTATTACCGAGCCTTGGACGGTAAGTTGAACTTACCGCCCTGAGAGCAAAGCTTATAAATGAAGCAAAACGCCCGATCGGAGCGATATATGTATGTGACATACTCTGGGTAACTATTAAGAGCATAAGACGCGACCTCACTTAAAATTAATTTATCTTAACGTATTCCATATTCTATTTCTCAGAAAACCATCTATAGTAAGAAATACCTACCGTGCGGTACCTAATCGAACAGTGAAGGGCACTCGACTGCAACCGGCAGCTGATAGCGCCCGAAGCTCGCACACCGGCCACGAAATAGATACGAAAAACTTAACCAGTTGCCCAACTATGTTGTTATGATAAATGAGCGACGTTAGTATTTGTATCTTATATGGGCGATTGTAAATCTTAACAGACATTTAGAATTCGACAATATACGACAATGATAGTGCATTAGCCTAATAACTAAGGGGAACTGAGATGGGCAATGCAGCTTTTTACTTTAATCTGGTTATTGTTCTTTAATTAAACAAAATTTGCATAAAATAAAAATATGAGCAGTTACCTATATGTTTATAGATTATTTGAAAATACTTAATGCAATGCGGTTCAATTAAATGTAGTTAGTCTAGAAATTAAATGTTTTAATACATATAGTAACGAAGTTTTGTTTTTAATGCCATTTATTTACACAAATATTACAAATTGTTTAGTTTAACATGTTTCACACATTCTATAACCCTTTAACTATCCAATTGACTTAATTTTTTTCTAATAAACATTTTCTTTTTGCTACATTTACAGGTTTATAAAAATACAAATAACTCAGTGTATTTCCTTAGGATGTTTTGTATATCGACGAGAGTAGAAGTAGTCGCGACGCAGTACGCGCCTTGTAATGATCGTTTAATGTGGGATAAGCGTGACTTATTGCTTTAAGAATAATGTTATTGAATTTTTGAAATGTTGAGTTTTCTAATGAATAAGTTGGTTAGTAACATAGTAACCAGATAGTTTTCATGATATTGAACAAAGGATATGTTATTACTAGTAGTTTATAAACCGTCGTCTTCATTTATTTATATATTTTGTAGTGTATTCATTTATTAGATTTTAAACGAAAGGACACTGTGCAATCGTTCCCCAGGCCAAAATGTTTTTGGTACACCAGGTGGCTGTTTCTGGTTATTACAGTGCGATGATGTCCCTGCATTGATCCATGCTAGGTTTCATTAAATTCTATTAATGAACTTCCTCACACCACTTCATTCTGCGTTCACAGATTTATATTATTATTTTGTGTTTCTGGCAGCGAAAAAAACGTTATAAAAAACTACAAGAAATGTAAGGGAGTAACATCCTCGGAAGTAAACCGGTTTCGAAACAAACCCTCAGCCCGTATATACTTCCTCAAATGTTAACGGTTTGCCTATATTATTTCTGGCTTAAAAAGTAATAATACTAGTAAAAGTGTGTAAATATTTGTTTTATAATTCTGGTTTTGATTTACTACTTTAAATCGTCTACATCATAAACTTTCTAATATAGTTTTGCTCTACATATACGGAAAGTTTACGTTTAAATTACGTTTAAGTTATGATCTTCTTTTATATTTTGCAAATGGAGCATTTTACGGTTGTAAACCTTATAAAAAGACAATTATAATCAATACTGCGTATAGACTACTGCGCAATGACGTTTAAATGCAATGTGTTACAGTGTATTCATCTGTAAACTTTCCACCTTGAATATCTCCTAAATTAAACAAAATATCGATTTCAGCAAAAACACGTCAATTTATTTTTCGAGGGGGACATTTAAATACAGAATTGTCAAAACTTTGCATCTCACACCGTTATCCCCACTCCACCAACTTTTTGACCTCCCCCCCATTGTGACAGATCATTTTAAAGGGAATGAAAAAGGAATCTTTGGAGCAAAATAATTGAAATCGGACCATGGCTTGCTGAGATACAGAGATAAGTCTTTTAACAACCCATTTTCAATATGATTTAAATTATTTCACATACAAACGTCTCACACGTTTCACATACAGACTGGAGCCAAATTGTGGCAGTTCAGTCCTTTACTTACAGCCAACTCAACTTTATTATTTTAAAAATGATCTTGTTATTGAGATACCATCTTTTAGAGCCCCATCCTTCTGAAAATGTAACTGATCATCATTGACCATCATGTTTCCTAATGTTCCATTCATGTTTCCTTCATAATCAAGTTGATTTTTTAATTCTTCAGTTATCAGTTATTAGTGGATCCTTTTTTAAACAAAGTAGGTCAATAATGACATTACCTAGAATTCCCTATACCCCCAGCTCGAAAGTTCATTGGGAACCTTTGAGAGTTATTGGAGAGACGAATTCGATAACACTACATAACATTCTAAGCTGCTATAAAAGAAGTGTTGGATGAAGAATGGAATAAAATCACAGCCGGAGAAAACCTAAATTAGTTTTAAATATGAAAAAACGTTAGAAGTAATTAAACAAAAAGGATATTCTACAAAATCCTGAAATTTAATTTTATACTTTCTTTCAACATTTATTTAGCATAATTTTCTACTCAAACTTTTTTGTTATTTATAAGTTTAGTTAGGTTTTGTTTTAGTCTTTTTTTAATATATAATAATTAATTAAAGTTTTAGTACCTCTAGAGTCATTCGTGAAATAATTTTCAATATTATTATAATTTCATTGATTATAAATTATCTGAATATCTGCAAGTGCAACTGATATACAAGAATTTTTTCGAGTTGTTATTGTACCAAAGTATGTAACAAAATTATTCTAAAATAAATGTTCCTACTTTTCTTTGCTTTACGTTTCGTTTAAGATTATAATGGAAGCTGTTTTTTATTTACTTTTATATGGAATTTATTTTTTTAGATATTAATAATCATATTGTAAAAATATTAGTAATTACAGGGCCTATTTTAGGCAAGGAACTTAGCGACACTGTTTATCCGACTTTTTGACTTAAATTGTTGCAACCTTAGTGCAACCTTAGTAGCAAGTTACCGTACGTTTAAGTACGGTTAAGTACGTTTTTAATAAAAAATATTTCACTTTTTTCTCAAGTTGCTTTTTATTAAAAATGTTAAATTTTGAATATAAATATGAAACCTTTAGTCAAAAATGTAATTATTCCCTAAAACCATTTCTCACAATTAAAATGTTATTATGGAGAATACGATGGGGGCCTCAAAGATGTTTTAGCTTGGGGCCTCGAATATGGTAAATCTGTGCCTGGATATTATACAATAAATTATTAAAGAAACGTTTTAGTATGATCAGTCTTCATGCATTGTTTCTGCTAATATGATTAATGGATTAATATGAACAAAAAACGCAAGTTAAATGCTCGGAGACATGTATACTTAAATAAATACTTATCGTACTCTGTCAACAGTGTCAACTCCTATTAGTATATATTGTATGTACTTATCAGTTGTGTATGCCTCCAATGACGTTGTCTTCTCATAAGAGTCCATAAGGAATGATGCGTGTACTATATGTACGTATGTAAGTAGATGGATTGAGTGAAACCAAATAATTAATAACATCTTAAATAGTAAATATTGTGTTACTTTATTTATTCATTGTAGTTTTAATTGAAAGATACCATTAAATTTCTATAATAGCTTAATTTTTTAACAACGAAATTTTGTTATTCTTGCCTACATATAATGTGGGTTCTTTATAAATTAAAGGTTTGTCAGTAAAAACATTCATTCTTAATCTTTGGAAGTGATAATGGTTTATGTAACAGCGTTTTATTAAGACAGTATGCCCCCAAGAATGGCACTTCTTATCGTTAGAAAATAATATAATTATGATAATTATGGTTATTTAATGAGTAACCCGCTTCTATAAATATTTTTTTGTTTAACGTGGTTTTAATATTTATTTTCGATTCTCAGGAATGGCTACAAAATCAAAGGTTTCAACACAAAGAGAACCAAAAGAAACCGTTGAGATTAAAAAGACGTAGAAAGTTAAATTCTTCACATAATAGCATTTTATTATATACAACAATCGTTGATTCGGCGATGGCCAGTAATAATAAGGTGATACGTACTGCTGAGTTTTTGTTATTCTTAAAATTATGAAGTCATCGTAAAATACTGCGCCTCTCTAGTTTCAACAGTATCACTTTACAAACTATTGTTATAAATACAACAAACAATTTGTGACAAAGCATTCTCAAATCGTGCTAAAATGTTTATGATTGTTTGGATTTAATCATAAAATGCAGAAGAAAACGTCTAATATAGCCTAATTACGCTTACAATTTTAATAGACATAAATATTAAACTTTATTTCATAACGAACAAAACTTTTTTGACAATGAAGTATTTAAAATGATTTCCTAAATTCATTTCTATACTATAATAAACAAACACGAGCAGGACGTGCGAGGGCATTTGCATTGCAAAAGTATTTTGATTATTTTTAAAATACGTTTAAAGTGCCAAGGAAGAAATAAAAAATAATATCATATAATTTTTTTATAAGTAAATACGTAAATAGGCAGTCAATTGAGATAATTCCAGAGAATTTGTGTATTTATTAGAGCTATAATTAGATTTTAATAATGTATACCGTTAATGTATATACGAATAAACAGGGTCATTACAAAACAATTAAGAATTTTGCTAATTTTTGAAACAAGCTTTTGGTCGGTCTACATTCCTCAGAAATTTAAACAGGTGTATTTGAAATATGATTATAAATTTTATGTGTAAAACTATGTTTTAATATTTACATAAATTACCCAAATCATACATAATGCAAGTAACCAATTGTAAAGCTTTTAGTAACAAAATTTTAGTTTCATTTTAATTTGTTGATCTTATGAAAAATCTATTTTTTAATAAATTTGAAAGCTCATGGTCAAGTGTATACAATAGAACAACTTCTTGAAGATGCACATAGGTAGGTGTCGCCTCTACGCTGTGTTGCCGCTAATATGAACAAAAAACGCATGTTAAATGTAGGGAGGTGTATAATGCTGTAACTTAAGTTAACACGTATCTCGTATAAAGCGAAGGCGCCGCCTAGGGTATAACACGATGTACTAAAATGTATCTATGACTGGGTGAATAGGTATTTTTCGACTCCGACCTAAAATTTGGGAAACGGCATAATAAATGATTTCCAACATTTTAAACTACATATACACGGGGATTCGTTTTCGCCTCCGTTTTTTCCACTTCGCCTCCAAAATCGGAGGCGATCACTATGAACAGACATATATTCGGAGGCGTATCAGTGCTTTCTGCATGTATATATATATATATATATATATATATATATATATATATATATATATATATATAACTTTAGATGATATTAATTTTTGTTAAGTTGAATAATGATTTTACATTAAATAATATTTTGAATGCAAATTCATATAGAAAAATTTATCGACTCTGCTGGGATTCGAACCCAGGACCCTCCACTGTCTAGGTGGTATCTCTACCAACTGAGCTACAGAGTACGACTACCAGCATAGCGAGAAATTTTCCATATGAATTAGATATTATAGCAGACATACAAAGTAACTAGATATTTCTTTGAACATTATTAATGAAGATCAGCAAGTCGCATGACAACAACATCAATATTCAAAGTATCTAGATTATTTTGAATCATTCCGAAAGGACATTAATTATATATAAACTTTAGATGATATTAATTTTTGTTAAGTTGAATAATGATTTTACATTAAATAATATTTTGAATGCAAATTCATATAGAAAAATTTATCGACTCTGCTGGGATTCGAACCCAGGACCCTCCACTGTCTAGGTGGTATCTCTACCAACTGAGCTACAGAGTACGACTACCAGCATAGCGAGAAATTTTCCATATGAATTAGATATTATAGCAGACATACAAAGTAACTAGATATTTCTTTGAACATTATTAATGAAGATCAGCAAGTCGCATGACAACAACATCAATATTCAAAGTATCTAGATTATTTTGAATCATTCCGAAAGGACATTAATTATATATAAACTTTAGATGATATTAATTTTTGTTAAGTTGAATAATGATTTTACATTAAATAATATTTTGAATGCAAATTCATATAGAAAAATTTATCGACTCTGCTGGGATTCGAACCCAGGACCCTCCACTGTCTAGGTGGTATCTCTACCAACTGAGCTACAGAGTACGACTACCAGCATAGCGAGAAATTTTCCATATGAATTACATATTATAGCAGACATACAAAGTAACTAGATATTTCTTTGAACATTATTAATGAAGATCAGCAAGTCGCATGACAACAACATCAATATTCAAAGTATCTAGATTATTTTGAATCATTCCGAAAGGACATTAATTATATATAAACTTTAGATGATATTAATTTTTGTTAAGTTGAATAATGATTTTACATTAAATAATATTTTGAATGCAAATTCATATAGAAAAATTTATCGACTCTGCTGGGATTCGAACCCAGGACCCTCCACTGTCTAGGTGGTATCTCTACCAACTGAGCTACAGAGTACGACTACCAGCATAGCGAGAAATTTTCCATATGAATTAGATATTATAGCAGACATACAAAGTAACTAGATATTTCTTTGAACATTATTAATGAAGATCAGCAAGTCGCATGACAACAACATCAATATTCAAAGTATCTAGATTATTTTGAATCATTCCGAAAGGACATTAATTATATATAAACTTTAGATGATATTAATTTTTGTTAAGTTGAATAATGATTTTACATTAAATAATATTTTGAATGCAAATTCATATAGAAAAATTTATCGACTCTGCTGGGATTCGAACCCAGGACCCTCCACTGTCTAGGTGGTATCTCTACCAACTGAGCTACAGAGTACGACTACCAGCATAGCGAGAAATTTCCCATATGAATTAGATATTATAGCAGACATACAAAGTAACTAGATATTTCTTTGAACATTATTAATGAAGATCAGCAAGTCGCATGACAACAACATCAATATTCAAAGTATCTAGATTATTTTGAATCATTCCGAAAGGACATTAATTATATAATCCCAGCAGAGTCGATAAATTTTTCTATATGAATTTGCATTCAAAATATTATTTAATGTAAAATCATTATTCAACTTAACAAAAATTAATATCATCTAAAGTTTATATATAATTAATGTCCTTTCGGAATGATTCAAAATAATCTAGATACTTTGAATATTGATGTTGTTGTCATGCGACTTGCTGATCTTCATTAATAATGTTCAAAGAAATATCTAGTTACTTTGTATGTCTGCTATAATATCTAATTCATATGGAAAATTTCTCGCTATGCTGGTAGTCGTACTCTGTAGCTCAGTTGGTAGAGATACCACCTAGACAGTGGAGGGTCCTGGGTTCGAATCCCAGCAGAGTCGATAAATTTTTCTATATGAATTTGCATTCAAAATATTATTTAATGTAAAATCATTATTCAACTTAACAAAAATTAATATCATCTAAAGTTTATATATAATTAATGTCCTTTCGGAATGATTCAAAATAATCTAGATACTTTGAATATTGATGTTGTTGTCATGCGACTTGCTGATCTTCATTAATAATGTTCAAAGAAATATCTAGTTACTTTGTATGTCTGCTATAATATCTAATTCATATGGAAAATTTCTCGCTATGCTGGTAGTCGTACTCTGTAGCTCAGTTGGTAGAGATACCACCTAGACAGTGGAGGGTCCTGGGTTCGAATCCCAGCAGAGTCGATAAATTTTTCTATATGAATTTGCATTCAAAATATTATTTAATGTAAAATCATTATTCAACTTAACAAAAATTAATATCATCTAAAGTTTATATATAATTAATGTCCTTTCGGAATGATTCAAAATAATCTAGATACTTTGAATATTGATGTTGTTGTCATGCGACTTGCTGATCTTCATTAATAATGTTCAAAGAAATATCTAGTTACTTTGTATGTCTGCTATAATATCTAATTCATATGGAAAATTTCTCGCTATGCTGGTAGTCGTACTCTGTAGATCAGTTGGTAGAGATACCACCTAGACAGTGGAGGGTCCTGGGTTCGAATCCCAGCAGAGTCGATAAATTTTTCTATATGAATTTGCATTCAAATATTATTATTATATATATATATATATATATATATATATATATATATATATATATATATATATATATATATATATATATATATATATATATATATATATATATATATATATATATATATATATAGACAAATATACTGACAAAAATATGCCACGCCTATTGCATCAGTCTGCTTCAGGCTCAATCATATAGCTGGCTTGGGGTGAGACTTTAGTAAACAGACTAGGTTCAAGTTCGTCCATTGGACTTAAGGAACTGTACTTAACACATTATAAAGCATGTAATGGGAACATGCTTTTAAAGAATGTTAGAAATTCTAGAATTTATATGCACGAATCTGTAAAATAAAATAGGGTAGTTTTTGTAAGATTAACATTAACATTAACTACCCTCCCAAGCCTTCAGTCTTGGTTGTGGACTGATTAGTTAATTGGCTTTATTTAATAAAATTTTATTTAATAATTACAGGATGATTGGTATTAAGAATTACCATTCTTCAAGACATTCACTAACCGTAGATCAAAAACTATGACAAGTTTAACGATTTTTCTTTTTTTATAGTTATTATCCACTCCCCCTATAAAATTCGAGTTTATTCACCACGTCCACTAATATGAAGCCAAGCCCACCAGACGCACCTCTCTGATCCTTGCTTATGCCAGCCAAATATATGTTAATTCTATAAAGAAACAAACATATTGATAAGCCAATATGCCACGTCTACCAACATGAAACCCTTTGCCATTGGCAACTGACAAAAACATCTAACACTACCCATAACAAAAAGCCACGCCCATCATACCTAACCAATATACTATTATATTCCATGCTCCAACTAGTTACTCATTATGCAAGACTGGCCCGCAATTATTTAAATAAGGTGTTTGAGAACAAGTGCATTGGTCTAACTGGCCCGATAAACTGACCTCGATCACCTTATTTGACCCCCATGACTTTTTCCTGTGAGGTTTTATAGAATAAGAAGTTATGTCTGTACCCACTACAGAAGAAAATATGCAAAATCGTAGCCGACATGCTTGCCAACCAGTGACACCTAAAATGTTACACCGAGTACGAGATTTATTTAGGAAATGGGTGGAAAAGTGTATAGAAGTTGAAGGGGAGCATTGCGAACACCTTCTGAGGCATGATAGACGCTAAATAGATTGAAATGAGATGAGAGGCAAATTATTATTTTTATATTTCTAACCAAATAATTATGTAATCAGTGAAGCAAATTTAGTAATTTTGTGTATACATCCTATTTAAAATTCCGAAGTTACGCCCCCCCCCCCTGAAAAATATGAGAGAATTAAAATTTGAAACTGCATAAAAACGGGGTACATTTCTACCTCATTTCTACCTGCTTCTTCACCTTTCTACCAATTACCTGTCCCGAAGTCCGATGACTACACCTTTTCCGCTTGCATTTCAGAATTTGTAAATTTAATTTGAGAAAGCGTTATTCGTATTTTATTTGGGTGAATTTGATTTTAGAAAGCGTCATTTGTATTTCATATTAGTCAATTTAATTTAAGAACGTGTCATTTATATTTGAGATTGGTCAGTTTAATTTCAGAAAGCGTCATTTGTATTTCATAAAAAGTAAATTTTATTTTAGATTAGATATCTATATTTATGTATATTTTTCAAACACGTCAATTATATCAGAAGCGAGAATTTATTGAAATATCAATATATTTGACAAAAATACAAATGACGCTTTCTGAAATTAAACTGACCATTTTGAAATACAAATAATGCTTTCTGAAATCAAATTGATAAAACTGAAATACAACTGATTATTTCTGAAACTCATTTGACCTATCTGGAATGCAATTAACAATTTCTGAAATACAACTGGAAAAAGTGGAGTCCAAGTCGCTCTTAAGATATCACTGTGTCACACCTTAAAATCCTTACCCTGTATACAGTTTATACAGTGTGTAACAATGTAGTCAGAGATATTGAATACGAAACAGAAACGAATAACGTTTGCAAAAACGCCAAGAAACATCGATTTTTATTTTTTGAGATCTTTCCACAATTTCGTTCATTATTACCTTCAATTGATTTTCAGCTATTTTGCATATTGATTATAAAAGTTGACTTTTTTAACGAAAAAATCGTAATGAAAGTAGCACTTTTTCTTAATTTTTTTCAGTTATGTTTGAAAAACAAATCTCCTCTGAAATTATTGTCAAAGAATACTGCTTTTCTCATTTTTCTAAAATTTAGCATAAATCCTTTTAGGACAAATTTCTTAACTTACAATGTGCAAAAAATGTCGTGTGCAACACATTATAAAAATCTCTCTTTTTCACTCATTTGCTTGATTAACTCAGTCTTCGCCCTCATTAATCAAAACTGCAATTTCGTGAAAAAAGTATAACTTTCATAGCTAGTTGTACAATATACTATTTCATCAGTATTCGATAGAACTTACTTGTCTGAGAACGCTCATACCCCATAAGTGGGGACTGTTACCTACCGTCTAGAAATTCTAAAGTGAATTTTCCCAGAAATCCTGTCTAAAAATGAAGTAGGAGATCTCAATTCTAGAACAACCTCATCTTAATTAAAGGTAACGTTATAACAAAAGTTTTGAAACATTAATTGACTACAATAGGTAAATTTACAATACATGCTTAAATTGAGCACCATTTGTTGCTTGGCAGTAAAATGAATTTGTTCGCCGTTCAGGGTATTAGTGTTACCAGTACTGATAAGAAAAACTTTTGTAAAAATATTTTTTATCAACACGTTAGACATTGTTATCGACATTGTTGGAAAAAGTTGAAATCAGTGATTTTCTGAAAAGTTTTTAAAATACTTTTTAGGTATTTTTCCGATTGGAACCTCTAACGGATTTTCCCAGAGCAACCCAGGCTAGAAGCATTCTTTAAAAATATAGGATTATTTGAATTTTTTCTTTGTATTAAATACAGTCATAACTACGCGGTTATCATTTGTAAATATTATTTATCAAAAATATAAAAAGGCTGATTTTCTTTTAGCATTACAGTTGTTTTAAAAATTCCACATTAACGTAAATGTGTATGCAAAATCATGACAACAAGTTTATCCTGTAGGGACAGTCTCACTTTTATTAGTTTATTATTTATTTATTTATTATTTATTTATTTTATTTTATTAGTTTATTATTACAGTAGTATTAGGATTATAATGTTACACATCAAGTCTAAAAATAGATACAGCCCAGAAATTACTTTGATTTTATTTCGAAAATCCACTTACACGTGCTTTTTCTATTCCCATAGTATAATACCATACTAAAGGCCTACTTAAGAGTAAACACATCAATCGACTTTATTTCTTTAGTGGTTTAGTTTAGAAGCTTTTGGAAAGCTTTTAAAATCGGATTGTATATGAAAGATGTGTAAACACCTTTAACGTTACGAGATCATTTCGGATTTTAGTTAATATTTTATTTCAACTTTTTGTAAATAAGTAAATTTTTTCAAAGTGCTTTCTGCTACCAGTTTAGTTTAACATTTATTTAGTCTGAACTATTTATGAGCCATAAATGTTAGAGGGCGTATTTGACCTAGTTGTTGCACTCTTAGCAGGTTTAAGGGAAGTTAAAGGCCTACTACAGAAACCTCAAGTGCGGGAACAATGCAATTAACTAAATGCCAAAATAGATAGATGCCTATCTAATTGTTACAGGATAACCGTTTTAATATTTATTAGAGGCTAAAGTAAATGGACATTTTATACCTTTCATGTTTAATATCTTAGGCTAAGATAATATCGTATACGCCATTAAAGCATTAAAGGTATTTTTTATTTTAGAAATATATGAAAAACTTTTTTCTTTTTCTAATAATGGCTTTGCTTTGCTTGTAACTGCTTTTTCATTCTTGCAGAAGACAGCCATATAACTGATTGATGTAAAATAGAAAATGTCATGAAAGGCTACGATACTTAAAAAAAATTGTTATTTGGTCTGAAATCTAAAATCATTGGTTAAAGTTATGATTTATCACTAAAGATATCTAGCCTACTTATGAATAATTGATTATTCGATGAATTTGAAATAACTATTTTGTTAATTCTCAGCGCAGAAGGTTTTACGCACACGATATGAAATTTTGTTAATTGTGCAGACATTATTATTCCATATTAACCGCTTCAAGGTCCGAAGATACATAGGTCACTCTGATGCTTTAGAGTTATTTAAGTCGAAAGTGCCAAATTTCCCATAGACTTAATGTTAGGGTTGAATAGAATTACCGTTAGCAATAAACATGCGCTCGAAAACCCGTTTAGATTTTAATCTTAATACAACGGGCACTTAGGTTTTGGTAAGCTTTCTTGCTTAATTAGTATATTGAGTACTTATTTGCTTAATTATTTTTGGTTTGAATTTCCTTATTAAAATTATTCTGATTATTGACTCTGATTATTATTTTAATTATACTTATTAAGATTCTACATTACTGATCTAATATGGCTATGAACCGTGAGCACTTTCTTATCTAAGTTCTAAGCCAATTTATTATTCTACCGCCCGTTACCAACCTGCTGAGAAATTTTGTTGTTACTCTTAGTAATATTTTATTCTGTTTCATGACCGTGTTTGCAGGTATATTAAATGTTTTGAATTTCGGTTCAAAGAAAAACTAATATTAATTCTTTACGTTTCGGTTTTCTCAACCACCTTCAGAAACTGTAATAAATACAAGACTATAACTAACCCAATTATTAATTTTTTTTTCGTGTCCTTACCTTTATACTTTTAATATTCTTTGTTCGTTGGAAGTAGAACTGGTTATTAGGGTTGATTTTAATTTCAGACTTACCAATGTTTCGGAGCTGTATTGATCGTAATCATGGTTATAAAGTTGGTATATATATGAATTCGTTTTTCAGCTAGATGGTAATAAGCATTTTTGTATTCGTTTATTAATTTATAAAATGTGTGATAGAGAGATATATTTAGGTATAGGTTAATTAATAATTAGTTTTAAAGTGTCTTGTTCGTTGGAAGTAAATTTAATTAATCATCTATTCACTTTCTCCCGAAAGTTCCGTTCGCCCAACATAACTATATTTAATGAAATGCACAGTAGGTAGTACATACATAAATAAATTCTCCTATCATAATATTCTTCTTTTACTCTTTCTCTCTTTCTTTTATGACAAAACCTTCTGTTTAGTGTTTCTTTTTTTTAAATATGAGGATGATTCAGCCAACCAAGTATTATTTCAAAAATTTATTTGAAGTTTCAAAATAAACGAAGCTTTAAACACATTCAACTTTGTAAACCACTTTGCTATCTCCTAAATAATAATACCTGGTATTGCAGCCACAACTTTTTTATTATTTCTGGTTTATTGAGTGGTCATAACTATATCTCTAAGTCAAACTAAACATATTCAAATTCGGTTAAATGTCTGTCGTAAAACACGCTATGAACAATTATTAAAGCACTCTATCCTCTTTACAAAATTTATTAAAACTTTGAAACCCTTTATCTCTTGTAAACGACTTGTTGTCAATGTAATCAAAAACGTATTTCAATGGATTTCTAAATAAAAACGTTCTGTTTAGAGCTTTAGGAACCTACTATTTAAAAACAGTAGTACCTACTTAGAAATAAGATGGGAAATTCCGAATGGAAACTCTTTTTGAATATTGTTAGGAATATTGGCGAGGTCCGATTTGGTTTGTTGTGTTTTGGATAAAATT
Source organism: Agrypnus murinus (assembly GCA_929113105.1). NCBI lineage: Eukaryota > Metazoa > Arthropoda > Insecta > Coleoptera > Elateridae > Agrypnus > Agrypnus murinus. The sequence continues at coordinate 158,421,495 of OV816025.1, forward strand.
CATTTGTACCAATTTGTACCAACAAAGTAATTTGATTGAAAGAATTACTTACCAGGAATATATTCATCTAATATTATATTAATTACTTTATAAAAGGAAGCCACGTATAAATTGCCTTGCAAGGTTTCATTTCTAAAAGCAAATTAAAGGCAAATAAAAGAAAATAAATTTTATCAACTAGTAAAACTTTAAATTTAAACTAAAGAGATTTTATCAAGTTTAATAAAATAAATGAAAATCTTAACTTACGCCAGTGAAATAGTGAGGTATGCTAATTAACTTTTCTTGACGTGAAAAAGCGTTTTTAAAAAAAAATACTTTATTTAAAAACGCAAAAGACGGAGTCCAACTCACAAAAATGAACACAGTTTACTGTTAAGTACAATAAGTATTTACTCGTTGTTAATATACAATATGCACTTGCATAATACCTTAAACACTATACAGTTTTAACTTTAAACGAGTAATAATGCTGAGAAGGCCGAGGTAAACGTTCTTACGACTGTAAATATAATATAACTACAAAGCAGATATTGCAGTTTGCTAAAGCTTGTTTTATTTATTTTTGAAATTTTGTGGTAGGATCTTTGTTTAAAACATCTAAATTTTCTTTATTAATAAAATCATTAACCTTTTGTGTGTAAACATCTTTCGAAAGGATTACCAAAGTGTTACCCTTATCTGCTTTAACAGAAATTAAATTGTTTTCTGTAATTTTATGTCTGATAGATTGAAGTAGATAACAGATAACACTTTGGTAATCCTTTCGAAAGATGTTTACACACAAAAGGTTAATGATTTTATTAATAAAGAAAATTTAGATGTTTTAAACAAAGATCCTACCACAAAATTTCAAAAATAAATAAAACAAGCTTTAGCAAACTGCAATATCTGCTTTAACGAATTAGAAAAATAACAAATCATATATAAAAACCCTCAACTACCAAAGCTATATGGACTGATTAAGACACATAAACACAACATGCCTATACGACCAGTAGTATCATATATCAACGCACCTAATCACACCTCGTCCAAGAAACTCAACCATATTATTAGCATCATAGGATACAAATCGAAATACTCTGTCAAAAATTCATTAGAATTAGTAGAAAAACTACAGAACATACATCTTCCAGCACATTCAAAACTTGTAAGCTTTGACATTTGTAACATGTTTTCAAAGATTCCACCACAAGACTGTATTCCTTTATTAGATAATTTCCTAGTTAATAGTAATGTAGAATTAGTAAAAAGATTAGAGTTAATTCAATTATTTGATCTTTGTATCAGTCAAGATTATTTCTCCTTTAATAATATAATTTATTTACAGATAGATGGTTTACCTATGGGTAATTCTCTAAGTCCTCTATTAGCTAACATATTTATGGATAATTTGGAAGATCGAATATTTGAATTAGATCTTTCTAAACACATTATTTTTTGGTTTCGTTACGTTGATGACATTTTAGCTTGTTTTGACAGTTCTTTTGAGGTTATCAATGAGTTTTTAATTCTTATTAACAGTCTTCACTCAAACATCACGTTTACACTAGAAACAGAACAAAATAGAGCTATTAATTTTTTGGATTTAACTATTACAATTCATACAAACAATGAATTTGATTTTTCCATATACAGAAAATCCACAAGCACAGACGTCACTATACCTAACGATTCATGTCATCATAAAATGCATAAACTAGCGGCTTATAGATCTTTAGAACACCGAGCTTTAACTACTGCAATTAAACGATCACATTTTGATAAAGAAATTTCAATCATCAAACAATTAGCATATGCAAACCATTATAACCATAACATGATTGACACTTTAATTCAACAAAAAGATTATAGGTTAGCTATCAAAAGAATATTTCCAATTGACACTCAAATACAAGACACAAACTACATATCAATACCATACTTTGGCAAGATATCAAAACAAATTGCAACTATAATAAGAAAAACCACCCGTTACAAAATAACCTATAAAACTAACACCAACACCTTTTCATTTTTATTCAATGCTAAAGACAAAACACAAGATATGATGAAATCCGGCATTTACCGTTTGAATTGTTCTTTTTGTAACTCGGTTTATATTGGCCAAACACTTAGAAATTTCGACATAAGATACAAAGAACACGTACGCTCTTATAGACTTAAACATCCAGAAAAATCGAATTATGCCAAACACATTTTGGAACAGAACCACCCAATGACACCTCAAAACAACATTAAATTCTTACATTTTTGCAACAACAAACACAAATTAGACATTTAAGAAGCTTTTGAAATATACAGTCATAAACGCACAGTACCTTTAATGAATGAACAAACTGAGCTTAGTAATTCTCCTTTATTAGAAGCGTTAGATATTTAGTTTTTGTTATGTATTGTATCTAGTTACCTATTTTCTGTATGTATTTATCCTTAGCAACGTGTTTGTTTATCAATCTTATCTACCTTTGATAATGACACAAAGTGTCAAAACAATATTGCCAGGTTAAGATATTAATAAAACTTGTGAAACTTTAATTAATCTTTGTATTTATATTATATTTCATGATTATGGAGTTCCACAAAGTAAGTCTGGAGACAATAAATGTTCTTACGGCTTCTGAGTCTAGCTCGAAACGGGGTAAACAGTATCCCTGGATACCAGTTTCTACCCTTCAAGCTCATCATAACTCGAGCTAGGTAAACAATATCCCTGGATATCAGTTTCTAAGTTCTGAACGTCGTCGTTACCTGAACTGATTTAATTTACCAAGTTGTGCTGCTTTTATACTATTCTGTGGCCGTGGGTTGAGCATACGTGACGAGAACATCTTGCTTCCGCTAGCATTTCTCAGAATGCATTTAGATAAAGTTACTGAATACTGCACATATGGGCGCTATTTATCTCGCAGCTAGGAAATGTTATCTTGCACGTTGTAAGATTTGTAAGTAGGTCATAATTCTCTTATGTGTATATATTTAATAATGAATAAATATGTTAACTTGCTTGCATTTTTGATAGTTTTTTGTTATGTCAACACAGTTAATTTACATGTAACTTTTTATTTACTGTTTATTCCTCTAATCTGTATTCTTAAGTATCTTGTTATGTACCCTAGTTTTTATTGTTACTGTCTCTCTGTGTATAAATTGCTTCTTATTATTTTTTGTGAATAAATATTATTATTATTATTCAAACTGCGCTAAATTTGAATTCATGAAAACAAAACCCAATTTATGAATTTAATAATTAAAATAATAAAACAATATAAGGAATTACTAAAGCACATAAACAAAAATATTCAGTCATTATAATTTATTAATCTTGATAATTATAAAATAAAAAACCCTGAAATACAACTTTTTTTGTATTTTTGGAACATTATTACATAATCATTGTCAATAGTCTTTTCTATATTTGTACAAAATAAAATTAATCATACTAACGTGGTGGAACCGTACTATCAATTTTAAAAGTCTATCCCAAGGCGGGGAAGGTAATTATTGATACTATACCATCACAATATAATTGAATAGAAAGTTTACTTAACGAATAGCCTGCCCAGGTATCGTATCTAACGATAGTTTCCAAACCAATCCCTTTTTCCTTTTATAGCTTGTTTATAGGGAGGCTGTAAATAATTTCTATATATTTGAAATGGCTGTTTAATGGTCTTTTTAAAAGAACTGGTTAAGGAAACTGCGCCTGTAATACGTCATTCTTGCTCAAAACTGCCTTTCTCAACAAATAATTTCCTCAAGAAATTTAAATAAATAAATAAAACCTTAATTCTAAGGTAAGAAATTTAATTGAATACCTTGTATACAAAACTTCCGTGTCCTTGTAATTTTCCGGATCAGAGACACTAGTTACCATACAATAGGTCGTTTGAGTAGCATGATTTGTTTTGCATATAAAACAACTTGCACAACTTGTACGACATAAGTTCTAGACATTTAGTTATTTGTAAAAAAGATAAATATTTTTTAACGAAACTGAAATTGAAATTAAATTACATATTGTTTGTAGAAAAAATATATTTACCTACGGACATAAAATGTGTGGGCTAGATCGCTAGGAGAGGCGTTTTTAAATGTTTTCTCTTCAATTTTCATTTGAGTATACGGTAGTATACGGGTAGATTTTTTTTTATTTTTATCAGTGCAGAACGGAGTTTGGTTAATTATCTGAATGTTTGTTCAGTTTTTTAAGCATTGAATCCTTTTAAATTCCTGGTGCGTAAATTTGAGATATTGAAAATCGAGATTGTAGATAATAATCCATTTAATATTAGGTGGTTTAAATATTTAAATAAAATGTTGAAACTTAGAGTATAAAACATTTTAATATATTGAAAAACAAATAAATTATTAAAGAAAGTATGCTTAGGAACATAATATTGAAAGCGCCTCTGAATTCTAAGAGAACACCTTTGACATGTTTCTTTTAAATTCCGTTGAGTTTGCGTTTCATTTTCATCAGCTACAAGATACAATAATCTAATTTTCAAATATTGCACGTCAAAGGACAGTCTGGTTTAAATTTTATGTTTAGTTTTCTCTTTGAGCTGAGTGACAGACTCATGTATCATATACGGCACTTTGCATAAAAGCTCAAGAAAGAATCTCTCAAAACCTTTTGTGTTCTTATTCCAACTAATCTTAATTGTTTGGTATAAATAGAAAGGGAAGTAACATTTTTGCCGATGAAAGGGATCAACCTTCGTTCATATCCTACAATATTTATCATAAACTTAAAGGTAGTAGAGAGGAAAGGATACTGGATTTTCTTATTTGAAATGTAGACAATTTTCATCTTTTTAACAATAGATATTCTGTAAAGTGTACAGATTCATTAACCTTTCCAATTAATGTTAATACCGAAGTTGTTTCAATTATATACAGTGCTATTTATTTACCGTGCAATGTATGTAAATAGTACAAACGAGCGTGCTGTAAAATTGGTTACATATGTGTGCTTAAGAGCGCTTCTACGCGCCGTATCAGCAAATTACCTATCACATCGTTAAAAATTAAGATAGAAAGATGCGGTTTTTAGCAAAATGTTTAAAAAAGTTTTATTCATGTGGCAAAATATCTAAAAAAATTTTAATTAGATTTCTGATTTTTATTTTGCTTATTGCTAAGTATTTCTGGCTTTAGGACATTTTGCCACATGCAGGTATTCATTTTATAATTTTCAAGCGAAAGATTTTGATCAGAAACCTTTTAACAATTAAATGGCACGTAATTCCCATAAATTCTTTAAGCGCTCAATAAAGTGGCGCCATCCTGTTATATCTCGATACTAAACTCGGGTTAATTTTATGTGGCAACGCTGGACATGAAGGTTTGGCGTTGGGAGCTAAAGCGATAATTTAAATGTGGTAAGTTGCAGGATCACATTTCATTAGCTGATTCATAACAGTGATATAAATGTAATATCAAACAATAACCGCAGTTTAAAGATTTTATTTAAAAACACCTAAGTATTTTGCTCCTGCTTTGACTTGCAATCATAATCCTTTTTAATTTTACACGCAAAAAACATCTTTTTAACCGTAATTTTACGATCTCAGGTACTAGAGCATAATATACGAATTAACTACTATCAGCAGCAAATGAAAATATCTTAAACATAAAGCGAGAGTAAATTAATAGGGTTGAATAAAAAATCTAGTCTTATCCACGAAATATATTTAAAGCAATAAATTTTAAAGTTGACTGCAGTTTTGGCTTACTTAAGATGAAGTCATTCTCAAAACATTATTAAACCAAATATATATTAGGAAGAACAAACATTTTTTATGCAATCCATGTTTTGTTATTAGCAAGTTGTAGAAGCAACGATTATATGAGGGTAGAAAATCGACTTCGCGGATAAAAGAGAGCAGTCAACAGCGAGTAGTAAAATGGGTATCACGAAATAAATAGTAAATGTAAAGATAAATGTTGTATTAGAAATTCATAATAGTTTTAGTGGTTTATAATCATAGCGTTAATTTATAGTGTATTCATTAGTGTTTGTAAATAAATATTAATTATTAATAGACGATTTAAACAGCACTTTTGTTATTATTTTAAAAAGAACGTTACAATAGGTATATTTAAACATGGAGTGTTCAAAAAAAAAGTTTCTTCTTCCTAATACATATTTTGGGTTAATATTATTTTGAGAATGGCTTCATCTTAAGTAAGCCGAAACTAAAGTACACTTTTAAAATTTATTATGTTTTAAATTATTTCGTGGAGAAGACTAAAAGCTTTTATTCAACCCTATTTATTAACATTCAACTCCATTAAAAGAAAACAATGGACACTTTCGAAGATTTAATAAAGCGAGAAATTATAAGCCACAACCCGCAAGGTGCAATGCGTATTAGTTTATTTAAAAACTATAACTTTTCTACTCCTGTTGCCTATCGTATCGTCAATTTACCTGTAACATGGTTATAAATTGACATAGAAAGATACGGTTTTCAACAAAATCTTTTTAAAAAATGTTGTCTATGTGGCAAAATAACTAATAATTTTCACTTATAATATACCAAGTGCATTGATTATTGCCGGAAATTTTTTGAGTGACATTTCTGCAACGTCTTAATTGCACGACACGGAGTGGAGAGCAATTACGTTGCAGAAATGCACGAAATCAAAATTTCCAGACAGAATCAATGCACGAGGCTATATTCGGTAAGAGAATTACACGAGGCACAGAAAAAAATGCATTATGATTAATTGGTTTTTATTTCTAAAATCAGTGTCCCAAAATATCAAAATATAAAAAAGGGCACCCATTATTTCAATAAATTATTGATTCAAGTTTTATGTACAGAGACTCCATGTTTTATGTAGCTATATATGTTACAAGTATAATTTCCAAAAAATTTACAAAAAATTACTCCTTGGTAGCATATATGTATATAAATTTCCGGAGAATTGTGTGATTGTCATGGATACAATTCAAATTTGAATTTTTCTATTGGTTCTCGGCATCGTCGTGCGATTCTCATATATAATTTAACAAGTGGTCTAATTTTTTCCGACAAAATTTGTCATTTCAGATATGAGTAGCTTTCGCAACGAAAACTACACGAGTCGACACAGGAGACGAGTGTAATTTTCCAAAAGCAAAAGCTACGAATGTCTTAAACGATAAATTTTGCAAGAAAAAATTAGACCACGAGTTGAATTCGGCTTGACAATCCATCGAGCAAGTTTTTATTTAGCGTGTGTAGTTAATATTAATTTAATTAAATTTGACATTTCATTTTGACATAAATTTTTTCACTAAGAAAAAACCACTAGTGGTTTTTTCACTATAAAACTAATTTCATTGGGCCCAATTTGAAAAATTCTGTTATTTGATTGGTTAAAAATTTTCGAGTTCGAGGATTGTCTAAATTAAATCCTCGATTTTTATTTTCGATATTTTTAAGTATTTTTAACCAAAACATTTTGCTGCAAGGAGGTATTATTTTATAATTTTTAAATCCAAAAAGCTGTCCATAAAATGATTAGCAGTTAAACATATTAATTTCCCTTATATACTGATTATATAGAATCTATGACTTTGCTATGCTAATATATTATTTTATGTTCTTCTATTCTGGTACAACATGAAGATGAAGATTTTTTTGAAAAGTTGAAGTGTTTTGACTTGCTTACTTGACTTGAGTGTTGAGACTTACTTATATATGGTGTCTCTAAAACGCCTGCACAAAACGCTAAGACATATACCTGAGACCAAAATAGGACGATTTAACCAAACTTACCTTTATCCAAAAGTGCTTCGTTTCGAAAAATTTCTGTTTTTCTAAATAACAAAAGTTTGCTTTTAGCAATGGGGGTGAAATTTGGGATTTCCGTACTAAAAAAATAGTTTTTTGGCAACATTTTTTTAAATGGTGGATGTTACGTAAGTGGTCAAAATTTGATCATCTACATGTAAAGAAGCTCAAGCTTTTTTAATGGTTGGGTGAATATTTTTCAAACTTTTTCTACAGATAGATATTCTAATTTCTAACTTTTTTGTCTGTTGTTCGATCTTGCTATCTTCCATAGTTTAGGCAAAAAAACTTATTTGATTTGCATGCCATTCACTGCAGCCATACATTATGGCTGCATTATGGTTAGAACTTTGCCGAGATATATTTTCATGCATGATGGGGCACCCCTTCATTTCACATTAATTATCCGCAACATTTAAATCAACAATACCCGAGTAGATGGATCGGTAAAGGAAAATGTTCTCGTAAACTGGCCACCTCGTTCTCCTAATATTTGTTGACAAATAATGACAAATTGATTGTTTGTTTTATGACGAATGATGAGAACCATAACAACGAAAACCGCCTCCTAATTTTTCTGCAATTATTCTAAAAATTTAAATTTATTTATTTTTTAAATTTCTAATAGCAGGATTGAACAAAACGCTATACAGCACTCGTGGGAAACAGTCACTCACTTGTGTTTCGTTCCACACTCGGCTTTGCCTCGTGTGTAATCTCGACACACGCGTGAGTAAAACTTTTAGTTTCTCCACTTGTACTGTAATATACTAATGTATATAATAGGCGACCGATATGGAATCAGTCTCATCTTGATCATCGAAATCGGTATGCTCTAGCTAAATCAACTGAGGGTAGAAGTAGCTCAGAAACGTAGAGCAATAGGTAACCAAACTACAAAATTATTGTATACAGTAATTATTATATACGTCATGGAGTTGAACAGTAATTTTGATTTACCACTCAGTCACTGAGTCGCATTCAGAGCCTATTTTTAACTGAGATGGTCCCTAGGTTCAGCTAGCAAATTTCAGGCCCCGTATTCGAGTGAAAGGAGTACCAAACAGGCGTAAAAAATGAAATAAAATAAAATACCTATATATATTTAAAAACAAAAAACTAAACTCAATATATTTCGATTTAAAACTAAACAACTTCTCAAATTGCGCTGCTGAAGGAACTAAAATCATAATACAAGAATTTAATTTGCTCCTTTAATTTTTAATTATATTTTTTTATCGGTAACCATAAATATTTTTAGCTTTCCCAAAAAATATACGACATATACTCTCAAGGGAAAAAACGCACCACTTGATAACGCACCAAAAATACCAAAACTTCAAACAGCCGTAACTCGGTTAATTTAGAACAAAAATGGATAAACTTTTACATACTGAAAATTTTAAAGTGTCTAGTTTAAGGACGTGTCAGTAGATGTTACGTTTAAGCCTTTCCGCTCCCCGCGACCCCACAGAAAAAAATGTCAAACTTTTACAGCTTGTACGGTATGCTAAAGAAATCGTGGACCCAATCGACTGCCAGGGCAATACAGTTCAGACCTTTTCTGTAAATTCTTTAAAACTTCGAGTGCCTAAGATAATATGGCGCGAATTTATGAATTTTTGAAATTTACCCTGAATTTTGTCGGAAGTTTTTCGTTTGCTGCCGGCGACATTATTACCGGCTGAGTTTGAACATTTTTTTGCCAAACTCAAAAAATTTAAAAAATGTTTTTAATGAATAAAAACATTTTTTTTATTAACGTTAATTTTATTAACGTGTAACAATCAACATCAGCGTTACCCGATGTACACCATGAGGAAGTAGTCGGTCGGATTTTGCACATCGTGTGTGTGTGTTTCTTCCTTTTTGCTGGTGTACCTCTTGTAAACCTCGCTGGCATGTTCAGAACTGCGCGAATCTCTTTCTGGGGAATGTTGTTCTACAATTGCGTCAATTCTATTCCCAATCCTCGGAGAGTAGTTGGTGCTCTCTGCAGGTTTCGCAGACAACACCCGATTTTATCCCACACATGTTCAATTAGGTTGAGGTCTGACCTGATAGGCGGATGAGGAAGAACGCGTATGTTGTGTTGCTGGTCGAGCAGTGTGTGGATGCACATTGTCTTGCATAAACACAAACGCTCGTCCCATCCGACGTTGCATGGGCAATCGCCAGATCGGTGCAACCATCATAGGTAACGCCTCCCCAAACTACGACAGATCCGCTGTTGAAATTGCGCGTCGGGTTGACGCGATTGCGATCCAATCGCATTCCTCGACGACGCCATACGCGAATTCGTGCGTCAGAATGGAAGAGGTAAAAGCAGCTTTCGTCGTTGAACAAGACCTTTCGCCATTACCTCGTAGTCCAATGTCGGTAGTGCATACTGCATTCTCTCCTAGCGATGCCGGTGCGTCAAGTGAGAAACATTAGCTCTAACACGAATACAAAGTTGACCTTCATGTAGACTATTTCGTACCGTCCTATCGGATACTCATAGAATCAAGTCCATGTCTGCTGCAATCATGTGAGCGCTTGTCACAGGATCCCGTCGAGCTGCATTCACAAGTCTTCGGTCCTCGTGACGTTGGTAGAATGAGGACGATTAGATCCTTGACGACGACCAAAAGTTCCCGTCCCTCAATGCTGGGACCACATACGAGATACAACACTATGGCAAACCCCCATATCTCAATGCGACTTGTCGCATACTAACTCCTAGCTCCAAAAGAGCAACAATTTGTGCACGTTGAATGTCCGTTAAATACGACATTGTAACGCTTCGAATAACTTTGTAATACTGATTAATTTCAAAACATTAGTAAAATAAAAATCAAAACATTAATTTAGACACTTGCACATAGGGATAACGGTGGTGTCGTCGGATACACGTTAAAAAAATAAACGTTAATAAAAGAATGTTTTTAATCATTAAAAACATTTTTCGACATTTTTCAAAATTTTTTAAATTTGGAAAGAAAAGGTTCAAACTCATGCGATAATAATATCGCTCACAGAAGAGGAAAAACACCCGACAAAATGCAGGGTGAATCTCAAAAATTCATAACTTCGCGCCAAATAATCGTAGACACTCGAAGTTTTGAAAACTCTACAGAAAAAGAACTGAACTTTATTGTCCTGGCAGTCAATTGAATCCTTTTGGTACACCGTACAAGCTGTTAAAATTTGACATTTTTCTAATCAATTTTCTTTTCTTCGGGGAGGCGGGAGGCGAAAAGCTTAAACATATCATTCGCCCGCGCAACCTTAAACTAGACACTTCAGACCTTTTAGCACGCAAAGGGTCATCCATTTTCATCCAAAATCCGCCAAGTTATGACGGTTTGAAATTTTGATAGTTTTGGTGCGTTTTCAAATGGTGCATTTTTTTCCTCGAGAGTACAAATATTATACATAGATAGTATCAATTTTTTCCTATCCTCCATTTGAAATGAATGTGGTGTCGTTATGATTTTATTTTCCAATTCGGGCCCCTCTTGCCGTTGGGCCCAAGGCACGTGCCTAATGCTCCTAATAGTAAAATAGGCCCTGGTTGCATTACCTGTTGAAAGACCATTCCAGTTTTTAAAGCATGTGTACTAAGATTGACAACACAAATACTTTATTTTAGCATTAAATGTGTGACAGAAGTTGTGCACAAAAATATAAAAGTATTATTAAAGAATGTCAAGAAATAAGAAATGTCAATTTTAAGATTGAAATCTTTTAGTGTTATCAACACAAAAAACTCTAATGCCGAATATTTATGGCCATTTGCACTAGCTTCTGTTAATCCTAATCGAAGATTAATTACCATATACAATACGTTTATCAAGACGATCATATCCATAATAATTAGGGCTAGCGCGCACTATGAACTTTTTTCGTCCAACAGTTTAGTCGCCCGAGTGAGATATGTTGTAACATACGGAGATGCGCACATTTACTCAACTTTCCTGTTGAATCTTGTCACAAACCAGAATACGACTGAACTGTTGGCCGACACACCTGGATTTGAATATCTCTGTGCGCACTAGATGATTAGATAGGCACGGAACTTCGCTTGGACACTCTTTACTGTGTTTAAAAATCTCTGCGAACATTGTGGCACATTGTGACTGGACCAAAAATTTATTTATTGCTTATAGAAGGTCCAATAATTTTTATTCCTTCGTCAAAACTTGTGATACTCATTCTATGGTATCCCAAAAAACTCTCAAATCCTCGTAGAGTTTTTGAAACTGACCCTTCAGTAAGCGTTGGCAGGTTATTGGATGAACTCAATATCTTCTGTTTTGATTTTCTCGGTGTCTAATAACTAACACCGCGAAGGAAACTACCTCTACCAAATTCATTTTGAGAATGGAATACATGACACGACACAACAGTTCAGTTCGTATGCGCGCTCAACTCGAACAAGAAACAGTTTCGTTCGTTAATGCGCCCAGATTCTATTTTTGTCGACCGAACTGTCGAAACTGTTGAACAATTCAGTTCATAGTTCGTGCTAGCCCTTAAACCAAGTTAATTTAATTTGTCAAATATACAGAAGTCAGTAAGAAAAATCTCGTGTATCACGTGCTGAAAAACTACTTTGCAAGTACCCGTATTTGTACAAACCACACACATAGTGTGCCTCCAGATGCGGTACACAAGAGGAAAAACTTTTTTATTATTGATTTTATAACAAAAAGGCATATTCTATAAAAATTCTTGCTTGATTCAAAACTACTAAAAAGTATAACGGGATTTCTATATTACTTATAATAAAATAAAAATTTAAGAAAACGCATTTTTTCTAAGGAAAAAACGACCAATGTAAGTCTTATATTTTTTATCATGATGTCTTGCCTCTTGCTTGAATCAATGCAGTAACAATCATCACAATGATTTGATTTTTTTAACCTGGAGTTTATTACAACTTAAATTATATATTAAAAGGTTTTTTTCATAATTTTTCTGTTTTGCTTTTTCTATTTTTTCAATATTTTATGGTAATCTGAAAGAACTATTAGCATTTGAATTCAATGAGGAGAGTACTGCCACCTAATTACCTAAAGTACATATGCATACTCGTATTAAAAATTGGCCAAAATTTCAAATTCGCGATACGACATCCACTAATAAAATAGTTAGCATAACCCAATCAAGTAAAAGAGTTACTGAAGTTTATCGAATGATATTCAATTGCAGATTGTACTAAATACCACTACTTGTAGAAGAGCTAGTCACGTGGTTGCGTTGTTGCCGATGTAACACTGACGACCTTACATGCGAACAAAGAAATTTAAACGTTACGCGTCTTCAGCGTTCGATAATTTAAAGAGGAAGAAAGATGCATAATATAGCAAACGTCTTTTCTTAATTATTGAGTTTGTGGGTTCTGAGGGGTGTATTGGTGGCTTTTCAGGCCTTGATCAGCTGAGCTACAGCGCTCTTAATGCTTTGACTCGATTAATTAATTCATAATACATGACCCTTGAATCTGAATTCCGAGCACTTCATTTATAATTTTGTGTTCCATTGCAAAAATATTGTATTATCAGATCTATTAAATAAGGACTGATCCCTTTGCTAAGCCCTTGACCCCTTTGCAATAAGACAACTTATAATAGGTGGATGTTTCACTAATTCTGCTTTATAAATGACGGCCATCACAACTCAAGAGGTGTGACTGGGAGACCTTATCCTTGTTCCTCGAGTGTCCCACAATACTGACCGGAGAACCGTCCCGGCTGACGGCACAATCTTAAATTTACGTGGTGGAGGAGAACCACGATGTTTCCATTCTTTGCTTTGGGGTTTGGTGCACGAATCATAATGATGAATCCAAGTTTCATCCATGGTAACATTACGATCAAGAAAGTCCTGTTTATTTGCTTGGGACGTTGCCAAAAGACGTACGCAAATCAAAACCCGGTTCCTTTTTTGATTATTCGTCAACATTCACAGCACCCACCTTGCGCTTACTTTTTTCTGATGTGGCGGATTCGAGTTCCAAGTATTATTGTTCCATGATAAACAACCTGGGACACATTCGATTAATCACTGAGTCCACACAATTTGATAAAAATGGCCGGAAATCACTTATTGGTCACGTTTTAGTTTCTAATGGTTAATATTTTAATTCTAATGTTAGTCTAATTATTAACTCGGGAACTAATAACTATAGATTATCAGAACATGAAAATATTTTTTGTAATTTTGCTATTCAACTTACCTCTGTAAGTTCTTCAGTTACTAGAACTATAAGATGATTTCATAACTTTGAACATGAGGGATTATTAAAGGACCTTAAAGCTATGCGGTGGCAAAGACTATATGGGTCTGTATTAATTGAGCATAAAGTAATATTACTCTATGAGAATATCGTAAACTGTCTGGATAAGCAAACTCCTTATAAAAATATTAAATTGTCTAAACGTAAAACCCCATGACTTACTGATAACTTAAAATTGTTAATGAAACTTGATACGTGATAAAGCATTTTCTAAATTGAAACAATATAAAATACGAGCTCATTGGAACTGCTAGCTACAAACACTTAAAAAACTTTACCACTCAAGAGGTTAAAAAAGAAAAACGAACCTACTTTCAATATCTTATTTCAAATTAAAAAAAAAAGTAAACCTGGGATGAACTCCAGAAAAGAGGGAGAAAAATAAATGTCATTCCGAAGAATAATAATCACCTACCTACTAGTAGTCACCTTAATAATCCCGACGACATTAATAATTTCTTTAGTGTTAATATACCTAAACTGCTCTATACACACTCACATAACTCTCTAACAGGTCCATCTATAGTGATGGACTTGAGCCTAAGCCAAGCTCGTCTCGACTCGAAACTCGGCTTGGAATCAAGTCCAACAATTCTTTATTCGAGTCGAGTCGAGGTCTCTAGGAAAGCTCTGAAAAAGAAACTGTTGTACTTGTAAATAGAATCTGAAGGAGTGTTGGGCATCTGCTGTAGGAATTGAAGCGAGGCTACGTCGAAGTGTGTCTGCAGCTTTTGTTTCACTGTTTGTTCATAGCAAGTCTAGAACCTCTATCCATCTAATGTTCATTTTTTATTTTTCAAAAATAGCAATAATGAACTCCTCGTCTGCTTTAGCGATGTCTTCCATAAAAAATTGTTAATTGAAAAAATCTTACTTTTCATAACGTCTTTTCCCAGTTTGGTAAATTAAGAGACTTGACGTTCCCTCTTCTGAACAGACTGGATTTTATGTCACATATCGTGAGAAAACAAAAGGGTCGTCAACTTGGTGACAAGTCTCTCATTGCTTAGATATGTTGTATACACCATTTCTTTTATTACCAGTTTGTAACCGTAGGATCTAAAGATTTTCATTTTTGGAGATTACGTTAGTAACACTAAATGTTTATCTTTAGTTTGATATGTTTGAAAGCGGCGATAGTGGTTAACATGTTAGCATTAATTGTTTCTTGGTGTAATTTCAATCTGTCTTTGATGATATTGGTAATAAGGACACTAATAAAAACATTATTGTTTTTGATATTAGAGAAAAGGTTAAACTTTATATGGGTAATGTAAACATGTATGTGTATTAAACTGAATAATATGAGCTTAATGTTGATAGCGAAGAGTAAGCACATTGCCATATTGTAACATAGTAGATTTATCTCAAGAAGCTATTATCAATAAACACGCAAAAGCCGCACGATGGGCGCCATTTGTAACCAGCCGTGTTTCTTAATAGACAAATAAACAATAAATCACTGACACTTACGTTAACATATATCTCAAAACAAAGACGTCTTATTAATTAAAATTATATTCAGGTGTCGGAATGGCACACAGGCACCATTGAAAAATTAGAGGGCGCCATCCAAATTTTTTAATGTTATTATTTAATATCAATAGTTCATCAACTAACATTGGCCAACGATTCCCTATTAATTTACGTTAAATTTATACTAGCTAATCTTTTTTAATTTTGTGAATGAAATACCAGCAATTTCGCGTGTCAAACTATACTCTTTTGACCCCTAGACCCCTGACGAACTTTTTGCAAGTCGCAACAAGTTTACTTTTATAAAAAACTAAATAAAATATGGAGAGTTAAAGTACACATGTGTACTTTAAGATGTAATACATACATCCAATGGTGTAAATCGTAGTGTAAAACCACAATAAGTCCTATAGAAATTAGTATACCGATTTAAAATAAATCATAATAAGTATAGAAAACTGCAGAAATTGTTTTTCTTATTTTTTTCAAAAGTTGATTGAAAAGTTATGGTTTAGAAAAAGCTGCTCAGAGGTTTCCTGGGGTAACGGTATTCTCTTGCTTAGTTATAAGATTTTATGAATAATAACACGACACGGTTGGTTGAAGTTGGCTGTTGTTATAGCACTAGGAATTTGACTGTTTTCAGAACGGACGTTAGATAATGAAAAATGTGTCCCTATCTTCGAATTATAGATATTAAATAAGTGTGGTTAGTAGGTATAGGATTTCTATGCATTTGCATGTTCTTTCTGCTTATAGCAAACATATGCGGAGTTATATTTCTACATGTTTAAGCCACATGTGAATCACATATCTCAATTTGAAAGTGCATATAAATGCATATTTAGGTGTTTTTTATAAATGCATGCATATTTTAGCATTTTTGAACGAGGGTGCATATTTTACCACTTTTTGAGCGTTTTACATGCTTTAATTATGAAATTTCTAATATTTTTTTAAATAATTTTAACATTTTAAACAACCAACCAAGGGCGGCTTAGTTTTGTCTAGGGGAAATCCATAATTTTAGCTTATTGTTAAATACTAGGCTTTAATAGCTATTTACACTCGAATGCGGTAAGTCGAACTTTACAGGGCGACAACTTTGTTTAAGGCACGAGCCCGTAGGGCGAGTGCCTTATTAGTTGGAGCCCTGTAAAATGACTTGACGCATGAGATTTGTATAAGATTTTTTGGCCGACAAGTTTTATAGAAAATAAAAAAAAATAATTCAAAACATGCACATAATAGTGTGCTCTTGGATGACATTTGTAGTTTCCAAACGTACAATAGATGGCGCTGCGGCGATTTAAATTAATTAAATTTTAATTTTTTCTATTAAAGCCCGAAATATTTTTAATAATAACTTAGGTAACATGTATTTTATTACATAAACTTAAT
This sequence comes from Agrypnus murinus, assembly GCA_929113105.1. Lineage (NCBI taxonomy): Eukaryota > Metazoa > Arthropoda > Insecta > Coleoptera > Elateridae > Agrypnus > Agrypnus murinus. The sequence goes on from OV816025.1 coordinate 158,438,448, forward strand.
TATTACAAGAATAGTTGGTTTCTTAAATATCTCTAATTGCCCAGTGTTTTTTAGTATTTTTACCACATTCGCTTGTCATTTTACGACATCATGCGTAAATATGAAGCTACAGTTGACGTAAACAAAATTGAAACAAACGTTTTAAAATACAGGAGGCCAAAAAATATTTTACTACCTTAACCATCTGTGTACTTGTTAATATTTTCTAAGAAAGAAAAAGTTTCAACTAAGATTTAAATACTTACATCCTGCGGTATTGTGCTAAATAGGTTTTAGGAAATTCCAAAGACCCTTTGACAACTTCCTGTTCATAGAAAAATTTGCCTGTACTTTTGTTTACTAATTTTGTAATCTTTCAATTAAGACTGTTCAGAAATTGCAAACTGCATTTCAGTTTGAAATTTTAGAGTGTAAAGATGTGTCTGTTACACTTCGGAGTTATGTTAAGGAATTCAGTGTTCTTACAACTAACGATAAGGTGTTGTATTGTACAGTGTGCGACGATAAAGTGACTGCAACGAAACGCTTTCAAGTTACACAACATCTGAACACGGTTCGACATCAAAAGTGTGTTGCCCTGAAATAAAAAAAAACACTGTTACCGGGGTACCTTAATAATTCGCGCGGTGAGTCCAGCAAATCGATCGAATTTAATAAAAAACTATGTAGTGCATTAGTGGCTGCAGATATCCCGTTAAGTAAAATTAATCACTCAGCATTTCGTAATTTTCTTGAAGAAATTTCAAAAATGCCAATACCCGACGAGTCTACACTCAGGAAAAATTATTTACCTCGTTTATACGAAGCGACCATAATAGTTATTTATATATCAAGGGAGCAAAGTGGATAATTTCCTCCCGGGCGCAAATTTGCGGCCCGACGCGCAGCGGAGGGCCGTACTTGCGCCAAGGGAGGAAATTCACTTTGCTCCCGTGATATATATATGCTTTTTTCTACGAACGAGATCATAAAAAGTCTAGAAATTCATATTTTTATCTCAATTTGTTAACGTTTGAGAGAAATTAACGTAGTGGTATGTGGTAAGTAGGTATCCTTGACGACGACATAAACAGACATAACAATTTTTACAAATTCATCAATTTTGTGCTATGTTTGATGAAAATAATGGTGAGGAGGAGCTGAATTGCACTCCACCAGACCTTTTAGAAGAAGCAACATCGGTGTCGCTAAATCTTCTCCCCCAAAAATCTAAGGAAAAATATTTGAAAGAGCACGCATTGTTCAAGAAATGGTGTGAAGAAAGGAAAGCCAACAAAACTAGTGAAAACATTGTACTTGCCTATTTTTCTGAGATCTCCAAGGTCCTTAAACCCTCATCCCTATGGGCAAAATTCTCCATGCTGAAGACGACATTGTCAGTTAAAGAAAATATTGATATCAAGTATCCTAAACTAATAGCTTTCCTTAAACGTCAGTCTGCTGGATATAAAGCAAAAAAATCGGAAACGTTTACTAGAGAAGATGTGAACAAATTTTTATCGGAAGCGCCAGATGTACAGTTTTTAATGATGAAGATTGGTTTAAAATTATAATTAAATAATAATAGGTACTTACTTGTTGTTTTTTTTTTTAGGTTGTATTAGTTATGGGAATAACCGGTGCCCTAAGATGCGACGAAATGGTGAAAATGACAGTGGATGATATTACAGACAAGGGTTCTCTTCTGATAGTCAAAATTCCTGATTCTAAAACCAGAATTCAGCGAACATTTGTAATCGATGGGCAAACAAGAAATGGAGTAAATGTTGTTGAAATATTCAGAAAATATGTCGCTCTCCGTCCAACAACAATAGATCATCGGCGTTTCTTCATTAATTACAGAAAAGGAAAATGTTCAGTTCAAGTTGTTGGAAAAAATAGTTTAGCAAAAATACCTAGTATTATAGCGAAGTTTTTGGGTAAAGAGAATAGTGAGGCTTACACGGGTCATTGCCTGCGAAGAACTTCTGCGACTCTGTTAGTTGATGCAGGAGCAAATATTCTTAGTTTGAAGAGACATGGGGGTTGGAGATCGACTTCGGTAGCAGAGGGATATATTAATGACTCAATAGCAAATAAGAAAAGAGCTTCAGAAAAAATCCTCGGAGGAGAGAATCCTGGAATACCCTCATCTTCAAGCAGAGATACAGAAACCCATGTTTGCGCTACGTTTCCTCAGACTGGGGTGTCTGTAGCTGCTACCAAGAATAATATTGCTTCAGCAAAAGACGTTCAATCAGCGATTGGATCTGAGTTTCTTTTAAATACCGCTGTAACTATACATAACGCAAATAATTGTAATTTCACAATAAATGTACATAAATAAAATGCCGCTTTATTAAAATGCGGGAGGTAAAAAATATTACCTCCCGTGGGAGACAATGGACTACTTTGCTCTCTCAAAAAGGGGAGCAAAATTACACTTCCCATGCAGTGAGTAGAAAAAATCAATTAGAAAACATATAGCGAATAACTACATATGGGTTTCCATTGACGAATCTACTGACACTACTGGAAGGTGCGTAGAAACTTCATTTCCTTCGTTTTGTTAGTAAAATTTGACTAATTAAAGACAGCAGAGAAATTTACGGATGTTTTATTTTCTATTTTGTTAGTTACATATTTAATCACAACAATATTTTTGCTTGATTAAAATATATATTTTTTTAAATAACTGTTTTGCGCTAATTGTTTGTAACCGACTAATTATGTAGTTCGATAAAATAAAAATCAAATGTTGGTTTTCAGGTACGTGGCTAACGTTATAATTGGCGTTCTAAATTCGGAGAACAATCCCAAATCCTATCTATTAGCAATGGACGTTTTCAAGAGCACCAATCATTGTTCTGTGGCACAATTGTTTAATGATTCGATGGCTATTTTGTGGCCGGACGACATACAGTACAACAAAGTACTCCTGTTCGTCACCAACGCGGCACCGTACATGATCAAGGCTGGAGCAGGCTTACAAGTTCTGTACGAAAAAATGATCCACTTAACTTGTCTTGCCCATGCAATGCATAGAGTTGCGGAAAAACTGCGGGAAATATATCCTAACGTAAACTCTATAATTTCAGATGTAAAAAAAAGTGTTTGTAAAGCTCCATATCGCATACAAATATTTAGGGAAACTGCTCAAGAAGTGCCTCTCCCACCTGAGCCTGTAATAACAAGGTGGGGTACTTGGCTTTTTGCGGCAGAATAGTATGCAACTTATTTTGATATTATTAAAGCATTTGTAAATAAACTTAATAAACACGATGCATACAAAGCGCACAGGATGCGTTTAATACTAAGGAGGTGAGGGCAGAATTATTGTTTTGTTTTGACAAATTTTGTGCGTTTAGCTAAAGTAATTCAGAAATTAGAAAGTCAGGGAAATTCATTAGATGAATCTCTTGAGCATGTAAAATTGTTAGGTGTTTCTTTGAATAAAGTAAAAGGGCCAAAGGGTTTGACTATAAAACAAAAATTTAAATCCGTTAGACAAAAATCCTGGTTTTCACTTAATTAAAAGCATAAACGATGCATTATCTGGCCAAGACATTTTAGACGAGCTAAAACATTATTCGCTTGTAGAACTAAACAATTTTAAGTCTTGCGATGTGGAACGGAGTTTCTCAAAATATAAAACAATATTTAGGGATAATAGGCATATGTTTACCTTTGAAAATTTAAAAATGTACGTAATTGTGAACTCTAATGCGCTATGTTTAGAAAATATAATTAATTAAATTATTGCATATAATTAAAATAATTTCTGTAAATAAAATGTAAATAACGCTAAACAGGTGTTTTTTTAATAATGAAAGGGCATATATTTATTCAAAATTTCTAATAGACGCATATTTCATGATTTTTAAGTGCATATTTAAGTGAATATTTCACGTTTTTATAGTGCATAAGTGCATGCATATTTCAGCATTTTTAAGTGCATACAAATCCTATACCTAGTGGTTAGTAATGATGAACGTCTATACAGCGTTTCATATATCAAACTCAGTATGGGGAAGATAGGATATTGTAAATCTTATGGTACTTTTGTGGTCAACGATGCCATTTCTCACAAGCGACGGACGGTCTAAATTTTATAATAAAATTTTACTGCCAGTAAAATCAGAAGTTCCCAAACAACATTTGATGCCGCTTATTTTTGCTAAGATTATGCAGTCGGTTTCACGTATAAAATCAATGTATAAGTTAAATCATTGTCAATAAAAGTAATTTAAAGTAATGTTTTTTAGTCAATATTATACTTTTAAAAGTGCTATTCTTGACCTACAATTTCGATTTTATTAATTCCTTTTCTAAAATCTTTGAAACAATAGTTAAGGGTGAAACGTAAAAGAACATTTATTCAGTCTTAAAAATTCGTTCATAATATACAGAATAATACAATGTAAAACTAAAAACCTAATAATAACATACATACCTGTTAAACGGAGTTTTTGCTTATTTAATTAATAATATAGTTGAACTATTTAATTAAATTAATTGCAAACTACTACCCACAAGTTTTTGTGTAATTTTATATTTTGCTTATATTGTGCCGCTGACACAAAGATCCGAGTTAAACGAGGTAATGTAATTAGTAGGAAATTAGTGGTTGGAAATACAAAATCAGGATTAATTTATGATTGACAAATAACTTTTGTCGTCGAAGTAGCATTATTCTGAAATGAGGCTATGGTTATCGAAAGGGAGACCTTTTGATGTCAATTATTGTTTGACCACCATGTACATAATATATGCTTTTCTAGAAGTCAGAGTGGATCCTTTTCTTAATATAGCTTTATTTAATTATAGGTTTCCTTTACTGGTTATATATTTTGATGAATAAACTTTTTATTTGATTGGTATGTAAATATAACGTTTATAGTTGGTGTCGTTGTAGGTCAACTGGTGGCCAAACAATTTGTGAGGCAAACCAGTTGCATATGTTTGTACATGTTGATTTTATTTTCATTCTGTTGAGTTTACGGTGTAGTTACTAATATTTAAGTTCATCAATCATCTTAAAATAGTTATTTCTTCAATTTCCGATTGCTTTCTAGAAATATAATTAATTTACGCAAATCCACCTGTTTTTCCAGACAAACGATAATTATATTTAGTATACGAAGTTACAAACTAATCTTAGCCCGTAAAAGTAAATTTTCCCTACCTCATTACCTATAGTGTGTGTTGTAGGAAATTAGTAGCTAGAGTTAAATTTCCCTACAACCATATGAAGGCATATCAAGTTCGAAGTTGTAAAGCTTTCTCGAGTGCTTAGATTATTGAATCAGTTCCGCTGCGCGGCAATTACGAGTAGCGTGTTTTCCTTCCATTTACACCATAGTTCTATCTGGTCCGCTTGTAGAATGTCGAGAATGTAGCACACAAGGATAATAATTATAGGTTAGATTCGAGACGTCATAGATTTTCTAGAGTTATCCTCTTTCGACCATATTAATCTTTACCGCCGAGTAAAAAGATAATTCACACTTCTTTTTCGTATAGCACTTCTTGCGTGCAATTCAATTTACGAGATTTTACAGAAGCATTGTGAAAATCTTTTTTTATGGGACCTGGTACTTATGTAAATTTCTTTTCTAATATCTTAAAATATCTACCCCTGAAGGAACAGTTAAGGAACTTTTGCAGGTTGGACAGTAAGATTTATTATTCTTAAGAATAAATGATTTTCCCTAAAATTCCAACTGAAATATCGTAATATGACGTTTAAATTGTGGCGTATCGTTGATATATCTGCTCTATATTCTAAATGCAAATTTTGTACATCTAACGGGTCCTCTTTATCGTATTAAGTTTCTGTTATACTTATAATATAACTTGGTTTGCAGATAGGGCTGACATATGATGGATGGGTACATTTCTCTATAAATAATATGTCAACACTTCCGTATCATTCAGTTTCTATAATATTTTAATATTGCAAATTCAGACGGTGAGAAATGAAAAAAAAGTTCTTTTACGTCTTATAGACGCTTTATTTAGAATTAGGTAAATATTTTTTACCTCTTAAGTACATATTGAAGTACGAATTCAATATTTAAAATAAAAATGTCAGCTTGGAATGCACATAAAATGATTATTTGATTTTTAATGGTAATTTGATTTTCTTTTAAAACATCTAGAAAATCGATTTTAGACTAGTCATACGTTTTGATAGAAGGTCAATCAATCAAACTACAAAAGCTGAATTTTATAAAATGCAAGTCGTGGGTGGTTGTAAGGATACAGTATGGTGGGGATTTGATATATCAGAAATACACACACCCACTTGTTTGGCTACCACGCAATTGCTTTTGATTATTCAAGGAAAATTCGGTCTTTGTAACATCCAATATAGACCATTTTACACCTAGATTATTTTATCGTAACGGGTGATTGTCAATGCTTCTCTTAGGTTTTGCTAACCGGGGGTTGTCTTTATTGCTTCAACAAATTGAGATGATTGCCTAACTTCTAGTTATTTTTAATCATCAAGATTATTCAGTTTAGAGGATTGTGACTTTCGTTATAGGAAATTAATGATGAACCCCCGATTATGTCGCAGGTTTATTTTATTATTATACGTGATTACTCCAATAAAAGTCTCTTATTGCTCCTTTGAGACTTAATTTTGATTTGATCTTTCATCTGTTGTAACCTGTATTACTTTACCACACACAGAAGTACTTACTTAATACAACTATCTATGCTTAGCTTAAATACCATCAAATGAAAACTGTCTCCCTCTTTTGAGATTAAGCGTCATATGTGAATTGGATCATCAAATTCATAGAGATATGGATATAAGAGCGCCAGCATAATTGATAAAAAAAATTAATTCAGAATCTCGTAAAAATTTACTTATTCTCATATCAATTTTTTAAATTACTACTTTCTTTAAAAAAATATAATAATCCACTCTTAAATTTTGATCAAATAAACTAATTAACGCTTCCAAAAAAAATAGAATCTAAAGAACCACCTGGTTATTTATATAAACTTAATTTAGCTTACAAACGTTACCTCAAATAACTCGTTGAAGATGGCCACTAGATGCACCATGTTATTGTGAACCTTTTCGGAGAAGGCTTCCGGTGATTCTCTTGTGTGGTTTCAAAATACTAGGGACTGCAAAAACATATTCGCCATTAACATCAAACAAACAAAGGCGAGGCTCGCAGTTTCAGCTATGGAGATCAAACAGCAAAATACGTTTTAAAATTTCAATATTCTCGAACTAAAGTGTGCATCGATTGTCTTAAACTAAGGTTCGTATCGACTTTTCCATCTACCAAACTTTCAAACAACGATTCAATGCTTTTAATAAACAAATCATTTAATTTACGCATTAAAAGGGAATTTAACTATTAAAACCAAAAATCTAATCAACCACCAAACAAACGTCTTGCATTGTTAAGAGAATTTTGCCTTTAATTTTATTGCTTGTTAACGAATTAGAACATCAGAAAGCATTTATGCCCAAATAGGGAGTATTCAAACATCGATATTTTGTAGTTGAAATACCAAACCTACTTGGCGTTGCAAATAAACATTATTAAATTTAATTTATTTTAGTATACAGGATGTCTCGAAAGAATAACCTAATAACATTTTTATCAATATACAAGAAGTTCTTAAAATAGAATAGGCAGAAAAACTGTTTGCTACACTGTACGGATACAGTTATATTTTCGAGTTTTTATAATGTGTGTGGAATTTCTAGTTAAGAGTAATGCATTTCAATAGGCGCTTATTCTATGCTGACTGAAATCCTCAACTTTTTCAATTCACAATAATTCTGATAAATCCTATCGCTATGGTCGCTTACACCAATTAATCTCAACAGTTTAGTTCTACTCTATATTGACTGAAGCAACTATTTCAGACAATTTGGAGAATTTTTATATTAAAACTAGATGAAATTCAGACGTCTGGTTAACTATTCTTATGACACCTTTCTTTCAGTAATATTTTTATGGGTTTTAATAAATACTATTTGCTTCAATTCTTAGTGGTTTTTCTGTAGAATTTTGTAATGATGCGCTCTTCAAAGATTTGAAAAACCTTCGATTATATATGCTTGTAGTTGCTCATATATTGTTCCAAGCATTTTCCATTTCTGTTTGCTGACATCTAATATCTTGGGCTTTTATGGTCGACTTTAAAACATAGTCCACCCAATTAATTAGTGCATCCTATCTGTTTGTAACACTTAGCCTAGAAGCTCCTTAGATGCTGTTACAAGTTTCTTGTCTTCTCTCAATGAGATTTCACAATGTACACCTTAACCTACAAGTTTTGTTAAAAGGCTTTTCCTCACTACGTTTACAAGGTTGTAAACGTAGTTTACCTTACTTGGAGGTATTACATTTTAAAACCTTTTGTTGACTAACTCACATTATATGGGAATTTCTCAATTTAGAACTATTTATTGATTTGTTTTTCCTTTACTGTAGGCAACTATCACAGTTTCCTGAAAAACTTCTTGAAGAAAAATGTAGTTGTCTTCCATACACTTTGTGAAATTGTGTGAAATCTTCATCCAGGATTTTAAATGTGGAAAGCTATAATATTTTCCGGTGCGTTTTAGTTAGTTTATGGTTCTACATAGATAAATTTATATTTTAATTTAAAGGTATTTCCTAAACTAAAAAAAATACTAACACAATTTGTTACAATCCATTCCTTGCTTTTGTAAGAATTTTACTGCTTGCCAAATCCAACAGACAAAATCGTACAGTTTCATAAAAAACCTCGTTTGATTAAACTAAAGATGAAGACCAACTATTTGGGAGACCTTGGTTTATTTTGAAAACCTTTTAATTGATTGTAGAACTTTCTGTAGGTTTCTTCCGTTAATTTCTGGACATTTCCTCGCTTTTCGCCGTTGTAAACAACGGACTGAAACATTTAGAAAACAAACATTTAAACTAACCAGTTTATGACTGTTAACTCGGACTGGCTACAAAGGAACTTCATTAATACCACAAGAAAGACAGACGGCACCTTTAGTTTTTCATTACTATTACTTCTCGTTAACCGTTAACCTACTATGGTAATTGTAACTTTTTTTGTCTCATACGTTTTCGGTTATCTGATTAATAAACAAAACTTTTGTGTTGCCGCTTAATAGAACATTTGCATTGTTGCATGATTTCTCTAATGCTACCTTTTATGCAGAAAAAGAATGCGTAAGTACTATTGAATTAGTAGGAATACTGTAAGTAGGAGTAAAATTAGAACTCAGTTTCCTTGTACGTATCGTGCGAAGTGATTGATTATTACTTATGACTTATTACTAAATATAGTTTATAGATATATTTTGATTGTATGCGAACTGATAATTTATTAACTACGATATATTGATTGATTTATATTGGTTTTTACATCATAGTTTCTGTGTATAAACAAAACTCTAGCTTTTTGTTTCTTTTGTGAACTGTTGTGTTCATTTCTATTTTGCTTATATGCTCAGTTGAACGGTGGCTGTTCATTTTGTTGTAGACGTTCGCCGAACCCAAATAATTACGATTCAGGTTATCGTTTTGTTTTATAAATTTAAATATAGTGGGATTCCCTATTGACACCACGAGCTAGCCTGTAGGGGACTTTCCGTTGTCTTCATCCACATCAGTCTCCAAAATGGCAAGAAACAACGAACAAAAAGCAAATAGTTTTGCGATTCGTTTAGAAAAAATATTTCAGCCAAATGAAGAACAAGACGTACCAAATTGGGACGAGCCAATCTAAGAAGAAGATGAGATCAGACTTGCTTCACCTAAGGAAGTAATGGCTGAAATCAAAGACAACGTCATTGCGACAAAAGCTCTAGGGTTCGATTTAATAACTGGTGAAGTGTTAAAGCAGTTATCACGGAAAGCTATAGTTAAGCCTACTTACCTAATAAACGCTGCCTTTAGATTAAACTACGTGCCTAGGTTTTGGAAAGTCGCAGAGGTGATTATGATTCCTAAACCTGATAAACTACCCCATGAAGCTTCATCTTACAAACCTATATCTTTCCTCTTATCAAACCTATATTATTCCAGTTTTAGATCATAACTCAAGTGATGACTGATCCTATAGTGGCCCAAAAGTGATGGAAAGAACATGATGAAAGAAATAAGAAAATTACAGAATCTAAATTTGAAGATAATGTTAATAACAGACCATTCCACCAGTAATTCCAACTTTCCAGACTTTCGAAGTATCAGAGATTCATAATATATGTATAGGATTTATAGTTTTGGCTATTCAATGTTTTTGAACTGGGGGTTCTAGATTTCAGTTCAGAAAGTTTTAAATATCAAGTTTTAAAATTTAATATTTTCAGTATCTCACTTCTGCGGTTTGTAATGAAAGAATTAAGTGTTAAAGATTCAGATATTCTCTTAGTCTCAACTCACGCAGTCTCATTTTTCAACTAAATTAACTGAATTTTACGGCCCGAAAGGATGTTGTTTAACACTATAACTGTACACTCGAAAGAGGCTTGGCATTGTTTACTAATCTCATCCTTAGGTATGTGTCTGTGAAGTTTTGAGAAAATATTAAATATTTAAAAGTGGAAGTTTTTCAGTTGCAGTTAGTGTACTTGCACTAAAAATTCCGAACTATCAACTAAATAGGTATCAGTGTTTTAACGTTTGATATTCTATTTTAAAGTAGCAGATATTCTGTAATTCATAATTTTTTACACTTAATAGAACATTAATATGAGTCTGAAAAGTTTCTACTTTCAAATATAATGATTTTCTGTAATTTTGAAATGTTATTTTAGTAAAGCCATACAATTACATTTATTTATGTATAGGAGATACATTTCAGATTCATTGAGAGACACCCTTTATTATAAAGAGTTGCAGTTTCGCAAGCTTTTCTAAATTTTAGAAAAGAATTGTTGATAATCCATTGAGAGAATGAATATTTTAAATCACATTTAAAAATGTGGGCATCGTGTCGGTAAAAACTGAAAATTCAGTATTTTGGTGAAGTTGTCTATGTCACAGAATGAACTTCAAACACATAAACCTTTGAAACAGCAAACATCCAGACAAGGTTATTTTTTGTAAATTTGTTCAACTGTCAACATTTTTATTGTTGCTGTTAAAGAGAGGCATGAACAAAGGTTTTCGTAAAAATAGAGATCACAATAACTCTGTTTACAATTGAGCTCTCTTGTCACCAACACTTTTTTTTTGCTGAAACCGGTTTTAAATGAAAACTGTATGCTCGTATGTGTCATTACGTAGGAGTCAGTTCTAATTAATTTTAGCTATTCACTACGATTAGATTTTTAAGAATCAAATAAAATCTCATAAAGTATGGAGGACAGTTGTAATTAAATGAGAATGACAGAACCGTTTTACATAAGTTATTTGAGTACTAAAAGCTCGCTTCCTTTTTAGCTTGTAACAAAAATCAATCTGTTTCAATCATTAATTAAACGGAAGTACTGACATAATTCTTGAACGAAATGCCTTTGTAATAATATTGGTTTCGGGGTTTTTATTTTATATACAGTATGTCCCCGGATTGAGTTCACAATAGGTGAGATGGACCAGAAATTTTCGAATTGGAATTTCGTATTTTGGGATTCCGCCCTGCTTGGTCTGAAACTTATTTTTAGTTGACTTTCGATTTGTTAAAATCAAGTAGGCCTTTGCAGTTGAGCAAAAATCCGTTATTTGTCAATTTCGTTTCAGGTAAAGTACCTTTTTCGTTCATACTACGCCAAAGTGTCACTAAGAAAAGTTGTTCAGAATGAAAAGTTATGGCGTTATGCAGACTTTCAGAATAATCGGCCTACTTTGATAAAATCCGCTTTTGTTTTGTATTGTATGAACAAACAATCGCGTCGTAGTAAAGCAAACAATTTACTGTTATTACATTAGATACTCGTCAAAACTTTGAAGTATGAAGTATGAAGTATGAAGTAATAAAAGAGATCTATTTACAAAAAATGTGCATTTTGTGTGCATACCACCCCGTATCATTCGTAGGTGCACCCGCACTCAAATAATTACAATTAACTTATACTTCCGTAAAAGCTGGTAAATCTGGAGAATCACTGAACAGATTTTAATTCCGGTTTCACCATTCGATAGCGTGTTTCATGGAGAATGTTTTTTCATATAAAGATTGTTCAGAGGGTCTTTTAAGGAGCTTTGCTATTTTGAGAAATAGAAATAATTACATATGTAGTTTTGCTTCAAATAATCACTCAAACGATACTAGGTTTATTAGAATGCATGTGGAAGCAGTTTAGTTATTATTTATATATGTTTTTAATTAATTATTAGTCTTTTTAAAGTCAGAGATTAACTTTTGCCTGTCTCGTTCAAACGTGAAAAACTGACGAAAAAAACATTCTTCTAACCAGAAATTTCATTCGAGTTTACTTTTTTATTAGTAAAACTAAAATAATATTACTATGTAAACACTAAAAAACAAAGAAATCTCGCTAGAATATAAATAAATTATACGCTTCGAGAGTAGTAAAAAATGACAACGTTGCCTTAAATTGGTACCAGTATTTCGTTTGTTCTGATGAAAACAAATTAATGCACTAAATGACGGTGACTCAAGTCTTGAGGTTATCTTTGCAAATATATGTATAGTATAAAACACTACTTATGTATTTATTCAGATTTATTTGAAACGTGACATTAAAAAATGTCAGAATTATGTATCTGTTTATTTAATACAACAGATTTTGTTTTCGAGATGTAAATTACGAGCGGCCAGTGATGCTGCATGTAGCTATAAAAAGCATTTAAGCTTCCCGCTCGTTTGTCGCAATGTGACGTTGTTGCTTTGCGAGCTATATCAAGCATTCAATCGACACATTCTTCGTATTAATTTTTTTCACAAAACTATCTTCGTAACAAATTTAAAACTTTAACGTCACAATCTTACATCGTTTTTACGTGTAATGTTTTGATGTGAAATTTTTTTGAAGTTATCATAATGAATATATTGAGGTGATATTTATGATAAAATAAAATATAATAATTTTTGCCTCACGATGACAGTGTCATAAAATATCTGCGGTGAAATTTAATAAAATAAAATAAAATAATAACCCAATATTTTTCCTTTTTCCCAATTGGCTAACTCAGGTTTAAATCGATACAGCATAAGATAATCCTGTAATGGTAATTGTGAGGATCTGTGGGTATCGGTGTTGTTGGAAAATCATAAAAAATTGTACTTGTGTTGTGTTTATGTACCTCCATATGCTAGCCCTGAAAATATGATGTCGCATATGAATCAGCTAACTGAAATCATAATTCAAATGATATTTATTTAATAGTTGGCGATTATAGTCTCCCTAATTTAGAATGGCGTTTTTGCTACAACACCAACAGCTACGAACCCCAGAATGTTAATAGTGTCTTGTCTGAAGTTTTTGTTGAAAGTTTTTCCTCTTGTGAACTCTTTCAGTTTAATGCTGTAAAAAAATGTTAATGATAGAATTCTATATTTAGTAATATCTACCACACAGCAGGTAACTGTAAGCGCATGTGATACACCTCTTTTAACGGAGGATCAGCACCACAGATCAATCGAGATATTCTTACAATTACCGATATTGGTAAGGAAAACATCTTTTTCGTTTGAAAAACGTAATTTCTATGCTGCCGATTACGCCAAAATTAATGAAAAAATAAGTTCTATGAATTGGGATAAACTATTGTGTAATATGAATACAGAAAATGCTGTTTTAACATTTTATGAATCTATAAACAACATAATTTCTTCAATTGTTCCATTAAAACGAATAAAAAAAATAGATTCCCATGCTGGTTTTCAGCTCCCACCATAAAGGTTATGAAGGAAAAGGATAAATTTCATAATAAATGGAAGGTGTATCGTAGAAATATCGATTACTTAACTTTTTCATTACTAAAACAATGCATAAAAAACGATTATAAAAACTATTTAATCAAAATTGAAAATAAAGTATCAATCAATATTAAGCCTTTTTGGACATTTGTAGCAAATAATCGAAAATCTGATTCCATTCCTCACATACTAACTTACAATAATGAAAGTGCAAATGATGTAAAACAAATAAGTAATTTATTCACAAAATATTTCAAATCCGTTTACGAACCGAATGATACTCCAGTTCATCCATCACTTCTCTTTAATGATAATATTACTTCATCCATTCTAATTAATCATATTACTCGAACTCAAATAATTCATGCAATAAATAAATTAGATGTAAATAAAAGTGCAGGACCTGACGGAGTACCTCCCGTATTTATAAAAAATTGCTGTGAATCTTTAATCGAATCTTTATTCCTAATATTTAATAAATCGCTACGTGAGGGCGTGTTCCCACTATGTTGGAAAAAAGCGCGCATTACTCCAGTTTTCAAATCAGGAGATAAATCTAAAGCAGAAAACTATCGACCAATTTCTATATTATCTACAATAAGTAAAGTATTTGAAGCTATTATTTATAAAGAATTATTCTTCCATGTTAAAGATCAAATATTCGAACAGCAGCATGGTTTTTATAATGGTAGATCGGTGATTACAAATCTCTTACCCTTTGTACAATATATTTCTGAATTCTTAGATAACAGAATACAAGTTGATGCCGTGTATACCGATTTCTCGAAAGCATTTGATAAAGTTCATCACCCTACATTAATCGTGAAACTCGAGAAATTTGGTATTCATGGTAATCTTTTACTTTGGATGATTTCATACATATCTAACAGATCTCAGTTTGTCTCAATTAGAAATTCACAATCCGACCTCATAGAAGTAACGTCCGGAGTTCCGCAAGGATCTCATCTAGGGCCACTACTTTTCTTAATTTTCATTAATGATATATCTTCTTGTTTTCTACATTCTGAATTTCAACTATATGCCGATGATCTAAAAATTTTCAAATCGGTAACTTTTCATCAAAATCGTATGCTTTTGCAACGTGATTTGAATGCTCTAAATAACTACTGTGAGATTAACAAGCTATCTCTAAATTTAAATAAATGTATTCAAATTACGTTTAGCAGAAGTGGTAACACTGAACCTTTTGAGTACTCCATTGGTAATCACAAACTCTTAGTTGTTAATGAAATTCGTGATCTGGGTGTAATCATTGATTCGAAATTATCTTTTGAAACCCATGTTGATTATATTACCTGTAAAGCTCTTAGAAATCTAGGTTTCATGTTTCGCGTTATGGTTAACTTCAAGAATATTGCTTTCTTCAAGGCTTTATATTTCTCTTTAGTTAGAAGTCATTTGGAATATGCCTCTGTAGTGTGGAATCCTTTTTATAAAAAGTACATCGATCGTATTGCGAAAATACAGATTAAATTTATCAACAGACTTAACTTTAAATTCAACAAGTCGTTCTATTTCAAACCTTATTCTGACAACTTGAAGAAATATGGTTTATGTAATCTTGTAAATAGGCGAATATTGTTGAACTTAATATCGTGTAATTGTATATCCCTTATAAACTTAAATGTTAAATATTATACTACGCGCTCTGAAGCACTGTTTAGAATCGATACTACAAATACCCTGTCTCATATGAATTCACCTGTAAATAGGGCATTAAGATCATACAATGTCCTGGCTGCCGAAATAGATCTTTTTTCTTCCTCACCTATAAACTTTAAAACCAAAGTTTTATTTTTATTAAATAATTCAGAAATTTGAATTTTTCGTTGGATCTGATTGGGCATTTCAGTGTTTATTTGTATTTACATTTGTATTTTGTTATTATTATAGTAATTTAGGAACACTATTTTATCTATAGCATTACTGATATTATGGTTAATTTTCTGTTTCTGTCTAAATGTTTAGTTTACTTAAGATAATTTCGTGGCGTCCTGTAATTGGAACTCTATTAGTAGTTCTGTTGGACGCCCTATTACTGTAAAATAAAAATAAAATAAAATAAATGAAATAATAAAATCTTATTAATTCTTATACCTGGAAGAAAAGAACTTACTATCAAGATACTTGGACTTTCGCAACTGGACAACAGCAAGCTAAACTCTATATGTGAAAAGAAAAAGAAATGGATGCTTGTATACACATCAAATAAACACATAGATAAATTGAAAACACAGTCTTTATTTTTATTAATGAGAATAATAAAAATCTAATTCAAGAAAAATAAAAGAAAAATTATTCAGAACAGAACAATAAAATAAATTAGGAAATTCTTCCCTGAGCTTGCTCAAATGTGTTAATTAGTCGTTATTAACCTGACATAGGGCTATAACAGTTCTCCATTTAAGCAAACTGACATCAATCAATGTTATTAAGGTCCAAGTGTACCCAGAAACGAGTGTTATTTGTTTCATAAATAATATAATAATGTGATAACTTTGGTTTTAAGTTAATAGTCTAGGATCGTTAAAAACTTGCTTACCTAACTTGGTTCGGAAAAAAAATTTGTATTTAAATTATTTCACATGTTATACGTGAAAAATTAATTTTAGAAAAACTGTACATTCAAAATTAACCAAAATAATACCACTTATATTTCATAGTATTTGAACTATTTTCCCATAATTCTAAGAAAATCGCATGTCTAGCGACTAAATTATTGCCAAAAAACCTGCTTTTTGCCAAAAAAAACCTGCTTTTTTTGGCAAAAAGGAGGTACTAGTTTAGTCCCTAGACATACGATTTTCTTAAAATTTTGGGAAAATAGTTCAAATACTATGAAACTTAAGTGGTATTATTTTGATTAATTTTGAATGTACAGTTTCTCCAAAATTAATTTTTTACGTATAACATGTGAAATAATTTAATTAAAAAATTTTTTTTTCCAAAACAAGTTAGGTAAGTAAGTTTTTAACATTCCTCGACTATTAACTTAAAACCAAAGTTATCACATTATTATATTATTTATTAAACAAACAACACCCGTTTTTTGGGTACACTTCGACCTTAATTAAAATACTTACAAATGTTAAAATAAATTTAACTTATGATAATTAGATTTTAATAAAGAACTATAAATTGTTTTATTCGTAAGAATTTTATTATTTAAAAACCTTTAAAATGAGAAAGATGAATTCTGAAATTATTCAGATTGTCTTTATAATTTTTGTTATTGAAAAATTAAATCAAAACCTTTTATTTTGACCAACCTTGTATATAAAGTACGTTGAGATCCACTTCAATGTTATTTAAAATTGGTAGTACTGCTTTAAATTCTGTCAGCTGTCTTTATAAATGTAAATCCATCGATTATTCAATACGATAATGGAAATAAATCTTCTTGAATTTATTTTAAAAATAACTCGTTCACAATTCCATATAATTGTAGAATAACTAGTATAAATCTTCTTTAATTTACAGTGTTCAGGTAATTATTCCCTAAACTTTGTTGAATTTTCTTTGTCGACATCCAACCATATGATTAATACTTTTAACCTCACTTAATTTACTGATTTTTGGTCTCAAGTCGAGCGTGAGTTTTCTCAAAGCATTTTATCGACTGACTTTGTTAATTTTTGCTGGGCTTTATATATGATTTGGCGAAACAAATGAAGATTATGTCAATTTTTCGAAACATCCGCCTCTCGAATGTTTTTCATGACGTCACTTTACAAACACAGCTGATAATAATTAACACTAATCTTAATTCTAAAAAGATAGGACTGTAGCTGGCAAAATAACGATTAAAACAATATAAGACACCTATATTCTACAGTTTACCATAACTGAAATAATTAACAAAAACGATTGGCGATGAACAAATCTCATTAGGACTTAATTATACACACAACTCATTAAATCCAGCTTTATCCTTTACAAAATGAATACATAACTGCTATATGTAACTGATACATATAAAAGTCACACAAGAACATCTTTACAATAGAAGAAAAACATACATACAAATTCCTCTCTTCGGTTTGATAGACCCAATGATGCTTATACAGAATCCATCATCAAAATCAACTTAAATGAAGTCAAATTATAGTCAACTTGTCCAGCATACAGTCCTTCAAGTGTTTGAGTTAAAACAATGGTGAAAAATATTGTATAAGAATCAATATTCGGAAAAATCGAAGCATATCAGCAAAGCCGAAACCTTCATTAAAATAAAGCTCTTTATTAGTATACAAGAGTTTGTAAGTTTATTGTGCTAGATTAGTCATTACAAAATTGACCTAATTTACATATTTTTAGTTAAATATTAGCCCGAAACTGAGTCAGTCTCATGGAAAACAGAAAAGTTCTTTCTATGTTATCGATCGTAGAACTTAAATTTAATCAGGAAAACTAAATCTTCCAGACAAAGGGAAAACCATCCTAATATGTGACTTGGGTTGTATAAAACATGTATTACCATGAAACAATCTAAATGATTGATATCCTTTTTATAAATCAGACTTTTTTTATACATAAAAATTTAGGTTACGTCTTCATAACATTTATCCTTCTTAATTTCTATTTTAAAAAATTGATAAATCTGTCTGTGACCTAACATGTAGCCTTTAGATTAAATAAACCTATCATCCTAGCATGTCTATCCTTTATATTATTTCATTGCATGAAATAATTATGGTTTGTGTTTACGATCATATCGTTCAATAAATTTTCAATGAGATGAATTCAAGACATCTCAGTATCAACAATTTACCATTTTGCATAAGCTCACGTGTTTTACTTTAAATGTAATTTATGCTTAAACAAACTTCCTAAATATTAAAGATTTTTCAGAAAATAATTTTTTACATTAAAATCTATCAATTGCTCTATTTTTTACATTTTTCTACGGTCACAACTTCCTTAAGAGTTAAATAATGAACAAAACGTCAAAGAGATTATGAGCAAAATTTGCAAATCAAAGACAAAATGACTTACGCTGTGAACACGGTAACAGATAAAGGCAAACTGAAACGAACGAATTGTAGGTCTCAAGAATATTTACAAAAAAGTCTCGGGTGGCATATATGTAGCACTTAAAGATTACTTACAAGATTTTTCTTCATTACTTCAAGATTTTTCTAATAATTATTTTTTCGGAAAACTCTTCTCCCCCTTGGAATGTTGTCTTACTCCGCCCCTGGATGAAACGACGATAATTTCTATATTTCCTTATCTTTAGAATTGCTTCAATTATAATCTGTGAAAGTTTGAAGCTTTTAGTTTATGCCATTCAAGATATATGCACATATAATAGTCATAATTATTTTTTAAGAAATGCCTCCCCCTGCGACCCCCTTAGATTTTTTAAGATTAAAAATACACTCATGCACCCCTTTGGGGTAACTCCCACCTGCTTGTATTTTATTTAATTTCAGCTTACTAAGTCTTCTATTTTTCGATATATTTTTTGGTTGACATCGGACATAGGAATTGGCTATTGTTATATGTTTGATTAGCAGTGGATCTCCCTTGAAAGTATTTACAATATGTAATCGCCTATCTTTGGATCTAAGATAGTTATAGCAAATTTGTCAACAATAAAAATTAGATAGCACAAGCATGGCTAGCTGAAACGGTTTTAGATAACATTGAAAACATATTTATGTAAGTAAACAGATAATTGTACTGATAAACTATTTGACTTCATAGAGAGTTAATAAGAAGTCATCTATAACAGCTACAATGGTGTAACCTTGAAACTTAATAAAAATATACGAGATATCATTTTAAAATTATTTTATTGCATTGCAAATTGCACTTAACGAATTAAGGGTAATGCTGAAATTAAAGCAAACTGTTGTAGTTATTACAGTACGTTTTATTGTACCTGACCTTAACCAGGTAAATGTTCATTCGTAAATGAACAACCTAATGAATTTCCATCTCTGCTACTGAAATAAATTATTATTTCATCTAGAATTCGAGTTTGATAAATGAAAGAGTACAACTCCATTCAAAGTATTAATTAAGGAACCCACAGTAATGTAAGTCAGTTAGTATTAGAGAATTAATAGAACTTCGAAAACAACACTAATAAAACAAGTAGGTATGCCACAAAATCCAATTACTAATCGACCTTCTTGAAACTCGAAGAAACTGCTAACTTGCATTTACTAGTACTCGAAACCTAAACTAACGACAAACTCCAGCAGGAATAATCAAAATAGAACTTTCTATCTTGTTATGAAGCTATTACATTTCAATTGTTTATGCATTTCTAGTAACATATATTATATGGAATTAATTAAGTTTAAAGTAATATTTGAATATTGAAACACTTGACATTTATACTATTTGAATAACTTTGTTAATTAATTTGGCTTTTGCTTTCTTCCAGGTAAGAACGTCAACAAAACTGTTTATGAGGTTAAAAGGAAACTTTATCAGTAAGTAAAACTTTTGCTAAAGATTTTTTATAATGACTGATCCTATTATGATAGGATTTTTATTATAATGGTTGTAGTTGCACATACTTAAAATCAATAATCATAACATACATTATTATAATTCTATTAGTACTCAGTGCTATAACTTTATACTTGCTAGGAATTTGAGAATAATTGGTATACACGTATAATTTATTATAAATTATTATAGAGAAGTTTATCAATACGCGCAAATCAGAAGTGCATGTAATTTACAGTAGTGTTAAAAAAATTGTAGTTCTTAAACCCTTATTATTAGGTACCCTTAACTTGTTAGGTACAGAATTCATTCAATAACAGTATAATTTTTGTTAACAGCTTATCTGCTGCATGTGTATATAACAAATTTAAATAATTATCAGTTTTTTCGTAGATCAGTTTTCTCAGTTTATAAACTTAAAATTAGATCATCACAAAGATCATTTTTTAATGTTGCTAATAAGTTTAAATATAAAGCAGTAGGAACAGCAGATATATCGAAAAATATGTTTTCTTCCACCTCTCGCAGATTCGAATAGTACATATAATACTGTAATGTAATTTGCGTTTATCATTAATAATTATAAAGAATTTACTATAAAATGATTCAAGTTCGAGTTGATTTTATTGATTTGGTACATGTACATAATAATAATTTGGTTAAGGAAAGTATTTTGGGTTGATAGAATTTTCACTTGCAGTTACATCTGAAAGAAGGAAAATGTATTAATCTAGTAAAATTATAAAACATTACATATCTCATTGACAATAATATAACAATACAAAAGTAGCCTTGACTACGGTTATTAAAAAAACCAACACCTGTCTTGAAATGCAGTTACATGGTTGACTATAATTATTATAACATCAAGATAATGACCAAAGACAAGCTATTTTAAATTGAAAGACTAACAACAGTAAAATATGAAAAATAATTGCTTTCAGAAATAATGGTGAGTTACCAAGAGGGTAGTTTTTCCTGTAAAGACATGTTTAAAAAGCAAGAATAATAAAATTTCAATAGATTCTCAAGTGTAAAAGGCGTATATTTATTTCAAATATAAGAAAAGAAAATTTAAAAGAAGAAAGATAAAACGTAACATTAGACCAGAGAGCATTAAAGGTGAAGTTCCATTCGATTAGACCTGCTAGACCGAAGAAACCGAGACCCGAGAAAATAAGAAACAAATAAAGTTTATTCTTAAACATTGTTTAAGAAGTAGCGAAAAAGGTATTTTAGTTAGGTGCGATTTACCTCAACTTTTAGCTGCGACTGAGCATCCCACCCCGAGGGGAGTTCCAGAGTCCAGAAGCAGTAGGCAGATTCTAGCGTGGTGATTTACCAGACAGCAGACTGAAAAAGGGGAAACATAAGTGAATCAAAATGCAAGGTTTGTGACAAATATAAAAAGTGTACATAAAAGCATAATAAGAGAAAAAGTGAATTCATTTTAAGCTTAGTTTAGTTAAGGTTAAAAAAACTCACCATAATCCTTAGTAGGTTTGTTTGTAAACCTGCAAGTGATAAGCCATATAACCTAAAAATAATAAAAGTTTACTATAATTTTCAAATATTAAAAACGAAATCAAAACTTACTTGATCGACTCATCACAATTGTGCTATTCACGTTTTGGGATTATGTTAGGAACCAAACGTCAAAATTGACATTTCAAGTTGATCAGAAATTTCACATTTAACCAAACCAACATCAAAGAAAGGTGAGCATACCTTTTGATAAAATCTCATTTCATCAAAACCAAGAATTTTCTCATAAAAAATTGTATAATAATTAATAATAAAGTTATAAAATTATTTACAATCATAAAGGGCCAGTGTACAATATTTTTTGCATATTGATTATGATAGTTGACTATTTTTAACGAAAAATCGTAATCAAAGTAGCATTTTTTTAAATTATGTTGGTAAAAAACAAACTTCAATCTCCTCGGAGATTATTGTCAAAGAATACTGTTTTTCCGATTTTTCTAAAATTTTGCATAAATGGATAAATTCTAGGACAAATTTCTCAACTTACGATATGCAAAAAAATATTGTGTACAACACGCTATTAAAGTCTCTTTTTTTCACACATTTGCTTGATAAATTCGGGCTTCACCCTCGTTAATCAAAACTGCAAATTCTTGAAAAAAAAGTATGACTTTCATAACTAGTTGTACTATATACTATTCTATGTAAGTGCAGATCAATGAATAAAATAAAAATTCCTATCCTTCATAATTAAAAGTCTGCAACATTACAATACCGACTTGGCACAATTCATTTTCAAATATATTAAATAAAGACCATACAATTATATGATGAGTGTGTATTCAGGGTACAACTGGCCTATTATAGTATAACATTTATTTTGTAAATTTTCGAACCCATTTGGCTCATTTTCAAGCTGAATACTTAATAAAACACACAACAAGCAATTTGCAAAAATATAATAGGTTAATGATGTTTCTGAAAATAGAAAATTTTAAATTGCGTGAAAAACAGTTTTTGCTAAATTATTTTCTTTTATGTGAATATCGGGTTATTACAAAGAGCAATTAATAACTAAAAATTTACAACTAACAATTAATATGTAACTCGTTTATACAACAATTATAAATTAATAATTAAGCATGGGTATACGGTCATATGTTCGCAATAGGGTAATTCCATTCGAAATCGATCACTAAAATCGAAACTAAAAATTATCATAACTGCTTGCACGTCTTTAAAGAAATATAAATATCTCGAAAAGTATTTATCCTAGAACAAATATTTTTTTATGTATTGCTCACAAGAAGACGGGCTTTTTGGACGACCTAATAACTTTTTATTTACAAACGTATTTTTATTTTTTTCTAAACGAAATATTTTAAAAATGCAGAAAAATCGGTGTGG
The DNA here is from genome assembly GCA_929113105.1 of Agrypnus murinus. NCBI lineage: Eukaryota > Metazoa > Arthropoda > Insecta > Coleoptera > Elateridae > Agrypnus > Agrypnus murinus. Next base: position 158,461,674 of record OV816025.1, read on the forward strand.
TCGCATTTTTAAAAGTCTGAAAAATATTGTACAGATTCTTTGAACATTTCTGTATTTAAATGCCAAATGGCAAGCTGGACGTTTTAATAGTTTTGGTAGGACAAATTTTCAAAGACTGAGTTGCGGATAGCCGACGCAGCATTGTTCACGGCCAGCCGGCGCAAACCGCATTCGCTACCTTCTAGTTAGTAACAATACGGTCCATAATCCTAGCGGTCTGTCTTAACTAGTGTACATAAGATAAATATATATCTGTGTAGATATGATTATACCTAGTGATTAGTTTTAGTAAGTTAATTACTTATAAATTAATTAAATGTTGATATAATATGGAAAAATTATTTATCTCGGACCAGGAATCGAACCTGGGATCTTCTGCTATCCGGGCAGATGCTCTACCGCTGAGCTATCCAAGAACTGATTGCTGGGGAAATAACAATTTTTCCATATAAGTTGTTTTATGCATAAACACATGAAATGAATTAATGTGTAAATACACGAAGAGAACTAATTATATTTTGTTGTAGAAAAGTAGGAAGACGCTATTTTGCGACGTTTAACCTACAATCACAACGAATTAGATTTATAACTTTGAATGAATGCCATATAAGCAGAGTAATAATAGTAATTGATTTGTAATAGCGTATGTAAGCCGCCAAGAGTAAATTTAAATTAATTAAATGTTGATATAATATGGAAAAATTATTTATCTCGGACCAGGAATCGAACCTGGGATCTTCTGCTATCCGGGCAGATGCTCTACCGCTGAGCTATCCAAGAACTAGCAGAAGATCCCAGGTTCGATTCCTGGTCCGAGATAAATAATTTTTCCATATTATATCAACATTTAATTAATTTAAATTTACTCTTGGCGGCTTACATACGCTATTACAAATCAATTACTATTATTACTCTGCTTATATGGCATTCATTCAAAGTTATAAATCTAATTCGTTGTGATTGTAGGTTAAACGTCGCAAAATAGCGTCTTCCTACTTTTCTACAACAAAATATAATTAGTTCTCTTCGTGTATTTACACATTAATTCATTTCATGTGTTTATGCATAAAACAACTTATATGGAAAAATTGTTATTTCCCCAGCAATCAGTTCTTGGATAGCTCAGCGGTAGAGCATCTGCCCGGATAGCAGAAGATCCCAGGTTCGATTCCTGGTCCGAGATAAATAATTTTTCCATATTATATCAACATTTAATTAATTTAAATTTACTCTTGGCGGCTTACATACGCTATTACAAATCAATTACTATTATTAATTACTTATGTTTTTATTATTTATATAATTACTTATGTATTTAAATCGATTTCTTCGGGTGTGATACATACAGTATTTTTCTTGCGGCTGTCAAAGATCCTAAAATATAACGCAACAGCTTTTTTAGTTTAAGTTTTAAGGTCTGTTGGGGTAATTGGGCCATAGCTTTACAATTATCTTACTTTAAACTCTCATTTCACACTCTTATTTAACATTTTTATCATGAAGTATAAGTTGAGGACTTTTTTTATAATAACTTTAATATATTTTCCAAAAAATAAAGTAAAAGTAAAGCAGCTCTAATGTCAACTACTGTATTAAAAATTATTTTTAAACATGTTAGGTGGTTCCAATCACCCAATAGATTAGGGTAAATGGAACCATCGTCTATATTTTATATTCACATAACTTTAGAATATGCTCTGGCTAACTGAAACGCTTTAAGGATATTAATTAAAATGTCCCCAAAAAATTAGGGCTGTAGTAGGAATGGTTCAGGAATTATCATAGCTAAATCAGAAGAGTGTATAGGCTATAGTCGATAAAAATTCACATAATTCTCATAGACGTTTAACGATGGTTTTATCTTTTATTAAGCAAAGTTCCAGTTACCCCATCGCTCTAATTACTGCAACTGACCTTATTAAACATTAGAACCTACAATATAGAGATCAGTAGTAGTTATTTATGGTACAAGTGAGTTAATTAAGATATTATGATAATTATTGGAGTGGATAATATCATGAACTCACGTGTGCCACAAGTTCTAATATTGAATTTGCAATAACCCGATAGTTTAGTCTGCAGTGTTTGACGGTAATAAATTTGACACTAGCCCGATGACTGGATTTTAGTAACATAATACAACGTAAGTTGATGATTGGTTGCTAGTTGTTACCTTCAATAGCACCCAATCTTGAAACAAACTAAAACTAGGCCTCGCGGAGGGCGCCAGTGAAACAAAAGAACTTTTGTCGGACTAAAAATACAATAAAAATTGTCATACTTACTTTATCATAGATACTCAAAATATTCGCCACAGCTTGAGATTTAGCTCTCTCTTACAAATTTAGTATTCAGGTCGTAGGTATTGGTTCCACAGTTGTATAAATTGTGAAAAGGAGTAGATAAAGGTTTCAGAAAGCACATAATAAGTCAAAAAGGGCGCCATCTAATTATGAAGCTTAAAAGTGTTTATTATATATAAACAACCAATGATGTTAATTGAATAAGCTTAAAAAAATATTAAATTCACTAACCAGAAAATGAATTAAATATTAGATTGAAAACAAAAAGATTTTGTTTATGTTTTAAAATTTGGAATAAAAATGAAATAAAATGTTATAATTATATGGTTCCGTTTTTAGATCCTTAGTATAAACTGAAAATATTTATTAAACAATAAGAAAATAGATAAAAAATAACAATACACTTGAATAATAAAACACACACAACATAGGTTTATTACAAGTAAAATCAATATTCCTTTAATAACGATTAACCTCTCTAAGATAATTACATCAAAATAACTCAAGAAAGATTTACATAAAACCTTTTAATCAGCAAAAATAACCAAGAAATTTATTTAATTATTAAAGTTATGTAAACTCGACTTCGTCGAAAAAATCGACAAACAAATATCTAAAGGATATTATGCAAATTAGATTAGTCTAAATATTATCATCATTGATTATTTTAAAATTCTTTAACATTAAAGATTTGAATTTTCTAAATACTATAAAGAGCTCTCTTCCTAATGAAATATTACAACGTTCCTTGTATAAAGGATTCATAAACTTAATTGCACTAATAAACAATTTCTTGTAAAGTACGATACCTTTAATTTTTATCCAACTAAACTCGTAGAAGACAAACAAAAACAATCCATGAGAAATTGGAAAATGGCCTCTATTCCGGAGAATCGTCGTTGACATTAACTTGGTCTCGAAGTGTTGATTTTCAGGTAGCAGAATCCAAGGAAAAGATTCAATTTAATTACTGTCAACTGCGCATATGATTTCACAAATAAGTTTGATCGAGCACACATTAAACAATCCAATATTTTAAAATGTTTATAAGTTATAACGTATTTACTTTTATTTACGAAATAAAACAGTAATGTTTATCAGAAGTTTAAATGATTTTAACCATAAATAACACTTAATGCGTTTAAATTCTTCGCACGAAGTTCTAATTAACTGTATTAATTTATAGGAAAACGAGAATCTGTCTTTAAATTCTGGATCAATTTTAAGTGGTTTTTCTTTATGATAAAACTGCACTAGTCTTAAAACCAAACGAAACGAAACAATTGTTTTTAATAGTTCTTTACCATAAAATGAACCACCTTTGTTTATTCGCGATACAAAATTATAAATCTTTCAAACACGATTTAACGAGACGTAGATCCTTTCAAAACATGCACTTGGCAACAAAATATCACTAAGACTGTACTGTACTGTATTTAGAATTTATTTTAATTCTAAAGGATTAATAACAAACTGTAATTCGGTAACATTGAATAAAAATCAACCACAATTTATCAGAGCTCGATCGATAGACGTCCGCGCTCGATGCTTGAGCGGGGAACTCTCTTAAAATCATCCCTGTCGCAATACGCGCCAAGTTTTTTTAACACATGTCCCGTCGTCGCGCGGAGTGATACATGTTATTTACTCGTAAGGGAGCTTTTCAGCTAACCTTCTACAGGATTCTCGACCTAAAGAAGTAAATAATAGTACACAGAAAATAACCTTAAGATTGGTACAGAGTGACACCCAGATGTAGTCTAGCCGAAATTACTACGCGCCAACCTGACTTAAATTTCAAACACATATGGAAGACAAAGAAAAATTTGTTTTTGAGTCTTGTATTCTCGGAATATTAACAGGAGTGTTTTTAACAAATTGATGACCAAGTACTTCCCATAGTTTTCTGTATCAAGGTCTCTCACGAAGTAATGGATATTATACCAAGGCACAAGTAAACAAAATACTAAAAGACATCATTTTTATGACGCTACGTTCCCTAATTGTATCAAATGTAAAACAATCCTTTCTTGAAATGTTTTAATTTATAGGAAATATTTACATGACGAAATTCTATTTCGAATAAAGCACAGTCTTACAGGACCAAACTTCAGATTTTTAATAAGTATAAATGTAAAATTCTACATACATGAGGCCGATAGAAAATGTACCGTTACAATCTAACCCAGTAAACATCAATTTTTTAAATTTAGGATAAAAAAGAACGCATTTTATGTAAACAAAAAATGGTATTTAAGGTCTTGCATTATAATATCTTAGCGTCTTTGGCGGCCAATTAACTCGAAAAGTAGCAGGTTTTCCGAAAATGTGCTTATACGGGGGTGGTCACAGAAGTACCCGACCCAACAAAGAAAACACAAAAATTTTGGAAAAAGATTTATTTATTTTTCAACGTAATCTCCTTTCAGATCTATACACTTTTCCCAGCGGTGTTCAAAAAGTTCGATACCCTTTTTATAATAAGAACTGTCTTGCTCCTCAAAATAGCCATTAACTACTGACATCACTTCTTCATCGTTGGAAAATCTTTGACCACTAAGCCATTTTTTCAAGTTTGGGAACAGAAAATAATCCGAGGGGGCTAAATCTGGAATTCTCCAGATTTAGCCCCCTCGGATTATTGCATGAGGTAGCAATTCAAACTTTAATTGATTAATTTTGGCCATTGCAATAACGGAGTTGTGAGCTGGCGCGTTGTCGTGATGAAACAACACTTTCTTTTTAGCCAAATGCGGCCGTTTTTGCTTGATTTCTTCGCTCAAACGTTGCAATAAGTTTGCATAATACTGGCCGTTGATAGTTTTTCCTTTTTCGAGATAGTCAATAAAAATTATTCCACGCGCATCCCAAAAAACCGACGCCATAACCTTGCCTGCAGATGAAACGGTCTTCGCCTTTTTTGGAGCCGGTTCTCCCTTTTGAGTCCATTGTTTCGATTTTTCCTTTGTCTCGGGTGTGAAATGATGGACCCATGTTTCATCCATTGTTACAAAACGGCGCAAAAATTCTGCTTTGTTGCTGTGAAACTTCGCTAAACACTCAATTGAAACATTTTCACGAAACTGTTTTTGCTCGAGTGTGAGCAAACGCGGCACCCATCTTGCACACAGCTTTCTCATGTCCAAATTTTCAGATAATATGCGATGTACCGCACTTTTTGAAATGCCCGTAATGTCTGCTAGCTTGCGCACTTTCAGTCGACGATCATCAAGTACCGCTTTGTGGATTTTCTTCACCATTTCTGGAGTCGTCACCTCATTTGGTCGACCACTGCGATGCTCGTCTTGGCAGCTCGTACGGCCTCGTTTAAACTCAGCTACCCAAAATTTAACTGTTGTAAACTAAGGAGCAGACTCACCCAGAGTAGAATCCAGTTCAGCTTTTATATTGGTTGGGCTGAGGCCTTTCAAATAAAAGTATTGTATCACATAACGATGACCAATTTTCTCCATTTTCACAAATTCACTGACAACGTTCACTATTGATGGCTGCCAAACAAATACTGAACAACGTGGCGCTTTCAAACTTGAAACATATGCTTTGTAGAATGCGTACTTTCCAATACAGTGATATTTTCAAACAACTACCGCCGCCTCTTGGTCAGGTCGGGTACTTCTGGGACCACCCTCGTATATTGCTTATCTATAAAAATTGTTGCTTGTAAAATGTAATACAAAAAGCTCCTATAACCTTTCTTCGTATAACTTACCGTTTTAGAGAGAAATAAGTGACATAAGTGATAAGTGTAAATTTCGAGTTATTGTACTTCTGCAAAACTGCACCCGTTTCCACACCACCGCGGAAGTTGTGCACTAGGCGGAGTTTAATGGGGAATCCCCAGTAGGCCTAATCCACTTGTTATTTAGAATGTAGAACAATTACACAGTCCCTGAAAAAATGTTCTGACCTGGGAACGTGACTATGGTATGCTGATGTATTTTTCAACGCTGAGATCGAATCCGACCTCAGAAAAGCTCATATACCCTCAAAATCTTGCCCTAGAGCCAAAAACGACTCCCAAATGGAGAAAAACACTCCTGACATGAATGACCTGAAATGATTGAAAACCGCAAATGTTTCTTTTTTGGAAAAAGATCACTGGTGTATGACTGACACGCCCTCCCCTTTGAAAGGGTAAAATCACCCCAAGATATGGTATAATTACTCCTTACATCAGAGCTACAGTAAATAAACGCACGCAAAATAAAATACATGCAAATAGAGGCAAAGAAAATGCATGCAAATAAATCTCTTCCTTTTATTTTCAAACGATCTTGCGAACTGGCTGCCTCTTATGTACTTCATTAGTCTTTCGTTTTCTTTTTCATAGACCAGCAATAATCCGCCATCATATGCGCATCCCATATTCCTTGATATCGCCGTTCCATTTCTTTCATATCTTGGTGGAACCGTTTCCCTTGTTCTTCGCTGTAATCCCCTGAATTATCTGAAAAGTAGTCAAGGTGAGAATGGAGGAAATGTAACTTCACACTCATATTACAACTTAATTTTTTATAATTCTCCAACAAACTTGTAATGATTTCTTGGTAGTATACAGGCGGACACAAATCATTGTGTCCGCACGAAAATTTTTCAGATCGTTTGAAAATAAAAGGAAGAGATATCATAAATCGAGAGACTAGAGGATTAACGGGGTTACAAAGGTAAATGAAAATGCCTTTTATTGTAAAATAAAAGATGCAAAGGTGTACTTTTTATAACAAACTATCACTCTAAAAAATTACCGGTAAATTTACCCTAAAAAATGGAGGCAACTATGTTACCTCCATTTTTTGGGGTAAATTTACTTCAAAGTGTAATTTTCATAGGAAGTGGGAAATTACAATATTAGGTTAAATTTGCATTGTAATGTTTCCTTTTTAAATAAATTTACAGATTAAAATTACGATCTCAATGTAATTTTAAATTTTAACATTAAAACACCTGTGTAAAGTTACATGACAAAGTTAATATTTCATGGCAATAGTACTTTTCAGGGTTAAAACACAAATGTGAAAATACTTCTTGAATGTAACTATGACTTGCGAAAGTACTTGCAAATTCAATCGTTCCTCTGAATATTACTTACATTGGTAAATGGATTGTATGAAATAAAATAAAATCAAAGTAATTTTTATTGAATGTATGTACTCATATAAAATATAAGACATTAACAGAACTTCTCTTAAGGGGCTTTCGGAAATATTTGGTCTCTCAAAAACATTCAGATAAAGTTTCGATTCCACCTAGAAAATTTAAAAATTATAAATTATATAAACAATTATACACGACTACCTTTCTCATTACAGTTATGCTAGTTTATTTCGAATTCTTCAAATTTTGATTCATCCTAGAAACACATTAAATTAAATATTTTTATTTTATTCGTTTAAATTTGTAATTTTAACATATACTTACCGATTATTACTTTTTAACTTCTACTATAAAATAAAATTATTCCCACCTTGGGTCATACTGCAAATATTTGCCTTTAATAAATCTGCACTACACTACAACGAAAAACAAAATATTCATGAGCAATGAACACTTCGTTCGATATCGATAGGGTACTCTCGCCGATTGCGAAACCTGTAACAAGAAATCATAAAAGAATGGTACACACCATTCCGACCATTCCCCAAAAGCCCAATTTGGACTGTTCATAATGGGTTCCTGAATTCTTTCGCGAAACGAAGGTCACCACTCATGAACTAACAAGTGCAATCAGCGAAATAGTATCACACGGTTAAAAACATATTAAGGGCAAAATTACACTATACTTGTTAAAGTTCATCTTATCTTTAATATTACACTAAAAATAAATCAAGTTATTGAGTAATAATACATTTCCAAGGAAAGATTTTCAAGTTATGTAAATTTACATTATGGATAGTGATTTTGACCAGTTAAATGTAGTAGAATTACTTATATTTGTGTAATTTTACACAATTAAAGAATATTTTACCACAAATAGTAAAACAACTATTAACGTAAAGGTAAAGTTAAATTTTACAGTAAAACTACCGCAAATAAGAGAGGAAAGTTAACTCTTTCCCAAGGTAAATTTCTACTCATTTTTTACAGTGTACTTCTTTTCATGGTAAAATATACGTACTTGTCACAATCAATCAATTTAACCTAATGCTTTTACTAGATTATTTTCAAATGCAATGTACATAGATCGAGTAATAGAGTATGTTGCATTTTAATTTAATACCACCGTATATGTAGCTGGTATTTTGGAAGTTTGCATTTTTAATCATCGGTGCGCATAAACACTCTGCGGCTTTATAAAAATATTATATTTTAAAAAATTTTGTAAAAATTTAAGTTGTTTATTAAATTTCTTTTTTTTACAAGTATACAGTTGCGATCATAATATTATAATAATCATATTATAATATTCAAAAATAAAATGTTCTTGCATACCATATAATAAACTTACATTTACATTGTAGAAAAAACTAGAATGCGAATGATCGCAACTGTACATATTTTATTAACATATGAAGTTTTACAAGTGCAAGTAATCACTAATCGTTCCGGAATAATATGCAAATCGTTATTGAATTTTGATTTATGTTTCTGAAAAACCTGCTTCTTCTGCATTTGAGATAGAACAAATAGAAAATGAGATATCTGCGTTTTCGTAAACCGTTGAAGACTCAAACACCGCTGCGTTTGCGGAAAGAAAAATGGCCGCCAAATAAAAACCAAATGTGATAAAATTAAAATAATGGTCATTTTGAACTACCACCATAGAGTTATTGCCTTAAAAAATCATCTTTTTCAAATTTATCAAGCAACCAGTGCTGAAGCACTTGATTAGAATTGATCCTGCTTTAATTTTTAATGGGTAAGACGATTAATTGGTTGCCCACCCTCCGCTGTTTGCCCGGTAAGCTCCATTGGCGCTAGTCCGATACTGTCAGCATCTATCTCGAAAGCATATCTATAAAGATCTAAAGATGCATAGTAATGGGAAGTTGGAGGCTAAGTGTCGGCTACAAAGATTCTGGAGTGAAAATAAATCCAGGATCTTTTAGTTTATCAAAAACTTTACAAGAAAATCTTGGTTTTGTAGTAACTAAAAATTCTTCGGCATACGGTAAACATGTTTCTAACATTAATAACAGTTTTCGTATTTTATATATATTTATTTGTAAAATTGAAATTAACCTTTCTATTATCTGCATCTTAGAAAATAATGTAAATTTAATAAATCTTGAGGAAGTCCTTATTAAATAATTAACCATTAAATAATCCCATACATAATAAAATCTATCAAAACCCAAGCAACCATTATTTCTTCAGATACTGAAGTATTTATTCTTCTTTTGCATCATTTTTGATAATTTTTACACAAATTGGATGGAAATATGGTTCCGCGCAGGAGGTGGAGATAAGCTTAGATACATTCCAGTACACAGACTTTTTGAAATTCATGGACATAAATCGTGTGATGTACTTCCTGCAGCCCACATTCTGACTGGATGCGACTACAGCATGTTAATTATCAAAATTTCTTGAAAAAATTAGTGTTGGAATCGTATTTACCATAAATGCTGAAGAACTTCTAATTTTAACTACACTACTTCTTGCATCTTAATCTTCTTGCAAGTTTTTTGATGATGCTAATAAAGTATGCACTTGTAAAAAAAGAAAATTTATTGTACGGAATTTTGTAAGTATGATATTAATAAAACTTTTGAAAATGTAATATTTTTATAAAGTATGTTAGCATAGAGTTTACGCGCACCGATGATTAAAAATGCAAACTTCCAAAATACCAACTACATATACAGTGCTATTAAATTAAAATGCAACATACTCTATTACTCTATCTACAGGGTGGTAGTAGATACGACGCGTTAATTTAAGAGGTGATAGAAGACATCAAAAGGAACAAAAAAGTCTTATTCAACTTTGTTCTAGAACGTACTACTTTTTAGAAAAAAATAATAAAGTTGGTAACTTTAACATCATTTTGCCGTGTTAATAATAGTACTTTAATTATGGGGCTTTGTCGGCAGATGCATCTCATCGATCACAACAACAAACCTTAATAACATTTTATCGTATCGTATGTCGTTTCTGCGTAAAATTCAATTCGTTTTACAATTAAAAATTCATTTTACTTAATTAAGAAACGTGACAACCCTGTAACGTTTTTAATAAAATTTGCTTCACATTCGCACAAAATGCTGATGTAGGAAGTTTGTTGAACTTGGAATAAAGCACTTTTTGTTTACAACCTTACAATTTAATGAAAAATATTTGGGTCAATGCCCAATCACAGCTGTGTTACTAATACCCTTTTAGAGTGAGATAATGCTGAGTTTGTTGTTTGTTGAACTGAAATAATATGAAAGTATGTTTAACTTTGTTTATCTAATAACAGTTTTTAATGATTTTATAAGAGAATATCTTGTAAAGAGAAGACTTATCTAATGTAAATTAGGTAATTAGGTTAAGGTTTGATGACGCCTTGTTTTGGCTACATTGGTAAAATCTTTAATTTTATGGTAATTAGGTGCCTTAAGCAAGTTTTTTAAAAAGATATTTTTTTAATAAAAAAACAAATATACGTCAAGAATAATAAATATAAAATGTAGGTCAATTATTGACTTATTCTTACAGTTGGTTTGTTATGAATCAGCGTGTTTTTAAGCACTTACAAATTTTGTTTACGTGGTATAGTGTAGATTACAGTTTTCGGTAACATGCAGTATTTAATTACGTTTTAGCTGTGCATTATATTTTCCGATACAAATATACTCCTACTACCTTATTATCAAGATATACTGTTTCAGTTGGCAATAAGAAAAATTCAGTTGGAAATTGGTCGACTTGGTAGTACAGTCTTATACTACCTGTTGTTAATAGTGACATTTGAGATGACGGAGATATCTTTAATAGACATAATAAATACTGAGAAGCAGCAGTCTGGTGTCACATGGAGACAATCTTGTCACTTGTACGAATCATAAAAAAGTAAATTACTTTTGTTTTCTTCCAAAGAATGTATTTTAGCACATATTTTATTACCATTGCAAGCTATGTAATGATATGAGCAAATTCCATCGACAGGTAATATCTTTCTCCTTCAGACCAAATCTTAGTTACAGGTATGTAGAACATTTTAGTGAAAGATACTACAGAAGAAGATACATTAGCAAAATCCTCTGTTGATGCACTATTATATCTGCACCTTGGCTCCTGTTATTTTTTTGTTTGACTAATCTTTTTATATTGTTTATAATATACAAATAGCCTATTATACTTCTGATTGCCATATCTTTGTCCTTATGTGGCAGAGCAGGGTGATAGTAAAATTCCTTCACCTTTTCGTAGTCTTCATTAATTTTACTTGTGTAAATAAATTTTTTTCGCATTATTGGTATCTGCAAAATTATAACCAAAACGTCGAGCCGCAACCTTAATAACAGCCTCTCTTTTTCTAGGAGAAACTTTAACGTGTGCTTTAAGACACTTTTGGAATATGTTTGGAGTTATTTTTAGTAATTCGGTTCTTTAGTAATTAATTTGGGCTTTTTCTCTTTTCTGATGTAAAAGACAGTTTTTTTTGTCTATTTGTTTGTTTTAATAGTACCTCGTATATTAATAATGATTCTATTAGGTCATCCTTTGGCAGTCACCCTGTATATTATAAATTTGATTTTCAATGTTTATTTGCAACGCCATCTAGATTTGGTATTTTTGACTGCGAAATATCGATTTGTTTCTTTGCAATAAACTAATTCTTATTGTACGTATCTTTTTTTTTCTGTTAATTAAGTTTAACTGTTTAGTTGGTAACCATCGATTTTTGGAATCCCTTTGGTTTTTCGTTTTTATTAGATTAATAATAAATCTATTATTATGTGGCTGCCGCCTTGGTTCAACCAATTAGAACGTACATGTTAACCACGAGACACACGCTTGTTTGTTCATTACAAGGAAGCTTCTTCTTTTCCTCCTTTTTTTGTGCAAACCTAGCAAACTTTGCAATTTATTTAGAAATTTCTCCTTCGTTTGGACAATTATGGTGTAATTAGTGATCAAAATGGTTTTATGAAATAATGAAAGTATTAAATCATTGTTTGGAAGTTTTGTAATTTAACGAAATTATAGTTTTTTTTGTATTACAAAGTTGCGCTTTGCCGTCCATTTTGAAACCATTCTCTTCGAATCTAAAAAGTAATATTTTTATTTAATTAATATTTCTTTCTGTTTTATTGATGTGATCAAAAAGCCTATGTTCTAAAAGATAATAGTTATTTATAGAGAAATCGATCCAGACTTTAATTCAAGTTGGCGTTTAAATCTAGTGTTCATTTTAGATAATAATTTAGCTTGATGCTTGACCTTCATAGTTGAAATTGCGAGCTTTCCCCTGTTAGTTTGGCGTTAGTAACGGATGCACTTTTGTTCCTGTTATTTATTAATAAGATTTGTTAATGCCATTAATTTGGAAGTTCTAAAGCTAAATTGAATATAAAGCATTAATATTGGTCTTACCGTCAGCAATATTTGGCACCTACTCGTGGCAACTGGAAACCTTCTCCAAATCGTTACTAACAACCAGGTGGTTTCTTTATATCTTACTTTTATGTGGAAGCGTTACTTAGTTCGTTGTATCAAAATTTAAGAGTGAATTACTAGAATTATGTGTTAGCATGTTCATAAAGTTACAATTTAAGGAAGGTCTATGATACGATAATAAATCAAGAAATCAATGTTTATAAGATTCTGAATTTAACTTTTCAAGTAAGTAACTAATAAAATTAATAACGTTCAAAGTATGAATTGCTAAGTATTTTTTAATTTAGTTGTAACATCATTATTATTAATTATAATAAGACATTATCTAAATAACAACTCAAGGCCTTCTAGTTCACTATTAATCCACTGATTGGATACAGATTTTTATGTGTAAATAAATAAATGAAATTATTGGAGTTATTTAGTTCCTTTTTTATTTTTCTTGTTTGCTATTCTGGTGTTATAAGGAAGTGAAGGAACTTGGTTTTTGCATGATTGAGATCGATTCAGGTTAAGATCTAGAACTCCGTTATTGTGGAGCATTACTGCTAATATTTTATTTGTTTAATCAATCGTGCTGGCGCCCTTCTCCTTAGCCCTATGAATCAGCTGGCTTTCCAATTCACCTACAACTGCTTTAATTTAAAAAGAGACTAGCTGTGCCTATTGTTCAGGCTAAGCCGAGGCCTAACTAGGTGTAACATAAGTATTTTTGTTTTTAAAAAATTGTACAAATTGTCGCACAATTGTGGAGTAGGCGATTTTTATATTGTTACACTGATTTCTGGGAGTCTTAGTCTTCTTCTAGCGCGTTATAATCTTTTTCACACCGATCAATGCAAAAGGCCTTAACAACTAAAGTTATGTTTGTGATTTGTCACGTGCAGGACAGTTAAACTGAAGGCCATTTACAAAATGAATTTTAAAGTTCTCCCTTTAACTTAAAGTGAATTAGAATGGAGTGCTATTGCCAAAGTACGATTGTGGAAGCCATAGTTACCGTCTGTCATAACTTTATTTAAAGTAACTTTAAAATTGATTATGAAATGGCCCTAAACTGTTATCAGTCAGCAACTATATATATATCCAAACCGCTGAATTGGCAACACCTTTTAAACAGGACTAATAATTTTGTTTGGATATAGTACATAGAAGAACGTGAATACATATCCAGAGCTTTATCGCCAATTGAAACGCATTTCTTTATCACTTATGATATCACTCATATATGAAAACTATTATAAACACTAATATTATGTCGGACGATTATTTATACATTTAATTTATTTTTTGTACATCTTACAGAAGATGTTATACCAACCTTAGCCAGAAAATATGTATTTATAAAAATTCAATTTTAATTCATTATTTTAGAAATAATCTACTACACAACGAATAAACAACATTAAACTCCATTAATTCTTTTCATGGTTACTTACACTTTTTCCTTTTAAAACTTTAAGTAAATACAGTTTTAATTTGTACTTGTTTACTTCAACACCTAGAACCAAAAGAAACAAGAAACGAAATGAGTGTTTTCGTAATGTGCGAATTGGAAATCCTAACAAAGCCTTCGTGCTTTTACGAGCTGGTACTCATTCCTCTCCCGGAAGTAGCAAACATGTTGTAATACCTTCATTCAAAATTAAACAAAGGCCACTGTAATATCCAGTTATTAAATACAACGAAAATACTTTGAAATACTTAATTCAAAGTTACGGTATTACACGAAATACATTACTAAACGAAAAATAAACAATTTCAGAGGATCTTTTATGGTATTTTTAAATAAAATATTACATTTCTTTGAACACTAATAGGTATAGTAGCATTTGCAATTTTAATAAACAATTTTAAAATATTGATTTTTGCTAACTTAAATTCAGCCGTCTTATCGTTTAAATGGAGCTTCAAAGTACTTCAAAATTCTTGTAATTCTGTATATTACCAACTTTTCAATGCATAAAATAATAAAATCTCAGGCTACTCTAAACAGAAAAGTTTGTGAAACTATGGTACAATAGGTGGTGACGCGATGGTAATGATTGGTATGATGACTACGGCAGATTAGTGTTCGCTGATTTCCGTTCCTTCTGTCACAGTAACATAAATCGTTTTGACCTCGAACCTACCGTTTGCTGAAGTCTGATACGATGCCGACGGGCAGTTCCCATAAATTTTGGAAGTTTGGGTTACAATATCGCACACTATTATGTGTTTTAGTATAAAACATGATTAATAAAATAAATTGATGGAAAAAGCATGTCATATGTTGGTATTATATATAAATTTCAATTTTGGAATTGGAATGGATAGAACGTCTTCCGTAAACTCCAACGTCTTCCAAAAGCCGAATTGTCAACTTTTATGGTATATGATAAGTTTAGAAATGTTAGTTCTTGCACGCCTTGATAAAGATAGGTAAATATAGTTTAGGAAATACCTGCAAACATTTTATATTTTATTATTTTCTAATATTAGGCTGAGACCAAAACAAAAAAATCATTAAAAATCTTTATTGTAATATCGTAACTAGAGCCATAATATGATAGATGTCAGTTAAAATAGCCTAATAACATAACTAGCATATACAGCCCGTTCGTTCTCAAACTGGAACATATTGCAATGGTCACTTTTGAGCTAAAGAGCAAATAATATGAGAAAGTTCATTCGATTATAAACTTTGGAGATTCATTGTTCATTTGAACAATGATTCCAACCAAGTCTGTGGTTCTTGGCTATCATTAAATAAAACATAAATAATGTCTTAACGTTATACTAAGATTAGAAAACTCAATATAAAATTGAAATACGATAAAGCTAGTTGGAATAGCATATCTTTATTAAAGTATAACAGTTTACAATATTAAATACAAATTAGGATGGTAGGAGGAAGGAGATCTTAGTCAAAGGTCAACCTGAAAAAGAAAATTTTGTATATTAGTTAAGGATATTAAAGGATCATATGAAAATCAAAACTGCACCTTCATAATAATAATACAAAATTGAAATTTTAAATAAAGAAATGTGTTTTTCATAACTATAGAAATATGCATTGTTATTGAAAGGGCAGTAAGAATGATCATAGAAAGGTGATATTTCTGGGGAAAATAAATATAACAAATAAAATAAATGAAATAGAGGTTTCTCAGAGAGATTAAATAATAAGTTTTTGTTTTGGAAAAAAGATTGTTGTAATTGTAAAAAGCTCTTAAAAAAGGATTAAAATTTAATAAATATTAAATGAAAGTCTAGTGTTTTATTGAAAAATGAGAGTTAAGTGTAAGAATTGAAGGAAGAAATATAAATTATTAAAATACTACTAAAAAGAAGAGAGAAGAAAATTTAGAATAAAACATAAAAGGGGGAAAAAGTTAACACAAATAAGAAGTAATAAAGAAATATATACAGAAGAGTGGAAGAACAGTATTTTTAAGTGGTTCAGGAATAAGTAAATAACCATAAGGGTGAGACAATTTAAGAAAATCATCATCAATACTTACTGAAGTGTGGAAGAATAGTAGTCAGCAGCAGTTGGAGGAGTACCAATAGGGTGAGAGGCCATTTCCAAGATTCACATAAGTTACTTACCGGAGGTGCTGAAGAAGTGTGGCCGTAATAATAGTCCTGTCAAAGAAGATAGTAACGGGTGGCTTATATGAAAGAAGTATAGAGTTGCCTATCCAGCAGGGAAATATTGAAGAGTTGGAAGGTTTGGTGGTCCATCATCATAGAGTGCAGAGGAGGAAGATTGAAAAGTGTAAGAAGCGCATGTGCTGTGAAAGTGCAGTTATAGAAGGTTTAAAAGGGAGTGGTCTATCAGTTAACCTACTTGGAAAATCATACATTGCAGATTTAACTAAAGGAAGGAATAACTGTAAGTTGACACGGTAAGATTTCTTTCTTTTAACATCCTAAACAAAAGAGGGGTAAATAAAGAGATTAAACAAATATTTATTCTATGTTATGCTTACTTGATCTTATATACTTTAA
Source organism: Agrypnus murinus (assembly GCA_929113105.1). Classification (NCBI taxonomy): domain Eukaryota; kingdom Metazoa; phylum Arthropoda; class Insecta; order Coleoptera; family Elateridae; genus Agrypnus; species Agrypnus murinus. Next base: position 158,478,536 of record OV816025.1, read on the forward strand.
TTTGGGAACTGTCATGTATGACATTGCGGGTATATGTGTCAATGGTTGTCACTAACCCCACTTTATTTAATAAAATTCAATAACCAGAAATAGGTAAAGTTTTTGGATCATTTAATAAAATAACCCAAAGTTAGATGATCGAATTAACAGTCTCGTAGTAAGAACAATAAATAAAATTAAACATTGATATATATATATATATATATATATATATATATATATATATATATATATATATATATATATATATATATATAAAACTAACCAATAACAATTAAAAAAAAGAATAAGTAAAATTATAATAACATCACAATATGCATTTAACATTATATTGAACGTTTTTGGTGATTCCTGCTCGCTAAATTCAACTACAAGAAAGATAATGGTATCAGTAGAAAGAGAAAATTATCGCGCATTAAATGATACTAATAGTTATATTAAGACTGCGATTTCTCTTTTAAAATACTAATTTAAAAGTTCACTGTTGTTAAGTATGACAGGCCGAACTCTTTAAATTATTTCATTTTAGCGTAGGATTGAATTGAATAGCCACTATTTAAACTGTTCATTACTTGAATATGTATTGATTTAGTAGAAGTATAACAAAATACAAATGCACAATGTTAATTGCCTATGATCGACTTTGAGAGTGGACACCCAGTATATGTAATGAAAGGCAACCAAAAAAACACCCAACGCAAAATCCAACAATAACAATTAGCAATTTTAGATTAGGATTCATCCGATTTGCGGCATATTTAAAACAGCATAGTTACAATGGCGTTAAGCAATGTTGGCCTGATAACGGCCGAATAGTTACGCACCGGTACAGATGGACTGGCGTGATACTGGTCCGTTAATACTCCACCGTTACCAACATTCGTCCAGCGGTGCCAGAATATATAGCCGGAATCTCTGTGTTTGCTGGGTTCGTAGTTAAGGACATATTTGTTAAACATTCCAAAGTAATCCTACTTATTCTAAATATACTGTAGTACACATCAGTGGTAGTTTTACTAGAAAGTAATATAAAGTATTTATTTTTTAGGAACATGTATATAAAGATTATTGGAAAGGTTATACATAGGTTTTTCGATACTCGTGAAGTATAACTATTTTAAGTTTAAGTTAAAGTAATAAAATATTTATAAACTGTGTGTAAAATCTTTTACTACAAATATTTAATAACAGTTTATAACCGCACTAAAAGAAAAGTTTACTCTCATCGCCAGTCTATTATCTTTACTTTGTAGGATTAGCTAGTGACGAGTAGCTTAGAAATCAATTACATCTATATCCAAGCTTCTTAAGCTTCTTATAGGATAACCTACATTTATATCTGGATACGAAATCTTTATGTTGTATAGAATTTCCGTAAAAGTACATGAAGTTAGAGTATATTACGTCTCACTACTGTAGATTGCATGTCTGATTATTTATGCAATTTTTTCCAAAAAATTTCTTTATGTAGTAGCAGGATACGCATGTAAGTAAATGCAAAATCTTTTTCATACTTTAATTTAAAGCAAATTTAGGTTAATTATTGCTGATTTTCATAACAGCCCTGACACACATGCCAATGTTATAATATAATGCAGCTCTTATGAAGATCAGCAATTATTAAGGCCTTCTGGACAAACTGCAAAGCCGGCTATCTAAATTCCGGGAATTTTAGAAGTTTGCTATTACAATGAACCGGGAAACCACGCGAGAGTTCTCGTAGAGAACACCGTCGCGCAAGAAAAGGAGTCGGTCAACAACGAGGTAATTAAATTCGCGCATCGTGTAGTAGTAGAATATATATATGTTTAGATACATATCAGTGTATACATTATTTCATATAATAATAATATTATAATTATTATTATTATATGAAATAGTGTAATAATATTTAGTTATATTATAATTATATGACGTAATAGGCCACATATTTTCTCGACCTTCTTCGCTGCTGTCCCCATACCCCCACTAACCAAACTGTCTGCCATTGTAATATATTACATAAAATATTATTTACCGTCATCACATTAAAAATCAGCTTTACTTATAACACGTTTTTGTATTAAGGCTTTATGTAAACAGTCCCGAGTTTTGATTATATTCTGTGGCCGAAGCTTTTTTTTGAACTTTATTTATTGAATATAATAAAACACATTTATATATTTCGTTTGCAGTCGTAGAATATATTTTATTATTTTTAATCGAGAGAAAACTTTATCTCTTTTAACATTTAGAATACAAATATTAATATTACTTTGTCTGTAATTATTTAACGAGTTTAAGACGAGTTTAAATAATTAAATTTGAATTAACACACTTAACAGAACAATTTTAGAATTCACATTTAAATGACATTAAGCAAAATAATTAATTAAAACTCGAATGAGCCTTTATGTTTTTACTAGCAAGACAATTTTAAAATCCACATCTAGTTTTAATACTCACTCAGGATAAACACTTGTTGAATACTTAATAAAGACTTGTGTGTTGAATGAATATTTAACAAAGACTTGTGAGTTGAATGAATATTTAATAAAGACTAAAGACTTAAGATTAAAACAGAGGTATTTATACCTTATCTGCCTACACAGTTCTCATGGTCATGAGAGAATAAATGCCAAAGAACTTCTCATAGAGATAACATAGACGTAGCAGAAAAACTGTAATTTGATATCGTGAGTTTTACTATCTTAAGCAATTCTCATGTAACATGATCTTATCTATAGTGCGATTCTACGTACGTTACTCCTCCACCCTTAGTATTTTCAATGTTATTAAAATAATTTGAAAATAAAATTTGAAATAATATTTATATATTATAAAATATTTCAAAGAAATCTAAATTGGTATTTCTTCGTTATTTTGGTTATTTATAAAATCTTTATTTAAAAAATCTATAAATTTGATTTTGAAGGAGTTACGTTTACAATAAATATGCAATAATAAACTTATAACTATTACAATGATAAATATAATTAAAATGATACTTAATAAGCTCAGATGATCGAGGATTGTAGTACTATTCATCTTTCGAAGATGATTTTGGTTTGTGATCTTCAGTTGATATTTGTTCAATTTCTGTGTATCGATTGTAGTTAAATCGATTTTAGTTATATTTACATGTTCGAATTGAGGGGTTGTTAATTTTGCAATATCTATGATATTAAATTCTATTACTTTATTAGAAATACTTTTGGCTGTAAATAACATGTTTTTGTGATTGATCATGACAATACAGTCAGGACTAAGATGTATAAGTTTTGAACCAACAAGTTCTTTTCGGTACGTTTGATCTCTACATTTAATGTCTAAAATGGATCTGGAAGGGGAACTGATTAACCAGGTTACAGAATTAATTTGGGAAATATTTATATCAATAAGTTCAAGTAGGTAAGGTATACAAATGTAGGTATTTTGGGTCAGCAGGATAAGGGATGGTTAAAACGTCTTGATCTGTGAGGTATGAAGAAATTTAATTTCAAATAGTATTATTTAAAATATTAAATTGTTCGATTAGGATGAGGAGCATTGTTGTCCTGAAAAAGGTAACATTTCGTTAGCATGTCTTTGAAGTGGTGGTCTACCATCAGGGGGTGTTAGTTCGTAAACGTCATGTTCTAAAATTTTTGAGATAATATAAGGTCCGTCAAATCTTGGATCCTTTTTATTTCTTAGATTGGTTTTTATAAATACTTTGCTATTTAAATTAAATTGTTTATTTGTTTTGGATTTGTTTAATTTGGAATTTCGATTTTCTTTAGTTTCCATCTGAGTTTTTTGTAGGGATTCATATAAATATTTCATTTTAGTTTTATGTGTAGATAAGTAATCATGATAATATGATCTGTATAGTCAAGGTCAAAGGGGTTTTTACTTTCAGTGTGTCCAAAAACGACTTCAAAAGGGGTTAAATGAAGATTTGAATGTATCGTGTCAATATAAGAATTTTGATCATTATTTTCTTCGTTGTTCGGGTTTTCAATGTTTTCAGTAGCGTCAGTTTGAGGATTATAAGTTGGAATGTCGAATAAGTCTGTAATATCGTACTTGCTCTGCTAGCTAGTCTGCTGTCATAATTAGTTTGTTCTGGTTCAGGGGTTGATAGCGATGCAGGTCTAATATTTAATGGGTGAGTTTGAATTCTGGATAATGCATTGTAACCTTATCTTTTAGGTTTCACTTGCCTGCTAGCTTATTAGTCAGTGGGGGTCGTGGGTTTCAAAGAAAGTCGAAAAAATAGTTCATGCATTTAATTAAATATAAATAAATTTACGAATAACAACAAGGTAAAAACAAATCTTTAGTAACACAACAAATTATAACATAAGAATGCGAATAACAGTAAGTATGGACGTGTGTGTTAAGTTGCCTACATTTGAGCCTTTAAATTCAAAAAGTTTGAGTAGGTACCCGAAAGGGTGGCAGGCGTCATTGAACTTATTAAACGCGACTACCAGTTTTTCTTTTCAAAAATGTGAAGGTAGGTAAGTAACTTTAATAATATCAATTAGAAACATATAAATCAAAGGCTTGGTTTTCAGGTTACTTTTGAGGCAACTGTCCATAAATAATAACACGGTTTGGATCCAAAACGTTTACAACGGTAATATTGATTAATCAACAATTATGTAATATAAATAACCAATAAACCAACACTTAAACTAATACAAATAAACTGCATTACATTCACAGCTCTAAATCTTGAGTGGCCATGGTCTGCCATACATATCAGCCTTTACAGCAAGAGGATTTCTTAAGATGTAAGTATAAAAATCTACACTGACCTTTATCTTTAATTAATCTTACTATTCTAGGTATCAGCGACTTCTGCTGCCCTTGCCACATAAACTCCACTGGAGTGGACGATTGAGGACCACCCTGAGCCTCAAAGGTAGGCAGAATTGAGTCCCATTGCTCAAAATCAAAACGGGAGCCCGGTACGGAAGCGAACCAGCAAGTGATAACCAGAACAACGCCTGTTAGATTTCGTTTGCGTATCTCTTGCTATCCCTTACAACCCTAATATAATTTTTATATAATTATTGATGTATATATTATTAATTAGCATATTTTGAACATACCTAGTTGTTATTTGGGTAAAAACAATAATTTGGATAACCCTCTGTAAACCGTAATTTTAACTTGTGGCCATTTTTGAGAAATCTTATCTCGTTGCCTTTCTGATATTCGAAATTCCTCTAGCCTTTATCAAACCCCAGCAAGTGGCGACCTCGATTTAACTTTATAAATATACCGCGCCCGAATTTTATTTTTGAATTTAGTTATTAAGAAAACAATGTACATATAACAATTTTATGTAATAATATTCTATTAACAATAAATAATTTAACTACTACAAATAATAAACGATATTTTATTATACTCCCCCTTTTGTTACGAAAAAAATATCTTGATATTTTTTCAAGCTCGTAAACTAAGTACTACGATCTAAGCCTAATCTAGGTATAATCCTATAGAACTTAAGGTAACCCATTATAAACATTAATAAGCTATTGATAAATAGTAAAGACAATTTCCTAGAGAATCTTGCGAAAAGTACTTATCAAAATTTCATAAGGAAATTTTAAACGGACATCAAAATCCAAATATTTTTTGATCTATTGATATCACCCTAACTTTTCAAATGAATTAAAAAAATTCCATAGACCTCTTTTTAAACATGTCCAAAATCGGTATGCAGCTGCTAAAGTCTAAATTCGGTAATTATCTTATCATTTCCTAAAAAAAGGAAAGAAACAAACGCGTTGTACACCACGCTGTTTCCTTTTGTCAAAATCGTATCTATGAGAATCACGCCCAAACAACATTCACTCTTCCTTCCATCCTTTTCAATCACGAGATCTCGCATACCTAATCATCATCCTCGCTTCTCATAGCTTTAATATCTTTAATATGCCATCTTCCTAAGTCATCGCCGTTCATACTTTGCAATCTATAAACCAATGGTGAAATTACTTCAGTTACTGTGCAAGGCACAAACTTTGGCTCTAACTTTGCTGAAAATTGCCTATGGGCATCCGAAAGGACATAATTCTTTTTCCAGACATTTTGCCCTACTTGATATTCTGGTGCTGGCCGTTTACGTAAATTGTACGACTGGCAGTTTTTCTTATAAGCGGCATGAAGGTGTTTCCTAACAAGCCTGTAAATCTCCGGTAGATTCTTTATATCTTCCGAGTATTCCGAACGGTTAATAGATGACAAATCATAATCATCATATTTACCTACAGGACCATACAATTTTCCACTCAACGGAACGTAGCGTCCGAAATTGAGGTAAGTAGAACTGTACCCTGTAGCTTCGTGCTTCGCCGTTCTGATAGCATATCCTATTTTCGGTAAATTTATGTCCCATTTTTTGTGGTCATGATCTTTGATATAAGATCTGATCGCAGCGCCAATCACCCGGTTGACACGCTCAACAGGATTAACTTGTGCGTGGTACCTAGCGTTGAACCAAATAATTGAATCATATTTCTTGGTCATATCTTGAAATAACTTCCCCGTGAATTGCGTTCCATTATCACAGATTATTATCTGTGGTGCACCAAACACCAAAAAAACATTGTTTTCTACATACTCTACAATCTTCTGAGCTGTAGCTTCTCGCAATGGCTGCAACAGAGTATATTTGGTAAACCAATCCGACACGACCAATAAGTATTTTGAACCTTTACTTGATCGTGGTAATGGGCCCATCAAATCAATGGATATAAGCTGCCAAGGATAACTTATCTTTTTTTCGTGTCCCATATAACCTGGACGTGATACGTTTTGTACCTTTTGTGCACCGCAAATCTTACACGAATACACGTAACGTTTTACAGTTGGCCGCATTGATGGCCAATAATATAATTCTTGTGCTCTTGCCAATGTTTTAGACACTCCAAAATGCGCAGCCGTAGGTGCTGCATGGCATTCTTCCAATACCTGATTTTGTGCTGAGCTAGGGATGACCAACTTCCATTCGGGTAGGTTAGTTCTTACGCCGGCTGTAATTTCAGCGTGCTTGTACAGAAGACCATCCTTAATTTGGAAATCAGGACAAGAGTTTGGGTTCTTCTTAATTTTAGCTACCATTTTCTTGTACCATCTATCCCTCAAACATTCTCGCGAGTTTAAGGAAATAAGACTCACTTCTGCTATAGGAGCACGGGAAAGTGCGTCTGGCACAATGTTTAGACTTCCCTTTCGGTGCTCAATAGTCATATTATATTGTTGTAATTTCATGCTCCAGCGTGCTAGTCGACCAGAAGGGTCCTTGAGGTTATGCAACCACAAAAGACTATAGTGGTCTGTCAGAACTTTAAACTGTGGAGCCCCTTCAACATATGGACGGAACTTCTCAACTCCGAATAACACTCCTAGACATTCCTTCTCGGTTGTCGAGTATTTTCTCTCTTGAGGGTTCAAGGTCCTACTTGCATACGCCACTACTACTTCGTTGCCTTCGTCATCCGATTGAGTAAGCACGCACCCTAACCCCACATCGGAGGCATCGCTCTGAATGGTGAAGAGTTTCTCATAATCTGGACTCGCCAGAATAGGTGCATCTACTAAGGCTTCTTTGATCAGCTGAAATTTTTCTTCTGCTTCCTGTGTCCACTGAATCTGTTGCCTCTTTCTCTTGCCTTTTATTAGCGCAGTTAATGGTGCTGTCAAGGTGGAAAAGTTTTTAATAAAGCGCCTGTACCAACTGGTAATACCAACAAACCTTTTAAGCTGTGTGACGGTTTGTGGTTGAGGATATTCTAAAACAGCTGAAATTTTATCTGGGTCAGTTCTCAGACCTTTTGAATCGACCACATACCCTAAATATTTTAAGGAATCGCGGCAAAATTCACACTTCTCAAAGTTAATTGTGAGATTGGCTTTTCTCAGTCTCTCCAAAACCTGAAATAAAATTTCAATGTGTTTTTCGAACGTAGGTGTAGCTATAATGACGTCGTCGAGGTAAACAAAACAATATGGTTCTAGATCTAACCCGTGGACTGCTTCCATTAAACGTTGTTGTGCCTGAGCGGCATTGCTAAGTCCAAAAGGTAACACAACAAATTCAAATAATCCCCTACCCGGTACAACAAAAGCCGTCTTTTCGCATGAACTAGGTTCTAACGGGATTTGCCAAAAAGCAGCCTTCAGATCGACGCTCGAAAGGTATCGCGCGCCCCCTAGACTATTTAAAATTTGATCTACTCTTGGTAAAGGGTAAGCGTCCTTTTTTGTGACGCTATTAAGTTTGCGCCCATCGAAGCAAAATCTCATTTCTCCATTTGACTTCTTAGTGAGAAGAACAGGTGACGCCCACGGACTTCTCGAAGGACGAACAACACCTAATTTAAGCATCTTATCTAACTCCTGATTGAGATAACTTAACATGTATGGCAATAAATGGTTGTGCCTCTGTTTTATGGGCTTAGCTTCCCCTGTATCGATGCCATATTGCATACAGGTAGTGCGCCCTAACTTGGTTCCATCTTCCCAAGAAAGCTTTTTGTATTCTTGTATGATTCCATTCAACCTCTGTTTTTGTTCTGGTGAAAGCTCTTCACGTTTTTGAATAACGTTCAAAACAGCGGTTTCTGCAAGAGCTTCTCCATCGCTAGTTTCTTCGTTTACAGTTTCTTTTACAAAGCAGGTTTTCGCTGGGAAATCAATCACAACCTTGGCCTTGTGCCCAAAGTCACTGCCCAGGATAATTCCATGAGGTAGGGACGGTACTATCCACAAGTCGATCCAGTTCTTTACGTGGTCTAGTTCGATTGGTACCTTTACGTATCCTGTGATCAACTGAGGCTTCCCCTCTGCTGTGGAAATAGACGGATCGGAAGCTTCATAAATTGATAGTCCAAGTTTATCAATTAAATAGGCGCCATCACGACCCATAACTGAATGTGTCGCTCCGCTATCCAAAAGAACAATTACTTCCTGGCCTTTAATAGATATTTTTGTGTAAGGACGATTATCTTGCTTCTTTGAAACAAATAACGCATTGACACATGCTGTTAGATCTTCACTAACCTTCTTCTTAGAAGTGTTAGAGGACATAAAAGTCTTGACTAAATCAAGCCACGCAGCTTTCTCTTTCTCATTATATTTTGAGAATGAATCTCCGCAGGTAACCGAGGCATTTTTTAGAAGGCGTTTCCCTGCAAATAAGCGCCTCCTATAACCTAGTTTTTTTTGACACCGTAAGCAATTTGGTCTTATCACCCCAACATTGCCACAACCGCTACAAATAGGCTTCTTCGGGTGCTTTAACTTTGGACAATCCTTTTTTAGGTGCCCCTCTTGCCTACACTTATAGCATTTTAATGCGCAGACTTGTTGTACGGACTTCTTTGGGTCAATTTTTACAAAACAGGGTTTTTCAGATGTTGAAACTGGCCCATCATCATAAGCCAGATCCGGTTCTAATGAAGCTATACTCCGACGCGGAGGATTGTGAAACTTTTGTTGGGAACTGTAGGCTCCTTCTAAAATTCTGCAAGTCTCAGATAGTTGACGAACCGATTTAATATCCGCTAAGGCAATTGGAGCCTGAAAAGCCGGTAATAAATTGCGTTTAATCGTGCGTAATTGTATTTCTTCCGTGGGTACTTCTGAAAGGCGTTGAAACAAATTCAACATGGTTGCAATATACAGCGTGACCTTTTCGTTTTGCCCCTGTGTGCGTTGCCTAATTTCACGCCAGAGTTCATCGTCGTAGTCTGGTGGTAGAAAATCGCGGCGAATCGCCCTAACTAACGAATCCCAATCGTGCACAGTATGCCTAATTGAACGATACCATATCAGGGCTTGTCCCTGAAATAGGTCAACGGCGGCTCTAAACAGTTCATCTTTCGGAGTGTTTCTAGCAACCCTAAGTTCATTGATTCTTTGTAAGAAAGCGTTTACCGATTTTCCATCAAACGTCACCCCCCATTTGTGAACTGGAGTACTTTTGACATTATGATGCTGACTTGTTACATCTGGGATAGAAAATGAAGTTTGATCAATGATTTCTAAACGATCTTCATCTAACCCTATAACAATCATGGTACAGTCAAGCTTGTAATTGGCTATTTCCCCGTCTTCGTCATCAGTAGTTTCGAATCTCTGTAGCCGACCTAACACGTGATTAATTTTAGTAATGAGATGTCTATTTGTGTTTGCGACAACACCATCAAATTCCTTTAGTAGCTTCTGTATCTCTGCGATGGATACTTCAACTTCTCTGTTCTCTTCTTCAAAATTAAAGCTCGGAGTTTTATAAATTAATCCCGGCCTACTTTTATCGTCCCTTAACCGTCGACGTAGATTTTTTCGTTTTGTATCGGTATCAACACGATCGGTCTTTAAGTCTCTAATATATAACTCATAATTAAGTTCAAATGCCTTGAGATAGTTTGGATCCATCTCATAATAACTATTACTATTGGCTTCCTCCATATTTCAACTTATACAATTAAACTTATATATAATTGTCAAAACCAATGTTTAAGTTGTAAAAGGAAACCAAGATTATAAAAGATTTAGTTATAAATTTTGTATTTACCCTTGTACATAACCTGTACCCTTCTGTATTTTATTAACCTTGCTCAAATAAGATATGCGAACAAATTCCCAAATTCCTAAAAAATACTATTTTTTCGGCCCCTTTACGTTGTGCGCCAAAATGTGTAACCTTATCTTTTAGGTTTCACTTGCCTGCTAGCTTATTAGTCAGTGGGGGTCGTGGGTTTCAAAGAAAGTCGAAAAAATAGTTCATGCATTTAATTAAATATAAATAAATTTACGAATAACAACAAGGTAAAAACAAATCTTTAGTAACACAACAAATTATAACATAAGAATGCGAATAACAGTAAGTATGGACGTGTGTGTTAAGTTGCCTACATTTGAGCCTTTAAATTCAAAAAGTTTGAGTAGGTACCCGAAAGGGTGGCAGGCGTCATTGAACTTATTAAACGCGACTACCAGTTTTTCTTTTCAAAAATGTGAAGGTAGGTAAGTAACTTTAATAATATCAATTAGAAACATATAAATCAAAGGCTTGGTTTTCAGGTTACTTTTGAGGCAACTGTCCATAAATAATAACACGGTTTGGATCCAAAACGTTTACAACGGTAATATTGATTAATCAACAATTATGTAATATAAATAACCAATAAACCAACACTTAAACTAATACAAATAAACTGCATTACATTCACAGCTCTAAATCTTGAGTGGCCATGGTCTGCCATACATATCAGCCTTTACAGCAAGAGGATTTCTTAAGATGTAAGTATAAAAATCTACACTGACCTTTATCTTTAATTAATCTTACTATTCTAGGTATCAGCGACTTCTGCTGCCCTTGCCACATAAACTCCACTGGAGTGGACGATTGAGGACCACCCTGAGCCTCAAAGGTAGGCAGAATTGAGTCCCATTGCTCAAAATCAAAACGGGAGCCCGGTACGGAAGCGAACCAGCAAGTGATAACCAGAACAACGCCTGTTAGATTTCGTTTGCGTATCTCTTGCTATCCCTTACAACCCTAATATAATTTTTATATAATTATTGATGTATATATTATTAATTAGCATATTTTGAACATACCTAGTTGTTATTTGGGTAAAAACAATAATTTGGATAACCCTCTGTAAACCGTAATTTTAACTTGTGGCCATTTTTGAGAAATCTTATCTCGTTGCCTTTCTGATATTCGAAATTCCTCTAGCCTTTATCAAACCCCAGCAAGTGGCGACCTCGATTTAACTTTATAAATATACCGCGCCCGAATTTTATTTTTGAATTTAGTTATTAAGAAAACAATGTACATATAACAATTTTATGTAATAATATTCTATTAACAATAAATAATTTAACTACTACAAATAATAAACGATATTTTATTATAGCATCTGCAACTTTATTTATTTTTCCGGGGATATAATTTACAGTAAAGTCAAATTCTTCTAATTTCATTGCCCAACGAGTTAATTTTGAATTTGGTTCTTTTAAATTCTTGAGCCATACTAATGGTCTATGATCTGTAAATAAGTTAAATTTCTTTCCATAAAGATAGGGTCTAAATTGTTTTGTTGCCCAAATAACTGCTAATAATTCTCTTTCGATAGTACTATAATTTTGTTCAGAATTATTTAAAGTCCTAGAGGCATAACAAACAGGTTTTCCTTTTTGAGATAATACTGCGCCTAAAGCGAATTTGCTAGCGTCTGTGGTTAGTTCAAAAGGTTCATCAAAATTGGGGTATTGTAGAATTGGTTCGTTAGTCAAAATGTTTTTACAATGTTCGAATTTAGATAAAAACTCTGTTGTATGAATAATTTTGTTATCTTTCTTTAAACATATGGTTAAGAATTTTGTTATTTTCGCGAAATCTTTTATAAATTTTCGATAATATCCAAATAGTCCTAAGAATGATTTAATTTCGGTTCTTGTTTTGGGTGCTGGAAAGTTTTTGATTGCTAAGATCTTGTTTGGATCTGGTTTAATTCCTTCTGGAGTTACAATGTGTCCTAAATATTTAATGGATTTATGTAGAAATTCTGATTTGTCTAATTGAATTTTGATATTACGAGGGAAACTAGATAAATTATCTACCTAAGCATGAAACAAAAGACGCATGATTTTTTAAACAATTTTATTTTTCAATATAATCTCCCCCAACTTCAACGCACTTTCGCCATTTGTCTTGCAATGAATTCATACCATTAAAAAAATCATTCTTCCTGATTGCCAAAATAGTCATTGATGGTTCGTTTCAAATGGTCATCACTTTCAAAATGGCGGCCTCTCAAATGTTTTTTCAGATTTCGGAATAAGTAGAAGTCCGAGGGTGCCAGATCTGGGCTGTAAGGTGGGTGGTCTAACTCTACAAAGTTACATTCGTTCAGAATTGGACGAACTTTGGCGGCTTTATGAACCGTCGCATTGTCATGAAGAAGGAGCACATTTTTATGCCTCAAGTGGGGACGTTTTTTGGTAATTTCCAAATGTAACTTTTTGAGCGTATTACCGTAAACCTCTGCATTTATTGTAGTGCCCTTAGGCATATATTCCATCAGAAGAACTCCATGCAAATCCCAGAAAATTGTTGCCATAAGTTTTCCGGCTGAGGGCTGTGTGCGAGCTTTCTTTGGGGGTGGAGAACCCTTATGAATCCATTGCATAGATTCCAGCTTTGTCTCAGGGTCCCAGTGATGTACCCAGGTCTCGTCTCCAGTCACTATCCTCGTTAGGAATTCAGCATCAGTTTCCAAAAGATCTAAATTGTTTTGACAAATTTGCTGTCTTCGCGTCTTTTGCTCTGGAGTCAACAACCTGGGAACCCACCTCGCTGAGACTTTATTCATGCCTAACTTTTCGTGCAATATGGTCAAAACGCTAGGTTCTGATATTCCCAGAGCAGTAGCAATGGTGGAGACCTTCATGCGGCGATGCTCAACAACCATAGCTTCCACTTTGTTACACATTTCACTGTTGGTTACCTCAAGTGGCCTTCCACTTCTAGGGTCATCCTCTATGGATTCACGTCCCCAACGAAACTGTTTTGACCAAAACTTAATCGTAAAATATGATGGGGCACCATCTCCATATACGGCAATCATACGTTCTCTTATAAATTTTGGACCATTGCCTTCTTTTGTGAGAAACTTAATCACACTCCTATGCTCCAATTTCAAAACACTCATTTTTTGTCAACTAATCGCGCACAAAACAAAAAGTAACAAGTCAATTTCACTGAAACTTCAGATACAATTATAAAAGACTTGCCACTATTTGACATTAAACGCTGAAGATTGTCAGTTGTTTCAGTCATGGCTAGGTAGATAATTATTCTAGTTCCCCTCGTATGTTGTCTACATCTTTGGAATATATTTTTAAGTCTAAACATGTGATCTTGAAGAGAAGCGGAATAAATTATGATGTCGTCTAAGTAGACTAGACATTGTTGGGGTGTTAAACCTATAAGGGCGTTATTGATTGCACGCTGGAATGTAGCTGGTGCATTTTTTAAACCAAAAGGCATTCTTTTAAATTGGAAATGACCTTCTTCTGTCGAGAAAGCTGTTTTCTCTCTATCCTTTTTTTCAATTTCTATTTGCCAGAAACCGGATGCGAGGTCAAGAGTACTAAAATACTTTGATCTGCCTAAATTATCTAAAACGGTTTCTATTCGGGGTAATGGGAATTTGTCCTCGATAGTCCGTTCGTTCAGTTTCCTGTAATCTATGACGATCCTCCACTTCTGTTTTTGGGATGCGTCTAATTTCTTTTTTACTACCCAAATTGGAAAATTAAATGGGGATTCTGATGGTTCAATAATTTGGTCCTCTAACATTTTATGAATTTGGGTTTTGACTTCTTCGCGGTGAATCTGGGGGTATCTATATGTCTTAGTGTAAATTGGGGCATCTGTTTTTGTCCTAATATGGTGTTTTGCTAAATGTCGCATAATGCCGAGGATTGTAGTTTGATAAACTTAATATGATTTGTTAATAAAGCCTGATTTTGTCTATGCCGCAGAATACTAATAATAATGACTTGACGAAGATTACTGTTGATCTTGAAATACATTCGTAAATAAAATACGCCCTTTTTACTTATGTTGCAGTTAGTTTATCTTAAAATAAATTCAAGGTCTAATAACAGCTTTAAAATAAAAATCTCTGATTTTTAAAGAGATCTAGAACATTGGTTTCCTAATAAAGTGAGTTAATTAGATTAAAGAGCAATTTTTATTAGTGTGGGTAGCCGTGAATTTAATTTAAAAAACATAGAAAAACCATTCGGCTTTATAAGCAAATTGCATTACGAGTTTTAATCTGTGACGTTAGTAGGTTGTTCATAACCTGTATAATTACTTGATTCTAGTAATCCTTCTCAGTAAAACTGAAATCATTATGGAATGAATAAACATTAAATGTTTATGATAGGAACTGTTTATGATCTAGGAAATTTGTATTAAACAACCTTTATTTCGTACTCTATGCTTGTAAATAAAATATTTTGTTCTGGCTTATGACTTATGATTGTTATGAAAAATACCTAATTCTGATTAGTGTAAATAGTTTATTGCGGTTACAATAAACTCAAAAAATACAATAAAATCAGACTAACCAAACCTGTTGTGTATACACAACATTTTTACGTTTTTCAAAGGCATTGGAAAATAAACAGAAGAATACAGAAGAATAATCCTACTTTTAATCTGAAATTAAAGAGTGATTTTTAATTAAAGTACGTGTTTAAGTAAAATTAGTGCTAAATGAAGTGTAGACGATTTTTACTGTCAATCAATGTTATTTAAAACGTAAATCACCATTGAATAAACTTTTGTTAATAAACATAATCAGTTTATGATAGCCAGAACGCTTACGTTGATGTTATTGATGACAAACACTTGTCGCAATTTCCTGTTAATTAGGCAAGCTAAAATCATATCGCTTTGATGTTACTTTACATTATTTTGGCTATCTCAATGCTCGGCCGCTTTTATAAAACCGTATTAACAAGTATTACAAGCAACTCTTACAAATTAAAAAAAAATCAAGCTAGAGTTTTATTCTTCAGTTTTAGATTTTATCTCTGACGCTCTTTAAGTGTTTGTGTTACAGAGCCTGTATAGTGATATATAAAGGGTCCCCATCGACCTGAGTATAACACCAGAAAATTATACAAAATAATAATCTTTTGATGGTAGTAACGGACAGAAATCTTCCATCTAATGTAAATGCAATTTTATGCGCATAAATAATAAAGAAACCTGAGTACGGTCCTGTTCCGTTTAAAATATTTCAGTTGGCTTAAAATGCAGACAGTATTTCGAACTAAATAAAGTGTTTTCACGGTTGCTAATTGTTTTTTCCTAGTAAACATTCAGATAATATTAAATTTATCAAGATTCAGCAATAGTATCACCCTTTTAACAAAGGAATAAAAAGATATTTAGTTAAAATTTATTAGTTCCTGTACATGCTATTTGAATAAATTATCTCGAGTGCAGACGTATAAAACATATTGAAGCCACGTGTTAAGTATCAAATTATACCCTAAGATGCAGATTTTAAATAGGTAAAGTCTAGTGAATTCAAAGAAATTTGTTCTAGAAAAATGTGACGAGGTCACTGCTTATTGGATTAAAAAGATCACGCTGTTTTATAATTGGCTGGTTTAAACTTCTCTTTCTTAAAAAAAATATTAGCGCGATGATAGTTTTCGAATTTTCAAGTCAGTCAGTGTAATATGCACTCGAATACAGTATACGGCCAGCTCCCGTCGGAGGCCTTCGCTACGAGGCGGTTTATCTTGAAAGTTCGCCAAGTGGGATGAGTTAATTTTCGTTCGAGTATGTTTGTGATTACCGCTCGATTTGTTTATCGTAAAATTATAAACTAATTGTTTTATACTGCCGTTTAGTCCTTCGAATTGTTAGACTTAACAATTAACCTACAGATTTTCAGTACAGTTTAGCCCGTTGGTTAATAATTTTAACCAGTATTAGCGTATACAGTTAGTTGAGCACTACGAAGTGAATTCAACTTTAAATCGAACATTAAAGTCTAGTATTTCGTTTTATCGATTTGTGAACCATTATAGTGTGTGGTTAATTGATATTTTGTGTAAAGGCTTCAATAATAGATTGAACTTTTACCGGTAATTTATCGTAGTAATAAATATATTTTGAAAGTGTTCACAACCATTTTCACGCAACATTTAAGTAATTTGGAGTACCGTTCCAGTTAAAAGTAATAATAATAAAGAATTTATTATTAATGGCAATTATTGCAAATAATTATGTTAAAGTCAAGGAATCTCGTTAAGATGAAATAGTTCAAAATAATAATGTGTTCGCGCAACTTCTAGGTCAGCAGTTTGTTATTGTGTTTTTTGTGTAAGGTCATTATTGTTTTTATAGTGTATTGTGTTTGAAGTTTTCCAGTGGTGTAAGGAATTTTTGAACTTTGTTGGACTAACGAAAATGTCTTAAGGTATTGATTTTTTAATTAAGTTTTTTATGTAAAATTTACTTGGGATCTCGAAATTAATTAACTTCTAGGAATGATAACTTTTTGGTTTTTTTGTGCTTTGTATTTCTTTTTGTCTTCCTTTTATGTTTTAATATACAGATTTCAAATTTATTTATTGATTGATGTAGTTAGACCCAACGAACTGCTGATGTTTTTTGTCAATTAAGATTTTGTGTGGTTTTGATAAATGTTTGATTAACTTAACGTCAAATTTAAATGAGATGGCATTCCCAAACTGATGACTTCTCGAGTTCTTTTTTTAAATCTAATAACATCCTCAGTTTTGGTGGCGCCCAACATGTTTTTATTTGTTCCTGACTCCATTAATTAATTAGAAACTTTTAAGGTTAACACCCACACCTGAATTTATATATGCATAATTAGAGATCTCAGCCGGTGCATATAGTACAGTAAGTATTTAAGTTTTTTATTAAGATTACAGTGACAGTCCATTGTGGGACTTTTAAATTAGTATTTGGAATTTTAGAGTAACAAAAAAGCTCTGTTATACGGTGACAATTGCTATTATTAATTTGATATAGTTTTCTGGTGTTATAATACACATTTTTTGCTCATACTTTAGACGAAAATAATTATATTTGCGAATAAGACAAAACATAAATACAATTCAAGTAGATAATTATAAAATGCTTGCGTCTTAGCAATATTCATGTGATACTACTGTAAATACTGAAAAAAAGTATAGTAGGTACTCCGTTCTCACCGTTTGTTGCAATGTCGTCTTAGTTGAATTGAATTTGCCTATAGAATATAGATGTAATTTAAATGTTAATTATTAAGGTATTTAAAAATTATTAAGTAATGTTTAAGCATGCTTAAATGTTATTTAATTGAGAATTATAATTTATCTATTTATAAACAAATCTTGTTCGGATAATATCTAATATATTATTTATTTTAACCTCATGTATATTTATACGTTATTACATGGTTAGTTAGAGTATATTCCGGGTAATCTTTTGAAACTTTCTTAAACAAACTTTTCTTACAGATAATATTAGTTTTAATATTTATGAGCTCAGCGATTTCCGAAATTGATTTTATAAACTTCTTTGCTATCCATTACTTATTTATTTACATTATATATTGCGGTGACACTGATAAAAATATAAAAATACTTAAATAAAATATCCACCGTTCTGTATAAATTATATACGATGGATTATGATTAAAATACACCACACATATTCTTTATTTCTCTCAGCTAGCTCAGTTTTGTTCGGTAAAACATAAATTATTTGAATTTCGAGACTCTTATATTCTTTTATGCCTGGAAACAAGAAAAAACTTAAACTGTAAGCACTTATGCTTCTGCAAGCTGGACACCTGTAACTGTAATCTGAATTTGAAAGAGAATAATGCTGTATGCTTGTATTAGCATCAATTAAACACATACGTAAATTAAAAATACAAAAAAACTTTATTCAAGAACAAAATTAAATTCAGAAAAGCAAAGTCAAAGAAAAAGAAATATAATTTACAATTGGAAATTGATAATAAATCCTCAAACTTGCTCAAACGTTTAGAAAAGTCGTATTATCTGACATAGGATTAAACACAGTTATTCGTTTTAACAAACCCACACAAATAATTATTTAAATGTAACTAAAAATGTTATTCAAAATAAATAAATCTTTATTAAAGAAATTTGATTGTTTTCTTTATTTGAAAAATAAATGAATTCTTAAAAAGAATTTAATGAGTTAAAACAAATAGATTTATCTACCCTAAGATGAACTTTATAAATCAAGTTATAATTCTTTTAATAAATAAGAAACGATTGTTTTCTTAACCAACCTGGTATGTTATGGAATAAATTTCCTTTTAAAATAAATCCTATTGGCAATACTGCTATGCAACCAACAGCTGATTGTTATTTATAAAAATATTCGATACGTAGATCGATGAACACAAATAGAATCCACTTGTATTTATTAAAAAGAAAAAAAAACACTTTCACTTTTATTATTCGTAACACAATATTAACTAAATCTTCAATAAACTCTTGAAGATAATTTAGGTAATCACCTTTTATTTTAATTTCAATTATGTTTATTTCAAATGACACTCGTCAAACATATGGTTAACCAATCTAACCTCAAAATTTACAGATTTTCATCCGGAGCCAAGCGTGCTTTCTCTTAACACATTTTATTGACTAAATTTGTTTCAAAATGCAGCAGCTTTTATATCTTCTGCCAAAACAAATGCACTCCATGACAGATTTTCAAAAACAAACGACAATCAAAATGCGTGTGACGTCATTATCCAAAAACATGTGATTCGGATTAACACTGATCCCAGATCTGATGTGATAAACTTGTAGATCTTTTAACGCTGATTAAAAACATATAATACATGTATAGTCCCAAAATGAATAATAAAGAAGGTACGGACGAAAAACACTTGACAATGAAGATTCTCGTTACAGATAATTACATATGCAAAATTAACAAAACAACAGTTCATCTCTTACAAATTAGCTATATGGATACACAATGCGTGTGATACAATTGTTTTATACATAAAAATATCTTTACAAATCAATATAAACGTGTTTTTCTTATAGTACAAACATCGATGTACACCAAAAGATGCTTACACAAACCCCGGCTTGAAAATAACTTCTACATTAATCAAATTTGTGCACAAAATGTCCAGTGTACAATGCACTAAGAGCTCACTTAAAAACAATGACAATAAAAACCAGGATAAAAGTTACAAAAGTCATTTTCGCGAACCAAGAGGATTTAAAATACCTCCTGTAATTGAAATAACCAGAATTCTATTAAATGAATTCAAAATTTAATTATGTTATATCAATCATAACAAGATTAATCTACTTAATCTATTTACAGGAAAATAACCATGTAAACTTGAGCTGGCCTCTAAGAATATCAAAGAATATGCTTAACTCTGAATCATCGTAACTGAAAATCTTAAATATGGAAATGATTTTCCCTGGCAAGTGGGAAACCTGACCTAAAGTGTAACTTAGGTTGCCTATACATGATTGTGATAACACAGTCTAGCTAAATTATTTTATTTATAAAGGTGATTTATTTATTTATGCATGAAATATTAGGAAAGTAAGGTTATATTTGCACGAAATCTTTAATCTTAAGTTTTTACTTTAAACATTGATGAATCTAACTAAGCTCCTCACTATAGTCTTTATTAATTATGTGGCCAAGACATAACATGCCCCTCTATTAACTTAAAAGCCGATAAAAATATTCATTTTAACGTTTCCGAACATCTTTCGATGAAATTTTCAAAAACGGTGAAATCTATAACACCTCAATATATTTGTAAATTTTGTTCCCTACGATATGATGTATGGTAGTAATAAATATAAAAAGGGTATTTTAATAGGAAATGATTTTGAAAAATTAAATGCCAGAAATCTCTTAGCTTTAATGTTAATTATTATCGTTTTATTACGTTTTCATTGAAGTGGTCGATTGGGTATTGCAGAGAATGACAACTATAACTGTCTCGGCATAAACATTCAGGGGATGTATTATGCATTTAGTAATACTGGTAAAACCACAGCCTCATTTATCATTGAAATTTCGTATGTAGGTAAACACTGATATTTCTAATGCAACAATTAACTTTTAAAAGGTATTAGTAACTTAAAAATTATTGAATAAAAAAAATCATTATTTTCCTGAATACTAACGCAGTCTACTTTCTCCGAAGCCATCTAATAACACATTGATTTTATTTTAATTGTCATGTTGATATTTATTCAGCGAGTTTTATAACATAAGGGCACAGAAGATTAATATTTTAAATGAAACATCCTAATATATCATAAATTATATAATTCTTCTAAAGACAGTGGTTATAAAAATATCAATTATGATCTAGAGTGAACCAGTGGTTTCCATACTTATTTTTCCGCGGAACCCTGGTACAATATTTTATATATTGCGGAACCCTAGTTATATCTACAAACATCCTAATCTTAACAAATAATTAATTCAAACTTACCTACACGACGTTAATAAATAATTTTATTATTTTGAATATTTCGCGAATGTTATTTTATATACTGCTGTAAAAAAATGAATCACTAAATCAGCAAAAGACCACAAGTTAAACTAGATCTCTCCCATGTGTACGCTGCTGTTATCTGGTCTGCACCTGTTGGCGTGCGTATGCTTTGTTATCGCAAGTTGTTCATGCTTTTCCATCTTGTTATTGTAGTTGCGATTAACGCTTTGCTTACTCAACCTAAAATATTGTCTATAGGAAATCGTGCTGATTCCAATGCTGTATAGTAAATTTTAAAGTAAATGGAGTTATATTTGGATATTTTATTTCGCCATTATTTCCTTGTTATATCCTCAAAAATGAGATTACAGTTTGTTAGCGTCCCCTGAATAGTTCTAAAATCCTTAAAATAATTTGATAACAAATATTCGTTTTCTTTCTACAAAACAAAATAGAAGGTGAACACTAAACTGCTTCAATATTAAGTTGGTACTTGGCTGAAATGTAAATATTTGTTTAGGTTGAAAAGTTTAAACAAAAGCTTCATTCACTCACCTTAAGTGCTCCTAATTTCTTGTACACATACAATTCGAACGTTCCTCTGGCTCATATAATTTTCTTAGAATTAATGCGTTGTCGGCAGAAACTTTGTTACCTAAACCAAGGCAATAGTAATAATTACTACTACCCATTGCCTGGCGAACCAGGCCCCAGAAGCTATGAAGCTTGTGCGGGAAGGAGAGACGATTATTATTATTCGATTCCGATCCGTTTGGGTGAGAGACTAGCACGCTAGACGCTACACCACCAAGGCTATAATGATGAATAAAACCCTATTGCTCGATTTTTCTTCACCAAGAAAGTCTTTGGCACTATTAAACTGGTTGTATAATAACTAGAATTAACTTAAAACTCCAATAACACTTGAAAAGTACGGATTATAAATCAATCAGACGCTGCACATAATTTAAATTGGTTTAAATTTAACAGATTTTAAAGTTCGGATTTATTAACCACCATTGGTTTTGGAAAGTTTACTAGATATGGCAGGAACATTTCGGAAAGTTGACCTGAACTTAAAGTTTAAATGTTCAAATTCAACCACTGCTTAAACCTAAAAAATACTTTAACGGATTATACTGAATTAAATTGATAACTACCAGGCAAGACGTAATAATTCGTCTCACTTTTAATAGTTATTTTAGGCTTTAGTTGCAGAGTGACTTTTAAAATTTGAATTGTGCATATATCCGGTAAATCTCGGGGTTATTGCCATTTCGCCCCCGCAAACTCGCCCCCGGACAACTCGCCCCCGTAAACTCGCCCCCGCGTAAACTGGCCCCCGGGTAACTCGCCCCCGAGGAAACTGGCCCCCGGACAACTCGCCCCCACGGTCGATTCACGTCGTCCCTAAAGCGAAAATAATATAATTGTTAAAAGCACGCACGATACGTTTAAGAGCACGACGCCCAACGGAATGCTTTTAAATGGAGCAAGTGCTTTAGAGGCTCTTATACACGCATATTATACGGTATTTTTTTATTATACTTGTATTACCTATATAATGTGGAAATTGAAGAAAAGAAATTGGAAAAATGACTCATTTGACAAGAGTTGTATGTCATTTTTGATCATTAATATGAAGACAGTAAGCGTTTGTTTATTATTGTCTACTATTGACTACGTATTTTTGTGGTCAGTAGCCTCAAATATTTATGTGTGGATAAGGGTTAATTTTACGCCATCATTTTCGACCTACTACAAAGAGGTTTTTCAGACTCTTTGGATCTTTCTGATGACCCAGATTTTTTTTGCAGGGTTATATCGGGACCACCCTGTATTTACCTTTATGTTGTATAAAATAAAACTCCAAACTTACAGATACTATTTATTTTACAAGTAAATATTTACATATACATATATACAATCATGGTATCTTAAAATTCAAAATTATGTGCAATACCTTTTAAATAATCGATAACATTCATATCATTAAACTCGGACGCCATTTGCTGTAACCGGTTAGATATGAGCCTATATTTTTTATTTATCTTGGTTTTTTTAATGCTTTTTAAGAATATTTCCATACTTCTCTAATTTGAAAATAGTTTTGATCACGCTTTATACGAATAATTCGTATAATTATCTTATTAACTTCGAAGATTGAATCATTGTGTAAAAAAATGAACCTACAAAATCGATTGAGAACTTAATTGCTTGTGGACAAATTTTACTGGGGGCGAAAAGGTCAGGGGCCAGTTTGCTCGGGGGCGAAATTTACAGGGGCCAGTTTTTTCGGGGGCGAGTTGCCCGGGGGCGAGATTGCGGGGGCGAGTTGTCCGGGGGCGAGTTGTCCGGGGGCGAGTTTGCGGGGGCTAATTGACCTAGAACCAAATCTCGACGGGATTCTCACTTATTTGAAGTTTGTTTAACTTTTATCAACATTTAAAATTCGAACGTATTTTAAATAACCGACTTGCTTGATTCTTTTTAAATACAAAACTTTTTAAATTTTTAACCACCACAACAGACTGGAATTACAAATTTGAAGCGCAGCTATTAGTATGGTCCCTAGAGATCCTCCCGGATTTGTCGCGTTGTTCTCTAGCAAGTCCGAAAACTAACCTCAAGCAAAAGAAGAAAAAACACCCCTTAGCATGGATTGAACAAAGGAAAAACTTTTTTGTCATTTTCGACGAATATTTGTTATACGAGGGAAACTAGATAAATTATCTACCTAAGCATGAAACAAAAGACGCATGATTTTTTAAACAATTTTATTTTTCAATATAATCTCCCCCAACTTCAACGCACTTTCGCCATTTGTCTTGCAATGAATTCATACCATTAAAAAAAATGATTCTTCCTGATTGCCAAAATAGTCATTGATGGTTCGTTTCAAATGGTCATCACTTTCAAAATGGCGGCCTCTCAAATGTTTTTTCAGATTTCGGAATAAGTAGAAGTCCGAGGGTGCCAGATCTGGGCTGTAAGGTGGGTGGTCTAACTCTACAAAGTTACATTCGTTCAGAATTGGACGAACTTTGGCGGCTTTATGAACCGTCGCATTGTCATGAAGAAGGAGCACATTTTTATGCCTCAAGTGGGGACGTTTTTTGGTAATTTCCGAATGTAACTTTTTGAGCGTATTACCGTAAACCTCTGCATTTATTGTAGTGCCCTTAGGCATATATTCGATCAGAAGAACTCCATGCAAATCCCAGAAAATTGTTGCCATAAGTTTTCCGGCTGAGGGCTGTGTGCGAGCTTTCTTTGGGGGTGGAGAACCCTTATGAATCCATTGCATAGATTCCAGCTTTGTCTCAGGGTCCCAGTGATGTACCCAGGTCTCGTCTCCAGTCACTATCCTCGTTAGGAATTCAGCGTCAGCTTCCAAAAGATCTAAATTGTTTTGACAAATTTGCTGTCTTCGCGTCTTTTGCTCTGGAGTCAACAACCTGGGAACCCACCTCGCTGAGACTTTATTCATGCCTAACTTTTCGTGCAATATGGTCAAAACGCTAGGTTCTGATATTCCCAGAGCAGTAGCAATGGTGGAGACCTTCATGCGGCGATCCTCAAGAACCATAGCTTCCACTTTGTCACACATTTCACTGTTGGTTGCCTCAAGTGGCCTTCCACTTCTAGGGTCATCCTCTATGGATTCACGTCCCCAACGAAACTGTTTTGACCAAAACTTAATCGTAAAATATGATGGGGCATCATCTCCATATACGGCAATCATACGTTCTCTTATAAATTTTGGACCATTGCCTTCTTTTGTGAGAAACTTAATCACACTCCTATGCTCCAATTTCAAAACACTTATTTTTTGTCAACTAATCGCGCACAAAACAAAAAGTAACAGGTCAATTTCACTGAAACGTCAGATACAATTATAAAAGACTTGCCACTATTTGACATTAAACGCTGAAGATTGTCAGTTGTTTCAGTCATGGCTAGGTAGATAATTATTCTAGTTCCCCTCTTATGTACAAGGTTTGCCTCTGTAATTCGTATTTGCTGTACTCAACCTAAATATGTTTAAATAATGCTTCTGTTTCGGGCAATTATATTTTCATAGAAATGACATAAGTGAGATGAAATATATTCTTAATTTGTCAAATGGAGCCATAGATGAATCGAAAAGTCAACTTAAACTTTAAATTTGTTGTAACTAATAAGGAATGAATCTGAAATATTAACAACACAAAATTTATATTTAATTTATTACAACTAACTAGAAATTAATTCGAGAAAATTATAATACAGGGTCGTATTAAATTTTATTTTAACTAGCAGAAAATAAATTCGAGATAACCTAGTAGCATTGTTACAACCCTAGTATTTAGACGAACAGCCATGTTCCATCCATGTTCTAAATGTTATACGAGAGCTGTATAATTATGTAATATTGCGTTTGTTGTAAATATAAACTGATTATTTCCCGAAGACTACGATTTTGCAGGCTTCAATGACGCAACACGCCTGTGTTGTGGTATTGTGCAAACGTCTTGTTTAAATTTACTAAATTCTTAGGTTTTTGATTCCATAATACCAATATTGCTTAATGGTCACTTCGAATCTACAATTGTTCCTTAAATTGAATACACTTCATCTCGGGGTGGACAACAGACTTCCTATTCCACTTCAGAAGTTCCACCTCTGATTATTGTGTTACTAGGGTAGTACCTACGAGATATTTCTTATAAAATTTATTTAAAATGTTGCATCAATAACATCAGCAATCTAAATGTAGTGTACATTGCGAAGTCTGTTTATTAAACAAGAGAGTAAATAAAGGAACGCAGGTGATATAGTGAGCTAAATTTTAATATAACTATAGATGAAAAATTCTCGTTGGATACATGCATCAACAATATCTAAACAAACTTTAAAATGTATTCAACTTCATCCGGTTCATCTTCTTTAGCACTGATTAATCCACCGAATTCGTCATAGAACAATAGTCAGGTCTCTCTCATTGATTATTCGCAGCAGTGCAGGTCCATTAAGTTGACTCCGCTGACAGAGTAAGCTAAATGCGGTGCAGTCCACAAACAAAAGCTCACGTAGTAGTCTACGACCATGTTTAGATTTGGTATTTGTATATTCTAAACAACGAAAACAACAAACAAAAGATCTCCATTAAACAATGTTTCAAATTTACTGCTCGTTTCTTGTTTATGTTCCTCCTAAATAATTCTAATTTAATCACGGCTGATTAAGTCTGAACTTCGCTATTCATCATACTATTATCAAACACAAAACAACAACAACAACACCACCACTTCTTAAGGTTTCTGAAACTCTTACTAGAAGTTTAATAAATTAAACTGAAACATGAACACGTATAATATACAGATATTATAATGCTTATCTAACCAAACGTAGCTAAATTGTTCGTTGACACTTTCCTGTAAAATTTAATAGAATATTAAACTTTAGGAAGAGTTACAAGAAAACGCCATCATTGACTAAAACCCAACGTACTATAGCACTATTAGTATATAACAACTTTGTGCGGATTATAAATTTATATTAAGCTACCGAAAGCACGTATTAGCGGTTGAATTGCTTAATGGTATAATAAAACGCCGATTTGAAGCCCTTGCTATAAACCGTTAAACAATTATGCGGAGCTTTATAATCAATAGTTATGTATCTACGTAATTGTTCTATAAGGTATTTAATCCCTATTGCGCAAAACTGATAGTGTTCTCAGCACAATTGATAAATTAACTCTAGTTCTAGGATATAACAACTAGAGAATAATCACAAAACTGAAAGAATAAAGCATCTCCTCACGAGAGACATAAAATAGGAAATAGGAAGCATTCCACTGCTGTTAGAAATTTATGAATTTTTGTTATCTAAGATTTATGCGACTTTTTTTGTTTGTGATTTGGAGATTGCTTGATTATCCTTTTTCTGTTTTATAGTCATGAATGTATTTTACGTAGTTCTTAGAAAAATATTTTTTATTAAAGAAAGTAAGTTTTTGAAGAATTATCAAAGTTTGGAAACAATACACTACAGCTAAGAATTAGCCAGTTTCTCAATATTTAGAATCTGGGGATCCGAATCATCCTCTGGTTCAGTCTACCTATACATACTACAATAATAATTTATAGTTCATATAATTTTAATAAAACTCCTTGTTGACCTTTGACAAATGTTATGTTTATTTAAATTGGTAAAATTTTGATTATACGTACTTGTAAGCTTTGGCTGTATAAAAATCGAAGATGTTAATAATTTTATGTCCGGTCGGGCGATATTGACCGATTTATGAGCCTGTTTTTAAAGCGTAAATTGATAAATTAGAGCTCTAAGGCTGTAAAACTTTTTAGAGTCCCCTAGAAAAATAGCTGCCCTTGTTTACGTCGCGTCGTCTCCATAGCAATAACGGTAATTATATAACACTGCACTTACCTACTTGAAGCTTTACCATTGCATCTACTTACACGAAGTTTTGCATTTTTTCAAATTATTTTTATTATAAAATCAAATATTAATTTAAACTTAGACCAGACATAAACTAACCTATGCTTTCAGGTTAATTAGAGTTTTAGACTCCTTTATCGTCTTAGCTAACTGACTCTACGGGCTCTGAAACACTCTCAATTAAGCCAGTAACTTGGTAAATAACCTTTTTATCTTTAAAAAAATGTTTTTGCTCCGGTTTTACAATATTGCTATGGGTAAATCTTTCCCACAAAACTGGCATGGGACTCTTTTCAGGGTGGGTCGCTTTACTATTTTTATTATAGTTATTTATGTATTAAGGGCATAAAGAAGCTTTTATGGCCAGAAGCGTTATTTCTAGCCCGAGGCGTCAGCCGAGGGCTAGGAAAAGGCTGTAGGGCCATAAAAGCAAGTTATGCCCGAAATGCATACACTATTTTATGCACAGGTTGTTTTTATCTCAAATCTATTATTGTGTAAAAAATATAATTAAATGAGTACGTAGGTTACATCAAGCCGCTGTACGTATACTTATGTGCTTATATACGAAGTACGTTACTATAGTTACTATCTAAAATACTTAATTTCAGCTTATTTTCATTGGTGATAAGTTTACAAATTATATTAAGAACCAATCAAGTTCTACAAATACAGCTCTGACATTTAATTGACGTTTCATTATTGCCCGTCGGATCATAAAGAGGCCCTTGGGGCATAAAGAGACAGTTATGTTTAGATAAATCTAGCAATAATAGTCTAATTATAATGCATCTGTGCATAAAAATTGTTATGATCTTATTGAACAAAAATAATAGGCAACAAACAAAACAATATACAAATAAATATAATAAACGCAAAACACAATACTTTATTTATTAAATCTAACATTAACAGAAACGAAATAAAATAAATGATATGCAATATAAATTAAATTTTTTAATAGACTCAGAAAGACCCAATGTAATGATTAAAATTGATTATTGAAATGGAATTAATGAAATGATAATCCTCTTATTCCTTTACTTTTCTTCATACAATGAATTATAATTTTTTACTCGAGAAAAATAAATTAAATAACTTAAAGAAAAAATAAAATAAAAAAAATTATTATATTGATAATATTTTTATTTTTCAATGAATTCAAATTTCTAAAAATTTTTCATGCTAAATGTTTTAAGTACAAGTCAAATTTTATATTTCTCATCAGAATTGGTATATAAATTAATTAAATAATTAAATTATTTAAAAATTCACTTTTTATTTTTTTTAATTGGAGCTCAAAACTCCCATCGCTATCTTGGAATTTCCTGACAAATTCATTATAATAGTTTCTCCATCAAAAATCCAAATCAGCTGGTCGAAATATTTGTCATCCCCTTCAATATCGATCTAAGAAATTTTATCGATCTATAAAATTAATAATTCCATTAAATAATAGATTGTTATTGTTTATAAACATAATAAATCTTCAATAACTTCGTCAAATAACTTTTATCATTTACGAAGTTAATTAACTTTCTTCCCTTTTTAAGTCTTTCTTTTAACACGAAATTTAAATGTTTATATTTTTGTTAAATAACTTAGGTTATAAACTTTTATTTATATCATCACTATAGACTTTATCATCGACATTTATTCTAACCTCTCGTTATTTTACTTTTGGCGTAAGCTTACTTTATTTTGCAATATAAACTTAAAATCTCTAAATCTTTCAAGGAGCCAGGAACACATTGCCTGCCATTTGCCATTTATTGTTTTCTGGGAGCTCTATCTTACATCCCAAGCAGCATTTTTAGTCATCGCTACGTACCAGCAACTACCGGTAGAACTATTAAGTTTTTGTCACTAGTCACAAGCACGTAGTTGCTACGGCTTTATTACGTGCCTGGAACCAAAATAGGAAATAATCTTTGGGTAGCAGATAGGTTGCAGTGACCTCTTTGGAACTTATCCAGCTACGTTTCTGTTACGTTTAGGCTACGTAGCGGCAACGTGGCGGCGTAGTAATTACTACTTTCGTGAAACTTCTTTTCTCTTTGACATATCGTGTTGCGTGGTTACTCTCTCTTACTCTAGCAACTTAACAAATATTCTATTATTTTCTATACTAATGCTGCGATAGTGTCACAAAATGGATTACTATTTTATTTTTAATACCTACTTAAAAATACAAAGAGAGATGAAATATTTGATTACTTTGTCATTCCTGTATACCAAGATTATAAACCAACTTTTCTGTTAAATAATAAAAAAATAACAACGCGCCTTCTTTAAATATATTTTTTATATTTGCGTGTCCTAATGGCTTCATTAGGACACGCATTTTGCGTGTTCTAATGAAATCTTTTAAAATACTGGAAACAGTAACATTTTATTTTTTAAAGTTGATATCACTGTTAGACAGCTGTTCTTAGAATGTAAAACTTATCTTATTTACGAAGTGAACTCTTATAACTGGAATGCAACGCTCTCTAATCTAGAATTGCAGGCCACATAAATGCGCGGAATAATAAATAGCGCTGCTAAGGGCGTAACGGTTTTTACTTTATTATCAACGAAATCGTAGATTTTGATACTGTCATCGTATGCGATGCATTGTGCTGTGTATGTGCAATAGCTCACGGTAAACTTAACGTAATAAAATTCAGTTTTATAAAATTATATATCTTTACCTTATAAGTAATAATATCCAAAAGATCCAATGAATAATTATTTTTGTTAACAAAAATCATTCTTTGCTGAATATACTATTGCATTTATAACCTCATCAATTTCTTTCACAAATAAGGTATTTATTCTATGAAATGCAATATAATTATTCGTATTTCATCCAAGTTTTTAATTCATTAAGTAGCAATTATTTATGTCACAAATATATTGGCATACATTCTACTTTGAATTTATAATAATTTTCAACAGTATATATAATACACCTGGCAAATTTGAACGAGGTCCTGCTGCTTAGTAGCGGGCATTGCGTGCATGAGATAAGAATGGGAATTTCTACGTCACGCTCATTACCAAAGTTAGCGAGGTATGTAAAAAAATGCATAATTTTTAGTGTTGCCAACTGTTATGTTACTTACCAAAATATCCCTAAGAAATCTTATTTAAAACTAAGTAATTTTTTTAATTATTTATTAATGATCTAACGCAAGTAGAAAAAATAGTATAAAGTATTCGTTTCATAAGACGTGTTAGCACACTTGTCCTCTTTAGAAAACTCCCCGCTACGCAGGTCGTTTTCTAAAAGCGAACGCGTGCGCTAAAAGCGTGTTTTATGAAACTAATACTTTAATATACTATTTTGATAATAAATGTCTTTAATAAAATATGTCAAAAATACTTATAAGTTGATACACATGATAGAAACCATTTTTATATTATTCCTAAACCATAATTTGGCACCAATTTGTTATTTTTATTGAAGATTATAGTAAAACATCTATTAACAGTCCTTACAAATTGCAAATTGATTAATGGCCTCCAACATTTTACAAGTAAATACTATGGAGTAGTTTGCAAAAAATCGCTTTAAAGTAGTATTCACTGTAAAATGCGTGGCTAAAGTTTGTATCAATTAATTAATAGTAACGGTAACTAAACAAACTCTACTTCAAGGTTGTTGTTACCACGAAGTATAAAGTCAGTTAAAATATCCTAGAACTTTTAAGTAACTCTTACTATCAAACGACGTCAACGTTTTCGTAACCACTTTCCAGTTCCTAATGTCTACTACATAATAATTATATATGGCATATTTTAAGGTTGTGGCAACTAACGAACAAAAAGGAAATATACTTCACCCTTGTTCCCTATAAATGGAAGCAAAATAATATTTTGTGTTAACCCCAACTCCAAAAACACAATTAACCAAATTACAACTACTAATCAAATAGTGTTACCGACGGAAATATTTGCCCATAGTGGCTATCATTTGAATCGATTAAGCCAATTTATTAGATAATCCAACAGTCTGTCAAATGGTAATTTTATGACGCTGGGAATGCCAGCAAGCATATTGTTTTGGATTGCCTAATAGAAGTTAGTGTCACTTCGTTACAATTCTTAATAGTAATTGGAACTTTCTATTAATTCTGATGCAAAACACCTAGTAAAAATCACTTTAATGTAATTCTCCTGGATAGCAAAAACGTAAGTTTTACTTTCAATACTACTATAAGGTTTCGTTACTTTAAAGGGTTAAGCAATGATTTCAGACAGGGACAAGTAGCTTCGGGCAAATTGCTGCTAGTTGCAACAAGTTTAAAGTAATTACACTGAGTGGCAATACAGTTCCAAATACTTAAAAGTTACCCAGACGTAATGGAACTGCATAGTTACAATAAATAGTAGAAACGACTACATAATTACTAAAATATTCCGAACTGAATTAATTAAACCTATAAAGTCATAACTTTAGTTGTAGTTACGTAACAACTACTCAATCAAAGTTCCGATCTCAGTTACTGCTACATAGATAATGCTTGGGATAGTTTTAGCAGAAACAAAAGAATCTCCCATCAAAACGAAATTAATTTTGACTTTTCAAATTAACATATCAAAATTCTGATTTTAAAATTATCATAAAATACAAAACTAAAAAGACAGAAATGGAACCATTAGTTTCCTGATTTCAAAAATATATAGCACTCAGAGTTTATTTTGAATTTTAACAGCCTTTTTTGAATGTCAATGAGAAGTTTCAATCAATTTACCCTTTTCTCCTAAAGATTATCTTGTAGATATTAGGTCTTAGTATTAATTTAGATTAGTTTTTTGTAGAATGGAGTTTCTAAAGGCTCCTTTTAAAGCTACATTTCCTCCTTGGGGATGTCTTCTTTATCTGGAAAATATATTTCCATGTATTATTTGAATACATAAATAATATATTTTACCTTTAGTTATTCTTTGTATTTTTTTATTATGTTGTAATGGATAGAAATTGTAGATTATCCAAACTGGTTATACCGCCTTGTTCTAGTAGTCACACGGATGCCAGTACTTGTCTGAGATAGTAAATTTGCAGTTGAATAAAAAAAACTATATAACAAATTATAATAATCATTTGCTCAGAATTACTTAGAAATTCTTAGAAACATAATTTACGACGTTTCTTATTTAAAAAGTGATTTTTTTATTTAAAAAGTGTTTATTGTAAATGCTAACTAATACTTCATCACATTTAATTAATTTTGTAAGGTGTAGTAAATTTTCTTTTCTCAGTTACTAATTTTTATATTTTATGTAACCTCATATGGCTATTATCTTTTACCAATTTCTTATTTCAATCACTTTTTGTTTCAGATTACGATATATTTACATCAATGATTATTCATGTTTATTCTTTCTATTTCAGTATCTCCACTGTAGAATAAAATAATATGATAGGATTATATGTTCCCTATCCAACATGCAGAAGCGAAGACAGGCACCGATCTAATTATTATTATCATGACTATTATTAGTAAGCTATTATTATAACAACATGAACCAGAAAAACATTCTATGCACTCAAATACTCCAAGTGTCATTTAAATTGGTACTTTACATTTGAGATTCTTTCCTTAAAGACATGTTTGCTCTAGTATTCGGAAAGGATGTTTGAAGTATTTCATTAAATGGGAAATTTCCAGTGAAGGATAGCTTATTATTCACTTCAGATGTTTAATCTTGCCTCAATAACTAAAATCTTCAGACTAAATCGATCTTGATAGGTAATCCACTAACAGTATAATAATAATTTTTAGTATGTAAGAACTAAGGAGGTATTATAATACAAGCATTGTACTGTATTAACAACCCTCCTTACCAATGTAACAACAAGCCAAAATGCAATCTACGTTTTCAAAAGATTCTATAGAATTTTTAAGGCGCTGTAAGTACACTTGTACTTATACATATGCTAGAAACATGACCAAGCGGATGGGATTTAAAACACCTTAATGTTTTTGTAGTGTTTAAGTTAATTTTAGGTACTTTTAACGAATATTTAGTTCTGAGTTGTGACAATAATGAAAACTTATTGAAACCAGTTGTATGCTACAAATGTTCTTTTTATTTATTTTCTTCAATTGCAGTACTCCTCGTAATCAATCTGCAATTTACACTTTACGCACTTACACTTCGAGCCCCATCCTCGTATACTTTTTTTAAATTGTATTGCTTACTAACTATTATTTTTAGAACTTTGTAACCTTTTTTTACTTGCGGAAAAGGTTACGTACTAGCGTGCGGCAGCTTTTCAACGGTGAGCGGGATACGTGGATCCACTGAGTATGAAGCAAAGAAAAAAAAGGGCGCCATCCAGCTTTTTTAATGCACAAGATAACTTGAACAAAATAGGAAAACGGGAGAACCTATTTCTCTTGGTAAGTATTATTTTTAAACAACTATTATTTAAACAATTTAGCATAAATTATCTTTTATTCTTTTTTGGTATGGTGTTATTCCTCAACAATAAGAAGCACAAATTTTAAATGCATTTATTAATAGTAACATATATACACATAATAGAAAAAAAAGATGTAGAGCAAAATAAAGAAATAAAAAAAATCAATGTGAACGTAGATATGTAAATAAATCTAATTACTCAGATATAGTACTATTTCTGTTACATAATGTAATCTTCTCTAAATGGATTAATAAATCTATTAAGAAATACGCAAAAATTTAATTAAACCTTTCCATTTACATTTAATAAAAATTTGAAAATTGATACCGACGATTTATCAAAACGCAGCATTTATAAATTGGCACAAATAAAATGCAATAAAAATTGAAGTTATCACTAGAAACCGATATCAGAAAAATTCCATGTATAAAATTATTATTACCATATAGATTCGTAAACCTTAATATAAATTATTTTCTTTAACTATAATTAGATAAATGTAAGATTTATGAAATTATTAACTTGATTCGAAGAATCAATTAGGCAAATTTTAATAATATAAAAAAATACCAACAAAGGAAAATGTCCACTGCTATTGATGGTTAGTCTGATGTAATCCTACGGTGGTTGATGCCGACTGCGGATACCTATAGCCTCGAAAATTGGCTACTGGGCCTATTCAGCGTACGATAACGTCTCAGAGATGAAAGTGTGATTCAACCGTGCTCCAGGAAGACTGGATACCCTTTTTTTTGACAAGTAGACGTAATGTTACAGGGTAGCCTAGGTTCCCTAAAATCGTAGTTGAATAATAGGAAAAATTCAAACAAAATTTGGAAAAAGATTGAATAGACTGCAAAAAGACATACCTTTATAAGGGAAATCTTCATCAACGAAATTCCTCAGCAACAATCAAAGGCCAAACAAAATAGTTATGGATGTTCTTCACCGAGAAATTTATTTCCGTTCAGATGCTCATTAAAAGAGTTTCTAATGAAGACGCTTGGTCAAAAACGTGACCAAAAACCAATCCTCCTAAGAGAGGTCTTTCCAGCACGCACAACAGAGAGCGAATCCTTCTCTCGAAAAATCAAATGCGCAAGGCCGTCATTCCCACCAAGGAACGTTGATATCTGTATCCAAATTTGAATAAGTAAATCCATTAAACAATAATATTCAAAAGGAAATTATTAGTAATTAAATGTAAACTCAGGGAGTCTACATTTTAAATATATACGACGAAAATCCATCAATATAAAAATTATAAAGAGAGAAAATAGTAATTTTCAAAACCCACAAAATATTTAAAATAAATATTTCTAAAGGTGAGTTCATACGAGGACCATTTCAATAATGCACAAATTAAGGAAAAATAAATGTTACAACTTTACTACAACTATTATTAGTTTTATGCCCTTTTTTCATTTGCTTTTCTAATAGGTAGTTAGAATTGTACAAAAAGTAACTGTAAACCCCCGTAGCAAAAATATCTAATAAAAAAAAACTAATAATTGTAATAATGCACTAAAAATAATAATTAGTAAGCACTACAATTAAAAAATAAAGCATGCAAGGATGGGACTCGATCCCGCGATT
Organism: Agrypnus murinus; assembly: GCA_929113105.1. Lineage (NCBI taxonomy): Eukaryota > Metazoa > Arthropoda > Insecta > Coleoptera > Elateridae > Agrypnus > Agrypnus murinus. Next base: position 158,514,062 of record OV816025.1, read on the forward strand.
TCTGATTACGAATCAGATGCGTTAACCGCTAGACCAATCGGCGTACAGCTTCCAGCATTTTCTTATAGCTTATTACCAAAAGCAATAATTATTAAGCTTTTTAAGTATTTTTCGAAATAGCTTTTGGTTTTCTTCATAAAGTTTAATATGTTTTTGACGTAAAATGAATTTTCTTTCGATTGATACCAAAATTTCTACTTACATTTGCAAGGGTTTGAATGTAGGAGGAAAATAATAAAATTCAATTCGATTCCCTATATTATCGTTTACAAACAACAGGCTGTATATAGTCTACGTTATCGTTGAGTGAAAATGGTGTTTACTAAGAGTCCTACATAATAGTTCTCAAGTCATCAATATGAGTCATCAGAAAAGACAAGTAGACGAAAGAGGGCTGAGGGTTCGTCTTGGAGTGCGTTTTTAGAAAATCTTTCTAATGCAAAACAGATAACACAAGTTCGTTTAGAATACTTGAGAAGACATCCATACAAGAAAACTCTGTTAAATGTGAAGTACTAATTTATATGAAACATGGTATGTTGGAATGTATATATTATATTCTTTTGCTCTAAGATGATAATATCATAAGTAGTAGTAATTAAGACCGGTTATTAGACTATTTTTTGGGTGTTTGCATTCCTCTCGGCATGATAGATGCGAACACACTTATTGTCTATGCTACTATTCTACTTCACAGTGGAGATGCTAAAATAAAAATAATTAAAAATTATAATCAATGATGTAATTAATATCGTTATATAAACTAGAAATCTATTGAGATAAAAACAAAAAGGCTAAAAAATAATATTCATGCGAGGACACAAAATCAATCGACAATTAATGACTTGTACAAACTAGGATTAAATCTACGATTGTTTTTCAACCCCTATGTGAACGACACACACATCACTCGCTGATTTTAGTCTTGCTGCAAAGGCGGTTGATTGAAACAAGTACAATAATTATTCTGTATTGTTGTTGGAGGGCCAGACTCAACTCTCAGTGAAATAAACCCCCCCCCCAGTTTTATTGTTGATTGTTTGAACACATTTTTCGTACTGTTTTATTTAAAGAATTTAATCGTTCATATAGAGTTCTCATTACATGTCAATAACATTTACAAGCAAATAATTATTGCAAGGAGATTAAATACTACGTTAAAAATAGTAGACGTAGCTTTCACTGTTGAATGAATACTCTATCTGCCATAATGTACCTTATGTACCGTAGGTACATTTTGCATACTTTGCTTTTTGGGAGTGTGCATTTATTACACACAATTTCAACTTATAAACAATTATATATACGACTTGTATTTTGAAATACTTACGTTTTTCTTTTTAATAGAAAACATATCTTTGAGACATGTAAATGGTTCCTATGTGTAAATAGTTTAATAAATAAGAAGATACTTACTTATGATATTCACTTAAAATGCACAGGCGGTAAGGTTAGTGTTGGAAAAGTACATATAAGTATATTGAAGCTCCCCAGTAATAAACCAACGTCAACATTAGTTGACATATCTTTGAGAAAGTGAAAGCTGTTGTCATTGTGCAAGTGAAGCTACATCAGAAAGGAAATTATTGCAGTAAGGTCCTCACAGGGACGCCCGAATAATAATCTATAAGGCAGTATTCAAAGGCGAACAACTTAAACAATAAAGGTCAACATCTTAAATAGTTAAAAGGTTATATTTATAAAATGGAACAAATATGCTTTATACAAGTACAGCAACAGTGTAAGCAAAAGGTAGTGGAAGTGGGAAGTGAAACCTTTATTATTTTAATACATAAAGAAGTGAGGTTTAGCAGTAATCAAAGTACTTACTTGGTTACAAATATAAATTCTAAAGTTGCTGATGGGTAATTCATACTGAAATATATAAAAGAAAATTACATTAAAAAGTATCCTTTCATTTTATTTAATAAAGTCTTACCTGCTCTACCTGCTCATATAGTCTAGTGGGTTAATCTCAGTCAAGGTTAATATTTCCCATAAATTTATTTGACACTTCAGAAACGAAATTCTCATCGTATCAAACAGTTAGTAAATACAATAAGCATTACAAGATATCCACTTCTCAAAGGAGTACATGAATAAAAACGACTGAGCACATTAACTTTTCTTGGCGTGGAAAAGCGTTTTTAAAAATGACACTTTATTTAAAAACGCAAAAGACGGAGTCCAAGTTAAAAAGATGAACACAGTTTACTGTTAAGTACAATAAGATATTTATTCGTCGCAAAATTACACAATATGCACTTGCATATTCACTTAAATACTATTATACAAGTTCAACTTGAAACTGGTAATAATGATGTTCAGAAAGACCGAGGTAAACAGTAACCCTGGCTACCAGTTTCTATGGCTTTCTCGGTGAGTATGGCTTGAAGGAAGGTAAACAATGACCCTGGCCATCAGTTCGGGTTCGAGGTCCGGTGTTTATATATGATTTTGCGTGCCCATGTCCTTTGTTTGTTTGCGCACACGTGGCCGTGGGTTGTGTATACGTGACGATAGCGTTTTGCTTGCTTAGTATTTTCATAGAACTGCATGTGTCGGCGGTGCAGCTGCTTCCGCTCTAGCATATGTGGACACTCCGCTGCGAGGCGTTATCTTGCACGTGTTTATAATGAGGTCACATTTCTATTTAATAACTAATAAATGTTAACTAGCATAGCATTAACATTTATGTAAATTTGATTCGCAGTATAAGGCAATTAAAGCCTATATCATTACAATATGTAACCACCCTGACAGCTAGGCTGTCTAAACCTTGTAGGCTAACCTAGAATTTTTACATTCCAACATAAATAGAAAAATAAAAAAAACAAAACTCAAACAAATCTTTCCAAGAATGAGATGTTGCTTACTTGTTTAAGAGGCTCTATAAATTCCAATAATATTCATAAGTCAAGATGTCAGGTAAGACATCTATCTACAAAGTTAATTTAAATAAAACACTAAACACACAATTAATATAAATAATAACAAAGTTTCTTATACTTTGGCTTATACAAACATCACACTAAACGTACTTCCTAAAAGACAAATAACAAAATTAACACGCCTCTGGGAGTACTATTCTAATTAAACCCACAAAGAATATAATACTATCCCATATTTTTATAACGTCAACTCCTGTCGTAGTCATATATCAACAATAAAAAGAATAAGACCATTATTAATTCTGAATTTAAACCAAGGAAAGGGAAATTTAGACAAGACACATTTTATTTATTTTCTTCCCTGTCCTGTGAGAAAATAAATTGTTTTGAATTTATGTTTTTACACTTCATTCTGTACTTTATATTACAAGAATGAGGTAAATAAAACTTTTAGAAGAATTAACTGGGACTTCAGGGCGTTTTTGTGTAAAATATGATTATTTTTTTGTCTTAAAATTGAAATAAACTCATTTGTTTCCATGAAAACAATTGCTTTTATGAATGTTTCTTAGCATATTCTATTACTTCAGTTATTTACTTTTAGGCACACTAAGTGTTTCGTCTATGTAGTTAAATGTTACATCTAGAGCACGTTACAGAATTTTTTCTTCATATTACTGAATCTCAAAATTAGTAAAATTCAAGTTGCTCCCTGGAATCCTGAAGAAAAATAATTTGATGGTGTGTTTTTGTGTAGAGTATTTTTTAAACCACTACTGCTAATCTAAAATTGTAGGAATAAAATTCTAATAAACAATATAACAAAAGACCTCTTTTATTGGGGGACAATTTGTAGCATACAAATCTACTCTTTTATTTTCAAAAACAAAAGTTCCACGCTTGGTCGTTAATTTGTAACGTATACTTTTTAAAATCAGCTTTCATAAAAACAAAAGCCGCACGATGAACACTCAATTGCAACAAAATTAATTTCAGCAATGATGCTTGCGTTGAATTTAAATAGCCTCGGCTTAGCCTGAGCAATAAGCACGACTCGTTCTCTTTTTAAATGAAAGCAGGTTGTAGGTGAATTGGAACGCCTATAGCTATAGCTAATTATACAGAGCTATAGAGAATGGGCGCCAGCAGGATTAGTTTAAACAAATAAAGTGTTATACGTATTTCTCCACAACAACGGAGCTATAAATCTAAAAGTGAATCCGTTCTAACTATGCAAGAACCAAATTTCTTCACTGCGTTTATACCACTAAATATCACATAGCAAATAAAAGGAAATAAATGTGATGAATAATCTGATTTATTTATTTATGCACGTATAAAAATTATTATCCAGTCATTGAATTAATTATTGGAAGGCCTTCAGTTGTTATTTCACTAATGTTTACTATCGTTAACAATAATGTTACATAAAAAGATAAAATTATAAATTCATCTAAACGATTCATAACTACTTTAAAAATACTTATGAAATCAAATTTTACTAGTTATTAAACTCCTTAGTTACTAAAGAAATGAACGTTAAAACTTTATATAACATGATTTTTGTCACATTAACGATCTTCGTTAACTTGCTACTTTATGAAGATTCTATTACTTGTGAATCAACTAAATTTACTTTTAAATTTTAATACAATTAGCTAAGTAACCTTTCCTCATGAAAATAGAATATAAAGAACCCACCTGGTTATTTCAATAAAATAAATTTGGTTTACAAACGTTGCTTCCGGTGATTCATAATAGACAAACACCAGGTTGTTAAAAACCTTTTGGAGAGGGCTTCCATTTTCCAGGAGTAGGTACTCAAAATATCGCGAATCACAAGAGTAATGCCTTACATCCAATTGCAGCTTTAGAAATTCCAGGTCAATACAATTACGATTTTTTTTATAATTAATAGCCACAAAGGTATATTCCCAATAATAACAAACGAACGGAACTAAAACTCGCAGTTTTAAATTTGAAGATCAAGCATTAAGATATGGAACTGGATTAAAAGACGAACTAAACTTAACGCCAAACGGAGTTCCCTTTCAGAATCAAACGGAAGATATCCAAAATGGTCGACAAAGCGTTACTTCGCATTACAAAGAAAACTATAATTTCGTTATTCCAAAAGTTCCAAACAATGAGTTAATACTTCTAGTATTTTGTGCACTAATTACACAATAAATATCGCCTCAAAAGGAAAATTTCACTAATAAATCACAAAAATTTAAACACATCAAATCTAACATCTGGTTTTGTCAAGAAATTTTCAAGATGTGTTTTAGAAGAGGCTAGCTTGTGAAGAGTATACTATTTTTTAATTGTCTTACAGATTGGATTACAGATTGGTTTTTATAATCAATCGACGAATGGAGAAGCTAGAATATAAAATTATAAGGAAAACATCTAAATAAACATAAGGCATTCTTCTTATTTCACTTACCAGTGTTCATATATAGAATTTACTTTTGTATTGATATAGTATCGTATCAACATAACCTAATATCTGAAACAAATCTTTGCTCGTTAACAGAAATAAATGGGATTATTCCCTTTTTTTAATTAGATTTCAAGAAAATATTAAGAGAAGAATTTGAACCCGTTTCTCTTGAAATTTGTTTTTTATTAAGAGTCTCATGTTAATAGAAAATATACAATAGAGCAAAATAAATAATCGTTTTATTTGCTTTATATAAAATAAAAATATATGAGTCCAGTTTAAATCTGTACATTAAAATATTGCATGCACCATTATATACAGTGAGAGCAAAAGCTATTATTCCTATATATCAATCATTTTAAAAATTCTTTTAATTGACCTATTTATATTAACAGACATGCATAGAACACTCCTCGCGTATACGAATCCGATCTCGTATTTCTGTACGTCAACGTATTATTTTTAATAAATCATTCATATGAGGCTGCATTATACTGTGTGTGTGTGTGTGTGTGTTATATTCTGAGACTGTAATAAAAAAATAAATAAGTAATAAATAAATAACATAAATAAATAACAAAATTGTTAATGCTATCTTCAAACATGCTGGCACTCATAGACAAGCATACTTCTGTTTGAATCAGCCATCCTTTCAATTTTTCCATGCCAAAAAGAATTTAATGAGTTTAACTTTTGGATAGAGAAACATGTATGCATTTTCGTAATACGGATCACAATGTTGAAAACCTTCCAACATACATTTGGAACTTGTTCCAAGTTATAGTTTTATCTTTAAGGAAATAATTACATGCCATATTTTTATTATTTATTTTTCAATATCCTATAAACATAAAATAATCACAAGTATTCACTAGGGTGATTATCGAAAACCCCTTTTCTGCTTAGGGTTGTAATGCAAGTCGACGTTAGTGAGCTAACCCTAGAAATATCTATATTTTGTAAATGAAAATACTTTCAGTTCCTGCTCTATAACAAAAACAACGAACGTGAACAAAGAATGACATGGGTTATATTAAATTAGTAATAAGAAAAATGTTACAACGCAGAGCTAAGAATTAATGCAACGACAAAACACAGCTGGAAGCTATGCGAATTCGAAGCTACAACTCTCCCACAAAAAGATATTCTTACATAATATGAATATATTCCTTTGTTGTGACCTAAATAAATAATCATTCCTTTATTAAATAACTAGCTAAAAATAATTAAAAAACGCATTTCAGCTTGTTTAATTTGTCTTGAATTTTTTAATAGGAAAGAACACTTTACATTAATTGATTCCAATAATTCCTGCAAGCGAAGACTTTATTGTACGATATTTCATGCATTTGTTTCTAATTCTGCATTCACAAAGGTTAAAACCGTTTTATGGGTACACTATTAATCAGTGGCGTGCGGTCCATGGAAGCAAGAGAAGCAATGCTTCTCTTAAGATTTTATTAAAATTAAAAACCAATGCTAACAAAAATATTTTTATAAAATTATGGTTATCGTTTATTTGAATTTGTAGTATTTGATCAACTTAAAGCTCAACATCAATTCCGTACAGCAAAAAATATAATTATTTATAGTACTATTTTAAATTAGGCTCATTAAACTTGCGCGGAAAGGTAATACCGATTCAAATGTGTTACTTACACTGCATATAAGCACTGATTTCGTGCTTACTTACGTACTTACTGCACTTCTTGCTTTTGGTAGCGGTCGGATCCAGGATGCGTTGTGGGCTACAGTTAACATCGTATAAGGTCGAGTTATTTTTATTGGCGTGCTAAGTGATCAGATGTTTATTATAATTTCGTTATTTATTCGATTTTCGTGTTTGTTAAATGTTACTTAAGCAATGTAAATCTGCGAATGAGACTGTATTTCGGAACATTTTATTATTTCATTTTCAAGTTGGGATATTTTTAAAGACAAATAATTCTATTTAGTTTGTTCTGTATGCAACATTCAAACTTGCTTTATCGTCATGGCTGCAAATTCAGCTGCTTCGGTGGAAGGTTCGAGTACTTCCGATACATCCGAATCGCGACGATTTTGTTGTTCAATTTGTAAAGTATTATTATTATTAAATAAAGAATCTTCTTCATACAGTTTCGAAAGAAATTACAAATTGTTGAAAAAGGCAGACCAAAACCAGAACTTTTAAATTTAACAACAAAGATTAAAACCTGCACCAGGTATTTTGCTAAAAAAAGACCGGAAAATCGAGTTGCATTATAAATAATTTTTTTTATTTAACTCTTATATTTGTACAATCAGTCTTGGTGAGACTATAAGTACAACTGGTGAATGCTTAACCTAGAACTTAAATAATTAACAACATAACATGTGGAGTAATGTCCCAGTGGACATCCTCCGTATAGAATATCTTTACATAATAATGACTTATTTGTTTACTAAATGATCACTCTAGAATCTAGTAGGTAGGTCAGAAGGATGGAATCGTTTTAATCTTTTTGGTTTTTCTTCGTCCAGAAGCAATGAAGGGGCCAGTTCGTTCGGGTGTGCTGTTAGCTTGTCTTTGTGTTTTGTGCTGTGTTTTATGATTTCTTCTCGGATGGTAGGTATATTTAGGTCAGCGTGTAATGTTGTATTGGTTATGTACCATGGGGCATTTACTATCGCTCGTAGAACCTTGTTTTGAAATCTTTGCAGAATCTCTATGTTTGAATTGGACGCAGTACCCCATAGTGGCACGCCGTAAGTCCAGATGGGTTTCAAGATGGCTTTATATAATAACAATTTGTTTTCCATTGACAGTTCCGATTTTCTTCCGATGATCCAGTAGACTTGTTTGAATTTAGCTCCTAACTGTTTTCTCTTATTGAAGATGTGAGGACGCCAAGTTAGTCTTCTGTCCAATTGTAGACCTAGATAGGTCACTACGTCCGCTTGAGGTATTTGGTTTCCATTTAATATGACCGGTGGACAGGTTTGTCTTTTCAGAGTGAATATAACTTGTGTCGATTTTGTTTCGTTCGTTTTCATTCTCCATTGTTTTAACCAATGTTCCAGGTGTTGTACGTGGGCTTGAAGATTTCTGGTTACGCGTATGGGGTCATGGAGAGAAGCTAAGATCACAGTATCGTCAGCATATGTTGCTATCATCGTTGTAGTAGTTTCAGGTAGGTCTCTCGTGTAAAGTGAATATAATATGGGGCCCAAGATGCTCCCTTGTAGGACGCCAGATCTAATAGGATAGAGTTCAGTATATTCTTCTTGGTATTTTACGTGGAATGTTCTGTTAGATAGGTAGGATTTAAGAAGAGAGTAGAATGGATGTGGGATTGTGTGTTTAAGTTTATACAGTAGTCCTATGTGCCATATTTTGTCAAAAGCTTGACTTATATCGATGAAAACGGCTGAACAGTATTCCTTCTCTTCCATGGTGCTGTTGATCTTATTTACTATTCTGTGGTTCCACTTTCTGAACCCGAACTGGTGAGTGGGTATTAGTTGTTCTTCCTCTATGATTACAGACAAAAGTTTTAATATTATTTTTTCTAGGACTTTTGATAACATTGGAAGTAGACTAATAGGCCGATATGATGTCACCTCAGTCGGGGTTTTCCCTGGTTTGGCGACCATTATGATCTGGCCCATTTTCCATTGACATGGGAAATGTTCTATTCGTAAAACTGCATTAAATATCTGCTGAATTGCTGCCAGACATTTTTGGGATATTTCTTGGAGTATCTTACCGGTGATAAGATCGTATCCCGGAGCCTTTTTCTCATTGATTTCTTTGTGAATTATTGTTTCAATCTCATTTATAGAAACTTTTTTTATTGGTAGAGTCATCTGGAATGGAGACTGTAGATGATTATATATTTTTTGTTCTTCAGCAATTGTTAACTGCGATGGGAAAGGTTGAAAAACTGTGGCCAGATGTTCGGCGAATGTGGTGGCTTTTTGGTTGTCTGTTCTTGCCCAGGTTGTTTGATTGGCACATTATTGGTGATGCTTGCTGTTGGCATTGTTTGAGTTTTCGAGTGACTTTCCATTGAGTAGTTTATTGCTTCAGTGGACGTTAAGCCTCTAAGGTACTCTTGAAAGGAGTCGTTTTTTATCTTGAATAGTAGCTTTTTAAGTTCTTTCGCTAATTTATTATACCTTTGTCTGTCCATCGGATCTCTTGTTATCTGCCATCTTTTTCGAGCTTTGCGTTTTTCGGATATTTTTTGCTGTACTATTATTGGGTACTTTTCTTTAGCTCTTTCTTCATTTCTGTCTGGAGTTGCATAAATAAATAGTAGTACTTTTTTTTAAATATAGAATAATAGTCAACAAATTCCATAAGTATAAAAGACGTATTCTTTTGCACATGTGATTAAATCTAAACAATCATAAGAATTTGAAAATGCTTTGTCACTTGCTCTCACACAAAAGAACGTTGGCAATAGTTTTTTATGAAGCACTTTTTATGATTCAATCATGTCAATTACAGAATTTCTACGATTCAATGGGGTAAGGGGATTACCAATCATGCTAAAAGTATCTTACTAGGTAGGGGTAAATCAGTATTCAAAAAAACGAGATGTGCTAAGAAATTACCAATCCGATTAATCATTATAGAGCAAAAGAATACTGCTGAAGTGTAAAAGTTCTTCTTTAAAAAACTTTTAAGCTTAATAATTATAACACTGTTTTTTGTTGTACCTAGGTATATTAAGATTAAAATCGTGGTTGCTTCCGTAGCCTAAATTCTAACCGCACGCCACTGCTATTAATATATCATGTATGCAAAGTTTCCGGATTTCATTAACTACAGAAGTTAATTAAACTGATATTTCAGATATTCTAAACGAAACGGCCAGAACGTAAATGCAGTAGCATGTTGCACCCATTGTATAGCTCAGGACTCGTTCTATCAATTTATTCAACTTTTGCGCTGCATTAGCAACTGCAAAAGCTGTTTCTATACGCTTTTATGTGCGTTTTATAGATAGGAGAAATGGAAAGCTGTATATTATCCCCTTTGTATTATCTTTACTAATGGGACAAAACACAATTACTAAATAGACGTGATGCAGAATAAACAGCAGCGAAAGCAGAAATTTTAAATTGCATGCAATTGTTTGGCTTATTGAACGAATCATTTGGTATTTATCAGTACACTGAATAATACTAGATTAGATATACATATACGTATTTAATCTAGAGATAAACAACACAGATACACAATCCAGATGTAGCTTTGAGAAGTATCACAAAGAAAGAAAAAACAAATATAGCAACATACGCTCCACACAGAAAAAAATGTTATTAACCTAAAAGCATAACCCACCATACTAACGCTTCCATTCCCCAAACATTTGTTAAGCATTAACTTTTGGGACCTATAAGTCACAGCAAGGTTTTAATGTAATCACTTAAAGGAGCGTTTTATGTTATAGAGAATACTCGTCCCCACGAAAGTTTTACGTTTTATCGACTTTTGCCTCGGTTTATTCTTTATTTTACTTTTACAGAAAAACTTGCATATAGCGTCTTTGCTTTTAAAGCAGCTTAAAGAAGACGAACGTATTTACGTATTCAGCAGCGAAATCAAATAAGTTCACAGATATATTCAGGGTGGTTTCCAAAAGAGAGCTATCATAAATCTTGTGGAAATTGTTCTCTGGAGTAACTAAACGATGATACTTTCTTTAAATTCTGTGGTTAGAGCTAGTTTTTAACAAGTTTTTGTTTAAAAGTGGGTCGATCGAGATAATAAATTAAGTATCACTGACTTCTGCAAGTAAAACTTAATGCAGTTTATTCACCCATCACTTATAAAGCAAAATAGTTTTTATTAATAATAATTTATATTAACAGACTAAAACTAAACTTTACTTAATCATTTGGTTAGAATAACGCTGAATGTGAAAAACTAACCGCCAATTAACTTTTCTTGACGTGGAAAAGCGTTTTTAAAAATAATACTTTATTTAAAAACGCAAAAGACGGAGTCCAAGTTACAAAAATATACAAAGTTTACTGTTGAGTACAATAAGTATTTATTCGTTGTTAATACACAATATGCACTTGCATAATAACTTAAACAGTATACAGTTTCAACCTTAAACGAGTAATAATGCTCAGAAGGCCGAGGTAAACAATATCCCTGGATATCAGTTTCTACGGCTTCTGAGTGTAGCTCGAAAGGCAGGTAAACACTATCCCTAGATAGCAGTTTCTAGCCTTCGAGCTCGTCGTCATAACTCAAACTGAAGGATCTCTCGAGGTCCGGTGTTTATATACCATCCCATGGTCATAAAATGAGCCTACTTAGCATATATTAAGTTGCATTACAATAAATTTCTCAGAATACCACATTAGTATTCAACCATTAAGATAACGATTCTGAGTACCTTGCATACATTATGCAAATGCAGAATAAGATTAAGATAAGGTTCAGAATATATTATCAACATGTGCATACATTATGCAAATGTAACTGATGATGTAACTGTGACTCAGCTGTTGAAGTTAAAAACGAGTTTGTTAGATGATTCATGAATCCTTATTGATACCCAATAAAGAAACGTTTAGGTGTTGACTATTTGAGTCCATCATTAATAATTGCCAATTGAACATTTATAAAGAGTTTACCATAAAACGATTCAAGTTTGAATAGATTATATTGATTTGGTACATTTACATAATAGTAATTTGGTTAGAGTTGAAGTTATTTTGGGTTGATAGGATTTTTACTTGCAGTTACTTCTGAAAAAAGAAAATGTATTAGTTTAGTAAAATTATAAGACATTACATATTTCATTGACAATGATATAACATAATTTGGGTTTAATATTGTAATACAAAAATAGTCTTGACTACGGTTATTGACAAATCAATACATGTCTTGCAAGGCAATTACATAGTTTACAATAATCATGATATTAAAATAATGACCAATGGCAGGCTAATTTGAATTAAAACATAAACAACAAAGGGATATGAGAAATAATTGCAATCTAAAAGATGTTTAGTTACTAAGAGATAGTTAAGTGAATAAATACAGAATAAAAAGGGTTTTTAAACAAAAAAGTTGTATAAAAGCTGATCTTTGTAAAAATTAATTAAAATAAAGGTGAATAAAGTTTAACAGTTCCACAAGTGTAAACAAGCTTACATTTTATTTCAAACAAATATAGTAATAGAATTTAAAAGAAGTAGATAAATAAAGAAAAATTAAGCCGCAGTATTGACTCCAGAGTGCAGTACAAAGAGAGCTGTTTGATCCAAAGACGTATCCAGCTGGTCCGATATAAAGAAAGAAGGAGAAAAAAAATTAGTCTTGAACGTTATTCAAGAGCTAATATTAAAAACGTAGAAATATTTAGGTGCAATTTACCTCAACATTTTAGCTTCGGCAGAGCTTCATATCCTGGAGGAAGTTACGAAACCCCATAAGCAGTAGGCAGATTCCGGCGTGGTGATCTTCCCAGACAATAGGCTGAAAAAGGAAACATCAAGATACCAGGTTTGTGGCAAATCAAAAAGTGTTAACAAAGGCAATGCTTGTGATTTTTGAATTTTGAACAAGGTTAACTTACCATAAATTTTTAAAGATCCTGTGTACAATTACAAGTCATCATTTTCTTAACCTAAAATAATAAAAAGTTCAACATTTCTCAATAGAAAAACAAAACTTGAATTTAACAGCTTTAATTCTGCTATCCATATTGTGAGGTTAGGTTAAGAACCAAATGCCAAACTTGATGTTTCAAGATAAATAGTGATTCCTATTTATTCAAATATCGTAAATGATAAAAGGACAAGTATACCATTAGCACAAATCTTTTTTATAAATCCGTGATTTTTCAAAAGACATTATTAAAGTCTCGTAAAAAAGTAAAATAATTGAAAGGTTATAGAATAATTTATAAACAATAAGTCAACCTGAGAGATACGTAATATTGTTTATGTAGGTTTGCAGATTAGAAAATCAGAAATACAATTTCCTTTTAACAATTAAAAGTCTGTAACACTACATTATATTAATGTTGATTAATGATAATAAATAAATTAGTCTTGCGGTCATTTTGAACCTTTTAATTGTTTATATAAAATCATATGAGCAAGTCATAACGAAAACATTTATCTAGTTTTTGAATGAGCAGTAATAATAGAAACAGGGGATAATCATTAGGCAAACGAGGGTCATTAACTTAAGGTTTATGGAAGCTTCAGATATAAACATAACAGACAGTGTACAAGAGACGCCAGTTATGATAAGGGTCCTTGCGATAACAAACAGCGAAGATTGGTGTAATTGTTCCAGATGTTAACCGTGAAATGTAGTATATAATTGTTAGGCTGCTAACTACCATCGTTATATTTTCTAAATTACTGTTTACTCTTACTTTCACACTTGTGCTTTAAACGTATCGAGGCTAAATGAAATTTTTGTTTTTGTTAATTAACAACGAAAGCGTAAGAACAGAATAGAGGTTGAATAAAATATTCTAAACCTTGTCCACTGAGAAAACATACCAGCGAATTAACGTTTCTTGACGAAGAAAGGCGTTTTTAAAAATGGTACTTTATTTTAAAAACGCAAAAGACGGAGCCCAAGTTACAAAATGAACACAGTTTACAGTTAAGTACAATACGATATTTATTCATCGTGAATTTACACAGTATGCACTTGCATAATTACTTAAATACTATTATACAATTTTAACTTAAAGCTGGTAATTATGATGTTCAGAAAGACCGAGGTAAACATTTACCCTGGTAAACAGTTTCTACGGCTTTCTGGGTGAGTATTGCTTAAAAGAAGGTAAACATCTATCCTAATAGACAGTTTCTATCTTTCAAGCTTCGTCGTAACTCAGACTGATTTGTCCCACGAAGCTCCGGTCTTTATATACTCTTTCTGTGGGCGTAAAAATCCTTCAGTTGACCACACGTGGCCGTGGGCTGTGCCTACGTGATGATAGCATTCTACTTCCTCTAAGAATTCATAGAAAATGCATTAGATACAGTTCTGAGTATTGCAGCTGCTTGCTATGCACACACGTGGCCGTGGGTTTGATACTGCACCTGCAATCGTGGGCGCTTCGCTCGAGGCGTTTATCTTGCATACCTTTATAATTAGGTCACACTTCGCTTGAGTAATGACTAAATGTTAACTAGCGAATACATATATCATTTAAAAATATTTTTTCTACAGCTGTCAAAAAATGATAACATTTTTTCATTAGTATCCGTATACAAAATGCTGCTTTGGTTTTGTTTAGTTGACGACGTCCACGAAATATTTTTCGCTTTAGAGCGAAAAATTCTTCGTGCGTTTATGCGATTTATGCATATTTAAGCACTGTCGTTTCCGTAGCAACAACGAAACTGTCTACTTTGCGCTAAAATAAAAATTTCTTTGTGTTATTATTTATGCTTTTTTCTACTTTTCCGGTAATTTCAATAACGCTATAGAAAAAACGTTGTGTGCAATTCGTGCTCGAAATGACTTTGGTGGTCTCGAATGAGATTTTAAAGACTTTTTAGATTTTTCTATAAAACAATAGTTTCGTTAACTTATAGATATTTAAGATATAAGTTAAGTGTAAAAAGTCATTCTTTATTGCGTGAACAGTTTAACACACGAGCGAGTGTCTTAAAAGATATGAGTGCAATGAAGAGACTTTTTACACGCATATCTTACAACGTTTTATCTACGATTGTTACGAAAGTATTCATTGTATTTGATATTTTTTAAAAATTTGTGGCTGGTGTGCATATATTAGCGTGTTTAGATTTTTATGTGCTAAGTTGTTTAGCAACCAGTTTGTAAAATAATCATAAATCATTAATTTATTATGCATCTCTTGTTGACATCAGCGTGCAATAAAGATTTTATAATACTAAATACTAAATACTTTTAGATTTTATAAGATTTTATAATACTAAATACTTACTAAATAAATACAAGTAATATTTGTTACTAACTTAACTTACATCAATATAAAATATGCCAATGTTATGTTGTTGCCAATGTACCGTTTGCACCGTTGCATACTGCGAAATATGATAATCTCCGCAGAAAATCAGATATTTTACATTCCAGAAACCCATTGACCTTAGTTTGTTCAATATAGCACTGTGTTGCATTTTTTTAATTATTTCCTCTTAAACCAGGATTAAACGGCGTATAGTTCGTGAAATCACAAACCCGGCGCGCGATTTATGTTGGTTCGCCATCCGGCTAACTAGCGGTGGCAACACGACGCATGGTTTGTCCAGATTCTAATCTAATTTTATTTGTCTGATACACATTGACAACTGATACACTTTGAAAAACTATGCGATTGTTTCTCAGCTTATTCTAATTCTTAAACAAAAATAAAAATATTTATACGGGGTGGCTTTGAAACAACTTGATGTTAAATTCTAATAAATGTTTTAAACAATCAATATTTTTGAAAATGTGCAATAATCAAAATAAAAAGTGCAATTTTTTTCGTATTCTTGAAAAACATAACCTCAAGACTAACCTTTTCTATTCTCTATACTGTGTTTATTTATATTAAACTAGCAAATACCCGGCGCGCTTTGCTGCGCTTTTCAAAAATTTCAAAAATTACCAAATTTGACAATTGACAACATATCTATATATATTTTCTTGTCACATCAATCTCAGTACCCATTTTTAACTTCCATATATGGGTTTTTCGCTGTTATTTCGGACCACGATGGCCGATCAGAGTCCAGTTTGGTCTTATTTTCTATTCTGGGCCAAGACCTTTCCAATGATACCAATTTCATCCAATTTCATCGGTCCAGTGGTTGCGGAGAAAATCGCATACATACATATATACAGACAGACAGACAGACAATATTTCCCTTTTATATATATAGGTAGATAGATGCTATGTTTATACTTGGAAAATGTATCGCGATACGTCGTTCCCGTGCAAGCCTTGCAAAAGCCGATGCGATCAGTTCCTTTGATTCGAGCAATTTTATTGACACTCCATGGAATCTGCGATCCACGCATCACACGCAGCGAGAACCACGTTATTCCATAGGCATTATTTCAAGAAAACAAAATTCTTCGCATTACACATCATTATACGATATAATTTCCTAGTTGGAGAGGGCCACCATTCAAAATAAAAGAAATAAACATTATGTCTCAGCCTCAAGATCGCGTTCTATTGCTTTCACTTAATATACTGCTCACGGCAATCCTTTATCAAGGGAACAAAACGATCAAAACATAAGAAAACAAGTATTGCTCAAGCAGTCGAAAACGGGCAAATGAGAAGCATGTTTGACAGAACATAAAGCAACTTACTGAACTTCGAATATGAATCCATGAAGTCTAACTAATGAAGTAACTTTTAGAAATTCCACACAATTGATATAACGTCTGAATAAACGTAAGCTATTTATCTACAAAGGGTTAAATTATGTTAATAGCAAGTCCTTAATTTAATGCGTTCAGGAGGAGCATATCTGAAGCTCGTGCGAAATTACATTTTACAATATTACATTTTTCGGTTAAAGACAAGATGAAAGCAGTCAATAAAGTATAATTCTGGGAAATTAATGTTATATGTGCTAGAAAACTAAAAACACTCTGAAAAAAAAAATGTCTCAGGATATCTATTTATAAAACCCTCTATTAAAAATATTAAAACACAATGAAACAGTTCGGATTAGAGTGCAACGGCAAGCATACTATACGAAGATTCTAATTCACGAAAGTTATTTGAAATGAACTTTCAAAACTAGAATATTGATAGGTATCGGGTAATATAAAAACAGATGACTATTAAAATTTTATCGAAACGCCCTAAAATGATCGCTGTAAAACTTACACATCAGAACCAAATCGATCAATTTAGAGGTCACTACCTTCGATTTTGTGTATAATAAAATGTTAAAACCGTTTAACGAAAATCTATTCATAATTCAACTAGTTATAGCTGAAGATTAACCAAATTTGGCTTGAAATATGTCAATATAATATACATATGTAGCTTCATTGTGCACATGAAAAAATTCCATTCCATGGTGTAATTTATATTTAAGATTTTTTAAATTAATATTTAGTTTCTTTGCGTTTTCATGTTAAAAATCATATAAGTATGCATAATTGCACCCCTACATTTTTTTGTGGTTATTTTTTACTTTTTTATAATTTTTAAATTTAATAATAAGTTCATTATACCAAAAGTTTTTGGTTTGAATTATGCGAGTAATGTAATCAATACTTTAGGATATATTGTAAGAGTTACTATTGCTTTAAACTTTAAACAGCCCTACGTTTGGGCGACAATTGTAAGAGGCACAATCGTGTACACTTTTAGTCGGTAGATTAATTTACATTACATTATTAAGAAAAACGAGAAGTTTACAGTATGAGAAAAAACTTCCCTTAAAATCTACGTTAAATTCATCTAATCAAATCTTAAATAAAAAGTCTGTATATTGAATAAAAAAATGGTTGAAAGTGTGGTACACAAAAATCATACTATTTAAATTCATCATTCCTAAATGCAATAATAATTCCTATATATTACTCAATCTCAGGATCCCAAGCTAGATAAATTTTACACAAAAAACTTATTTAAACTACATATACGTAACTTGAAATTTCGTAAATAAACAAAGACAATTTCAACTAAACATTTTTAGAAATTTACATAAATAACTTGAGTAACCTTAATCCTTGCTACAGTTTTTCTGAACACTTCTTAATTTCACACAACTCCACTAAATATGGCTGAAGCCATTCAAACTAAAACCACTGACCACAACACAAAATTTCTCTGAAGCTACAAACTGAAACAGGAACATTGCGGAAACACTAGTTAAATTTTGAAGTATTTTACCTTACCACAATAATTTGAACTTTGCAATAATCTCCACTACGGAATAAATTCGTTATTATTATTAACTTTAATTGGAACGGTACTTGAATTTTTAATATCAATTCTTCATAGAGAATGTAGTGCTGAATTTTATTATTTTATTATTACTGCAGTGTTGATTATATAATGTATGTATGTATAATGTATAAAGATACAAGTTCTTTAAACAAATACAATGTTCACACGGGATGACCTTAACACTGGTCTTTATTAACTCAGAAAACTAGACCGACACGCATCTAGATTCTTAACACGGTAAAACTGATAATCCCTAGTTAGATTATACGGTACGAGAATACAACACAAAAGCACTTTTCCCCAATATTGGTCATTAATCATTAGAAAACTGATGAATTATGAACTAATTTTCTTCACGAAAATTAGTCTTTAACTAGCGCACTCTACAATATGGAAGGCTTAGTAAATATACACAGGTTTCTATATTATTTGTATAAGCAACGAGAACAAATAACTGGCGAGGCGTCGAGGCAAAGCCCCTAGCTCTGGCTCTGAGAGCCACTATTAGACTGACTTGGAGGGGTATTTTATTTTTTATCCAATAAACAAAATACAGAATTACTTATTATATTTTGCATTTAAAAAGTGCTTATCAAAACCTATCGGTAACCTGAGATTGTAAATTTGGCACTTTATAATTTGGCATTTAATGTCATTTATAACAAAATTTATTATATTTCTCTCTACTTAAATATTCGGAATAAAATGTCTTATTTGCCACTAAAATACAAAGGGATGTCACTAAAAAATACTGCAGACGAATAAATTATTTTTATATGAGATCTGTACGTGCTCTTAAACTGAAAGATGCTTAATGTCTTTATTACTTCGTAAAATTATCTTGAATTTTGTCTGCAAGAACTATTTTTAACCATAAGAAATGATATGAATTCTATATCAATTTGAACTGTTTGCAATTTCGAAGATTTATTAAAATACAGTTGTCCTTAAATATTTTGACAATAATGCATATTGAACGTGAGAATTGAATTTCAATTTAACCCAAACGCATCTTTTCTCTAAACAGCATAAGTTAAATTTAGACTAAACCTTCGTTGCATCCGGTCGACGTTACCGTTACCGCTGACACTGTAGTTTTGCACCTGTTGAAATTCAATTCGGTGTTTGTACGTGCTAGATCGCACATGACCAGACAGTGGTCAAAGTCAGAACTGAACGAAGGAAAACCACGTGATGATATCCGCTAAAGAAACAGAAGCCCAACCAGGTATAATGAAGAGCATACAAAATACTTCCAAGTGTAGCAATTTTACAGTGTTAAGTGTAGATATATTATTTGTCAATCTGGCAAATTGTATTTTATAAATAAAATACTTTTATAACTCGTTATAACTATAACGCTTTTATAAATATACAGAGTGTAACTAATATAACTAGAAATCTGGTAATGAGGAGTAGTTGTAATGAATTAGAACATTATTTTCCTTATCAACATGTGGTCGCTTCCTGATAGTTTTCGAGAAAATCACATTTTAAATTATAAGTACGCCTATTGTATTCACATTACATTAAAAGTACTAAACAATAAAAAAAATTGCTTGTTTTGAGATTCTTTTAGATATTTTCATATCTATCATCATTTACAAGAACCTTATTACGTGCATTTCTCATAGAAAATACAACTTCATTCTTAATGTTATATCTCCGAAACTGCAAGTCATAGCTAAATAATACGAAAACCAGCTTGTGGGGAATTAGCCTATAGGAATACCTTCCTTAACTTGGGACTCAATATTTTCTTGTTTTATTTCTCGGTTCTGTTTCAATGTTGTTTATTTTGACATTTCAGTTTATATGGATTTACTTTTCCTCAGTAAAATCGACCTCGGATTTTTCTCGGTTAATTTATCCCTGATGTGTTTCAAGACTTGCCATATTTACATTAAAGGAATCTACTTCATTATTCAGTTTATGTGTACTTGCCAAAGCATAAAGAGATTTATAACCTTTGCGTTGTGGTATAATAGTGCACAATAAACATTAGAATAAATGAATTATGGTAGATAAACTGCATATACATTATGTGGATACTGCGTTGTTAGCTTTCCTCAGAATTAAATCGTTAAATGAACCTATTCAGAATTCCTGAGTACGTAGTTATCTCAAATATATGTTATTCTACAAGTCAAATTACCCAACTATTCATAGTTGATTCTGATGATGTTAACTTTGTGCCTGCATTTTTCATTTTATTTTATACCCACTAATGTAATTGTAGATTAAGGGGATAACTTCTAACTTCATTTTATTATAATAATAGTGCATCCAAACGTTAGCAGTCTTTACAAATTAATTGTGTTCACATGTTTTAGAAAAAAAAACAGGATATTAACACTAAATGTTTTAACCCGAATCAAGTAATTGTCCAAACCACATTTAACTTGAAAATATTCATAGGTAATTGTTAAAGATATCAGGTGAGGTCATCAGCATCTAAAAGAACTACGCATTTATTATTAAAATAAATAAAACATTTTTGTAAGCTTGTTCAGATGTCGTTAAAAATAATACATAAACGTTAGCAAACTGATGTAATTTATAAGTACTTTACATCAAAGATTCACATATAAGGATAATGTCAAATTTCATAAATTTTAATAAACATTAATTATATTATTAATATTTGAAAGCATATTTGAAATTCTTTACTATCTTATTTGGGGCTCTGTAAGAAATACAATTATTGATTATTGATCTTACGAGAATCATTATTGTTAATTAGTTGGCTGTAGTGTATACCCCACGCATGTAGTACAGCAAGAGCACAACATTAAACAGATTTACTCTGTTGTCGGAACTTTGATGTTTTTCAGCCAGACTTGCATATCGTACACACACACACACACACACACACACACACACACACACACACACACACACACACACACACACACACATACCTACACGAACAGTTCGCCGGCGTGTGCCGATCCGATGTGTGTCATCTTAAGGCTTTTCTTCCGTACGTAGGAACTTTGTGTAAATTTTTCTCGGCTGCTATACGACCAATTTTTTTTAAATTTTCAAATTGTGATGTTGTTGATGATACAACCGGATTTGTAGTCTCCGTTTTTGCAAAAAATAATCTGTTAAAAAGTTATATAAGATTTTATTCAAACATAAAAAAATTAAAACTACAAATCCAGCGGCCTTTATTTATTTTTGATATTAAAAAAAATTAATTTCGATAACATAAATAATAACCACGAAAAACGTACACAAAGTTAGTACGAAAATTTTGCGATGCGAAGAAATTTCATAATGAAATGTGGTACAGAAGGAGTGTATGAGTTCTAGCAAGTATACGTATCGCTCCACCCCGTTGTTTGAAGTAAGCAATTTTTGATAAGGTGAACAGGTGTAAATTGTTTCTTAAAACGATTTATTTATTATTTTGTCTTGTATAACAGCTATAGAAATTGGAATATTTCTGAATAGTTTTAGTGGAAATTTGTTTAGCGTGATCTGTCGAAATATCAAGAAAACAAATATGTACAAGAATAAAAAATATACGATTGAATGATTAAAAGCAACCAGTTAAAAGTATTTGTATTGTCCCTATAGTTGTAAATATACCGTGTGATTAAAATAACAAACGATAGGCGGATGGATATACATAAATATAATTACATATGTAATTTTTCAATGCAAAATTTTATGAAGTTGCTGCATTTTCCACCAAACTTTGGAATTAATCTACATTAATTTATTAATTATACATTAATAATAATTAATTTACATTAATGAAAAATGCTCGAAAACATGTTTTATTACTTTATTAGTCAAAATTATCTCGTTGCTTTCCAATGGTTCTGGAATTTTGATAAATCATGAAAACATCGTTTGTTTTTGTTAATCTACATGGGAAATATATCAAACATTTTGTATTTTTTATTCAAAGCGTATGTCCATCTATTTTTGAAGAATTGGTCTCCATTACATCTTGGTATCTTTTTCTTTTAGAAACTTAAAAATAAAAAAGGAAGCAGGCAAGTGATAAAGAAAGGCCTGACACTTTAAATTCAATTACTTTATCACTAAAATAAGTGAGTAATATGACATTATTCTCTTTCAATACGGTACTTCAATTTTCTGCAATGGGGTAAGTAGCGCTTCAAGGCGGTTCAATGTTCTTTCCGGTATGACATTATTTATTAACGGGATGTCAAGGTCATCATGTACCATTTGGTTGGTTATGTACCAAGGATCATCTACTATATTAATCTCAGGATTTTGGATTGTCATCTTTGCATGATGACGATGTTCGATTTGCTGGCACAGCCCATATAATTTGATTTTATAAATCATTTTTGTTGTCTGGGGATAATTGTGATTTTCGTCCAATTAGCCAATGTGCGTTTTTTGTCTTAGTTCTATTTGTTTTTTTTGATGATGTGTTCCTCCAGTCGAGCTTGTTGTCAAGATGGAACGCCAGGTCTTTCGTAGTAGTTGGCTGGGATATTTCAATATTATTTCAGTGGATTGGTTGACACTGCTTTTTTAAGATTAAGGTGAAGGTCACATGACTTGACTTTGTTCCATTGACTTTTGTTTTCCACTTTTATAGCCAGTCTTTGTGTTGGTTAAGGTGGTTTTGTATGAGAAGTGATGCAAGATTACATCTTCATTACTTGCAAGACAGACTGTAGTTGTGCTTGGTGTTTTGGTAGATCTGAAGTGAACAATATAAAGAAGATGTCCCAAGACACCTCCCCGAGGTACTCCTGGTTGGATAGGATATACAGCTGAAATTCCATCGCTGACTTGTTTTAAATTGTGAGTTTCTTAAGTAAGATTCTAATAATTTGCAATATTGCGATGGTAGAAGTTGTTTGATTTTATAAAGGAGGATTATGTCAGACTTTATCAAAAACCTGGCTAAAGTCTAAGAAGTAGTTGTGAAATAAGTTTTTCTTCTAGAGCAGTATTTATTTTATGTGCAATGCAGTGATACTGTTGTATGGTTTAGTGTAACCTGGTATACTGATAATCTGGTATCCAGTCTGTTGACGTAAAATCATGGTCAATTTTTTGTAACACTAACTCCTCGAGTAGTTTTTAAATTACTGAATATAAGAAGGTAGAGCGGTAAGATGTTACGGTGCTGGAATCTGATTTAGGAATTAAGAATTATTTCAGGTTTTTTAAATTTATTGGGACAATAATGAAGTCTCAGCAGCATTGTCGTACAGTATTGAAAATTTAGGCAAATACATAGCACGATGTAGTTTTTTTGGTAGTTCTTAATATTTTGAGTGTAATCTGGCGCGATCCTTGTGATTTCTTGACATTTAGATGCTGTATCTCTTCTTTAATTTACTTTGGAGTAATTGATGATAAGGGTGCGGAAGTTGTTGTGGCTCATGTCAGATATTCTAGGATTGCACCATCGGTTATGTCAACAGGTAGTTGGAATACGCCTGCAAAAAATTTTTTGCATTTTTGATCGACTACTGTTTTAATGTCCAGAGGAAGTTAGCAATGTATGGAATTTGTTTACAGCTTCTTCTATTTCCTTCGGACTTATATTCAAATCTGTGCATTTATTTATTTTATGGAAATTTAGTTTCCAGATTGTTTTTGGTTTATGTGATTTGTTAGAGGGTTCTTTATCTTGACGCATGTACTAATAGTTGCTATAATTGGTAAATGGTCTGATGTTAAATCGAAGCTTGCTGAAACATCATGTAGTTTGTCGATGTCACATTGATTTGACCAATATGTTTTCTCGAATAACTTTGTACAACTATTTACCTTTAGTAGTGACTTAATGAGATCCCGAGATAGTATGGTTACTTTGAAATATTCTCCGGCAATGATCTTAGGTTCCGATGTACGAAAGAATTGTTCTTCATTATCAATATTGTGCCTAGGAAAACCGTACACAGCCGCAACATCGTGTTCGTATGGTAATATGGATGTGCTCTGAAGCATTTCTTCTTCATATTTAGGTAGATCATAGTGTTTTCATAATATAACTGTTCCTGATTAGCAAGTTTTGTTTGGATGTAATAAATGTGATAATTTGGATTTTTAAAATAGGATTTTATGCGTTTCGATTATGAAAAGCATGTCAATAAAAGTTTGTTTTAGGACCAAAGTTGGTTCATTTCAGTATTTTGCAAGACCATTGGATTTTCGTTGAACTATTGGGAGTCTGCTGATTATTCTTTTTGTTGTGACAACATGATTTAATTTCTTCTCAGATTTTGCTAAGAGTGGAGCTGACAGACTGCTCTGTATTGTTTATACCGGGTGATTTTTTAAATTTCTGATCTAGAAAGCCATGACATAATTTTAAAACAAAAGATGCGGAAAACGTAGGGCGTAGTTTGAATCGTTCGATTTGTCACAACTGTCAGATTTCAAAAATGTTGACATAAACATAACCTACTCCAGTGTTGTTCTCGCTTTTTCCGTCTTTTGTGCTTCACTGTTTCCTCGTGTTTTGAATTCCGTTTCGCCAGTTATTATCTCGGTTATTATCAAAAATCAGTCTTTTTCAAGACTAACCTTTCGTTTGTGATTGAACGCTTAGTTTTCAACGTTATTTTGGAGTGTTTTTCATCACAACAAAATGGTGTTCACACAGGAACAAAAAACATTTATTATCGAAGCTTACTTTCGTAATGGTTGTAAACAGTTGTTGTAAATTTTGAATAAATATTGTGTTAACAATGTAAATTGTTATAATTGTGAATAAATCTTGCTATTTCTTAAATCCAAGGAATAAAAATTGAAGCGAGTTGTAACCATAACCTAAACTTCTCAAGTCAATAATCACATCGAAATTGCACTTAAACTCGCAATAAAATGCACACTTTGGTAAAAGCATGTTTCGCAAATGATCACTGTTTAAATATTTATCAATTTGTTTAATAAATGTAAAAGTAAGTAGTCAATTTGTCACATAAATGACATTTGGAATAGCAGTGTGATCAACGCTACGCCCTACGTTTCGGTGACCTTCGATACGGCGTAAAAATCACGACTTACTAGATCAGAAATTTAAAAAATCACCCGGTAGTTTGTAGTTCTCGGTTTCTGGGTTCATCAGCTCAGTAGACGATGAAAGTTTTTTACAGAATCGTCGTAATTACGTGTTTCCAGAATTGCAAGTTAGAATATAATTGGAACCCAGTGAATAATTAAAAGTGAAAACCTTAACTGCTAGTACTGTCAAACACAGGGATGGTTTACAAATCGATTGGGGTTGTGTATTGACTAATAGCGTGAGAGATTTAATATTTATTGATGGCATAATGCACAAATGGGGTTAACTTGACATATTGCAGAATAATCGCAGAAGTAGTGACGAAAAATTGGACATTTTAGATACGTTTCACTTATATGCCATTATTAACATTCTTCTGCTGTGGCCAAGGGATGGACGCTCTTAACAGTTCTAGAGTTATCCAACTACCGACTCAGTCATTAGATTTAAGTATAATAGAAAATATTTGGAACGATCTGGAAATAAAAATTAGGAATTGTGAAATGTCCAAAC
Source organism: Agrypnus murinus (assembly GCA_929113105.1). Classification (NCBI taxonomy): domain Eukaryota; kingdom Metazoa; phylum Arthropoda; class Insecta; order Coleoptera; family Elateridae; genus Agrypnus; species Agrypnus murinus. Next base: position 158,539,838 of record OV816025.1, read on the forward strand.
AATGAACAGCCCTTTTAAAAGAATATCCGGAACAAGATATCTCGAAAACCTAGTGAATCGATACCACACCGATTACAAGCAGTACTGAATAAGGAAGGTTATCCAACTAAACATTACCTAATTCATCTTCTAATCTTCTGATTTTTAAATTTTTTAAAAAATTAATTAAATAGACGATTTTGAGTGTGATGATAATTTTGTTAATCATACTTATATCTTGTTTTAATTTATAATTGAAAGAAGTCTACTTCTTATTTTCCCAAATCATGTCTAATATTGTAGAGATTACAAGGATTGTGTTCCCATTATTATTTGTCTTTGTATACTGTAATGATATTTCGACCGAGTTTAATTATTTACTCAAGTCGATGTTGTTCAAGTTAAAAGAAGAGGTAGATGTGATGTTGAACGTTCATAACATATTGACTTTCATATAAAATAATTAATGAAAACAGAGTTCAAGTTTGATTTATCTATTTAGTTTATTGTTGTTACATAAAAGAAGTATTTGGGTTAATAGGTTATTACATCTGAAGCTCAAACCTGAAAAGAAAATTGTTATTAGACTTAAGAAAAAGTTGTAAAATAGTTTTAGTACGTTTAACAATAGTCAAAACATAACATTCCATTTGAAATATCAATCAAAATTTATCCATAACAACCATCCATCAATAATAATGCATGGTTGCAATAGAGATGATAATCATCTAAGAAAAGTTAATTTTGTATTGTAAATCATAAAACAAAAAAGAAAAAAAAATATGAAGGTAATAAGAATGGGGGTTTCTAAGGAGGTTGTTAGAGAGAAACATTTTGTTAATGGATGTAATAATTCTTTAAAAAAGGAGAAAATAAAAATAAAAAAGCAGTATAAAATATAGTAAAAAGGTGTTATTTATTTATTCAACAAATACAATAAGGAGTTTACAGAAGAAGAAGTTTTAAAATATGGGAAAATACTCACTACCAAAAGATGTTCGAATTGAATACAAGCGCCAGATCTTCAAAGTTTCACTTTGATCCTAGAAGAGAATAGTTATTTCAATTATAAAGGTAAAGACAAACAGGTACTCTTGACCTACAACATTTTTAGCTGTCTGGCAATCCTTCGTATCCTGAGTTACGCAAATTCCTGAATCCAGGGCAGTTCGAGAGCGTAGGCGGCGTACAGGTTCCTGAGAACGTACTACAAGAAGGGAGAAGCATTATCAATTAAATAACTAAAAAGGTTTGTGAAAGTGTTATTAAAAAGCAGAGCATTAGTGTCCTACCAGAAGGTTAAAGTGCAATCTTATAAGTTAATTTAAAGGTTAAATCAACGTACCATTATTATTGTAAAGAGTTTCAAGCAGATGATGCACATAACCTAAAAATAATAAAGAATTTAATTAATTTATTTAAAACTAAAATACTGATCAAACTTACCTCATTTTATAAAATTGTTGAAGTTCATATGTGTGGTTATGGACGACACGTCAAAATATTAGTTTTCAAGGTTAAGCAAAGTTTCCCATTAAAGAAATTTCTCAATAGTTAAAGGTTACTTGAAATTCCATTGTACTATAATATTTTTAGATAAACTTTTGAATTTTTCAAGAAAAGGAACCCATACTTGAAAATTCGATTATACTTATTTTAGTCTCATTGAAAAGAAAAATTTAGTAAAAGGCAAATAAAAAAAACTAAAGGCGACCCTGAGAGATAACATAAATACAGCGAGTGCAGTTCATAATATATTAAAATAGGAAGGCATTCTATTTGCATAGCTGCATAACATCGCAATACATACAGGGTGTATCATCGGTTTTGTTACATAGACGAATAACATGTGTAAAAACACATTTTTTTAAATATTGGCTAATTATTTCAAAAGAAAAATCAGTGTATAGCAAAAGTTTTAAATTTTTTTAAGTACTGTTCAAAACAACCCAATTTAGCATTCTGTATTAAATAGCTTCCACGATACAAGCGATTGTTATATAGAACACAATCACTAATCAGAATGTGCTACCAGTGTGTAAGAAATAGATTAAAATTGTGTAAGGAACTTATTTTTATACAGTATTATTAGCTATAGCAATAGCTTTCAAATTAATCTAAAGAATAACTACAACGTTGATGTCTTGTTTTTCTAATTTTACATCTAACGTCTAAATTCAACTTGGTAAATGTTATTAGCGAATTTCTTATTTACAATATTAATTTTCTATAACAGAAAATCGCCTATATCTTGGAAACTATTTAGCACAGAATGCTACAGTTTTTAACAGCAATCAAAAAGACGGAGAACTTTGCTATACTGATTTTTCCCCTGAAATAATTAGGGGAGCCAATATCCGAGAAAATGTGTTTTTACATGCTAGTCGCCTATGGAACAAAACGGATAAAACATTAGTTGTATTCTTTTTACCATTTTTAAGTGAGATTCTTACTTATTCTCATTATCTTAGTAAATTGGTGTGTTCTATTTACTTGTCACAAGTGAGTTGGTACTGAGATAACTTGTTCCCCCCTTGCCCCAACTGAGCCTGTGCTTGTTATTTAGCTTATACTTCAAAGTATGAAATGAAACACAGTTTTTTTGAGGTTATTATGTCAGATGTAAACAAATATTTGATCATAGGAAGTATATGTAAATACGTAGTTTATTGAAAATGAATTTAAGCTACAGCAGTTATCATAGTTTATTGCAGGAAAGTAATATAAAATAATAACTTTCATCATCCTTGTGAAAAACACAAACTACAAATTTGTGGTTATGTTGTGTGTTTCTGCTTGTTTACATAAACATGTTTCTATGTTCTTTTTACTTTTCAATGGCCTTAGTTAATCTCACTTTGTCTTAGCTTAGTACATCTTAGTACTGAGACGATTTGTGGTAAAAAGAATACACCTATTCTGTATGTACATATTCCTTTCTGAATAAAATTTATTTAAAGTGTGACTGTACGATTTTCACTGTGAACAACTGTAGATACAAAACATATATAAAACTAAATATCTAACATTTCTAGTAATGAAGAATTACTAATCTTACTGTTTTAGAAATTTTCTTACAATATTTAATAATTACGTTATTAATATTAATTGTCTATAACCATGTTGGTGTTCAAATGAAGTTTGGTAATAACATGGTGCATCTTTTTTATTTTTTTTTCCTAAAACGTATGATAATAGAGGTATAACATACGGTATACTGTGTGATAGGTATTTAAAACTCGAGAAGTGCAATCCAAATTCAAATATTAATTAAAATATAAAAATCTCTCACGCTAAATAATGTATATCGATATTTATAAAAACGGTTCTCAATTGGAAAAATGAATAAGGTAAAAATATTTATCGCTATGTTAAAAATTCGCAACATTTGGTGATTATTATCGGTTATATTTTTCTAGTCCACGTGGACTTTTAACACCTTTTATACAGTACAACAAATCAAATATTAGATTTAGGTATAAATTACCTCTTCCACTGTTAACACGTCATTGAAATGTATCTGTCGTTGTTACACTTATTTGTCACTAATAGATGGAATGATTTTACTACTAAACAGTGGTACGCCCATATCATATACGGATTCTTGCAAAGCTCGGTAAAACAGCCTTAATAAAGCGCAGATACGTAATCCGTACAATTTATTACTGTAGTAAGTAAAATTTTCTGTTTGCTAAACTTGTTATATTGGTAGCAGAAAAGAGGAAATAGAATTGTGTGTAACAATAAAATTGATAATATAACAATAATTGACGCTTTTTAATAATTAGTTTTGTATTAACTTAAATAGGTACATAATTCAGCGTTTATTTACAAAAAAGTTACAAAACTAAAGCGTTATTTTTAAATATGTTTCCATATAATAAATTTTGTATTTTCTATGGTTGTTTTAAATTTCAAGATTTACGCATGTTTGGCATGAATGTACCAATAAACATTATTTATTAAATAACAGCATATGTATCTCATAAAATTCTTTTCTAATTCATCAGAAATTGAGTAATCTTTTTAATTTATATTTTGAGAAATTGATATCTACAAAAGTGATTTCTTAAATACAATTTAAAATATTTTTATGAAAACATTAATTAAACAATATATGCGAAAAAATCACACTTACCGGTGGTTATTCAAAGGAAATCTGAAATCTGGAAAAAATAAAGGCAGTATTTACCAAAGTATTTATACAGCCTTTGACTGCACAGTGTTTCGCAAAACTCACTGATTTTACCTAAACTAGCTATGATAGGGTGGATTAGAACCTCACTCCCACCAGTGAGAACTGGCAGCACTCATTTAAGAGAGTATGTATACATCATAATTGACTAAATCTATGAATGTAGTAAAAAAGGCACAATTCTGTTGGTCTGTAGACTGAAAGTCGTTTAGTGCTAGAGAAGCTATCAGAAGCATTAGATGCTATTACCATCTAATACGTTATATTTTTAGTTTAACCCTATGTCTTGGAAGTACTGATATTTATTAATGTAAATTTCCCCTTTCAATCTTCACCAATTGATTAATATTAATTTTTGACTTACTGTCAGATTTGTGATATGTCATAAATTTCTTCTTTCTGTACTTCATTATTGCGCTAAGCTGAATGGAGTAAACTCATACAGTACTTTGTAGTTTTTAACTCAATTAATATGAGCCATTGCAAAATATCTTTTGAATAATATAAATATCTACTTATTCTTAACATTTTACCAAAGAATTTAATTATACATAAAATAAAAATTAGGTTACAACCCAATCCTGAAAAATTAGGATCTAAAGAAATTATTTATTAAACTTTTGAATAAACTATTTATGTACCTTTTTACCAACCAGAAAATTACGCTTCCAACTATAATATCTTCGTACAACAGTATTACCAGTACCTATTGTTAATATTTCTATAATAATATAATGTACTATATTCAAGAAACCAACAATGGGTCGTTTAAATCGTAATTCCCGATATTTTAGTAAAGCTTTTCAATTCAATCTTTATATTACATTCTCAATCTAGATAAATAAGCACGCCCTTAACGAAATGAAGTATTTCTAATAGCCTGGGAATATAAACGAAAATTAATTTCATGGAATTATGGAAGTTAAAGGTCACGACATTATAGGTATACGATCAATAGGTTATTATATTTGTAGTCGATTACAGAAACTCTGCAACAATTCAGTGTTTCCGGTGAATAACGTCAGATTGAAATTTATGCTTTTCTGATGCCAAAAAATTAGAACTGCCCTAGATCTGTTATTCGAGTATAAGTTTAGTTATCACTTCAATAGAAGTACTCCTATAATAAATAAAATTTATTGCAGTGTAGACGATTATTTTATATGTAACTAGGATTTTTCTTTGTAAAAGTTAAGAGCGCGCTTGATAACGCAAAAGTGCATAAATTACTGCGCCTTAAAAGAAAATTAATTAGATAACCCATCTTGCACTGGTTTCTTTTCTTTCAGACAGCAGATATGACTAATTCAACATTGGAATTCCCAAATATTCCGACCAGGGTCGCTCGTAAATTACTGTGTTATAAACAACACTAAACATATTAGGTTTCATTTTCATTTTTATAAGCGTCAGTTTTATAATTGTTCATTTTTCTGTTTATCAAAGTGAAAGACATTATTGAATGTCTATTGAAATCTCTTTAAATTAAAAGTATTTATTATTATATTATTAAGAGTTACGAATTAAATTAATAATATTAATTTAGTTTCATATTAGTAAAGGGTTTATGTTTAATTTCACCTATGGATATCAAGGTTATTGTTATTATGCTTAGCAACTATTAAGCTATAATAGCATAAACTATTTAAAATACTTCTAGTTATTATTAAAATTGAAGATTTCTAGTGGAAATCAATTTTTCAGTATGTGGAAGTTTCAATTAAAAAAAGCATAGAATGCAAGAGTTTATACATTTTGTTAAAAGACACAGTTAGAGGTTACTATACAGGGTGGCCTAAGGAATACATACGTATTTATTTTTCTAAGCAAGAAAATCAAACAATTAAGTGAAAATATTTATTCAATATATATGTAAGTCGTAGACTTTTGGTGTAATGCGTTATTCCGCGGAAAACGTGGTAATATTATCTATGTGACACCATAAGAAGACTTATTTTAAATATTGTATTCGGCGCATATTTCACTGGGCCATGGTGCTAGAGATAAAATGATTTTTGCTTTAAAATAAGACCACATCATTCCACGACCTGTTTTCGGATATTTCTACAATCGTGTGAAATTCGTCTTAAGAAGAAAAAAGGTAAAATCGAAACATACAAATTTGGTTACTAAACCTATAGTTTTAAAAGAATTTTGTTCTCGGGGCCAAGTTGATTTGATCGATTAGCAGTCATGTCAGGATAAAGAATACAAATTGTTACAAAATTATTAGGACCATCCCACAAAATTTATTTGCTTACGTCCTTTGAAATCAAAGAAAGCTGTTGAAGTAGCTTAGAAGTTTTTGAAAAGCTTCCTTGAACTTGGATGTCCAGCCATATTACAAAAGCGACAATGACCTCGAATCTGCAAACTATATAATTCTCGAATTAGTAAAACTATGGCCTGAGCTGGAAATTATTCATGGTCAACCGCGACATCCTCAATCACACGCAGTATTATAGCAAGAAGCAATCAGGATGTCAAAAATATGTTGCCAGTCTGACTGCAGGACAATAATTACACAAATTGGTCCGTTGGCTGTTATTTCTTGCAGTTTCAGTAAAGCTGTTCCTTCCATAGGATTATTACATTGGATTGGTACAAGGCAAAATTTGGCACAGACCTAAAAATTAGACTATCCTCTACAAATCATTTCAATAAAATGATTAAATCCCTAGGGCATAGTATAAATAACATACAATAACGTGACTGTCGCAAATAGTTACCATCCACCACACAACAAGCTGGCAGGTGCCGGCAGTACATAGAAAGCCTACTTCATAGACGCGACCGAGCACATCAAATTATCCAGTCCCGTATAACTCCAATTATGCAGTGCGAGTGCCCCCTATTACGAAATGAATAAACACAGAATCAGGAAACGATGAAGAGAATGTTTTAATTGACAAAGATTACCAAACTTCTGATAAATTAGAAAAAACTTTATTCGATATATATGCAGTTATTTGATAAAAAATGTTTATCGGTACATACCTGCAAACCTGAGTTTTATTTAATTTATTTTATCTATGGAAATACTTTTTCAACAACACTTCCAAGATAGTTGTGTAAATGAAAATGTTATCAAACGCGTTTTATCCATCTTCAAAACATTAACATTTCTACATTCGTACAATAATTTTAAATATAATAATAATATAGTATATCATTTACACGCTCGACTGCGAGTGTATTACACTTTAAAAGACGTTAACAGAAATTTTAAATCATCTAAAAGTAGTAAAAAGATAATTGCATTGAAACATAATTAACAATAAAGTTTTCGTTTTGTAAATGAATATTCAATTATGTACGTTAATTTAAGTTCAGTTAATAACAAACTAATTGTTCAAAGGCGTCAATTAATTTTGTTGATTCAAACAATTCTATTTCGTATTTTATTGAATACGTTACTGGATATTATCTGCAGGCGATGTCGACCGATCAACTCCGGTGCACTACTTCGTTTATGGGCGTGATATTCGAAGGTGGATTAATGAAATCAATAGTGCCGCACGCAAGTAAACCTACTGACTGTTATATATACTGTGCCTAGGCACTGAAGATGATCTTGATGAGTTACTCTAAAAATTACAAAGTCATTCAGTAGAAGTAAATGCCAGTATTAGCCAATCATATAAATATGTACAAGAAGGTGAACAATGGGAAAGAACAATTGGCGAAGAAGAAACAACAGAAATGTGTATAACATGGTGGAAGAAACAAATGTAATAATATATGCAGAAAATGTAAGAACTTAGAATTGAATAACGTTACTACAATGCCTTGTAACTAACAGGAAAATGACAAAAACCTACAAGAAACAGATCAACAAATTATGTGCCTTAATTGCGAAAATCAGAATACCACATGTGTTTTCAATGGAATAGGTATGTCGAGATGTTCTTGCAAATGTCTCCCTCCTAATGACTAATCACTAAAACAATGGATTTGTACTTTTCATGATTTCCAAAGCATCGTTGGTAGTGTTCGATTTGCCAGTTTTCGGAAATATCTATTTGAAAAGGGCAGCTTTGGCAAATTCGAGAATTGATACAAAGTTGATACACTTTGAAATTTTGAAAACATATTTTTGCTGTGGGGAGTTTATGTAGACGCATTTGCCGTTAAACGCAATTGGGGACCTCAAGTGACTCAAGTTCGTGAGTGAAGTTTACCAGAGAACTTCACTCACAAACTTTAGTCACATAAAAGTCTTTAATTGCAAGATAAGTAACTTAATAAAATAAGCAGATATTATAAAAAGTATGTACAGCCTCTTCCACATGATAAAATCAGGAGACTAATCTCAAGAAAGAAATTGTACACGCTACACCAGATTACAAAACACCACATGATCTCACAGCCGAATACACATTTTATTCAGAATTATTTATTTGCCTCAAAATTTGTATATCGACTAACCAAGTTTCAAAGAATCGAAATTTCATTATCTCTAAAATTCTAAAGTTTAGTATTTTAGTTTCAATCATTTAAAGATTAAATATCAAGAACTGAGACATTCAAAGTTTAATTTCCAAGTTTCTAATGTAATTGAAATCGTTAATCTAAATTTTCAAAGTTTCAGTTTCCAAGTTTTCATTTTAAACAATAATGGAATGTTTGGAAGTTTCCAATATAATGATGCCCAGAACATATCAATGTAAACTACGGATATGAGTTGAAATCTAAAACGTGACATCTCTGACTTGAATTTTAAATTTCTAAAATTTCGAATTTTAGAACCTTAAGAGTGAGACTTTACATTATAAACTTCTTAAACTGCATTTTAAAACTATGTCGGTTTTAGACTTAAGCTTCATTTTTAATCCTAAACGTTTACAGTAAATACCAATTCCGTTGGAGGAAGATTCTTGGAATGAACGGAAAGGAGATTTCGAATCCCTAGAACCAACCCCCTAGACCCCATCGTTTACAATCATGTAGCATTCTAGGGATAGCTTTCACTATGTGACAGATGACGTTTCGTTCCAAGAATCTTCCGCCAACGGAATTGGTATTTACTGTAACATTCTGCTATTTTTAAAGTTTTCGAATATTATATCTCTGAAATTTATAATTTTTGAGATTTTAAAACATAGAAGAAATTCTATAATAGATGCTTTAAAAACTGTTGTAATGCTGAACTTGTAATTATGAACCTCTAAAAGACTTCTGTTTGAGACTTGAGAAATGACACAGTATTGGATTATAAATTTCGAATTTTTGATACCTTAAAACGTTTGAACTGGGGTTTCAAATCATTTTCATGTTCAGGAGCAAGAACAGATTATTTTAAACCTTTGGGACATGCAAAAAAGTAACATTATATCAATTACATTGATTCGGCCTGTACTTTATGAAGATCCATAATAACACAATAAATAAAACTATTTATTTAAAAATCATAACTGTCCTTTCGCTACACGGTAGCTTCTTCAGATAAAGACTGGTTTAAGTTTTAGTTATAACCAGTCTTTATCTGAAGAAGCTATTGTGTAGCGAAACGACAGTTATAATTTATAATTAAATATTTTAGTGAAGATTTTAATAGTATTTTATTGTGTTATTGTATTTAACATTATATTCAATAAATAATTAGCCAATCGCACACAGTGTATAGCAATAAACAATGGAATTTCTAGCTTTTCACCGGTAGTAACAGGAGTACATGTTTTGTGTTAAAGGCTGTTCCCAAAGGCTTTCCAAAATTAAACTTACACCAAAAAGAGTCCACACCTAGCTGTATAACATACTGTATTTCTAAAGAAATTGAAGGTACACTTTCTTAGATATTCAAAGTCAAAGGTCACATCATGTGACCTTGGAATGAAGAATTCAATATTTTTTATAAAACTCTGCTCTTTTAGCTTTAAAACAAGCCTAAGATAAAAGATCTACTACGATTAGAAGCAAAGTTATGAATTGTTTTGTTCACCTTGTAAGCGTAAATTTTACATTTTGTACCATATATCCAACCCTGTTGTATGAATACCGTGTGTCACTGAGGGTTATTATTTTACATACGTAAGTTACTTTATGTCGTCTACCATCCTACTAAATTTCACGAAAATCTGAGATGGTCGGGTTGAAAAGTTCATTTTGCTTGTGATGATTTGGCATGGAATGACCCGAATGACATTGAAACAACAGTATTTGACCTGACCCAAAAAAACCAATAGCAGATTCGTGATCTTCATACCAAAAAGTTGTAGAAAAACCATATAAAAACCTGGAAGTTTTTTTCGTGTTGTACAGTGTTATCAATCTTCAAAAATCAGTTGTTATCTTCTTTGCGAATAAAGCCTAATACATTTTTAACTGACAATATTAACGTAGCGATTGGTGGGATCCCTATTCCTATCAAAAAAGAAGCTAAAAGTTTAGATTTTAGTTTACAGTGTGTGTCGTAAAGTTGGATCCATATTCCACATCAGAAAATTCTTTCTATTCTGATTGGAAACAATTATGCAGGGCAACTCTCTTTCCAGAAATACTTGAAATACGCCATGTCAAAGTTGACAGGTGAAATTATAGGTAGGTATCTGTTAAATTCGAAATTTTCTAAATCACGAAAAATGACCTTATGTGTTAAAATATGGAAAATATTTTATTAATAATAATGATAATAATAATTGCTACAACCCATAGCCTGGAAACCAAACCCCAGAAGCTAGAAGCTTGTGCGGGAGGGAGGGGGCGATTATTATTATTACGTAGGCCGTAAGAAAAAATGTTTCTAACGACATTTTACGTTCACATATCTAGTTTGAACAAGATATCCCAACATAAGGAAAATGTTTTTTAACATTTTTACACCCCATAACTGACTATTTTGAAATCATTAAATAATAGTTTATGATAGAAAAGTGTCAAAAGTGAATGTTTATTTTGCGAAAAGAGAAGTTTGGCCCAAGACGTGCCAGCAGAGTTAGTAATCTCCTCGAACAAACTAAATTCACTTTTAACACGTATATCATACATTTATTTTTTACTTTTTACACTCGTGTCTAAAGTGTTACTCTAGATCTCGCTTTAGATACTAGTGGTATAAAATGGCATTTTCGACTCACGACAATACAAAAAAGTCAAAAGTTCTGCTTTTAATAGGGTTTGTAACACTTTAAAGGAGCAACAATTGCATAGCAGATTTTGCTAATAATATCAAAATATGAAATGAAACTTTCTGGACGATTTTCCAATTTAGAAGAAAATAACGGATAATTTTAATCCTTTTTTTATTAAGTCAGTTTGAATAATACTAGATAATACCTTCCTATGTGAAAAATCCATATAAACTCTCGCATAAATAAAAGTATTCAAGCACTGAAATTAATCTACCCCCATAGACAAATATTAACTACTGAAACAACAAAGACCTTGCATTGTTATTCACTTATTTTATCTAATTTTTTATGCTGTAGCGAAATTTACGATGGATAAATAAATCCATTTATTTAATATTATACTGTATATTTATTTTTGTTGTATTTTTAACTATTTACTAATTGTGAAATGAATAAGGATTAATAAAAAGTTTCAATAAATTGTTTTAAATAAGTTTTACTATTTGCTAATTAAAACTTACTTCTTACAAAATACGTTACGCATGTGCTCAAAAGGATATTTATTAATTAAAATTCCCATGCTCTATTCCATAGAAATATTTTAATTTTAAATTTATTTCTAAGAAGGCAAACAATGAACGAAATATAATACACTTATAAATAGAGTTCTAATAAAACATGTATATTTATCTCCAATATTTTTTTTCTATGTCAGAATTTCTTTATATAAACATCACAACTGCTCGAATTACAAATACGAATGAAGCGCCTCTAGTGGGAAAATACCTTAACTTCTTATCTCCGCTTGGATATCTTTTTTACAGCCATTGTCAGTTGGGTAGCCTAAAATTAGGAGTAACTGTATAAATCGCTGTCAGGAACATTGCGCACTTTGTTAGAGTTCATCACAAAATTCAGAGGTGATAGCGACATGCAGTTTTCATAAACACATTCTCCATTGAATTTCCAAGGGGATGACATATTTCTAATTTTCGAAGAATTTCTAAACTTGTAGAAAATAACAATCTAAAGTTGCCGAAGTTTGAAAGACTCTCTATCAATTATTACAAAATATCCACCCTTGAAAAATATGTCAAACCCTAGGTATATCCTTTATCTACAATTTAAGACCTCGACCAAATCTTCATCTCATTCCTGAAGGTGTGTGAACTCTAACGAAAATTGGTCGGAAACGACACTTTCAGCACGTAATGAAGCGCGCCCTTAAGTGATTAGTTAACATTATCATTTATTATGAGTAGTTTTGGCATAAATTGAATTAAAATGCTTATGACGTAACTACCAGACAATCACTGCTAGTGGCGTCACAAATATACTGATCAATATTAAGTATACTACAAGGAGAAGATTTTATTGGAAAAATTACCCTAATAAGGAAGTAACTGGAGGACAACTCTAAATTATGAAAAATATTTTACTTTTAGTTTTAATATAAAATAGAGCTCAATGGGCTTACGAGAGTGCTATCAATTCTCACTGGTGGAAGTGACGTTGCTGTCCCTAATGCAATCCTAATCCAGCATGCGGATTTTCCACTTAGCCCATCCAATCCAACCCAAGCGTGGACTGTAAATCAAAGGCCTAGTGTATTTAACGATAGCGCCGCACCCGACTCTACCTAAAGTAGAGATCTAGCGGTTATCGCGTGGAGGTGGAGTTGTCTTGGTGCAAATTCTCGAAATCTAGCACAGTTTACCATGAAAATTAGATGAAAAGGAACTATAATTAATAGTCAAAGCCAAAAAGCGGGATGGAAGCAGGTTGCAAAAACTGTTGATTAAGCAACCTAGAAAGTCCTTACAAATATCATTAACAAAAAAGAAAAAATTGATAAACATGGTAAGCTAAATTACTTAAGAAGAAGATAAATAAAGCAAAATTGCACACACAAAAATTCTGCATCCAAAGCAATTTGGAGTCAATAAAAATTAAGGGAATAAACAATGGAGGAGTACAAAGTGTTGCCTAAATCCAAAGGAAATCGAGCTCTACAACAAATTAAAAATTGAACTAATTTAAAAAGAAATATAAACAAAATGGAAATGCTATTAATTAAATAATATAATAGTTACAATTTATTAGTTTAACTAGCAAATACTTAGGCTTATTAGTTCGGTGTTACTTGAACTATTAGAGATATTGGAACTAATAATGTAAAAATTATAAATACATGAACATTGTATTTTTACCATTAACTAAAATTATAGTTTCAAGGGGGAGATTCTCGGGAATATTTAGTTGTAGCCTATAATTTTACTAATTTCATACTGGAAATTCAAAACTAAAAACGTGTTTTCCTTTATGTTTGTTTTGGCTGGTAAATTGATCTATATAGTTGGAAAATAACTTTTAATTGCGGATACGAAATAGAAAACAGTTACTTTACGTTTCCAATTATCATCCAAAAGTATGACAGTAAGCTTCTCTAATAAGCTTGCAAATTACAATCAATAAGTTCTTTAAAGAGCAAAAACGTAAATGAGCTTTTCTCTGAGAAAGGCCAAGGAGTAACAAGATTTATTTTGTTTTAATTCATAATAAGTTATTTTTAGTACTCTAGGCTTTGTTTGATGTTATTCTCATTTTACATTTTGTTTAAATGAATATTTGACAAAAAGTTAAATAAATGAACATCATTTTACATTTCTCTGTGTGTTTGACATTCGTTGTATTAAACAGAAGAAAAAGTACTTTATTTATGCACCAAAAGTAATTATAAAAGCTTCTCGCATTTACGTGTCCAACGCATTTATCAACGCCATTTTTATTGTTTTATTTTTAGGAAAATCAATCTACCATTTTGTTAATAGTGCAAGGTAAACATTCATTAATATATCGTTTATAAGGTTAATCTTCTAACATAGTCGGTTAATTCAAGTAAGGCAGCAGAACTGTAGAGTTAAAGCAGATCTTCAGCAGAGCTAAACGGTTAATGTCATTTAGATTGTGAAAGGAAATAGGGTTTATTTTATTTTATTTTTATTTATTTTTGGGCGAGAAATCAGGATGGCGGAGCATCCTTCGTACCTCATGGCACCGATTGTTATGATGATTTGGCCGACCCTACTAGAATTTAGCCAAATCTGGGAGAATTTCACCCCTAGTAGGAATTTTTATCGTGCCAAACATCGCATTGACACGGAACCTACAGCTTTACTTCCTATCCGAGAAGAAGGCATGTTTTTAATTTTTCTCCGCTATGAAAAATTACCAGCTCGGTCGGGGATCGAACCTGCGACCCTTGGATTATGAAGCAAACATGCAATCCACTAATCCACCGAGGCTGGCTGGAAATAGGATTTATATTTTACTTAAAGTAGTACTTGATGAGCGCCACCGTGTTCAAAGTAAAGAATAATTAGAGTTGAGGCGATTATTGAACATAATTAAATGTATGAGTTACAGAAACGTTAGAAGAAGTAAAACTTTAAAAAGTATAAAACGTTGAAAAATAAAAAGCTTTATTAATTAATAATTATTAGACAAACGTAGATCTGCCATATACCTCCTATCAAACAACGTTGCTAACCATAACAAACAGCAACCTCAGTTTCAAGTATTTGGTTTCTACTAAAGGGTGCAAAATTTCCAGAAAGATTGCACCAAGATATTCTACACAATGGTAAGATATTCAAGCATACATTTAAGCAAAAACCGTATGTTGAACAATAAGGAAGGATGAACCTGTCACTTTAAGTAGTATATCCCATATCACGATTTGCGGTATCATATTAAATTAGATAAGACCGCATAGTTATTAGTCTATTCGTTAACTGATTAACCTGTTTGTTACTGAATAATTACTGCTTCCTATAACAATCGATGGGCATTAATTGCATATGTTCCTAGACCAAAATTTTCAAAACTGTCTTGAAATAGCTATTTTCGTGGCAAGCATTGTAAATTAATACACAGTTTTAATTAGTTTTTTTAGTACACAATTTTATTTCCACCTTTACTCAGTGTTTTTCTATTAATATATTGTATATTTTTTATAAACAGACATTTTGTAATCAAAGGCGGTAGGATAATTTATAGCTAGACGTTGCCATGGTATTGTGATTAAACAACAAGTTATACACGAATTAAACCTTTATTTTAAACGCGAGTGTAATAGAACTGTTTGTTCTATTTTGCTTTTATAAATTCTTCTGTTTTTGGGCCTACCATTAATAGTTAAATCACAAGAGAAGTTCGAGATTTTACGCGTTTTTTAGACAATCGCAATTATCGCATCGTCATGATGTTGTTGTAATCATAACAATGAGAGAATATTTATAAACAATCGAAAATTCGAAAAAGTTTAATAAGACGTTTTCCAAAAATATGTATTGCAAAGTGCCTACTAAATAAAAATTTTAAAACGCTAGAGGAATAAGATTTTTTTGTGTTTTAAACCACAGCTTTAATCTAAGTACATAAACATGACTTTATAAGACAAAATTGAGTAAATGTCTATAAAGTGTTATTTACATAAAAGGTGGAAATGACAGAGATTAATATGTCATTTTCGCCAATGTAATAGGTACTATACAGAGTTATCATTAAAAAAAAGTTAAAGTTCGAATCAAATCAAAGAAAATGTTGAAAGTAGTAACGTCAACATCACTTTTAAGTTTGTTGTAATTTTTAATAGCTAAGTGAGAAATTTTGTTTAATCGAGCAAATTCTTCTCTAGGCTATAAAGTTATTCCATACTTTATGAACACAGTATATAATAATAATTACACGCTTATTGACACAAATTTATAAAATTTTCTAAAAAAAATATCTAATTAATCCTATAATTTAATATTCTCCTCTTCCTTTGAATAGAATGTGATTCTAAAACTTCTAATAATAATTGACTAATAATAATCTGATGTTTTTTGAAAAAAGTTTTTGTTTATAATTAAAGAGAGCCGTTTTAGTATCAGTTAATCTTATTCCAAATTACAGGATGTTGTGGAAATTTAAATTGGAAGTTTTTGTGTAATTTCCCATTTAAATAAATAATGTTTATTTTGTATTAACTTTAATCTACATATTTAAAACACAAGGCTCATTTTTGTTCCAGTTTGTTTGAGAGTTTTACTGGGCCGATTTACGTGGTTCTTTTTTATATTGAAGCTTTCGTTGTGTAGATTAGGCAACACTACTTAATCTCTGTATTTCTTTACGTTTTATATTTTTAAATAAATATCTAAAATATTTGTTTGGATACGCAAGACAACGATCATTAGAGACCCTTCAATTAAAGTCTGGCCAAGGAAACCATTTTATATCACAACACGTGGCGCCAAATTTATAAGTACAGAAATGGTTATATAGCCGCATGTAAAGGGTATTTGACTCAATTAAAAACCGCGAAATAGTGGATTGTGTATATAAAACATTATTTATCAGTAAAATTACTTTAAAATTAGGATGTCAAAATCAAAATATTATATCAAAAATATAGTGATATAAAATGGCGGGCACCGTGACAACGCATTGGCCAGACTCTAATTGAAAGGTCTCTAACGATCATCAACTTGCAGCGCCCTCTCAGTGCCCAGCGTTGGCAACTTTTGAAATCCGTTCTGATGGCAATTGTTTATTTATAGTTGTTTCATTTATTGTTTGGACAAAAAAGCATCGTGAGATACGTTTGAAATTGTTTCAAAAGTTGTAAATGACTGGAGCGATTATTATAAAGATTTCATTATTGACCCTCAAACTTATCGTGTTTCCATTAAAACTGATTTCGATTACGAAAACCGGTCATATTGAACTTTATTGTATAGGCCAATTATTATTTACTAATCTATATGATTTGCTTTATTCTTTTTTATATTAAAGTTCTGACTCTGCCGATTAGTCAACTCTACTTTTTATTTTTATTTCATTTCTATTTTTTTTAAACCGTTCTTTTTTGTAGTGTGTGGAGTTTTAGTCTTGCGATTTTTTAGTTATTTATATTTTTAATTAAAAAACATCAATTGTGATCGATGCATTAGGCTGACTATCCACTTACAGCGTTGCTTTGCGTTTTGAATCTAAACATCCTCTCTATAACTGCTTACTATGCCACCAACAATTCATATAGAATATTCAGTGCACATTCACGAAATTCGATATCTCTGTCTGTATCTGAGTGTGTCAGCTTTCGAACTTTTTAAATTTTGACTGCAGATTGGGATGAAAAAGTAGAATAAGAATGTCTAAGAACTAATGTTTTATCTCTTAAGGAACATGGAGAAAATGACCGACAAAGTCTAGAAATCTGCTATTTAAGCATGTGATATATCAATGTAGAATGTTATGGTAAGATAGGTTGAGAAAGTCAGAGGAGGAATCCGAGGGGGAATTAGCCGGATGGGGTAAGTCAGAGAGGGAGTAGGTCGGGGGTAGTGTTAACCCAAGGAGTCTTTAATATAGAGGATTGCCGGATGAGCGTATATTTTCTCCCAGAGCGGCGACAGCCGTGACGTCATCGCGGACCGCATCAATGCCTCGCATCCCATAGTTTTAGTAAAAATGAATTAAACGCGTAAGATTTAGTGTTCTAAAATAACTTGTAATTCATAAATCGATGATATTTAACTAGATACGTATCACGGTATTTAACTGGTTAATTATCTAGATATTTACCATGTTAAATAACACGTTATTTATAGTTATTAAGTCGAATTTAAGGCAGAAAATCATAATTAAACTTAAAAAAGCTGTTTTCTCATTTATTTGACTATTTAATAATAACATTTAATATTAACAACAAATAAAAACAGAGAAATACAAACTAAAATAAATATTCTCAATTTAAAAGTAATAAAAAATATTGTAGACAAAGAAAAAACTGATAACCATCTATATCTACATATTCGACTAAAATACTGGTCAAATATTAAAAATATGTAAAAAAAATTATTGTGAAATATTACAAAAACATTTCATATATGTATAGCATACCTAAATAACATTCCTGAAAATATCCAACAGTTAAGTAACGATATTTATCATGTGTTAAATATCCGACTTGAAACATTATTTGAAATAAAGTCATGTGAAAAGTTTAATAAGATTTATTATAATATAAAACATTTTTTATATAACAAACAGATTTTTTTTTCCAATTTCACTCTTCTTTGAAATTGTTGTTGCTATAGATACCTTCATTCAAGGATCCTATAATATAAGACTCCTATAATATAAGAGATAATATAAGACTCCTTGACCTTCATTGTACAGTGTAACACTGTGTGTCCCTATGTGATAATTTACATTTATGAAACTTAACTATAAAAATAAAACTTAATAACCTGATAACAAAGAAACATTGCTTACTCTACCGTTTTTCTCATTTTTTTAGATAATTTTCTTTTATAATCTGAATTTGGAGTGCTGGTAAATTTTCTTTTTCCTAATTGTTGAAGGGTTTTCTTGGTATTCAAATAATTAATGCGAATGATTGTTCTTAATTTGCAAAATGACTGTATTATATCAACATCCAAATTTTCTCGTTTTTTAATTTTCAAAACTAATTTTTTGACAACTAAACAACCTTTTCGTAGATCACCACCAGTATGATACATTTCAAAAAACTTGTTCCATTTACTAATTGTTTTTAAAAAATCTGATGAAGGTTTAATAAGTCCCCCAAAAGATAATTGCTGTACCCACGACGGTAAAGCATATGAATTATCGGTCCTGATCTTATAGGTATAATCCCCTAGTTGAGGATGTGTATCTTTAAATTTCTTGGCAATATAACCCGCAATGTATTCTATTGCATCATTTGTTGTTTCTGGAGAATCTGAGCTAGAACTGCATGAAGCTCCTGACGAAAATGAACTTCCACTGCTGCTGCCAGCACTGTTCTCTTGACTAGGTATCATCGAAGTATTTTCATCTGGTGGTACCTGAATAGAAATGTGGGCTTTTTCCAAAACCTGAGCCACCATATATTCTTCAGGAATCCTTTCGTTTGTGTTAACCTTAAATGCACAATAAAAATTGATTTAGAAAAAATAAATAAATAAAATACCTGCGCCTCCAAAATTCCTGGATTATTTCGAAGAATAATCATTCGTATACGTTTTAGGGCTTCTAATGCCGACGGGTGTTCATTAGGGCCTCTACACCGAATTTGAAAAAAAAAATTCTCTAAACAATCTTGATTCAGTTTGTGAGTACACAGGTAATGCACCTCTTCAAATTCAGTTTTCATGTCGTGAAGTAAAGATTTCAACGAGTGTATTGACATTATTATTCCTTTTTGAAATATTTGGAGCGAAGTTTTCCCTTCTGCTCTCATGTTTAAGATCAAATTCTTGACTGTATCTAAATGCTGCTCTTGTTGATTCAGATTAATGCCAAATGGAGCTTTCATTGGGTCGGGATCAGGTGATCTACTTACAAAGCTATTAAAAATATCAAACCATGAGTTCATGTCACTTATAAATTTACCAAGATCTTCAGCCAATTTTTCATCTGAACCGGGTTTATATCGTAGTAAAGCCTCAGCTGTATTTCGTGACAACAATTCTGCTGCAAGCCTAACATTTTGTCGTTGACTTTTTTCAACGGTAATGTGTTTCTCACTAATCTTGTAACATGAATTAACTTCGTTGTTTGTTAATTCAATTAAGGATTGAAGAGGTTTTTTAGATATTACTTTTTCTCCGAGAACAAATCCTTTATCTAAAAGCCAGTTGCGCAGAAGCTTCAACAAGTGTGGAGCATCAGCGAAAACATAAATATTTTTTCTGGTCTGTGGATGTTCAAAGAAGTCTTATTTATGTCGATGGATAGATCTTTCCAAAGGCCGACATTGCTACCTCCACAATCACTGACAACTGCTACACACTCGTATGAAATTTCATGAAGTTTTGTAATGATATCCAACAAGATATCTTTTGTCATTTTTTGATCAAATCCTATATAAATAGGCTGCTTCCAATTCGAGAATAGTCCTCTAACCATGCAGACTTGCATTTGATTATGCGGACCTAACACCTCATCTTCAGCAATATCATATTCATAAACTGATTTAATTTTCACCTCATCAAACATAACCACAACCGTCTTTTCCATTACTGTCATGCTTTCTCCTGCTACCTTTAAGAAAGTGAGCACATCGTGTAAAACACCTTCTTTGATATCAATTTTGGATGCCTACTTTCTTAGTGTAGACAACGCAGGTAGCGGAAAATTTAGTTTACTTCTTAGAAATAAATAGCATTTCTTACTAAAATAACGAAGTGTGAAAGCAATTGCAATTTCATCAGTGCTCCAATTTACTCGTTTCTTTTTCTTCAAAAGAATATCAATCTGATTCTGTGTCAATATTTTTTTCAATATGTTTACAGCCTCCACATTTGGCAAATAATTTTTTGTTTTTATTGTCTTTGCCTTGTAGTACTGTAACTGCTTTCTTTGCAGATTTAGTTTACGTTTTAAAATCTTCATTTCTCGTTGTAACCGCTGGTGACTTTTTAATAATTTGTCGTATTTAACATTTGTGTCAGCTTGTTCTTTAACATCACTAGCAAGGGAATCATTAAAATTGGCTGTCAAATTTGAATTATCTGTTTGCGAAACTTCGTCGATAATCTGTTTTATGTCTTCCCTGACTTGTCGTTCCTCTTCCACCTTTTTCTTTCTTAAATATCTTTCCTCTCTGGCAGAAATTGCTGCTTTTGAATTATTTGGAAGCTTCAAAGTTGGGACAGCACTCTTCTTTAGAAGTTTTCTTGGAGGCAAACCTGACAATAAATATTATTGACATTCATAATTCCAGTTGATTACAATATGTAATTACCTAATATTTCGTTCCTCATATCACGTTCATAATTATTTTGCGTAAAATGAATAGAACAAATTTGGCTCGTATTAGGATTCCACATATCTGCTCGCTTACAACGTCTTATCCACTCTTTTCTAATAGTAGTAGCCACAAAATCATTTTCTTTTGGAAAGTTATGATACACAATTTCGGGATTTTTTTCTTTTGTTACAACACGACTATTGTTACACCCATACACAGCACAACGACGTCCAGGCATTGCTATTTGCAATTTAATACCGTAATGAAACTTTTATTGAAAATTGCAATAGTACGTCCGGAAGCCAACCAGACTTTGAAAGAAAGACCGGCACAGCGCGGTCCGCGATGACGTCAGCCGAGTCATCGGCCGCGGTCGCGAGCTGACAACATTGAAGGTATAGGGATCGAACCATCCTATGTATTATAGGATCCTTGGTGTTAACCGGGAGAGGGGAGGTAATTCTGTAGAAGGGACAAGTTGGGGGAGGGGTAAGCAGGAAAAAGGAGTAATACGGGGAAAACTAAGGAAGGAAGGGAGGGTAAGTCAGGGTTGGTGGTGAGGCGTAAAGTCGGGGGTATTTGTTAAATAACACGTTTAAAAGTTCGTCTGAGAATGGTAAGCTTAGTATTTTCAACTGTTTTTGTTCGATTGCGTTTATTTAATACATATTATTATTAAATAATCGTTATATATAACGTTATATATAAGAAAATCCTTCATCATTCAATCAATTAAATTCAATAATTATTTTATAGCAAAATTTAAAATCTGGAGGATAATTTTGTTTTATGTATAGGTTAGTTGTGTTTTCTTATTAAAACATACGTTTTTCTGTACGATAAAATAAACAATAAAAAGAGCCCCCGCGATTGGGCGACAGTGAAAGGGAGGTTTTTTAATCAGACTAAAATAAACAAAGCTTAAACCTTCAAACGAAAAGTTCACATTACTTAAACTAATTTAGAACACAAAGTACGATACTTACTGTATATAAAATGCTCAAAGTTGCCGGCTTGAGATCTCGCTCTTTTTACAAATTTAAATTTCAGGTCGTAGGTATTGGTTCTGCAGTTGTCTAATTTTTAAAGGAATGGGTAAAGGTTTCAAAACACAATAACATACACTAGAAGGGCGCCATTTGATTATGAACCTTAATAACAATAATAACAATGTTACAAAGATCCAAAGAAATTCACATAAATATTTAACATTCAAAAAAAATACATAATTCACAGTACCTGTAATTATCGGTAATTCACAAACCAAGTTAACGCTACATTGCACAAGAATTATTCCTGCACTCACCATACAATCACTGCTGAACGGAAACTGGAATGTTCGTAGATTTCTGCTTTCACATCATACTAGAATGCAATGAATTAACCCTCGTAATGCCTGTATGAGGTGAATTATTATTTACGAATTCACCCAAAATAAAGTAACTGAATGCAACCATAAAACTTCAATAAGATTTGGTTATTAAATTAATTTTAAGAACCATCGGCAAATGTTGGTTATTTTTCTTCAAACAACCCATTTATTATTTAAGTCCGAACTGAATTTATAAAGCACATAACTCGGATTTTATTATTGGTCTGAGATTTTGATCACTGAAGATAAAGTCTGTAGTTATTAATTTTTATCGGTATTTCGGTACGAGAATTATTTTTATCGATATATGATACGATATTTATTTTCATCGGTAAACTGTATTAAACCTATTACACTTTTAATAGTAAAAACTAGATTTCCCGTTCTTTAGAAACACAAACATCCGGAAAAATATTTAACTGTATAACGGTACTTTTATTAACCACAAATTCTTAATTAATATCCGGAAAACTAATTACACAACGGTATTTTTGTTAACTGCAAATTCTCAATTAATTAGGCACGGGCATCCGACACCGGCCATTATCTATAAACTGTATTGTATTAGAACTAAAACTGAAGTGCCAGACTGAAGTGTTAAACTGCACTGTCTCGAATCAACAACTGAAGTGGCCTCTTCTCTTAAAAACTGAAGGTTATTTTGTTATATACGGAATATTTTGGAGGGTGCAGTTCTGCATACATCAATCAAAAAGTCGCGTGGTTTGGTCTAGGCTATACAGTCCACGTGTAGTCAATAGGGGACGTTTTCTTAATTCCATTACTAGATTTTGACCCTAAAAGACTAGAAATTATGCAGTTCTTGTTTTCACGCTGGAGAGAATGTAAACCGATGTTATTTTAAAGCGAGTCTAGCAGACTTATCAAGTTTTTAGGCGCATATGTGAATAATAGAAAGAGATTTTTAACACGTAGCAAACGCAATTTATTAGATAAAGGAGATTTTTTTAATAGTATTTTCACGGAACATCAAACTACAATATCTATGAAAACTAAATAAAGTTAGATTTATCATGAACCATATTTAATAATTTTCAAGGTTTTAACAAAGAAGCCATCTTAACCAACGTACATGTGCGTAAATAAAACACAGAAGGAAATAATTTATTGCCCAAATGTTTTCATAATTCTAAGAAGATTTGAAACACAACCTTTTAAAATAATTTCTATAGGTTTATTTATACCAAATACTAACACGCGTTTATATTGCAAGAAGAACGCAAATTTGCAGGACCGGAATTAAGATTTCTCAGTAAATATGTAGACAAAACTACATTTATTCAGAACTGATAAAAAGATACCGTTACATTATGTCTCAAGATTATTGCCCCTTTATATTATAAAAATATAAAACCATTTGCAGCAATTCAGCTTAACCCTGAGTAGACCTTAATTTCTATAGACATTTTTGTTGAAATAATCGTATCTGTGGAATCTATGCTCTACTTAAAGTTGAGTAGAGTTAAGTTTGCAAATGACCCTATGTATGTAATCTATTAGGCTTTGTCTTTTTTCTTTTTTATTTTGAATTGAGTTGGTTGTCACTGTATATTGAGTTAATCTTTGTTTCACTCTTTGTCCAGTCTCAATGTGCTTCTAACGGTATTGTAGACTATCCTTCATAGATGACGCTAGCTAGATACTATTTGTATTTGTTATCTGTTATTTGTTACTTGTATAAGATCTGCTTATACTGAAAGTAAGAAGGCTGTCAGGAGAAGGAGGAATGCGGAACTTTAATGAACCAGTAAGTTTGCGAACTTGCAACATACACTTCATACCGTACACAACGTGACATGTAAATGTTGTCAGGAGATATGCATTTCCTAACCGCAGACTGTGGGAGCAACTGTTATTTTAAGTAAGATTTTCATTACAACAATTGCACGAATGAATGAGATTTTTCTAAAACTAATATGTACATACTATATACGTAATACTTCTTTGAATGGTAGATAAATTAGATATCATTTAACAAAGTTTTGTAGAAACAATTTAAATTTTTTTAAAACTAATCCTTGTTTGATTTTCTAAGAATTTTCAGAGTCGCCCTCGTATGCAGTCGAATATCGGAAAATATTCAAATATTTCAAAGTTATCCGATTATCCGAAAGACTACAATTTACAAATAAAGAATAAATTTTAGTTGCTTAAACTTATCGTAGCAATAGTAAATACCTAAGGAAACCTAGAAAATAAAACTAACACAAGGTAAATTCTTGTATTATATTAAATTATAATTTTTAAACATTATACAAACATTGATTAAATAATTACAATAAGCGGTAATAATTGAATTAGAATCGTTTTAACTCTTCAAGCTATTATATTTTATAGACAATGATTTTTTTGACATTAGTAACATCAATCATTCTGCGTTGAACGCGTGAAACAAGATTCAGACAGAATTCGAATAGAATAGATAGATACACGTTACTAATTTTTGTACGTCGAGAAGTTAATATGTAAATTCAGATATAGGATAAAATTCAATTATCGGATAAACAGATTCGAATATCGGATAAAATACGAATCTCAGATAAAATAAATAAATATAGGATACAATTCAAATATTGGATAAACAAATTCGGATATCGGATAAAATACGAATATCAGATAAAATTCGGATATGAGATAAAGATTCGGATGTCGGGTAAATTGTGGATTCATATATTTTGATTGAATTTCGAATAATGGAATCGAATCGAATACGACTTCGTCGGATATCGGATTTGATTTGTATATTTTTTCCAAATCGCACACCTGCAACAAACTATTCAAATATATAGGACAAATAAATAGTCCTAAAGAAAAGTTTATATTAAATAACAGCTTTTTACAGGAACATACCGCGATTTGTTCATATGTGATTAATCTATCATTTTATTGATGTTTGGGCGCGAAATCAGGGTATGCCTCGTACCTCATGGCATCGATTATTTTGATTATATGAGTTCTAGTTGCACACTTAGTAGTAGTAAATACCTGCAATCTAAGGAAACCTAGAAATAGAACAAACGAAAAGTTAATTTTTGTATTATATTAAATCATAGTTTTTAAACATTAACTATACAAACAGTAAACATTGTGGATTAAATCATTACAATAAACGGTAATAACTTAATTAGAATCGTTTAATGCTCTTCAAACTATTATATTTAATAAAAAATAATTTGTTGACATTGGCGACATTAATTATTTTTTTTATATCCAGACATTTTCTATGATATGATTTGGTTAGTGTGTTTATTTCATACTCTGTCGCATTCTTTGATTTTCATGACTTAGTTTAGTCCGGAAAATGAGATTTTACGTCACAAGTCAGGTAAAGAAATCTTACGCTACTGAAAGGCCCAAGTAAACGTCCGTTAGATATATTGTAGTCAACAATAGTTCAACGAGCATACTTCGTTGCTATTGAAGTATTGCAGTTTTATTATAAGGTGACAAGATTATTTTTAAGCATTAAAATGCGGCACAATATAAAATAAAAACGTTATACGTCCGGTAAACGACTACCCACAGTACTTGTTTCGAAATTCCAGACTCGACTCTTTGGTTGCCTCGTCTCGAAACATCGAACTCGTACTGTAAAATCTCATTTACTGGACTTATAACGTAAATAAATAATCTGTGTTTGCGCTATATCTTGCATAAGACGTTTGAGATATTGACATGAGACTCCTCGTATGTTGTTATTGTCTCGAAAACTTTCCGCCCAAAATTCAATGATTTAACATATCTACAAACAGATGGTTTGCCTATGGAAAATTCACTCAGTCCTCTGTTAGCTAACATATTTATGGATAATTTAGAAGATCAAATATTTAAATTAAACCTCTCTAAACACATTATCTTTTGGTTTAGTTATGTTGATGACATTTTAGCTTGTTTTGACAGTCCTTTTAAGGTTGAATGAATCAATGAATTTTTAATTCTTATTAATAGTGTTCACCCAACACATAAATTTTACATTAGAAACAGCACAAAACAGTGCTATTAAATTCTTAGACTTAACTATCAAGATTAAAGCACACAATCTATTTGAATTTTCCATATACAGAAAACCAACACATACTGACATAACAATATCAAATGATTCCTGTCACCAAAAAGCACATAAACTAGCAGCTTACAGATCCTTAGTACGCAGAGTTTTAACTATTCCACTAACACAGGCAGATTTTAGCAATATCAACAGAAGACAAAATATCAGAAAAAGTTGCACATATACTAAGAAAAACCAGCAATTATAAAATAGCCTTTAAAACTAACACTAACACTTTTTCATTTTTATTTCATGCTAAAGACAGACCACATGATATGAAATCGAGCATTTACCGTTTAAATTCTTTTAAAAAGTTCTAAGTAAAAGTTTAATTTTTTCAGTTTGGTATATATTGGTCAAACACTTCGAAATTTTGACATACGATATAAAGAACACGTCCGTTGTTACAAAAATCACACAATGATTCCCCAAAATAATATTGAATTTCTACATTTTTGTAATAACAAACGAAAATTAGACATTTTAGAAGCTTTTGAGATATACAAACACAATCTCAGGGTACATTTTAATTCTTATTATTCTTATGTTTTCATCTAGTTATATATTTTTTGTATTTACCTTAGCGACGTGTTTGCTAATATTTATATTACCTTTGATAATGACAGCTTAGCTGTCGAAACAACATTATCAGGTTATATTTTAATAAATATTGTGAAACTTTTTATTAATCTTCATTTATTTCATGATTACGGAGTTCCACAAAGTAAGGCTAGAAACTATAAACAATGCTTATATTACCATCATTTTAATTAGATTTATCTTTAGGTACCACATATTTTTTGTCCTTTTTATTTTTCTGAAATGTTGCATTAGTGATTAATTCCGACAAACTTCTAATTATTAAATATCTGATCGTTCACAGTTTTCTCTTCACAATCTTCTTTCAATTTATTAATGTTGTATAAATCCTTCAGTTGCTTGCTTAAGAAACTTATGTACTATTTCTTCATAACTTAATTCCGTTTTCTCCTCTACTTCTTTTAACGATTTATTTACATTTTTTATTTCTTATGTAGTATTTCTGTTGTATTTCTTATGTATCCATCTGTTTTTCCAACTTCTTATACTGTATTAAAATATCCTTCACTCATTCTGACTTTTTCCATAACTGTTTACTTTTGTCACCTATCTATGATAAAGTTGCAGCGCCAATTATATTATGCCGTGGTTCATGGCAAAGTCAATGGCAGATTCAGGATTGAGTATCTTGCAATAATATAAATTTTATAAAACTTCTCATCCAAAAATTATTCTACACTTTACATATAATTTTTTCTCTTTCTCTTTTTTCAATCCCATTTATTTTTCCACTCTACTTGATCTTCATTTCATAACTAAATCTCACTACAGTATATTTCTTATCACGTGATCTGTACATAATTACAATTGTTTCTTTTTGGTGACATTTAAAAAATATAGGTAGAACAATACAACTTTTATTACAAACTTTTTTATATTAGTCCAATAAGCAGAGCAAAAAAAGTAGGTTCATAATGCAATCTTCTACAGAATTGATTATCTCGTTGGAAACTGTCCGGGGGTGTCTCCTGAATGTAGCGTCAAGTTGGCGGGACGGGGAGGTTGAGCGTTAGCCGCCATCTTGGAAAACACGTTTTATCAAATATCTCGTGAACCGTGCATAGTAGGACAAAAATAGTTCAGATCGTTTTCGTAGATAATAGCATTTTCTACAACTTTTATTCGAAACTTTTTTCTATATAGTGCATAGGTTTATATTTATAGCGCGCCAAACTTTTTTCAACATGGTTATTGCTAAATATATAGTTAACTGTTGATGATACATTAAAGATGGTAATAATCAAATTTGTTAGACACAAAATTTCCAATAAGATTTATTTGAAGTTTTTTTCTATAAAATTGATACTTTAAGAGCTATAGCTTGGTAAACTATTGCACCGCGTGAATTATCAGTGGAAATGTTGTTCGTATTACATGGAAAACATTTCATAAGACATAAAACTGCGAAAAGTGTTCAGAAAAATGACAATACTGTGTAGTAATCTATTAATATTATAAATAGTGTGAAGAAGTACTCATAATTTATAGATCTTTCTTACTTACATGGGTAGAACGTATTATCATAAAAAATTGTCAATGTAGCAAGATACAATTGTTTGTACATCACGTACATCATAGAAATTATTAATAATAATAATAATGATGATGATGATGAAAATAATAATGATAATAATAATAATAATCTTGAGAAGAGAAAGGTGGAGAAAAGGATAACAGAGTTCAGTGAATGTAAATTAATTTTTTGAAATAAAAAACGGATTAAAACATTTATTTATACAAAAAGTGGCACGTTATTTTACGTCATAAGCCACATCTGTTTCTATTATGAAGGAAGACACTCATCACCTACTGTTTCGTCCACATAATAATTATTATTTAGATTATTAATTGTTGTGCCCAGATCACATCCATCACATCAACTACAGGTTGTACATTTAACAATAAACTTTTATTGAATAAGATGCCTTTAAGGTTTCATCTTGTAGTTGCTAAAAATAAAGTGATCTGGTTTTCCAAGTTTTGTTTTGTTGTTGATACAAAAAACTCAATCACAAAAAGTGTCAATATAAAATTTATATCTTACAACCAAATGTAACATAATATTACACAAATGCATAAATTGTTATTAATATTTTATTATTAAACACCATTATTAACCACTAATTGGAATGTCTCTTAATTTGAATGAAGTCTGCTAAATATACAGCTAACATTTCTGGGCTTCATTAGAACCACAGCTGGCGAGGTATCCTTTTCCCTGCAACAAGAAGATAATTCAAAATATCAAGTAGAATAAGAATTATTTTAACAAACTTACCTTATATCTACTTCCACTTGAGGAGCTCTCAAGTCTCACGGACACGCTTATTTTGGTGCCCTCCATATATCTCCAGCGAGCCATCATTTTCCTGAATGTTCTGGACCACCCTGCAAACCTACTGCAAGTTGACTGGACTCACTGGCAAGAATCAAGATTCTAATGCAAGGTAATATCTTAAAGGCTGTCATTATACTTATCTAATATTCAATCAAACTCCAACTTATAACAAAATTCATAATTCCCAAACTAAACTATACAGCTCCATTTATCTCTCAACTGTTGAGGGTGTCTTTTACCCAGTCCCCCACACCTACCACATCCGTCTTCTGCCTCCGCTATATCCGTAGAAGGTGAATCGAAAGTTTCACATCATCGGTTTCGTCTTCGATGGCATTCAATGTGTCTGGCACATTGTGGCATGTGTGTCCACTACAATTCGAACAAATAATGGAACATTTTAAGCCAGCTTTTCGGCATCCACAGGCAGCCCCGCAATTTTTTGTGCATTTGCAAGATATTATTTGCAGCAAACTTGATGGTGCGGGAGCCATAGTAGTTCGAATTGGTTGAAGTTTATTTGTAGTCCGCTTCCAACCCCATTCTTCAGGATCATGGTAAAATCCAAGGCAAGTTTGAACCTGGTGGTAGGTTCTAAAAAATGGTAACGTGCCGTATCTTGGGTTGGAGGTAGAAGAAGGAGGAGTATAGTTTGGTGTAAAATATATAGTAAAATATATAACAATAATATTAATAATTGCTACAACCCATAACCTGAAACCAGGTCCCAGAAGCTATAAGTTTGTGCGGGAGGATTATTATTATTACGTAAGACCTACGTGCGGCTGCAACTGACATACAGATGGAAAAGCGCAAATCCCACATTTGTGTCACAGACATTAGTGCTAGACATTACACTGCCAAGGCTGTGTATATAGGCGCATGATTTAATATATAGCGTTATAAATCTCGTGGCTATTGTGCGTCAACTCGGCATTTAGAGTGTTATAGCTCTTAAAGTATCAATTTTATAGAAAAAAACTTCAAATAAATCTTATTGGAAATTTTGTGTTCTACAAATTTGGTTATTACCATTTTTAATGTATCATCAACCGTTAACTATATATTTAGCAATAACCATGTTGAAAAAAGTTTGGCGCGCTATAAATATAAACTTATGCACTATACCGAAAAAAGTTTTGAATATAAGTTGTAGAAAATGTTATTATGCACGAAAAGGATCGGTACTATTATTGTCGTACGAAGCACGGTTCTCCAAGATGGCGGCTAACGCCCAATCGCCCCCGTCCCGCCAACTTGACGTTACATTCAGGGAACTCCTCCGAACATCTTCCAACAAGAAAATCAATTCTGTAGAAGATTGCAGAAATAAATTACCCGGTTACTGGCCTATATCTAATAATAACAAAGATACAGAAGTGGTTAAAATATAATGAATAACCCTAAACACTTATTATTTCTACCTTTCTATTTCTTTTCATTGTGGTTTCTCTTCTTTTTAATCTGGATCCCTTTAAAGTGTAGAACACTCCATTTCTAACTCATATCTCTTAGTGTCAATTTTGGTGAGATTGGTTTGTAGCAGACTCCATTCCTGAGGCTTTTCGGCTAGTCTCTTTAGTTCAGTATAGTTTTTGCATCCAGCGTCCTTCATGATTTGTTGCATGTACTCCAATTTTTCCCAGTCCTTTATTGCCAATGACATGCCCTATTAGTCTTTCTTGTGCGCTTCTTAATACTTCTTCATTCCTTACTCTGTCAGTCCATTTTATTTTCATCATCCTTCTAAGGCACCACATTTCTAGGGCTTCTAGTTGTTGTTTCTCTCCCATTCCTATTGTCCAGGTTTCACAACCATAGGAGCTGTACTCCAGATATATATTTTCACTAGCTCTATCCTTCTTTTAAGTGTTATATTTTTTGATGTTATCAAATGTTTAATTTTACAAAATGCCTTTTTTGCTTGCTGTACTCTGCTAGTTATTTCACTCTTGGATTTCCCAGCTGCTGTTATAATGCTCCCCAAATAGCAGAACTCATTTACTTCCTCTATTCTTTGATTTTTTTATTCTTGTATTTGTGCTTCCATGCCCACGTTTTCCACCAACTAGTATTTTGGTTTTTGTCTTGTTAATTTTCATTATGCAGTTTTGGTTAAGTACCCTTTGAAGCTCATTTAAGGCTTCTTCTAGCTTTTCTTCGCTGTCCGCTAGTAGAGCTATGTCGTCTGCGTATCGTAGCATCTCGATTTTTCCACTTTGTATTACTATCCCTCCGTTTGTGTTTTCTTTCATTTCATTTATCGCTTCTTCTATGTACACATTAAACATTGGTGGTGATAGTGCATTACGCCCTTTTTAATTTTTGCCTTTTTCTCATCTTGGCCACATCTAAACACTCACCTGATTTTTATAGAGATTGTATATTATCCGTCTGTCCTTGAATTTTATTCCAATTTTCTTCAGTGTTTGAAACATTTTGTTCCATTGAGATTATCAAATGCATAGAATATGTAAAATATGTATAAGAGCTAAGTACGTTTGTTTATCCTTACGTATTATTTTTTCGATTAATATCCTTAGGGCTAGTATAGCTTCCCTAGTTCCCGCTGCTTTCCTGAATCCATTCCTTTCCTAAATTCTGGATCTTGTACTAGATTCTCTTCTATTTTCTTCTCTATTCTTTGATACATAATTCAAGTAGGTAAGTATTTTTGATGCATGTGTAGTTATACTTATGGTACGACGATTTTCACATTCGTGTAAGCTTTCTTTCTTTGTGATTGGAATAATTATATTTTGTGTGGAATTTACTAGCATTTGTCCGGTTTCATAAATATCCTTGGTTAGCGTAAAGAGTTTTTGCATATTTTGTTCACCTAGGCATTTCAAGATCTCAGCTGGGATTTCATTTACTCCTGGGGCCTTTCCCCCTTTCATGTCTTTTACCACCTTCTCAAATTTTGATCATATTATTTCATCACCTTTCTCATCTTTCTCTACCTGTGCTTCATTTTCTATTTTGGCCTCGTCATTAGCGTTCCCTTCATACAGCTTTTCTATGTATCTTTTCCACCTGCTAGTTACCTCCTCATCATCCATCAATATATCTCCATTTTCATCCTTTATGGACTAACTCATAGACTTTAGTAATCTTGGTTATATTGTTGACCACATTCACTTATTGCTTTAAAATTCAGCATCATTTTGTATAAGAAAGTTGTTGAAATAGAATATTCCACAACTAGTGCTGAAAAGCGTGTTACACGAGAGTGAAGATTGAGCCGCATATTTATCACACGACTGTAGAATCGCTCTTTCAGCATGTGTTGTACACCATACTTTTTCAACGACCACTATGAATTCGCATGGCTTAATATCACTGAAGATTACAAATTACGCTTAATTAATAACGAAGCTGAAACGACTGTGTGAAAAACTTTACAACGCTAGTGTAGACGCCAACGCCATATACTACCGTAAAGTTTTGCACACGCTTCGTTGTAATTTAATACAATCATTTAATACATTCATTTTATATTGTGGTCGTCGGCAATCGGTTTACAACCTACAGTTTGCCTGTTGTGTTAACACAGTTAACAATATGTGTGAAAACAAATGCATTGACTATACGGATGCGGTTCACAAGAGGAAACCTTTTTATTACCAATTTTATAACACAAAACAGACATTTTTATTTTTCTTCCTTCATTCTTTATTTATTATTGACACTTGTTTCAAAACCATTATAAAGTATAACAAAATTTCAGTATTACTTATAATAAAGAAGAAAATCTAAAACTTATTAGTTCCATTAGTTCCTAAAAAATCATCAAACTTACATCACAAACTCATGGTGCTATATTTGAATCGATGTATTATTAACTTATTTTCATTTTTGTCATTCAAATTGAACGGTACTGATTAATGATGATTAAACTTTTATTTACTTATATTCTATAATATAGCACTATTTTCGGCTGCATGTTAATACTCAAAAACACTACACGAAAAGTAATCCTTACCATATTATAAAGCAAAGGTTTTCTATCTGAAGTTTTTCCAACAAAAGTTGTGTCGGTAGAATTGACAATAAACCGCAAAATTGAACCCCTGTACCTTTCAACACACACTTCCCCACATACAAGATTAGCTTTTTCAGATGAAACTTCTTGATGTCACAATACAAAATACGGTTAAAATGGAGCTAACAAAGCAAATATCTTGTGTAAGCAATCAGTTGGACTTGGAATGAGCGTCGTTACCGTGACAACCACTTTAAGAACGGCGCGACGGCGCCATCCTCGAAGCACCGATCTAACAAAGAAATCAAAGATTACAGTTTCGAATTCATGAAATTACAGGAAGAAATCTGGAAATATCAATATAAGATTGTCAACCTTTGCATAATATTGTTTTTTTGCTCCCCAATAAATAAAAATAGAAAGAAAATGTAAGACGCCAACAATACCTCCTTTTTCTTTCCTTTTTGTTAAAGAAAAGCTGCTTATATCTTTTTGCTGTCCTCCTAAAGGAAGAAAGTCTGTATAAAAAATGAATTGTGAATATCTCTAAAATAAAGAATTTATGAACTACCGCATTATCGATCGAGAACACGAATATTCAGATATACGACTATATTTTTTTTCTTGGGAATATAAAATAGGGATATAAAACAAAATCGAGGAAAAGCCCGTAATTTGTGACGTATTACCTAGGCACCGCATTTCTTTTTTCTTATTTCTGCAATACTTCTGTTAAACAAAACACAAAATATGTGTTTCCCATGTGTAAATTGGAAAATGCTGTTTACAACTTTTAGCAATCAACTGACAGCACACTTTTATATTGAATTAACAAATACTTATAACTTTTTTAGTTTTGAATATAGGAAGAGAAATATTAGTTTTAGTTCGAATTTATAGGTAGTGTATTGTGTTGCATACATATGTACTTCATTTTTGTAACTGTTTGCTCTTTTATAGTTTATTTACTGAATATTGCAAAATTATAAGGTACTACTACTGTTTGAACGTTATTTTATTCGATAGACCGCTAATAAAGTAGTATTTACAATTAATGTTAACAGTTGTCACCGATGTACTTTTAAGAGACAAATTATTAATTTAATTTCGAAGCAGGCACAGCACCTAACAAAGCGATTAAAATGTACAATAAATAATTGAGCCAGTTATTTCCTCCAATCTAGATAGCTGTATTCCCGAATGATTAGGATGAGTCTTAATTCAAAGTAAACAAAGAAAAGAGTTAATGTAGAATTGTGAAAAATCGTTATGAAAATCAATGCAAGGACTTACCAAAATTAACTAATTAAACACTTAATGATTATTTTAATGTGATTTGAATAGAAGTTAATCTGATTAATAGTCATAAAGCACTTATAACGTATAAAGTTAGTTATAAGAAATCTCTCGTTATTGTTGCAGCAACTTACAGAATGACAAGGAATAATTTGAAAAATGCATGTACATTTAAATACGGCCAATCACCGAGTATGCCCGCATGAACTGAACAATAAATTGCATACTGTATTCTTATACGGTATGGAATAAGCTAAAACTAACCTTAAAAAGTTTAATAAAACATTTTTCATTTAAAGGTAGAAGAGAGATCAGACGTTTATAACATATTCTATTAAATAATTTTATAATTCGTGGACTCGTTGACTGATTAATTTCCATTTGTTTTTGTAGCAACTCTTTTTCGTTACTCTAGTGAAAATACTAAACATAAAATACGCTGCGCGATAGACGTCACTGTAACCTCAAAAATTCAGAATCTGAATACTTACTGCAAAGCTCATAAAAACGATACTTATTTTAATGCTCCGACTTTTAAGATCTCTTAATATCAAATTATAATTCAGGCGCAGGTCTGATTTTCATAGCTTATGAATTGTAAATAAAAATAAGAGGTAATAAACACAATAAAAAAATATATGGGCGCCATCTGCTTGCAAGTCCTTAAACCCAGAATTTGCAAACAGAAAGAAATACTGGCTTTATTGATTAAATTCAATAAATATTCATATTTTAACAAGCATTTTCAACATCTAACGTAGTCAGCAGGATATAAAATGAAAATATTTATCCCAGTATTTACGTACTTAACAAGGAAGTGTGTTACTAAAAACGAATATTTGCTATTATAGAATAGAAAAATATTGAAATCGATACATTTCGATTTGAAGTCAGATGTAACTTTCTTTCGATCCGATAGATTCTTATTGTTAGTTGTTTTTCTGGATTTAAAATTAAATTTCAACAGAAATATTATTGGAACGTAACACCGCCAAGTCCCGTTCAATAAGTGAGAACGTCTTGAAACTATTTCGTAAAATCGAAGGGATTGAATTTATATCTAGAAAATTAATGTTAAAAAATACCCCTAGGGAATGTTTGTGTGAAAATATAGTCTTAGATCGTTTTAGATTTCAATCGATAAACAGACTCGATTTTTTAAATACATTTTAATTCAGTTTATAAGCACAAAATAAGAGGTAATACATACAATAAAAAAATATGTAGGCGCCATCTGCTTGCAAGTCTTTAAACCCAGTATTCGCAAACAGAAAGAAATACTGGCTTTATTGATTAAATTCAATAAATAATCATGTTTAGTTACGTTATTATTAAAGTAATTAAAATACTTTAAAGACTTTCGCAAGTGAACGGTCCAATATTATCACAGCAATAATTATTTTAAGTTTTCATTTATTCGTAGACAAAACGATAAATTATTTCAAATAAAAAAATCAAAAGAACAATGTTAGTAAACTTCTCATAAAGATCTTTAATGAGAAGAATTATTGTATAACTAACAAACAGCTTTCATAATAATAGTTCTAAAAAAAATCTAACATCAAACTTACTTCTATTAAACAGTATGTTTGTTACTCCTGGATAAATCGATACAGTACTATAGTCCATTAAAATACACCAAAATTCACCTTCACAAAAAAGGCCTTATTATGCACTTAACATAAAAAATGCTTCACACTATAAAATTGAAGAATATGGAATACCGGTAAAGATGCTGCAATAATTAACGAATAGTGGAACAATTTGGCATTTACCCGCGATATTAAAACTCCTAAACTGCAATAATCCCAATATTACACTTTTTAATTACCAGTTTCAGTTTCTTTTGACTAATTTTCGTCATTAGAAGGTTATATTATTTCAACGTAATAATTTTATATGGCTGACACAAATTCTGTACATCCATTATTTTATTATTGAAACAAAAACCCCAAAATTAAAGATTCTTAACTTTAAAATTTCGAATGCTATAACTTCCCTTCTTAAATTGGTAACTAATAACACATTAAATTACTCATAAGTTAGTTAACCAACACGACAAACATTAGAATTCAATACGAGATTGAATTTCCTTCACAAATTTTCAACGAGCGGGAAACTGGATTATTTGTGTTAATTTCATTAACACAGATTAAGCGGTAAAACGAAGCAAGTAAGCTTCCTTTGTACTGTAAATAGAACTAAACACAAAAAGGTATTATCACAACTAATTCGTACTTTTCAAACTATAACCTTTTCTCATACGTAAAAACTGTAATTTCGAAAATGCTACTAATACCAAAGTGGCTTTGGGCAACCGCCCGCAGTACGGCTTGAAGCCGCTATCTCACTGCCTGTCGCTAACTAACTCCTTGAGGGTACGGATTTTTCATGGCGTGATATTTTTTAGGAAAAGGGGTATTTAAATCAACCTATCCGAACGAAGTTAACATTTCTTCAACCAATCAGGAAAATAACCGCGTAAAAATCTTCTAGAATATTTCGTTTAAATTCGCGGGGCATTACCGCCTAAAGTCTGCGTCTTGAGGGGTAACTTGCTATTTTGTAGGTGGCCATATGATGCTTTTTTATGCGTCTACACTTATAGAAATCTATTCATCCAAGTTAAAATGGCACGTACAGGATCTATAAATTTGTGCTTTAATGCGTTTTCAGATAAATTATTCCCTTGTTAAAAAGCCGATTTTATTTCTCCACCTTTATCGGCGCAATGTTATTAGTAAATTCTATTCTAGAAGGAATTTCATCCTATACGAAAGCATTTTAGAATGACCTTTAGCATTAAAAAAGCACCAATTAATTCGAAATATCATCTCCATTTTTAATCCAACTAAAATATGATGAAGTACGCAGGACTGTACTAAGGTTTTTTGCCATTAATGCATATAAAATTGCATTTCTTTAAAATTGAGAATTTGAACACGATGCACTTTATACACACATACGTACACGTACGTGCATATAGGCATGTTTAATCTATCATCAAGTAATAAGCAAATTTAAATCACACTGACAGAAAACTGTTAATTTATGAAATATTTACACATGTACAACAACTATCA
The DNA here is from genome assembly GCA_929113105.1 of Agrypnus murinus. NCBI lineage: Eukaryota > Metazoa > Arthropoda > Insecta > Coleoptera > Elateridae > Agrypnus > Agrypnus murinus. The sequence continues at coordinate 158,577,633 of OV816025.1, forward strand.
AAGTTTTTATTTTTTTATTTCAGTGGAACGACTGTACTAACTTAACCCCGAAGTTTGCCTAGAATGAAACTAATATACGGAAGAGGGTAACTATCTTTGACCTGAATAATTCTAAGTCGAGTTGCTTCATTTGGTTTACAACTAAGGCAGTTATACAAGAATTATGCGGCAAGAAAACTAATCGAAGCTTAGTGTCTAACATGAGCCAGGAATAGAATTGATTTTTTACCGATCTAGATCACACTAAAGCATCTCTCCAGAACAGTTCTATGGCAGATTGAAATAGTTGGTCGTAATACAGTTCACGAGATGCAGAACGTTTATCAACCCTTTCGATAAATCGGTTCGATTTATAACTTGATACCATAGTTCGAAGGGTTTGACCTGTCGATGAATTAAATTTCTAGTGAAACTTGAAACAGTTATAGGGGATTTTTTATGAGTAAAGAAAAAAATCATAAATTATTTAAATGTCAACCTTAACTCCCTGCGGTGGTACAACAACTTCTAGATAGCGTACAAACTTGAAATTTGGCACAGTTATAAGATTTACTATTCTAGTAAAAATAAGCAAAAATTGGTAAAATGTGCCCTGAGGCGGTGTTAAAACCTCCAGATGACTTACAAACTTGTGAGTTGGCGAGTTTTAGGGTTTACGAAAGAAAAAAATCAGAAATTATTAAAACGCCAATCCCTACCCGCTGCTTTTTTATAGCGTGGTAGGGGAAAATCTGTTTCCCCTGACTCTTTATATAGTCCTTGCTATAGAGTTTTATGGGGTTGGCGGCCCACTAAAAATCCCTTTTCACTATGCTGGTGGTACCTTCAACCCCGGAACCGCATTAGCATTTGTACTTCGTGAGGTTTGGACGGGTTGCTGCAGGTGTTGAGTTGCCCTTATGTGTTTTAGCCAATTTTATTATTATTATTGCCGTTCCCTCTCTTTTTCAATTATTATTTATTTCGCCATTATTGCAACGGATCCTAGATTCCCGGTAATACCAACATAGTTTCCACAATATTTTCTGCTGTTAAAAATCTTCCTCCTCTTCTGTACGTGTCCTCTCGAAGGGTTCTCCATTTTACACATGTAAACAGCATGCGCTCTGCTGTATCGTCTTTATTACAGTTATTACCGTTGCTAGTTTCAGCCTTGTTGATTTTAGAAAAATAATACTGAAATCGACCGGTCCGGGCAACATTTGTGTCAAATAGTTAGTAGTCAGGTTCTCCATGCCTCCTTTCTACCCATATTTTAATATTAGGGATTAATCGATGAGCCCATCTGCCTTTTGCTGAGATGTTCCACCTTTTTAGCCATTTATTATCTGTCACGTCTTTTGGTGCTTTTTTGGCTTCATCTATGTTTCTTGTCTCATAAACTGCTCTTCTTTCTTCTGCCTTTAGTTCGATCGGTTTTAGTGAGGCTACAACAAGAGCAGCATCAGTAAATACTGTTTGGTGGGCTCCAATGATTCTTAACGTTATGGACCCTTTGTGTTTTGACTAATATCTGAGTGTACTTGTTGTATCTCAACGAGTTTTCCCATATGGTCTGCGTAAAGTACAATTAAATATACATTTAAGAGTGCACGTCTTTTACTATACACAGGTCCGTTTAACTTTTTTTTTTAAGATGATTTTAGCTAACGCTCCGGCTGTTCTTGTTGCTTTTTGAGCGACTTTCTCAATGTGACTTAAAATAGAGTCCATCTTTTTGTCAAAATAGAGTCCAAAGTATTTGATAGAATCTTTTCGGTTGACATTCACCCCTTGCACTTGTATCGCCACTTCCCCAACTTTTTTTCTTCCTGTCAGCAAGATGATTCTGGTTTTTGAGGGACCAGCTTCAGGTCCTGGTTGCTTAGCCATCTATGAATCTTATAAATTCCTTCGTTAGTTTTTCTACTAGTTGACTTTCTCTTTTGTCGGTGATTATTACAGCTAAATCATCGGCATAACCTATGACCTCTACAACTTTTTCCTGAAGTCTTAGAACTCCGTCGTTCACAATGTTCCATAGAGTGGGACTCAGTATGGAACCTTGTCGGACCCCACGGTTTATTATTTTTTCCATGCAATCATTACCACCTTCAATTATTTATATCATACGCTCGCTTAAGTAGCTGACTATTATTCTGATTAACTATAGAGTAGTCCCCTTCCTTTCCATAGCTTCGGGATTTGGGTATTGCCAACTTACCAAATTAAAAGCGTTTTCAACATCAAACGTAGTCAGCAGGATATAAAATGAAAATATTTATTCCAGTATTTACGTACTTAACAAGGAAGTGTGTTACTAAAAACGAATACTTGCTATTATAAAATAGGAAAATATTGAAATCGATACATTTCGATTTGAAGTCAGATGTAATTTTCTTTCGATCCGATAGATTCTTATTGTTAGTTATTTTTCTGGATTTAAAATTAAATTTCAACAGAAATATTATTGGAACGTAACACCGTTAAGTCGCATGCAATAAATGAGAACGTCTTGAAACTATTTCGTAAAATCGAAGGGATTGAATTTTCATCTAGAAAATTAATGTTAGAAAATACCCCTAGGAAATGTTTGCGTGAAAGTATAGTCTTAGGTCGTTCTAGACTTCGATCGATAAACTGTCTCGATTTTTCAAATATATTTTAATGCACTTTTTTAATCACTAAATGATGTGGTATTAGCATTAAAACGATCCATTAGTTATATTGTGGGAGGCACTAAGTTAACATTATACATTTATAAGGAAGTAATAACGGCAATCTAATCATCATTAACATCAACTAAATAAATATTAAATTACACCCTAGAAACTAAAAAAAAATCATTAAAGTTTGTCTATTACAGAAAGTAAAATCAAAACAATTTATTTTAGTCCTGTGTTTTTCTGTTTCCTTTAATAATGTTTTCAAATTAGACGTTTTCCAACTAATTATTATCGTTTGGTTTATTACGTCAACATTATATTATTCATAAATATTTTCCTCTTATGATTTCGATCGTAATCCGCACGTAAAGCATCAGCCCCATCGCTTCCCCTCTAGCTTTTCCCATCTGTCTACACCTTATTTTCCTCCTAATCCTACATGTCTTATCTTTTCCTTCGGTAACCCCGCTTCGCCTTTCGTTCTTTATGTGACTTGAAATCTTTCCAATCTCTAACATCTTTTGTTTCTTTGTGAATCGTTTTATTCTTATAAAATGTATAAAAAATTGCCCTGTAAAGGTAAGAAATGGTCTATTTCAGTGGATATATTTATCATGAAAGTAATAATTATAAAAAATGTTACTAGTTCCTATATCACATTTTTACAAGATCTTCTCATTGTTACCAATATTTTTTAATATAAAACAAAACTAAATATTTTAAGGAAGATAGTATTTATTAAAAGGGATGTGGACGTTTCAAAACTTAAAAGAGTTAAAACAATAACTTGTTTGTTTCGAATTGTTTTTTAAACATACTAACATATAAACTGATAGTAATCGAACTTGATGGTCACATTTTTTTAAACACTTATTTATTTCCTCCAACTATACCTATACTTAGAGAGCGATTGTGGTTCGGTTAGTTGCGTGAGGTACTACCGACCAAGGGACCCGGGTTCGAACACCGGTCCATACATCATCGAATTTTTAAAATTCACTTCTTCCTCGGAAGGCAATGATAAACCACCGAGGTATACTTTGCCCAGGAAATTTCCCTGAAATTAATAAAAATCCAAGTAAATGCTATGTACTTGGGGTGGTTCGGAGTATTATGTCCTAGATTATATCTGCTAGCCAGTTATAGGCACCAACTTTTCAAAATTTTAATAAGGGCTGGCCAGTTTAGTGTTGTGTATGAAAACGGTATCAAACACGGTCTGCATATACAAGTATCCAGTGGCAGACCGTGCCAAACATTTTTGGTTGTGCTGAATCAGTTAAAATGTTTATATTTGTTTTGATTTGTCCGTTTATTTTGCCAAAAAGAAAAACGAACCGTATTTCATTTCTAATGTGGCTTTGATTACTCGTAATAACAATTTTTCAAAAAAGAATATAAATAAAATTTTTTTTAAACGGTACAGTTTTCTCTGAAACTAATTAAATAATTTGTAAGAAAAAAAATGGTATTAAAATAATAACGGCTCCAATGCTCATGAGTTCTGTTATGCTGCGAAGTTTTCGTTAATTGATGTTGTTGCAATAAAGCCAGACTTCTTCAAAAGTATTATTGAAAAACTGAAGATTGATCAGATTTTTTAGCACGTTTAGCAGTCGTCCCAACAATCACACAAACACCTACCTGTCGTTGTCGTTAAGAATAACACCGCCCTATAATTCAGTGGTTTGAAAATGTGAATTAAAATAATTAAAATTGATACATGATATTACTAATTTGTTTAATTTGGTCGTCAGTTACGAGCGTCAGTCATGGACAAGAATTGTATAACTGTTAAGTAAATACATCTGCAAATTTGATCAGTTGTTTTTCTGAAAGGTTAATAGTTGTAGAAAGTTTTGAAGTACCCTATAAAATATTGTATTGTAGAAAACGACACACATGCGAAACAAAATAAAGCATTGTTTATTGTTTCTAGCTTTACTTTGTGGAACACCATAATCATAAAATAAATAAAGATTAATATAAAGTTTCACAGTATTTATTAAATTATAACCTGACAATATTGTTTCGACAGCTAAGCTGTCAATATCAAAGGTAATTAAAATATAACTAGATAAAAAGATAAAAATAATCAGAATTAAATATCTAACACTTCCAGTAACGGAGAATTACTGAACTCAATCTGTTCATAATAAAATAATGTTCATAATAGTTCTCAATTAAAAGAAAAAAATAATCAGAATTAAATATTTAACACTTCCAGTAACGGAGCATTACTGAGCTCAATCTGTTCATTCATTAAAGGTACCCTGAGTTTGTGTTTGTACATCTCAAGAGCTTCTAAAATGTCTTATTTGCGTTTGTTATTACAAAATAAAGCATTCTTTCAATTACAAATCTAATATTTCTTTTAATATATCTCTCCACAAATTGAGATTCTCATCCGGGTCGCTTCAATAGGTCACTAAATAATTATATAAACCTAGGAACACAGTAATATGCAACAAATATAAACCAATTTTTCTTTTTTTATACAACGCAAATTTATTTAATAAACTTAACACAAACAAAAAAAATAAATTGAAAAGGAAATTTAAACTTGAATACCAAAATTCTACGAAATATCAACTCCAAAACAGTCTAATTCTCTTCATCTGTCGATTAGTACTTCTGGCATCAACATAATTTTTACGTACGATAATTAATTATAACTATTGTTAAATAACTCACGTTTAAATATTCAAATGTTTATGTAAATCTGCAAGTCTCTGCTGTCTGCTTTCATTCGGTTGAACAATAAAATGAAGAAAGTCCTTCACCTTTTTCAAATATTTCCATATTATTGCCTTTAATAAATTTAATTCCAAATCAGTTGCATGTCTAACCGTGGTAAGTCAATTAATTTTATAATTATAATTCATATCTTTTGACAAAATCCAATCGTAACGAAAATTTGATATCTCTATTATCAAATAAAAAAAATCAATTTCTAAGTAAATTTTCACTTGAATAAATTTAATACACTTGTTATTAAAAGAAAATCACTTGGATTCACATAACCTTGTTAAATACTTAAGTACTTTGAAACAACGTTTTTCAAACATGATAACCTAAAAATTCTGACGTCTTCTTTGTTTACATGTTTTTTAACTTGAAACATAACCTTATAAATAATTATTGCTTTTCAATAGGTGTGCACTTTTCTAAAGATGTAAATTGAAAGAAAGTGAACTCTGACATTTAATTTATACCATGATCAAATTTTTGTTTATAAATTTTAACTAATCCTAAAACTAATAGATAAACTGATAGATTATGAAATTCCCTACCTAATGACATATAACGTTCATGTTTTCATTTCACAACAAAGCATCTATGGAATGTCGATGAAATCTCATCTTTACACAGCTATTTAATAACTTATTTACATAAAAAACCTTTTCACACTTTCCTATCTTTACGAATTTAAATTTTATATGCTAACAAACATTAGTTACATAATTTCAGATATCAACAAAATGAAAGTTCAAGCCAATTAGATTATTTTAGTGTACGTTGCATAACCGCACATACTTGTATGTTGTTTTACTGATACCATTTGTAAAAAGCAACCCCTACATTTAAGATAGTTTCAATTATGTGGTAAAGAAACAACTTCACAATCCTCCATCAAAATTATTTTATTTAAGAACTTAAAATTTTGAAATAAAGAAATTTAATGAAATCAATAATCTCGTTAACTTAGAAACATATTTCTTTCCTACAAAATGCTCAGGTAAGGTAGTAAATACTTGTATACCTCCCCATTACAACACACCTTGTCTTTTTTAGGTTAAATCTTGCATTAACTATGGCCTCAATTTAATTTAAATGCTATATCAGATCATCGTCTCTCACATCGTTAGTTGGATAAGGAAAATTACCTAAATTATATGGAAGATCATTTAACAAATATCCTTGTTGTGACTATAGTGTACTATTGTGCAAGTTACTTATAATAAACCATTTTCCAACTTCATAAAAGATAAATTTTTCAAAATATTAATTTATCACCCTACTAACGTGTCGCTTTAAATGTTGTATCTAAGCTTGCTTAAAACTATTGAGTGGGTGAATTACTTATTCTGTAGGTCAACATAACATGACAATATGTTTGTCCTTATTAAATTGTCTTTTATAATTTTACCGGGAGTTTTACCGGTATTTTCAATATTTAATTCGGGTTTAGAACAACTTTCCTCTTTTACCACTAATTGTTCTTGATTAGTTAATGAAGTCTAAAAGTTAATTTAGAGAACTTTTCACTTAAATTAAGTATAACGTTCATTTTTAGAATCGGTTTATATTTCGTATATACTCGTACTAATGTACCTATACGATGTATTGTAATAGAATAATATAATATGTGACAAAATTATATATATGAAATAGATACGTAGATATAAGTGCTACACGCACACTAGGGAAAAACCATTTAACATTGAAAATTATTATATACAAATATATACAGTAAAGCTTTAATTACAGAAAATAAGGATTGTCAAACGTTAATTTTGATATAACCAGTTGCTATATTATAACTGACTCACGATACAGGTGTCTTCTTTCACTCGAAAGAGTTACGCTACCACCCAGTTCGAACGTAGGGGTGTTCAGCAACCCACACATACACGAAGTGTATGTAATTATTGTAAGACAACCAGGAAGTTATAAATGAGTAAAGGTAAACCTAAAAGAAAAAGGTCTATAACAAATAGAATCAAATTACCAGAATGCACCAAACAAACACATTATCAATACCTTCAGTGTAATGTGACCTTAAGAGATAATTATATCGCCTCCATATACGGTTAGCGACGATTATACATCGAAACCTATCAAAAGAATTAAGTATAAGAGACTGAATGATAGAAAAGTTAAAACAATAAAAACTTACGACAACGTGCTCCTATATCCTCTAAAAAGAACTAGTGGAAAATCCCCAAAAGGTTCTAATCTAAATTGGAAATCAGTGACACAAATTAATCATAGATCTGCACCAATGCCATTCCCAATTCACAACACAAAAGAAAAGATTAATTAAACGGCGATGCCCACTAAATATTCTTTATAAAGGACTAGCTTGTCCAACGTATATAACGAAATGAAGTCTCAGGTCTCTTATCAAGAAACAACCGGAAGTTAGTTCCAAACAAAATGGCAACTAAAAGGAGAGAGAATGCGAAAATCCCTAAACGCTATACAACTTAATGCAAACGCATAGCTATACAGGGTGCTACCAAGATTAGCACGTAATAATACTAACGGGCCCTAGGTCTTTTGATACTTGTCACATTATTAATTTTAGGAACAGGCACCAGTAAAGCTTTTTTGGAGATTTGCAAGTAACAACAGGAATATTGTGGAACCACAGATCATTTAAAACAAAAATTATTGTGAGTGATTATAATGTAAGGCAATAAAATAAAATAACTCGCTCAGAAAATATTGACACCGTCAACATTCGTTTTCTTTAAGGTTGATGAAATTCGCGTGGAAATCAATTGAATTCCATTATTAAAAGTAAAAAAATTGTAATGGATTCCTTAACATTTGTAACGGTACATTTTCCACCGGCATTCAGTACGTAAAATTTTACATTTATATTTATTAAAAATCTAAAGTTCGGTCCTGTAAGACTGCGCTTTATTTGAACTAGAATTTCGTCATGCAAATATTTCCTACGAAAACATCTGAAGAAAGGATTGTTTTATATCTGATATAATTAAAGAACGTAGCGTCATAAAAATGATGTTTTTTTAGTATTTTGTTTACTTATATACTGGTGAAATATCAATTACATCGTGAGAGATCTTGATACAGAAAATTATGGGAAGTACTTGATCATCAATTTCATAAAAACTTTCCTGTTAATATTCCGAGAATGCAGGACTCAAAAACAAATTTTTCTTTGTTTGTCATATGCGTTTTAAATTCCAAGTCAGGTTGTCGCGTAGCGATTTCGGCTAGACACCAGATGGATGTTATTTTGTACCAGTTTGCGCGCATATTCTTTCAAGTACTACTTTCTATTGCTTTAGGTCGAAATTCCTGTAGAAGGTCAACCAAAAAGCGTCCTTATGGACCAATAATATGCAGTATCCCGCGGATTAGTACGGTTGCAGAGGCTGGCATTCTTCGCGCCTCGACAGAGCAGCATGAAAAGACACTTGCTTGCTGGCGGCCTGTGCGTTGAGTCAGTGGACTCCCATTTTTGATCTCCGAGCAAAAAAGTCGAAATTATTAAGAAATTTGCGGTTTATCTTTGAGATTAGTTAGTCGACTTTGGGGTCGGTTTATTGTATTATAATTCAGTGTGGTATTCAGAATTAATGTAATTGTTGAGTACAGTTCCCGTATAGTTTAGTTGTGATTTGCGGTAAAAGTGAACTTGTAAAGTTAATTGAGTTTTGAGAATTTTCGTTTGAGAAGATTAACTAATATCGTCTCGCTAATAATCATTTATAGCTGGTTTATGTGTAACGAACTATTAAAAACGATTACGCTGTTTGCCTGCGTTAACAGAAGAAAGTGAAGTTGTTATAAAAATCACTTAATTTGGGTGATAGTTTAAAATTGTGGATTGTCATTTTATCTGGCGATAGTGACAGACAGTTATTTGGTTTAATCCGTCGAGTTTTAAATAAAAAAGATTACAATTACTCATCGAGAATAAATTCTAAACAATAAACATTAACTAAACAAGATTGTTTAAACTGTGTTTAACGAACATTGGTGCTGAAAATTGTATGGATGATTGACTATTGTTATAAAGTATTTCTTTGGACCTGCTACCATCAAACTGCAATTTAATACCATCAAATCATCGAGAATTAACTACGGTTCTTTACAAGAGAGGCCTTTTCCAATTTCTGATTGACCAGTATGATTTGCTTAGTACAGCAAATAAACCAAGGTTTGAGGTATTGTACTTTAAGAATTGTTTATCTTTATTATTTTGAGGTTGGATTATTTTAAATAAGTGAATTTTGTTGTTCTTTATTAAAAGAGAGCTCTCAGTTATACGTAATTTTAGTACATTATTAACAGTGAAAATAAAATTTATAAATCTTCGAAATATTTAATTAGATTTATTTTAGTTTAAAGTGATGGATATTTGTTCGTCAAACTTTTCAAAAGATTTCTGGTTTAAATAAATTCTGTAGTTTAATATTATGTTGGAATACTTTTTGGCTAATAAATCCGGATATCCTTCAGATCTTGTTGAACTTTTAGAACAATTTATATTTATGGAAATTCTAATAACTACCGTTCTGGGCAAATATTCAAATTATCTTTGGAATTGGCTTATGCCTATCAATTTTAATGTAGTAAACGATTATTTACTAAATGCTTAGTCTTAAGTATAATAAATTTATACTGTTTATGTGTCTTTTTATGTGTTTGAATATTATTATTATACCTGTGTTTGAACTATTTTCCGCTTTTATTATTTAATAAATATGTTTAATTTATGCTAATGATCTAAACGGAACCATATAATTATGAAAGTTTTGTTCAAACTTTACTTTAAAATTTTCTAAACATTTCTAAATTTTTATCCAAAAACCTATTATATTTAATTCATTTTCTGATTAATGAATTTAATATCATATCAGGCTTAATTAAACATCAATATTAAGCTTCATAATCAGATGGCGCCCTTTTAGTGTTTTTATTTGTGTTCTAAACCCTTATCTACTCCTTTTCACAAAATAAGACAACTGCAGAACCAATACCTGCGACCTGAACATTTAAAATTTGTAAAAGAGAGTTTAAATCTCAAGCTGTGGCAATGATTTTGAGCAAATATGATAACATAAGTATGATAATTTAATAGTTTTTATAGTTTTTTTCGTCGGGAAAAAAGAGGCGTTTTACTGGCGCCCAACCCCGGGGCATTTTTATAGTTGTGTTCTCGTGTAGAAAAAACCTTCGTTTCACATTATTATTGTAAAAATTTGGTTAATCTCCATTATTAGTATTAACTTTAAGTATGCTGTTAAGTATACCTAAATTATGAGTATCAGTACTGATGAGTATTAACTTCAGTCGAATAAAGCAGAACGAATTTAATATATCTTTTGTTAAGTTCAAATGTTTTAACTTCTTTCAAATAAGTAAATAGAGTTTCCTTAAAACAATTATCGTAATAAGATTTATTTTCTTTTCCGATGGCCTTTGTAATATTTGTTAGTAATATTCCCAATGCTAAGTAGCTTTAGTAATTGAACTGACTTAGGCATCGATTGCGAATACATATCTCTAATTTGTCTGTTAACTGAAGCGCATACAGTTTGGTAAATCGCTTTGTAATGAAACGTGCATGTATGTTAAATAAAATCCTTAATAGGTTTTGCCAAGCAATTGCGAGTAAATCTGAAGCGAACTCCTTATAGTTACGATGTCTAAAGTCACTTTACATACTAATAAGAAGTAGGTTCGTATATTAGATTGTGATTATGTGTAGGTTGCTGGAACATTTAAATAAGTCGTGATCTGATATATTATGAAACACTCGCTAATAAGTCGATTTGCAATATTTTTATTTGTTAGAAATAAGTCTAATAACGTTAAGGATGTAACGGCCTATCAACTAATTGTTTTAAGCCTAAACTTTAAAAAACCCTAAAATTTAAATAAAAAAGTTTAGCGTCCATACTTAGTTTTCAGTGCTTTCAGTCTTTAACATATCAATGTTGAAATCACCAAAACAGAAAACCTCGTTACAAGTTGGTACAATTTTAGTCAGAATACTTTTAAAGGAGTGGATGAAATTTTTACTTAATAATGACAGTGCGAAACACCAAAAACATAACTAATTTTATTTAAAGTAATACTGATGTACTCATAAGTGTTCAATATCGGCATTAATAGATAAAACAGTTATATAAAATAACACTCCACTGTATGTACAATTATTAAAGTAACACTTCAAATCCATTGACAATTATGCAACCAATCTTACATTACGTACATGAATAATTAGTGTAGTTTGAGCTGATTTAAATTCGTGTTGGATTTATTTTTTGTTACTATTTTAAGTAGACACATCAAACATTGAAAACTACCGCCCCATAAGTTTACTTTCGTGTGTATATAAACTACTTACTAAAATCATCACCAATCACCAATCGCACCCAAAAATTAGACTTCTACCAGCCGGTGGAGTAGTCGGGTTTTAGAAAAGGATTCAGCACCATGGATCACATCCAAAACATCAGAACATTAATTGAAAAGACAACTGAATACAATAGTCACATCCATTTGGCGTTCGTGGACTATCGGAAGGCGTTTGACTCCATCGAAATACCTGCCGTCGTCAAAGCACTGAATAACGCGAAAGTTGACTCGAGATACTCGCAATTAATTAAATACATCTATGAAGAAGCTACATTTCATGTAAAGATAGATGAAGACCTTCAAACTAACAAAATAAAGGTTGTAAAAGTAGTCCGCCAAGGTGACACAATGTCTCCAAAATTATTCACGCTGGCGATGGAAGATGTATTCAAGTAAATGAATTGTGAAGATAAGGGTATCAATATTGACGGATGTCTTCTAAATCATCTGAGATTTGCAGATGATATCCTACTAATTTCTAGCAGCGCTGAAGAGCTTGAAACCATGTTTATACAATTAAATGAGGCATCAAAGAGCGTAGGGCTACAGATGAATATAAATAAAACCAAAATAATGACAAACAACGATGTAGTTGTCTCTATTGATAATATAATCAACCTGTGAAAAGGGTAGACGAATATATTTATCTGGGCCACTCAATCAGGATTGGAAAAGAAAACCAAACGTCCGAGATTAGAAGAATAAGAGCCACTTGGACAGCCTTTGGAAAATTACAGCATATACTCAAAAATTCCGATATCCTCAGCAACTTGAAAAGGAACGTATATGAAACCTGTATACTACCTGTGGCGACCTATGGTCTGGAGACAGTGACACTAACACGGAAGAGTGCCGAAAAGTTAAGAGTGTGTCAAAAAGCGATGGAGCGTATAATGTCGGGGGTAAGTCTGAGAAATAGACTGAGAAATGAGGAAATAAGGCGTAGAACAAGAGTCCCCGATGTAATACAAAGAGTAGCCCAGGCAAAGTGGCAATGGGCCGGTCATATAGCGCGACATGAACCAAACCGATGGACTTCAAAACTCTTAAGATGGAGACCTCGTCTAACGAAAAGAGGTGTAGGAAGACCGCCAAAAGGATGGAGTGACGATATTCGAGAGTTTGCAGGAAGAGATTGGATTCAGAAGGCTCAAGACAGAAGTGCATGGAGACGAATGAGAGAGGCATATGTCCAGCAGTGGATTGCTACGGGCTGAACGGATGGATGGACTATTTTAACTAATTGTGGATTAGTGCCTAGCATGTTTGCTTCATAATGCAAGGGCCGTAGATTGGATTCCTGTCCAAGCTGGTTTTTAAAAAATTTAAACATGCCTTCTCGCATAAGTCCAAACCGTAGGCCCCGTAGGCGATGTTTGGTACGAATAGAATTACACCTGGGGGGTGGAATTACACCGAGGGATGTGCCATCAACCAGATTCCTAGCCAGAAAAAATAAGTAAAGTGAGATTATTTCTATCCGTTTAATGAAGTTTTGCTTATTTGCTGTGAGTTGTTAAATGCATACAATAATAATAAAATAAATATTTTTATACCCTAATACGCAAGAAATTACTTAACAACTCAACACAATATTAATGAATATGAATAATAATCGTGAACGTGGACAAAAACAATTTGCAAGAGGTATTCAAAACGTCTTCATCTTTATTGGACTACTCATATTTGTTCAAAATACCAATGTAAGATTAATAATTTTTCTTTTTTGTAGTCAGTATTATTTATTAAATTTATTAAAGAAATAATAAGAAATTTTGTTTAGAAAGTAATTAAGTTTTCTTGAACAAGCTGCTAAAATAAGTAAAATTGGTTGCATAACTGTCAGGGTAGTCAGTGCATTTGACGTTTTATTTTAATAACTGAACATACGAGCTTTCAAGCTTTTATATTATAAGTAAATTGTTAAAACCTTGCTTCTGTTAGGTTAGTGATTTGCGTATGTACACTATATTACTTTTACGCAGACTTTTTTCCAGTATTATTATTTTTACTTAATTAATTTATTAAACCAAAATAAAATGGAATATAATATAAAAGGTAGTAATGTAGAAAAAGTAATGCTGCAAGAGAAAATATTCATTCAACTAATGTAAGATTAATATAAAACAAGAATGTTACTGAGTTAAATAAAGACACAAGAGAATTTTGCATTCCATTACCAAATGGAATTTCGTTTGGTATGAAAGGCAAAATAGCTCAGCTTATCATTTGGTTAATCACGTTTTCCTTTACATTAATAAATTAAGGTAATCAAGACATATGAACTAATGATGGTTTGCATTTGGATTATGCTTTTTCTAAAGCCATGTACAGGAAGGATTCGAAACCCTTACACGCTGTTAAATATCTCTACTAATTAAATTGAATTATCTCTATAAATTTCTGCTTCTTTAATACTATAATTCTGTTATTTTTAGGCATTTTCATAATTTTAATTAAAACCAAAAAAGTTTTTTACTAAATCCAAATAAAGCTAATCTGATAATGAAAGTTTTAATTATTTTAATTTCCCGCTGTGTAACAGGAGCTTTTGGTTTAGTATATTTAAAACGAAATGAAGTTTACTTTTCCAGTAATTTTATTCGGCTTTATCACTTAACAAAAAATAATGAAAACTTCTGCTACCTGCCAATATTTTCGTCTGCTGCGAATTATTAAAATAAAAATTTTTTTGTCCAAATAACATCAAAAAGGAAATGTGTGCGTGTGTATATACACGCAAAATCTGATTTACTCTGTGATTTTTAGCTTTGTGTTCCTTTATTAAATTGTAATATTTGATTACATAACACAAAAGAGGTTTGTTATTGACATTTGTAAACTAGTGGCTTTTATCATTTGCATGTCAAGAAGCTCCGCGGCATATATCCGTTATTAAATTCCCAATATCGAGGTTGTGTATATATTACGGAGCCAAATACAAGGGATAAAATATGCATATTGAAATTTTCGTTTTGGTATATAAGAAATTAGGAAATTAAACGTCAACTTTGAGGAAAATTAAATTTTCGAATATTAGCGCTTTAAGATATTTTCATCTTCCGAGTTTTTATCTAGGAATTAACTATATGTAATAACTTTTTATAATACTAATAATACTTTTTAATATTCCTGGATGCTTCGTATAGCTAAAATTACGGATGAATAAACTTTAATCCAACTTTACTACCCTCAATAAATAATAACCAGTGAAATGAAAGAAAAATGATTGAATTCGTGAAATCAGTAATACGTTCCAGTTATTTTCAGTTCAGAAATAGGTTAAATAATAATAATCTTCAGGAAAAAGATGAGGCCTTTCATTCTTGAGAGTGTTAAAAGAATTGTTTTTTATTAAGAAACAAAAAATTTATAACATCTTCTACGGTTGGAAACTTTAGCGAGTTATTTTACAGTGTTCTGGGTGTACTTAAAAATTCTACTCATGCAAGGTATTAAATTTATACAGCTCAACAAGATAAGTGCTTTAAAGTTTAAATTATATTTCGTGTTTTTCTTAAGGGAACTTAGATTGTTTCCTGCATAAACGATATCATACAGCGCTTAACTGAATAACAAAAACTACTCGGAGCTTTCGAATAACAGATAAATCTAAAGTACCATTAACGAAAAGATTAATAAAAAAAGAAAGATAACAAAATAAATGTGAAGTGAATGTAATCCTATCTTCAGTTATTGAATTTGTCAATACTCTATATTTTCTTACCTTTAGGTATACAAGAACTCCTCGTTCGTAACTTAGTTACTTAAGAATGTGAAGGTTTGACATGTAGGAAACGAAATGTAACTTTTATCTTATTATTCTATTCGAAAGAATTCAAAGGATGAAGTAAGAATGAAATGTTAAGAACAATAAGACTATAAGCTTATAACGTTTCCTAATCACATAGCTGATGTAACATTGCTGCCAAAAATATCCTCCAGTGGAAATTTCAGTTCACATTTTCAAGATTACTCTGTAACTAGTGCATCGGTTTTAACAATCAATTGAACTTTATCTCCACTACTATTTTCTAGTGAAAATTCATAACTTGTTTATAACCTACAAATTTATAATGACACATAGATGAAGGTTTGATTATCTCCAACCGTACAAAAGGTACTGCAAATATAGGAAATGTTTTGAAATCATGAAGCATTTCACGTCGAATATTTTCGCCGCCTTAACTATTAAAATGTAATAACAAAATCAAAATAAATTATTTTTATTAAAGTTGACTGTAGTAACACGTTACTTTAAAAATATTTAAAAACGCATATACTTACATTATTAATTATTTCAAAAGCAGAGACTCTTATATACTCTTTTAACAAATACTTTTCAGGAATTGTTGCGTGCCCTGTGTCCCTATCGAATCAAACTTTTAGTGCCGGCTCCCGCGACAGATAGAAACATAACCCCGAGACGTGAATTAGACAGAAAACGGGGTGTCTATAGAAGGTTCCAGAAATAATGCAAGTGTTTTTTTGTCAGTATCAACCAATAACTGAACGAAATTTGATGTTTGTATCTGTAACTTTAAAAAGGTTATCTGAATAAAAATGTTTATTCTTAAGTCATTCAAATTTAAAACAAGGTTAAAGGCAGCTATCGGCTTTATATGATATTTCGACCCTCTCATAACTCTTCATTGCAGTACATTTTGAAAAAACCTTTTTGATCCTTTGTAGGAAACACTAAAAGCTTTCTAGTACAACTTACCAATTTTGTGTAAGATTTTTTGTTTTTAACAAAAAGACTTTTTGATCAGTATGGAAAGCTATAGAAAAATTTAAAAGAAATATCGTATC
This sequence comes from Agrypnus murinus, assembly GCA_929113105.1. Taxonomy (NCBI): domain Eukaryota; kingdom Metazoa; phylum Arthropoda; class Insecta; order Coleoptera; family Elateridae; genus Agrypnus; species Agrypnus murinus. The sequence goes on from OV816025.1 coordinate 158,594,216, forward strand.
TACGTCTTGCAGTAGGTTAAAACAGTCAGGTTCATCATTTATGATACGTTTGGTAATTATCTACAATGATTTGACCTGATTTGTACATTTGTGTAATTTTTTTTAAAGAAAAGAAAGGAGGATATTTGAGTTATCTTAGAAATGAACCATTTTCAAGTGTGAAGATTAGACCACTTTTTTATTTAAAATTAGAAAAACTATAAAGTTTTTTGTTGATATTCAACAATAACTACTAAAACGGAGATGTAATAGCATCATTTCTTTCTTTTAAAGATGCAAGTATCTTTTTGTCTGCGCACTGCGCCTGAATGTTTTCATATAGGCAACACATCTAACCGTAATATGAAAATAAGGTAAAATGAGAATGAGGTAAAATAAAAATAAGGTAAAAAAAACCTCATGTCACAAAGCTTAACTTAGGTTAACAGCTTACTATAACCTAACAAAGTGGTATCGATAGAAAGCCATAGATAGAGTACTACAAATATGAGGTAATAAATATCGGTTCCATATTTTGTTCACAATCAAAGGTCGAAAATCACAATTAAAGGTCGAAAGGTCGGTTTTTAAATGTGTGCTATACCTCTGGTTATAGCTAAGTGGAAATTTGTAGCTGCGGGTACAATTATCTCGATAAAGCATCTTATGACGATTAAACTCCAGTTAACGTTAACCAAAGATTGATAAACCCGTCGTAAATAAAATAGGAGTTTAATCCAACGCGATTCTGTATAGCTAGATCAACCTAGCTAATGGAATTATATCGATTCCTATTAAGCAGGAAATCGGACACTGAGGTTACAAACAATCTATAATTGTATCTGTTTGATAGCTATTAAAGTATGAACACAAAAATTGAGACTCATATGAGCTCGATCTAACGGTCCAATGTGAAGAGAAACATCTTTTGGGTTTAGGAATGGGGGATAAATTAAATTAAAGTAGGTGTGCTTGGGATTTATGGCAGCAACATGGTAGTTTTCCGCTGCCTTTTATTACAGTCTTTATAAGCAGTTTTGAGTACTCCCGGCAGAATTGGAACGCTACTAAGAATTACGTCAGAATAACCAACCAAGGCCGATTAATGCTTTAAACCAGTGGTCCTCCATGCTCCTTATGTATTTAAATACTTATGTTAAATTAGTTTTTATTTTTAATTACTACTGATACAACCTTACCTTACTTAGTACCTCTTTGGTTTATCTTGAAGAATGTTGGATTATATTCTATGCAGTCTGTGGGTGTTCCACAAATGGATATTTTAATTTGAAAATGATACAATATTTGCATAAGCAGCTTCGTTACCTTCGACCGTCGGGTTTGAGAGGGTGTGGGCAAAAAGGGTTGTATGTTTCAACAGTTCTTCGCAAATATTTCGAAAAGTATGAGGTCTAGCACAAACTTCACTATGTACAAAATTAATATACTTTAAATTCCGAACAAAAAAGATTCTACGCATTTTTGTGCTGAAAGCAATGGTTACGGAGATATGAAAGCGATAAAAATATTATTTTTCAGTTTGCTTGGAATTTCTCAAAATCACTTGAAAATCACCAAAGTTTCAATATACAGTGGTACCTTGGTTTGCAAGCATAAATCGTTCAGGAAATGTGCTCGGAATCTATCAAAGCGAATTTCCCCATAAGAAATAGTGGAAACTTAGAAGATTCGTTCCACAACTATTTCGTATTCATAAAAAAATGATTAACAAATACAAAATACAGTATAGTTTCAGCACAGTTAGACCCCGCACACATGAAGCGTTAGTTAACGCGCGTTAGTGACTGCATACCATTGCATAATTTGCGTACACATTCAATCGCGCAATTTTCATAAAGCGAGTTGCAACGCGCGATTCGAGATTCTCCATACTAATACTAGTGACGCCATGTTAAGCGTTTGCATGTACATGGTCTGACGTGACGTCATCGGCATTTTTTTAAACAGCAACTTCCATTTTTTATTCCTTATTCTGACACTTCATCCAATTGCCAACATGGTAATGTAATAAGCTTGTTACCTTGCTATTATTGCTATTGCTATAATTACCTCACTTAAACGCATCACTCTGTATATCCGAATATTATATCAAAAAGTGCGGACTTTAAAAACAAAATTGACCTGTTTATGGAAATTTTCCAAAAATCAATACTTTCCTTTTCATGGAATTTATTCCTTACTTTTGACTCGCACTGTATATTATTTATAAGTCGCTACTATTTAGGTATATGGAAACTTTGCTAGTTTTCAAGTGATTTCGAGAAATTCCAAGTAAACTGAAAAATAACAATATTTCTACCACCTCCATATCTCCGTAACCATTGCGTTCAACACAAAAATGCGCAGAACTATTTTTGTTTGGAATTTAATGTAGATTAATTTTGTACATAGTGAAGTTTGCGCTAGACTTCATAATTTTTGAATTTTTGCGAAAAACAGTCGAAACATACCATTTTCCACCCCCCACCCCCCAAACGCTCTGGGTAGTGCAACTTTTTATCACTTACTACGAGAAGGGTATAGAACTAGAACTTTTTTTTGGATGTTTGGGTTTTTTTCAAGTGATTTCGAGAAATTCCAAGTAAACTGAAAAATAACAATATTTCTACCACCTCCATATCTCCGTAACCATTGCGTTCAACACAAAAATGCGCAGAACCATTTTTGTTTGGAATTTAATGTAGATTAATTTTGTACATAGTGAAGTTTGCGCTAGACTTCATAATTTTTGAATTTTTGCGAAAAACAGTCGAAACATACCATTTTCCACCCCCCACCCCCCCAAACGCTCTGGGTAGTGCAACTTTTTATCACTTACTACGAGAAGGGTATAGAACTAGAACTTTTTTTTGGATGTTTGGGTTTGACCCTAGTTTTACTGCACTACAACTGTCAAAGTTGGGCAATTGAATTGTGCTCTTAGTAGAGTGCTCGCAGCCCCGAAACTTGCAAAAAAACACATTTTGTGGGACTTCTGGTAAAAATGTATAAATTACATAGAATTGTAGCTTTGGTTCTGTGGATTCTAAAACTGCAACTTGTCAAAAAATTCTATGGTGCAAAAGGGCACTATTTAAAAATTTCGAGTTAAGTACGTAGTTGGAAAATAGAAGATATAAGCTACATCTGTAATAAAAAATTATGTATATTTTTGTACAGATTCTTATTGATTTTAAAGTTTTAATAAGAGCTTCCGTTTGGAAACGCACGTAAATCCCATAAGCGAAAATTGAGAAGGTTTCACATTTATGCAGATTTCTCGTTTCGAGCACTGCACAAATCTAATTAAATTCGACTAGGTTTTGCTTTACACCGTTTAATCTCAGGAAAGGTAGCATTTAACAAAAAAACTTATTCTTGTGAAATTGTAACCATGTTTTTTGCAATTACGATGGTCCTTGATTTATAAATTTTAAATAAATATTAATCAAGCTATGTAATAAAATGTAAAACATCATTCATTGTGATGTTCCACCGGTCCGCAGCCGGCTGTACAATCATATAAGGCGTTCGCATCTCTCGTCTTACCGCGCCTGCCCCGCGTGTAGTACATGTACAGTTGCGATCATTCGCTAAGGAACGATGAAAAAATCATAACCGCCGATTTTCCAGTTTTTTGTTCAATGTAAGTTTATTGTATGATATTCAAGAACATTTCATCTTTTAACATTTTAATTGACCAGTTCATAAATCGGGTCGAGTTACAGCGTACATTGTACAAAAACCAGAGATCACTATTTTTTTATCGTTCCTTAGCGGATGATCGCTACTGATTAAAAAATGTAGTCCGACATGTGAGCAATACAATCATTTTTACCGCTGGTCTCTAGGATCAACCGTTCTTGAGATATCAAGAGTTACGTTTACATCAAAAAACTGCAAGCAACGTTGTGCACCACGAAACAAATATGGCGGCCATATTTGAATCAAATGGAATAAAAATAAAATGACAGTGGTTTTGATCTACCAATACTTAGGGGTGATAACACAAAAAAAATTATCTTTTTTCGAAATGATCGAGCGACCAGTACTGCACTACTTCATATGAATTGATTCTAATTGCTATGATGGGGGGCTGACAAAAAATGGCCATTAAGTTAATCCGGCAACCTCTATAATATCAAAGCTTAGGTATTTCTCGACTTATATTAACAATCAGAATGAGTCCAACGGGTTTTTTTATACGGAAAGCCTCTGGGCGTCTGGTCTGACGGAAAATCGAAAATTTGTAAAATTGTCGTTCCTCGGCCGTCGATTTCGACCATACCACTGGACCGAATTTAAAGTGTTGGATACTCATCCGATGTAGAATTTAATGCTCTTTAATTCTTGTAAAAGTGAAGTTTTCGTTGGAAAGCACCGCTTTGGAGTTATAAGCGAAAAACTAAAAAAGGTCCGAAGATTTCGTGGTTCTTTTGATGCCCTCAGGTAAGCTCGAGTCGAGGGACCGCGCAAACCTAGGATACTTATATTTGACCTCAAACGAAGCGATCGAGGCCATCTCCCGCTTTCCAACATTTATTTCCACCAACGGTCCAAAACGGATCTAATTTTACTGGCCTATAATTAAATTTCTAAATATTCCATCTGATACAATGTACAACAAAGTAGTACTGTTTATAATAATAATAATAATAATAACTAGTAGTTGTAAATAATAGTGTAGTATAACTTGTTGTTTAATAATAATTAGAATGATGTGACAATTCTGTTCTATATGATTTGATTTAAAAACTTATATTTTCAGAAAAATATGCATGACTGATTTTTATTCTTTGTATTAATTTTTTAGATTACCATAAGTTTAAGTTTTTTGTGTTTCGATTTGTTATTAGGCTTAAATGACATCAATGGGCTGTATTTTAATTATTAATCAAATATTTGCAATAAAAAGTAATGGGACAAGAAATTCGGTTATAATTGAAGACTTTGACTTAAATCATAGACAATATCTAAAATATATATTGTTATAATATTTTTCCTTTATATAGATATACTATCAGATACAGATGCTATCGTAACAAAGATGAAATACACAACTCGCTACTTGCTTACCTTTAATTGAAATAAATGCTCCGGCTAAATATATTGTTGTGAAAAGTCTAACTCTCCACAAATTGGTTTAAACTCTCTCAGTTGGGTCGCTTCAATAGATAACTAAATTCTTATATTTAGGGATGCAGTAATATAATACCAGATACACAAAGTAATCTTTGAAATAATAACAACACTACTTTATTTTTTTTAATTTAACAAATATCAAAAACAAAAAACGAAAAAAAATGAAAATTGAAACTAGATATCAAAAAAATCGATTTTCTTTTTTTGTGAAGTAAAAAGTTAGAAACGCTACTTAATTATGAATTTATCTCTAAATATTTAAATGCAATTATATAAAAAAAAATACTAAATTCTATCTTTTTAATTCTATCATTTTTTATATTAATCCCAAAATAGTTCAGTATTCTTTATTTGGAGATTAATCTGGAGATAACTTTTGGTATCTTAATTACTAAAATTAAATCTAACTACTATTAAAAACTCACGTTTATATTTTAATTTCTTTTTAAATATTTGACGCCACAAGATTGCCAAATTTATTTTTATAAATTCCCAAATATCAGCTTTCTGCTTTCATTCGTCTCGACCAAGATATCACAAAAGTGTGGGAACCACCTCTTTCAAATATTTTCACATAAAGGGCTTTACTAATTGGAAATCCAAATCCATTGAATTGTATAATAGTGGTAAGTAAATTATTTTTTTTATTAAAGTCCAAATCCATTTATAATCCAGTCAACATTTTTTATTTAAGTTTTAATTTTAAGTTTTTTTTTATTAGCAGTTTTTAAAATTTTAATAGAAGGATAAATTAAACAGTTGTTAAATAATCACTTAGATTTAGCAGCTTTTTTAAATTTCAAACACTTTGACGTTTCATAAAAATAACATTAACCTCAAAAAATGTAACATTGATTTGTTTACATTTTTTTATATAAACATAACTTTAAATTTATTCATGCACTACAACGGATGTGCACTTCTTGAAAGATGAAATTAGAAGAGTTTTTATAGAGAGCATAAATAAATTTAAGGTAAGGTATGTTTACATAAAAAATTTTTGTCGAAACAATTGAATGTGATACAATTTTGGCATGAAACAAAAGAAACTTTGACAAGTCAATTTATTAACATAACCAAATTATTGTTTACAAATTTTAATTAACACAAAAACTAATTAGATAATCTTATTGATAAAAAATCTCAATCTAATGGTATATTGCACTTATGTTTTCATTACAAAATACGGCCTTCTTTGAATATCGATGGAACCTAACTTTCAAACAACTATATATTTATTAACTTAATTACTTAAGAATTCCGTTTTGCACTTTCCTATCTTCACAAATTTAAACATTATATCCTTACAAACATTATTTGCATAATTTTAGATATCAACAACATGAAGATTCAAGCCAATTACAGTATTTTAATGTACGCTCCAAAAGCACAACTTAATTAAATGTTGTTTAACTGATATCATTAATAAAAAGCAACCCCTACATTTATGATAATAACAATATTGTGGTACAGAAGCACCTTTACAAACCTCCACCAAAATTATGTTGGTTAAATAATGGATGTAAAATTTTTAAATACAATATACTTATTACAACTGAGAAATCTACTCACTCTTTCTATCAATTGCTAAGGTAAGGTAGCAAATACTTGTATACCTCCCCATTACAATATACCTTGTCTGCTGTAAGTTAAATCTTATATCAACTTTGACCTAAATTTCATTTAAATTGGAAAATTAGATAATCGTCTCTCACATCGTTAATGGAAACGTAAAATTAACTAAATTCTATAAAAAACTGAGTTTTCCAGATAATCTTTATCTGACTATAGTGTATTAAAGTGCATGTCAATTATAATTAACCATATTTAACTTCATAAGAGACAAATCACTCAAAATTATAATTTTGACATTGATGTTATGCAACAACTCTAACGTGTCGTTTTGAAATTTCATAAATAAGCTTAATTAAAATTATAGAGTTGGTGAATTCCTTTTTTCATATGTCAAATATCATGACATTAGGTAAGTACACTCCGTACGATTGGGTTTAAGCAGTGGTATTTTTGATGCAGTAACAAATTGCAATGTAAAGCGTTTTTAAAAACATTTAGCAATTTTATTATAAAACCTTAGTTTTCTGTAGGGTTCTTACTTAAAATTTTTATCAGTTGCTCAGATTAATTAATAAGGAGGGAACCTATTGATATATTTATGGCTGTTCAGTTTTATTCTGCTTGAGCTATCCATCCTCTCTACACGCTGACTTCCCTTACGTTACAACAAATCGAGTTATACGTTTTCCAACTTTTATTTATAGAATACGTTATCCTTTTCTTCTGTTTAGGTTTAATGGAGATTTAAAACGCACGGTACTATAACTGGTATAATTCTTCATGAAATAAAGTTTTTAATGAAAACCATTCTCCCACGAAGGGAAAGTAAAATAAATAAACAAGGAATTATTTCGGTTTTAATGTATTATTCGTTGTTTTCATACTTTGTTTAAGGAAGCAAGGAATTTTTAAATACTTTGGAAGTTAGGAACGTTTACTTCGTTTGCATTCGTTATGAGAGGAATGGAATATTAATTTCGTTCTTAATTGTTGTATAATTTTTCGTTTATAATTTATAAATCAATTAATTTTAGGACAAAGTCAAAGGTAATTGTAAGAAAATTAATTAATCATATTACCTTTTCAGAAGCCAATGTCATTTTCCATGTTTACCTTAAATCTACGTACTCCCTCTAATCCCATTCCTCCGTTTGCTTCCTACACATCCGAGGCTTTTTGTATAATTTAGAAACTCCTTATAGCCGTTCTACCTCAAATGTTCTCATAAATGAACTCATATTTCACAATTTGTAGTAATCTTTTGGCGCGTACGGTGTTGAAAGTTCGTTATTTCAAATAAAATCCTTATTTGTGGCGATGATCCTTTTCGTTCGAGCAATTCTGTTTAGCATTTCTGCCTTTATATTATACATCTTTCTGCATGAAATCTTCTTAGTTTGAGATTACACGTGCGCGCCGCAGGATTTAACAAATTGCCCAAGAGCATGCGATGTTTCTCCGAATATGCAAATTACACATTTATGGAATTGTCTACGGGGCTTTTCGTAATCAATAACGGAATTTAAGTTAGTAAGCTTGTTTGCATAGACTTACCTTCTGAAAATTAAACATTATCTTTATTAATAGTTCGTAGTTCAGCTAGAACAACAGACAACTAACCCTTGGGGAAACAAGTAGGAAGAAGATATCCTCTTGGATTGATAAATTTTTTAAAAGACTTTAACCAACCTGAATGCCTTAAGTTTTTCATTATGTGGACAGAGCACACCACCGTCTGCGCTTCTCAAGTTGTGTTTTTCATACATCTTGGAAATGACCTCGTAAATAATTTTAAATTCACTTATTTTATAATAAAGCGGAACAGGAAATTTATTCTACTTTATATTGCAAGTCTAATTTATGTTAAAGGGTTCTGTAAGAGGTTGCTAAGACAAATAACCTGGAAAACACACCACACCCTTGTACTAAAACTTAAATAACCATTTGTTTTATAAGGTCTGCTTGTCTTAAACAGTTACCGTACGATAACGCTAAATCTCTTAGTTTAAATCTTTTTTATTGTAATATTTATATTAGTGATTTAAGGAATATTTGTAATATGCATAGATTTTACACTTAACTTCATTTGTTATGATGTAGCATTCGTACTTGTAATTCATTTACGCGTATCTAGCCTTGTTGCTTATTCACTACTGACAAGAAAATTTGTTCCAGCGTGAATAGAATGCGATATAAGGCTGAAACTACAACAGCCTAAGTGAGAAAATGTAATCAAAGCACTAGTGCACTAAATATCGACAAAGCAAGAACTTATCAGTACCTAATAGTAGCTATCAATTAATGGATTTATAAAAACTAATTATGTGTGAAATCAAGAAACCGGAGAAGCTATACAAAAAAATAGTAAAGATAAAAGGATGGTTGCCGCACAAATCTTTTAGATAGTCCTTAAAGAAAATAAAAGCAGCATTTTAATCATCGTTACGTACCAGCAGAGCTATAAAGTTTTTTGCCACTAGTCACACGCACGCAATCGCTACGGTTTTATTACGTGCCAGGAACAAAAATTGAGAACAATTTTTGGGTAGCAGATACGTTCCAGTGATCTCTCTGGGACTTGTCCAGTTACGTTGAGACTACGTGGCGGCGTAGTAATTGCTACTTTCCGAGAACTTTCCTTCTCTTTGACACATCGTGTTGTGTAGTCGCTCTTCCTTTCTCTTGCAACTTAAAACATATTCTACTATCATTTTCTATACTAATGCTGCGATCGTGTCACAAAATGAATTATTATTTTATTGGTAATAAGTACACAATAATACATAGAGAGATGAAATGTTTGATTATTGTGTGACTCTAGTATACCAAAATTATAGACCATCCCAACTTTTAATAAATAATAAAAAATAGTAAATGTCTATTGCCACAGCAAAAAAATTAATTAATTAAATACAATAACAAAGTAAATTGCAAAAGGCGCATATGATGTTAAATGTGATGATGATAGATGGAAAAATAACAACTTAAAATATATTTTTTATTAAAAAGTGTCTTTAATAAGTATAACAAAAATACTTATCACTTGATTCACATGATGTACACCATTTTAATATTATTCCTAAGGAACAATTTAGCATCAATTTGTTATTTTTATTGAAGGTTATAGTAAAACATTTTTTAAAAATTATAGCAAATTCCAAATTGATTACCTCCTTGATGACCTCCAACATTTTACAAGCAAATATGGAGTAGTTTTCGAAAAATTACCTTACAGTAGTATTTATTGTAAAATGCGTGTCTAAAGTTTGTGTCACGTAATTACCAGTAGCAAAACTAGATAAACTAGATAAATTCTACTTTCAAGTGACTCTTACTATGAAACGACGTCAACGCTTCCGTAGCTATTTTCTAGTTCCTAATGTCACTTCAAGGTTCCCATTGGGACCCTCCAGGTGGCAGAAACTTTCAGTACTTTAAAGTTTTTAACACTTTAAAGTAGCTTCGGGCAAGTTATTGCTACAATTATAAAACCACTTTGAAGTTGCAACAACTTTAAAGTAATTGTACTAAGTGGCGATACCGTCCCGCATACTTTAAAAGCTACTTAGAAATAATGGAACTACATAGTTCCAATAAATAGTAAAAACAAATATATAATTACTAAAATATTCCAAACTGAAGTAATTAAACCTATAAAGACATAAATTTAGTTGTAGTTAACCAACTACTGAATCAAAGTTCCGATCTCAGTTACAGCTACTTAGATGCTGCTTGGGAAGAAGAGTACCGAAGCCATTGCTTATATGTTTATTAGCAACTATTAAACTGTAATAAAAACAATAATAATGCAATAAAGTTACAAAATGTACTCATAAACAATGTAATATATTAAAATAAACTAGTTAGTTTATTAAATAGTTAGTTATAATTAAATATTATATTAATTGAGCAGATAAGCTTGCTAGAGTTGTGAGTATCTGATAACACTGGGTTTGTGCCAAAATAAGATATTTTTAAATAAAAGAGTTTGATTTTATTTGCATTTACGAATGCAATACAGCCTATGTTTACATTAGCAATCTGCATGGTTTGGCGATTAAAGTTAAAAACTGGCGTAGAAAAGCTCAAACAAGTAATACCACTGGTACGTAGTCACACACTGTAATGCTTTTAAACAGTTAAATCAATTACTTAATTTGTTAGAGCCGTACACATATCAGTAATTTCACAGCTACCTGTCGTATGTGGTGGGTGGTGCAACAATGTAGCGTTATCGTTAATTTAGAAAGGGACTAACTAAATATAAGATGGGAATACAGTTTTTAACAAAATGAACCTTATATTTAAAGTTCATAAAAATTTAAATAGTTCCTTACATCCAAATAGTAGGAAAATTATATTACTATACATGGTAAAAGGAGTTACTATGTGTTAATTTTAAGGGGTGATAGAAGACATCAAAAGGCACCAAAAATCTTATACAACTTGGTTCTAGGACGTAGCACTTTTCAGAAAAAATAATAAAGTTGGAAACTTTAACATCATTATGGGGCTTTGTCAAAAGATGCATCACATTTAGCACAAAAAACGTTTTAGCCAATAAAACAACGAACATTTTTTCGGATGATCAATTGTTCGGATTCATTTACATTTCAAAGTTCATTTTTCTCAATTAAGAAACGTGGCAGCCCTGCAACGTCTTTAATATAATACGATCTCCTAAACAGTAACTAACACCTTCGTAAGCAACTTTTAAAGGACGGTCGCAAACACTTTATTTCTTACTTCTCATCTGTACTTCTGTCAGTAATAAGGTATTTCAGTATCGGTACGTTTTTCTTGTGTGTTTTGTCATTTATTGTCTTCTATTTTGCTGTTTATTGTTATGGTTGTTATTTTTTGTTATTTTATCGTGATTGTTGATTAGTTGGTGTTAAGTGTTGAGAATGGCAGATTTTAGCGTTCGTGAATATCACTACATAAATGCATTTGACTTATGGGGAAATTTAAAAACGGATTTATCTTTTCAACCTTTTAGAGGCGAAGGCAATTGTTAGAAGGGCAGAATTTCATAAGCAAAATAACAATGAATTTATAAAAGTGATATTACTCAGGTGGCTACCTTATACAGCTTCTAATATTCTTTTATACTTTAAAATTATTAACAATACAGATCCACAATAATTTTAACTAGTGCCACGTTAAAAGATTAAAAGTATTTAAGATATGCTCAATCAGTGCGCACTCGCTATTGCAAGTTCTACCAATTCACGCTGAAGGGACTGAGGTTGCCTATCCACCCTCTACTAGCTCTCCAGGCTAGTACCGGAACTATAACCGTGTTAACCCGGCGAGTTCCTTCTACAAAGAGATAGACCCCTAGTACAGCATTCGGACTTGTCTCACAGAATACATGGGACTTCACTGTTCGGTGGAATTCAATTTCAATGTGGCTGGGGTTGGAGATTATGCCACCCCGTCTTTTCATGTTATGGGACTTGTCAGCGCTTCGTTTAATTGCACCTAAGTAGAAACCCGGCATGTACCCATTAAGGTGAAGTTCTATATATTATCATCACACACCTTAAGTGTAGTGGCTGTAAACGTTTTTTTTTTATTTAAGACTGATACTGCACAACCGTAGTGTGGTCCTCGTACTTCCATCACCGAACACATTTACCTGGTGGCCTGCAGTTTTCCATGGACTGGCGGGGTCAAGACCCCCCCAACCGAGACAAACCTCACTAGGTTCTCCTCTATCAGACTAAGTCTGTAAACGGCGATAATCAAGCACCACCCACACCCATAATTACTTTTGCCAAGTTCCCTCCGCAACGTTAATGAGCTTTCGTCGAGAAACATTTCGTGAATCTCTACCACACATAACTTTCTGACGGTATTACTTCTGTTCTGACCTTTTGTAATAAAAGTCAATAAAACGTGCTTATTTCGCTTGTACAGCAAATAATTCAACAATTGTACTACAAAATAAACAAAGCTGATCGGTTTGTTTAGACTAAACGGTTTTAATTCAGAAACAAGGGCAGGGGCTCAGCTATGACTTATGATTCTTTTTAAGCAAGGTTGCCAGATATGGAAATGTTTTTTATCTAAATTACTCAAAAGAAGTTAATTAAGATTAGCTAATTATAAGAAAATGTATGAAAAAGTTTCTGTTCCTTTTCATTTCTTCGTGTCATTAACGCGTAGTTCCTTCCACCCTTTATAAAGAATATCTTTTACAGACTTCAAGTATGTCACATCAATAATAATCACTTAGAAAACGTATTTAATCGTTTTCTGAAAAGTCAATTTCAGTAATTTGTTCGAGATAGATTTGCAATTTATTTCAAAACTTTTGAGTAGGATATACATCATGCAATTATATATGTTAATACGCATTATAAATAAATAATATCATTTTCTATTTTTCTTGTATAAAACAGTACAACGTTTCTTTGCAAAATCTAATTTGAATTTAAACTTATACTTACGTTATAACAACTTTGCCTTTCTGCTAGCATACGGCAGCCGTAGGCGGGGTTTGGTGAAATTTAGGAAAATTGCGTGAGACTATTTTTTAAATAAACAGATAAATAATTAAATCTCATACATGACTATAATGAATATATTATTAATAACCAATCAAGTAGTAAATAGTATTCGTTAACCAAAGAATAAAGGTCGATAAGAAACTAATGAAACAAATAAACTATAGCAAGAATATCAGTGACTTTGCTAATAATCTTCGGCAAGGAAAAAGGAACTTGAAGCTAAATCTTCAGAAAACGGTGGACATTCGAAAACTTAAAATTACATAATCAAGTACGTCCTTACTAAAAGGGATCCTTCTGAGAACGGGCTCAAAATCTCTTGTAGATACGATTCTTAAATCTCACAAAAATTAATAAAAGACTTTGATGACATAAATTTTAAAAATCAATATAAATTCGAATGAAAATGCAAGTAAACAGCAAAACACGCCACTATCGTTGAAACAATTTGAAACTAAGAAATCAGAAGCGGCATGCTGAAAATATCTATGAATTACGCAAGAGATATAATAACTACAGAAGGAAGTACATAAATAGGTAGAATAATTAAACTCTATAGTGATCATCTAAAATACATAAACCTTATGTTAATACTATATATAAATATATATACCCATAACGAGCGTAAATGTTTTAATTAATTAAAAAAAGATAAATGACAAGCAACGCCAATAAACACTTGAAAGTAGACACAAAGTTATGTCTGGTTATAAATAGAGTTGGCATAACTTAAATCTATCATGAAGAATTATAAAATGGGAAAAAAGGTATATACCTATCGGGGCTGGAAGCATTACATACATTATTACTTTATTTAAAGCAAAAAACAAGACTTCAAAACAAACAATAAAATCGATGTTAAATCAGAAGTGAAACTGGGGAAAGCCTATCAAATTTATAAAAAATAGAAAACAGTATCGATAAACTAAGAAGTAACGAAGCAAACCCATTGTAATGGTCGAAAGACCGTTACAAGTATTCTATTTCAATGAAATACAGTTCGCAATAGAGCAACTCAAAGATTTCACAAATCATACTTATGTACGTTATTGGAGGCTTCGCAATTGAAACAGGAGTAAAAGGCGAATTCTTGTTCTAAAGCGATGTACACAAACACAATTACAACATAAGGCACATTACTTACTAATAATAAGTACTGGCAGAATTATTGTCGGTTGAACGAAAGCCTCCCAAGAATGTATCCGGACGAAAAATGATATGAAACGGAATATGTAGATCAATTCTAATACAATTAATATATTTAGTTATATCTAGTCCTCTAGATATCTTATCAAACGATCCGTAGAGTAGCATGGAGTCTGACCGCCTAGAGTAAGTATTAATATTGAATAAATTAAACGTTTAAGTCCTGAAATCCGATTTGTTGAAATTCAATCAGCTGAGATGGAACGTCTTCTTAGTAGCTTAAACTTGATTATTCAAAACGTTTGAAAATATTAATAACACCGATAAAACGATAATAACATAAAAAAATGTAACAAATTTTAATTTTAGTTTTAAGTTTAATTACTTCGGCGCGACTTCAGTCTCTGGAAATTCAGTTTAAAGTTGACTTTTGATGTAACATACAGTAACCAGTAACTAACATATTTGATAGACGTACAAATTTTACATCACTCAAAAGTTAGAAGTAAATTCTGACAACATAATGCAATCAGAGCTTCAGAGTTTTAAATATAAATGCAATTTTAAACAACAAATTACCACAGGGTTATCTTACTGATTTTTACAGAAATGACGTTTTTAAATTTTGTAGGGGCTAAAACATTCTAGCCCAGAACATTACTGCTAGTATCGATTTGGGGTGTGAATTAAATCAGGAACTCTAGAATATTAATAGTATTCACTACGGTCTTCTGTTCTACATTTCATAGAAAGTTCAGATTACAATTTATCAGAAGATTTTCTAAACGCTAATATGCAACTACTTCTTTTACTTCACTTGAATGTGATTGATTGGAGTAATTATTATACCGATATTACTTTTACTTGTTGTACTCTTACTCTCTGATTTGGACCACTAACTGAATATCACTTGAGATAGATGATGATGTACATACATAAAATGTAAAAATTAGTTTATTATCGTTAGTGCTCACCTTTCATTAAAGGAAAGAAAATAATTTTGTGTGAACAATAGGTTTGGGAGCGTTTTTAAAATGGCATTGATACAGCTTTGTAGTCGATGATGTCATAGTTTATTTTATTTTGACTTTGTCTAATATTTTATCGGAATAACTTATTACTGGCTTCGTTATCGTTATAGTGAAATCGTATATATTTTGGTATATCTTGATAATGTTTAGTGTATATTACAACAAAGTTACTTCGCTAGTTTAATTTCTTCTAACTGACCCTTTAAAAGCATTTTGAAGCTCAATCCTCAATACTCAATACTCAATACTCAATACTCAATACTCAATACTCAATACTCAATCCTCAATACTCAATACTCAATACTCAATACTCAATACTCAATACTCAATACTCAATACTCAATACTCAATACTCAATACTCAATACTCAATACTCAATACTCAATACTCAATCCTCAATACTCAATACTCAATACTCAATACTCAATACTCAATACTCAATACTCAATACTCAATACTCAATACTCAATACTCAATACTCAATACTCAATACTCAATACTCAATACTCAATACTCAATACTCAATACTCAATACTCAATACTCAATACTCAATACTCAATACTTAATACTCAATACTCTATACTCAAGCTTTCTTGTATTTGTTTTATTTTCCTGTAAGTTCTATTGTAGGTATCTTTTGTGATATTATTTTCCCTATTTAGCTGATGTAAATTTTAACTGACGTTACCTTTCAAGGATCTTCTTTTTTGTTTTTCACCACTTATCGTATGGATATGTACTTCTGTTGTGCGTGTGGTAAATGGCTAACCTTATTAATTTTTCATACCTTTATATTGACAAAGATACAAACTATTGAAATTGTGGAGGTTTGTATTGCTAATTATGATGTAACTGGAAAGAACCTTTTGGAAAGTTGATTTTAAATGGGGACATTAGGGTGAAACAAAAACAGCACTATTGAAATTTTATTGAGACACCCTCGAAGAATGATCGCTGCAAAGTTTGGAAAAGAAATAGATACTCGTATTATATATACACCGTGTCCAAGATAAGAATGCACAGCATGGGGATCTTGAAAACGGTAAAAGATACAGGTTGGCTTAAATTAGGAAAAAGTTGCACTATTTAGAGTATGTTTACATGCCGATCGCAGAAATCCATGATTGTTTATCGTTTTTGAAATTTTTAAAAAATGCAATTTTTCGGATTTTCGATTTTTCCAATTTTTGTAATTATTTTAAAAGATATTAAAAAACTAATGACACTTTGTAGAGCTTTGTAGAGCTTAAAAACTGTCAGTTTTTAAGCTCTACAAAATGGCGTCTTGAAATTTTTTATCCGATGTTTCATCTTCGAGAAATCATCATCAACTTAATTTTTTTATCTGGCCACAAAAGTAGAAACACCTTGTATACGGTAGCATTTTTTATTACAAATTCAACGATGTATCACACATTATGCTTCTAAAGCCAAAAAACAGAGAAAAATGAATTTTAATATTTTTTTAGATTCTTAATCTAGTAGGCATTGGAAAAAGAATTCAAAGGTTATTGCAAGTGTTCAAATAAGTTCCCATTATTTTCTAGACACAAGTATGCTCTTTGTACAGTTGAATTTAAAACTTTGGATAACATTTCTGAGGAGATTGTGTTAACTGCTGCTATAACCGATGCCAATAATTGTTTTTCATTTTCAAAAGTTGAGTCATACACTTGATTTTTTACATAACCCCACAGGAAAAAGTCTAACGGGCTCAAATCTGGTGATCGGGCTGGCCAAGCTACTTCATTGTGAGTTCCAATCCATTTTTCAGGAAACCTCTGCGACAAATACTAGATTAAGAATCTAAAAAAATATTAAAATTCATTTTTCTCTGTTTTTTGGCTTTAGAAGCATAATTTGTGATACATCGTTGAATTTGTAATAAAAAATGCTACCGTATACAAGGTGTTTCTACTTTTGTGGCCATATAAAAAATTAAGTTGATGATGATTTCTCTAAGATGAAACATCGAATAAAAAATTTGAAGACACCATTTTGTAGAGCTTAAAAGGTGACAATGACAAAGTGTCATTAGTTTTTTAATATCTTTTAAAATAAATACAAAAATTGGAAAAATCGAAAATCCGAAAAATTGCATTTTTTGGAAAATTTCGAAAACGATAAACAATCATGGATTTCTGCGATCGGCATGTAAACATACTCTAAATAGTGCAACTTTTTCCTAATTTAAGCCAACCTGTATCTTTTACCGTTTTCAAGATCCCCATGCTGTGCATTCTTATCTTGGACACGGTGTATATTAGAGTCCCTACCGTCCATTTTGTGTAATTTCACGAAATAATAAAAGTGACTGTGTAACCAATATAGAACGAATTTTCGAGAAAATTCAGTAAATTGTAAATTGTGTTTAATTTCACATGCAAATCTTTTCACTGTTAAAGATACTAGATAGAAATATCTGAAAATTAAAAAGGGAAAATGAAATCGAAAAATTAAAATTACATTATAATACACATATAATGTAATTATTAAATAAATAAAACTGATCAGTTAAAAGTTTTACAAATTTATAATAATCTACCTTACAATTGTTTCGACAGCTAAACTGTCATTATCAGAGGTAATATAAATATAAACAAACACTGCTAAGATAAATACAAAACATAGATCTCGATAAAAAGATAAAAATAATAGAAATTAAATATCTAACACTTCCAGTAACGGAGAATTACTGATCGCAATCTGTTCATTTATCGAAGGTACCCTGAGTGAGTGTTTGTATATCTCAAAAGCTTCAAAAATGTCTAACTGGATACGTTTTCGTTTCGTTAATTTCTATGAATGCTCTAGTGTCATCGCCTTAGTGAATAACATTTTCAATTAATTGGGAACTCATTTTTGCGGATTTAATGTGATTTTGACTCTATAGTTCTTTTGAGGTTATGAACACGTTCTCTCAAGAAATCCTTCGTTAATCGCCGCACTTTCGACTCTGGAAGCGATTTAGCAATTCTTCAAGGCCGCCCTCCAGCTAAAGCCTCCCTCCTTTGTTTTATTTTTGATCTTTGACTCCCTCTTTTTAATTATGTGGTTGCTTGCTATTGACGCCTTTGAGCACTGTTATGAATAACTTGCATTCGATACCAGGAGAATTTCTACTAGCTGCAGTAACTGAAGAACGTAGAGGTATCGTAAGTTGAATGTCAACAATCTTTTGCGTATGTCTAATTATATTAAGTGTCAACCACTATATTAATGTAATCAAATGATTAATGTAATATATAGTTTTTCTAATTTGAATGGCTTTCTCCAGTGTGTTACACATTGGAAATTGCATATATAAATTCTGTTAGAATTTTTTCCTGTACATACATACATATAGACTTTGTTAGAATTTATTCTTGCGAGGGTGCCCGTTTAAATTTATTCGTAAAGAATATTAACTAACTACTGCATGTTCGATTGCACAATCTATGTGAATCCGTAGACGCGTTAACATTCCGTGATCTTTTGTGGCCCTGATTTAATAATTGTACTTAAACAAGTTTAGGGTAATTGTCCCGCTCGCATAAGTTTCTTAACTATTTTTGATTTGTACATAATAATTACCTAAATTAGTGCTAAGGTTATTATGACCTTCAGTTAAGGTGTATTAGCAAACCTACTAGAGGTTATTTACAGATTATTTATCATTGCAATAAATGCATTTTATACTTTATTTTTATGACTTATTATTTATGTGAATTATTTGTGGTTTGTTTCTTGCGAAGAAAGCTTTCGGCTATTTAGGTACCTTTTATTGGGAAGAGTACTACATTGGAAGAAGTTGCAGATGTGTAGTTCTATACTGATATTGTCGCATTAGACTCTGTTTTTGCTATTTTAGTCGACTCTTGGCGCCCGTTGCAGAAGACATCTTGTGAGACGTACGCTAGTTAGCTGGCAGCCGACAGGATCAACTGCGGTTAAACGTTGTTACCGATTCGCAATTACCGACCCCCCAGTTTGTGGGTCACAATATATAAATGCTTTTTTAAATTTGTATTTTTTATGATTAATTAATAATAATTAGCTAAGTAGTTTTAATCTGAATTACATCTAAGACTTTTACATTCAATGCTTTACACTAAATATTATTATCCTTTATTATTATATTCACAATAGTCGCTAAAATATTAAAAAAATATTTTTTGGATAAAGTAATTGCAGTTATTTCATTCAGTTCTCTCTGTCCATCAAATAAATTTCACATTAAAGAGATTTATAAGTAAAATTAAATGCACAAATACAATTTACTTAATTTTAGTGCGCTTTTGCCAGTTGCGCTTGGTTTCATCTTTTACGGCATGCTACTTGTTTTTAACGCAAGTTGTATATGGTTCCAGATTGACTCTTCACCAATTGACCAAGACAATTTTCTTATGAAAAATCCAACTAATGATTATTATCATAAGTTTAATCGAAAATTAATTGGAAATTTATCGTATTTATTAAATGATTTATCTATTATTGAGCAGTTTTGTCTAAATAAATAGTAATTGTTTGTAATAGAGTGATCCATAATGAGTGAACACGGTTTTAATTTCGCGCCGTAGGTTTTAGTGTATTTTTCGTTGTTAGTGTGGCAGCACTACTGAAATGTGCTGCGTTAAATTACAGAGTCAACTTGTCACTTCCTCGTTTACATGGTTGTCCTTTGTCACGTTGCCTCCGGTTTTTATTGAATTTTTTGCTTTGATTCGCTTGTTTATTATAATGATCATAATAGTATATTATATACCCAGGGACTAAAGTGCATCTTTTAATCCCGAATGTGGGATTAATGAGGGATTAAAAGGTACTTTAGTCCAGTTGTATATACGCTATTTTTTGCACGTCCTAAAGGACATAATCACAAAAATTCAAAATTTCGAAATTTTGTCCGAAAATTTCGTTATATGTCATTCTGACAACTGAACTCTGCAAACGCCAAAATCACATAGTTTCAGGATAATATGTACCGCGATTACTTTTTTTTGTTGTTTACTTGTTATTGTTGTCATGGAAACACTTTACTCTCTCAGGGAGTAAAAGTGCTACTTTACTCCCTCTTTCGGGGGACTAAAGTAGAGCCTTATATATAGGACGTGCAAAAATAGTATATTATACACCAAGGTGGTGAAGACTGTTATTATTGACCGAGCACCAAGATTATTTCGCGAGGGGCTTTGCCCCGAGCGGAATAAGGTGCGAGGCCTATTAATGTCTTCATGTGGTGTATATATTATTTTTTCCAGTACTAGCCAAATTTAAGGCAAAAATTAAAAATTAAAATTTTTCTTGTAAAAATCAAGTAGCACAGGAATGCAAATTCGCCTTTCCACTAATAAAACAAAAATCAAGTAGTCTGATGCAGATTGACATTTCCACTAATAAAACTGATTTTCAAACAACGTTTGTAATTATCGTGTTAGGTAATTTCAAGCAGCTAATACGTTAAAGACAATCTCCTGGGTATACAAAATTATGTTGCACAAGTTTTTGTTAAACAACTATCCCTGGATTCTCAAAACATTTGAATTTATCCATTATTAACCTAGGTTAATAATAGAAAAGATTATTAACCACTACTAGAGAAATTCAACTTCTCAGTTGGCTAGGAGACGCAATAATTGTCAACTTCATAGCTAGTAGTGGAAAATATATATTATGTAATTAGGAGATCAAGCGATACTTTAAATCCGAGAAGATGTATTATAACGCCGAGGCGCCAGCCGAGACGTTATAACATCTTCGAGGATTTAAAGAAGCTTGATCCTCCTTATTGCATAAGTTATTTTATTTTATTTCGTATTTTAATCCTAATTTCTCCCTTTTAAAATTCATCCGAATTTATTGTATAATGAAGCAAGTTGCCTTGTCTGCGTCATCATACGCGTAACCAAGGAGATGAAAAGTAGCATGTCACGTGTGGCTGTTATGCAACATCGAATGATTTTTACGTTGCCAACAACAACGGAGATCAAGAACGTCTTGAACTCCGATTTCATTGACAACGGAGATAAAGATGTACCTTATTTTACTAATTGTAGTATATAAACAATTGTTTGAAATACGAAATGAACTAAATTATATTATTGGATAACACAGGCCCACAAAATAAAAAAAAGTCCTGTTGTTGAAACGTGAGGTACCATACCGTATGGTTTTTGGTGTGCTGAAAACGAATCCGGGGTCAGAATTAACCCATCGTCCAAGGATTTTTTTAAATGTATTTCTATAAATTTTTTGGTAGTGGTACCTCACCTTTTAACTACAAAACTCTTTTTCTTTTGTGGGCCAATCACAAACCCACAAAAGAATAGTTTGGTAGTTGAAAGGTGAGGTTACCATACCGTATGTTTTTTAGTGTGCTGAAAAAATCCGGGTTCAGAGTTGACCCACCACCCAAAGATTTTTTTTTAGATGTATTTTTATAAATTTCTTGGGGTGTTTTTTGAGGTTATGTCGAAATCCTTACGATATGCTACCTCGCCTTTTAACTACAAGACTTTTTTTTCTTTTGTGGACCTGTGTAATTAATTACTATTAACGTAATTTTGTAATAGACCATACCACTCCTTTTGATAGGCAACTATATATTAAAAGAAGGGTAAAAATGTCTGAAAGGTATACCTGTTGCCAACGTGACATAGTATTTTACATTATTAGCAAGGTAAACCTGTTTTTACTGGCGATAGAAGGAAATGACTGACGAGCCGGCAGGCGAGCCTGTCACCTGCTTGAGCCAGTAAAAACAGTTACCTTGCGTATAATGTATAATATTTTATTTGTTATTCATTTGTAAACAACACACAACATTTATTGTATCTATAAAACCTG
The DNA here is from genome assembly GCA_929113105.1 of Agrypnus murinus. Taxonomy (NCBI): domain Eukaryota; kingdom Metazoa; phylum Arthropoda; class Insecta; order Coleoptera; family Elateridae; genus Agrypnus; species Agrypnus murinus. Next base: position 158,616,430 of record OV816025.1, read on the forward strand.
GCCCTAATCCTAACAATGACAATAAAATGTTACACTATTTAATAATTTTATTAGCCGTGGAAGTGTGCGTAGACGTAGAGGTTATTATGACAATTGATCTATGAATGTCATATTCTACTAACTTGTAAAACTTTTACAGGTCAGCTGTCAGTTTTACAAGTCAGTAGCTTGTAAAAGTAACCTTTCGTTGTTTGTATTCCGTCGCATAAAATGACGTTTACAAGTGAGTAACAAATAAATAATTTAACATGACGGTAAACTTAAACTGTCCACTGTATTTTTGTAATTATGTAAAAAGTAAAACTTTTTTCTTAATGAAATTACCAAAACGCTTAATGTTATTACACTAATGAAACGTATACTAGTAATAGCAGCGGTTAGATGTTGCAATTAAACCAACACTTAGCTGAAATTACTATCTACTAAGTAATTATAAGGGATATAAATCCAGCCATTAAATATATCAAAAAGAAATAAAAACTGTTCTTATTTTTTATTGAATTGAAAAAGCATGTAACCCTCTAGCTATAGTCTCTTGTAGTATATTATCAAATATCAGCTACTTCAAAGTTCTTTTATGTTGGATTGTATTGCCACTTTATATCAAGTCAAATATAAATTCTACTTGAGCTAAAAAACAAAGCACCACTTTATTGCTTATCAGAATTTAAAGAGACATTCGTAAGCTTCATAGCTTTACGATGCTTGAAAAGTTAGTAACTTGAAGTTTTTGTAGAATAATCTGGTTATGTCCCTCGAGTCGCATAACAGCCAACAATTTCATAACTTAAACTAACGACTGAGACGAATGCTTTAATTTAAAGTTACGCTGCTTGTCAATGGCATATAATAAAAGCTCCCGATGCAGACGGACTGATAATAATGCCAACAGTTACTCACCACCACGACAGCAATAAAACCTGAAAATTACTTTGTAGAAAACGTAAAAAGTGTAACATTAAAACGTAGATATGTCACGATTTGCCACACAGCACGAAAAAGCCATTTGCGAATTGCTATTTGCTATTCAATATAATATAGTACGCAAAGGTGCCCCGCTGTTTTAATAAAAGTCGCGTTAAAACTTTTTGCATTAAAAGCAAAAGATGATTAAATTTGTTGGGACATATTTAAAAAAATACGTATTTTTTTATGGAAATTTTAATAAAATATCCACGAGCAATTATGAAAATGCTTAGTGGTATTTGCATCGTTGAACTAAATATGACCGAATGTAAATCTGCGCTCAACCCCGAATGCCATATTATATTACATACGTAATACGAAGCTTAATAGCTATTACAACCGCGAAACTGCATAAATTATAGTAATTGTCTAAGCAGAAATTAATCTCGTCGTTTAATAGTCTTGATAATGCTCGTAAAACAGTTTGAATGTTACCATTAATTACTAAAGGGAAAAACTTATGCCGATAACAATTGCTCCTTTGCAATCACACAAAAGCACATAAATCATTTTTGTATGCAAGCTTTAGCTTGGCTAATTAAGGGTTTGTTTTTATCAACAATTTACATGTTGATAATAATTAAGGCAAATTATTAACTAACTTAATTTGCACACACTTTAAGCTAGCAAAGCATGACTGTTGAAGTATTTAACTAATTTATCAATACTATTTTTAACTAGCTACTTTAGAAAACCCTTTTAGTTATATAGTTGTTCAATGAAACATTAGTTTCATTGATAGCATTGCCGTTGTTTCCGATTATAGTCTATACCTCAACAAACAAATGAAAAATCTGGGTCAACGCGTGATCAACAGCTGTGAAACTCATTATGATAAGATAAGAGTGTAAGCAGCATCTTATGTTACCAGGACTGTTAAAAAAGTCAGCAGCGTACGTTCGGATTGTACTTTTTAACATTTCGTTTGTCATCGTTGAATACATACATCCTAATAACGGGTTATAATTAAAAACTTCATCAAGTTTTAACTGTCATAGGGTAATGGGTAATTTAAAGAAAAGTAATTGGCGAAAAATAATGAAGATAACATCAATTTAATAAGGATGAAAATAAATTTTATTATTATTATTATTGGGTGAAATAGAATAATTTAACGGACCCAGCAGAGTCGATGATAAATTTTTCTATATCAATTTGCATTCTAAATATTATTTAATGTAAAATCATTATTCAACTTAACAAAAATTTATTTCAACTAAAATTTATATATAATTAATTTCCTTTCGGAATGATTAAAAATAATCTAGATACTTTGAATATTGATGTTGTTGTCATGCGACTTGCTGATCTTCATTAATAATATTCAAAAAATATCTAGTTACTTTGTATGTCTGCTTAAACATCTAATTCATATGGAAAATTTCTCGCTATGCTGGTAGTCGTACTCTGTAGCTCAGTTGGTAGAGATACCACCTAGACAGTGGAGGGTCCTGGGTTCGAGTCCCAGCAGAGTCGATGATAAATTTTTCTATATGAATTTGCATTCTAAATATTATTTAATGTAAAATCATTATTCAACTTAACAAAAATTAATTTCAACTAAAATTTATATATAATTAATTTCCTTTCGGAATGATTAAAAATAATCTAGATACTTTGAATATTGATGTTGATGTCATGCGACTTGCTGATCTTCATTAATAATATTCAAAAAAATATCTAGTTACTTTGTATGTCTGCTTAAACATCTAATTCATATGGAAAATTTTTCGCTATGCTGGTAGTCGTACTCTGTAGCTCAGTTGGTAGAGATACCACCTAGACAGTGGAGGGTCCTGGGTTCGAGTCCCAGCAGAGTCGATGATAAATTTTTCTATATGAATTTGCATTCTAAATATTATATATATATATATATATATATATATATATATATATATATATATATATATATATATATATGTGTGTGTGTGTGTGTGTTTGAAATCCTGCATCTTATTATATTTTTTAGAACCTATAGGCCCTATAGGAAACTATTGTTAGTGACAAATGACTAGTGTTAATGACAAACGAAGAAATTTGTTTACTTTAAAACAGAGTTCTTTTTTGCACTGCATTGACTGTATTAAATGCAGGGTAGGAAGAACGAAAAAATCTAAATCGCTAGCAAAAAGAATAATTCTTATATAAGAATTTAATTTTTCATTCGTTCACGAATTTTATTTTATAATTCTCTGGTATAAATAAATTTTCGTTCCCGAGCGAATCATATTCGTTGAGAGTTGAAAATATTTATCGTTCACTTTATCACGTATGATTTATTCGGGAGTTAAATAACAACGCAGGTTTATTTAATATGTAAACAGATGTAAAGATGCAATTTTATTAATACACGGAGAGCAAACCTGTATGGTGATGTATGCGCGCTGTCGAATTTTGTTTAAATTTCTGTTTGTTTGAATTTCTTAATTAATTCATACCCTCTAGCTGTTTTCGATTTATTTGTTTTCATCAAGAAATTCTGATTGATTATGTAGGTTAGCGGAATTTCGCTTAATATTTCAAGTTAATAGATTTTCCTTTAAATTCTTCTCACACTTTAAACAAGTGGAAGTAGTATTTGTTTCATTATCATAGTTAATATATTTGATTAAATTCAATTCTTTGTGTCGGCCCATATTGTATGAAGTTGGTTAATGATTTTATGTAAATAAAACTGCAGAGTAGTAAGAACTATAAGTAGTATAAGATTAAGAACTGAAAACGAATGATTCATTTACGCTTCTATTCATTCACGAATGGAATTTTTTTAACCAGTTGATTTTGCATTCGTTCGCCAACGAATAAAGCTGCCTTTGTTAAAATCTTGAAAGAATGAATCATAAATTCTTAAATATAAAATTCACCCACAAATGATAAAATAAGAAAAGAATCGAATTTTTTTCATTCGCTAGTGATAATTTCCTTACCCTGATGAAATGTCTTGACTATGTTTATTTCAAATGATACCTCGTATATTTTATTTGTTCATCTAAATGAACAAGAATTGTTGGCTAAGTTGATCATGGAACCAAAAAAAGACTCTTATGTCAGTATATAGTCAATACTTTGGTAAAGCTCATACTTGAGAATCTTTCACCTATATAATTGTACATAATATATAATTGTAAAACCTGATTTATATTTCATGACCTAATAGTTTTTTTCTAGTAATTCTACAAAACATCTATTGTCTGCCCAACCCAGAAAACGTTTATGCTTATAATTCTTAATTACAATCCTCTACCTTTGCAATATTAACTCAATAAACTAAAATTGGACAGTTCTATATGAATACTGTCGTTGGTTAGAAAAACAGAAATTAAGACTTCTGATGCTCCTACCTTTTGACCTTAAAGAGGAGTGTTGGTTTTGGAAGATACAGCAATTTATTGCATAAAAACTGACTTTTTGTGATCTTAACTAATACCTTCAGTTGCTGGGAATTAAATTGTGGATAGAAAATAATTAATAGATACTTTGGTTTACAAAACTATGTAACTCATCACTGTTCAAATACGTGCCTATGGTAAATAGGAGTACTCAACATTTTCTTACCACTTTATATTAAGAAACAAACCTTGTAATCTTGTCTAAATCAACTTTTTAATGAGTAGTCTTCAAAAAATAATAACATTTAAAATGTATGGCTTTTCTCAACTGAGCAATTAAATAGTTAGATGAACAGAATATATAAAAGGTTTCTTCAATGACAAGAAATAAAAGGTAAGCAAAAAGAAAACTTTAAACAGTAAACCAAAAGCATTCTTAGAACTCAGTTATCTTTTGTTTCTTTTGGATCATTTATTACTGCCAGATTATAGTATTTATAGTTGCTATTTATAGATTTTGCCATAGATATTAACATAGGGACAAGGTCAAATTTTTGATCTTTTGGCCACTCGGCCAACTTTAAAAATCCTTCCATGAGAAATAATGATTCAATCAAACTATTTGAAAAAGTTACAAATTTAATTATATTGTTAAATAGCAGTCGTTTTGAAACAGTCATGAACAATGACTATACGAAACATTCACGCGAGAGGTAGGTATCAATGAATATGTGGAGATAACAATCAATAGTTGCATTATAAGTTTCCTGGAATATACTTATAACATTGCCAAATTCATATACTAAAGTAATATGTCATCTGTCACAATTTAGAGTAAAAAAAGGACTTTGAGTAATAAACCAGTAGATGGCTTCAGTAAAATTATAATTTTAAATATAAAATAATAAGCGGGAAATAGAATAATTTTATATAAAATATCCCTGAACCCAAAAGATATTTATTGTTAAAATTTTACATAATCAACAATTATATTTATAGATCCATTTAAAGAGTCTCATAGCAACATAAAAATATATTTAATATCTCACCATCACAATATATTGATAAATACTTTTGGGCATTTGAAAAATGCCCCACCTCTTGAGCGTTGGGACATTTTGACATGTGCGGCATGTTGACATGCAACCCCAAACCGTAGCTGATGCAGTAAACTTTGTTTTTGTTTTAATCAATTTCTATGAAATTCTTCTCCTTTGCACCGGAGAATCATACGTAGAACTATCTCCAACGTCAATTTTAAATTTTCATTCGTCACTTCAAATAATTATCCTATCCCAGTCGTCCGGCGGCCATGTTGAATGTTTTTTGCCCACTCATTTTTGCTTGCTCGAAAGGAACGGGTTTTCTTTAGCCAAAATATTCATATGTAGTAAATAGTTACTGCAATTTCAGTGTTATCAAACTTTTTTCTGAAATCGTCAAGAAAGCTTGTCATGACAGAACTCAGGTTGGTCATGAAAGTGTCACTTTAAAGACTAGTCACTTTCATGATTTTTACAAGACTCCTGTCACTTTACAAGACTCATCTGTCATTTTTAGACTGCAATTGAATTAGAAATCGTCACTTATCTTATGAAACGTTTATTTATAGTATATTAAGTATCGAGAACAGTAAGGACAGTTTACCGATCGACGACAATGTTTGGCGACTGAGCGAAGCGAAGTCGCCAATATTGGAGGAGATCGGTAAACTCCTTACTGTTTGAGATGCTTATACTATTTTTTGTACGACCATTATGAATACAAATGTATTAACTAAGGAAATATCCCAAAGATGGTAAAAAAATAGATTCAAGATAATTTATTCTTGACCTGTATATCCACCAACTATTAAGTAGGTTTAGTCGTTACCATGGATACGTTTGTAATTTTATTTTTGAATGTCACGATATTTTTGTCGTTTCAACATAAATAAATAGATAGTTGTTATTATTATTTATTGGGTATTTTTTCACAGCAAATTTAAATAAAAAACATAAATTTTTTAAATAGTTCAATAATTATTTAAAAAATGATTTTTCACGAAAGAGACATCTAAAGATCATGCATTTATTTTATAAATTACATATAATTTACTTACCGTTCTGTTTTTGACAGAACTGAACGGTAAGTAATTACTTACCGACGCGTTGTTCTTAGTAACCAGTAAACATAACCTACTGTTCTAAAAGCAAGTTTGGTAAACAATCCGAAATAGCAGAGTCGTACAAAAATATAATTAAAAACACTAACAATCAAATACAACAAAATATTTTTGATTTGTTGTTGATTCATTGTCATGGATATTAACTTCTCATACGACTCTGATGTTGATATATTTTTTCAGTTTAAATCTATTTTTAGTTTTGAAAAACGATTTCAGAAAAAATATAATACATCACTGGTCATGAAAGTGTCTCTGCTTGACTCGGAGGCTTTAAAGAGATACTCGGATGCTACGCATCCTCGTACTCTTCAATAAGCCTCCTCTTCTGCAAAGTTTCACTTTCATGACTTGTAATGTAATACACTATTACCTTGTAATATCCCTACTGTAATTTCTTTATGTATCCTAGACAGGTATCTTTGAAATTGGATTTTATAATGTTTTGCTGCTTTATTAATTAATGCAATTTTATTAAAAGCATTTGCTAATTGTAAGTGAATCATGTGGTCAGTTAAAATTGGTTATATTTGTTTTTCTTCAAACGTCAGTGAAATGTGACATTATAATGCTGGATTGACAAAGCTAAAATGTCACTTCGTTGCCATGGCACGTAAATCACTTTACTGCCGCTCACGAACGGCAGATAGTATATCTGCCGCTTTTTTCCCAATCAATTTTTATGACAGAAAAACTTTATGGCAACTTGTTCACAACTTTGTTTATACTGGAACCCTAGTAACGCTCTCCAAAGCTAAATTATTATAAAATCATGTAGCTCATTCTATAAATAATTAAAATAATTCATGAATTTCAATATTCATTAAATATTTTTTTATTGTCGACGTTTGAAGAAAAAATAGTATATATTATGCAGAGCTGAAGTGACTTTATGCGGCTCATCTGTAGTTGCTGGACTCGCTGACGCTCGTCCATCAAACCAGCAAATTCGCCGCATAGTCCCACTTCAGCTCTTTATAATATAATGTACTATTAGTGCAATCTTTTTAAGCTTTGGTATAAATTATTACTTATAATCATATAAGAAAAAAGAAAAGAAGTGTTTCCTTAATCACAAATTTAAAAATTTCTTTATATTTACCGTTTATTAACCTATCACTAATTCAAGTAAGTATATTTTTTTACTGATTGTCAGTTATTAATACTAGTTAAGCAATTAACTATAACACTGAAAGATAAATGCAGTTTTTTTTGGCGTTGGACCATTAGTCATGCAGCCAAATTCTTATTGTTTTATTGTCTAGTAATCCTAGCACAAACTAAGTCAATTGACCCTAAACATAAGGATAGAAACAGGGTCACTCTTTTCTCGTCCTAGGGCCTATCAGGACTCAATTTATGTTACAGCACAACACAGGGAGGCCTCGGGTAGATAAATGCAGTTGGGTTGTGATTTGCACGAACCGATGGTAGAAGTCGACTGGCATTTTGAACCCACAACTGTGCAGATGTCCGCTTATCAATATTTTTAAATTCATGTAATTGATACAATCAAAGTTATTTTTAGTTAAAACCATATGCCATTGCACAGTAGGATGTCTATAAAACTCAAATTTCAAATCACAATTTTAAGACACTAATCTTACTTAAACTTAACACAGATTTACTTGTAACCGCTTTGCCATAATTGTAATTTGCCATAAGAAAATTGTTGAGGTCAGATTGGTTTTAAAAATGTTACTGCTAAAAATTTGATAAGGTAATTCTACTTTCTTTGCCGGTGGCGAATTTCCGTACAGGTGCAGGAGGCGTGCATCTGGGACCTCTTGAATCGTGCGGGCCTCAAATCTCAGATCTCAACAAAAATTGATTCATTTGTAATTTTTAAAACTCTTCTTTATTACCGTTACTAAATAAAACTATATAGTCCAGTTGCTTTAGGGTTATTGTTTCAAAAAAATCTCAACTATTTTTGTTGTTTTAATCGCTTTATTTTGTCGTTTTAAACAATATATTAAAAATCGAAATTGTGAGATCGCGCCGACGTTGAATATATTAAAGGTCAAAATTTCGGTTGCATATATCTCACTTCCTAAGGTTCGGTAGTCAATTAAGGTTCTTATAAAAATAAAAGATAATTAAATTTCCGACAAAAAAGGTTATATAAATTTTGTACGTACAGCGAGCCCTTTGTAAGATATACAATATAGCATTTGTTGTATCCGTTTCCGCGCCACCTACGACGTAGAATACAAGGCACGCTTTATTTACACACATTGCTGTATAGTTCGCAAACAGTTCGCCATACTTAAAAAATCTATACAACCTTTTTTGTCCCAAATTTAATTACCTTTCATTTTTATAAAAACCATAATTGACCTCCGAGTCATAGCAAGCCAGATATTTGCAAAGAAACGATATTTTGACCTTTGACCTTTAATATTTTTAACGCAGGCGCGATCTCACTTTCGATTTTTTAACATATTGTTAGAAACAACAATATAAAGCAATCAAAACAAAAAACAGAGTTACGATTTTTTGGAAAGTTTCGCGTGGCTGCCAGACCCCCTTAAACGAACCCCCAGAAAGACCTTAAACGAACGCCCTCTGCAAATTTCTTATGGCCATATTCTTCGTGTTCGATATGATAAGATTAATAAGGCATGGTGAAAAATACATAAAAAAAACGTGCGCGTAGAATGCAGAATGTAGTAGTACCGAAAATATTTAGAGGGGGGGCTTCAGTATTGAATTGCGCCTTCGGCCTCTCAAGTGTTAAATCCGCCACTGCAGTCTTTACTCTTGTAGCATTTGAAAAAAATATTTTGTTAGTTTAAACTAACAACCACCCACACTAATTGGATGTTTGATACCAACCTTCGAAGTATTTAATTATGCTATAATAAATAATAAAATTAGGATTTTATTATTTAGTATAATATATTAATTTTATTAATGGGTTATATTAATTTTATAATAGGAACTTTGCGTAATATAATATAAAGCAAACTTGATTGCTTTTATTACTTCCACTTTTGTGCTTGCAGGAAATTGCATGCTGCAAAGCCAATATCTTTTGATTGCATGTTTATATAACGAAATTAGTAATTAGTTAAGCACGCACTCACTTTACTACCGTAAATTATTTGATTGTTCTGCATTAGTGCGTTAAACTTAACATTAACTAAATTTGTTTGTTTTTGAATCATATAAGGAACTAACAATATACAGAGAATCATAGTACATTTTCGAATAGTTAAATAAAAACATAATTAATCAATTAGGAAAATTAATTTTATTTTTGTATTTGTTGTCAGTTGGCAGATTACTTCGCTCGTTTCGGCCGTGATTTTGTATAAATGAATACAAAAAATGTTGTTTGATATGTGTCCGATGAAGATTTTCAGGCTCTTGATCTCTTTTAAAGCTCTCCACTAACGCGTCATGCTGTAAATTTCGGTCTCAAGGCTAAAGATTGACTGACGCACTTGTAAATAAGTGTAATTTAGTCTTAATAGTTTTCAAAAAACATTTATTCAATTTTCTTAGTTTAACGAACGAAGAAAAACTTTTGTTAGAGAATTTACACTAAATATTTACCTTAAGTATAAATTACAATAAGACTGACGTTAATAAAATGCAGCAATTTCTCATTTTAATATTTTGTTCGTTATCTTACAGAATTAACTAAATGACAACACTTAAGCATCGGTATAAACTTTGTGATGTTCCTGCATTTGCTTAAGAAATCGCCTTAATTCCAAAATTATTCAGTCAGGTCACTGTTTGAGCCCAAATATTTCAAAGACAAAGGGTTTGCATGCAAAATTTGAACACGATTTGAATTCTTGATGCTGTTTCCTATTAACCTCATAAATTAAACTGATAAAACAGTCAACGGAATTGCATCAGTGCCTGATAGTTTCTAATTTTCCGCATTTAATTATTTATTTATGGTTCACAATAAATTTATATCCTAATTTTACTTTAATGGTTGCTTTCCGTGGACTACTAAAGCCATTTTAGAAAATTAATCCTTTGAAAGTTAACTTCATGTACATCAGGATCGTAACAACCTTTATATTGCAGGTTCGTTTGCCTTAAGGGATGTGAAGATATCAATTCCGGCAGCAGTAGAAAGAGGAAAACAAGCAAAATTGCGCTGTAACTATGATATGGAAGGCGATCCCCTATACGCAGTAAAATGGTATAAAGGTGGTAGGGAATTTTTCCGATATACACCTTTGGATACACCTCCATTCAAGCAATTTGCTACTCCTTACTTACATGTAGTCGAAAGTATGTCGAACAGAACTCTCGTTGTACTAGACAACGTGTCCATAGAGAGTAGTGGAGAATTTAGTTGCGAAGTTTCTGCAGATGCACCATCGTTTTTTACAGTCGCAGCTACTGGAACATTACAGGTAAGTTTTATTTCTTCACACTTTAAAATAAATGTTGAAGCGCTGGTAAAAGCAAATTGTATTCCTTAATTAAATTTTAGAAATTAGCTTGCAAGTACTGTCTGCAGCATTTACGAAATAGTTTAAATATTTATTACTTAATGTACTAGTATGTACGAGTATGTAAAAGAACTAGTTAATACTTACGACTAGAATTCTTAGTCTAGAATTCTCTTCTATTATGGACAATTACAGCATTTTAGCTGTTTAAGTAAAAAGATAATAATGTAACAAATTGTTATTACTATAGATTTATTTGCTTTGCCTACATTGTACAAACGTTATTTAAATCAATATAAATTCAATTACACTAGTTGTATTTAAATGAATACAGTTGTACCCTCTAATAATAATTTGTATCACTGTACCAGTATATCACTTACCTATTACCTATTCATTAGATGACATGTGCTATTAGGATTTTTTTGTTTTCATGTTGGTAACAACTCACAATATTTAAAAGTTTATTATAAGCAAATTTATTAAAAGTGGTTATCGTAAATTACCCGACAACCATAAAAATTCCACATTTTTACCGTCCTAGGCCGGCAAACGGTTAGTTTCTAGACTACTTTGGGATCTGCAAAATTTTCTCAGAGAACTTTCAAATACAGCATTTTGAGAGGTTATATTTATCACGAAATAACTAAGAATGATTCGTCGATCTTCCAGTTATTTTTCTCAACAATTCTTTAACAGAATTCGTCAGGAGCTGTTACTGTCAGTATTCGAACCTGTATTCGGTAGTGACATACCGAATATAGGAAAGCAAAATCCTTTATATTATATGGAATGTCTCATTAATACGGAAGGTAGTTAGACTGAAGGAAGGAATAAGAGAAGAATACGAATAGGCGGAAATAACTCAAGAGGAACAGTTAATATTTCAATAATAACCCGGATATTGAGGCTATTAATTGGTTTTTAATTGATTTTTATCTGCTTTTATCTTCTAGCGATTTGGAAACATCTTGGCAGCCATTTTGCATTTCTTGTGGGTTTCCTTGTGGTTTTTTAATGACTTTATTTACAACCAACGTTATAAAAACTTTCCAAATATATCAAAGTTAATGACTTATTTGTCTTTTGCAGTATTCGCAAAAAATGTTTTAATTTTGAAGTTTTTTAAACCTAGCGCGAACTTTGAAATTAGCCAATCAAAACGTGTTTTTACTTATTCGTCCAATAGAAGTTGTTCTCTGATATATTTCTAAGGGCGGGTTGTATAACCACAGATTAACTTTAAACTAGGATCAACATCCTAGACAACGATTGTTCCCTAAGTCTAGAGAATTTTGATGTTTACTAAAACATCAGAATAGGGAACTAATTAGATAACTTGTTTTATTTTGATATAACAATTATTACTGTATAAATATTGGGATAATATAAACTATAAATAAATAATAATTATGATTTTATTTAAAATGCCCCACGTTCGGGCGTATAAACTTATGAAGTGATACTATAACACCATGGATATTTAATCTGATTTGGCTAACTTTAATCAAGATTAAAATATAACAACCCAATAGCTTTTTATTTTCCCAGTAGGCTAACTCAGTTTTGATTCGATTAAACATGGGACAAAAATATATATTGATCTTATTAATGTCTGTACCTGGAAGAAGAAATTTGCTGCATACCACACCGGAATGCTGCATCTGGACGAGAAATAATCTTTAACTCTGTATATAAAATTTAATATTTGCATCACACATGAATAATAAAAACAATTATTTAAAATTATAAAAACACAGGTTTTATTTATTAAAATAAGATTACTAAAAATAAGAATATAGATTCCAACACAAAAATTATTGAGAACAGGTCTCTTCAATTTATTTAAATGAATTGTTAATTTGTGAATGATATGATGGCATAGGAATGACCTATCAGGAGAGGAGGAGGAGATCAAAAATGTGGTAAAAAAATGTCACATTTGTAATGGTTTTTTAAAATTTTTATATGAATCAAAATACTAAAAAAAACGATAGCAAACTTGCCAGATAAATATTCCTCTGATTAATTAATGCCAGATCAACACTAAGTAATTGATTTATTAAAAGATTTTAAGTATAACCACAGATAAACGTACCAGATGCACAGCCAAATGGGGTAAAATGCGCTTGCTTTTTAGTTTCAGTATTTTTCGACAGAGTGCGCTACATATAGAATTCAAACGAAATTTAAAGAAGGCAATAAGTTTTGCACGAGTGAATATTTTAATTCTATCGTGTTAACCACGCAGTGAAAGAGAAGAAAAAAGTTTGAGACAATTTCTTTAAATATGCAATATGGAATAAAGTGGAAACTATGTAATAAATAAATTCATTATAACCTTTCTAATTAATTTTCTTGTTAAATATTTTGAAAAATTGATATTAATTAACACCAAAATTAAATTATTATGATTTTATATACGTAGTTATTACAGTTGATGATAAAGATTGATTTCTTATTACCAGTTAACACCAAACTTAATTAAGATGATTTTAAGTATATATAATTTTCAAAGTTGTTTTCATTAATTATTGTTATTCTTGTCATCTTTATAAGTTAACTACAAAGTATTTATTATGGTTAATAAATGCAAAAATATTGTTGCAATTAACATAAAACATAAAATTATTCAAATTTACCATTGTCATATTGTGATGATATTTTTCAGTGTGGAGGTGATTTTAAAACTGAATAAAAACTATAAAGTTATGCTCATAATTCTTGATACAACAAAATAAAACCAATAAGATATGTTTGAGTTGTGTTTTATTAAAAATATATAATTTTTGTGAAACCGTACGCGAAGTAAACACAATACAGGCCGCGAAATCCAATTTTCAAGTAACTTACAATTAGTACCATAGTTCAGGTAAATAACGTTTTGAAAAGAAAAGAATTTGGGAAAAGCTGAAAATTGATATATACGCTTAAAATGTGGTGCTGAGAAACGTATCACAACTCCTCATGCGTGGGTGATCAAGGTCCTTTGATGCATGCATAATTCTATCTAAAGTACTAGGTATACATACACATAAATGGCGGACAAAATTGCTTTTTCGCTAATATTTCAGAAAGTATTAATTTTATGGGCATCAATGATCCGAATGAAAATGTAGCTGACAAGATTCCCCACAATTTAATTTTTTATCAAACCTCGTACGTTCAATAGTTTCTGAGATAGACTTTTTTTCAGCAACTGTCATTTCTTGACATTCCGAAAAGTGCCGTTTTTTGCGCGTTTTTCGTAAATATTTGAAATTTGGCTACTCCTACGTATAAAATGGATTTTATAAACGTTAACGAGAATTAAATTTCCTACAAAAAAGTTGGTTATTGAATGTCGCGCAGCTATTTTCGGGTATATGATTTTGTAAAGAAAATTGTTATCACGAATGTTATGAGAATTACATATTTTGACCACTAGTAAATAAAAAACGGTTAGTCCGACATGGCTAATTCCATGCCAAATCACATAATTTAAAAACATGGTCGTGCTTCGATATCTCAGATTTTGTTAAATTTTTTTCCTTGCATTGATACATACGAAATAATATTAAATTAATTTTTTCAGATTTTTTGGATGGCCGAAGCAGAAATTTTTTGAAAAATTTCGATTTTGATGCAAATTCTGCTACCAGAACATCATCTTGTCCATACCAACCAAAATTGTCATAACTCTTGTTTTATTTCTTGAGTTATCTGGCTCATCCAGATGTCAGATTCAAGCTAGTTTCTGGATCTTTCAGAGAGGCGGATACTTTTTTACTCTGCAAAGTCATTGCATGTTTCTTGATATAATCTGAAAGATCCAAGAACTAGCTTTAATCTGACACCTGGATAACACAAAAAATAAGAGATATGACAAGGATATAACAAATTTAATTAGATGATGTAGAATGACTGTTAGCAGAATTTCCAAAAAGATTATGAGACATTGAAGCACATGGCTCTACTAGAATTGGCATAAAATTAGCCGAATGAAAAAACATATAGATTGAGAAAGTAGTTTATGCTAAGAATATAAAACTATAGGAAGGAGCATAATCATCTACCACATACGACCAAGATGGGGTCTCAATATGGCGAAGTAAAAGTTTTGCTCTTTTAGGGACAGTTTGGTGCCGCGAGTTGTCATCATTCCGACCTTATCGGCGGCACAGATAATAAACAGATACGCAGCGTCTTGAAAGTAAATACGCTTATTTTATCGGTTAGTATGTGCAACTAAAATAGGCGGCGTGCCTGAGCTCAGTGCAACTACATTTGTCCATACAAATAATGAAGTAATATTCATTAATTGTTTGATCGACTGCGACGTTATTATAGCATGCGTAAATTTACAGCCGACGCGGTAGCAGTATGACACACATGGTGTCTGACACGTGATAAAATTCTTCACTATATAAACACGTAAAAGAGATGAAATCTTAACAATATTATTTGTCTCACAGCGAGCTCTTCTTGGTGTGTTTGACTCGATTTGATATATTTTCTGCATTTGTAGTATTTGTGCGGAGTGGATTAATAAATGCGTATTTCTTCTTAATTTGTTTTAGTTTGAAGAGTTTAGTTTCGTTTTGTTTAGTTTCGTTTCGTTTAGTTTCGTTTTGTTTAGTTTCGTTTTATTTAGTTTCGTTTTGTTTAGTTTCGATTAGAATATTGTTAATTAGCAAATATTAGATTCCTTAAATATTTCATACAACACTTTCTTTAAGTACCTATCAATTGTTTTAGTCGTTTTAGATTCGATTCACTTGGGATTTCTCGCAGTTATTATACTTGAAATTTTTATTCATATTATTAAGTATTTGTGGTTAATATTTAATTGTCTTAATACGCTGGTTACCAGTTTTAGCTGTGGGTTAAAAAAATAGTTGCATATTCATTGGTATATTAATTGCTTCTTGTTGTAACAATCCCGAATAGAGGTAGCAAATGTGCCGTGAAAGGTTGTGAAAAGTCTAACCGGGTTTTCCCAAATTTGAATTATTTCTTCTTTTCAAAAAATGATATACAAAGAGAAAAATGGATTCAGTTTTGCGGAAAGATTGAATTAGTTGGATTATCATACGAAAAACTTCGCTATAGAGTTATATGCGAAGAACATTTTGATGTTTCCCAATTTGTTATAACCGAAAACGAAAAAAAAGGCTCATCTCAAATGCAATACCAACTGCAGAAAATAAAATAGCTGAGGCATCTAATTTATCCCTACATCAGCCAAGTTGTAGCCGGGCAGATCCTGTTAAAACTTACAGCAAATTTTCAGCTTTTTTTCCAAATAATCCTGATGCTTCTATCTGTGTTTCACCCGATCGTTCAGAGACGGGACTTGTGAACGTAAACTCATCGCCGTTTAATACACCGACTTAAAGGAAATTGAGTAAAAATAAATATACAAAACAAGGCAATAGTGATCTGTGGCGAAAAAAGTATTTAAAACTAAAACAACCGCATACAAAATTATTGAGCCAACTAAAATCAAAAAATGAAAAAATGAAACTTTTACAAAAGAAACTGAAACAGAAACGTTTAAAAGATTCCATCGATTCTTCAGATATATCGCAAAGCGCAAAGACATTTTGCAAAATGCAACCAACTCCTACACAAAAAGAACTCAGTTTGGGAAGAAGATGAGAAAAAATTTTCTTTAGATTTACATTATCGTGCACCTGGTGGCTACAGATATTTAGAAAATCATAAGCAGATGAATTTACCATCTGAAGGTTCTATTCGTTTATGGTCAAATATTCCTAACTATACTACAGGGTTTAACACACATTTAATTGACGCTTTGAAATATTAAAGTAATTCTTTTCATTTAAACTCCGAAAAATGTTGTAATTTAGTTTTTGACGAAATGAGTCTGCACAAATACGTTCAGTACTGTCCAAGTCTAGATATTTTTGAAGGATACGAAGATATGGGACATTTGGGCAGAAACCCGAATTATGCCACAGAAGCATTAGTTTTTATGATGCGAGGCATAGTTAAAGATTTTAAATTACCTTTGTTTTATTTTCTATTTAATAATTCTGTTAAAGCTGATAGTTTAGTCAACCTTGTTCCAAAATGTATTGAAATTGTAAATAATTCAGGTTTCGATGTTAAGTCTATTGTATGCGACCAAGTAAGTACAAACCAAAGCCTTATAAGAATGTTAGGCGCTTCTCAGGAAAAACCGTATTTCGCTATCTCAGATAAAAAAATATATGCCCTCTTTGACGCGTACATCTTATTAAAAGCATAAGAAATCGTTTACTTGAAGCCGACTTTCTTGTCGAAAATAACAAAGTATCTTTTAAGCACATAACCGATACATTTGCTATTGATATCAAATTAAAACGTGCAAAGTTCTTAGGCCATTTGACGGATGCACATATTAGACCTAACAATTTTCAAAAAATGTCCGCTCACTTAGCAATGCAAATATTTAGCTATAGAACAGCATCCGGTATTAATACAGCCATAGATTGCAAATTGATTGATCCAGGTGCTTCGCATACTGTTGATTTTATTGAAAAAGTGAATCGATTAATAGACATTCTAACTAGTAGATTCCAGTCAACGTCAAATCCTTACAATTGTGCAATTAGCGAAAATAGTACATTAATAGAGGATCTAAAATATTTCGTTAAATGGATTGAGACTTGGGAGGTTATAACACTAGACAATAGAAAACACAAAGTACCACCATATTTTACCGGACTTCAGCAAACCATTAACGCTATTATTATGATGTGGCAAGAGTTAAAAAATGTAGATGTTCCTTTTTTACGAACAAATAAGTTAACGCAATCTTGTTTATTGTTTCCAGCCTTACTTTGTGGAACTCCATAATCATGAAATAAATAAAGATTAGTAAAAGTTTCACAGTTTTATTAAAATACAACCTGACAATATTGTTTCGACAGCTATGCTGTCATTATCAAAGGTAATATAATTATAAACAAACACGTCGCTAAGGTAGATACAAAAATAGGTAACTAGATAAAATAATAATAATAATCAGAATTAAATATCTAATACTTCCAGTAACGGAGAATTACTGAGCTCAAGTTGTTCATTCATTAAAGGTACCCTGAGTTTGTGTTTGTATATCTCAAAGGCTTCTAAAATGTCTAATTTGCGTTATTACAAAAATGTAGGAATTTAATATTATTTTGAGAAGTCATTGTGTGATTTTGTTCTAAAAGGTGTTTGGCGTAATTAGATTTTTCAGGATGTTTATTTTTGTAATGACGTACGTGTTCTTTATATCTTATGTCAAAATTTCGAAGTGTTTGTGCAATATATACCGAACTACAAAAAGAACAATTTAAACGGTAAATGCCCGACTTCATGATATCATGTGTTCTGTCTTTAGCATTAAATAAAAAATTTACATTAATATTTTTGTATTTTGGTATATATTGGACAAACACTTCGAAATTTTGACATAAGATATAAAGAACACGTACGTCATTACAAAAATAAACATCCTGAAAAATCTAATTACGCCAAACACCTTTTAGAACAAAATCGCACAATGACTCCTTAAAATAATATTAAATTCCTACATTTTTGTAATAACAAACGCAAATTAGACATTTTAGAAGCCTTTGAGATATACAAACACAAACTCAGGGTACCTTTAATGAATGAACAACTTGAGTTCAGTAATTCTCCGTTATTGGAAGTATTAGATATTTAATTCTGATTATTATTATTATTTTATCTAGTTACCTATTTTTGTATCTACCTTAGCGACGTGTTTGTTTATAATTATATTACCTTTGATAATGACAGCATAGCTGTCGAAACAATATTGTCAGGTTGTATTTTAATAAAACTGTGAAACTTTTACTCAAATTGTCAATTTTACTCTTTAATCATATAAAGTCGAAAACCGATCTTCATTTTCCAAGCTGGTTTGTGAATCAATGTATTGAACATCGTATATATTTACTTAAGTTATTAATTAAAGTTAAGTTATTGAAAGATTCTCTTTGTGAATCTAGACGTGTTAAAAAAGTTAACAGTAAAACAAGACATAAGTTAAAAGTTGTCAAACATTTATAAATCTTATGATTCCATTCTTGTTTTAAAATAGTTAAGTATTTGTATACCAAGATCGCGAAATCTTTTTTTAGCGTACTGAGAGAATAATAAGCTATCAATAATCAAGAATAATAACTATCAACAACTGAAATAAATGAATGCCACCAAGTAAGTTTTTGACGTGTATGTCTAATGAGTGGTTTAATAAGTGCCGTTGGGGGCATTTTGGTGTATAGGTATACGCAATATGGCGCCTCATTTAAACAAGAACGATCTTGCAATTATTGAAGCGTGTTTTGTAGAAAAAAATTGGCAAGGAAAACGAATTGCACGCGAATTTCCTAACAAGCAGTGGTCCATTGACAGTGTGAATAGGGCTATCAGAAGACTTGCCTTGACAGGTTCCATTTCTAGAAAACGTGGAAGTGGAAGACCTACAACTGCAATAACTCCACAAAATGAAGAACAATTATCGAGCAATATCTCTATCTCAAGAAAACAATCCTGGAAGCCATTTATCTCAAAGAAAAATGCAAGACAGAATTGGAATATCAAGGCAATCGATTGGTAGAATTTTAAAACGACGTGCTATAAGATGTTTTAAAAGGTTACAAACACCAGCAATTTCTGCGACTACCAAACAACGACGTGCGTTACGATCGTTACATTTATACCGAAGATTTTCCAATAGGGACTTAGCTTATTTTTCAAGATGAGAAAGATTTCACGCTACAAGTGCCGCAAAACCGTCAAAATTACCGAATTTATTCCACAACTAAGAAATCTGATATCGATCCTATCATCATCAAAAATCAAGATTTTCACAAAAGTTGATGGTTTCTTGTGTTATTTTTTGGAACGGGAAGAGTAGGCTGTTTCTTCTAATCCACAAGTTATTAAAACAAATGCCAATAATTACGTCACACATCTTACCAACGGATTAGTACTTGAGTTTCGCCGTCTTTACCCTCGCAATAACTACTTCTTCTTGCAAGATAGTGTTCCATCACTAGTGCTCCATCACACAAAGCATTCATTATTAACTCAAGATTCTCTGACAGAAAATGTACCGGAATTTGTAACAGCAAACCAGTGGCCACCGAATTCCCCTGACTTAAATCCCTTGGATTATTCAATTTGGAACTCTCTACAGAAGAAGGTTTACCTGGAAAGAAGAGAACCTTTTGCAAGCTTGAGGGAGTTACAAGAAAGGATTGAGGCAGTATGGCCGGAAGTAAGCTTTAGGTAATAAGAAAAGCAATTTTGCAATTTAAAAGAAGATTATGGAGAGTGCACACTGAGAACGGCGGTCCCATACAACACATTTCTAAATAGCCTACATAAGTTAAATTAAATTAGCTGTAATTAATGCATTAACAATACTATTCAAATAACTTGAGTTCGAGTTTGTGATGGTATTTTGTTTTTATGAATAAATGCATAAATTTTGACAGAACGGTTATTTCATCTATCCCTTATGCACCTGAAAATTACAATTCCATCATTTAATTCTATATAAAATGAGAGACCTTTAAACTGGATGCGTTTTTTCCCACCCGGTATAAGGCTCAACTTTAGTCCCCCAAAAGAAGGAGTAAAGTAGCACTTTTACTCCCTGAGGGAGTAAAGTGTTTCTATGACAACCACAACAAAACAGGATTCTATCTCTCTCTATTGTGTAACAAATATATGAAAAGAAAAAAGTAAATAGAAAGAGAGTGAGACTAAAGTGTTGTAAGTCATCCGCTGTTGCCCAGGTGATTTGTGATGACTCATTCCTTGTATTTATGGTTTTAGGATTAGAACTT
Source organism: Agrypnus murinus (assembly GCA_929113105.1). Taxonomy (NCBI): domain Eukaryota; kingdom Metazoa; phylum Arthropoda; class Insecta; order Coleoptera; family Elateridae; genus Agrypnus; species Agrypnus murinus. The sequence goes on from OV816025.1 coordinate 158,637,164, forward strand.
GATTTGTTTTTAATATAATTTGTAAACTTATCATCAATGAAAATAAGCTGAAATTAAATATTTTGGAATAGTTACTATATTTACGTACTTCCAGTAACGTACAACATGTTTCTTGATTTGTAGTAAATAAATTCAACAAACATTATAAAATGAATTAAACTGTCGGTCTTTAAAAGCAATGGAATTTGTAATTATCTATTTTTTACGTTTGCACATAAAAAGATGTGTATACCTTGTTCGCGAAATTCATTAGCGCCCTCGAGATTATCCTGGCTTCGGCTACAATTATTCTCTTAGTACGCTAAAAAGAGATTTCGCGATCTTGGTATACAAATACTTAACTATTTTAAAACAAGAATGGAATCATAAGATTTATAAATGTTTGACAACTTTTAACTTATGTCTTGTTTTACTGTTAACTTTTTTAACACGTCTAGATTCACAAAGAGAATCTTTCAATAACTTAACTTTAATTAATAACTTAAGTAAATATATACGATGTTCAATACATTGATTCACAAACCAGCTTGGAAAATGAAGATCGGTTTTCGACTTTATATGATTAAAGAGTAAAATTGACAATTGTTTTTTATGTTTAATTGTTTCATATATCTCAACATAGCAGCTTAGTTGGAATTCGACAATTGAAGTGAATAATTCTGATGGAAGACACAAGTGACCAGTAGTGTGATCCCTGTTGAGTATTAATAAGTCTGATTCTTGTTGTTCGTCTTTATCTTTTATATTAGTCAAAATGCAATTTTCACATGGAAATGGTTTAAGGCATTTAGTTATTAGGTATCCAGCATAATAGGAAATCAAACACAGTTTTATAATAGAAACCTCACTATGTAAATCTAAATCGTCTTCTACTTCATTTATTACACACTCAACACTTAGATCTGATTGATTGGTTTTAGATGTGGAAGGCATATTTAAATTATCACGGACTTTTTGGGATTTCAAATAATCTGTAATTGTTAAAAGAGATTCTCCGTCGTTTTGACAATTTCCTTCAGTCCAACTTTGATCTATCCTGTGAAAGACAATGTTTTCTAGCCTATGCCTAAATTGTTGGGCAGTAGGGTACTTATTGAAACCGCCAGCACCACGAATTTTACTAAATAAGTTTTCCAAACAATCTTGCGTTAACTTATTTGTTCGTAAAAAAGGAACATCTACATTTTTTAACTCTTGCCACATCATAATAATAGCGTTAATGGTTTGCTGAAGTCCGGTAAAATATGGTGGTACTTTGTGTTTTCTATTGTCTAGTGTTATAACCTCCCAAGTCTCAATCCATTTAACGAAATATTTTAGATCCTCTATTAATGTACTATTTTCGCTAATTGCACAATTGTAAGGATTTGACGTTGACTGGAATCTACTAGTTAGAATGTCTATTAATCGATTCACTTTTTCAATAAAATCAACAGTATGCGAAGCACCTGGATCAATCAATTTGCAATCTATGGCTGTATTAATACCGGATGCTGTTCTATGGCTAAATATTTGCATTGCTAAGTGAGCGGACATTTTTTGAAAATTGTTAGGTCTAATATGTGCATCCGTCAAATGGCCTAAGAACTTTGCACGTTTTAATTTGATATCAATAGCAAATGTATCGGTTATGTGCTTAAAAGATACTTTGTTATTTTCGACAAGAAAGTCGGCTTCAAGTAAACGATTTCTTATGCTTTTAATAAGATGTACGCGTCAAAGAGGGCATATATTTTTTTATCTGAGATAGCGAAATACGGTTTTTCCTGAGAAGCGCCTAACATTCTTATAAGGCTTTGGTTTGTACTTACTTGGTCGCATACAATAGACTTAATATCGAAACCTGAATTATTTACAATTTCAATACATTTTGGAACAAGGTTGACTAAACTATCAGCTTTAACAGAATTATTAAATAGAAAATAAAACAAAGGTAATTTAAAATCTTTAACTATGCCTCGCATCATAAAAACTAATGCTTCTGTGGCATAATTCGGGTTTCTGCCCAAATGTTCCATATCTTCGTATCCTTCAATAATCTAGACTTGGACAGTACTGAACGTATTTGTGCAGACTCATTTCGTCAAAAACTAAATTACAACATTTTTCGGAGTTTAAATGAAAAGAATTACTTTAATATTTCAAAGCGTCAATTAAATGTGTGTTAAACCCTGTAGTAAAGTTAGGAATATTTGACCATAAACGAATAGAACTTTAAGATGGTAAATTCATCTGCTTATGATTTTTTAAATATCTGTAGCCACCAGGTTACAGGTTGCACGATAATGTAAATCTAAAGAAAATCTTTTCTCATCTTCTTCCCAAACTGAGTTCTTTTTGTGTAGGAGTTGCATTTTGCAAAATGACTTTGCGCTTTGCGATATATCTGATGAATCGATGGAATCTTTTAAATTTTTCTCTTTCAGTTTCTTTTGTAAACGTTTCATTTTTTCATTTTTTGATTTTAGTTGGCTCAATAATTTTGTATGCGCTTGTTTTAGTTTTAAATACTTTTTTCACCACAGATCACTATTGCCTTGTTTTTTATATTTATTTTTACTCAATTTCCTTTAAGTCGGTGTATTAAACGGCGATGAGTTTACGTTCACAAGTCCCGTCTCTGAACGATCGGATGAAACACAGATAGAAGCATCAGGATTATTTGGAAAAAAGCTGAAAATTTGCTGTAAGTTTTAACAGAATCTGCCCGGCTACAATTTGGCTGATGTAGGGATAAATTAGATGCCTCAGCTATTTTATTTTCTGCAGTTCGTGTTGCATTTGAGATGAGCCTTTTTGTTCGTTTTCGGTTATAACAAATTGGGAAATGTTCTTCGCATATAACTCTATAGCGAAGTTTTTCGTATGGCAATCCAACTAATTCAATCTTTCCGCAAAACTGAATCCATTTTTCTCTTTGCATATCATTTTTTGAAAAGAAGAAATAATTCAAATTTGGGAAAAACCGGTTAGACTTTTCACAACCTTTCACGGCACATTTGCTACCTCTATTCGGCATTGTTACAACAAGAAGCAATTAATATACCAATGAATATGCAACTATTTTTTTAATCCACAGCTAAAACTGGTAACCAGCGTATTAAGACAATTAAATATTAACCACAAATACTTAATAATATGAATAAAACTTTAAAGTACACTAACTGCGAGAAATCCCAAGTGAATCGAGTCTAAAACGACTAAAACAATTGATAGGTACTTAAAGAAAGTGCTGTATGAAATATTTAAGAAATCTAATATTTGCTAATGAACAATATTCTAATCGAAACTAAACAAAACGAAACTAAAATATTAAAATTTCATCCCTTTTATGTGTTTATATAGTGAAGAATTTTATCACGTGTCAGACACCATGTGTGTCATACTGCTGCCGCGTCTTCTGTAAATTTGCGCATGCTATAATAACGTCGCAGTCGACCAAACAATTAATGAATATTACTTCATTATTTGTATGGACAAATGTAGCTTCCCAAAGCTCAGTCACGCCACCTAGTTCAGTTGCACGAACTAACCAAAAAAGTAAGCGTATTTATTTTCAAGAGGCTGCGTATCTGTTTATTATCTGTGGTATAACAGCCTTGGTAGTGTAATGTCTAGCGTGCCGGACTTTCACCCAGGCGGCCCGGTTCGACTCCCGGTGCCGGCAGATCTGGTTAAGGTTTTCTGCAGTTTGTGACACAAATGTGGGATTTTCGCTGTTCCATCTGTAAGTCGGCTGCAACCGCACATAGGGCCTACGTAATAATAATAATAATAATCGCCCCCTCCCTCCCGCACAAGCTTATAGCTTCTGGGTCCTGGTTTCCAGGTGATGGGTTGTAGCAATTATTATTATTATTATTATAACAGTGTAAGTGTAATGTCTGTCTTTTTTACTAAGTATAGTTTGATCCTTGTATAATGTCATTCCAAAATGACAGCAAATTCCCACTGATTTCATACCCAAAAAATTAATAAGCTTACGCTATTTTATGTATAACTGGTTGCCTATGTGTGAACATTTTTCTTATACTTGAAATCTTTTAATAATTAATTTATTAGTGTTGATCTGGCATTAATTAATCAGAGGAATATTTGTCTGGCAAATTTGCTAGCGTTTTTTTTCACTATTTTGATATATTATAGAAATTTAAATAAAACTTACATATGATGTGTTTCAAATGTAACATTTTTTACCACATTGTTTGATCTCTTCGTCCATAAATCAGAGGTGACGCCCTACCAGACAAGGATTTTCCTACTCATATACTATGAATACAGATAAAAAAGAGATTTTATCCATTACGGAGCTGTGAAACTGGCGTGTTCGCTAGCTCTTAGACTAATAATGGTAAATATCACTTTGCATAAAATTGACGTTTGTTTACAAACGAAAACACGTGGGTCGACTATAACCCTACTTTTACTTTTCAGCAATTACTCTGGAACCGACGTGGCTCCACTCTTATGCTTTTATTGACTGACATTGTTCTTTTTCGAAGGCCCTTTTATACTTTAAGTCAAAAAGTTCTGAACATTGGAAACATCATGACGTCATAAATGAAAACATATGTTAAAAATTAACACCAATCTTAATTCTAAAAAGATGAAAAGATAGCTGGTAAAAAGGCAATCAAAACAACATACACACTTTTGGTCTAAAATCAATAATTACAAAGAAATTCAATAAAAACGATCAACGGTCACAAAACTCATTAAAACTTAATTACATTGGAAACTAAATGATCTCCAGCTATCTCTGTATATGGAATATTTACATAGTTACACAGGGTAACTCAATCATATGAATTTTACACAAATTATATTTAATTACGTACTAGAAAAAACTTAACTTATAGATTTGACTACACCGTTCTTGTGATCAGAAGATGGTTCTGCAAGTTTCAACAAAATAAAAACTTAAACCGAATAAAACTTCAACCATTCTCGTCTAGAATACAGTATTCCAGGTGACTTCCTCCCAACAAAGATGTAAAACAACGTACTACCCCATAAAACTGCCATCGTGAGAAACACTCTCGCAGAAAATGATGTTCAATATTTAGAGATCGTTCGCCTGACCTATCCCCGTGAAACATACATAGGGTTTGCTGAAGTAGGCTTTAAATAACTACCAACCCCAAGATCTAAGAGGCAAGAATTAAGAAATATCTTATCACAACTGTGGAAAAATTTGCCTTGAGCAGAAATTGATAATGTGATTTCAAGTATGCCCCAAAGGATCTAAGAAGTCTTACACATTATTAATAAATATATTAAACACAGTTTATATTGTTGCTAACATACAGACATTTATCTACTAGACGGTCAAAAATTCTTTTAGTTGTTTTCCTTTCCTTCTAAGAAATAAATTTTGATATAAGGTTCTTTTATTTATTAAGGTTGCATTATTAAGAGGTGATATTATTATAGATTACGATACAAAAATAGACTTGAATAATTCCAATGTAATGTTTAAATTTGAACAAAACATACTTCAAAAGTACAAACTTATTCCAAGATTTGATCAATTACATTTTAATAACGCACAAAAAGGAAGTAACTTGTTCCAAAGGCTGTTATCCTTATAGCCTTATAGACTAACTGTCCATAGATGTCAATTTCGGTACTATAATTCTTCTTGAAGCCGTAAATCAAATTAGTGGTTGGGAATTCTTGAAAACTGACGGTCCAATTCCCTTTGGAAAAACTGTCAGTAAGGAACAGAGAGAAGAGTAAAAGTTTACGAGTGCGAAAATCGTAATTGATGACACGGAATGTATTTTTGTGCTTTTATATTCTGGTTATTTTGACAACTTTAGCTAGTCAATTAAAAGCTGTTCCATTATCGCGTACAGTGGCTTGTAAGCTCTTTAAAAATCTACTTATAAAAAGAATTACTTATAGGGGTTATTTTTTGCAGAGATTTGAAGCTATCGGAAAAACGAATAATAATTAGGAAATAAATATACGTAATATTGATTTTATCCTTTAACTTATTTTTTTTTATTTTCTACTTTTATTTTAACATTTTTTTTCTTTTTTCTTTAGAAACTCGAAAACAAGCCATGACACTTCAAAATGAAACCTGGAGGAAACGCCTTTTATATAACTTTTCTCCATTGTCTTACTGCAAACAATTATGATTTCTGAAAGCAGTGCCAACGTCCGACTTTTATGAACAGTCTCGTTTATATAGAGCAACCAGAACATTTCGGTTTTCGACCTAAATAGGGAAGTTATTTTTAATGGAATTCTTTTTATATCAAAGAGAATAAAACATTCAAATTTTAATGTATAATAAATGAATAAAAAGTCATAAGATTATTTAAGGTATAGGTACTCAGTATACCCAATAAATAATAATCTATATGCTTTCATACTTTAAATGGTATATAACAATAAATAGGAATGGTATATTTACCGCCATTGTTTGAATTTTACACCCAATGATTTGTGGTTATTAAAATTTACCCGCAATGCATTCTCGGATGCAGTTAGTAAAATAAAATAGCCACAACGCGATGAGGGTAAATTAATATATCCACAACACGTTTTCGTTTGTTCTTTGTTGCACTCATGTAAATATGTACACATTTAAAGTATGTGGATTTGTGTTCATCTTGTTAAGATTTTTCGTTATCTTTTGAACCACTCCTACAGCCTTTATTTTAAAAGATAAAAAAAATTAATTAAAAAAGTTGCAGAATCTTTCTGAAGCTCCAGGATTTATAATCAGATAAAACAAATGATCACAAAATTGGGAAAAAATAAAAACTTATATATTTTAAATGGAACACCCTGTATATTTTATTTTATTTTAATTCTTTACACTTCCCTTTTTTTTAAATATAGTTATATGTCATATGTTTATTTTAGCCGTCTGTCTAATTTTATGTCAAAATCTCATAAATTACAAAATTTAGATGGTTACGTGAAGAAAAGAATTAGGTATAGGTATCACATTTTTCCAATTTAAGAATAATATACCTAATATTAGAGCGAGAAATATATTTTTCTACAAACCCTATTAAAAGTAGAACTTTTGACGTTTGTTGTCAGAGTTAAAAATGTCTTGCATCTTTGCAAAATCTTTGCATTACAATTTTGTATTTTTATCATTTTTTAACCCTTTTAATGGGATTTGTAGCAAAAAATAATGTATGATATACGTGTTAAAAGCGGGGCCGGACATTTCGGCACAGGCTACTTAGGCGTAGTGAAACTGCAGCGCAGAGACGTTTCAGTTGGATGGAAGTGCGCATCCATGCAAAAAGAGTCCGTCGCAAATAGTATAAGTAGGATTACGCATTTATTTGCAGAAATTGTCTAGTATTATTCTCATAATTACATCAACAAGATCTGTAGGTACTTGCAGGTAATACCTATACAGTATGATGAAAAGATAAACTTAATATTTGCCAATCAACAAAAGCTCGTATGTACTGCCAGAGGACTTATCAATGATTGCGTGAGTATTCTTTATTATTAGTGTACTTAGTGCTGTTTAATTATCTAGTAGAAATTCTTTAGCATTTAAAAATTAATATCGCTAAAAGTGTCTCCTGAAGGATCGGACCTATTCATATTCAACGTAATGGATAGTCCGGAACTAATGCTACAATAATTAAATGAACGTTAATTACAAAAACTGTTGCAAAAATGTCATTGTTGTCACTGCTTATATTTATTTATTTATTATTTATTTATTTTTGGGCGAGGAGTCAGGACGGCGGAGCATCCCTCGTACCTCATGACACCGATTGCTATGATCATTTGGCCGACCCTACTAGAATTTAGCCGAATCTGGGGGAATTCCACTCCCAGTAGGGATTTTTACCGTGTCAAACATCGTATTGACAGGAGACCTACAGTTTTACTTCCTATTCGAGAAGAAGGCATGTTTTTAATTTTTCTCCGGTCTGAAAAATTTGCCAGCGAGGCCGGGGATCGAACCTGCGACCCTTGGATTATGAAGTAAACATGCAAACCACTAATCCACTGAGGCTGGCACTACTTATATATTTTTTGGTTTTTCTATAATACACATAACTTAAAAATTTCATAGCAACACTTTAGAAACTACTTTTCAATCATACTGTTTAAAACAAATGAATTTATTTTGCAAATATAACAGTAACACTTAAATGTACTTAATGCTTATAGTCCTGCGTTAAAAAACAAAGCATCGGAATAACGCAATTTAGCCGATCCAAGGGAAATTCTGGAATTAAAAAGATATATGTGTGTACATAAAAAAGGTTGCATTGATAACAATTTTTTTTAAATATCTCCCCGAAAGTTGTATCCTAAATTGTCGTGCAAAAATATACATGCGTTGAAATATCTCCGCGCCGAAACGTCTTTGCATCGAAATGTACCTGCGCCCAAGTACCACGACGCCAAGGTGTCCCTTCGCCGAACTGTCCTCTCGCCAAAACAGTTACGCCCAAATGTCCAAAACCGTGTTAAAAGTGTTTTATTTTATTAGAAGAGATGATTCACTCCGATGGCGCGTCGTTAGGCAAACTTAACTTCTCACAAAATAAGCATTCACTTTTGACACTTATATCATAAACTACTATTTTTGGCAGCCGTTTTAAACACGTACAAGGGTATTATTGTTTTCTGTGGAAATCTAGGCATATTTTTGATGCAAAGCTTAGAACTTTAAAATAATACGTATATTGGGCAAACGACCAAAGTAAACATTACAACATTATATATTTTTCAAAAATTGGGGAGGATTAAAATAGAGTATATAGGATTTGCGATAGTCATTTATCTTATCTAATGACAAATTTTGTAAAAAAAACTCTGAAACTTTTGTGATTAAAAGATCACACGATTTGAGCATTCGATACGATCTGAGCACAAACAGAAACCCACGAAGCGAGATAAGAATGTATGAACTCCAACTTTGTACCAGGGGATATTGATTTATATTCGATTCTATTTTACTCACTAATATCCAAAATAAACGCTCAACGCATTGTGGACAAACTGTAATCATTTCAACGCGTTGTCTACAAGGACAAAGGCCGAATTCGGATATTGATATTAAGAGTAACGTCTTCATTACCTATGACATGAAAGAAAAACTCTGTAGTGTAAACTTACAGATTCGAACTATTAAAAGATTTAAATTTTAGTAGTTTATCTGGAAAAATGTATTTGGAATACACAAACCGTAGAATGTATATTTACATTAAAGTGGAGTGTTGTTAGTACACTATGGGAAAAGCAAACCTCAACTTCAGCCGGCTGTTGATTTTGTATTTATTAAGTTATAAACTTGAAACTTTGAACACACGAACCTTGTTGTGTTTGCTACTAATCGTAAAAAATCAAATGTTTTGAAAAGGTTTTTATAAAGGTTATTATTTTATATTATACTACTACATTTAATATAATATTACATTGTAATATCATATTATATAATACTCCTCTTCTTAATCCCATCATTTCATTATTTTTATAACGTCTTTATATACTTATACCAAGCCCATGCGTTTCCAACCAGTATATATAAATATGTAAGAATGCAGTATACAGGATGTTTCTCTTAAGACTCGTATTCTCTGGACAGTTAATAGTACTCGTCAATAAGAACAAAAAATTCTTGTCATTTTTGATTATACGTACATCGAAAATATTTGCTAAAAAGGTCAACTTTTGGAAACTGCTGGAAATAATAGTCAAAACAAGCTGTGACATCAGCTGCATCAATGTATCAGATATCACGTTTAGTAACCACTCCAAATTTAGTAAACACTCCTGAACTACTATCATTTTCCTTCTGACTGCTTATCTTCTTTTATTTCTTCGAATCATGAATCTTCTTTTCTTTATTCTTGCTCACTTCATCTCGGTCCGGGTGTATCTTCATAATTCTTCCTAAAGGCTAATTTACTCGTTTCATATTATTTGCACTTGCATAGTTATGTCACCAACTTTTAGAATTAGCTTATAACTGGCTTGGCAAGGTATTGTTTTCTGAATCGACTTCTTAGGTTGTCCCGAATTCGTTAGAGATATCTGTATCTCTGCTGTAGATTATATCGATCAATATTATTGAAATCAAAGACGTCACTACGGATAATAGGCTGGATAAATATTGTTGATGTTAGTGGTAATAAATCATTTTCTTCACTATAAATATAGATTAGCTCGCATTAGCCACCGATTCACATTCAAAGAGTAGTGTACTCAACTCTTTATAATATACTGAAGAGCTTCCTAAATTACTTCGCAAAAAATTTTTAATAATTCTTATCAGTCTTTTCCACCATCGTCACCACTTAGAATCAGATGCAGCGTTATCTATCCAGTTTATTCTTTTAATTTACAGAAAGGTATTAATTTCATCCAAATTAATATTATTGAAAAGATTATTAAAGGTTTTAGACATTATCAGAATAAGAAATCTTTTAATCTCGGTATACGGTTACAAATTTGTTGTTGTTCTAACAAAGAAGCTTCATATTTCAAATGCTCCGTGTAAATTCTGCATTGTGATTTATAACGGATCAATTCATACGAAATCACCCAAGTCAGAAATAAATTATTGCTTGACATTTTTCATATTTTGCATAGAATACTCCCAATATACAGAGCGTAAATTAAGTATGGAAACGGTGGTATTATTTGAATACGGCTTATAGATAGAACTCTGAAATTTGGTATAGAAGTAAAACATACGGTTTTCTACTAATATTCGCGGTTCCAATTTTTTTATCGATCGACGACTGCAGCACGGCCAACTTGATTATTTTTTTAAATTACAATGGGGGTCGAAAGTACCATCATTAGAAAGCTGCTTTTGTGTAGAATCCAACGATGTAGCACTTGTTATGGCAGTTTTGAAAAATAACTTCACTATACCAAATTAAAGGTTGTAAATAAAAATTTATTAAATAACTGAAACCGATAGTAAGCGCTGAAAACAAAAGAATGTCACTATTGTTCAACAAATATTGAACGTCAAAAATTATAAGTGTTGTTTGAATTTGCGTAGTTAGTGAGAAAGTACCATGGAAAATCTTACAGAAAAGGAGAGAATAGAGATTCTCATGATGATAGGGTATGGTGATAGAAGACGTAGTTATGCGGAAGTATGTAATTTATTTCATGCAACATACCCTAATCAAAATCCTATTAGTAAATCTACGGTTTGTAAAACATTAAAACGCTTCAACCAGACTGGCAGTGTTAAGAATCTAGCAAAAACAGTTACTAATGATGAAAATGCATTAAATGTAATGTTGGACGTTGTTAACAATCCAAAAACTTCCCTAAAACAGCTAGCTGCAAATCACGATATGTGCAAGCAATCAGCATTTAAAATTTTGAAGAACCGAAAATTTCATCCCTATAAAGTTCGACTAGTGTAAGAACTAAATGAAGATGATTTCGATCGACGACTGCAATTTTGCGAAATAATGATGGATCGCATGAATCACGATCCAAATTTTGTGAATAACATTGTATTCACTGATGAAGCTACGTTTTACTTACATGATGAGGTAAATAGACAAAACTGCAGGTATTGGTCAGATAGCAATCCCCGGTGGCTGGAAGAATCGCATACTCAATTTCCAGAAAAAATTAACGTTTGGGCAGGTATGTAATAGGCCAGAAAATTTTTCAAAATACTAAATACTTCCTGCATCTTAATTACAGGAATCATTGGTAGGGATATCATAGGACCATTCTTTATGGAATACACTCTAACTTCAGCGCGATATTTACGATTGTTACAAAACGAGATTATCCCTGCCCTCACAAGATTATACCCAAATCAAAACTTTCCTAACACAATAAGCGATGAAATCTGGTTTGAACAGGATGGAGCCCCTCCTCACTATGCCAGGGAAGTTTGTGATCATTCAAATACAGTTTTTCCCCAAAGATGGATTGGACGACGAGGACATATTGAATGGCCTGCGCGATAACCGGATTTAACTCCTCTAGCCTTTTTCTTGTGGGGATACGTAAAAAGTCGTGTATACATTAACAAACCAGGCAACTTACATGAATTAGTTCAAAGAATTTCACAGGACGTGAGAGGTATTCCTGGTGATTTCATTGTCTATGCCGTTCGGGGATTTGTAAATCGAGTCCATCACTACCAAGAAGTGAATGGGGAGCAATTTGAACATCTTTTGTAAACATCTGCTAGGTTTTTAAAGTTAAATATTGTTTTAGTTATTACTAGTCAGTATGACGTTGTTGATAGTTACTAGTATGTTATGTTGTTCACTGTTTGAAATTTTATAACAAATATTTGTTTACGCTCAACATCAAGATGGTTTCGCTTCTTGAAAATTCTTACTCGTATACAATGGTTAAATGGGTATTCTTCATAAATGTACTGTTTAAAGTTGAAAAACAATACAAAGCATTCATCGCCAACTGAATTTTTAGCATATCTAGCAAACCATTGAAAGTAATATTCTCAAAGTTTAATTTGGTATAGTGAAGTTATTTTTCGAAACTGCCATATCAAGTGCTACAACGTTGCATTCTACACAAAAGCAGCTTTCTAATGATGGTACTTTCGACTCCCATTGTAATTTAAAAAAATAATCATCATAATAATCGTAACGATCAATAAAAAAATTGGAACCGCGAATATTAGTAGAAAACCGTATGTTTTACTTCTATACAAAATTTCAGAGTTCTATCTATAGCCGTATTCAAATAATACCACCGTTTCCATACTTAATTTACGCCCTGTATAATATAAGATATAGAGTACCCCAATATACATTTCAAAAATAGTAAAGATATTTTTTTGCTTGCCTAGGTATTTTTATGACGATCATTTTTCTTCGGCTCTGCACAGCATTTTCGACCAAAACCGACATTTACAGATAAGCTTCTAATAGCTTCTTTACTTTAGGAGCTATCGTGTTCAGATAAATGTCATTTTTTCTACATGAATTGCTCTACGTTTCCGATAATTACAGTTTTAGCTATTTGTGCAAATGCATGAAATAGCCCTAACAAAATGTTTAATGGTATCGCTCATATTTCCGATTTTCAGCATAATGTTTCTTAAAAATGTTAAGAATCTAAGACATCATATTTAGTCTATCAATTCACCAATCTTAAAACCTGAGATTCTGGTTCATTTTCATAGGCCTTCAAACATAGCTCAAATCTTAGATTTGTCAATTTTTTAGGCCTAATATCTCAAAAGGGATAGGTCCTAAAATATAATATTTTTACACAACTAGTCTCAGGGATAAATCTGCAGTAAAAATCTAAACTTGCGGACTAAAGTAGTTTTAAAGCTGCGGCACCGCAAAGTAACGCAAAATACGACCATTCGTACTTGCAAACCTGTGCACAAGAGTTGCTTTAAAATAATTTTAAATATGTAAGAAAATGGTCATATTCATGTTCACTACAAGCAGGTGAAACATCAAAGGTTGTGAAACATACACATTTTTTTAATAATGCGCGAGATCTTTGATTTTTAATCATCTTTGTAATTGTTGTAACTGAAGATAAATTTAACGAATTGTAAACTAAAACTGTATCCAATTCTTATGGTCCAATATTTTTTGGTGGGTCACAAAAATTCTCCTATACCATTTCACATGATTTTCGTTCAATAACAAATAATTTAGAAATACGCGTAGGACATAATGACTGACCTCGCACAAGATCTACTGAACTATTTTTTGGTCTGTTCACATGTTCAGAAACAACTTCCTTTAAGCCCTCTTTGATTGATATCTCTCAATATCACTAGTCACCCTCAATTTTAATAAATTTTGCTTATCTTGAGGTAAATCACTTACACTACATAATTCCTGAGCCACAGACCCATAATCACATTGACAACATTCTTCATGACATACACACAGACAGAACATTCTCGAGAGTCTAACAATTCTATGACACTTGAAGTATTCATCAGTCAGTAATCAATTAATATAATGTGGCTGCATTAAATGTGTTGTTCTTCATAACAATAACTAAACAGGCTACAAAACAATGACTGAAACATGTACTGACAGGAATTATCCTATCTCCATCAAAAGCTAATATGAATACATCTCAAAAAATATTTAAATTAATTTATTGCATTTATATTAAGTACATTCCCATGTCCTTAACCTTAAACTCATATAATCAGCTAAATTTATTTTGCTGATTGTTGTATTATATTATTCTTTGTTTTAATACGTCTTTATTTTAATGCATAATAAAACGTTACTGTATTATTTCTAATTTTTTTTGAGCTACATATTTAAAACACAAGGCTCATTTTTGTTCCAGTTCGTTTGAGAGTTCTACTGGGCCGATTTACTGATTGTTTTTTATATTGAAGCTTTATATTGTGTATATTAGTTAGCACTACTTAATATCTTTATTTCTTTAAGTTTTATATTTTTAAATAAATAAATCTAAAACATTTATTTGGATACGCAAGAGAACGACCATCTACTAGGAGCTGCTTCTCAGTCCCCACCGTTGGTAACTTTTGGAACTATTCACGATTATAAAAGTTTGCATAATTAAAAATCATGGAAAGCCGATAAATTATACAAATATTAGGTGACGTCCTGATGGCAATTGCTTATTTGTAGCTGTTTCATTTATTGTTTGGACAAGAAATCATCGTGAGCTACATTTGCAAATTGTTGCAAAAGTTGTAAATTACTGGAGCGATTATTATAAATATTTAATTATTGGCTTATCGTGTTCCCATTAACACTGTTTTAGATTACGAAAATCTTATGTACTTCGATAGTGAATACATCGGCCATATTGAATTTTATTGTATAAGTCAATTATTATTTACTAATAATATAACACGGCTCATTTTTGTTCCACTTCGCCTACGATTTCTACAAAACCGATTTGCTTATTTTTTTATATTAAGTTTAGACTGTAGATTAGTCAACACTATTTTTTATTTTTATTTAATTTTTACATGTTTAGTTTTAGTATTGTGATTGTTTTAATTAATTTTATTGTTAATCTAAAAACATTATTTGTGATCGATGCATTATTCCGACTATTCACTTACAGCGCTTGCTTTGCGTTTTGGAACTAGACATCCTCCCTATGCCTGTTTACTATTGCTACAACATTTAGTATATGGAGCATATTCACGAAATTCGATATTTTTATATATCGATATCGTTTTTTCGAGATTTGTACTGCAGATTGGGATATTTGATGAAAAAGTAGAATAAGAATGTCTAAGAACTGATGTTTTATTTTTTAAGGGACATAGTAAACGACCGACAAAATCTAGAAATCTGCTATATTAAGCATATGATATATGAATTCAATGTAGAATTTTATAGTAAGAATGGGTGAGTAAGTCGGGGAGGAGTCCGAAAGGGAGTTATGTGTAGGATGTGTAGGAGGTAAGGTAGAGAAAGAGATAAATCGGGGTGGGGGTAAAGAAGGAAGGGGGTAAGTCGGGGTTGGTGGCGTGGGGGTAAGTTGGGGGTGTTTCTTAAATAACGCTTTTAAAAGTTCATTATTATTAAATTATCACGCTTGGAAATCCAAAGGATTGTAATCACACAACGAACGTTATATACAGGGTGTCCCACAATGCTGTTTACACGCAAATCTCCCTTATTTGAAAAGATAAAGAAATCAAACAAAAACTATTGTGAATGACTCAAAACGGACCTTCAGAAAACATCCTTAAAGTTTGGTTGTAAAGCAACGTTTAAGAGATCATGCCAACTTGATTACTGTTTTTTTTTCACGGAAATGTATTCTTCACTTCATTCTGCATACGGTAGTATGTCTTACTTAATTATCTAATGTGCATTTAGGAGTTGAAAAAAATATTTTTTATAAGTTGTACACTTCATATTAACTAACTAAATTGTTTATTCAAAAAATATGATTAGAGCCGTGTCTACAAGGGAACTACTGAGGCACTTTAAAGCCGGTGTAGAGTCCACAGGAGGGCATTTTGAGGATTTGCTTTAAGTGTAAGATAAATTCAATTTATAAAAAATATTTTTCAGCTCCTAAATGCAATTAGATAATTAATTAAGGCATACTACCGTATGCAGAATGAAGTGAAGAATTCATTTCCGTGAAAAAAACAGAGAGTGCAATTTGAAAAATTAGTCAAGTTGGCATGATCTCTTAAAAGTTGCTATGTATCCAGCGTTTAAGGATGTTTTCTGAAGGTCCATTTTGAGTCATTCGCAATAGTTTTTGGTTGATTTCTTTATCTTTTCAAATAAGGGAGATATTGCGTGTAAACAGCATTGTGGTACACCCTGTATAAGGAAATCCTTCAATAAATTAGCCTTTTCATCGTCATATTTTGACGGAGTATTGCTAGTATTTATTTTTTAATTACAAAATTATTTTAAAGAAACTTTTGTGCACAAGTTCGCAAGTAAAAATGGTCGCATTTTTGCGTTACTTTGCGGTGGTATACAGCTTTAAGACTACCGCAGTCTGCAAGTTCAAATTTGACTGCTGATTTGTTCCTAAAACTAGATTGTTGTGTAGAAATATTAGAATTTTAGGACATATCCCTTTTGAGATATTAGGCCTAAAAAATTTGAAAAGATTTGAGCTAGAAAAATGACCACCACAAGAATATCAAGGCTTGCAAAAAAATTCTATGCAAAATATAAAAATATCTAAAAATGTCAAGCAACATTTACTGCGTGATCTACAATGGATTGACCCTTACTTTTATTTTTAGAATGTAATGAGAAATATAATATTACTTTAATAGTTATTTTTACACCAAGTGAACTAAGAAAATACTAATATTAATTATGTATTTAATTTTTACAAAATAAAAAAGAATGATCAATTAGTTTTGTTACTATTTGCAAAATCCATTGTTTACTAATTATGCCTAAGCAATGACTTATAAAATGCTGAGAGTGACCTATAAAGATTTTAACTCACTAGCATATAAATATTCAGGTGCGGTTTTTACTATGGAGTTAATATGACAGTTTAAAATGTCAAAATTGAATAATAGCAGATTATGGTATTAGGAGCAAAACTAAGGCGTTTGAAGAATAGTTATTTATTGTACTAGTGTGTAAATTCACATTAGTCATACAAGAAGATTTTACCCACGAGACCATCAGGTTGAGTGGCTAATTTTCTTAAGTGACTATAATGTGCAATCACACACGGTGCAATGCAACGTTTTATCCAACACCTCTTTTTAATGAATTCTTACTCAAATAATAATCCTTGCAGTTTGACAATT
This sequence comes from Agrypnus murinus, assembly GCA_929113105.1. NCBI lineage: Eukaryota > Metazoa > Arthropoda > Insecta > Coleoptera > Elateridae > Agrypnus > Agrypnus murinus. Next base: position 158,654,400 of record OV816025.1, read on the forward strand.
CATTTGACAAGTTAATTTTTGTATTTGTCAAAAATCATTATTATTACTGGAAGGTCGTGGAATTTATGGACGAGAATTCTCTCACTAGCGAGTAATATATCACATTACTTACGCAAAACCATCATATTAATAGCGTCATTATGAGGAGGTGTTGCATAAAAATGTATTTTTGGCCTCCTGAACTATTGACAGTTGTTCATACATTAATGATAGCTTGATCTTTATCTACCATGCGGTAACAAAAGCGGAAAAATCACAAAAAAGTACTGGGCGGTTTTTACTATGAAGTTAATATGACAGTTTAAAATGTCAAAATTGAATAATAGTAGATTATGTTGTTAAGAGCAAAGATAAGGCTTTATGTGCTGAGAGTGGTAGTTGTTTGGCTGCCGAACGTCAGTGGGGCAGAACCAGAACGGCATAATGCCATGGCAATGAAGTGACACTCTAGCACTGTCAATCCAGCAGTATAATGTCACATTTTACTGACATTTAATGAGTTATTTATTGTACTTGTGTGTAATAATGCACATTAATCACGCAAGAAAAGTTTAGCTACGAGACCGTCAGGTTCTAATGTAGTGGCTAATTTTCTTAAGTGACTATAATGTGTAATGCAACGTTTTATCCAACACCTCTTTTTAATGAGTTTTTATTCAAATAATAATCTTTTTAATTTTTACAAGTCATTTGACAACTTAATTTTTGTATTTGTCAAAAATCATTGTACAAACTAGAAGGTTATAGAATCTATGGACGAGAATTCTCTGATAGTGACCGTTTGAATATTCTCTCATGCAAAATCACCATATTAAGCGTCATTATGAGGAGTTGTTAGATAAAAATGTATTTTTGGCATCTTGAACTGTAAAACGTATGTGACAGGTGTCCATACATTAATGACAACTTGATCTTTACACACCATGCGGCAATAAGTTAGCATAGGTGAGTTTAAGATTTGATGTTTATTTATAACAATATTTCCCGTGAGAAAGCGCTTTTTATTTCGAATGTTAATAGGTTACAAAAGAATTCATTTTGGCATATAAACAAAATGTGTGAGTGATAATAATTTTGCGTTAGTTAATATTTCATTTTTAACAAATCAAGTGATTTTTATAATAACTATTTCTTTATTTTATGCATTGCTAACAAATAAGAAATATATGCGTAAAATAGATAAATAGAGATGAATAAATATCCTTTGAATTTCTTGGGTTTGGTTTAATTATTAAAACAGTCCAAAATCTTAACGTCATTATAACAAAAGAGAACATATCGTTGCTGTCTTATCCAAATACTACAAACCTATTAATTTACTTACTCCAACATCCACTACCCACCTGTTGATAAGCGTTTTGTTAATGTTGGAGAATGTGATAGATAATTTTAAATAATTAACAGATAATAGAGACAAATGTCCTCTACAATTTAATTTCAATTTTCAAGAGTGTAATTATATTATTTACTCTTTTTGAGTGGAGCTCCTGGGGCTCCCGTTAGTGTCGATTAATTTTTAAAGCCTTTATTTAGTACTTATAAATAGCTATTATAATTCGTAGTATAAGTAGTCGACGACCCAACTGTGATACGTCCTCCCTTCTCTATGCTAGTTATTCTAGCGTCGCCACTGTGTCTTGGGCTTATTAGAGAAATTCTGTTTTTCAGGAAAAAATATGTTTTGTAAAGCTATGTAACTATGTAGTGGATATGGTGCTCGACTACCAATCTCAAGGCCCGGGGCTTGATTCCCAGGATCGCCATAACGTCAAGGCATTTTAAAAAATATTTATTGCTTCCAGGTCGACTCAGTCTGTAAAAATCAGTACCTAGGAATTATTTCCTGAATAATAGTCACTTTACCACCGGTTGTACCGTACGGTTCTAAGTAATAGCAGCCTACCCTGCTACACCCCAATGGGCCTTTATGGCCTGCAAAGGCGGCCGCTATGAATGACTTGATAGTAATTAACATTAAACAGGACAGATTTTGTGATAAAAGAGAGAAAAAGTCTTATCATAGAAGACTTGACTTTATGTACCACTTGTGCTTTTCATTAACTGCAGTTGTCTTTCAGGATAACATTTGAGGAAAAGTAATTAGAGGATTAATTGAAGTGATTTTAAAAAACTAGTTTTTGTCGGTGTTCCTGTGTAATCCTAAGTAAAATTACTATCCGGGAATTCTCGGGACTTCGAAAAGTCTCGAATTTTGGAATAGAAGAATTGTCGAGGCGCAGAAGTTCTAGTTTATAGGTGAAAAATGGTTAATTTCTTTAATTCTATCTAACTTCTAGGTCCAATTTTTACGATTTATTTTATAACTTTTTTTCAAAGATTTAAAGTGGTACAACTGGAAACATTAAATGTTATATTTTTTGAGGATATAAAATTATTACAATCTGATGAAATGTCTTGCGATGAATCTACCAATTCAAAGTATGCTGTTCTAAAATTTGTTATTCAAACATAAAATATTTTTTGATTAATCTAAAATGCGTATATATTAAATTTATACATTTTAATTTAATTTTTCTTTAAAAGCACAAGATCGAGAATCATTGTATTTTTATAATACAAAACGATCAAAAAACTGTGTTATTTCTGTAGTTGCAAAGATAAATCAGTATTTAGTTGCATTGCACAATGTAGGTATGTTACAATTTTAATAAAAGAATTGTTATAGGAAGCTTTATAAAATCCTTCATTAAATCGATAGGATAAGTGTTCTAAATTCGGGATTACTAAACGTGCTTACTTGTCAATTCAGTGGCTTCTTGTGAATTCGATCCCGAGTGAATAATGTTTTCTTTACTTCAGGTGGTTGAAGTACCCAAAGAAGGTCCAACAATCAAAGGACTGAAATTGAAGTATCGTCTAAATGACACCCTAAAGGCTGAATGTACGTCAATCAGATCCCATCCAGCAGCTAATTTGACGTGGTTTGTGAACGACTATCCAGTGGACCCCGTTCACATTCGACGCTCTAGGGCGCATTCATCACCTGATGGATTTTACAGGTTTGTATAAGTGTTACTGAACTTTCTTCGACTTTTATTTAGTTCGCTTTTTATTTCCCTTTCGTTTAAAGAAACATCGCCGTAAACTGTCAATAAATGTTTTTTGTTAACATTTAGTAAATTGATGCTACTTCAACCCTGTATTAATCACCGTTAAACCTCTTAGCAATTCAAAAGCCTTCATTACGGGATTGTTTCAGTAAAAACGAAAAACTGTCTTTATCAAGAGCACCCTCATCATCTTAATTAACAGTATAATTTGATTCCCTGTCATAACTGTCAGGGTATTTATATCGATAAAGCCTACAATGTAAATGATTAATGAATATAATGAATAGAGTAGTTGAAAGTTTAAATTATTAATTGAATGGAATTATCCCATTTGTTTAATGATACGTAATAATACAAATTTTCAAACAATGCAAATACAAACAAAATTTACGCTCAAATATTTTTTTTATTTCGCGTTTATTTTCTAAGTAAGGGTTGTAGAGAATTTATTTTCACGGCTTCTTTGTTAAATTTTCTACACCCTGATAAAGCTGCACATAAAGACTATGAGACTTACTTGTATACTATAAGACTTCGTTTTCATAATTTGGCAACAATGGGTCATGGGAATAAAATGTAGCAAGTGCTTTTACTACTAAGTGTTAATAGAAGATAACAGACATGATTTTTAATCAATAAGAATGATGTATAGTATATGCTTTTACTACGTTTTATTCACATGACCTAACGGAATGGGACGTTTCGGCATGGCCGATTCGACGCGACTGATTCGGCACAGGTGATTCGGCGCAAAGACGTTTCGGCGCTAAGACAATTCGGCGCAAGCCGGTTCGGCGCGAGGACGTTTCGGCGCGAAATACCTAATCATAAATTTGACGTTGCTTTAACATAAACCCTGTAGAAGAAAGAAGAAACTGTAACTTTTAAATTTTATAAATTTATTCTGTCAGGACAAAAATGCAATTTTTAATTTATGTATGAATGCATTCGAACAACACTGTAATCCGGTTTAGGATATGTGAAAATACGGTATTAAAAAGTGTTTAAGGCACAAATTAGAATTGCTTCAATGTCTTTCTCCAAATTATAATTTTGTTTTCATCAACTCAAATCCTTTTAGAAATACATAACAATAACTAAAACAAAAATTTAGGAAAATTTTACTGAATATTATATTTCCTGGACGTAATCTGACAGACAGATGATTTGGTCACACAAACAGACTTTTTTGAAAATTGGAGCAATTCTGCATATTTTTGTGCATGATACGATACGAGAAAAGAAATTAAATCATCCCCCACTTATAAAAGGTGTCCAAACAAATAAACAATTATGCCTTGTCAGCAGGGATTACTGATTTACAAAGAAATATTACAATAATATATCTTTGGTAATCTTGAAGATTTTCTAGTAAACACCTGTGTGAAAGCGATTATTATTTTCGCATTTTTTAATATTACATAACTTTCCGATATTCTTAGTCGTATTAAAATTGTTGTTTACAAAATAAAATACTCCAAATTGTACTGTTGTGTTCTGTTGCACATGTTAAAGTTTTCTAGTAATTTCAATTTATGTGGAAGTTAAATTATCCGCTACTAGTCAAAACCGAGTACAGTATTAGAAAGAGTACAGCAAAACCTAAACAAGATAAACGCGCCGAAACGTTTCCGCACCGAAACGTTTTCGCGCCGAAATGTCCTAGAACGTGACCTAATAAGCTAAAGCTAGATGTTACATATGAAAATCCTGTCTCAAAGGTTTTCAATAAAATGAGGAAACATCAGCGATCAATGACACCGCTTGGATTAATTTAATCCAATCCGAAATTTACTTTTGGTGATAAGTAGTAATGTTATGCACGCTATCAAGCCATCAGGCTTTCTCCGAGAAACTGCACAAGAATTGAAACAAACAAAACTGTGTTGTCCAATTGACTTCAAGCTTTCAGGGATGATTCTTAGCCCATAATGATACTGACCGAAGTAGGCATCACTTACGTTAATTAGCTGGGCGTTGCAGGGCGATAAATCGCTGCGGGGGGTGCGGTTCTGATAACAGCTGGTTTTTTACTTTTTTAAACGTCGATAATCAAGGGAACCTTGGATGCAGTCTCCTCTGATGCATTATGCCTGCTTCAACGATCACCGACCTACCTCACTAACTATTGCCATCGGCCAACTGCTTTCCTGGTCACTTTGCCACCGCCAATACCACTTCGCGACGGAGCCAGGTAGAAGAGTACAGAGCGAACAAACCACTAATCATTTCAATTTCCTACGGCTGAAGAGGCTTTGGCCTAAAATAGCCATCACCCCGCTTCGCAAGGTGAAAAATAACGTTGAAATGCTTTCTGGCGGTAAAGGTCAAAATCTACCTTTGTACACATACAAGTTATAGTTCATTTTGTCAGGATCGGGGAGTAGAACAACTTTGTCATCCGAAAACTCCTACTGCGCGCAAAGTTATTTTAAGAAAACTTCTAAAAAATAAAATCCCCTGATGGTTTTAAGCATTTCTTTATGAATTCAGAATGCTTGCCACCATAAGCTGTATATCTGTAGAATATGTGATAAATTGTGCTTCAGATACACTTACACTTATGCATTGGGTCCGGGTCGCCTGAGAGAGCTAGTGCAAAATGTACAATACAAAACTACATCAAAATCTTCTTTCTTGTCTAATTCGACGAATATCTTTCCAAATTAGGCAGTGTTCATTCGAATTCGAAGCGTCCAACGAGAGCTACACCATCGTAGTTGTGGTTTTTGGTTCTTGACATAATACGGCAACTCGTGGTGATAAATGTGTTTTTTGGTAAATGACTCTCTTAATCCTAAAGGTAAGTATAAAATACTATACGTTTTCAGAACCTACTAGCCTAGGAGAACAACTTTCTTTTATGCGCCATCTTAATCCAAGCACTCCCTGAACACTTAATCTTCCTTTACAATAGAGACAAGTATTCGCTAAAGATTATGGAATTGTGGCCTTATTCAGCACCTACCGGTACTTAGTCATCCCCCCCCCAGTTTTTTGTCGTTTTTCTCAATTTCTTTGCAAAATTCTTACGAATTTAATCCGGATTTTTAAGATTGACATAATACGGCAACTCGTGGTGATAAATGTGTTTTTTGGTAAATGACTCTCTTAATCCTAAAGGTAAGTATAAAATACTATACGTTTTCAGAACCTACTAGCCTAGGAGAACAACTTTCTTTTATGCGCCATCTTAATCCAAGCACTCCCTGAACACTTAATCTTCCTTTACAATAGAGACAAGTATTCGCTAAATATTATGGAATTGTGGCCTTATTCAGCACCTACCGGTACTTAGTCCCCCCCCAGTTTTTTGTCGTTTTTCTCAATTTGCAACATTCTTACGAATTTAATCCGGATTTTTAAGATTGACGCAATCCTCTTTGTCAAATTTGAATTCGTTCTGGTTGTGCTTGTTTTTAGCTTTCATTCAAGTAAATGCCGTTTTTATTTGAGTCGTATTCATCAGGTATTCAATATCGTCGATTTCCTTCATACCTTTCCATTCCTTTCGTTTTCCTTCGAGGAAATCTCAAACATTATTGGTGAAGATACGAAAGAAAGAGGCGGCGAAGGATCATCTGTTTTTACAATGGTTTGAGTTGAATTTTTCGAACTCAGCGGTTGGGAAGTTTGGCAATCTGCAAATGAGATTTTGCGAAATCAGTTCATAAAAGGAATCGACTACCCTTCGAGAAAGGTTGATGTTGGTGAGGTAGTCAAGCTAATGCCCTTATTGAAGGATGCCCTCAATGAATCTGATCTCTAGAGATCAACCCCTGAATACGGCTCAAAGAAGTTGCATTTTTTGGAATGGCAGAAAGTTCCTACTGTGAAGGAAGATTATTTACTTAACCTAAGTGTTCAAGAAACACTTGGATTAAGGTGGTGCATAAAAGAAAGATATTCTACTAGGCTAGTAGGTTCTGAATACGATGGTGTAGCTCTCGTTGGGGCGCTTCGAATGACATATAACACTGCCTAATTTGGAGCGATATTAGTCGAAATAGACAAGAAATAAGATTTCGATGTAGTTCTCTACTGTACATTTGCACTAGCTCTCTCAGACCCGAACCTAATGCGTAGGTGTAAGTGTATCTGAAGCACAATTTATTGCAGATTCTGAAGATATACAGCTTATGGTGGCAAGCATTCTAAATTCATTAAAGAATGCTTAAAACCATCAGGAAGTTCCACTTTTGGTAGTTTTCTTGACATAATTTTTGCACAGTAGGAATTTTCGGATGCACCACAGGACAAAGTTGTTCTACGCTCCGTGTCCGTCAAAATGAGCTATAGCATGTGAGTATACGATGCTTCCACGCAAAGTTAGCATTTTGCCCTTTACCGTCCTGCTACGCCCAGCTCATCAATGTAAGTGATGCCTTCTTCCATCGGTATGGCCTTTATGGGCTAAAAAATCATCCCTGAAAGTTTAAGGCAAATTGGAGAACACATTTTTATTCTGTTTCCATTTTAGGCAGATTTATTTCAGTTTTTGGGAGAGAGCCTCTTAAATACTTAAAACCAATTATGGTAGTATTGGTATGAATATCCTAATTGGGCATAACCCAATTCTGCTTAAGATAATAGTATAAACTCATGTTCATAAGCCACACAAGTAAGTCTATTATTCTAATCAATAGTTTTCTAGTGGTTCGTTTCTTAAACTTTAGGACAGTATTAAAAAACATTATAACAAAATATACAGATTTTAAGAACTGTCTTGATGTTTCAGTATCACATTGCTACAAAATATAAACTTCGTTATCTTCCAGTTCACACGATCCAATATGAGATTCTATCTAACAGTACGAAATTGGTTTTAATATCTGGAAATTCCTTCTTTCTAGATATAGATTAGTACAAATAATATAATAGTACCTTATTTGTATTATTATAACCTCGGTAGTGTAGCGTCTAGTCTCATCTGAGCGGCCCGGGTTCAACTTCCGGGATCCGCAAATCTGGTCAAGATTTTTCTGTAGTTTTTCCTTATCTGTAACACAAATGAGGGATTTGGGCTATCATAATCCATAGATTATGCTGGCTATCATGATCCATAGGCTATCACCATCTGTAAGTGCAGCCGCACGATAGGCCTGCATAATAATAGTTATAGCCCCTTCCCTCCCGCACAAACTTTAGTTTATGGGGCCTGGTTACTGGTTAGCCAGGTAATGAGTTGTAGCAATTATTATTATTATTAAATAAGAGCATTCTTTCAAAATAGTTTAGGACGCCGTTTATTTGTAATTTCGTATTCATCATGAAACATGCAACGATAATTCGATGGGTGCCGGACTCTTCTACGGTCAGGTCCCTTCTGCAACATTTTTTTAGCACGCTTCTTTTTGTAGGCGATGTTATCGTTACTAGTGGTATGGTAATTTGCATATTGTACTGCTCAGAATTTTCATCGCAAACTAATTCACTTTCAATAGCATTCCATTTGAACTATCGCTGTCTTTTATTTTCTTTTTTCTGTTGCTTCTATTCTTTACTTACTTCACATGGTTTCAACATTATTAACTATAGTGAAGTAAGGAGAAACTTGATGGAGATGATGTTTAGAATTGTATAAAAATCAGAATCTACTTGTATCATCTATTTTATAATGCAGCAATATGCGGATATAGAAATCAGAATATATTTTTATCATCTATTTTATCAAATAAGCCAAAAATGTAGGCCTGCTAGTAGCGACATTATCAAACTTTTTCCTGGTTTAGTAGCACTGTGACATGGTAAATGTCAGATTCTTGCGTGATCAACACTTGTTTATTTCTATACTATTTCAACCCTATTAGTTTGGCCAAGCATTTGTGTCGCGAAGCACCTCTCGTACCTCGAGGCACCGATTGCTATGATCATATGACCAACCCTACTAGATACATACATCGCATTGACACTGAGACTACGGTTTTATTTCCTTATCTAAGAAAAGACATTTTTTTAATTTTTCTCCGATATGGAAAATTACAGCAGCATTTTATACAAGTTTACGTACTAGAAGATGCTTGAATAACCCAACTAAAAATCAATTCAGCAGCACACTTGGATTTCCGTGGAAATATTGTGTTGTCATTCGTAATATCAAAAGGGCTGAGGTGTGGATAAGAAAAACCTCAAGATAAAGGCAGCTTTGATTATTTAAAAATATACTAATAGAAGATACAAAGAATAACTTAAGATTAGAGGGACGGGCAGATAGGATGCCAATAGAAATATATTTTAGATCTGTTCAAAGATAATCAACATTATTACAATATATTTCAAGAGCTGATAAAAGTTGCTTTGATTTTCTTTATTTTTACATGCCATCCATTGAGATATACCCTAGAACAGCGTTTCCCAACCACCGGTCCGCGGACCGGTGCCTTTTAATAAATTTTACTGAAATAATTTTTTAATTCGTGTTATCCTGGAGCTAAGGTAGGGTCACCTAGTTTATCGGAGTTGACCAAGAGTAAACTCTGATTTTATACGGCGCTATATACATACATATATGATATATAACGCGAGGCTTCGTACCTATGTGGTGAGGTACTATCTAGTAATAGGTAATCTCCCATTTTAGAATTTTTAAGCGGGTTTGGCGCACATGGGTCTGGGCATACTGGAAACGGAAAGAATTTTTATCTTGCGTCCCCGATTAACGCGAAAGATCAAAATCCGAGTTTCGTGGTTTCGAGAGGCTGCAAAACTTACTTCGATCCGGACTGTTTTTTGTGTGACGATGCGTTTGGTAGTTCCCGTCTTGGATTTGAAGTCTTGACCGTTTCGGTCAAAGGCGGCAAAAAACTGCCCCCGCCCTAAGGTAGGTCGGAGCGAAAACCTGAAAAACATAATCTTTGTCAGCGCAGTACCCCAATCATTTCTGCCGGAAAACCCGGCTAAAAACCCCGGCGGAAAAAACGTGGGCTAGGGAGGACATGGGGTTTTTGGAAGCGATCGAACATGTGTTGGCAGCATTCGATGTCACGCGGCCTGCTACGATTGGTGCATCTATTGGCATTTCCTTATTTCCGCGCTAGGGAGCTCCACTCGTTTTAGAGAGGCGTTATCCCGGAAACCATAGAAGCCAAAACAACTATCTTGGCGTCAAACGATGGCGCTTCAAATGCTGCGCAAAACCATAAGAAAAATGTTACAGTCGAGAAACTGGAACTTTATCATTTGTTTTTCGCCCGAGAATCTTGACAAAGTACTTCACTTCTGGAGGTCTTATATGATTGCCTTCTGGGGGTCGTTTGAGTCCATTACCGTTTTTGACCTTCGCTTCCAAAACCCACTCGCCAGCCTCTCCGCTCCCTGTCGAGATTTCTTGTTCTGGTTTTGAACAATGGAACGTCCTATGTGTGATACCGGTTATGGTCTTTGGCGCCGCACCAGCCTTGTTATCGTTTTTCGACGTTCGTTTGGCGAAAAGAGACAAGCTTCAGCTTCTCGGTACTCGCCGATTTCGGGCTCAGTTTTGGTCGTTCCAGGTTTGGATTGCGGGAAGCGGACGAGGTACTAAAACCGACTTTTGTTATTATATGAATGTATATTTATTTATTTTAGATTGTTCTTATAGATTGTAAAAGTAAATTTATTATTATAAAAATTATTTTGCGAACTTTACCGGTCCGCAAGCAAATGCTACGCCGTTTGACGGTCCGCGAACGAAAAAGGTTGGGAACCGTTGCCCTAGAACACTTATACTAGAATATTGAGAAGTTTTTCCCGAAAAGTTGGAGGCAGCGATTGTTCGAAGAAATTTATGCTGTGCTTATTTCGAAGCCAATTGAGACAACGTTACTTACAGTGACATTATTATGGCAGAAGTGATAGAAGAAGTAAAAAGAAAAGAGAATATTCCAAAGTTCCAGGTTTTTATCTATGTATGGCTAAAATGTTTGTCTTTATCAGCACTACTGTAACGTAAAAGACTACCTTACATTGTTATTTGCATTTAATTCTACAAATAAGAAAATTTTATTTCATCGAGTTTTATTGGAAAAAACTGAAATAAACTAGTGGGATGTACTCTACAACAAGACGATCAAAAACTTGAAAGAAATTAAACGTTTGAAAACTTCGCTAAAGGAAGTCTCTCTATTAGATGATGCACGGCTCTTGTTCTCTCTACATTTTTCTACACTATATTTTTCGCAGTTTTTCAGCATCTTCGAACTATTGTCTTTTAATTAGAAATCAAAATTCTTGACTTCAAATGTTGATCGTCAGTTCTCGATAGGTTTGCTAGTTAAATAGTTTTGTAGAATTACAGCCTGTTTTGTAGTTATTTTAATAAAATAAAATGGAAAATTATTTAGGTCAATAAATAAAGGACTATCAAACCATCAAGATAAACTTGGCCCAACTAATTTTTATCATTAACCGCACTTTTGAGCATGCCATCATGGACAAGGATGAAAGTGGATGGCAAATTTCTTTTCTTAATTTTTTTTTTGTCAAATCGAACTGATTTTTGGTTCATCCAGTTGAAATATAGATTGGTTCAATTTGTCAAAATGTTTTAGTATATAAGATTCTTTTGCAGCACCAATCTCTACAATACGTTTGAAATATTGGAATTCCACTTTTTTGGCCTATTTTTGTTGCTGTCCTTTATCCATGTTCATCTCTAATCGCTTGTGATGTAAAAATAATATTTCGCAATAGAATATTTTAGTGTAATAGTTTTTCCCAAAAACGTGTACAAAGGTGGCTATTCTACAGTTTCTCTATTTAAATTTTCAAAGTTTTCAAGAGAGGAAAGAATTTAGCAAGTTCTCTCCAGACTACTAGGAGAAGATTACTAGCTTTCAAATTTAAGAAGAAATAATAATTTTATCAATGGCAATATGTTGAGCGCCACCAAACCGTATGTAAACAATCGTGATTAAAATGATGTTAAATTGATAGTTGCCCACAATTTGGAAATGGTTGATATACGTAGATCGAGTTTTAAGATTAAATCAATATAAGACAAAAATTATTATAAAAGTGTCTCAAAAATTGAACGACAAGTAATTTAATGTTCTCAAACGTCGTTTTGTTATTATTGTAAATATTGCTTTATTTATCTTTAACCCTTGTTAACACAATTAAACATAATTGACTTAAAGCATCACATCATCCTTTAACGGGTGCATGACTGCAGAATCTCACGAACTACTCGCGTTATTCTCGTGCATGTTAAAACTCTTTCTCCGGTCGAATACCACAAGAGAAGAAAAACTATCCCGCAACATTATTTGCGCGATTGAAAGCCATGCATCTTTAACTAATTTTAAAGAGGCAGTTTTTACCTCGAAAATTGAATTTTTTAATGCGACTTAAATGAAACATGCTTGTTCTCGACATAAAATGTTTTGTCTCTGTCTACTAAATTTTTATCACAAAGGTTTTCAACTACTAGTTTTTTCTAGAATCCTCTGACTTTGAAAGCGTATTGCTCGTAAATTACTGAACCAAATTAAATACAAAAACGAGCAAATAGTAAATTTATTTCTACATACAACAGTCAAATATTATATTTCTATTATTTTGTTTTTACCGGACGATACGTAATAAAAGGTACCCATTTTAAGGGACAATTTCAGTGAAAGCATGTTAAATATTCTTTTTTCGGAAAAATATACGCAAAGAAAAAATATGAACGAAAAAATAGATAGTAGACGAAATCAATTCTTTAGTTGTCAAATTAGCTCATAAATAAACCAAAAAATCAGCTTAATATCAAGCTTATTATAACAAGCAAGATGCAGAGTCCGCATTATTTTATCAAACGAGAAATGAATTCGAAATATTATAATAAAGGTAATAAGGTCCATTTAATAAATTCTAGAATTTTAAATTAATTAATTCGGGAATACCGTTACAAACAATATTTTATGTTAATCCAACATTCATTATGGTATTGATGTTTGTGCACTTATACAGATGAAGTTGAAGCGTTAGTCATGCAATTCTTACTCACATAATAAATGTTCAGACCTTAATTTCTCAAACTTTATTTTATTTATTTCAGTAAATGTATTTAAGAATTTTCATTAAACTTCAAATTAAAGTTTAAAACTAGCCATAAAAAATGAAAGTGCTCTAAAGACAACCAAATATCTAATATTTTCCGTTTTTAAGTTTCTTCTGCGGTATTACTTGGTTTATGAAAAAAAAAGAAAACTTTAACTCGTAAAAATATTACAACCACACCACACCTAACCCACTGAACTTCAAAATATATTTGAAGATTTTCATTTTGCTTTTTTATTACAGCGCTCGCCTAGGGTTAAGGCTGATTATTAGCAAACATCTGTTCGTAGATGGTAGGTTAAGGATTCGCTGCCTAGCAAGTATGCACGATATATATACACGAAGTTCAGAAGTAAGTGTGGAACTTGAAAAGCCAAAGCCAAGAATGAAAACGACTTCACCTCCCGCTTTCCCCGACTGGGAGGCTGCTCTTCCTGCGGAAAGATATCCTCATACAACCCGTAAGTAATCAATTATGTAAACGTAATATAATTTTATAATCGATCATAGTAGTTTAAAACTAAGGGTTCTCCAGAAATGAATATGTGTAGTAGACTGAAATACAAATAATTTAGGAAGCATAGAAAGCACGAACGTAAATACGTATAAAATGTGATTGATGCGGGTTAGAGAGAATTCATCGAGTTATCGCAATTTTTAAAATGTTCTACATCACCCAGCATTATTTAATCAAATATTGTAGTAAAAAATGTTGGGTTATATTCTAAATCAGATTTACCATGTCAATTAAAGTGATCCATCTCTCTGCAAATAATGTAAAATATTTTTACAAAATTATAATCGTCAGAATGGCACGCTTTTATAATAAAATTGTATTAAAAGTTAATGTTAACGAGCTACGTACTTCTATAGCAATAAATGATAATTTAATATGTATTGGAAAACATAATATTCTTTACAACGAAAATTTTATGTGATAATTCTACGCTGACTATCGAATAGTCGAGCTGTCACGACTAGTAATTCTATTAGTTGTACGAGTGAACGTTAAATATTTCACTCGAGATTGCTTCCATAAATCTTAAGCTTTCGTAGTAAGCTGCTACATATAGATACAATAATGAAAAAACTAATAAAACTACATTTGGAGAGCCACAATAATTGTTGTACCTTTACCATGCCAGAAATTATTAATTTTGTCACAAAAGAACACGAGGAACAAAAATATGACCATAAGAAATTTTTATCTCAGTCGCCAAAGGCCACTAGTCTAAACTCTTTAAATAAAGAGTTCCTATATAAGGAATACCACTATGCCACTGCCAAAATCATTAGACAGTCGCACATAGATGCCAGACGGCTATTAAACATGCAAGTGGGAGGGTCATAGTAATACTTTTTATCGATTGATTTCTTTACTGACTAGTTCGGAGGTACCCCTTACGTAGTGGCGCTTGTGTGCTTTTGGCGATCTCGGTATCGGCGGTAATTCTCGGGCGCCAGATATTTTTACGTGGTAAGCTCCACAGCTCCAGGTAACTACAAGTGGAGAAAAGATAATCCAGGGAACTGCTGGGGTTGCTGCGCGGCGACTCTGCTTGGATCACTTTACCTGCTCCTAAAGCTCTTAGAAAACAAGAGGGTATTAATGCTAACAAATAAAACACACAATCATCAAACCAAACAAAATTTATTACCACCAAAGCTCTATCCCTCCAACAAGCTTCAAAATCTATAACTAAAATCATATGTTATGTAAGGTTACCTACAATAGCCACAGCAAGCAGAGTGCAATAAAGCGTGCGCTATCAAGCAAACGTCTCCTAGTTTACTAGTTCCTAGTTTACGGTAACGGGTGGAAATTAGGATGAGACCCCCTGGCACACGCACAGTGAGGTCTGGGACAAGGTACAGTAAAACGGGTGTATGCAGGATGAGACCCTCAGGCACACGCACAGTGAGATCTCGGACAGGGCACGCTAAAGAGGGTGAAAGTAGGATGAGACCCCCAGGCACACACACAGTGAGGTCTCGGATAAGAGTATGGTAAAGAGGGTGGAAGTAGGATGAGAACCCCAGGCACACGCACAGTGAGGTCTCGGACAGGGTACGGTAAAGCGGGTGAGACCCCCAGGCACACACGCACAGTGAGGTCTCGAACAGGGTTCGGTAAAGAGGGTGGAAACAGGATGAGACCCCCAGGCACACGCACAGTGAGGTCTCGGATAAGGGTATGGTAAAGAGGGTGAAAGTGAGAGTGACGGGTAGAGAATCGGACTATCGGTAAGAGGACTTACTCTTAAATTCTCCGGGCCGGTTCGGTCTGCTAAGCTGGCTGGCTAGTCGGTTGGGCTAGCTGCTCCTGCTGGGAGTCGTGGACGCGGACTGAATAAATCGTCGCTCTGCGCCTGTTTATACAGGCGCTCTCGGAGCGTGGGGAAAAGGTAAGAGTGAAACAGAGCGGCGCACGCCAAATATCGGTTAGAAAAGGGACGCGTGCACTTGCTTGTGTCGGTCTGTTATCCAAACGGTTTCAGATTGCAAGGGAAGATACGGATTTTAATTAATACACCCAAAATAAACAACCAAAATTAAGTAACTTCGTTACACATTATAAGGAATACTAAAACATCATTAGCATTACCATAAATAGCGTGGGTGCCAGACTCGCTCTTAACCTGCATAAGTAGGACGGTCATGTGACAAACTTTTTGGACTTAATTTTTTAATAACTTCTTGCATAATAAGCTATACTAAAACATCATTACCAAAAACATCAGAAAGTCGGGCGTGATGCCAGACCCGCCCTTAATATGCATAAGTGGGATGGTCACGTGATAAATTTTTTACTACTTGATTATTTTACTAACTTGTTGCATCATAAGAAATGCTAAAACATCATTACCATAAATATCGGAAAGTCGCGCGTGGGTGCAGACCTACCCTTAGCATGCATAAGTGGGACGGTCACGTGACAAAGCTTTTACTACTTGATTTTCTTGTTGCATCATAAGGAATACTTAAAACATCATTACCATAAACATCGGAAAGTTATGCGTGGGTGCTAGACCAGTACTTGACAAACATAAGTGGGATGGTCACGTGACAATTTTTTTACTATTTGATTTTTTACTAACTTCTTACCATCATAAAGTATACTATAACATCATTACCATAAACATCGGAAAGTCGTGCGTGAGTGCCAGACCCGCCCTTAACATGCATACGTGGGACGGTCACGTATTAACTTTTTATCACTTGTTTTTTACTAACTTGTTCCATCATAAGCAATACTAAAACATCATAACCATAAACATCGGAAAGTCATGCGTGGATGCTAGACCGCCCTTGACATGCTCAAGTGGGACGGTCACGTGACAAACATTTTACTACTTGATTTTCTTGTTGCATCATAAAGAATACTAAAACATCATTACCATAAACATCGGAGTCATGCGTGGTTGCTAGACCAGCCCATGACATGCATAGGTAGGACGGGCACATGACAAATTTTTACTACTTGATTTATTTTACTAACTTGTTGCCTCATAAGGAATACTAAAACGCCATTACCATAAATACCGGAAAGTCACGCGTGGGTACAGGTTTGCCCTTAACATGTATACATGGGACGGTCACGTGACAAACCTTTTACTACTTGATTTTCTTGTTGCATCCTGAGGAATACTAAAACATCATTACCATAAACATCGGAAAGTCATGCGTGGGTGCTAGACCCGCCCTTGACATGCATGAGTGTGATGGTCACGTGCTTCACTATTTGATTTTTTACTAACTTCTTACCATCATAAAGAATAGTAAAACATCATTACCATAAACATCGGAAAGTCATGCGTGGGTGCTAGACCCGCCCTTGACATGCATGAGTGCGATGGTCACGTGTTTCACTATTTGATTTTTT
Source organism: Agrypnus murinus (assembly GCA_929113105.1). Lineage (NCBI taxonomy): Eukaryota > Metazoa > Arthropoda > Insecta > Coleoptera > Elateridae > Agrypnus > Agrypnus murinus. The sequence goes on from OV816025.1 coordinate 158,671,377, forward strand.
ACTAACTTCTTAGCATCATAAAGAATACTAAAATATCATCACCATAAACATCGGAAAGTCGTGCGTGGATGCCAGACCCGACCTTAACATGCATACGTGGGACGGTCACGTATTAACTTTTTATCACTTGTTTTTTACTAACTTGTTGCATCATAAGCAATACTAAAACATCATAACCATAAACATCGGAAGGTCATGCGTGGATGCTAGACCGCCCTTGACATGCTTAAGTGGGACGGTCACGTGACAAACATTTTACTACTTGATTTTCTTGTTGCATCATAGAGAATACTAAAACATCATTACCATAAACATCGGAGTCATGCGTGGTTGCTAGACCAGCCCTTGACATGCATAGGTAGGACAGGCACGTGACAAATTTTTTACTACTTGATTTATTTTACTAACTTGTTGCCTCATAAGGAATACTAAAACATCATTACCATAAATATCGGAAAGTCGCGCGTGGGTACAGGTTTGCCCTTAACATGTATACATGGGACGGTCACGTGACAAACCTTTTACTACTTGATTTTCTTGTTGCATCCTGAGGAATACTAAAACATTATTACCATAAACATCGGAAAGTCATGCGTGGGTGCTAGACCCGCCCTTGACATGCATGAGTGCGATGGTCACGTGTTTCACTATTTGATTTTTTACTAACTTCTTACCATCATAAAGAATAGTAAAACATCATTACCAATAACATCAGAAAGTCATGCGTGGGTGCCAGACCCGCCCTTAACATGCATATACATGGGACGGTCAGGTATTAACATTTTATCGCTGTTTTTTTACTAACTTGTTGCATCATAAGGAATACTAAGACATCGGAAAGTCATGCGTGGATGCTAGACCCGCCCTTGACATGCATAAGTGGTGACGAGACAATTTTTTACTACTTGATTTTTTGAACTCCTTACTATCATAAAGAATACTAAAACATCATTACCATAAACATCAGGAAGTCGCACGTAGGTGCCAGACCCGCTCTAAACCTGCATATGTGAGACATAAGGTCACGTGACAAACTTTTTAGACTTGGTTTTTTACTATAACTTTAATAATAAGGAATATTAAAACATCATTGCCAAAATTATCGGAAAATCGGGCGTGGGGGCCAGACCCCTCCTTAACATGCATAAGTGTGACGAACTTTAACCATAACAAATAATTGCAGTTGTGTCTCTATTCAGAGTGCTACAAAGAAATCAGGCCTTGTCAAGAGTTACCCACGTATTTTATTTGGCAATACATTTTATTTGGTAATAAAAAGTAAAGTTTACCTTCAGTGATTCAAATTGCTTATAGAGTGCTATTTGGCCATAATAAACTACTCCAAGGTTTTTAGGTTGCTCCCTGACAAAATTACCAGTGATAATTTTTGCAAACCACGTGTCCTTAGCTTTTTCAAAGAAATAATTAGAAACCTTAGTTACTCTTACGAGTTCCACACACTGTATTAATAGAAAATCGTCTATTTCACCATTTGAACAAGAAATGGCTACGTCTGGGCAACCAGTAGACGGTAGAGACATCGACCAGAAATCAATATTTTAGTTACATAAATACAAATACCTGCGACAGTGCTGTAGAATATTCCAAATTTAATATTCTAACTGGTCGGGAAGTGATCTTTGTTTTTTGCCAACATAAGCGGTCGGGAAATTCACTGCTTACCTACTGAAAATGTTTTTATCGAAATTACACCAAATGATTTGTCAATAATTGTTGTTCGACTAATAATATAATGTTGAATAATTCTAATTCTGACTTGATTTACATTATTTTATAACAAACTGCAGTTTTTACATAAACCTCCATTGTACTTACCGTAAATGATGCCCGTAAATGTTGGTTTGAATTTCAACAAACAATCCTAAACATATCTTTTTACTTAAGATTAGCTAGGTTATGAACATTGCAGTTGAGTTTCTGTTAGAAATAATTAAATTGCAGTTTGTGGTTGACTTTAAACAGTGCAGAGGCTGCTCTGGATAATGGAGTTTTAAACTTAAAACTACAGTCTAATAAAGCCGTTAAAGTGTTACAATAGAAGCACACAAGCCATTCTAAAACTTTTTGAAGTTAGCTTGGAGTACTAAGCGGTGGTAAGTGTATTCAATGTATGACTTCCTTCTTTCTATTAATAATTGAGTGTTGTAGTTCTAACTTTTAAAGGTTTTTGTATTTGGCATTCATTGTTCCAATTTCGTGTTAGTTGTATACGACAATTAAGTAAAAAATGCTTGTCCTAGTTTTGTTATTTTTTATATTTTTTCTAGTTCCCGTGATAGTATTATATGCAAGGTTAGTTTTGTCATCAAAACACATAACACACATTTTTTTACACAAAGAATAGAATGGTACAAAGTAAAACCATGACAATATAACATTCCTTGTTTCTGATGTTAAGCTCCTTATTTGTCCATTGTTTCTCAAAATAATCCCAGTAAAGTTTTTTTAAATTGTTATTGAAACAATCACCAAAAGCCTACATTGTTACAATTACAGTATGCGCCGCTTATTAGAATCACGTTAGTCAGTTAAACGGCCTCCGTATAAAATGTATACTTACCGGATTTAAAAGGCATCCGTAGGTTATAATGGTAGGAATACGTATTTATGATTGATATGCACAATACAACTGAAACTGGCGTTTACGCACAAGTTGTTTACCGTTTCGTAACTCAAATTTCTCAAATTTAAGCAGATTCTTAGAAACAAATTTTTTCCGAAAAGAAATAGAAAGATCCGTTATAATCCTATAGGATTATTAAAAGCGGTACGTGCAAGTAATGCCGGCAAATGGAAAATCCCAACTCCCAGAATTACGATGGTACTAAAAAGGCTTTTAGTAAGTACAAAAGAAAATTTGTATGTTATTAATTTTTTTGGTTAATGATGCAAAAATCCAGCTGAGATAGATTTAGTGATTCCAATAAATGGAAAAAGGACCCCGCACCATCCTAATGGAAATTGGATTTCGGTGGATTTTGGTATGTTGTAGTTAGTGGCCTTGTGATCAAAAGTCTCACTGGGAACAACCCTCAAAAATTAACCGTTTGACCTCCACGAGGTCACAAACCTGTTGGAAATTCGATTTCAGTGGAATTGGCTGAATTTTTGATATGTTGTAGCTAGTGGCTTTGTAATCAAAAGTGTCCTTGAGTAAAGCCCTCAAAAACTAACCGTTTGACTTCCACGAGGTCAAATTGGGAAAATACCTCACAGGAAATTGGATTTCGGTGGAATTGGCTGAATTTTTGATATGTTGTAGCTAGTGGCTTTGTGATCAAAAGTCTTCATGGGCACAACTAAACATCTTTATTTATTTATTAAAAAAGTTTTATTTGTAATCAATATTTTCGCGTGAATGAATTATTTTGACTAAATTGTAACAGATGCAATAAAACGAGAAATATTTGCTAGGCAGCGAAATATTTCGACAGACCGCAAGATATCATACATGGATTGCTTACCACATTGAAAATAAAGAGGTCGACCCGCCAATTATTGGGCACTATTCTACGTGCAAATTAGGTGCAAAAACTGTAGGATATTGGGCGCATATCGCTAGCGTGTTGAGGTATTTAGATTATGCAAGGCATGAAAATAACGTCAAACATCCGTCAAAAATACTCCTTGTTAACATACTTAATGCTGCAAACAGAATGCCGCAGGAAAATAGTAACCACGCTATTGAAATAATTCCGAATATTAGCACACCGACATGAAGAGGTAAGGGGACTCACGATATAATCAAGCACCCCGACTTGAGAGGCAAGGGGACTCACGATATAATCAAGTACCCCGACGTAAGAGGCAAGGGGATCACCATATTATCAAGCACCCTGATCATGCGCCTTGCATGAGCTATTATATACACTTCATACGGCGTATTTTTCCAATTTGACTTCGTGGAGGTCAAACGGTTAATTTTTGAGGGTTGTGTCCATAGAGACTTTTGATCACAAAGCCACTAGCTACAACATATTATCAAAAATTCAGCCAATTCCACCGAAATCCAATTTTCATTAGGTTTGTGCGGTATTTTCCCAATTTGACCTCGTGGAGGTCAAACGGTTAATTTTTGAGGGTTGTGCCCATTGAGAGTTTTGATCAGAAAGCCACTAGCTACAACATACCAAGAATTCAGCCAATTCCACCAAGATCCAATTTCCATTAGGATGGTGCGGGGTCCTTTGCGTTTAATAATAGAGAAAAAAATTGTTAACTTTAACAAAATATCTCGACGGAACAAACTTTCAAATGACTCAACAGAATTTACTTAGAACCATCGAAAATTATTCAGAAAGTATAATTCCGTAGAAAGCCCAGTAAGTGGGTCTGAGCACGTAGGAATTGATACCTTGCCGTCCTCAAATGTTTTCACCTAAGATTATTTGAAAATTGGGGCACATTTGGTTTATATCACGATAAGCCAATGACAAAAAGGTAAAATTTATTTCTTTATTTAATGTTTTCATCTAAAATGAGTTTCCAGAGATAAAACTGAAAAAATAAGATGGATAATAACAATGGCAGTAAGTTTTACCGTAATAATAACAACGTGAAAATCGCAGCACGTACCTTATTCTTATCATGGGTATTGCTGATATCCTACTACATAAATAAAGAAAACTTAGGAGACGAAGATAGTGGATGGTAACACTCAATTTAAAAAAAAATAATTAGATAATGGTTCCAAAATCAAAACAATGATTTTTTCGCTGCGCTGAAGAACACCAGACACTTGAACACAAACATTTGAACGAATGTGTGGATGGAGGCAAAATTCGGGACACATTTTTTTTTATTCGTGTCAGTTTGCCGACATATAGCGGGAGATATTCGGTGCTCAGCGAATCCCGAACATTTGCCTAAAATTGTCCATTCACATTAGTAGGTGCTTGCCGAACAACAAACAATAGTTGCTCGGTATTCGGCGAATACCGCATGTTTGGCGCCAGCTTAACTGATGCATCGTAAGTTCAAACCTTGGCTCGATTACATTTTCATAATGAAGCCTGGGATAGAAATTTAAAGCTATAGACTCACAAGTAAGAACAAGTTTCATCCAGGTCAGTTATACTGGTATTGTAATAGAATTAATTGGTGATATCAATATTTATAATTGGTAGTAATTTGTGCCAAGAGAGTATTCAATACCGAAACTAAATTTCCGCTGCGCAGAAATGTTTTATAAAATTTTGAAAACTGAAACCTAATACGAACATTATTTAGTAGTTAGGATCATTTTCTCCCTTAACATCCTTCAATTATGCTGATAGATCTTTTGAATTAAACAGTAGCAGTCGTGGGTGATATGTAAACTGTTTATATGTGTCTTGTATTTATTATCTTACGAAAGCCATTTTAAGACTAAAAAGGGTAAGAACCACTGCTCTTACCACCATAGTAACCACCACTGAGGGGCGAGTATCTTTACCGCTAAACCATCCGGGCTGGTAATAATCAGTATAGATATCATTGGTACATTGTAACAATAGTGAGAATCTCTATAAAATTCAAGAATATTATTCTACAATAATTAAACCATTTTAGATAATTGCAGACTAAGAGTATGATAAAGATCAATATTGCAACAAAGTTTAGTAAACAAGCTGCAAATGTTAATAAGTCTATAAAAAGGTGTTTTTAAACGAATTTAAATTAAAAAAAATCAATATTCATAGAAATGACCTTCCATGGTGGAGTGGTACACATCCTGCATCCCGATCCGAGACACATCATGGGTTCAAATCTCGGTTGCAATTGAATTTTAAAAATTTAGTACAATCACAATTAACTTCACCTACAAAATAACAGCAAGAAATGTTTTTTTTAATTATTTCCATTTACTCATTACCTTTTTTACTTGATTGGCTTTTTCTGACTTTTTGACGAAAACTTATAGCTAAGCCCTCTTATGGAAAAGCTACTCGAAAAATCAGCTCAAAAATAGAATTTTCATTTTTTTATTCATTTTCCTTTTCATATAGTTAACTATTCATCCCGAATGATTTCTTAACTATAGTGTCACCACACCATAAAAATAACCAGCAGGAGCACTCGCACTTATAATTTCAGCTACCCAGTGTGACCTTGATTGATACCCAGACTACTTGATAGACTACGAAGCAGCAGTTGTGTATAGCATTCGCACACGTCGGCGAACTGTTCGTACGTGTGTATGTTATGCGAGACTGACTGAAGAATATCAAAGTGCCGATAACAGAGTGAACATATGCTGTGGTGTCACTTCTGAATTTTAATACGATTAAAACGGCCCAAAGGATATGACATATAAGGCCTGTAGGCGGTTATTTAATTGCAAACATATAAGCACCACACAGGCTCTTTTGCATTTTGCAAATAGTTTCGAGTTTGTATTTTGGATGAGCATCAACAATCAGTATCACTTTTTAGTATTTGAAGGTAGAACTTTTTTTTGTAGAATTACTCATCACTGACAAAAGTCACTTACCATATGTAACCAGTGTCTTTACAAAGTTTTAGTGTTTCTGGTGGAGCAACATCAAAAATTCGGCTTTATGACACATGAGCTCCTAATTGCTTTTTCAAATATTTTGGAGGTTTCTAGATCGTTTGAGCGCTAACTCATCCATATTACTATATATTTTATAGGTAGGGTGCACTAGGTCGTGCAAAAGATGTAGGCTCAGCTGGGTACCTTTTTCAAGATGGCACTTTACCTTTCAACTTTAATATTATGCTTGTACTTTTTAAGATTCGCTAATTCATATGCCAATTTTAAATCTTGATTAGTTGCCAAGCAATATAATCGAAGTTCCGTTCTAAAATGTCTTTACTTCTACTAAAGTTCTAACAAAAAGTTCACACTCGGTCTCAAATAATTTAATCTTAAATCTACCTAAACTTTTTTGGCTCTTTTTTACGTTTTTCTTATCCCAAATTCTTTGTTACAGCGCAGCTTGAGAAATATTAAATAATTTTGATAGTCACATTAAACCAACCCATGGCTCTTCTATTTACAGCGTCAATTGCTGCCTTTCTATCAGCTTCTGCACAATTGTCTGACATTTTGTCGCTTGTAGTTCGAAACCATTCGAAAGAAGCCAAAACGACAGAGTACGTCATTTCAAGCAATCGCTAGTTGTATCACTTAATCGCTATGTAGTTAATAGTAAGTGTATATCTAAACTAACATTACCTTACTACACTACCATGCTGTACGTAATGTTATGTTATTTCCTGGTTTAGTACCGATTTCAGCCAGCACGGAAAAGCAGATGGCGCTGCAAATGCTAGATAGATAAATCGAAAACGAACGCCAGAATTGCTTTTCTTTTTATACGTGGAAATAATGATTACAGAAAGAAACAGAATTAGTGGTAACACATTTGTCGGTCAGTAGCTTTTATTTAAAAAAAAAAGAATCATGGAAGGGATTCAGTAGGAGTCGCTGGGAAATTGTAGAATGGAAACAGCTTGTGCTTGAAATACATAAATTGTAATCTATCTTATATACTATTGGTTTCATAATGATCTAGGGCAGCAAGACTAACATGATGCTATTTTATTCTTTTTTTTTCAATGTAAATGCATAGTATAAAATAATAATAATAGCATTATATCAGCCATGTTGTTCTAGATCATTATGAAACCAAAAGTACATACTTATCTCACAGTTATATCATAATATTTTCATAATAGCAATAAGCAAAGTACTAAGGGCAATTCGAAGAAATATAACTGCATTTATACAAAAATAGACTAAACTAGACAAAGAAAAGTTATTGCTGCCACTTTAATGTATTTTTTGTGTAAATAGTACATTTTTAATAATCTACAACTGCAGTTAATTATTCTTTTGATAATGTTACAGTCTCTATAAATTTTTTTGCTATATTCTAATAACTTTTTTATTCAAAGTCTATTTTAACACTCCCAGCACTGCTGCAGATATTATGTGTGTTTACATGCCATGTAAAATTCATGAGACTGCCATTATGTCAGGTTGAATTGAAAATTAGGCTGGTGTGGTGAAAAAAGTTGAAGGGGCTGCGACACATCATTGTAAATCGCAGGGAATTAATTATGAATGCAATTGGAATTAATAAGTGCTTTGGATATCAATACATAACCGTGGTTTTCTCCTGAATAAATTAGATGCACTACAGCTAACGAAATAAACAAATAATATTTATTTATTCTTCGAAAACAAAAGCACAATGGGCTAGAATTTGTAAATCTTAACTTGAAACTGGTTGTAACTGAAAAAAAATATGCTAAAAGCTAAAGAATCAACACCGTTAAAGAAATTTCTTGCTGAAAAAACTGTTATAAAACTGCCATAACCAGATTTCATTTTTACGCTTTTCGGAATCAAAATGAACGAAATACAAAATTTTCCTTTTCATCCAGTTAACACTCCTTAGCTTAAAGACCGACTCGCAATATAAGCTTTAATAATAAAAGTAAAATTGAAGTGCTTCGACCTCCCCTACATTCGTCTAACCTGTCACCCTTGAATTTTCGGCTCCCCCTAAATATAAGAGATGCACTTTTCAAGCGTTAGGTCAACAATAAATCAGGCGATAGGACATATACCACAAGAAACCCTCAGGAATTTGAAATTGCTTTTTGCAATGTTATCGTAGATATTAAGATACTGTAATAACTAAAAGTAAATTCGAAAGCTCATACATATTTGATGCGATTTGCTTTTGCTCATGAGAGTTAATCAAAAAGGGTTTTGCTGCATTTCTATTTTTACAGTTAATTAAATGCGTATAATTTAATTATTTTAAACAGACCTTGTTAGTGTTTTACTCCAAATTTTAAGTTGTGCTGAATTTGACAACCGGTCGTTTGACCCTTATCAGCACAAATTAAAATTAGGTGCCTTGTAACTTAATATTGAAGAAAATTTAAGAAATCCTGAAAATTAAAGAAATTGCCCCTTGTTCTAATGATGTTTACTGGTTTATTTTTTTATGAAACTGACATGCGTTGTAATGAACAGAGTTTGGTTTTATAATGAACAATTTATTGCTCTCGAAAATTATCAAAATCTATTTTCCATGACTGGGCGTCAAAGAATCTAAATTGTAAATTATAACAACATTTGGTTATATAATAAAACAAGATAATTTCTTCCAAAGTCCTAAAACTGGGCAGACGAGTTGTAATACTTACGTTAAGCTTATGTATTTGTTTATACCTACAAGTCGTCATTAAAATTCTTTTCCTGCATGGGAAAATTGAAAGGTTGATTCATATGGAACTATGGTTATCTATGTACGCCAGCTTGTTTGATTTCAAATTTTAAATAAATTCAAGTAAGATTTTTAATTAATAATAAAACGACATAGTTTGCATACATTTATTTTAAAAATAAATATCGGAGTGTAAATCAGTAATCAGTACGTTTTAGTTAAATATTATTAGTGATATAGATTGATTGGTCAGTCTTGATTTCTTATGTAATTATCTATATACTATTTAAAACACAATGCTTATTTTTGTTCGTTTTTCGTTTGAGAGTTCCACTGAGCCGATTTACGTGATTCTTTTTTAAATTGATGCTTTCGCCGTGTAGATTACTTAACACTACTTCATTTTTATATTTTTAATTTTTATATTTTTAAATTAAATAAACGTAAAATGACTAATTCAAGACGCATGAAATCCGGCATCCACTTCGGGCTCCATCTCAAAACCTATCGCGTCAACTTCTGGAACTACATTTATAAACAGACCACTTCCATCACTATATTTGATATGTGATGCGGCTGTTATCTCATTATTGGGTGTTCGGGAGACGTTCACACAACGTTCACCCATAAAACTGGCTGTCTTCTACCCTATCCTTGATTCCTTGGAAACTAGGTCATTTATGGTAACCGACGGAACCCGCTGTTTGACCGAGGTCATTTATGGTCACCAAAGGAACCCGTTGTTTGACTGAATCTTAAGTGAGGAGAATCGAAGTGAGGTTTATCCCGCTTTTTGGCATATGGGAAACTGCATGCCGCCAGGTAAATGTGCTTAGGAGCTATCCCGACCACCTTATGATCCGGACTGCAGCCGGGTACGGCGATTGGGAGACGCTCTGAAAGCCATTACACTTAAGGAGAGTTGAAGCGAATACATAGCCTCTCACAATCAAGACAACTTCACCTTAACGGGTACACACTGGGAGTCTATAACGTGTAGACTTAAACGAAGCTCTGTTGAGGGCCCACCAAGCCTATATATTGGTAGATCGGGGTGGCAAAACCATTAAAAAACCAAGTCCCGCCACAATTGAGGTTGGATTCGATCGCGCAGTGGCCCCAACCCTGTCTCGGGGAGGAGCTTGTGAAGGTATGAAATAGAACTGGAGAGCTCTCTCTATTCAACTAAGTTAAGTTGGGGGAATAGTCCTATTGCTGTACGAGGTACTTCACCCCGTATGAAAGAGGACAGGAGGGTACCGGCGGGTGAGCACGTGTTAAGTCGATCGCTCCGGTACTAGCCTGGATAGCTAGTAGAGGGTGGATAGACAACCTCGCTCCGACCAGTGAGCTGACTGGGAGCAATTGCTATGCAATTCGCGCGCTGATTGAGCGTATATCAATTACTTCCTCATTGGAAGGAACGTGGAGGTATGTTAACACGGGGACTCCACGTAAAACATTCAGATAATCTCGGTTATCTCATTATCTTAATCTCTCATCTTGATATTTTAGCCATTCAGTGGTTATATTTTATAATATTCAAAAAAATATATAAATCTTAAAACAGTAGACAAAAATCAATTTAAAATAGGAAAATTTCTGCATTAAGACAACAAAGTTTGAGTTTTTATCGTTTTTATGTAGTGTTGGCAAATATTTCAAATATTTCTATGAGGAAATATTTTCACTTTGGAAATATTTCAAAAAGGAAACGTTGATAAATTTCCGATCCAGTAAACTTTCGCCTTAACCTTGAATTAATGTATGCGTTTCAATTTTTTAAGTCTTTTTATTTTTAATTTTTAATTCAAAACACCAAAATTATTAAAATTAAAAAGTAATAAAATAAATAGGGCCGGCCGTGGACGAGTGCATCACTCGTGTTCCGATGGTCGTGGGTTCGAATCCCACTTGGGGCGGCGGGATTTTCTAATTGGAAAGTTCCGTCACCTCAACTATAGATGTATGTATTCGTGTTGCATGTTAGATGGGGGACAGATGACCTTAGATGTTGGTTCCCCCGTAGTGTAGGCGTGAAATAAAAAAAAAATCATGCATTTATCATCCCTTATACTCTATTTTACATATCGCGGAACCCTAACTAGATCTACAAACATCCGAATCTTAACTGGGCATTAAAAAAATAAAAATTACCTACAAATAATTTATTCAAACATGCACGTATATGAAAACTTGGTTTAATATTTTATGGCGAATTCGTATATCTGGTGCAGCATCCAGTTGATTGCGATATTTCGTTTCTGTATTTCACATACATATTTGGTAGCAAAAGGGACCAACACATAAAATAGTCATTAGGCCGTTATTGTAGGAAAGTTTGAAGCTTTGCAAGTGGTATCCTTTTGTTATATTACAGGACTTTCAACTGGTCCCGCGGAACCCTAAAATATTTTCACGAAACCCCAGGGTTCCACGGAACACACTTTGGGAATCACTGACCTAGCTACCACTTAAACTGCGTTTGAATTTCGTTAACTTTTTTTTGACATTTAACATTTCAATAAGTTACCGAGAAAAAATAAATTTCCGAAAATCTGTCAACACTATTTTTATGTTATGTTTTTGAAATATGCACTAATAGACGTGTGCAAAAATTTTAAGATCGATTTTAGATTTTATTCTTACTATTTCGTAATTTATACGCGTGCAGTACTTAAAGGTACTACAATTAATTCCAAATGGTAAAAATTACGCATGTGGCTTTGGCCTTACAGTCTAGCATTCCATCATCCATCATTGAGTGTTTAATAGGTATCCGAATTGTTCTGATGTATAGACAAACCCTTGCATACCGCCATAGTTCTCCTTTATAAGTGCTACAAGACCGATCTGATAATTCTTTTTTATAAGCTTTGACATTATATTTTCGTTAGTCATATGATATATAGATTCAATGTAGAATTTCCGTATTGTAACGTTCTTTTTAAAATAATAATAAAAAATGCTGTTTAAATCGTCTATTCACAAGAGAGATATTATTTACACTTAATTAAAAACACTATAATTATAAACTATTTAATGAACTATTTAAATGCTAGATATTTACAAACTTAAAGTAGGCTATTTATATAAGAACTATTTATATATTATTACAACAATTATTAACATTTATTTTTTTTATTTAGTTTATTCTCACAGCACTTTATTTATTACGCGATTTTATTTATTTTAAAACGCGACACCTGTAACACCACTGTAACGTTTTTTTTTAATAATAACAAAAATGCTGTTTAAATCGTCTATTCACAACAGAGATATTATTTACACTTAATTAAAAACACTATAATTATAAACTATTTAATTTATTCACTAATATTCGAGTATTAACTAATTATTCAAAGCACGTTTCGATACGCCGGTTACACACTAACTGGCCTGCTTCTACCCGCGACCTCAATTTATATCTCCCATATAAAGTTCTGGAACTTACTAGATTAGACTAGTTGGTGTATTGTTATGTGCAGCCGTCGATAACTCACACTGATGAATCATACATGCAGGTGTTGATGAGTCACGTCGATGAGTCGTGTCGATGAGTCATGCAGTCTCGAATATTCGACGGCGGCGAATGGGAGTTTTCCCCATTTGTTACAGTATGTATGTATGTGGAATAAAAAGAGTAAACCAGAGCGGGTGATATGTCGGAATAGAGGAGGGTAAGTTTGGAGAGGGAAATGTTAGGCTTAGAGTTTTCAGCTGGTTACGTTTAGTTGCGTTTATTTAAATAATCACTCATGAGAATTCGAAGGATTGTAGTCACAATACGAATGTTGTACATAAGGAAATCCTTCAATCACTTCAATCCTTTTGGCCGTCATGCCTTGACGGGGTTTCCCTAGTATTTAATAAAAGAATAAAAGCAAGAAAATGGTTTCGAAAGCCTTCGGAAGGATTATTCTACGATTCAGCTTATTTCACCGTTATTTAATTATCTAGGGGAACTCCCACTTCCAGTAGGAGTTTTTATCGTGCCAAGCATCCCTTTGACACGAAGCCTAAATATATCCGAAAGTAGACTTGATGAAGCGTATTTCAAGTTCATTCTTCAGGGTTTCTGTTAACCTGTTAACCATGACAGCAGCTTGGAGTTCGAATATGGGTTTGAAGAGGACTTTTAAAGGAGCAGCTTCTATTTTTACTGATACCCCCGATACCAAAAAGATGGCATGGAAGCAACACGAATGCACATGTCGTTTTATACTGCTTGTAAAATAGAATGCATTATTCTTGAAGATTTCCGTCGTAAAAGGGAAAATCTTTACCAATGTAATTTTCTGCAAAATCCTGTCTTTCATTGTTGAGACTGCTTGAATAGCATTGACGTTGGTTTTACATAAGACCTTAACTTGTGTACCTAATACTTGTGTACTAAGTAGATCGTCGACCATTCTTTAACTCTTTCGGAATTCCTTTCAGAATGTAAAGATTTCTTCTCGTTTAGACTGGTTTTATTGAGGTAGGCAGAACTCTAAAGTAATTACACCTTCCTAATAGATCAAAATAGCCATCCAAAGTTTGTATGTACTTCAAACCTTGTGGGTTTCTAAATTCTAATTAAGGACTAGTATTATCTATTCTATAATTTTATAAAATTTTATAATAGAATAATTGACATACATTTTTCAAACAAAATAAAAAAGCCTATATGCACTGCAATTCCATCAAAGTAAGTAATTATGTAAATTGAAACATTTTTCGATTGAGCCATGTTAATTTGCACACAAAAATATTCACCATTTAGGTAGTAATTAACGAAATACAGTTTAAATTGTCCCGTTGGTTGTTAAATCGATTCCAAGGGATAACACAATAGCGCGCCAATTTCCCACATTATTGTGCTCCAATCAAATATAACCTTAATGGAAACAGTAATTAACTTACTGAAATAGTTACTGCAGGTTTTTTGACGTGTGTCTAGTTTCCGGTAGAGCGAAAAATGTGCCCTGGCAGGTGCAGCAACTCAATTACGTGAGTGTTTTCTAAAATGCATGTAATTGAAATTATCTGTAATAATTTCCGATGGAACAAAATTTTAAACGAAAATTGGTATAATATTTGATGTTACTGCGTTCATAACACACCTACACTCCTTGAGATCCATTCAAATAAGCTGTTTCATACCGTTATAAGCGTTTAGACCAACTTTTATGTGCCACCTACACACAGATTTCGTTTTATTTATACAAAGCAAATAATTACTGTTTCCCATTCGTGTGATATTTTCTTTTCTAGCCGTATTTTTTCATTCAGATCCACGTCATCACTCACTCTTGGACCTTGCTCTTCACAGACATTTATTACAAACTGTAATGCTGTCTTCAATGCCTTCCAACACTTCAGAATTTGTAAATCGGTCTGTCGTATTTTTAAAATAACGTATTTTTGTTTGCAAACACCTAATTTCAAATGCTTCAATAGCTCTTTTGTCGTTTTGGCATAGTTAGAGCAAATGTCTCAAAACCATATCGATTTATTCTCCAAATTAAGCTTTTTATTAATTTTTTTAAGGTTTAGATGTATATTATTAGAGTATAGGGAGCTTTTCATTAAATGTAACTTTCGCTTCTGTGATTCTTTGTTTAATATCGGCTGAGCTTTGAAAGTCTGTCTCCAAGAAACTGAAATAAATTTGCCTTGAATGGAAAGCAGAAACGTTTTGTGTTCTCAAATTTGCTTCAAACGTTTAGGGCTGATTCATTAGCCCAAAAAAGGCTTCAGGTGTATTTACCACCTTGATGTACCGGGGTGGTAAATGTCAAAATGCCTATTCACATACTATAGCTCATTTTGACGGGCTTGGCATTCGGAGATTCCTACTGTGCGAAAGTTATGCCAGGAAAACCACTAAGGAATTGTATCTCATGGTGCTTTTTCTATGGAATCAGAATGGCCTCCCACCATAAGCTGCATATATGCAAAATTTACGATAAATTTTGATTCAGATATACCTACATTCCAGGTAAGCGATCTAGTCCAAAATGTACGATTCAGAACTACATTATTTCGGCGAATATCACTCCAAATGCAGTGTTATATGTCATTCGAAGCGCCTCAACGAGTTACTAAGTATACCATGGTATAGGTGGTTTTTAGTTTGTGACGTAATTATGGCAACTATTGGTGAGAAATGTGTTTTTGCTCTGTAAATGACCGTTAACTACCTTCATCCTAATAGTAATTTTATTTGGCCAGAATCTTACTTTTTATTTTCTTTGGGCATACCTTGCAGAAATTATCAACCTAACTCATGTTGTAGTCTATACCAAAGTTAAGTAGAATTTAGTTGTCGTCAAAAAAATACTGTGAGGCGGAGATCGGGAGAGGGGGTTTTAGTAAAGAAGGAGTGAATTGAGTTTTTATGTTATTTATTGCAAGACATCACTTGCTACGTTGCCGTTGTGACAAAAATTGAATAGAATTGTTACATCGGTATTTAAGTTGTTAAAAAACATTTAAGATACTCATTTACATTGTTTCTTACAGGAACTATACTACTTTTTTTTCTCGAAGTCGATTTTCTCGATACAGCACTTTACAAATTTACATTTAACATTAAATAACATTCTTCAAATCTAGTACATATTTTGAAAAAAATTACTGAAATAAAAGTTTTGCGTTGATTTTCTGTGCTTTTATTTTTGTCATAGATATAATAAAAGTGAAGAATATTTGCAAAACAACGTAAAGAGTACTACGTCTCCTTTTTACTATTGGTAAAGGGAAAGGTATTTTAGCACGCTAATAATTCATGCATGAAGCTACCTCTCACCCGTGATAAACAAAATATATTTTCTTATGCGTTTTACACATTGCATGCCATAAACAGTGGCGTATTTATTTATTTTCTCTTACTTAAATTCAAACAAGAAAATATATTCATCAATAAATAAAAGTCTATTTGACCATATGACCTGCCCCAAGGTTACTAAATAGCTGAAATTAAAAACATTTCTGAACTTTTTACTGAAAGCTGTAAGAGTGTCAGATTAAGACGTTACTGTAGGTAATCGATAACGGAAAATGCAAATCATTCGAGCTGAAAAGCATTGTGTATACAAGTCTACATTTACATCGCACACATTGAAATATATGATTTATAACATTATTCTTACGATTCTTGCTCCTGTTATTACTCCTACTCCCACTTCGAAAATGATCCAAATCCTCAATGATCTTACATTCTAACTTTCTAGTTTTTGATTATTGTCAATTTTCTACAATTCTTTTCGATGAACCCTTCTAAAGCAGTTCTTTCCCGAATATCCAAACGGAGGATTATTTTACTTCCGGAAAGTGGCTAAAGCGTTCTCTGATTTAGAAGCCGCCAATAAATTAAACTATAATAAAGCTCTAGTTCAAAATTATAACACGGTAGGTTCTCCATTCCTTCTATAGTTATTACACTGCAGGAACCGAATTGGTGGATATCAGCTATGTCTGCTGGTGTCTGTTGGACATCTGTGCCTACATAATTTTGTTTCCACATACACCTAGTACTGCAAAGGCTGCTTCTTTATTACAGATCTAGCTATATTACCGAGACCAGTCTAGAGAATTATCAGATTTTCTAAACTGTAACATTACCGATTGATTCTACGGTACAAACAAGACACCTGCAACACAGCATGAATCTGAACTTCATCAAATCATGAAATATACTTATAAGAATGCAAGAATTGCTAATTTAATTCTCGATTGAATCGAATATTTTATTATTAATTCTTCTATGGTTACATATATATGTAGTGTCGTGAAAATTCTACATTTAACCCCCTCTCTCCCAATACCATCTTTAAAACGTCAAATGATAATCGCTCCTTTATTTACGTGTTGGTGAATGTGAAGGATTAAAATGGAAATTTTTGACGATATTACATTTAAATATCCTTCTTGAGAAATCAATCGACGTGTTTTTGCAAAAATTGATATTTTGTAGTTTACATAGGAGATATTTAAGTAGGAAGTTTTCAAATGAACACACTGTATAAAGTATTGCCAAATGACATGAATGTTCTTGGTTTCTCTGTATAAAAGGTGGGGTTTAAATAAAGGGAGTTAACCCTGTTTTATAGGTTTTTTTGTGTAGAATATTTGGTACGACATATGAACTTTGTAGAATACCAAAAATTATAATCTTTCTGTCTAGTCTAATAAATTATTATTATTATTTTCCCACTGCGACATGTGTAGGTTCATGTTGGATCCTACTACTTTTATTTGAAAAATAATAACAAAATAAAATAAGAATTTTTATTCGGATATATTTCTGACAGCACCCTCAGATGAAAAGTTAAAAGTAAATACATTTGCCGAAATGTTGGCGTAAGTCTGCTACGTGGTACTCACAATGGTGAAATATTAATGTTTTTATTGAAGTGGCCCTTTTTACGTGTAGGTGTTATTTTTGTAGTAATTCTTTCGCCTTAGTAGTTGGAAATATCAATACTTTCAGTAATTATCATAATTCTTAGATTTTATTCACCTAAATCACATTCCGGAACTTAATTACTGAGCTATATTTTTTGATATAGATTCTGATATATTTCCATGCTTAGGAAGCGGAAAAAACCAGCTGCTTCTGATCGTACGTGCTTGTAAAACTTAAAAAGATTTGCTGAAGTTGCATAAGTCACTACCTTCTAAATGATAAGTATAATCTGATACAGTACCCAAGAATAGATTCACTGCACCTAGTTACCTAGGCCAGCTAGTCGACCAGAGTACCGCAAACCGCCGCCATATTGAGGCAAACCAAGCACAAAATTGTTCATTATTTGTTCTGTATTGAATTTAATCAAATCCATGTTTACGTTAAAAGGTTTTTCTTATTCTGAAAGATCAAACCTCTAATATGTCAAACACGTAAAACGTGGTTTTAATTTGTCCATTATTAAAAATCACCCTTCTCTATCCCAATATGGCGACGGTTTGCGTTACTCTGATCGACCAGCTGGCCTAGGTGACTAGATGCAGTGACTCTACCCAAGAACTGTCAACAGTGCCATCTACAAAAATGATGTAAAGTTTTTTAATTATCTCAAAACCTACTCAGAACACAGTAAATAATTTAGTGTAAAATTCTAGACTAGACTACTCTAGAAAATACGTGTTTAGGTCCAATACATTTAGTAGAGTAAAATATCTCGCTTTATGTATATTATTAATGTGTCTTTATCACCACTCCTCCTTTCTAATCGTTCGGAGTAAGATTTTACTCTTGGCTTTTGAATCTTTCACTCTACATGGGAAAATAATTGCGTCTATTTAGAGTGGATTGTTATAAAACTTTTATATAGTTTGTTTTCTACTTAGATTGAAATTTTAGGAGGTATATTCTTTTTAGAAACCTGAAGAAAATTAATTACATTTATTGATTTCAGCAATATGTCGAATGCAAAATGCATCCTATCCTTTTTCAAGTTATCTCAAACTACAATGAACAACGAACAATATTAACAAGATAAATACGATAGAATTTAAAATTTTAAAAAAATTATTTACAGTAACATATGACATGAACATATTTGAAGTGTTACAAGCTTCCTCTTACTCATCATAGTAACAGTAATTAGTTATAAAACATGTATTAAAAAAACGTAAAATTGTTTTAAGTTATATTAATAAAAATAATTAAAACAAAAAAGTTTTACAGGCAATAAAACAACGTAAACATATTTGCAACAAGTGTGTTATTACTATTGAAGCTTTGCATTTTAAAAGTTACTAAAATTGGCATGAGTTTTGAAATTTTACAAATCTTTAAATAACATGACATATTAGGTACATTGTACAATTTAAAACTTATTGAGCAATTTGGCAAAATCGCAGAATTTTAATACTGATATGGAAAATCTACCTGAGATCTATTTTTACCTTTTACATCTAGATAACACTTAGGGCCTGTTGCATAAACAAAGTGCTCTAACAATTGTTAACGGTTTGATCCTTTATTGTGTAGCATTTAGTTAATACATTATTTCCACTCTACATATTATGTTTTAGATAATTGATAATACTTCACCTAAAAGGGAAATATACTATTTATCTACGACCACTATAGAAAGTTACACATTACGCACAATCTAGTAACCGTAAAAATGTCTCATTGCTCACAATCTCTAAACTGAACGGTAATGACCGTGGGAAATGATTTCCCACGATCAGTAGTTCTATTAAAACGCCATAGATGACAGCACATGCAATATTATAATATTGTTAATTATTTGAAATATAAAAGTTATAAATTTTAATTAAAGGTAAATTTATTTTGTTTAATTAATGTTTTACATTAAATTATATTTTGAATGCAAATCCATCTAGAAAAATTATACCCCGGACCGTCTGCTTGCTAAGCCAGACCTGATACCGTTCACCTATCTAGACAACCTAACATAATTTAGTTTTATTACTATATAAAGTTATTACGAAATTGTTATTAACGTAAAATTGATTAATTTTTATATTATTATATAATTGCTACTATAATATTATTCATTATTATTACTAAATTACAATAAAAGCTATGGGAGCTTTTATAATTTGCTACATCGTTCACAAGTGCAAGCGGGGTGGGTACACTTAAAGCTACCTTCCTTGTCATTACAATACCTGCAATGCTAGAATATGTTTATATTTTGCGGTAAAGGGGTTAATAACCTTGACACTTGATTGTGATTGTTTATAAAAATTACTCTTTGAAAACGAGTACATACGTATGATTGTTTAGCTGTAAGTACTAAATAGTAGATTGACCGAAATTATACAGATTGTAATCGTATTAGACTTCGTCTCATGCCGCAACTTCTTCACACTCACGAGAAATTGGCAGTTTTCTGCACTTGTAACACAATACACTATTATTTGTATTTCATCATACGTAAACGATATTCATGACCTGGAACGGTTATCCACTTATATTTATTTTACACTGTAAATCACTGTAAAATAAAGATATTAGGTACAGTATTTCAAAAACATAAGATATTCGATTTTACTATCATTTATTACTTTCAATGTCTATGCCAATCGGTAATGATATTCAAACCACTCTATACACATCGAATACCGACATCGAAACACAATGGCATGTTAAAATGTATCTGTCAATATCTTAAAAGATCTTTATTGTAACACAAAGTAGAAAATATTGATTTATAAAAAATAATAAAAGAAAATGCATTGCAATGACTTTTTAAAATTCATAGAAAATGCAGATGCACTATACAATGTATCATAAATCATGTAACAACAATAAGGTGCATTCTGCACTCTAATATAATGCATTGAAAACATAAATTTGATTTTTCAACTTTTCTTTCAGTTGTCTTCGCTCCTTCTACAAATAATAGACCTGATACCGGAAGCAGTATGCAGTATAAATCATTCTTTGCGATTTTCCCAGTTTTGCTGTCCTTAAGTTACATTCTACGGTGAAGAATAACTTGTTAAAAAATAATATCGATAATCTAAGTCAATCTTTGCCCGTTAATCACTTCCACGAATTATGTGTGATATTTAACTATAAAATACTATATTTTAATGTACACAATGATGGCGTAAATAATACTAAACGTATTTTGTTGCAATATTTAGTTATAAAAAAATAAAATATTATGTTGTATATAAATAATATGTAAATAAATTTTAAGACAGTATTATTAATTTAGATATTTACTAGTTAAGATTCGCACTAGAAGTTAATTGTTGTGAATGCTTAATTTTGTAATATCTTAATTTTTGTTAATAATACTACCTAATGTATAAATAAAAAATTGTGTTAAATACTAACTATGTGAAAAATCAAAAGGTATTTTAGATTATTATAATTATGAATTAAATAGGAATTTTACAGATTAAATTATTTTTACGAATGCATATTTGTACTGGGCAGGCTCGTAGCCAGAAGTTTTTTGTGGACTAACTTATTAAATCAAATATAATTATTTCAAAAAAATTCTTTTATACAATAAAATCAACTTTAATGTGAGAAACTTTAAAGTCGCATATATGCTTCTGGGGGGGGGGGGTTCAGCCCCAGGCGCCATTTTTAAAAAAATAATATTTTTAAAAATATTAAAATAAAATAATAATGGCAAAAAATATTATAGTACTCATTTTGACTAATTCGATAGTTGAAAATACTTTTTGATATTCCACATAATGGCAAAAACTTGAAAGTACTCTTTAAAGCTTCTAGACCGCAGCTTTCATACTTATAACGCTCAAATTAATAAGCGATATAACTTCATGTCATTTATTTTATTGTGTTCATACCATAAAATCAGGCTATAAAGCACGACATTAGAAAGATCGTACAAACTTGCTTTTAATGTAAAACGAAGATACATACATAAAACATAGTAGAAATAAAAAAAGGTTAAAAATGTATTTATTCCAATAAAATTATTAACTATAAGATTGTTTTACAACATTTATGCTTACTTTTTATGCGGTCAAACTCTATAAGGGTACATTCTTATTTTGCTTATTTAGAAAATTAATTTGATACTAACAATTCATTTAGAATACACAGAATGTTCCAAGAAATATGCAAATAGCAGAATTCAGTATCAAATCAATTAATAGCTTATCTGGAATTAATTTAAAAGTTTTAATGAGATTTTAAATAGAGAAAATGGTGGCCTATCAACTAACCTTTAGCCCGTTCTGACCATTTTGGGTTCATAATTATGCAATTTAACAAATGATATTGTTTTTATTTAATTATGTTTAATTAATTAATAATAAAACAAAGAATATATTTTAATTAATTAATAATTATATATCTGCGAAATTTTAATATTCAAAGTGACTACCAAATTATGTAAGATCTTTCAAAACAATACCTGCCACTTACCTACTGCCATACAAGACCAATACATAAGCTACACGATTTCGTAAATTTAGGAAAAACGACTCTTCGTAGCTACAATTCTAAGCAATCTGTTTGTTGGAACACTCTGTATATAAGTCTTTGTAATGTTAACAGTTTTATTATACACTAATTCTCATCTACTTATTAATATTTAGCAAAAATTTTATCTTAATGTGAAGTCTCAATAAATTTATTCTTACGTTTATACCCTAGAATCATTTATAAAAAGGTTTTTTAAAAAAGGAATTGAGTACCTGTGACTGTCAAAAGGAATGAATGACTATTTGGTATAGTCGGACAGGTCTGCTGAAAGTTTTCCAGTTTTTATGAATGAACGATAAAAAATATTTCCATTTTGTAAATATTAATTATTAATTTGTATGTAAATAGAATTGTAAAGTCAAAACAAATTAGGGAAAACTTTTAAAAGGAAATTTATAAATATAAATGGTTTATATTGCCAAATGATTTATTTTTAATTATTAGCTGTAAAGTTTGTTTTATGAATTGTTAAATGAAATTATTTAAATAAAATTGAAGATAGAAGTGTTTGGCAGGAATAATATATTTTGTTACCTACTCATAAGTAAATCCATATTTTAAATGTATCTATGTAAAGTTAAAAATAAATTATTTTATACTGCACCTTTGATTATTAAAAGAATCGTCAAAATGATAGCTATGTGCTATTCTTTAGTTGCCAACTGCAGAAGCAATTGGTAGTAAGTAATTTTATACAAGCACATTATTCGCCAATATGATGAAACGTTCCAGGCCGGTCTGACCTACTCGTTGATTATAACGCAAAGTCCCCTTCCGTCGTTCTATACCCACATTCCTAACTATTCTATTATTATAATGTACAGATACAAGAATACCTCATCGCAGCCTAACCTCATGACAGCTAGAAATGATATAAATCGACAAACGTAATGAAGGTGAGTGTTTTGCTTTTCTGTAGTTTGTATTATTGCCAAAAAATATTGAATAAAAAAGTGAATACAATATTTTCTTGAAGTAGTACAAAATAGTATGTTAAAACGATAACTTCTTAGTAACGCTATATCATTGCTTGCACTAGTAAGAAGGTAATGAATATAGTAAGATTGGAGATAGCTACCTCAAATTAGTGATTTTTACTGGTGTTTCATGATGCAATTTGTTTTGGTGTTTCTGAAAATAACTAGTTCATGCCAAAAAATCGGTGGAGAAACATCATCAAAAAATATAAAAGAAGTTATCAAAATGTGTACATTGGCTCTTACTTCTAGTGATCAAGTAACTGATTTTTAGCCTTACATAGTAACACAAAAAAAATATAACAGCTTGTCAAAAATGCATAGAAATAATTTTCAATACCCTAAGTAATTTATTACTTAACTGAAACTTAACTCTTAACTGAAAAAACATTTATATACAATAAAAATTATTCAATCAACATATGAATAAAAAAACATACATAATCTTTACAATGTTCACAAAAAGAATTCATAGTAGGTATTCGGACACTTGAGCTGACCCCCCTCTCCTTTTATGCAAATGACCCGCGATCTAATTAATATTCAAATAAGGCGTGGTCTAATTAAATGCGCGAATTAAATAAATTGATCTAATTAAATTAAATTCAATTAATTCACGGTATCATTTACATATCTCATCTCTCATTTACATATATCATTTCTCATATGCATGCGCGAATTAAATTAGGTGATCTAATTAAATTAAATTAAATTAATTCACGGTATCATTTGCATATCTCATCTCTCATTTACATAACTCATCTCTCATTTGTACATCTCACCTCTCTCATTTCTCATATGCATGCTCGAATTAAATTAATTCACGGTATCGTTTGCATATCTAATCTCTCATTTGCATAACTCATATCTCACATGCATTCACGAATTAAATTAATTCACGCTTTCATTTGCATATCTCATCTCTCATTTACATTTATTATCTCTCATATGGATGCTCGAATTAAATTAATTCACGGTATCAGTAGCATATCTCATCTCTCATTTACATTTATCATTTCTCATATGCATGCGCGAATTAAATTAATTCACGGTATCGTTTGCATATCTCATCTCTCATTTACATTTACCATTTCTCATATGCATGCTCTAATTAAATTAAATTAAGTTAAATCTCTTATTTACATAACTCATATCTCATTTGTACAACTCATTTTATATATCATATGCATCTGTCATCTCTCTCATAAATTTATTTTAAAATAAATCTTATGTTATCATTCCTAATTAATATTTAAATATAGGTCTATACGTAATTAACATGTAGAAACATCTAGGGTAATAATACGAGAAAGATTTATTTTCAAGCATAGAATGTACCTCTAAAGGTTGCTACCAATCACCAGTCGGATTATCTCTGTTTCATTTTGACCTGTTTAAATATACGTCATAAACATTTAAAATACGGTTTACAAGTAAAGCAAATTCTATTTGAAAAAAAAAACAATTACGGTCGTTCGTTATGATTTCTTAAAAATTTATTTAAATGAAACTTTTAAGAATATAGAATACTGTACAGCATTATTTTTAAAATTCAAAAACATTCTCTGTAGCTAAAACTGTTTAAGAAGTTACTTTCAAACTAAATGTTTTTGCATGAAAATACGTACAAACTAATTAGTCACGTTGTTTTTCCAACATTCTTTAAAACTAGTTAGTCACAAAGAAACTTCAAGGAATCTCAGTCACTTGTTTTGTCAATGTAGATAGATTTGATGTACGCTTCATTAACTTTTTAACCAAGAAACATGTTTATTATTGTTTAGTTAAGACAAAGTGTTTATATAATAACAGCTTTCAAAAGAGTCATTCCTTTAAAATAATAATAATGTTCATGACGTACTAATTACTTTATTCTTTAAGTTTTATTTAAATAAATTTTAGGATTCAAAAGAATTTTCCTATTATTATTAATGTACATAGACCGTAGCTACATCGAAGTCGCATGAGTTGTTACCGGTTCTTTAACAAGCGTATGCTATAATTCTCTAATTTTCTAGTTTCTAGACGTAATGTAGTTTTGAACAGATTTTAACCTTTTTCGTTATATCTACTACCCTTGTTATTTCTACATAGGTGTTCTTATTGTTTATGCAACATATAGACATTCGTCGCCATATTTAAACGTTATTTTACAATATATCATACATTTTCAATAGCTTCGAAATACGCAGATATGTAATAATATACTATATACTCTTGTAGGATATTCAACGTATCTATAGTAAACTCGTATGATTAATAATAATCTGTAACCATTTTCGATACCTTCGAAATATAAGTCTATAACATATGTTTGTAATACGTCTTTATAACTTTGCAACACAGGGTAGTTACCTCTTGCAATATTTACAGTTATGAGAACCCTGAAGACTTAACCTGGAGAAATAAATCAGATAAATATTTTACTTTTATTGAAACGATAACTTTGCATACTAATATATGAAAATAATATAATGTATATCGCCTGATTAATAAAATTGAAATTATTCTTATTCTTTTACAATGAAATGTGTTTTGAAAAACACGATGAAGCGTTATGTATATTAATGCAGGAGTTCTGTTAAAGGCATTCGTTATTTAGAGATTCGCTTATTAGTACACTATCTATTTAGCTGATTCAATAAAAATTTCGTTATTTTTAAAAATTCCTAACAAGGGTTCAAGGTTCTTTATCTGTTTTAGAATATTCAAAGACAATATATGTATAAATTATTGTGAGACTCCTGATCTATATAAAACGCCATATATAAAATTAGAGATAAAAATTTATCCTGTGTATTGGTGAAAACTCAAATATTCACGGAAATATAACAATCGGTACATATGACGATACTAATCAGTCTGACGCGGAATATATATTTTATATTATACAAACGGAGAGAAAAGAATAGGTACAATCGGTTATACCAGGCTCACCATGATTATTATAAACATCTTAACTTATAGGATTTAATCAAACTAGAAAAATATCGATATATATCCTGCGTTGAGAAAATAATTATACTATACAAGCATCCAGTATGTAAAGTAAAAGTCATTAGACTCAACTATGATCTACTGAAGCTCATCAACGATCATCTTTTATCCCGATGATGTTATAGGGTGACATTATGAAGTTGTACTAATATATGAAAATAATATACTGCCTGATAAATAAAATTATTCTTTTACAATGAAGAGTGTTTTGGGGAAAACCTTAATGTAGCTGCTGAGCTCTGCTAGCGAGCTTCACTTATAAGTTCACACCACTGATTCTGATAACTGAACTGATTCAATAAAAATTTCGTTATTTTTAAAAATTCCTAACAAGGGTTCAAGGTTCTTTATCTGTTTTAGGATATTCAAAGACAATATATGTATAAATTATCGTGAGACTCCTGCTCTATATAAAACGCCATATATAAAATTAAAGATAAAAATTTATCCTGTGTATTGGTGAAAACTCAAATATTCACGGAAATATAACAACCGGTACATATGACGATACTAGTCAGACTGACGCGGAATATATATTTTATATTATACAAACGGAGAGAGAAGAATAGGTACAATCGATTTATGTTCATACCAGGCTCACCATGATTATTATAAACATCTTAACAGAATAAAAAAAGGGCGATATGAATATAACTTATAGGATTTAATCAAACTAGAAAAATATCGATATATATCCTGCGTTGAGAAAATAATTATACTATACAAGCATCCAGTATGTAAAGTAAAAGGTATTAGACTCAACTATGATGTACTGAAACTCATCAACGATCATCTTTTATCCCGATGACGTTATAGGGTGACATTATGAAGTCATACTAATATATGAAAATAATATACTGCCTGATAAATAAAATTATTCTTTTACAGTGAAGAGTGTTTTGGGGAAAACCTTAATGTAGCTGCTGAGCTCTGCTAGCGAGCTTCACTTATAAGTTCACACCACTTAGCTGATACAATAAAAATTTCGTTATTTAAAAATTCCTAACATGGATAGCTTTATCTGTTTTAGAATATTCAAAGGCAGTATATGACAATAAATTATCGTGAGACTTCTAATCTATACAAAACGCCTTATATAAAATTAGAGATAAAAAATTAATCCTATGATATCTGGTGAAAATGCAAATATTCAACAATTCTAACCCAAATTTTCTACTTTTCTAGACGTAATGTAATTTTGAACAGATTTTTAACCTTTTTCGTTATATCTACTGCCCTTGTAAACGATTTCTACATATGCCTTCTTACTGTGTATAATTTTACCCCATGTAGATATTCGTCGTATCTATAGTAAACTCATATTTTAACGTTATTTTACAATATATCAACCATTTTCAATGGTTTCGAAATACGCAGATATGTAATAATATACTATATACTCTTGTAGGATATTCATCGTTGCGTATAGTAAACTCGTATGATTAATATTAATTTGTAATTATTTTTAACACCTTCGAAATATATATCTATAACATGTGTCATATGTTTTGTAATACGTCTTTATAACTTTGAAATACAGGGTAGTTACCTCTTACAATATCTATAGTTATGAGAACCTTGAAGACTTAACCTGGAGAAATAAAACAGATAAATATTTTACTTTTTATTGAAACTAGTTAACTTATATTCTAACATACAAATATACAACAACAAAATAGAAAAGTATACTTGAGGGTAACATTTTGTATAACCATTATCTTTTATTCTATAATACCTTCTTCTTTAAGCTCAGAAATAATTGAAATAATCTCATCCTCGTTTTCTAAACTACTGCTACCCCTCTGTTTTAAGGTATACAGTAGACGAAGCCTGTCGACAACTTGATTCCAATACGGCGTTTTGTTTTTGGAATTTGAAATTGGTAGCTTGAGGTTAGAGCCTACGAATACATTTTTAGGACAGAACGTAGGGAGCAGAGTAAGTACAAAACAACATACTTTCATACAAGAACGTTTATTGATACGAGTAGTTTCGACGTTACTTAAAACATAATACATTACTTATATATAATATCTATTAAAATAGTACATTTCGTATACACTAATAATGGTACTACATACCCGACTATAAAGTAAACATGGTAAGTATAACAGCAGTTTAAAAGAATACATAGTAAATATAACTATATCTAATTATTTTGTACGGATATAAAAAGCCTCGGATCGACCGATGTTACGGGCCTCATGTAGTAATAATATCTGTATATAGTTTTCAAAATAATTTTTTCTTTATATAGTTTAATAATGTTTGTATATTCTTCACCATGTATTTATATTAATCGTATGTAATAGATGTAATAGTTTAAACAATACCTATATATAGTTTTCAAATTGTTATATCTTTTACACGTTTCACTGTGTTATCAATTATTTTGTAATGTTATAACATGTATTATATTATTCGTAAATAATAGATGTAATATGATTTATTTCTTGTCTTTTTATTTCTGTAATTTAAGGTAAAAAAAATAAAAAACAAATATTTTTTACAAGTACTTTTATTGAAGGAAGAAAATACATTTCATATTGGTATACAATACTAAATTATATCTAAAATAATACATAAGTAAATATACTAATAATAATACTATAAAGGAGCTAGTGAATGAGTAGATCTTCCTTCTTTATCCAGGACTTTTCATTGAAGCAGAGCCATCTCTGTTAATAACTGCAGTTACTCAAATTATTAGCAGTGTACGACTGATCTATTAAATAGAATGTAAAGTAATATATCCTACGACTATTGTGAGGTTCTTTGAGTAATTAACAAATTTTACAGGTCTACGAGCGGTGATCTATCAAAATTTTTTGATCTAGAATCTGCTTTAGCGTTATAAGGTTAGTGATATCGCGTGATTGTCTTTTATTCTATAATATTTCTCTGTTTAAGTTTAGAAATAATCGAAATTATTTCTGTTTCGTGACTGCTCATACCCTCTTTCTTTTCGGCGTACAGCAGACGAAGTCGATCCACTAGTTGATCAGGTGTGCTCTGACGCATCCAAGCAGGCTTCATTTTGTTTAACTTTTTAAATCTGGGAAGACTAAAATCTGTTATTCTGTATAAATTAGGTTTAATAATCTTCTCATATTTCCAATGTTTAACACCTATTAATTTACCGCTAGGTCTATACTCCTTTCTATGTGCATTGGTAAGACCAATGATTTTTGTATAATTCTCTATATCCTCTTCCGTAGGAATAGAGTCTAAATGTTTAAGTGTTAGTAAATCAAATAGTCCCGGGGTTCCCTTGAAAAGTTTGTTTTTAATTAGAATATCATTTCCTTGCATTCCTACCGAAGCTGAAGCAAATCTCAATTTGTCATTATCCTTATGTAGACCATATCTCGTTCTATCTATATTTCTTCCTATCAACGTATCGTGATATTCATAAATATCATGATATTCGTCTGACCCGTGGTTATATTCTTCTTCTTCATACTCCGATGATGTCAACGTTGCGGATGTAACGGGAGATGATTGTTCAATCTTCGACGAGAGAGTAACGGTCCCTGGTCGAGGTATATATGGAATATCCTGAGGTTCTACTTTATCATCGTGAAAGTAGGCTAATTTCTTATGTATAGAATTACGGGCGTTTAGTATTTTATTATTATTTTCTCCTTTATTGACTTATGTAGTTGTCGTTGCGGTTTCATGAACGATGCTGTCACTGTGTCGACGTTTCAGATCCACGTCTTTAAATATTACATTATTGCTAGGTGAAGTCTTATTATCATCATCTAGGGTACTATGAACCATTTTCAAATGATTTCTGTAGTTATCGAGACGTGTAAAATACTTTAAACAAATAGAACACTGAACTTTATAACTCTTGTGTATCTTCAAATGACGTGCAAACCCGGAGCGTCGAATGCTCAGACTGCATACATCACACAAGTGTCGTTCCATCTTGACTAATGATTGAACATGAACTCAGATTTATATATCACGTTCCGTTTAACTTAATTAACCCTGGCTAGTCACCCTTCACCCTTAACCCTTAACCTTTCACCCTTAACCCTTCACCCTTCTCCATTAACCCTTAACCCTTAACCCTTCATGCTTCAACCTTAACCCTTAACCTTAACCTTAACCCTTCGGTCAGGGATCGTTAATCTCTCGCACTAACCCTATATTAGGGTATGAACCTCTAGAGACCGAATACAGGCGTATATATTCTGTATATTACCTCTTAGTTAACATAGTATTTTATAAAATAATTAGATATAGTTATATTTACTATCTATTCTTTTAAACTGCTGTTATACTTACCATGTTTACTTTATAGTCGGGTATGTAGTACCATTATTAGTGTATACGAAATGTACTATTTTAATAGATATTATATATAAGTTATGTATTATGTTTTAAGTAACGTCGAAACTACTCGTATCAATAAACGTTCTTGTATGAAAGTATGTTGTTTTGTACTTACTCTGCTCCCTACGTTCTGTCCTAAAAATGTATTCGTAGGCTCTAACCTCAAGCTACCAATTTCAAATTCCAAAAACAAAACGCCTTATTGGAATCAAGTTGTCGACAGGCTTCGTCTACTGTATACCTTAAAACAGACGGGTAGCAGTAGTTTAGAAAACGAGGATGAGATTATTTCAATTATTTCTGAGCTTAAAGAAGAAGGTATTATAGAATAAAAGATAAAGGTTATACAAAATATTACCCTCAAGTATACTTTTCTATTTTGTTGTTGTATATTTGTATGTTAGAATATAAGTTGTTTAGTTTCAAATATGTATGTTAGAATATAAGTTAACTAGTTTCAATAAAAAGTAAAATATTTATCTGTTTTATTTCTCCAGGTTAAGTCTTCAAGGTTCTCATAACTGTAGATATTGTAAGAGGAAATCACGCAGAGTTATTCAAAGTTATAAAGACGTATTACAAAACATATGACACATGTTATAGATATATATTTCGAAGGTGCTGAAAATAATTACAAATTAATATTAATCATACGAGTTTACTATATTCAACGATGAATATCCTACAAAAGTAT
Organism: Agrypnus murinus; assembly: GCA_929113105.1. Taxonomy (NCBI): domain Eukaryota; kingdom Metazoa; phylum Arthropoda; class Insecta; order Coleoptera; family Elateridae; genus Agrypnus; species Agrypnus murinus. Next base: position 158,702,538 of record OV816025.1, read on the forward strand.
ATAGTATATTATTACATATCTGCGTATTTCAAAACCATTGATAATGGTTGATATATTGTAAAATAACGTTAAAATATGAGTTTACTATAGATACGACGAATATCTACATGGGGTAAAATTATACACAGTAAGAAGGCATATGTAGAAATCGTTTACAAGGGTAGTAGATATAACGAAAAAGGTTAAAAATCTGTTCAAAATTACATTACGTCTAGAAAAGTAGAAAATTTGGGTTAGAATTGTTGAATATTTGCATTTTCACCATATATCATAGGATTAATTTTTTATCTCTAATTTTGTACAAGGCGTTTTGTATAGATCAGAAGTCTCACGATAATTTATTGTCATATACTGCCTTTGAATATTCTAAAACAGATAAAGCTATCCATGTTAGGAATTTTTAAATAACGAAATTTTTATTGAATCAGCTAAGTGGTGTGAACTTATAAGTGAAGCTCTCTAGCAGAGCTCAGCAGCTACATTAAGGTTTTTCCCAAAACACTCTCCACTGTAAAAGAATAATTTTATTTATCACGCAGTATATTATTTTCATATATTAGTATGTACAGTACATCATAGTTGAGTCTAATGCCTTTTACTTTACATACTGGATGCTTGTATAGTATAATTATTTTCTCAACGCAGGATATATATCGATATGTTTCTAGTTTGATTAAATCCTATAAGTTACATTCATATCGCCCTTTTTTATTCTGTTAAGATGTTTATAATAATCATGGTGAGCCTGGTATGAACATAAACCGATTGTACCTATTCTTCTCTCTCCGTTTGTATAATATAAAATATATATTCCGTGTCAGACTGATTAGTATCGTCATATGTACCGGTTGTTATATTTCCATGAATATTTGAGTTTTCACCAATACACAAGATAAATTTTTATCTCTAATTTTATATATGGCGTTTTATATAGATCAGGAGTCGCACGATAATTTATTGTCATATACTGTCTTTAAATATTCTAAAACAGATATAAAGTGAATCTCTAAATAATGAATGCGTTAACAGTACTCCTGCATTAATATACATTACGTTTCATCGTGTTTTTCAAAACAAATTTCCTTGTAAAAGAATAAGAATAATTTCAATTTTATTTATCAGGCGATATACATTATATTATTTTCATATATTAGTATGCAAAGTTATCGTTTCAATAAAAGTAAAATATTTATCTGATTTATTTCTCCAGGTTAAGTCTTCAGGGTTCTCATAACTGCCAATAATAATATTGCAAGAGGTAACTACCCTGTGTTTCAAAGTTATAAAGACGTATTACAAACATAGCTTATAGACTAATATTTCGAAGGTATCAAAAATGGTTACAAATTATTATTATTCATACGAGTTTACTATAGTTGAATATCCTACAAGAGTATATAGTATATTATTACATATCTGCGTATTTCGAAGCTATTGAAATTGTATGATATTATATTGTAAAATAACGTTTAAATATGGCGACGAACTTACTTCTTTTAAAACTGACGACACCTCATCATACAAAACATACTGTATTTATGTATTCCCTTTCTCTGCTGATATGTTTTCTACATTGTGTTTTTAAATATTATACCCCAGTTCTCTCAAGAATGCATAAAATTTTCGAAATATCTGTTTATTATTTTACTTAGCACATATAAAATTAGCAAAATGAATTTCTATTTTAACCTGTTAACTTTTATGTACTTTATTCAACTTGACCCTAATTATGAATAAAGGATAAATATGTTATCAAGCTGTTCAAAATTCAAATGTCTAGAAAAAATGGGTAGCTCTTACTGAATATACAACGAATACGTTTTAGGTATGTATTGAGATACATAACATTTCTCTCATATATGAATTTGTATACAACGATCTAGATCTTGCTACCGTATATGTTTAACATAAAAATAAATGAAAACTATAAACTTTTTTTATCGTTTTTTATTTATAAAATTTTAATAATAATAATATTAAATGTTTGCATTGTACGACATATTGATAGGGTAGGTGAAATGCAGGCATTTAGCAGGCCCGTGTTTCTAGCTGTCGATCCATAGGCTAGAAGAAGAATCAGAAAAAGTATTAGGCAGTGTTCACTGAATAGACTACCTGTTACATTTCATACCTTATTCATTTCGATAAACATACAGTCAGCATACGGTTGATATCTTTCTGTCTTTACTTTACCTAGGTAAACCAATCCTAGAGACAGAGTTTTATTCGCTATCTTCTGGTTGAGATCGACCACTTTCAAATTAGTATTAATTATACGAGTTTACTATAGATACGACGAATATCCTACAAAAGTATATTATATAGTATATTATTACATATCTTCATATTTCGGAGTTGCTGAAATGTATGATATATTGTAAAATAACGTTTAAATAAGAGTTTACTTTAGATGCTACGAATATCTATATGGTGTATAAATAATAAGAACGTATATGTAGAAATCGCTTACAAGGGTAGTAGATATAACGAAAAGGGTTAAAATATGTTCAAAATTACATTACGTCTAGAAACCTAGAAAATTAGATAATTGTAGCATACGCATGTTAAATGTACCTATTCTTTCACCTCGTCTGTAGTAGATATAATGAAAAAGGATAAAAATCTGTAGTATAGGGTTTATGCTTATACTCAGGCTCGCAATCATATGTAGCGTATCGATGCTTACATAGTATAATTATTTTCTCAACGTAGGATATATCGATATTTTTCTAGTTTGATTAAATCCTATAAGTTATATTCATTTCACCATTTTTATTCTGTTAAGACATTTATAATAATCATAGGGAGCCTGGTATGGGCATAAACCGATTGCACCTATTCTTTCACCTCGTCAGTAGTTAGACTCGAACTTTATGATTTCATATATGAAGAATACGTTTAGTGATGAATACTCTGTGTTCTAGAATACTTGTATAGGGGCTAGGAAGCTTGATTTGAATACTACAATCTTGATCACGTGGTTGGAGTGTACTGATATCTCGATTGTGTGCATATAAGTATAATGAGTACCCGTTATCGTATATTCAAATTAGTTGAATATATGTAGTACAACTTTATAGATTCTAGAAAGTTCTTATCAATATTAGAACAATGAATGTAGACTGATGTGTGTGTTATATAATACCGATTCTCGCATATACGAACTCAGGAGCTAGCTGCTGACTCTGCATGACATTAGATGATTATGATAATGATAGATGATCGTGATAAAGAATGTTGTTATTTATAGCAGTGACTTTATTACAATTCTTACTAGAATATAATTGTATGATATCATATCATGATATGTACCTACAATTCGATTACCTACAATTTGACTACCTAAATTAGACCTTAGTCTAAGAATAATCATGTGTTTTATCGTTATCTTATGATATCAGGAATGCATTACTTTTATTAATCTTTAGTTTAGCGTAGATATAAATCTCTTTGTAGGGGAAGAATGTTTATTTTTTAATCGTTTTGGTTCATATAGCCCTGAATATTAGAATATTTAAAGAAACAATCTTTTGAAAACTGCGGTTTTTAAAATTCATTTATTATATTTAAGATGAATAATACAACTGTAATTATTTGTTAGAAAATCTAAGGCTTAAAATTCCTTTGAACTTAGTAATAACAGAATGATAATTGTTTTGAAAACTTAATGACTCGTAACGAGAAAATTCAAAATTCTATATGATAATTATCAATTATGTTGCTCGGATGTATTTTAAATGTTAACCGTATGACGTTTACATTTCTAATTAAGTATAATTTCATTTAAGAACGAAGAAATTTAAGAACAGTTGAAAAGCGTAAAATTTAAAACGGTATAAGCTTTTTGACTTTAAAATGGTACTAAACAATATTCCTTTTTCTAAGTTTTATTTATAAATATTTATCGGAATTATTTAAATAAATTTTTAAGAAATCATAACGACCCTAAGTGTTTTCTTCCAAATTAGAATTTGCTTTACTAGTAAACCGTATTTTAAATGTTTATGACGTATATTTAAACATGTCAGAATGCAATAGAGATAATCTGACTGGTGATTGACAGTAATCTTTAGAGATACTTTGTATACTTGAAAGCAAATTTTTATTATTACCCTAGATGTTTCTACATGTTAAATTGTTTTTGGAGAATTACATGATGACCTATAGATCTATATTTAAATATCAAATAGGAATGACAACATAAGATTTATTTTAAAATAAATTATTTTAAAATAAATTTATGAGAGAGAGATGAGAGATGACAATATATAAAAATGAGATGTACAAAATGAGATATGAGTTATGTAAATGAGAGATGAGATATGCAAGCGATACCATGAATTAGTTTAATTCGTGAATGCATATGAGAGATGAGATATGTAAATGAGAAATGAGATATGTAAATGAGAAATGAGATATGTAAATGATACCGTGAATTAATTTAATTCGAGCATGCATATGAGAAATGGTAAATGTAAATGAGAGATGAGATATGCTAATGATACCGTGAATTAATTTAATTCGAGCATCCATATGAGAGATGAGTTATGCAAATGAGAGATGAGATATGCAAACGATACTGTGAATTAATTTAATTCGAGCATGCATATGAGAAATAAGAGAGGTGAGATGTACAAATGAGAGATGAGTTATGTAAGTGAGAGATGAGATATGCAAATGATACCGTGAATTAATTTAATTAAGTTTAATTAGATCAAATAATTTAATTCGCGCATGCATATGAGAAATGATATATGTAAATGAGAGATGAGATATGTAAATGATACCGTGAATTAATTTAATTTAATTTAATTAGATCAAATAATTTAATTCGCGCATTTAATTCGCGCATTTAATTCGCGCATTTAATTAGACCACGCCTCATTTGAATATTAATTAGATTGCGGGTCATTTGCATAAAAGGAGAGGGGATGGACTCAACTGACGTAATACCTACTATTCATATTTTTACGATACCTTGTTTTAATTTGGTAATTCACAAACAAAATCGGCACAAAATTACGCAATAATGACTTTTGCACACACACAAAAAAACACAAATACTGCTGGACGATAGAAACTGGAACAAGTTCGTATAATTCTGCAATCCTACTATCTTAAGCTTCGATAAATTTAAAATCCACAATACTGTATTAAAAATGAAGTGTTCATTATTAAGATTCACCCAAACAAAATTGCTAATACAACCATGTAACTTGGATAACGTTGGTTATTAATTTATTAGTGAAAACAATCCACTTCTTTTCATTATTATTCTTAATATGATCCATTTATTATTTGAATCCGGACTAAATTTATAAAACACTGGAATTTTAATAAAGGTTTTAACCTAATTTCGATAATTGTCCGTAGATTAATCTTCACTTCTACCGGAATTTCTTTATTAATCGAAAATTCGATCACTTAAAACGAAATCTGTACTTATTAGTTGTTATTATCGATATACGGTACGAGAAATAACTTTATCGGTAAACTGTACGACAATAGACATAGACGGTACTTTTTGATAGGAAAATGATTTCCCACAACTATAAAACACTGGAATCCGGAAAACTGTATCTGGCAGTAATTTGCACTAACCACAAATTCTGAATTAACGGCACGAGTTCCGAGCCTGGCCTTTTTCTAGTATTACTGAAAACTGAAAGTCAACTGTACTGTAATGAACGGTAACGAAATCTGTATTTAACTAGACTTCTACTCGGTAGCTCGACTTATTTGAGATTGAACGTCCACTCTGTAGCTTGACTATTTTCGACGTTAGACGGGATGTTTTTTAGAGGGGTGCACTTCTACATGGACCATTGAAAGAAACGCATAATCTCGTTTAAGCGAATCAAAATTAATGTTTTTCGCACAAAGGAGTCCAGAACGCAGTACTTCTCACAACGAAAGTTGCAGAAGGAATGTATTTTAAAACGCAGATGTTTTTATTTGAAAAAATATCATTTAGCACGTACAGGCGATCATTCATCAAAACAAAATAGATTTTTATAATATTTTCGGGGAATGAAAAAACTGAAACGTATATGAGAAAGTTTGAAAACATCAATTCACACTAACCAACATGACCAACCTTTTAAGTTTTTTGCAACGGAATCACTTGACACTGCAAGCACGTGTACCAGCCCTACCCTTTATTTACAATAGAAGCTATAATTTTTGTCATTTTATTGTACAAGACGGCTCCACTAGTCTGGAAAGATAACCTTTAGTATATTTTTATGGGGTTTATTTATACAATATGCAGATGTACTTTTAAATTACAAGAAGAACGCAAATTTACAGGACCGCATTTAAGATTTTTAATGACTTATGCACCAAAATTTAATTAATTCAAGTAAAAACATACCGTTGCATATGGTATTGACCTACCCAGTGCATTTTTGAGCTACCTATCCACATTTCCTAGTAATGCATCTCTTTTATTTATTACTTATTGATAACTTTAATATATTTGGGTCATTCTTTCTGAACTCAACCATCGGCTAGGTCCAAGAACTGGCGCAACTTAGACAGGCCAGGTGGCTCATTCTAAAGCTTGAATCCTCTACTTTCGAATGTCACATGGCTTCTATATGAAAAAATTTATATTTGACCCATAAAGCAGGGTAAACAAGTATCCAGTTCCGAAAACAATTTTAAAAGTTAAAAAAATTAGAAGAATAAGTTTTTTTAATACATCATGGCATTCTTCGTCAAAGAATACAATATCTGATATTTATTTTTGTCATAAAAATTTGTAATTTTGTCAACTGCGTTTTTTGTGCATCAATTTCGAGCAAGATTGAGAACAACAATTTGCCATTTTTGAAAGTTTATCATTGTTTTCATCGTAAATGGCGTCAGATAAAAAAAAGTGATAAAAGTAAAAAATTCTTATATTTACAGAAAAAAAATTACAGGCCGATTTAAAGCGACGAAAAATGCGATGCCGTTAAAAAATATTTCTTTTAATTTTTTCAACTTTTAATATTTTTATTCTAGAACTGGATACGTGTTTACCCTGTTTTAAGAATCAAATATAAATTTTTTCATATAGGAGTCGTGTGACATTCGAAAGTAGACGTTTCAAGCTTTAAAATGAGCCCCCGCTGGCCTTTCTAAGTTGCGCCAATTTTTGGACCTAGCTGGTGGTTGAGTTCAGAAAGAATGACCCATTTATACATGTTTCTTGAACCAATGTAAGATCAATGTAAGATTGTGACAAGAGCTTTTCCATTATTGTTATTTCAAGTATTCGCACTTTTTTTAATACGATGGAGAATTGTCGAGGTATGAAAGCTAAGTATACAAAGTATACAGAACCATTCTACTCACTTGCACGTGAGAGTCTGTGCTTCGTGTCGTTTTGCTTACCATTTTTGTATAATCTTTTTCTAATTTAGATTAGTGTGTATGAACTTTTGTAAAAACGACAGCATATCAGAACCTGTAACAGAAACATGAAAAAACAGAACATGTGTTAAAAAAGAGGTGGAAGTAATGAGAAAATTGCTTAAAGTGTACACATGATGCCTAAGTACAAGTGTATAAAATCTTTCTAATGTTGAAATGATCAGGTTGTAACAATGATGCGAGACCGATGTCGCACCATGTACAGCGTTTTAAAACTATAGTGTAAATGAGGCATTCCTTGATGCGTCAAACGAACCAACGACCCGTACCCCCTTGTTCTCGTGTTAGTCTAATTTTTAAAACGAGATACAGTAATTGTTATCTTGGGAAGGAAACCGAACTGCATACACTCGTTATTCATTTAAGCCAACTATCATAGAACTGAGAAAGACATTCAGGACGAGATGCTCAGAAGAGTGCAAGTTAGAGTACAATACGGGGTAAGTTCTTCATTCAGATCTATTAAACTCGAAGAGCACGGTTTCCATAGTATCCATTATTGCAAGTAATTGTAACTATAATAATAGAGCTTTTAGAGCAAAAAAAGCTACAATGCCAAACTTACCCACGATTGTATTGTTATTAGATTGGTTTAAGGTATTGCCAGTTATAACTAGTTGTCATTACCTAACAACACGACTTTCAATTGCTTCTACTTCGTATGCGATCACCAAATTCCGAAATTTTTTAAAGTTCTCACATGTTTAGCTTTATTGCATTAATTTTCACATTACACTCGACGATTATTACGCCAATCTTCTACAGTAGTCTTTTCTGAGTGAAATTAGATGTTATCGGCGTATTTAAAATTTCTATATGCACGTCTAACTTCTTTCTTTTTTCTATTGATATTTCTCATATTTTACTAAAGTTGCCTTAACAACATTTTTTATAGATATTTGATCATATAGATATTGTAACGAATAGAAAACCCTATACGCCGTCATCGAACATTCTAGATTCTGGCGGCAAGATGTATGATTCATCGACACCTGCATGTATGATTCATCAACACCTGCATGTATGATTCATCGGCGTGAGTCATCGAAGGCTGCACAAAACAATACACCAACTAGTCTAATCGAGTACGTTCTAGAACATTTATATGGGGATATAAATTGACGTTCGCGCACAGAAGGGGGTTCAGTTAGTATTCAACCGGCGGCGTATTCAAATGTGCTTTGTGTAATTAGTTAATAGTCGAATATTAGTGAATAAATAAATGTTATAAATGAATGTTGTACTAAAAATAAATAGCCTTCTTTAAGTTTGTAAATATCTAGCATTTAACTTCGTTAAATAGTTTATAATTATAGTGTTTTTAATTAGTATATGTAAATAATATCTCTCTTGTGAATAGACGATTAAACAGCATTTTTTTGTTATTATTTGAAAAAAAACGTTACAATATAATGCAACGAATATATCAGAACTAGAATTGGCTAGGATATGAAGCCAGATAAGATGCTAATAAGTGGACACATGGTATATTAGACGCCTAGAGCAATGATGCGTTCTGTTGAGAGACGTTTTAAAAGGGGGTTTGATGAAATCACATAGATTTTCGCTGAAAAGAGATTGGAGTCAATAAGCCCAAAACAGAGAAAGATGGATAACATTAAGAGAGGTCTATGTAGGGAAAGAGGTTGAACAGAAGAAGAATATATTGAACAGTCTTAAACGTGACCAATCTTTTTTTTTCAAACGTTTTGTCGAATTGTGCGAACAAAGCAAATCGGGCTAATGAACCTTCACGGCGCTTAATCTTCACATAAGGTTAGAATTTAATAATAACAGTAAAGCCATCCATCTATTGCGGTCATCGATTGATAAGGGGAAGTAATAGTTGAGAAATTCGATCAAAATCATAACGCTTGTGTCAGATTAGTTAATCTTCGTCCCTCAAAGTAACACATAAGGCGAGATACAGCACACTTGAGTTTTCATAAAGTATCATATAGTGGAGCTTGCACACAAATAGTACGAGACATTGTAGTATTTTTGTTTCCGAAGCGGAGACTTTTCTTAGTCACCACAATTATGTGATGCAGGAGAATATATTGTAAATCGTAACACACTTCAATAAAATTACTCCTACTTCCTACTTTTCAATATTCTATTGTATAATAAGTAAGTATTACGTGAAACCGTAAACTTTTTTCAGCACGAACTTTTACAACAGTCAGGTTTGATAAATTTCTTATTAATTATGAAATTGAGGGAAACCGAAGTCAGTTTCCGTTGCAAATTTGTATCTGTACATAACCATTACGGATGTTGTTAATCACGCCACTAAGTTATTTATTAAAGTCCATGTTCATACTACATTTTCAATTTAAAATAGCCTAAAGGTTATGCTGCTTGAATTTGTTCATTAGAACATGCAACTTCCTACATCCTACATGCGATATGTTATAAGATTGCAACTACCGTACCGCCTTAATAGTATCAGAATTCAATTTTGGGGTAGTGCATTTTCATGCAACAAAGCGGCCAAATAAAATTAAAATACAATCAACTACTCTAAAGTTTAACGAAACGTTAAACACAATCCTCCAGTAAGTGTTAATTCTTAACATATTTATTTTTTATTATTCATTATTCAGATAACAGATTATATGACTAATAAAAGACACAAAATAAATTTTATTCACAATCGTATTGTAATATGTACATTTCTGTCAATATAAAAACCTTGGAAAGTAAGCAAAATGGTTAACAATTTCCTTTATTTCCACTTTCTCTGTTAATGGCACTTTATAGGAATTTATTGTAACTAAGTAAATGAGTAGTTACAGCTACAGTCCTGTAAGATTTTACGGACTCATAAAAGAGACTTGTAAAGTTCTACAGTACTCATCAATAAAAAGCTAATGGATCCTAATTTGTTTCTTAATCATAACACCATGACCACGTCTAGCTATAAATTATCCTACCGCCTTTAATTATAAAATGTCGTTTTATACAAAATATACATACAATAAATTAATAAAAACGTTCTTACGTTTCTTTACGTATCTTTACGTATTTTATGTTTAATAAATACGCTGGAAATAATTAATTTCAATTTTAAAATACTGAAGACATACATTGCCATCTAGCGGCGAACAATGAAACCTTGTCTAACATTTTTTTGGTCGATAGATGGCGTTTATTGAAATTTATGACAGTTTACAGAAAATTTATTTTAAAATTTATAATTATTTTTTATTTTGATTATATATTTAAGTCTAATGATTGTGGATAAAATAACATAAGTACATTTCTTGTTGGTAAAGTTTCCAAGCTTCGCGATATTGTATCGCTTGGCTTTTAAAGATGTATTTTACCAACTCAACATATAATATACTATTACATTCGTGTATATTTTAATATACTGTTTAATATACAGAATGCAAGACTTGAACCTGTCCTTTCGGTGCATTACATATTACATTGGATGCACCAGGATTAACCGGATACAGCGGTGAGAAGTAAACCCCAACGTATTACCGCCTCATGCCATAGCTGATATTATCATACGTTGATCAGAAAACATCGTGTATTGATTATTTGATAAGTGATGTTCAGGTTAGGTTAAGAGCAGCATTCTCCTCCTCTACGGTAGATTATGGATTTTCGTCAATTCTAGAGGGAGGTCTTGAAGTAATTACTCAATTCTAGGTGGTGGCTGGTGGCGACACTTTCTTGTAGCTATTACATTTCTGCCATATCTGCATGTTTGCCATAGTTGCAGTTGTCGTAGTTTCGTCTAGGGTGGTTGGTTGACACCTTGGGGGTTTATCCACTTTTCCTTTCCGAATACACTTCCGATCTTTACATCTAAGTCTTGTGTCCCTTCTCTGTTATATATTCTTCCTATCTGTGATTATAATCTTTTGTGCATCGTTTGTTTCAGTGTATGTAAATATTTTTTTATTTTCTATCTTCTACTCTTTATTTTCTTAGTGTTTTGAGTGAGCCTTTGGCTGTTCGTTCGAAACAAAAAGAGTTTCGCTACCTTTCAAGAACCTCTGGACTTATTATAGGGGATTATCTTCTTCCCCCTTGTTTTGTGTTTTTAGGCAGTTCCACCGTAGGCTGTCAAAAAGACATTTCCATGTTCTTTGTGTTGTATTTGCCTCCTCAGAAATTTGGGAGGAGTTTGCATTTGTGGGTTTGGGAGGGGGGTTCTGTTTTAAGGGTTTTTTGGGATGGGTCAACTTGTTAAAACTCTTTAGTGGCCAAGATTGGATTAACTGCAGCCTTTGAAGGTACTACTGATCGTGTTTTTGGACCATTGTCCATAACAGGCGACGCAACGCGTGCCACAGTATCTTCTGCGACCGTGATCAGTATGAGATGTACTCTTTAACTGCTGTTGCCTAAACAACACTCTCCTGATAATCTTAGACGTATGCATTGAGAGTTGCTTCTTTTAGTAAATCGGTTATGGTTTGTTTAGTTTTGTGATTGTTGGTCTTAGCTCTTAATTCTGTGGGGTTTGGTTATTTATATTTCTGCTATGGGTTTTGATTTTCATTGTCTTTTGGTTTATAAACACTTTATCTGTTTCCTCAAGGTTCTACCAATGGTGGTTTGTTTATTGCTTTTGTGTTTTAAGTTATTTACATTGCTTAACGTTGGATTTGATTAGCCTCCTTTTAACTACTGGTTGTTCAGATGTGAAGCAGATCGAGCTTTGTTAGCTCGTTTGAACTGTTGTTATGAGAGTTTTGTTAGTTCTGTTATAGTGCTTTGGTCTGGTGAAGGTAAAGTGGTTTTCAGGCTATTGATTAACCCTTAGAGTGTTTTTAGTGTGCAGACGACGCGCACGTGCACGCTTTGTGTTTGAACGCACTGTTGTCCATCTTGTGAATGTAGATAGAAAATTGTTGTGTTATACAACTTGTATTTCATTAATGGTTTGATTTTGTTAAACCATTAACAAACTGGCAAGTCGACGACTTACAACCGAATTTCCTTCTAGACAAGCCAGAGCAATCATTCCTATTTTATTGTGTCTAAGAGGTGTTACAAATTGTATATAAACAATGTTTATATTTAGTCGTCATTATTAAATAGATCTCGCTGACTATGTTTATAATATTTACTTCTATTGTGATTAACTAGGTCTAAGAGTTTTCTTTGGATAAGTTGATTGGTTAGTGTGAGTTGAAATTAAAATGTTTCTAGATTCGGAAGCTATTATAAGTTGTTATAAAATAATTCCATCGTGATAAATGAAAATGTTTTACGTTGTCATAACAAAAAAAACAGGAAACACGAGAGATTTCTTCTGCAATAAAGTGATTGTATTTAACCCCTAACCCAATATTCCAAACTGGTTAATTCCATAAAACATTGTGATTATAATCCGCCTAGGCGTTTTAACAAAATTTTACATTTTAACTTACCCACAACCCTTCTCTCTGAAGATTTTCAATCAGTGACGCTCAAACGAATATAACAGTTGACAATTTAATGTTATATGGCTACAAACCGTTTTAGTGGAGCACGAGATTCATTATTCCTTTACAAGCCAATAAGACAGTCATTATAATCCTACCGATCGTACTACATGAATCGTTAAATTCATTTAATTTTTGTTAATTTTTGTTAATTTTTCCAAGGAATTTCATGAAAAATGACATGAAAAACAAAAAAGGGGTTCAACTATGTAGTTCGAGCTCTTTTCGATGCTGGTTGGAGTGGGAAATCGCCGCTGTCATAGCTAGTGTCTGCGTCTGAATTGGTGGCCAAAAATCGGCGCATTTGGCACAGGTTCATACAAAGAAATAGTATCACTCAAGTAAGGTACAAGAGTACTACTCGATGACACATTCGATCGCGGTGGTTTTGGCACTCGAATGTTTTCTGCGTGCCTTAATGGTATTGATATTTGAGCACTTGGGACACTTAAATACACTTTATTCCTCTTTTCTTTGTTCATTCGGCCACCGGAATTTACACACACGTAACAATTTGATGGGTCGTGATCAATCGTATCCATTCAGATCATCGGCATACCAAACGACGAACTTTTAATTATTTTATGCATCAAATTTAAGAGATCACTGTAACACTTTTTGCAAACGACATTTGGTGCCCAAGTTACGTTGGAAATAACTAGTTGGTTGAAGTATTTTTCGTATGTGAACTTAAATTTTCACTGAAAAGCGATGTTTTGTCTGTTGTAATGTAAAATGGCCACAGACGTAACAAAAATTGTTTATATTGCAAACCATTTTAGCGTCACAAATATTCGTCTTTCAAACGTAAACAGAACAAACAAATCACAAAGTCACAAATATTTGTCTTACAAACGCCAACAGCAGAACAATTAAACTAAATGACACATGCCTACGTCAAAATTGGTTCGTTCAATGAATGCGTTCATTGAGCGCGTTGGTTCAGTCTACTGAATGTTCGTTCAATGAAGGTATGTCTATGTATTTTCAATAAGTTTTGGAGATGGCTCTAAATTTTGGTTTTTCATTAAATTAATTAAAACCAAAATTAAATCCGAATTACACTGCGAAAATTGAGTCAAAGTGCCAAAAATGTAGTGAAAAAGTATCAAAAACGGGCTAAAAACGGCATTTTGAGAACCACTTAAAATAAATCAAGATATTGTAATTTTTTCAAGCTCAAAATATTTAATTCCACTTGTTTCATTCATACCTTAATCCATTTTATTGACTTACACATCGCAAAAAGTCAAAAGATTGGCATACAAACATGCCAACTTCAGGAAGTCGTAAAAAAGAAATGCGAGCTAATATAGCCAAACCCCGCGGAGGTTTTGTTAGTCTGTTAGCCTACATTCATTTCGCGTTGTAGCACTCGGGCTGGGATTTCTTGTTGCACAGTGTAATATAACTGGCGTGTTTTTAATATTATCTATTCAATCGCGATGCGGCTCTGTCTTGCAATACAATGCTCATTTTTTATTTCAACTTTGATACACCTAAATACTAAATATTTACCTGTGAAAGAAACTAATAATCGACAACAATTTTGAACTAATAATTATTAGGTGATGTAGTTTTGGCTAACAGTTTTATTACCATCGGCAATATAGTTTTTCGGCAATGTAGTCCTATCCGACTACATTGTAGAAATGTAGAAGCAATGGCAGATTACAGTACAGGCTTTCACCATTTCCGCATTTTCAGACAGGAAAGTAAAGTAAAATCTTAGGCATTCACATGCAAAGAGCATTAATTAATGTGCTGCAGTTCACATCTAATGGATCTTTTGAATTAGCCAATTTCAATTCATATATACAACGAGCATTTTTGAGTTTGCCAATTACTAGTCGCATTCAATAAAGAAAGGTTATATAATTTCCGCTATCTCGAAAGTCAATTTTGGTATTTCTAAAAAAGAAAAACGCGCAACAAACAGTATTTTCGAGTTACCTAGTTATAAACTCATATACAGAGTGAATCAACAAGTGAATCTTAGAATCAGGTAAGTGTTAGTTACTGTACAGTTATTGTAATTATTATAGTAACAAATCATATGCGTGTGCGATAATTTACAGTTCGTGAAAAAGAAGAACCGTGGTGGAGATTGGTGATGAGTAGTAACCAGTCGATAGGGAAGGAATTACTTCTGTGAGAGGCATTCAAACAGGAGCACTCATAACTCTTAACCATAGGCGCCCGCAGAAATTTGTCCATGGTGGGCAAGTCTAGAATGAACGGCATGCTAGGGGGGCAATCTAGGGGGGGGGGCAAGCCTAGAAAAAAATAGAAAAACATGTTAATTTATCCACTTTTATTTCTGCTAAAGAGCACCCCGCACTTTTTACTCCGATTTTTTTTAATCTACAAGATGACTGGTTCTTGATGATAGAAGTGCTGCTTCTGCACCTACTCCATTCCAAGTTTTATGAATTAATATCAGGGGGTTTCCCGAAAAACTAATTCAGCATGAAAAATGCGGAGTGTCGCTGACGAACTATCTCAAAATCTCAAAATATTTTATTCCAAACGGACTTGGATGTAGTGATTGCTAAAATTTTTGTTTGTCCAATTCGAGCATGTACGCAGTACAAGTATGTAAAGTAGTTAGCTCTATTAGCTTTAAAACAGCATAGGATGTCTTTAAGAGCCTATTTCAATATCTAGACAGTTTTAGACACAGCAATATAAACCAACATAAGACTAAAAGCTACTCCCTAGAATATTTGTTAAACCTGGATAATATTATGTCAAGAATCAAGAGGTCTCTTTCTATAGCTTTTCAATTTCTATTTCAGAGTAACATTAATTTCAGAGAACGTAATTTTAATTTCGGAAAAAAGTAAATTTAATTTTAGAAATACTAAGTTAAATTTCAAAAAAGGTAAATAGAGTTTCGGAAAAAGTAAATTTAATTTCAGAAATAGTAAGTTTAATTTCAGAAATAGTAAGTTTAATTTCAGAAAAGGTAAATAAGTTTCGGAAAAAGTAGGTAAATTAAATTTCGGAAAAAATAAATTTAATTCCCGAAAAGATAAATAGCTAAATAAGTTACTTAAATTCAATTAAGTTGCGTGTATTTAGTTATTTAAAGGGAGATTCCGTTTAACAAGAACACAAGTTAAAGGACAAATGAAACTGTTGTTTAATTTAAGTAACAATTTAAATACTTTAATTATGTAGTCCATTTTTATTGCGATAGTAGGCGTTGTACATGATTGTATGCATATGAAGACACATTTGCGCCGTTACAGTCAGCTCAAATTTCAAGAGCGCGGAATTGAAGTTCTGTTTGAGTAAGTACCACGTTAGGATCGCCAGCCACTATTCTTGGACGGTGCTCTCCTAATGAACTTATTAATCTGGGTTTTAAAAGTACTCCATATATGTTTAATTGAATTCAACAGTCGGCTGCAAGGTGCCAATTTGTATACTTCAATTTCTTCAAATTCCTCCTCGTGCATGAGGATTTTAACTGCGATGGGCAGGTGCATTGGTTAAAACTACCAATATGGTATTGGTATAGTGGTCGTTTTGAATACATGCTCGCAGACACCTTCTCGGCCATTGCAAGAAAATGTTCTCTCCTAAACGTTACTGGTGTTCTGTCCCAGTATTTAATACCCTTAGAAGACACAATCCTATAATAAACATTAACATTTCAATATAAGATTTTGAATAATAAACATGTTAGGATTATAGTAGATCATATACCGTACAAGCACTACAGAGCTAACTAACAAAATATAGGATACAGTTTCAGTTGTTTCTATAGAAGTAAGTTTCACTTCACATAAATGTTAGGAACCGGATATAGGAATTTGGATCTGGCGATAAACCAAGTCAGCTTTGGGTTCCACCTGAAAACAAATAAGTCATTATCTAATGGTTGGTTTATACACCTACTTAACACTTAAGACATAAACTAAATTTAACACGTAATAAGTAAAGAAAAGTCGTGCGGGTTTATACAACAATTATAAATTTAATATACACGAGTGTGCATACTGCAATACCGTTCAGTATGTGCAACATGTTTGCCATACCGCCACACAAATTTGAATTTTTCAATAGCAATATTTCATGATAATGTAGTGGTCAACCTGCTTTTTTATAGGTAGACATGCGCGCTAACGGTTAATTTAAGAAATTAACACGTATATAAAATAAATCCAATTCGTAAATTTAGGTGTTCTATAAACCCATCTGAGTAAATACTATATTCTAAGTTCTTACTTTAAGTGGTTAGGTGTTACGTTTGTGTAAAGTGGCTGTAAAAACCAGACATAAAACGCTATAACGCTAAAATTAACCTACTTGTATTTATAAATAGGATTATTTTGCGTTCTCTTTTGACTTGTCACATTATTAAAATTAATTTCAATAACACAATAAAACACTATTAAATCTTCACTTATTTATATTTGAAAAATATTATGACTGTCGTTTCGCTACACAGTAGCTTCTTCAGATATGGACTGGTTAAAACTAAATCTATTTTTTAAGGTGTAAAAGGTAAAAATATATATACAAACAGGTATTGTTAAAGGATTACAGCTTGTACCTAGAATAAGATACAATACATTTACAGTTAGGTGAGAAGTTCTAGGTATTAACAAATTCTTTCAAAGAAATAAATTTAACAGTGGTGAATTATTTATATCTATTTGATCATTTAACATGTAATGTAAAATCTCTAAACTATTATTGAAACTATGGTGTTCTTCTATAAGATGGTTGGCAAAAGTTTATTCTTGTTTCTTATTTCTGAAGCAACTAATATGTTCTTGTAATCTTTTATTAAACGATCTACCTGTTTGATCTAAATAGATCTTTTGGCAATCACTACATGTTAACTTATAGACCCCTGACTTATTGTTTTTATCGGTTTTGTCTTTATTATTTTTGATAAACTTTGATAGGTTATTATTTGTACTAAAAGCAACATTTATGTTTTGTTTTTTAAGAAATCTTGAGATTTTAATAGAAGGAGATCCTATATATGTTAATGTTTTAAATTTAAGTGTTACTGTGCTTTTAATTTTTGGATAAACCATGTTAATGGCTTTATTGAATAGTTTTTTGGAAAGTATTTTGTCTATTATTTTGTGATCGTAGTCATTATTGACAGCTATTTGTTTAATTAAGTTTAGTTCTGATATAAAATTATTTGTAGACATAGGAACATTAACAAGTCCCTGGATCATAGAGTTATATGCAGCTAATTTATGTTGTATTGGGTGCAATGAGGAGTTATGGATAGTAGTGTCGGTGTGTGAATCTTTATGGTAGATTGAAAATTCTAGTCTATTGTTGGTTCTTTTAATGTTTAGATCTAAGAAATTAATGTTATTCTCGGTTTCTTTTTCTATTGTAAATTTGATGTTTTTGTTGATGGAATTAATAAATTCAAAGAGTACATCTAATTGCCTATTAGTACCATTGAAACAGATTAAGATATCGTCTACATATCGATGCCAAAATAATATGTTTTTTGTAGAGGGGTTATTGAAAATCTGGGATTCTAAAAAATCCATGAAAATTTCTGCTAAAAGAGGACTTAAGGGGTTACCCATTATTAAACCTTCATTACTGCTGTACATTTGATCGTTAAATTTAAAATATTATTGATTAGTGCAAATATTTAATAAATTTATTATTTCATCTATGACTATAGGGTTTGTATTATTCTTTTCTAACATAATTCTTATTAAATTAATAGTTTCTTGCGGAGGAACACAAGGGAAAAGATTTTGAACATCAAAGGAAATCAGTTTACTATTATTAGGGATAGTGATATCTTTTATATTATTTATTAATTCGTAAGAGTTCTTGATACTGTGTTTAGGTTTGAATTTAGTGTGTTTAATAATTATATCTATTAGTTTTTTAGAAATTTTTGTGGACGGGGCTGTAACAAATAAGACTACAGGTCGAATGGGATAATTTTGTTTATGTAATTTAACTAAGGAATATAATTTCGGTGCTTGTGGATTCATAAGTAATAACCTTTGTTTATCTCTGTCGTTAATGATGGATATATTTTTTAAACAGTTTTTTAATTCTTTTTGATAATGGTTGGTTGGGATCTTTCTGAAGTAAAGTGTATTTTCCAGTATTCAGGAAATTATTCGTTTTTTCTATATAATCTATTTTATTAATGGCAATTACTGTTTTCCCTTTGTCTGCTCTGGTGAATATAATATTATTTTTGCGTGATTTGTCATTGATAGATTTGATAATTTTATAATTGGGATGATTGAAGGAAGGTTGATTTACATTTTTTATAATATTGTCTGTGAGGTGTTTGTTTAGGGAAGCATTAGATGTGTCTGATAGGGCTATTTCTGTTTCAATGCCTAAATATTCTAAATTAAAGTTCCTTGTATCTGGTTGTATATTGTGGTTAAATCCTTTTTCTAATAATTTAACTTCTTTGACTGTAAAATTACTGTTACTTAAATTCTCAAATCTATTAAAAAATGTATGTTTTGAAAACTCTGTAGGTTTAATTAGTTTATTAGGTTTTTTAGGAATTAATTTATCTAGTTTCTTTTTCTGTCTCAAATATTTGTTATGTATTATTTGGTTGACTTGATTTCTAACCTTTGAATCTAAATAATCAAATTCTATATTATTGAGTCTATAAGTTAACTCTGCATGTATTACCTTAAGATACACGTTAAAGATGCCCCGTTTCTTATATTGTAATTTTCTATCTTCTATTAGCCAAGTTTTCTTTCCTATTGTTCTTCCTAATTGGGCAGCATGACTTCTATTTTAGGATTTAAATTAGAAAAAGGATTTAACCACAATATACAACCAGATACAAGGAACTTTAATTTAGAATATTTAGGCATTGAAACAGAAATTATCAAATCTATCAATGACAAATCACGCAAAAATAATATTATATTCACCAGAGCAGACAAAGGGAAAACAGTAATTGCCATTAATAAAATAGATTATATAGAAAAAACGAATAATTTCCTGAATACTGGAAAATACACTTTACTTCAGAAAGATCCATTATCCAACCATTATCAAAAAGAATTAAAAAGCTGTTTAAAAAATATATCCATCATTAACGACAGAGATAAACAAAGGTTATTACTTATGAATCCACAAGCACCGAAATTATATTCCTTAGTTAAATTACATAAACAAAATTATCCCATTCGACCTGTAGTCTCATTTGTTACAGCCCCGTCTACAAAAATTTCTAAAAAACTAATAGATATAATTATTAAACACACTAAATTCAAACCTAAACACAGTATCAAGAACTCTTACGAATTAATAAATAATATAAAAGATATCACTATCCCTAATAATAGTAAACTGATTTCCTTTGATGTTCAAAATCTTTTCCCTTGTGTTCCTCCGCAAGAAACTATTAATTTAATAAGAATTATGTTAGAAAAGAATAATACAAACCCTATAGTCATAGATGAAATAATAAATTTATTAAATATTTGCACTAATCAAAACTATTTTAAATTTAACGATCAAATGTACAGCAGTAATGAAGGTTTAATAATGGGTAACCCCTTAAGTCCTCTTTTAGCAGAAATTTTCATGGATTTTTTAGAATCCCAGATTTTCAATAACCCCTCTACAAAAAACATATTATTTTGGCATCGATATGTAGACGATATCTTAATCTGTTTCAATGGTACTAATAGGCAATTAGATGTACTCTTTGAATTTATTAATTCCATCAATAAAGACATCAAATCTACAATAGAAAAAGAAACCGAGAATAACATTAATTTCTTAGATCTAAACATTAAAATAACCAACAATAGACTAGAATTTTCAATCTACCATAAAGATTCACACACCGACACTACCATCCATAACTCCTCATTGCATCCAATACAACATAAATTAACTGCATATAACTCTATGATCCAGAGACTTGTTAATGTTCCTATGTCTACAAATAATTTTATATCAGAACTAAACTTAATTAAGCAAATAGCTGTCAATAATGACTACGATCACAAAATAATAGACAAAATACTTTCCAAAAAACTATTCAATAAAGCCATTAACATGGTTTATCCAAAAATTAAAAGCACAGAAACACTTAAATTTAAAACATTAACATATATAGGATCTCCTTCTATTAAAATCTCAAGATTCCTCAAAAAACAAAACATAAATGTTGCTTTTAGTACAAATAATAACCTATCAAAGTTTATCAAAAATAATAAAGACAACCGATAAAAACAATAAGTCAGGGGTCTATAAGTTAACATGTAGTAATTGCCAAAAGATTTATTTAGGTCAAACAGTTAGATCGTTTAATAAAAGATTACAAGAACATATTAGTTGCTTCAGAAATAAGAAACAAGAATCAACTTTTACCAACCATCTTATAGAAGAACACCATAGTTTCAATAATAGTTTAGAGATTTTACACATAGAAAATAAAGGTAAAAAACTTAATTTATTAGAAGCCTTAGAAATTAATAAAAATAAAAAATCTGATTACATGTTAAATGATCAAATAGATATCAATAATTCACCACTGTTAAATTTATTTCTTTGAAAGAATTTGTTAATACCTAGAACTTCTCACCTAACTGTTAATGTATTGTATCTTATTCTAGGTACAAGCTGTAATCCTTTAACAATACCTGTTTGTATATATATTTTTACCTTTTACACCTTAGAAAATAGATTTAGTTTTAACCAGTCCATATCTGAAGAAGCTACTGTGTAGCGAAACGACAGTCATAATATTTTTCAAATATAAATAAGTGAAGATTTAATAGTGTTTTATTGTGTTATTGAATTTAATATGGATCTTCATCAAGTAAAGGCCGAATCAATCCAATTATTAAAATTAATGTTTTATTTAGCTGAATTATTACACAAAGACCAAAAGCTGTTTAAGATTTTTCTAGTTTAAGGTATCTTTAGGCATCCAAAGACATAATGCAAGTGACAACATCTATGACAGCTCAGCGGTAATTTAGTTGATATTTTTCTCATATGTGTTTAGTTGTAAGTCATGAATCTCATTCAGGAAAGTTGCAAGTTAATGTAATGCAGTGTCTTATGTCACTTTGTTTGTATTTCCATAAGTTACATTTCCGTGTAAATAGAATTAAGAAATTCGATATCTTTTATTATTGTTAAAATAATGTGATGACGTCATGCGTTTGTTGAATTTTGTTTGTTTTTGTTAAATTCTCTTTTGTTTTAAAAAATGTATAAGTGGACCTGTAACGAAAAACAATTCGGTTAACAAAATCCACAGACGTGAAGTCGCATTCGTTAACTTCAGAATTATTATAAATAAAAGTATGGTTAGTTGCCCATTATTGTTATAAACAAAAAAATAATTTGTAGAATTCAAAGATTTCACTTATCAATATAAATATTATTGGAAATAGAGTACGAAGATTTATTTTATTATTATTATTGTTAGGATACACAATGTGTTTAACAAATAAGCCAACAAATAAATTTTGAATAGGAAAATTCCAAATATGTTTCACGTCAAAAAGCTTTTTTATACTGTCACTACATAATTTAACACAGTGAAATATTTCAAACCAATTCGTTTTTTAATGTTTCATCGAATGTCATATCTTGAATAAAATATATGTATATTCTGATTGAAAACACCATTTTCTTCTGACTAAACTGCTACTTCTTCAAAAGTTCACAAGGTATATAAATATTTCTGATTAGAAATTCACTTTCAAACTGATAACATAAACAAAAACTTATTATCATCTATAAATGGATTTGTTAAAGTTTTCATTGGAATACAGAGAAGATTTATTTCAATAAAATAGTCATAGTCAGTCATGTTTATGAATTTTACTGATATCAGAAAATACAAAAACAAATTAAAGTTAAACTATCTTAGAACTCTTAATACTATTATTTCTTTGAAAGTTATTAAATGAAATAATCATAGCCTTTAGGTATAATTTCATTTTATTATTGATATTTCTTGAACTCCAAGTGAGCCATATGGTTGTTCGATTAGGAATTGCTTTATATTATCATTCGATAATTGATTTTGAAAACAGAAATATTCAAAGTTAATCTAACAATCATAAATGAAGCTTTGGTTTTTTGTCTTAGTATTCATTGCTATTTATTTTTCTGTGTAATAAACTAAACTCTATTTATTTATATAAAATTTATTAAAAGGAAAACTAAGCCATAACATTGGAAGCTATGTCAAAATTTCGCATGTTTATATTTACAATTTTTTACTTTTATTTAATTTGGGTAACATTTAAACCTAATCTCTTTAAATAGTTTTCAGATATTTTCGTTTTTTTTAAGGAAAGGTAAACGATATATTTTAAAATAACCAATACATACACACAATACATTATCACAAGAATGGCGAATTCGAATCTCCAAATCTACAAAACGCAGCTTTCATAGCACACTATCAAGATATTTATTTTTTTATTTCAATGGTACGACTATACAGCGTGTTTAGTAAATATACGCTAAAATAAAGAGCGAAATTGGTAGCCATGGAAATTGTGATATATGTAGCTTATAAATATGTACATGTAATAAAAATAGTAGAAGTTGTTTATAAATGAAAAAAATACTTTTATCTACGACCACCATAGAAAGTTACACATTCCGCACAATCTAGTAATTGTGAAAACGACCAATTGCAAACAATCTCCAAACTGAACGGTAAAGACCGTGAGGAATGATTTCTCACGATCAGTAGTTCTATTAAAACGCCATAAATGTCACCACTTGCAATATTTATAATATTATTAATTATTTGAAATATAAAATTTGTTTAATTAATATTTTACATTAAATTATATTTTGAATGGAAATCCATCTAGAAGAAATATCAACGGCAGAGCGGGTAATCGAACTCTGGATCGCCTGTGTACTAGCGGGAGCTTAACCATTCAGCAACGTAGACATGTTTAGATGACTAGATTATTTCTCATTATATAAAGTTACACAGATTGTTATTCAATTAAAACGTGAAATTGATTAATTTTTTACATTATTATATAATTGTTAATGTAATATTATTTATTATTATTGCTAAATTACAATAGAAAGCATTTATAATTTGCTACATAATGCGAGAATATGTTGACATTTCGCAACAAAGGGGTTACTAACCTTGACAACTGAATTGTGATTGTTTATAGAAGAAATACTTTTTGAAAACGAGTACAGTCATTAGCAAATGTCTTGTCCCGAGCAGGCAACACATTTAACAATTCTGGTAAAAGAAACGACGTACGTTTCGGTGCATAGTTTCTTTTGTTTACAAACAACACAGCAAATCTAACCAGTTTAAAGGTTGCTACCCTACCTAGGGTGGCTTTGTATAACAACAATAAAGTAATAAAAACTGCTATTTTCAAGTGAGTTTCTTATTTTACTGGAATACAAAACAGCCGTTTCACTTCTACTATCGTTTCTTCTATTTTAAGAAATAAATATCGTATACTTTTTTGTACTTAAGTAAACATAAAAAAACTAAATTTTTAGTACTAACTGTAATCAGTTTTTATTGCAAAAATTAATAAAAATAATAAATAATCAAAACTAATAATTATTCCCCGAGTTTCCAAAGTAGAATCAGATTGGGCATACTAACGAGGCATATTTAAACATTAAGGACCGGTTTATTCACCTTCAGGTAAAATTCCCAGTAGTTGCCGGTCAAATAAATTAAGTTTATTAATAAATACAGTTTGGGTATATTCACAGGATTATATCTTGAAAGTAGTTAGTGGAATGTTTATCAGAAAAGGGTTCAACTTTTGCACTCAAGTAATACATGCAAGAGAGAGATGGGCAATTGACAGAATAATGTGTTGGAGAGAAAAATTAAACCCATTGACTAATCTACTTAAAAAAAGGCGGGATTTAAAAAAATCTGTAACCTTTCACAAATATTTTCTAAAAATTTTAGGTAAACAGATATTAATGATATATATGATTTAAGGTTCTATGCTTTATGAAGGGTGTTTCTTAATTTTTGTTTTGTGACTGTTTTGTTTTTAGTACTGACTATATCTATGTTTCTAGTTTTTTCTTAGTTTGTAGTATTTTTATTAAAACAACTGAATATTTAATAACTTTTTAAAATTTTAACGTATTTCCATAAATAAATGCCTATATTATTACTTTATTTTTATTTATAGCTTACATTAATTTCTGCGATTATTTAATTATCTAAAATACTCCTAAGCCTCTATTTTTTGATGATTGTTTTCAGTATTATTTTCGTTTAGTTATTTTTTATTAAAGCTAAAGAATGAAACATAAACACGCTATATAACTTTGTTTAACTACTAGATATTTCTATTTAAAGGGACTATTTCATAAAGTGTGTCAAAGAAATTTTGAATAGAATGAGTAACAAGAGTTTTTACAAGCGTGTTTTCAAAACAAGCTTTAAAGAATTTAAATATCTTGCCCAGGTAGTTGTCCATCTCTGTTTAATTCGGTCTCTTTCGTACACAGTATAAGGGGTATTTCGATTCTTAAAGCAGCAACGTCCTTACTCGGGACAAGACATTTGCTAATGACGTACACTCAAACGCAAAGAAAATGTCACCCCTATAAACTCGGGTCTCTACCGCCGTAATGAGTTTATGGCATATTGTAAATTATAACCGAGCGAGTTTCACATTCAGCTACCTACATTTTTTCGGTGTTTTTGAAAGGTTTTTTTGTAAGAAATAATAATATGCTTAAAATAGTATATTATTACCCAAGGTTTAGACATACGCTATTATAGCCCTAGCGTTGATTTAAGACGCGTGGGCTATAATCGCGTGTCTAAACCGCGGTTAATATACAATTTTTTCCATTACTAACATGTAAGTTATCCTGATCATTAAATTATTTTAAAAAATGTTGACCGGTTAATTCTTCAGCGAGTAAAGCTGGCAACGTCGCTTGGTGTTTGAGATGTCAAACGTGTAATTGGTTTTAGTCACATCTTCTGTTTTCAACAGTAGAATTCTTGTTTTACGACCGTTATTAAAATACAATTTAACTATTAACAAATCAACATTCTTTTAACTAATACACAGGAAACACACACTACTTCCTCAGGAATTGTAAATAACATAAATTATAACAACTGTACAATTAACTATTATTTTGCTTCTAATTAATAAGCTTTTGTTTTTTCATTATATATACTATTTACTTTCCGATACTAAATATAATATATCTTAAGTTCAAAATAATAAGTTCAAGTATCATTTATTAAAAATACATCCTTCATACAAAAAATTAGGTTATGTTAGAAATGTAATTTTTATGTGTTATAATATTTATTTTAATAGAAGGCATAGACTTTGACTGGTGGTTTAGCATTGTTTTCATTATTAACCTAGGTCAATAATATATATAATAGAGGCTTCTGGCAAGGGGTTAAGAAAATCAATTTCTGCACTAAACAACTCAAAGAGACACTAGAACATCGTACTCTTAGCCCCTGGGTTTTTATGAATGAGCAACGTTAAAATTTCCTGTATCTTTTTGGAGGTAGAATAAGGAGTTTTCCAGGAATATTACATGCTTACTCATAATCTTGGAAACAGCCAGTTCATTGTTGTCTTAAAGTAGGTAAAATTTTCTCAGAATACCTAAACCTTTTTAAGACGGGAGCTTCAAAGGAGAATTTACAATATGCCATAAACTCATTACGGCGGTAGAGACCCGAGTTTATAGGGGTGACATTTTCTTTGCGTTTGAGCGTACATACGTATGATTATTTAGCTGTAAGTACTAAATAGTAGATTTACTGAAATTATACATATTGTAAACGCATTATTACTATTGTCTTTAAAAATTCAATATTTGCTTTTGTCGTTTTCGAAATTCTAGATGTATCAACAGTGTTTTTTTTTTCTTTTTTTTTATACCAGATCAGCAATAGTTGCTATACATGGTAGTGTTAACTTACAGATTTGTCACTGGATATAGCACTAACGAGTTCCTAAGAACACCTCTCACTAATTTTTAGGTTTAAATTATATTGAGGCACTAGATGATCTCTGTTGTTGATTTAATCTGTGCACTTTATTAGTTAGTTGTTTTAGTCACTGTCACTTGTAAGTAAGTCTATTGGTAGTTTTCGTTTCAATCTTGTATGTATTGATCTTGAGCCCAAATGATAATGATTTGCACCGCTACATTGATTCAGGTTATCATAGAATTTTTTAGCTGTTTTGGTTATAAATTCTTGTATGGTGAGAATTCCCGTTTCCCTGTGTAATTGCAAGTTTCTTACAAACCAGTCTGCATTAGTTATAATACGGAGTATTTTATTTTGTAAAACGTATCAACAGTGAATCCGATGATGGGAAAATGGGGTGTACACGTGTACACTTGTACACCTCCAAACATCGTGGAAGCGGCTCACCTTACATCTCTTAATTTATTGCTAGAGATTTCACGTAAAAAATATGGATGCGAGTATAAATTCTAGGTTAAAGATTTTCTTAGCTGTTGGTGGTTTATTACTTTTTTTGTTGTCGTAGATAAAGTAGTGTGTAACGCGTGCAAAAACGCCAATTTCATACTCGTGAGAAATTGGCACTTTTCTGCACTTGTAATACAATATACTATTATCCACGACTTTGTTATACTATACTCATTATAGTTGTGTTTCTTTAATTATGATTATGTACATTATGCACTACTAGCGGTGATTAATATATCATTCACTACTACTAAGTTTGAATTTTTCTTTAATTTTATTTAGTAGGCCGCTACGTGCCAAAACAATGGCTCATAGCATATAAAACTCATTAATTAAATTGAAACGTCAACCTCGTTTATACATTTCTATTAATATTTAATAGTCGTGGACAAAGCATAGTACTCTGCTTATATATAATGGCTATTATTCATAAGAATGGAAACTTCATCCTTGTGAATAATAGCCATCGCTATATGCTCGTTTAATAATACACTATAAAGTCATAGATCACAATACTTTCGCCCATTACAATCAATTTCCCGATCTCAATAAGAATGGACAGCATAATTGTAAACAAAAGTATTTAAAGTGTTAATTAAATAAAAGTTTTATTTGTCCTTTAACTTATGTTTTTTTAACTAAATTTCCTTTTACATAACAAAATACATACAATTTAATACTGGGTGATTTTTTAAATTTCTGATCTAGAAAGCCATGACATAATTTTAAAACAAAAGATGCGGAAAACGTAGGGCGTAGTTTGAATCGTTCGATTTGTCACAACTGTCAGATTTCAAAAATGTTGACATAAACATAACCTACTCCAGTGTTGTTCTCGCTTTTGCCGTCTTTTGTGCTTCACTGTTTCCTCGTGTTTTGAATTCCGTTTCGCCAGTTATTATCTCGGTTATTATCAAAAATCAGTCTTTTTCAAGACTAACCTTTCGTTTGTGATTGAACGCTTAGTTTTCAACGTTATTTTGGAGTGTTTTTCATCACAACAAAATGGTGTTCACACAGGAACAAAAAACATTTATGATCGAAGCTTACTTTCGTAATGGTCATCAAGTTAATGGTCAATGGGTGTATGAAGCCGGAGCATGTCTTCGGGAGTTTCAAGAAAAATTTCCAGATCTTGCGGTGATAGAGGCAAATTTTCTCATGACTCTGTCTTATGTGGTGAATCTATTCCGAGAAACTGGCAGTGTTCAGCGAAAAACTGGAAGTGGCAGACCAACAAAACGAATTCCTGAAACTGTTGAAAATGTAAGACAAATAATGGAAGATGACCCTCATACGTCCTTAAGAAGACTTTCACAACAAGTGGACTTATCTTACAGCACATGTCAAAAAATTGTTAAAAAAGACCTGCACATGCGTCCCTACAAAATGCAGGTTTATCAAGAACTTCTGCCGCCAGATTATGAGAAAAGAATATCCTATTGTAATTTTTTCAATCGGACAATGGATAATGATCTTCTGGACTTGAGTTTCTTTAGTGACGAAGCTTGGTTTCATCTTTCGGGGTATGTAAACTCACAAAATATGCGGATGTGGAGTGCAGAAAATCCCCATTTTTTTCGAGAATCGCCTTTACACCCTCAAAAAATTGGAATATGGGTGGCCATTTCACGAAGACGGTTAATTGGACCCATCTTTTTCGAAGAGTCTATCACAGCTGAGCGGTATCAAAATATTTTAGGACAGTTCATCAATCAACTTGACCCTGAAGAGTTACGTGATGGTTACTTTCAGCAGGATGGAGCAACAGCACACACAGCCCATACAACTTTAAATTACCTAAGACAATATTATGACGACCGTTTAATCAGCAACCACACCGAGAATATTTATCCACCTCGATCACCAGATTTGACGCCCCTGGACTATTTCTTGTTTCCGACTTTAAAAAACACCATTTTCAAAGAACCAGTACACACAATTGATGACTTGAAACAAAGAATCAGACAAGAATGTGCAAGGATTTCACCAGAAGTGCTTATTAGAGTGTTCGAGAATATGAAGCGCCGAGTTAATTTGTGTATAGATGCTGAAGGTCAACATTTCCAACAGTTGTTGTAAATTTTGAATAAATATTGTGTTAACAATGTAAATTGTTATAATTGTGAATAAATCTTGCTATTTCTTAAATCCAAGGAATAAAAATTGAAGCGAGTTGTAACCATAACCTAAACTTCTCAAGTCAATAATCACATCGAAATTGCACTTAAACTCGCAATAAAATGCACACTTTGGTAAAAGCATGTTTCGCAAATGATCACTGTTTAAATATTTATCAATTTGTTTAATAAATGTAAAAGTAAGTAGTCAATTTGTCACATAAATGACATTTGGAATAGCAGTGTGATCAACGCTACGCCCTACGTTTCGGTGACCTTCGATACGGCGTAAAAATCACGACTTACTAGATCAGAAATTTAAAAAATCACCCGGTAGAATTAAAGTAACTTATTTAGATATTTATGTTTTCTGAAATTATGTAAATTCACTTTTTTCAAAAATGGTATTTACCTTTTCCGAAATTAAACTTAGCATTTCCGAAAGTAAATTTACCTTTCGGGAAATCAAAATTCCTTTTCTGAAATGTATGTTACTTTTTCTGAAATTGAAGTTGAAAAGGTACAGAAATTTAGAAGCTTTAAAATTATATAACAAAGACACTAAACAAAAGAGGTGCCGGATCCCATACAGAAAAGTTTTAAACATTATCTATTACACGGTTTTTGCCGATTAAATATAGCCTAAGGATTTAGTTAAACATTGTTGTTAATGTTTTCTGTACACGAAATATAAATGTGTTATAAAGCACAAAACTAAATTTAAACTTTTAACTTGAAAATTTAAACAAAAACTCTTTTATAGTCATCACATATCCTCTTCCCTTTTTTACGTGATGTTTAGAAATTAAACAAAAAAAATGTTTTCAGAATAAAAACAAAAGAGCTATATCATGTTTTTCTTTTCGACCTTAAACAAACACAACCTCTTTAGAGTCTCGCCATGTTTTATCTAAATTTGCTTTTGTTTTCATTTCTGTCACTGTTGACAGTCGCGGAAACACAGGCGAGTTCACAGTTTAATGAAAATCTATTACTCTAGCAATGTTTGCTCAATGTTTAGTGGCTTTCATTTGATTCGCACGTTGCACTTACTAAGTCCTTCAACGCTTAACTGAAACAAATCTGAGAAATTGCTACCTTAAAAAGAATAATGTTCTCCTTTCAAGTATTCGTCACTCGAAAACAGCTTATTAAACTTTATCGTGAAACTTTCCTATTTTGGCACATGCAATTGAGTATGAAACAAAAATATTGAAATCAAGATTTTGCGAGCTCAGCCCTTCCGTCTGAACGGGGAATGTTATTTCCCTGTGACACGTTCAATCATAAAGAAAAAAGCTTTCCCTGCTTTCCTCACGTCTTTATTGTCAGCACCAAAACGCTAGGGGCACAATTTATTTTATTATTCGGAAACTGTTGACTGTAAATTGTTTGCCTATGCGCACTTTCACCATGGCACGTACAAGCTATAATCTGAAATATTCATGAGGTTCAAGTGTCGGACTTGATCTATGGATGAGTACCTTGAAGGGAGGGAAAATGATGATACCTAAACGTTTGAATTGTTTCAGAATTAGGGCAGCCCATCCTCACAAATAACCCACAATGAATGGCTGTTTCACGGATAGCTTTAGGTTTAGAAAATTAAAAAACTTTTTTCTTTATTACGAAATTAAGGACTCCTACAGTGATGTCCGTGCTATTTCATAATTAATCATAGCTAACATGTCGGTGGCTTTACACAGTTTTTTTACACAAGCCTCAATTTTAAATATTATTAATATCTCTGAATTTTATTTTTAAACGCTTCCGAGTTTTTACAGCACTGATAAAAAATTGTTATTAAATTTCACCCTAAGCGTTAATTACAAAACTATTGAAGTTATTAACCACTTTCAAGAATTATTTTTTATTCTATGTCCAGAGGGAATTTTAATATTTCAACAAAATGATGAATGTAACTAGTGTAGATTGTTACTCATGAGAAGCGTAGGTGATTCTACCGTGGGAAGTTAAACATTCAACATTATCAATAGGGATGAAATGTTGTTGACTTCAGAGTGGAAACAGTTTCTGGTCAAATGTCGAAATATTTTTATTATTTGAAGTTAGTTTGTTTTATTAATATTTTTATTTTTGATTGCAATATACTTAATACAGTAGAACTTCTAAATCTGACCACCTGTTTAAACTGACCCTCTGGTCATATAGACCACTTTTTTTCAGTCCCTGCAAAAATCCTATTACTTTAATGTAATTTATACTGTATAAACTGACCACTTCTCTTTTGTGTCCATTGACCACATTTACCTCAAATATTTGTTTAAAAATGTTTGTGTAATGGGACCATTAGCCAAGGGATTCCTTATATAACTAATCTTTTAAAAGTTTAAGTAGGCATGTACATGTAAATTGCATTCAAAGAATTTCTAAGAATGCATCATAATCCCTTAATAGTTAATACCCATAATACCAGTTGGGTTCAGGTATTTCCAAGTTTTAAGACTTTATTTTTGCTTCTGAGAAATTCATTACTTGCAAACTTTCACATTAGTAACCCTTGGATAGTTTGAAAATTGTTTTATAAAATCAGTCTTGTTTCATCTGTTGATTGAACCCATTGTGTTAATTAGTGCGATCAAGATGACTTCAAAAAAAGTTTACAAAGAACTAAATTTGAAAGAAAAACAAACGGTGTTAGAGTTTTTATAAAACCACAGTGAAAGAAATCGATTAACTCTAAATTGGTTTTTAAAAATGCGAAGTGTAAATGCAAGACTTTCGGGACCAATCTTACAAGAAGTTGCATTAAAATTTGCTCAGCAGTCAAATTTGCCTAATTTAAATCATCGTCGGGTTGGCTCGAATCATTTAAGAAACAAAACATGTCCCAGAAAAGTTTAGTTGGTGATGCAAATGAAATTGATCCCGCAATAGTAAGTTATTTTCTTATTCGTTTTACAGAGTTTGCAAAGGGCTTTATATCAGAGGATATTTTTAATGCTGATGAGTGTGGACTATTTTGGGCAAATTGTAGTGTATAAAGAATTCACAGTTTTACAAAGTGACCGCCTGCTTAAATTGACCATTTTGGGTTAGTCCCAAAGGTGGTCACTTTAGGCAGTTTCTACTGTACATGAATTACAATAAAAACACAAAATAAGAGAAATATGTACAGGGCGATCCACTTAATTTCCCCCCCACCCTACTTTTCCCTGTTATTTCTGTAGTTACAAAAAATTATTCTAACAAAAGTTGTAGGGCTTTTTCTAAAGTATTTAAATACGACATTCAAAAAACAATTGTAAAATAAATGCCGAAGTTATATATATATATATATATAAATGGAATTTTTTTAATGGAACACCCTGTATTTTATTGTCTTGTTCGACGTAAAATTTCAGTCTGATTTCAACAATATAGAATATATACTACTTACTTTTAACAGTTTTCGAAATACAGTCAAACTTTCATATTACGAACTTCTATATAGCGAATTTCTCTATATAACGAATTTTTGTGCTGTACACTGCCCTTTTAGAAAAAATACATATAAAAGTGTCTCTAAATAACGAAGTAAAATTTCTATTTAACGAATTTTTTAGGCCAAACTAAAATAGATTTTTCCAGGTAAATGTATGTATTACGCATCAATCTTTCTTTCTTAGCAGTAAAAGATTATAAATTTACCCATCTTCCAAGAAGCCTGCACACATTTCTAAAATCCTGTAATCCTTGCAAAAGGATTTTGTAAATTTGTTTAAATGGAAATTCTAAGAAGGATTAAAATTGTCATTAAAAGGTTTACAACTGGTTTATCATTACATTTTTACTTTTTCAGGGGATTTCCGAAAATTTACTTGAATGAGAGTTCTAGGAAAGATTAAACTTCGATGCATTATACACATTGTTACTTGTCTAAATGGAGATTCCACCCCTCTAAGAAAGATTAAAATGCGATTAGCATTTACGTAAAGTTAAAAACTTGCATTGCAAATTTTTATTTTAACTTTAGTTTTGTGAGTGAACAGCTCTACACTAGAGTACAGAAAAAATCAGAGCGAAAGTGTTTAACCATTATTGAGAAAATCAACGTGTTGCGGGAAATTGATAACTGTATACAAAAAAGAAATAACAGAGAAAACTAGGGGGGGAGAAGTTAAGTGGATCACCCTGTATATACGAGTATATATCAAACTGTCGTTAATGATTTTACATAGTATTTTTCTATTCCAAATGTTTTACAATGCAGATATTATTTTCTCTATTTCTTTAAGACAGTGTGAGGGTGAAAATCTTATAACGGACAAAAGACATTTTTTTAAATTTATTTCCAACCTCGTCCAATGAATACCGGGTGGGGCACTAGTGTGGGGAAGTCCGACATATGGCTTCAGTCAAGTCCGGCTTCAGCAAGACGGTGCTCCACCGCATTATTTACATGCAGTAAGAGACCACCTAAATAATATCTACCCACATCAATGGATTGGAAGTAATGGATCCTCTAAATGGCCTGCGAGATCTCCTGATCTTACAAAAATGAATTTCTTTTTATGGGGATATGTGAAAAAAATTGTTTATACAGAGACACCAACCACAATCCAAAATATGAAGAATAGAATAAAGCTAAGTACTCACAGCAGCGGATCCGCAGGCGGATGTCATACGATTGGTTGGTTTGAGTCGATTTGACTCAAACCGATCAATCGTATGACATCCGCCTACGGATCCGCTGCTGTGAGTACTTAGCTTAATACATGCTTTTAGAAGTATCACGCCGGCAATGTTAAGAAACGTACAAAGCTCATTCCAAAGGCGCATCGAAATGTGTGCCCATACAAATAGGCAACATATGGAGCATTTGTTATACTTTTCTTTTTTGTTTTATTTGAAAAACCTTGATTTTTTAAATAAATAATTTTTTAATTGAGTACTTCTTGCAGTTTTTTCTCAATAAATCAAAAGTGGTTACAGATAGCTATAGGGACGTACATACAAAAAAATGTTCGTTATTTAATTCTGCATCACAAAGGTACAAAATATACAGGGTGTTCCATTTGAAAAAGTAGTGAATTTTAGCTTTAAAGTTCTCTAAATTTAAAAATTAATTTTGAACACCCTGTACATGGTGAGTCCATTTTCTTTTAAAGAAGAGCACCCTACAAGCCCCTGCAACAAAATCTCTACTTAAATTCGTCTTCACAGTTGCGGCCGTGAAAGCGGTAAACTGTAAAGTGGGATAATGTAAAACTCAACTTTTTTGAAAAAAAAATGTATAACTTCTAAACCGGTCATTAGATGACGCTAAAATTTTAAATATGAGTAAAACCTGCCAAGAGGTGTGTTAAATATGCAAAAATATTTGGGGCATTCTATTTAAAAAACATTACCTTAAGCGTGCGACATTTTTCTGTAACACTCTGTATATTTGAAAATAATTTCTCTAGATGCGCCTCTATCCACTGTTTACATCCGTATTAGAACGGTTTTTCTAGCTGTTACCGTATAGGAGCTATCGGACTTCCCCACTCTATTCCCCCACATGGTAGATGTTCTGACAGATTTCTCTTAAGATACCATCTCTAGATGAAATTTCCCAAGTGGCCGCAAAATTATTTTTTCAAAAATTAAAGCAAATTTCCAAAATAAAATGGAAATCGTCATTCCGTTAACGCTAAATCATTTCAGTAACGTACTGCCGAAATGACGTTGACAATTTATCAAAATCATTTCTTAAAATTGAACAGATTTAGATGTATCTACATTATTTTAAATAGTTTCCTATCTTATTCGAGTTAATAATACTCGAACAATTATTTTATTAACTACAAATAATAACCTAAAAACCTTTGGCTTAATTCTACTTAAATTTTTATTGACTCGCTGAGGGATGCTTTTCTTTCAAGAAAGGTTTTTGTCTATAAATAATTATTAACAAAATAATAAAACAGAAAGACCTATTAAAACTTTAAGACAAAATGAAAAAGAATGTTTGTTAAGTCATATATTTCTTTTTATTATACCTGCATCATAATCGCTGATTAAAACACGCAAAAGCGTTCATAAACGGACCTTTAAAGCCCTAGTGCTTTAAAGCTGCCTAGGTAACAAGAAATTAACAACAATGTTAAAATAATACACTCTACAAATTTTGAGCAATATTCATAGCAACCAAACAACAACTTTTAACCATTTCTATATCAACGATTAATGATGCAGATTAATTCGAAAAAGGTATTTCAATTTACTTTTTTGTTACAATTTTCAGAAGGTATAATAAAAAATAGCGTATAATACACGTGTATAAGAGCCTTTAAAGCACTGCTCCGTTAAAAGGCACTCGGCTTCGCCTCGTACTTTTAAACCCATCATGCGTGCTTTAAAGGCTTGCTTATACACTTGTATTATAATATACTATTATGAAAAAATGGTGGAAGTCTTCATTAAATTCAGAAATCACAAGTGAAGTGAATCATATCGTGAAATCGAGCATTTACGTCTGAATTGCTCTTTTTGTAGTTCGGTGTATACTGAACAAACACTTCAAAATTTTTCAAAACAAAAATTTCGAGATAAAACATATAGAACACTTGCGCTGTTACAGAAATAAACATCCAGAAAAATCTAATTACGCCAAACCCCTTTTAGAACAGAGAACTAGTGTTTCTGAGTTTTAGCAATTTTTCTAATTCAGGTATTAGAGACTTTCTTTTAGTTCCAGTTCCAGTTTAGTTCCCGCGAATCCAAAAAGCCCAATATTCGATTTTAAAGTTATTTTGACTAATCATCTAATCACTTTCCATCAAAAGTTCCCATTGAAAAATAATTATATTTGTGGAAAGCGCAGCAGCACATAAATAAATTCTCCTATCATAAAATTCTTTCCTTTTCTCTCTCTTTTATGACAAAGCCTATTTGTTTTTCGTTCAACTTTTTATTTTTCTTATACATCTTTAAAAATTCTTATTATTTTTAGGCGTCAATTTAATTTTCACCGAACTGCGCTTTTTAACCATTATATTTTGCTATTCTCTAAAAGATAAGACATTTTTTTTATTTAAAATAAATCTTCAGAAACTCAAATTAACTGTATAAAAAGGAATTTGGATACTGAAATATTAAGAACATGCTGTTAAAGTAAGAGAAATATCGTTGAAATGGTACACTAATAAGACATACCATCACTTCGGCTACACATACCGTTACAGAAATGATAGTTTGAAAACTTGAGGTTATGTAGTCGTATTCACAAAAGTCTTTTAAATCTTCATTGTTAATAATTTAGTATCCACGTTCTACTCTGATACTTATTATTATTTAATTAAGTAGTAACTATTATTTGGTATTGTTTAATGTTTCGAGCTTTATTTAGTGAAACTCCATAATTAGTTTCTTCGAAGTAATAGTAATATAGAATTAAAAGTTAAAAGGTTAAAATTATTCAGCTATTTGAATTTTGTATAAGTCATAATTATTTTACCTTTAATAATATAACATACGAGTACATACAAAAAGATGGTTTATCTACGGGAAATTCACTCAGTCCTATATTAGCTAACATGTTTATGGATAATGTAGAACTAGGTGCCAACTGCTTACCCTAATGGGTAAGCTTTAGTAACTTGATGCTTTTGTTGAAATACGAAAAAAAAAATTCAAGTTCGGATCCTCACCTCTCTTACATCGCGTAGTTCAATAGGGTTTGGGTCATCCAGCGCTAGGTAGCGCTGGCTGTCTCGCCGAATACCGAGACACATGAATGAAAACACAATGCTTGTACTTAATAATTTAAGGATATCCAATATTCTGGATACTGCGAAGAGGGAATCGGCTCCGAAAAAAGCAAGAACTGTTATGTCGGCTGGGAAAGTGATGGCGACTGTTTTTTGGGATAGTCATGGAGTTATCTTAATCTACGCATCATTACTTGACAAGCGGAAGGCAGAAATTGCGGAAAAACGGCCACATTTTCAGAAAAAGAAAATCCTGTTTCACCAAGACAATGCGCCGTCTCACACCTCCGCGGTTGCCATGGCGAAAATCCACGAATTACGGTTTGAACTGCTTGACCATCCTCCTTACTAGTAGGTATTGGGTCAGTTGAGTCCATCCCCTCTCCTTTTTTTTGGCCACGCCTGCTGCTCTCTGATTGGCTATCCCCTCTCCTCTAGCTCCTCCCCTTGCTTCTGATTGGTCGACGCCATTTTGAATCGCCATTTTGAATCGCCATTTTGAATAGCCATTTTGAATCGCCATTTTGAATAGCCATTTTGAATCGCCATTTTGAATCGCCATTTTGAATAGCCATTTTGAATCGCCATCTTGAATAGCTATTTTGAAACGCCATTTTGGATCGCCATTTTGAATAGCCATTTTGAATCGTCATCTTGGATCGCCATTTTGAATAGCCATTTTGAAATGTCAGTTTGAATCTGTCAATTTTGAATGTCATTTACATATCCGCCATTTTGTATCTATCATTTTCAATTTGTCATCATTTCCCGCCCTTGGATTTGAATTTTTAGTACTGCTACTGCCATCTATCGGCGACGTCATGTCAACGGTATAGTAGATTCCTCTCTCTCGCTCTCGCTTGGTTCAGGCCCTCTCTCTCGCTTGGCTCTGACCCTCTCTCTCGCTCTTGCTCCGGCCCTCTCTCTCGCTATCGCTTGGTTCAGGCCCTCTCTCTCGCTCTCGCTTGGCTCTGACCCTCTCTCCGCTCTTGCTCTGGCCCTCTCTCTCGCTCTCGCTTGGTTCAGGCCCTCTCTCTCGCTCTCGCTTGGCTCTGGCCCTCTCTCTCGCTCGGCTTTCGCTCTGGCTCTCTCTCTCTCTCTCTCTCTCTCTCTCTCTCTCTCTCGCTCTCGCTTGTCATTTCCAACTTGTCATTATTTCTCGCCCTTGGATTTGAATTTTTAGTACTGCTACTGCCATCTATCGGTAACGTCCTGTGATCGGTATAGTAGATTTCTATACACCTGTAGATAGGCAACCTGTTACACTTTTTTATAAAAATTAATGGATCCAACGAGTTTCGAACCAGGGTTCGTAAAGTACGTCTGTTTACAAGTCCATAGCTTAACCCCGAGACCACGGAGCTTGTCTTTTAAATTACTGCATACGAGTTATTTATAAAAATGTTTTCACGTATATTTGATTAAATCCAATTTATTTAAAAATAATTCCCGGAAAATATTTATAAATATTGTACATTAATAATATTAAATCTTTAGGATTCAAAAATTATAAGCCAATTATGATTATTATCATGAGTCATTGAGATGAGACAATTATTAACCTTATATGAGCCAATCGTGAAGAAACTCAAGAAATTTTTCTTGATACATCTTAAATATAACAATTTGAAAACTATATACAGATATTATTACTACATGAGGCCCGTAACATCAGTAGATCCGCGGCTTTTTATATCAGTACAAAATAATTAGATATAGTTATATTTACTATCTATTCTTTTAAACAGCTGTTATACTTTCCATGATTACTTTATAGTCGGGTATGTAGTACCGTTATTATCCTACATTAACTTATATGAAAAATGAGATCGGTAAGGTAAAAACATGACGTCTTGATTGTAAAATTTATTTTCTGTAACGATGATTTCACCATTGCTAATGAATTTCCAATTAGCGGGTGTAGAAAGTTAAAATTCAAACATGAAAGACTATTGGTTTAATCGAAATATTTTAAAAGTTGCCGACGGCTAATTATTATTTAATAACAACCGTAAATTCTGAGTAAATCTGTTTGGATATTTCCTGAAGCCTAAATCAATTTTGTTTGTATTAAAATCTAGAAATTTCAGAAAAACGGTTTTAAAATAAATTGTATATAGTTATACATTGTGAAATAAAAAATGCAAGAATAAAATGCATACACGGATTAAACTAAACTATATATATTAAGAAATATTAATTACGGCTTTTATAGCATCTTACAGGAAAAAGATTACAGTCAATCAAGATCACAACACATATCATTAACTAGATATCAAAAATAAATATATTATATATTGAAGGTAAAGACATGAGGATATCGATCGTTTGACTAATGTCTATTTATTAAAACAAATAAGTTATGAAATGAAGCAGGGAGTCTATTCAATGAACATTGCCTAATACTTTTATGATTTTTCTAGCCTATAGATCAGCAGTTAGAAACACGGGCCTGCTAAATGCCTGCAATTCACCTACCCTATCAATATGTTGTACAATTTTAGATATGTAATGTATACGTTTTGTTTCTTACTTAAGTCTATTTTGTTTGTATGTTTGTAATATTTATACATTTACGAAAATTAAATCAAGCTGAACAGCAGATTACTATTTTAAATTTAATAGATCATACGAATTATCTTTCTCTGTTCTGAATGACTGCATTGTATATCATGATGTGATATCATACAATTATATTCTAGTAAGAATTGTAATAAAGTCACTGCTATAAATAACAACATTCTTTATCACGATCATCTATCATTATCATAATCATCTAATGTCATGCAGAGTCAGCAGTTAGCTCCTAAGTTCGTATATGCGAGAATCGGTATTATATAACACACACATCAGTCTACATTCATTGCTCTAATATTGATAGGAACTTTCTAGAATCTATAAAGTTGTACTACATATATTCAACTAATTTGAATATACGATAACTGATACTCATTATACTTCTATGCACACAATCGAGGTATCAGTACACTCCAACCGCGTGATCAAGATTGTAGTATTCAAATCAAGCATCACTAAACGTATTCTTCATATATGAAATCATAAAATTCGAGTCTAACTATTGACGAGGTGAAAGAATAGTTGCAATCGGTTTATGCCCATACCAGGCTCCCTATGATTATTATTATAAATGTCTTAACAGAATAAAAAGGGTGAAATGAATATAACTTATAGGATTTAATCAAACTAGAAGAATATCGATATATCCTACGTTGAGAAAATAATTATACTATGTAAGCATCGATACGCTACATATGATTGCGAGCCTGAGTATAAGCATAAACCCTATACTACAGATTTTTATCCTTTTTCATTATATCTACTACAGACGAGGTGAATGAATAGGTACATTTAACATGCGTATGCTACAATTATCTAATTTTCTAGTTTTCTAGACGTAATGTAATTTTGAACAGATTTTAACCTTTTCGTTCTATCTACTACCCCTGTAAGCGATTTCTACATATACGTTCTTATTGTTTATACACCATATAGATATTCGTAGCATCTAAAGTAAACTCTTATTTAAACGTTATTTTACAATATATCATACATTTCAGCAACTCCGAAATATGAAGATATGTAATAATTTACTATATACTTTTGTAGGATATTAACTCGTATAATTAATACTAATTTGTAATTATTTTCGATACCTTTGAAATATAAGTCTATAACATATCTACCCAAAAGATTCGCCGACAAACTTACTGAAGATAAAGTGGTCGATCTCAACCAAAAGATAGCGAATACAACTCTGTCTCTAGGATTGGTTTACCTAGGTAAAGTAAAGACAGAAAGATATCAACTGTATGCTGACTGTATGTTCATCGAGACGAATAAGGTATGAAATGTAACAGGTAGTCTATTCAATGAACATTGCCTAATACTTTTTTCTGATTCTTCTTCTACCCTATAGATCCGCATTTAGAAACATGGACCTGCTAAATGCCTGCAATTCACCTACCCTATCAGTATGTCGTACAATGCAAACATTTAATATTTTTATTAAAATTTTATAAATAAAAACGATAAAAGAAGTTTATAGTTTTCATTTATTTTTATGTTAAACATATACGATAGCAGGATCTAGATCGATGTATACAAATTCATATATGACAGAAATGTTATGTATCTCAATACATACCTAAAACGTATTCTTCGTATATTCAGTAAGAGCTACCCATTTTTTTCTTTTTTTCTAGACATTCGAATTTTGAACAGCTTAATAATATGTTTTCTCATTTAATCATAATTAGGTTGACTTTATATAGTATTTTTCAGGAAAACCTTCTTCAGAAAAACCCTAATGATTCTTTAATTTACATAAAAAAAATTAAAACATTTGATTACACAATAATCCCATTTTCGATACCTTCGAAATATAAGTCTATAACATATGTTTAGGTCTTTATAACTTTGAAACACAGGGTAGTTACCTCTTGCAAAATTTACAGTTATGAGAACCCTGAAGACTTAACCTGGAGAAATAAATCAGATAAATATTTTACTTTTATTGAAACGATAACTTTGCATACTAATACATGAAAATAATATAATTTATATCACCTGATAAATAAAATTGAAATTATTCTTATTCTTTTACAATGAAATGTGTTTTGAAAAAACACGATGAAACGTTATGTATATTAATGCAGCAGTTCTGTTAACGCATTCGTTATTTAGAGATTCACTTATAAGTACACTATCTATTCAGCTGATTCAATAAAAATTTCATTATTTTTAAAATTTCTAACGAGGGACCTACTGATAAGCGTTATATTATACCAGGTACGTATGATACTCTACTGCTGATTGCATACCTGATGAACGCAGTTGTACAAAGTAATATAGGATATACGTTACAGAGAAGTTTAATTTTCCGTGCAACAAATGACCTATATATATATTTTATGTACAATGCTGACATTAACATATTTAGCGCATACCTGTTGAACATAGCTTTACAAAGTAATATTTAAAAGACTTAAAAGGCTTATATTTTAGAGATCGGATACAGGCGCATATATTCCTGTATATTACCTCTAAATTTTACTTTAACAATACATGTAGTCAGGTTTGGCGTAAATAACAATTAGGGATATCAAAGCCATACTAACTGAACGCTAACATAATATGCTCTACAGGTCAAACTCAATTAATTAACCCTGGGGCTATACATCCTTAGGCTAGAAACAGTCTTGAAACAAGAAATGGCTGAGTCCACCCTGTTAGACAAGAAATCAGAGTATGGGCGTGATAAATAAAACATATAAAGTTATTTTACAAACATTTATTTAGTATACATAACATAATACAAGAATATAGATCATAAGTTGTTTTCTATGACGACTGTTGTAGTTCTACGGGTCTCTGAGTCGTCGTATGCCCTCGCAGCAATACTAATACGTATAAAGTCCGACGACTGACTCATTGGAACTGTACCGATAGCCCTTTCCTTGTTCAACTCTTCGTTACTATCATAGTTGGTAAACGAGGAACCACATTCATCAATACCCAAATGCATGGCTGAAGTCATATCTTCTTCTTCTTCTTCTGTCTCAACGATATCAGTAGGTCCATTTGCTTCCTTTACCAGAGCTGTCTTTACAACATTTGCGTTATTATGTACGTTTTTTAAATGCCTTTTATAGCTGTCGATGCGTGAAAGATATTTGAAGCAATTAGAACACCGGACTTTGATTGATTCGTGAACGCTTTTAATATGTCTTTTTAAGTGGTCACGACGTGAAAAAGTTTTGACACAGCTAGAACACTGGATTCTGTTTGAATCGTGCTTGGTTTTTACGTGTCTCTTGCCAGTGAATGGCCTCACGAAAGACTTGAAGCAAACCGGATACTGTATTTTGCAATCCTGTCGACCAGAGTCATTCTTCTTACATACGTCGTTAGCGTGCTGCTCCATTTCGACTAATGAAGGAACAGGAACACTACCCCGCCTATTTATACTGATGACCAGCGCAATCGGTTGTTCTCGGTTATAATCGTAAGCGCTCGGAGCAATATGTATGCTCGAGAATGAATCGTAGGTTCTATCCTAAGTGTATGTAACCCGGAACCGATGTCCGTACATTTTAAATTATCAAACTTACCATATAAACATGAATATTTACTACATTTGCTTTAATTCTTGTTCCCTCCCTACCTACCTACCTACCGTAAACAATATGACATATCTGCGTCTAAATACAGTGAACGAAAGTACTAGAGGAACTTAATACCTTAGATCACGGCTGTTTCTGGATACGTGATTTCCTCTTACAATATCTATAGTTATGAGAACCTTGAAGACTTAGCCTGGAGAAATAAAACATCGTCAGTTTAAAAGAAATAAGTCCGTCGCCATATTTAAACGTTATTTTACAATACATCATACATTTTCAATAGCTTCGAAATACGCAGATATGTAATAATATACTATATACTCTTGTAGGTTATTCAACGTATCTATAGTAAACTCTTATGATTAATAATAATCTGTAACCTTATTGTTTTTTATTACATCACAGGTTAGAGCGTACGAATATAATTTAGATTAGATTAGGTTAGAGCCTACGAA
Organism: Agrypnus murinus; assembly: GCA_929113105.1. Lineage (NCBI taxonomy): Eukaryota > Metazoa > Arthropoda > Insecta > Coleoptera > Elateridae > Agrypnus > Agrypnus murinus. The sequence continues at coordinate 158,746,292 of OV816025.1, forward strand.
TACATTTTTAGGGCAGAACGTAGGGAGCTGAGTAAGTACAAAACAACATACTTTCATACAAGAACGTTTATTGATACGAGTAGTTTCGACGCTACTTAAAACATAATACATAACTTATATATATATAATATCTATTAAAATAGTACATTTCGTATACACTAATAATGGTACTACATACCAGACTATAAAGTAAACATGGTAAGTATAACAGCAGTTTAAAAGAATAGATAGTAAATATAACTATATCTAATTATTTTATAAAATACTATGTTAACTAAGAGGTTATATACAGAATATATACGCCTGTATTCGACCTCTAGAGGGTTCATAAGACTAGATTAGACCAGACCAGACCAGACCAGACTAGACCAGACCAGACCAGACCAGACCAGACCAGAGTAGACCAGACCAGACCAGACCAGACCAGACCAGACCAGACCAGACCAGACCAGACTAGACTAGAGTATAGATGATAGACTGTAAAATCATGAACAATTATACCACCTGTAATATAATAGAGCTTACTGATATTTTAAAATTAGTGGCTGAATCTAATTATTGCAGAAATTCAATTGTAGAAACTGAAGATGTAATCTTTAAAACATCTAAAGTTAGAAGTTTTTAGTAGTCAGGTTAGATTAATAGAGGGTGTTATAATCAAATCGTTTTTAGAAACGATTTGTTTTGTAAGATTGGCTCCGTAAGGAAAAACAACATAGCTGTAGGCTTGATTTTGAAATTGAGATAGCTCGGGACAAAACGATGAATACAAAGTTTAGAAGTTTATTTCAAAATTCTGTGATAAAAAACATTAATTCTTCTTTACTTTACTTTAAAACCCAAAATTGCATGATAAATCAATATAATATTAATATAAATGATTAAATTAAATGAAGCAATCTAGGTTAGACCCCCAAAAATTATATTAAGGTTATAGATTTTAGACTCCGGTTGTTGCAAAGATTCAAGAATCTCTATTAAGATTAGTTCATAAAACATTTATTAGGTTAGAGCATGTAGCTACTTACAAAAAAAAAATCTCTATTAAGATTAGTTCATAAAATATTTATTAGGTTAGACCATTGTAGTTACTTACAAAATCGTCATTAACATTCGAAAAACTTACATATAATATTAGTTGGGTTACAGTCTACGAATATATTTTAGGTTAGATTTAGATCGCACGCGACCTAAATCTAACCTAAAATATATTCGTAGACTGTAACCCAACTAATATTATATATAAGTTTTTCGAATGTTAATGACGATTTTGTAAGTAACTACAATGGTCTAACCTAATAAATATTTTATGAACTAATCTTAATAGAGATTTTTTTGTAAGTAGCTACATGTACATGTCTACGAATATATTTTAGGTTAGATTTAGGTCGCGTGCGATCTAAATCTAACCTAAAATATATTCGTAGACTGTAACCCAACTAATATTATATGTAAGTTTTTCGAATGTTAATGACGATTTTGTAAGTAACTACAATGGTCTAACCTAATAAATATTTTATGAACTAATCTTAATAGAGATTTTTTTTTTGTAAGTAGCTACATGCTCTAACCTAATAAATGTTTTATGAACTAATCTTAATAGAGATTCTTGAATCTTTGCAACAACCGGAGTCTAAAATCTATAACCTTAATATAATTTTTGGGGGTCTAACCTAGATTGCTTCATTTAATTTAATCATTTATATTAATATTACATTGATTTATCATGCAATTTTGGGTTTTAAAGTAAAGTAAAGAAGAATTAATGTTTTTTATCACAGAATTTTGAAATAAACTTCTAAACTTTGTATTCATCGTTTTGTCCCGAGCTATCTCAATTTCAAAATCAAGCCTACAGCTATGTTGTTTTTCCTTACGGAGCCAATCTTACAAAACAAATAGTTTCTAAAAACGATTTGATTATAACACCCTCTATTAATCTAACCTGACTACTAAAAACTTCTAACTTTAGATGTTTTAAAGATTACATCTTCAGTTTCTACAATTGAATTTCTGCAATAATTAGATTCAGCCACTAATTTTAAAATATCAAGTAAGCTCTATTATATTACAGGTGGTATAATTGTTCATGATTTTACAGTCTATCATCTATACTCTAGTCTAGTCTGGTCTGGTCTGGTCTGGTCTGGTCTGGTCTGGTCTGGTCTGGTCTACTCTGGTCTGGTCTGGTCTGGTCTGGTCTGGTCTAGTCTGGTCTGGTCTGGTCTGGTCTAATCTAGTCTTATGAACCCTCTAGAGGTCGAATACAGGCGTATATATTCTGTATATAACCTCTTAGTTAACATAGTATTTTATAAAATAATTAGATATAGTTATATTTACTATCTATTCTTTTAAACTGCTGTTATACTTACCATGTTTACTTTATAGTCTGGTATGTAGTACCATTATTAGTGTATACGAAATGTACTATTTTAATAGATATTATATATATATAAGTTATGTATTATGTTTTAAGTAGCGTCGAAACTACTCGTATCAATAAACGTTCTTGTATGAAAGTATGTTGTTTTGTACTTACTCAGCTCCCTACGTTCTGCCCTAAAAATGTATTCGTAGGCTCTAACCTAATCTAATCTAAATTATATTCGTACGCTCTAACCTGTGATGTAATAAAAAACAATAAGGTTACAGATTATTATTAATCATAAGAGTTTACTATAGATACGTTGAATAACCTACAAGAGTATATAGTATATTATTACATATCTGCGTATTTCGAAGCTATTGAAAATGTATGATGTATTGTAAAATAACGTTTAAATATGGCGACGGACTTATTTCTTTTAAACTGACGATGTTTTATTTCTCCAGGCTAAGTCTTCAAGGTTCTCATAACTATAGATATTGTAAGAGGAAATCACGTATCCAGAAACAGCCGTGATCTAAGGTATTAAGTTCCTCTAGTACTTTCGTTCACTGTATTTAGACGCAGATATGTCATATTGTTTACGGTAGGTAGGTAGGTAGGGAGGGAACAAGAATTAAAGCAAATGTAGTAAATATTCATGTTTATATGGTAAGTTTGATAATTTAAAATGTACGGACATCGGTTCCGGGTTACATACACTTAGGATAGAACCTACGATTCATTCTCGAGCATACATATTGCTCCGAGCGCTTACGATTATAACCGAGAACAACCGATTGCGCTGGTCATCAGTATAAATAGGCGGGGTAGTGTTCCTGTTCCTTCATTAGTCGAAATGGAGCAGCACGCTAACGACGTATGTAAGAAGAATGACTCTGGTCGACAGGATTGCAAAATACAGTATCCGGTTTGCTTCAAGTCTTTCGTGAGGCCATTCACTGGCAAGAGACACGTAAAAACCAAGCACGATTCAAACAGAATCCAGTGTTCTAGCTGTGTCAAAACTTTTCCACGTCGTGACCACTTAAAAAGACATATTAAAAGCGTTCACGAATCAATCAAAGTCCGGTGTTCTAATTGCTTCAAATATCTTTCACGCATCGACAGCTATAAAAGGCATTTAAAAAACGTACATAATAACGCAAATGTTGTAAAGACAGCTCTGGTAAAGGAAGCAAATGGACCTACTGATATCGTTGAGACAGAAGAAGAAGAAGAAGATATGACTTCAGCCATGCATTTGGGTATTGATGAATGTGGTTCCTCGTTTACCAACTATGATAGTAACGAAGAGTTGAACAAGGAAAGGGCTATCGGTACAGTTCCAATGAGTCAGTCGTCGGACTTTATACGTATTAGTATTGCTGCGAGGGCATACGACGACTCAGAGACCCGTAGAACTACAACAGTCGTCATAGAAAACAACTTATGATCTATATTCTTGTATTATGTTATGTATACTAAATAAATGTTTGTAAAATAACTTTATATGTTTTATTTATCACGCCCATACTCTGATTTCTTGTCTAACAGGGTGGACTCAGCCATTTCTTGTTTCAAGACTGTTTCTAGCCTAAGGATGTATAGCCCCAGGGTTAATTAATTGAGTTTGACCTGTAGAGCATATTATGTTAGCGTTCAGTTAGTATGGCTTTGATATCCCTAATTGTTATTTACGCCAAACCTGACTACATGTATTGTTAAAGTAAAATTTAGAGGTAATATACAGGAATATATGCGCCTGTATCCGATCTCTAAAATATAAGCCTTTTAAGTCTTTTAAATATTACTTTGTAGAGCTATGTTCAACAGGTATGCGCTAAATATGTTAATGTCAGCATTGTACATAAAATATATATATAGGTCATTTGTTGCACGGAAAATTAAACTTCTCTGTAACGTATATCCTATATTACTTTGTACAACTGCGTTCATCAGGTATGCAATCAGCAGTAGAGTATCATACGTACCTGGTATAATATAACGCTTATCAGTAGGTCCCTCGTTAGAAATTTTAAAAATAATGAAATTTTTATTGAATCAGCTGAATAGATAGTGTACTTATAAGTGAATCTCTAAATAACGAATGCGTTAACAGAACTGCTGCATTAATATACATAACGTTTCATCGTGTTTTTTCAAAACACATTTCATTGTAAAAGAATAAGAATAATTTCAATTTTATTTATCAGGTGATATAAATTATATTATTTTCATGTATTAGTATGCAAAGTTATCGTTTCAATAAAAGTAAAATATTTATCTGATTTATTTCTCCAGGTTAAGTCTTCAGGGTTCTCATAACTGTAAATTTTGCAAGAGGTAACTACCCTGTGTTTCAAAGTTATAAAGACCTAAACATATGTTATAGACTTATATTTCGAAGGTATCGAAAATGGGATTATTGTGTAATCAAATGTTTTAATTTTTTTTATGTAAATTAAAGAATCATTAGGGTTTTTCTGAAGAAGGTTTTCCTGAAAAATACTATATAAAGTCAACCTAATTATGATTAAATGAGAAAACATATTATTAAGCTGTTCAAAATTCGAATGTCTAGAAAAAAAGAAAAAAATGGGTAGCTCTTACTGAATATACGAAGAATACGTTTTAGGTATGTATTGAGATACATAACATTTCTGTCATATATGAATTTGTATACATCGATCTAGATCCTGCTATCGTATATGTTTAACATAAAAATAAATGAAAACTATAAACTTCTTTTATCGTTTTTATTTATAAAATTTTAATAAAAATATTAAATGTTTGCATTGTACGACATACTGATAGGGTAGGTGAATTGCAGGCATTTAGCAGGTCCATGTTTCTAAATGCGGATCTATAGGGTAGAAGAAGAATCAGAAAAAAGTATTAGGCAATGTTCATTGAATAGACTACCTGTTACATTTCATACCTTATTCGTCTCGATGAACATACAGTCAGCATACAGTTGATATCTTTCTGTCTTTACTTTACCTAGGTAAACCAATCCTAGAGACAGAGTTGTATTCGCTATCTTTTGGTTGAGATCGACCACTTTATCTTCAGTAAGTTTGTCGGCGAATCTTTTGGGTAGATATGTTATAGACTTATATTTCAAAGGTATCGAAAATAATTACAAATTAGTATTAATTATACGAGTTAATATCCTACAAAAGTATATAGTAAATTATTACATATCTTCATATTTCGGAGTTGCTGAAATGTATGATATATTGTAAAATAACGTTTAAATAAGAGTTTACTTTAGATGCTACGAATATCTATATGGTGTATAAACAATAAGAACGTATATGTAGAAATCGCTTACAGGGGTAGTAGATAGAACGAAAAGGTTAAAATCTGTTCAAAATTACATTACGTCTAGAAAACTAGAAAATTAGATAATTGTAGCATACGCATGTTAAATGTACCTATTCATTCACCTCGTCTGTAGTAGATATAATGAAAAAGGATAAAAATCTGTAGTATAGGGTTTATGCTTATACTCAGGCTCGCAATCATATGTAGCGTATCGATGCTTACATAGTATAATTATTTTCTCAACGTAGGATATATCGATATTCTTCTAGTTTGATTAAATCCTATAAGTTATATTCATTTCACCCTTTTTATTCTGTTAAGACATTTATAATAATAATCATAGGGAGCCTGGTATGGGCATAAACCGATTGCAACTATTCTTTCACCTCGTCAATAGTTAGACTCGAATTTTATGATTTCATATATGAAGAATACGTTTAGTGATGCTTGATTTGAATACTACAATCTTGATCACGCGGTTGGAGTGTACTGATACCTCGATTGTGTGCATAGAAGTATAATGAGTATCAGTTATCGTATATTCAAATTAGTTGAATATATGTAGTACAACTTTATAGATTCTAGAAAGTTCCTATCAATATTAGAGCAATGAATGTAGACTGATGTGTGTGTTATATAATACCGATTCTCGCATATACGAACTTAGGAGCTAACTGCTGACTCTGCATGACATTAGATGATTATGATAATGATAGATGATCGTGATAAAGAATGTTGTTATTTATAGCAGTGACTTTATTACAATTCTTACTAGAATATAATTGTATGATATCACATCATGATATACAATGCAGTCATTCAGAACAGAGAAAGATAATTCGTATGATCTATTAAATTTAAAATAGTAATCTGCTGTTCAGCTTGATTTAATTTTCGTAAATGTATAAATATTACAAACATACAAACAAAATAGACTTAAGTAAGAAACAAAACGTATACATTACATATCTAAAATTGTACAACATATTGATAGGGTAGGTGAATTGCAGGCATTTAGCAGGCCCGTGTTTCTAACTGCTGATCTATAGGCTAGAAAAATCATAAAAGTATTAGGCAATGTTCATTGAATAGACTCCCTGCTTCATTTCATAACTTATTTGTTTTAATAAATAGACATTAGTCAAACGATCGATATCCTCATGTCTTTACCTTCAATATATAATATATTTATTTTTGATATCTAGTTAATGATATGTGTTGTGATCTTGATTGACTGTAATCTTTTTCCTGTAAGATGCTATAAAAGCCGTAATTAATATTTCTTAATATATATAGTTTAGTTTAATCCGTGTATGCATTTTATTCTTGCATTTTTTATTTCACAATGTATAACTATATACAATTTATTTTAAAACCGTTTTTCTGAAATTTCTAGATTTTAATACAAACAAAATTGATTTAGGCTTCAGGAAATATCCAAACAGATTTACTCAGAATTTACGGTTGTTATTAAATAATAATTAGCCGTCGGCAACTTTTAAAATATTTCGATTAAACCAATAGTCTTTCATGTTTGAATTTTAACTTTCTACACCCGCTAATTGGAAATTCATTAGCAATGGTGAAATCATCGTTACAGAAAATAAATTTTACAATCAAGACGTCATGTTTTTACCTTACCGATCTCATTTTTCATATAAGTTAATGTAGGATAATAACGGTACTACATACCCGACTATAAAGTAATCATGGAAAGTATAACAGCTGTTTAAAAGAATAGATAGTAAATATAACTATATCTAATTATTTTGTACTGATATAAAAAGCCGCGGATCTACTGATGTTACGGGCCTCATGTAGTAATAATATCTGTATATAGTTTTCAAATTGTTATATTTAAGATGTATCAAGAAAAATTTCTTGAGTTTCTTCACGATTGGCTCATATAAGGTTAATAATTGTCTCATCTCAATGACTCATGATAATAATCATAATTGGCTTATAATTTTTGAATCCTAAAGATTTAATATTATTAATGTACAATATTTATAAATATTTTCCGGGAATTATTTTTAAATAAATTGGATTTAATCAAATATACGTGAAAACATTTTTATAAATAACTCGTATGCAGTAATTTAAAAGACAAGCTCCGTGGTCTCGGGGTTAAGCTATGGACTTGTAAACAGACGTACTTTACGAACCCTGGTTCGAAACTCGTTGGATCCATTAATTTTTATAAAAAAGTGTAACAGGTTGCCTATCTACAGGTGTATAGAAATCTACTATACCGATCACAGGACGTTACCGATAGATGGCAGTAGCAGTACTAAAAATTCAAATCCAAGGGCGAGAAATAATGACAAGTTGGAAATGACAAGCGAGAGCGAGAGAGAGAGAGAGAGAGAGAGAGAGAGAGAGAGAGAGAGAGAGAGAGAGAGAGAGAGAGAGAGAGCCAGAGCGAAAGCCGAGCGAGAGAGAGGGCCAGAGCCAAGCGAGAGCGAGAGAGAGGGCCTGAACCAAGCGAGAGCGAGAGAGAGGGCCAGAGCAAGAGCGGAGAGAGGGTCAGAGCCAAGCGAGAGCGAGAGAGAGGGCCTGAACCAAGCGATAGCGAGAGAGAGGGCCGGAGCAAGAGCGAGAGAGAGGGTCAGAGCCAAGCGAGAGAGAGGGCCTGAACCAAGCGAGAGCGAGAGAGAGGAATCTACTATACCGTTGACATGACGTCGCCGATAGATGGCAGTAGCAGTACTAAAAATTCAAATCCAAGGGCGGGAAATGATGACAAATTGAAAATGATAGATACAAAATGGCGGATATGTAAATGACATTCAAAATTGACAGATTCAAACTGACATTTCAAAATGGCTATTCAAAATGGCGATCCAAGATGACGATTCAAAATGGCTATTCAAAATGGCGATCCAAAATGGCGTTTCAAAATAGCTATTCAAGATGGCGATTCAAAATGGCTATTCAAAATGGCGATTCAAAATGGCGATTCAAAATGGCTATTCAAAATGGCGATTCAAAATGGCTATTCAAAATGGCGATTCAAAATGGCGATTCAAAATGGCGTCGACCAATCAGAAGCAAGGGGAGGAGCTAGAGGAGAGGGGATAGCCAATCAGAGAGCAGCAGGCGTGGCCAAAAAAAAGGAGAGGGGATGGACTCAACTGACCCAATACCTACTCTTACTCACCAGATCTAGCCCCAAGCGACTTCTTTTTGTTCCCTCATCTAAAAATTGCGCTCGGAGGACAGAGATTTGCGTCAAATGAGGAGGCAATCGCCTTCGTGAACAATTATTTTGCAGAGAAAAACGCCGAGTACTATTTGGACGGGTTAAAGAGATGGGAGCATCGCTGGGAGAAGTGTATAGACTTACAAGGAGACTATGTAGAAAAATAAAAATAAATTTAAAGAAAAAAATTTCTTGTATCTTTGTTAAGTCGGAAACTTTTCAGACCACCCTCGTACTTTTAGTTCTCTGTAACTTGGTAACGGATTCAGATAGTTTTCTGTAAAATAACGAAATAACCACACCACCACCCTTAAACCACACTTAAATATGAATTTTTAAATAAAAACATTCTGTTTAAGAAGACCACGTTTTAAAAATATTATTACCTTTTTATTTTGACGAGGAATTTCAAATGGAAACCCATTTTGAATTTAATTGAATAAAAAATACTTATGTTTACCTAATTAACTTGGGTGACGTATCTAACGGTAGTTTCTTACTAAAACTAAGTAATCCCTTTTACCTTTACTGATTATTTATAGACAGGTTGTAAATAATTTGTAAAGCTGTTTACTAGATTTTTTTAGAAAAAAACTGGCCAAGAACAGCACTTGTGTACTGCGACCATCGTATTCAGAACTGTATTTTTTAATTAATAACTTGCTTAAGAACAAGAAACAAATATATAATTTAATTCTAAAGTAGGATGTTCCGTGTCTCAAATGATTTTGCCGTGATTCGAGACAACAAAAAATTGAGTAACTCAGTAGGCATGGAAATTAACACTGGAGAACCGGCTTTATGTGCCTTTTAGTGTAATGTACACAGCAACAGGGATCTTGTGAAATACGAAATTAAAATTTCAATATATATATACTAATATTTATTAGTATACCAGCTTAAAAAAAATAACTCGTTAAAATATTATAAAGAAAAGAGTTTAACGTAATGGCATTTATAAAGATAAGTCTGATTTAGCACGAAAGCTATTTTAGGTTGGTTTAATAAACCAACGGATTACACTGTGCAACTAGTTCTAAAGTGGGATTAGTTGACAATGAGAAATGCAGTTTGAATTGTGAACTTATGATATGGTGTACTGTAGAGTTGGCAGAGAATTCGTTTAGAGACTTACAGAGAATGTAATCTCATTCGAGCAACAAGTTTGATTAACTTTTGATTTACAAATTCTTATTAGGTATATTTATAGATAAATAAAAATTGTATTAGTAATAAGCCATTTAAGCTTTCGAGTGCTATGATTTTTAAGTATATTTTGCTGTAACAGCGTAATAAGTATATTTCTGTAACTATCATACGGTTTTCTTCGGTTTTCTCAATAAAACTGCCCTTTAATGTTTAAATCGTTTAAATCATTAAAACAAAAACATTCCAACAAAAATCCAAATATAACTTTTCTAACTACAAAAAGTTCTTGTTTAACTTTCCCAAAACTGCTAAAGACATTTTCTGTAAATTTAAATTGTACCTAAATTAAACACAAATTGAAATTTTCTCCATCCACCGTAAATTACGAATCGAACCCTATATTTCCTAGTCCACTTTGTTGTACTCTATTAAATTATTTAGTAAGTAAACCAAAGTTTCGCCCTTCATTAAATTTTGACAGGACTCCTCGTAAAGTCCTTAAGGTAAACTATCCACTTTGCTTTAATTTGTACTACTTCCTTTGCACTAACCTCCTCTTATATCGACCTGTGTTCTGAAACGGTTAAATTTTCCGAATGGCTGTAATTGTATTTAAGGGCGCCAGACAGGCGAATGCCTTGTTGTTCACTGCCATTTTTAAAAAGTGCACAGTAATAAAAGGTGTCACACTAAAATCGTTACGAAATTTACATCATATTCCTCGTAAACTTTTTACTAGTATTGCTTCAGCTTTTAACGGTATGGAAATGTCAGTCTGGCATGAATTAAAAATTTTACATTGTTCAAAATACTCATGCTAGTATAATTTGTATGATAAAAGGAAAACCAACAAACTCAATAACAAAGAAAAAAGGTGGTACAAGGTAATTAGTGTTTACTTCGCTGTATAGCAAACTTTTTTACGATTACAAGGTATATTTCGAGAAAGTTTCTATTGTAACTTAACTGTTGTAGAAGCTAGAATTTTCTGGAATTAATTAAATACTGAATTATTAAACTAAAATCCTTTCTACAGGTGGTTACAGCAACATACAATACAGGCACTTGTTTTTAAAGGTACAAATTTAAAGTTTTAGGTTTCTTAATACAAAAGGGTCATTCCATACCACTTTACCAAAACAGTGGTAGCACTCATATCTCAGATTTTGCTACATAATTATTTTCTTGAAAGAACTGAGCATGGAAAAATCCCAAAAGAATTTCGTAAAATCTTGGAAATTGCCTAATTTATGAATTTTCAAAGATAGTGGCCGAGTCTATTTTGAGCTAAAGTAGACCATTCTTCTAAAATTTATTATGGTTATGCTGGTTATGCAATTAATTAAAATGTTTTTATTTTCATGGTAAAAAAATTCTGAAAGTCTGTCAATATTTTTACAATTTTTCAAGGTTTCCAAGGATTGTATTTTGTATCAGTATCAGCTGGAAGCAAAGAGACATTATAAAAAGGTGCAAAAACAGTCACAGGAACAAGGAGGTATCATTCTTGCAAACCAATTAGATATTAGAGTAACCTCAAACAGTTCCAGCTATGGGTTTATTTTAGTTTTAGACCGACTTGCTGGAGATATACCTATACATATTGCTGTGATTCCAGCACTCATAATTGAATATGTCATTTGGGTTGCCTATATATTTAGGTGTTTGGACTTAACTGGAACAAATCTGAATTGAATAATTTAATTTGTTACTTAATAGGTAAATAATACACTCTACATCACTTGATAATAATAAGAAGTAGATCTTAAAAGTATTTTTCACTTAAAATTGAAAAATTATTTTGACAAGTTCCGATTTGCATCGTTAGGTCGTTGGACTTGGTTTTTCATAATTGAAGCCATTGTAAGGTGTAGTTTCATCTGGAAATTATAAAAGGCATAGATGGAAAGGTGTATGCGAGCAATCACCACAATACTCACAGTTTTTGTTGTTGAATTTCAAGTAAATCCTATGCTGGTTTAACGATTCATCAAATTTCATGATAAATGTATAATTTTCATTAATCTATGCACTTGCAGCCAAAATGTTTTGCTGCAATATTCTTAATTAGATTCTACATTACCTTTAGCAATAGAATTTTCAAGTGGGCAGCTCTATATAAAGAAGGTTTAGCCTGTTGAAGCTTATAATTTGTATCGTTTTACCTGATCTGTTAATATGGTAAGATTTTGTTAATATTTAAAGTTTTGGTGCCAAAATTGATGTAAATATTGTGTGATAGGGTATTAGGATTCATTTAATAATTAAAAAAGCAAGTAATAAGGTGTGAAAATGTTGTTATCTTAATTTTGTAAAACCATGTTCGTCAGGAAATTCAAGATGGTTGCCATTGAATCCTGGAGTTAAATTTGCTTTTTGTTAGATATGCAATATACCAAAATATAGGTAGAATTATCCTCTTTCCGATTATGTAATTTGTTTAAACATTTAATTTAATTTTTCAACCATATTTTGGTTATGTAGATCTTGTTAGGTTAGATGTTCAATTGTTTTTAGTTACTTACCAAATTTTGTTAGTGGAAAAATGACGTTTGTCATTTGTTTTTGAAAAAAATATAAAAGCAGATTGAAAATCTGGTAACTTGCTTGTTGATTTTCTTGTAAAGCAGAAGCCATGTTAGATCACGCAATAATAAAACTTTGAGGTTATGTGTGACAGATTTTACGTCAATGAAATGTCAAAAAAGTGAGGTTATGACAAATGCCAACCAAATTTAGTTTTTTTAAGTGTTTAATAATGATAATAACAATGCACAATTAAAGTGATTTAAATAAAAAGGAAAGTGGAAGTGTTAATTTGGTTTTTTGGACTATTTATTTATAAGAAGAAATTTTTTTGGAAAACGTATTGTAACTTTATTTCTGGATAGAAGGAAATTAAAACTGGATGTAATAAGAATTTTTGAAAAATAGACAATTGATTTATGTACTCACAAAATGGAGGTAAATTGTTCAATATTTAATAGTTGTAATAAATTACAAAAGAAGATTCACAAGAACAATTATATGGAAATGCGTGTTCACCAACGCAACAAGTAAGCAGGTAAATTTACTGACTATTACAGAGAACTGCCAAATAATATAGTGTGCAATAATTTCCAAAAGTCGCAAAATTTTTGAATTTAAAAAAATTATTTTCAAACTTCAACTTTATTTTTTCTGTTTCATTTCTTCCTTCAATTATAATTTAAGATCGCGGGATTGATCAAGTAAAAATTGAGCAGCACAAATAGAATTAGACTGTCTCTTGATTCTTATTTTAATCCAATTGACACCAATGAATCCATTTTATATAATAAGAATTTTTTTTATTGTATTTATTAATAAAATACTTTAAATGTTAAAGAGGAGATTCATTTGTGTATTTTTCTTGTTTTGTGTCCATTAACAGAATTTTACAGGTATAAGCTGAACAATATTTTATTATTTTGTCAAAGAGTCTGAAATTTTCTCATGCAATTTTCCTGAGCTTGTCTTTGGATTTTTAAATTATAGCCGGAGCAAATTTTCTTTTCATTACAAAGGTAAGTGGTGTTTGTTTTTGTATAACTTTTCAATTTGCCTTGCTACTATTAAACATAAGTGATAGTGGTCTTTAAATTTAAATAAATTTATGATCAAGTCTTGTAAAGTGTATACCAGTACAGCGCTTATCACGATAAAATTTTATTGTCGCACGAATGCGATGCTTATTTACCTTTAAGATATCATAGCAATATATTACTTGGTATATTATGTTGTAGTATTACCAGTAGAGTATTACCATTAAATCAACATATTAAATCAAATATAATTATTTAAAAAAAAATTTTTACACAATAAAATAAACTTTAAAGTGAAAAAGATTCGAAGTCACATAGTACATATGCTTCAGTCCCACAAGCCCCCCTCCTTGTTATGTGCCTATACTTGTATACTTCCAGTAGTACATCAATTCTATCCTAAATAACAAACGAAATAAAGAAGACATTAATTAAAATTTATTTTAAAACTTTTCTTAAAAGGTATAGTAACCCATTAAGGGTCGATCTCTTCATCTCTCGTTAAATGTATTTGGAGGTTAATAACCATAGCACGGTTATAATTGTTCAAACAATTGTATCTATGACAATTAACTGCCAGTTAAAGTTACAAGGAGGTGAACGTGAAAAGATTGGTCCTAAATGTAAAATCGGAATTATTACTGAAGTAATACGACCAATTAAAATTGTAAAGTTAATACTTGGATAACGAAGTCCGCCCCTGTCTAGAAGATAAATTGAATCCAATCTCCAATGATCCAAAAATCCAACTCCTCTGAGTTGAATTCACCCCTTTTTTACTAAAACTCCCTCTCCCACCCGCACAGTTACTTTTTTTGACGACAACTAAATTCTGCTTAATTTATGAATAGACTACAACATGAGCTAGGTTGGTACTTTTTACAAGGTTTCCCCAACGGAATGAACAATCTCAGCCTAATAAAACTCTACTGATATTTTTTATTAGAATTACTGTCAAAGCAGGCGGCACGCTGCGCCTATTTTCATATTTAGCTCAATATGAGAAAAATTCCACGAAAAGATTTATATTAAATAAAAAAAAGTATTCTTGCTATTTCTCTGCTAACATGAAGATGAGTTACTTGAGAAATTAGAAAGGATTTTTTTCTTCAAAAGGCGATGTAGGATTTTCAAAAGGGTATTTAAAATCTTTAAAATATTCTGTAGCCATATCAGCACATTGAATTGTGTTTTAGATCCAAATAATCTGATCATTTATTGCCTGTGCCGCGGTGTAATCATCTGAGATTGTGAAATCTTTTTTTTCAGTATTTACAATTAAGTGATCTCCATGAGCTTCCAAATGTGTGAACTAAAAATGTATGGTTTAATGAATTGATATGAAGTGATACTTTTATATCAGCATGATTTTCACAAATCATCGGACCTAGGCATTAAACACATATTTGTGTATATTACGGATCTGAAAATAATTTGGAAAACCATTCATAACTGGATATATTAGTTAAGTCGGAGAGGATGAGTGGTTAAGTCAGGAGGTGGTTATGTTTGGAGGTGGGTGGATAATAGAGCGAGCCGAATTTTTTTTATTTCCACTGTGTCATAGTGTACAAAAGTTGTCTCGAAGGGCTTATAGTTCACACATTGATGCCCGAAATGTGACATTTACCGGCGCCCCTTCCCTGTGAAAGGGATGTTTTGACAAAATAATTAACACAGATTTGTAATAGTTACTAGCCGACGCCAAATGAGCTACGAAATATACATTAATAATGAATTAAAAGCCATACCTGCAATCTTAACCGGGTTCCTTCAGTTTTGAAGTTCACATTAGCGAATGCCACTCACGCGGACCCGACCTCCCTCCACGCTTAAAACATATGTTTAAACCATAGTTACACTTTAGACGTACGAAGCTTTAAGTGTTATTTCAAAGTTCAATTGGAATTAAAGGGACATGGAAGCACACAGCTCAGTACTTATGAAGATGCAAGTGTAGTTGCCAAGAAAGTGGAAGCAATCTGGTAGTATGCTTCTTTGTCCACTGTGTCTTATAACAGAATTAGGGCCATGATAACAACATATCGAAAGGCAAGTAATACATAACAAAGTATCGAAAGGCAAGTAAACCTATAAAGGGGGGGTACGCTTTCCTTAAACGCAAAATTGACGAAATTTAAAAAGGATGCAGCTAAGCTATTCTACGTATGTTCCTGCAAGTGTAGTGATATTGATAAGTGTAATTGTGAAATGGCACGCAAAGTACCTTCAACTGAGCGGCAATTTTTAGAACATCAAAGCACGGAAAGAAGAATCAGAATTGGTGGCGTATATAAATTTACAACTTAGACATTACAAAGGAGAATTGATAGAAAAGCTGGTTTGAAATGTACTGCAACCAAGAGTCAGAATACTTGGAAGCCTAACACCAGTAAATTGACATCTAATAATGATGCAGCCAGTCTCGGTGGATTAGTGGTTTACATGTTTGCTTCATAATCCAAAGATCGCAGGTTCGATCCCCGGCTGAGCTGGTAATTTTTTATAGCGGAGAAAAACTTAAAACATGCCTTCTTTTCGGATATGAAAGTAGGGAAAAATAGGGAGTTCTCAAACACCACCACCACCACCACCACCACCCCCCACTCCTGACCTTGACCTTAAACCCAAGGTCATCAAAATGACAACAATGCATTGTCAAGGTCATGACCTTGAACCTATCTCTCTCTCTCTCTAACACATGGTGACCTTGAACCTATCTCTGTCACCTAAACGTGGCAACAACGCATTCTCAAGGTCGACAATATGGCAACAACGCATTCACAAAGTCATCAAAATGGCAACAATGTAACTTCAAGGTCATCAATATGGCAACAATGCATTGTCAAGGTCATGACCTTGAACGTATCTCTCTCTAACACATGGTGACCTTGAACCTATCTCTGTCACCTAAACGTGGCAACAACGCATTCTTAAGGTCAACAATATGACAACAATGTATCGTCAAGGCCATCAAAATGGCAACAATGTAACTTCAAGGTCATCAATATGGCAAAAATCATCAATATGACATCAATGTATTTTCAAGGTCACCAAATAATGTATCTTCAAGGTCATCAATACGGCAACAACGCATTCGCAAGATCATCAAAATGACAGCAATGTATCGTCACCAAATAATGTATCTTCAAGGTCATCAAACAACATTTAATTTATTGACCTTGTCAAAGTTAGAAATGATTACGACAGTTTAAAAGGGAAATTTGTTTCACAAAACGTAAATTAGGGGTATATTAATGTTGACATCGAGTGTACAGTTTAAAGACACACCAGAAAGAGAAGAGAAGGTGACTCGCACATATTAATGTGTATTTTATTACACATATTATGTGTAAACCAGATTGAAAAGTTGTCCAGAACGAGTTTGCTTTTTGGAGCAACATAACTGTAAACAAAAGATAAAAATAAATAAGATTATTTCCAAAATGATTAAATAAGATAAATCAGGATTGTTTGTTATTTCTCAATATATCTTCATCTGTGAGGAAGGGAATTATTCTAACATTGTATCCAAAACATTCTTTTCAAATAATAACGGTAATTCTCCGTTGAAGTTATAAAAAGTTTTATGAATAATGGAAATGAAAAAAAATTAAAACCACCAGAATCTTTACGCCGTTTCACTAACGGTAATTTCTTTCAAAACCTGGCCAAAAGTCCATTTTAGGAAGTGCAAAGAAACCCGACTAAAATAAGTCTATTGGTTCTTAAATGTATAAGGGATTAGTTACAAGTCGTTTTACTATCTGCACCCTTCTTGCAACACCCCTACATTAGTTTGTAAATGAACATTGGTGAAGCAAGAAAGTGCTACTGTTTTAGTTGCAATTTCTCCGTATTTTGATATTTTATTTCATTTTTTGTACTATAGTTTTTGATATTTTCTATTATGGAGCCGTTACCTGGTAGTAAGTAAAATATTTTTATTAATTAATATTATTTATATATTAGAAATTAATATGTTTTCTATTATTTTGAACATTAAAGAAAAGACTAAAGAATTTCTTATTGGAAAATACGTTTGTAGCTCAAAAGTATTGAGCAATGCCTAACAATGTAAAACTTCTTGGTGGATATTGTTTCTTGATGTGTATATTTTAAGTATGTGCAGGCTTTTTTTGCGTTTTTGAGCGTTAACTGAATTATAGCATTTTGTTCGAGTCTGGCATAGTGGTAATTGGTATTAATAACGGTTGAAAGTTTTCGTGTTAGTAGATTTTTAATAACTTTTTAATATTTCAATTTATTTTGGTAATTTTCTTATTAATTAAACAATACATTGATGTAAGGAATAGTATGAACAAAATCAATTTACTGTTTTCTTAGAAAATTATTTCATTCTTGTGATATTTAAGTAAGCAAGTAAGTAACTTATCAAAAATACTAGTAGTCATAGAAAATAATATTTTCTAAAGTAAAGTTTATAAATTTATTTTTTGTGTGTACAATTAGATTTACATATTGATATATTTAACTTCGACAATGTGCAAAGTTTACCTGGTACAATGTAATTGTAATATGATTAGTTAAAAACGTTATTAAACATTTACTGGTAACTACACTTTTCGTTCCCTCAGCAACTGTATTAATTTTAATCACTAGTCTCTTTTTCTGTTCTATATTTCATGCTATTTATTTTGCTTCTCCATCACGGGATGAGCACATGAGCTTTACAAGAAGGAAATTATTTGAAGTTTTTGTCAATTTTGGTAATCGAAATTCCAACAAAAAACTGCAACGTTTAAAAGCATACGTTCATGAAAGGGTAAACTATCAACAACTAAGACAATCCCAACAGGTTCAAGTGGACAAAAAATTAAAAGTCTTTTCAACTAGTTTAAAAGAAAAAAAATGGAACAGAAGTTACAGAAAAAAATCCGACCTTTTGAATAATTACAAGGAATGGTTTGAAACTGCTGAAATGTTCCCTGCAATTACATCGATTTCTTCTTCTTCCCAGGTTATTGGACGACCTAGAAAATTGTTTGAAGACATAAGCGACAGATCAAAAAGAAGAAAGACTGAAGAATTAAGGAAATCATTGTCGTCCAATGAACTTACATTTGCGACTCAAATGAGCCTTAGAAGTTCTGGAAAAGTTGATGCAGCAAAGGTGCTTAAAGATTTGACCGCAACCCGTACTCGCGCTACAAAATATAGATCGGCCATAAAAATTCAAAAAGTACACCGATATCGAGTGATAGAGCTTTGTCAGTTCTTCTAGAAGCTGACTTAATACGAGATGGGTACGAACTTGTAAGAGACGTTGCCAAAGATAGGTTTCCACCATATTATTTAGTAAGGAAATCAAAAGAAAAATTCTATCCTACGCTTATGACCATTACACCGATTTCCGCGGAAGTATTGCTACAAAGCTTACTAGATCACACAGCTGAAATAATCTTGCAGACTCAGCAAGAAGTGATATCTGTTATGGATGATCTAGAGGCATCAGAAATATGGCTAATTAGCAAATGGGGTTGTGACGGTAGCTCTGGTCAAAGTATGCACAAACAACAGCTACATTTACTAGAAAGTAGTGATGAATCTATATATTCATCATACTTAGTTCCACTATTATTATTTGCAGCAAAGGGTTTAGAAGCTAAAAAGAAACGAATTATTTGGAAGAATCCAGACCTTCTTCAAAAAGATATTGCCGACCTATCCGAATGTGGTTTTTAAAAGAATCTACTGATCGAACCATAGAAGAGCAGAAATATATTGACAATCAAATTTGCTCCCTTATACCAACAATGTATAGAACAGAAGGTGTACAGATTAACATATGCCATAAATTGGTCTTTACTATGGTAGATGGTAAAGTAATAAATCCTGTCACAGGAAGTAGCTCCTCTCAGAGATGCTACTTATGTGGAGCAACGTCAAAGCAATTTAATAACATAGATGAAATGTTGGAGAGGCCTATCAAAGAAAATGCTTTGGTGTTTGGATTGTCTACGTTGCATGGGTGGATCAGATTTTTCTGAATGCGCTTCGCATTTATCATATAAGTTGGCAATTAAGAAATGGAAGGCAAGAACAAGTGAAGAAAAAAAATTAGTCAAAGAAAACAAAAAACGAATACAAAAATTATTTCGCGAACGAATGAGCTTGCTAGTTGATGTTCCAAAGCCAGGGTTTGGAAGCAGCAACGATGGCAATACCGCCAGAAGGTTTTTTGCCGATACAGGAAAGTCTTCAGAAATCACGGGCATTAACAAAGACCTATTGAAAGGTTTCAGAATAATTTTCATAACATTATCATCTGAATATCCAATAGATGTAAAGAAATTTAAAGAGTACTGCGTTAAAACGGCAAGGACTTTTGTTGAAGATTATCCCTGGTACAGTATGCCTACTACTGTCCACAAAATTCTTATTCATAGGCCAGACGTTATAGAATCTTCGATTTTCCCAATCGGGCAGTTGTCAGAAGAAGCGCAGGAGGCTCGCCATCGAGATTTAAAAAACTTTCGAAGTTTTCACTCTAGGCACATTTCCAGGCAAGCTAGTATGGAGGATATATTTAAAAGATTATTAGTAACTTCTGATCCTGTGACTACTAGTTTGCGGAAATTGCCAAAAAGAAGGAATCAGCATTTTCCGAAAGAAGTTTTAGATTTGCTAATACAAGAAGAAGTGGGGACGACCGAAGATGAAGATTTCGAGGGAGACAAAAAGGCAGACTAACATTTAATAAGAGTAACGTATTGTCATATTCATTCTATAACACATTCTATAGTATATTGTATTTTCATGTTTCACATATTCTCCCATTTTATTTTACTGAATAAATGAACATGTCATGAACTATGCTTTCTACCAACTAAAACTATTATAAACATAAATGATCGCAAAGGTTAATTCCTCAAGAGGTTTTCAAAATATCATCTCACGAAATATGGATAGATTTCCAATTAACGTTCTTATTTTTTAAATATGGTATATTCCATTTGGTATTATAAATCACTAAGGGTTTCATAATTTCATAATCAATCTTAAGGTTACTTAGCTTAGTGCAATAGAATATGGTAGTTATAGTTAACTGGTCATAAACTTATATAATTTTAAAGTAACTTTAATATTAATTATGAAAAATAATGCTAAATTAAATAAAACTCTACAGACTTTTGGCCAGGTTTTTAAGCAAATTTCCCTTAGTGCGTTTGTTGGGTCAAGCAACCCCTTGGTTAGGATTAGGAACACATGGTATCAATAAAATTATTTAGAGACAATTCTTTCCTCTTTTTTTCCTTTGTTTTGAAAATAAATATATTTCAAGCTGCATGTTTGTGTTAGATTTGCATGGTTATGTCGTGTAAAAATATTTGCGATATATTAAAATTTTAAGAACTTAAAGAAGGAAAAATTTAATAAAAAGTAAGCCCTTTTTAAATTAACACTATCTTTCTTATTAGAAGTATGTGTTTGTTGTTAAAAAATATCTGGCGTTTTAAATACCGTTAATATTCATTGAGTGAAAGTATTTATTATTGTTTGTTCATAATTGAGGTTAGCTTCGTGTATTTACATTTTTTTCTTAATTTTTATCTTGTAACTCATTTAATCAAACACAAAATGCTTGTTACCTATTAATTATATAATTATAATAAAGTTCTTTTTAATGAATTGTTTAAACAAGAATTCTAACAGGTTTTTAACATAACTCGAGTATGATTGCATGTAAAATAAAATGAATATAACTTAATAAATTGATTTTTAATTGTTAGAAAATGAAGTATTGCTGTATTCCTCGTTGTAGGTACATCAAATTCCCGGAAGGGCGTTCCTTACATTCATTAGGTTAATGTCCTTTGTGTTGAGATGGATCAGATCTTGCTTACTGCTGTAGATTTTAAAACAAGTATTTAACCGTACAGTGTGGGATTAAAGTATGGAATATTAAAACTCAACCGATTTTTAAAAACGCTGAAACACGTCGATTTTGTTTTTAAAATGTACAGCTCGATTTTTCTCAGAATGTTTTCTTATGCAACCTTATGATTTATTTGCATGATCATAAAGGGAGGAGAAAATCACTCTCGGATTCCACTACTAAAAATTTATATTGTCATCTAAATTTTTTGTGATAACGTCATAGCTAACAAACAAATTAAAGTTGGAAGGTGAGTCGCACATATTAATGTGTTTTTTTTAAACAAAGTCGACATGTTTCAAAGTTTAAAAAAAACGTTTGAGTTTTAATATTCCATACTTTAATCCGACACTGTATACTATATAAATATAAATTTACATTCGATTTGTACAGATCAACCAAATATGTAATTGTGAAAACTGAAAATGGCTTGTTAGCATATAAAATGATATTTCAATTTTTCAGGTATTAGTCAACAACTAAATCTTTTATACTTTTATCCAAATTTTGTTTGTAGTAGATATTGGGAATAATTTACATATGTTTGCTTATTTCTACCAATATAAAATTCTAACATTCCAACATAAAATGTTTACTGTTAATTTTGCTCAATGGATTACGCAAGTCTTATATTACTAATGCTCTTTAAAAGATATCGTTAGTAGTAACCCAGGCACCTGCCTGAGGTTATTAATTGTTTTACCTTGAGATTTAGTTGTTTTTACCTTCCGGCGTTTTGGGGCACCTCGGCCACCATTTGGAGAAATTCCACTAATGACTGTGACGTTTTTTTGTTTTTCTATTTTCGTTCAATGTTGTGACATCGACTTTGAATATACGGAGTTTATCAAAATGCTTAGTTTGAGATTTTTAGAAATGGCGGGGGATTTGAATTTGACCGGTCAGGGAATTTCTTTAACTAACCGACCAATAGAAGTGGTCGAAGTGATTGTAGCTTTATTAAAAATTTTGACGACCTCCGTAGTGTAGACGTGAAATAAAAAAATATACGTTTTTCTCAATATTTTATTTTATTTATAGTATATAAGATACAAAAACCAGCTTATAATATGCATTACTATCAAACCTTACTAAAGCGATCAATATAAATTTTATGTCTATGTTCTATATCTAAAATTATATTTAACACTACACCACATTTCTCGATACGTCTTTGAAACCGACACTGATCTACAACACTTTCCATCCACAATAATATTCGTGCTTGTCGGTAGGCGAAATTCCACGTAAATAAATAATGTATTTTATTATTCTCCTCCTTGATCGTAACACGTTTCTTTTGGTTGCTCATTTTTGTTGACTACAAACTCTTCTATTGTAGACGTAAATGCTTACTCCATCCTTAATTAACCCTGGCTAGATGCCCATTATCTTATCGATTATCCTTAATTCACCCTTGACACGGTTCAATGCTTCGATAAATCGCTGAGAAACCCTGGTTATGAGTAATAATAATGTTTCTGCTTCAGTTTCTCTAATCTAGTAACTTTATCAATAGATCTCTTCGTTAGAGCTATGGAGAGCATGACGTCATCAGATGACAGTTACAAGTATTCAGGGATACTTAGTTTAGAACCAGCGCTTGATTCTCGATTGATGAAGATCGATAGATGATGATAGACGTAGTGTTAGGGTAAATTAATGATGAAGGCGTGTCGTGTCATGATGAATTCATGCTGAAGGACGTCGAGCTAGGGTTAATTAATGATGAAGGAAGATCGACGGGGTGATGATAGACGTAGCGTCAGGGTTAATTAAGAGTGACCTAAAGAACATGTTATATAAATAGGAGTTCATGATCAATTATTAGTCGATATGAATCGGCGACGCGAGTGTAACATATGTTGCATGAGCGTTTTACGATCAGGGTTTGCTCGTCATTTGAAGATACACCAGGGGTATAAAGTTCAGTGTTCTATTTGTTTAAAGTATTTTACACGCCTCGATAACTATAGAAGTCATTTGAAAACAGTTCACAATACCATAGTTGTTGACAATAAGACATCATCTAGAAATATTGTAATATTTAAAGACGTGAATCTGAAACGTATGCACACCAATGAATCCTGTGCTATAGACGCCAATAAAGAAATAAGATGCGAGGACGATGATAATGATGATGAAATAATAAACGCTCGTAAGGCTATACGTAAGAAATTAGCCTACTTTCACTGTGATAAAGCAGAACATCATGATAATCCCGTTATATCGCGATCGGAGACCGTTGCTATCAATCTCTCACCAGAGTTTGAACATTTCATCTCCCGTTACATCTGCTGATGAGGAAGAAGAAGAATGCGATTCTAGCTTAAAAGATTATCACGAATTCTCTAACTATTATAGAGCATTATTAGCTAGCGGAGAAAACAAAAACGTAGACAAAACTAGGTACGCTCTATATAACGACATCGATGAGTGGCGATTTGGTTGTTCGCGAGTACAGTTTCTGGGAAAGGATATTTTAATTAAAAACAAACTTTTCAATAGAACATCCGGCCTGTTTAATTTACTAACGCTAAAACGAATAAGCTCTCCTAGTCCAACAGAGGAAGATATCGATAACTATATGAAAATAATCTCACTTACTAATGCTCATAAGAAAGACTATAGACATAACGCTCGGCTAATAAGCGTTAAACATTGGAAATACGAAAACATAATAAAGCCTAATTTATATAGAATAACAGACTTTGGAGTTAGTCTTCCCAAAAAGTTAAACAAGATGAAACCGGATTGGATACGTCAGAGTACGCCTGATCAACTAGTGGACCGACTTCGTCTGTTGTATGCTGTAAAGAAAGCTCTTAGCAGCAGTCTCGAAAACAAAAACGAAATAATTTCAGTCATCACAGAGCTTAAAGCTAGAAAAATCATAGAATAAGTAAATATTTAATTTCTAGTTGTACTATGTAATATAGTCGTATTGTAATAATATTTATATGTAATATGATATTTTTGATATGATGACAAAATAAACGAAATACATTCTATAAAAGCTTCTTATTTCTCAACCTCTCCCTGCCTCAGTAAACGTTCTGGTATAAACTGTTTCTAGACTTATTTAATAAGATTGCATAATTCTCTATGGATTTCATAAAGCGATTGATTAATTTAAATATTTTTAGAAGAGGTGAACCTGCAGAGTTTTGAGTAGAATACTCTTCTGCGCGCGAATTATAAGAAGCAATACATTTCTTAATTTTTAATAATAATATTTTAGAGTGATTTATGTCTCCAATAGCCGGGTTGTTCTATAGAAAGAATAGAAATTGAAAAATAGGTCGCGCTCTTTAAATTTATAATAATAAGTTTTAATTTATAATATACGCCATATAATTTTAGTATATTCAGAATGTTAACTGATGTATGTTCGATATCTGTTTATCGTATGTCTTTTACCCCTTAAGATTATTCGAAGAAATCTTAATACCTCTGGTATAAATCTTCCACTTGAGGGTTAGCTTGCGAAATACGTTGCATTGTTAGGAAGAATGTATTAGTAATTGTCAAATTGTTCTTCGCCCAGCCGATTGAATGCCTTGTAAGGTTTGTTTTGCCAAATATTCTATTCAACACTGTAAGATTTTATAATACATAATCGCAATATTTACTTTCACGCTGGGTACTCACGTAATTGCATTACTCGAAGTAAATCGTATAATAAATAAATCGGTTAATAATGTTGTGTATAAGGGCAAAGCGACCTATAATTTTAGCTAAAACATTATGTCAAATTTTGAAAATGCTTGTACCAAGATCGGTTCTATATTTTATATTATTCAGATGTAATGAGAAACATACTAATCTTTTCGAAGAAAGATTTTTCCATATATAACTGGCTCGTTGGTCTAAAGGTATGATTATCGCTTAGGATGTGAGAGGTCCCGGGTTCGAATCCTGGGCGAGCCCTATTGTTTTTATATTCCGGATGGAATTTCATCAGATTAATTTGTAGTACTAGGTCATCGAATGCAGCGCATAAGTTGATTAACCGTAGACTTGTAGTAACTTACAGAATAAAACATAAAAATAAAATAAAAGACAATAAAACATTTGTTGTAATCCTAACCAAGGGGTTGACCCAACAAACGGCGTAAAGATTCTGGTGGTTTTAATTTTTTTCATTTCCATTATTCATAAAACTTTTTATAACTCAACGGAGAATTACAGTTAATATTTGAAAAGAATGTTTTGGATACAATGTTAGAATAATTCCCTTCCTCACAGATGAAGATATATTGAGAAATAACAAACAATCCTGATTTATCTTATTTAATCATTTTGGAAATAATCTTATTTATTTTTATCTTTTGTTTACAGTTATGTTGCTCCAAAAAGCAAACTCGTTCTGGACAACTTTTCAATCTGGTTTACACATAATATGTGTAATAAAATACACATTAATATGTGCGAGTCGTCACCTTCCAATATAGATTTAGTAGTGGAATCGAGAGTGGTTTTTTCTTCCCGTAGTAGGTATTGGTGTACTTGAGCCAGACACTTCTAGGGACTCTAGCTTTTATGTCTCTCTCCAATCTAGTGACTTCTCTTCTCTTTCTGGTGTGTCTTTACACTCTACACTCGATGTCAACATTAATATACCCCTAATTTACATTTTGTGAAACAAATTTCCCTTTTGAACTGTCGTAATCATTTCTAACTTTGACAAGGTCAATAAATTAAATGTTGTTTGATGACCTTGAAGATACATTATTTGGTGACGATACATTGCTGTCATTTTGATGATCTTGCGAATGCGTTGTTGCCGTATTGATGACCTTGAAGATACATTATTTGGTGACCTTTAAGTTACATTGTTGCCATTTTGATGACCTTGACGATACATTGTTGTCATATTGTTGACGTTGAGATTGCGTTGTTGCCACGTTTAGGTGACAGAGATAGGTTCAAGGTGACCGTGAGTTAAATAATGATAGGTTCAAGGTCATGACCTTGACAATGCATTGTTGCCATATTGATGACCTTGAAGTTACATTGTTGCCATTTTGATGACTTTGTGAATGCGTTGTTGCCATATTGTTGACCTTGAGAATGCGTTGTTGCCACGTTTAAGTGACAGAGATAGGTTCAAGGTCACCATGTGTTAGAGAGAGATAGGTTCAAAGTCATGACCTTGACAATGCATTGTTGCCATATTTATGACCTTGAAGATACATTGTTGCCATTTTGATGACCTTGGGTTCAAGGTCATGGTCAAGAGTGGGGGGTGGTGGTGGTGGTGTTTGAGAACTCCCTATTTTTCCCTACTTGTGAAGTAAAACTGTAGGTCCCGAGTCAATGCGATGTTTGGCACGATAAAGATCCCTACTGGGGGTGGGATTCCCCCAGATTCGGCTAAATTCTAGTAGGGTCGGCCAAATGATCATAGCAATCGGTGCCATGAGGCACGAAGGATGCTCCGCCATCCTGATTCCTCGCCCAAAAACAAACAAACAAACAAACAAATAATGATGCAGATGATTTTTCTGAACGAGAATCGGATGTATCTGCCAGAGTAGTCAGCGAATGTTCAGTTAACGATAATAATAAAGTATTTAAATGGTCTTTATTCTTTGAAAAAGAAAACTGGACTGTGATTTAAGTAATGACAAACAAATGCGAATAGGTATGATCAATACAGCATAGTCAGCGGACTGGCGGAGTGGCGTGGCTTTTCAAATAGAGTTGCAGCTAAAACAGCAACGGCAGTATTGGAGGACTTGCATCTTGTTTCTAAAGAGAATAGAAGCAATGTTGTCGATAAGACTAAGGTACAAACGACGTTAGAAAAGAACAGGAAACAACTACAACAACAAGAATATCGTGAAACAAAAGAAATTAGAGGTTTATAAATATTCCGACCGCCGGAAAGACCAGACTTTCGTAACCAAGTTACGAAATTACCAGTCTGTAACATATAGAATCAAATTACCAAACAAACACTTTATAAATACCTCCGGTGAAATGTGACCTTAAGATATAATTATACCGCCTCTATATGCGGCTAATGACAATTATATATCGAAACATAACAAAAGAACTAAGTATAAAAGTCTGAATGATTAAACTGAAAAGTTAAAACAATAGAAACTTACGAGAACGTGCTCCTGATTTTCAAAAAAGAAATAGTGGAAAAATCTTATATGGTTACCAATAAACTTGGAAATCATTACCAAAAATTAATTATCGATTTGCACAAATGCAATTCCCATATCACAACATAAAGGAAAAACTAATTTAAAGGCGTTGCCACTAAAATATTCTTTTTAAAGAAGTCCACAATCGAATGAAAACGAAGTGAAGTCTCTTATCAACAACGGGTAGTTAGTTCCAAACAAAATGGCAACTAAAAGGAGAGAGAATGCGAAAATCCCAAAACGCTATACAAACTAACACAAAAGCATAGCTATACATGGTGCTACGAAATTACACGTATCGTTGGATGCGATGGGACCAACGTTAATACGCGTTTTGGGGGTTTCCACTTTAAATTTTAAAGCAAACTGGTCTCATAGATGGAGCCTAGACTTACTAAGAACTTTAATGATGACGAACTGAAAATCGTCATAAAAATAGAAAATGCTCTAGAACTTTTCAGTTCTCATCCAATCCAATCCATGAGGAGCGGATACATTAGATCTAAGCTACATGCAACAAAAGAATTGCATTATTTTGTAAGTAAAGGACACTATTTTGCATCAACATCAAAAAGCAAATAATAAAATAATCAAAAACAAAATTTAAGTGTTGATTACTACAGGTCTGAAACTCGACACACAGCCATCTCCTCGTGGTGAGTTCTGGGTTAATTCAAAACCCAGAAACAGATTCTTGGTTATTAGAACCTTCCTCTAACTCTTGAATCCCTAATTAAACGAATAGTTGCGTGTAAGTCTGAAACTATAATTTTCTTAAAGCTAGGGGGCTTGGTTTAAAATTGTGATATAATGTCTAAATTTATTTTTTGTGGTTTACGAACATTTAAAGACGTTTTCTGCACTATTAAAAAAAATAGTTGCAAATAAAAAAAGGCTCCCTTAGGCCCCCGAGGGGCGCGGGTAAATATGAAGGTACGTGCTTGACTTTCCGGCATTTTCGGTCCGATCTAGTGGATAAGTCGATGGTGTTTGTAAAATAAAGCGTTCAGGACATACTTTAGCCGTCAATAAAGCTATACGATATTCTTAAAATGAATGAGAGCAAAAGTGGGTAGGTCGGGTTACTTTTAACCGATAAGGGTATAAACTTTAATTTGTTGTTTAAATATTCGGAACACGCATGGCGACGGCTTAAAAGCTAGTATTAGTAGTTTACTATTGGTTTGATTGCGCCAAAGTTTTACACGGCGTTCCAAAATTTGAAAGATATCGACAACCATATATTTTTCCAAATTTAATTAAAATCAAATTGGAACATACCAACATTTATTTTTCAATAAACCTGTGAAGAGAATTCCAAGATTTCGGAAGTCAGGATAAGATTTCCTGTTCGAAAAAAAGTAGTTGTCCTTGTCGAAACTTTTCAGACTTTAGTGCAGGCATCGTGTAAGATTTCAGTTTGATCGAACAAATTTATACAAAACATTAGAATAAGAGCAGGTTGATACAAAATATGATATTCCGTGTCTGCAATTATTTATCTGTAAGTCCGTTGAGTAGGTATATCTCGGCACCCTGCGTGTTTTCTGAAAAACATTCTTCCTGACTAATTTCTCCGTTAAAGAAATCATAGCGACCAAACTTTTGATTACGGGCTTTTTTATATTTTTTTCTAGGAAATCTTATACATCTATCACATTTCCATAAACGGGTAATTATCGATAATTTTCGATGCCCTTATTATATAGGTATTACTACTGATAATTTTATCAGAAAATAGTTGACACTTAATACTGAACACAGCATGAAAAAGTTTTCATTAATAAAAAGTATACTGTTTTAGTAAAGTCATATATTTTAAGTTTTATTGTGCATTTTTGGAAAGAATTGATTGTATAAAATGCCTTCTACTACTTAATTTGTGTTTCTTTTTGATATTAATTACAAATCTCAAAATAGACAATGTGTTTAAAATTTGTGACATGATAACAATCTCCGTGTGCACATTTCGAAATTACAATGGTCAAAAATGGAAAAAGGTTTTATTGTAAAGTGAGGTTAGATTTAATAGGGTATAAATAATTTAATAATGAAGTTATAATAATTGTTTTACAAAATAAATTTCTAATTTGAAGGAAAATATTTTCATATTGAACATTTTTCTGTTTATGTTAGTGCAATATGTGTTGCCTATAATGATGATCAATCTTTCATACATGTGTTTATGATTAAGATTTCAAAACTTTTGTTAAAAGCATATAAGAACAATTTAAAACCTTAAAAACTATTAAATATTTTTAGATTTAAAGGCTTGCTTTAAATATACTTTCATACGCATTAGAACAATATTTTCTTCAGCATGTATACCTGCTTTTGCATATTAGAAGTTTTTAAACATACTTAGATAAGGGCGGATACAAGGGGGCGGTCAGGGCAATCGCCCCCCCCCCTTGATTTAAGTGTTTAAATATAAGATTTATCGAAATTCTAGAATTATTGGAAAGTGTTAATATTCATACTTCACAAAGGGCTTTGACCTGAAACTACCTAAATAAATTCAAACAAATGTTAAATAAGTAGACATCTGGAAAGGCGACAAGGATATCAATATAACTGAAGAACGGATCGAGATTATTTTATTGCTTTTTACAGGAAGGTTCGTCCCTAGCTTTGAAAATATTTGCAACATTCTAGATAATTCAATAATTCGTTTACTATATTGACTTTTGGGAATTTTTATTTTTAACATTAGGTAAGTTCTGCCTTATGTATAAATTATACGTGTGTAGTAAATCTATAAAATTAAATATTAATTCGATATTTTATGTACCTAAAATATAGAATTAATATTATTAATAAGGGTGTTATTATACAGGAAGAAAATGAGACTACCAAATTATATATGTTACAGTTATTGTGGTAAGCTGGTCAATGTCGTTAATAACCGGCCATTATCGTCATAGCCCATTTAGGTTTGTTAAAGTCGTTAAAATCCGGTCAATGACGTGAATATCCAGTGAATGTGGACAAGATTGTTTAATTTTAATACTGAAAATAACATTGACCGGTTATTATCGTCAATGGTCATCTATAAAGTAGGAAATGTTGAAAATAAAGTCATAATGTTACGGTCAATGTAGTAAACTGGTCAATGTCGTTAATGCTCGTCCAGTCTCATAATGCAAAACTTCTAACCTAACCTAACCTGCGGCTTGACCATTAATAATTAATTCTGGGAATGTTTTCGTGTAATTAAATATTACTTTAAGTTAATAATAATTTTAAATAATTAATAATAAATAATTTAGTTTAAATATTAAGATATAATAATATAATATTTTATAGTTTAATATTATTTTAACATTTAAGTTAATAGTTAAGACAAATCAATTAATAAATTAAGCTGCAGATTAGGTGTTAGCTTATGTGTAAGTTCAAGTTTATTAGATATTTGGTAATTATGCTTTTATGAAATTTTCGAGATTGGCCGGTTTACAACACTGACCGTAACATTATGCGGCCAATGTCGTAGTAAATCATATGAGACGACCTCTTTAACCAATCAGCCGGGCATTAACGTCATTGGCCGGCCATTGGCGTAACAGCCGGCTATTAATGTTGTATCCCGGTCATTTACGTAATTGTCTGTATTTACCTCCTTGACTGTAACATATATACTAAATGCTTTTCAAGTTCGCTAAGGATTTTATAATAGCTATTATGTCGAAATAAATTTCCAATAAAGCACTTCCTAATATTATTTATAATTTATAATTATAAAACAGGGATGTTTGTCTATGTTTTTATTTTGATTTACAAAGTTTTTTATTTTAAGCCTTACTTCGTGAAAATCCATAATCCTGAAATGAAATAGAAATAATAATATAATAATAATATGTCTTTAATGTTGCTATTAAGTAGTACATTTTATACATATAATATAATAATAATAAAAGAAAAAAAACAAACAAATTAGCAACAAAAGGCGCAGTTCAGCTACTCATTAGACTGATTGCTGCTGTTACACTGAACCTAAAATCAAAATAATAACATTTTTGCGAGTATTTTTAAATTTAATATAGATACATAGTTAGTAATTGTAGATAATATATAATAAAGTGTAAATAAAATTGTGCGTAAAAAAATAAATAATAGAGTTTAAGGTGGACAATTTCTAGACGGATAGTAATGTCAACGCAAGAGCATTTGCTTAAGATGTTTTTTGAAATTATAAAGTGGAAGATTTTTTAAGTCAGACTGAAGATTATTATATATTTTAGCTATGCAGTATGAGAAAGACCGTTTAAAGGTCTCAATAGCATGTTGAGGAGGAGTTTAGTAGAGCAGCCCTTTAAATCTCAAATTAAGATTATGCACGTCAGTCCGATAACGAATTAACTTGTGCAAATATGCTGGAGTTTTTGTTAATATAATCTTATGGTATAAGCAAGCAGCATGTAAATACTGGCGAGTGGTCATAGTTAGCCATTTACATTGTGCAAGCTTATGAGAGATGTGCTGGGTTTTACGAATTCCAAAGATTAGTCTTAAGCATGAATTTTGTACTCGTTGAATTCTAAGTTTATCTGTAGCAAGCAAGCTAGGACCATAAACACAGTCACAATAATCAAAAACTGTCCATCACCAAGATATCACAAAGATATTTCTTCTGCGAAGTGGTTAAGATATGTCTGCTCTGGTATATCTGCCGAAGATTGCAATAAGCTCTTTGAATACATTTGGATATATGAGTTCGAAATCGTAAGTCACTGTCAATTGTTAGTCCTAAGCTTTTTACTGAGTCAGAAAATGTTAATGGAGTATTGTTAATCTTTAATTCTGTTTTTAAGTAATTTACTAAGTCTCTGTTTTTTCCAAAGATTACTACCTTAGTCTTAGAGGGATTTAAATGAAGACAATGTTTTTCTGAAATCACATACAGGTTTTCTAAATCAGAGTTCAATAACTCACAAGCTAAATTTGAATTATTTGCTGGAAAAGACATATATAGTTGAGTATCATCCGCGTAAAAATGGTATTTTGAATACTGTATATGATTTACAAAACTTGATATATATATATATATATATATATATATATATATATATATATATATATATATATATATATATATATAAAGTAAACAGAAGTGGACCCAAAATCGAACCTTGGGGTACACCCTGTGTGACTGATAAGGCGTTTGACTCAGTACCATTTAAGATAACTGATTGTATTCTGTCTGTAAGATAGTTACGTAAAAGTTCTATTGCATGCTCATCCAAACCTATGTAATGTAAGATTGAACAAAGTATGCTGTGATCGAGCG
The DNA here is from genome assembly GCA_929113105.1 of Agrypnus murinus. Lineage (NCBI taxonomy): Eukaryota > Metazoa > Arthropoda > Insecta > Coleoptera > Elateridae > Agrypnus > Agrypnus murinus. The sequence continues at coordinate 158,779,249 of OV816025.1, forward strand.
TATCAAAGGCCTTAGAGTAATCAAGTAATGTCAGCGCAGTCACTTCTCCCCTATCAACAGATCTATATATATATATATATATATATATATATATATATATATATATATATATATATCATCTGTGACTCTTAGAAGGGCAGTACAGCAGCTGTGTCCAGGTCTGAAACCAGATTGCTCTTGAGGTAATATACTATAGTTATTTGTGTGTTCCATTAATTGAATTTCAATAATTTTTTCTAGTATTTTTGATAACACAGGTAGAATGCTTATAGGTCGAAGTTCACCAAACAATGAGGGTTGAGTTACTTTCGGCGTAGGGATTACAAGAGCATGCTTCCATTTCCGAGGGAAAACTGCATTCTCAATGCAGTGATTTACAATATGTGTAATGGTAGATACTAAAAATGGACAACACATTTTAATTAATTTTATATTTAACTGATCACAACCGGTTGCATTAGATTTAATATTATATATAATTTTCTTGACCACTTCATCATCAACTGTGTTAAACCTGAACCTTGTTTCAGCATCCAGCCGATGGTGACGATTGTTTAAATAAAAGTTAATCAAATTTTGGTTGCCATCAGCTTTTGGAATGGAGTTAAAATAAACTAAGGCAAAACTACCTGGCTGTCCATAGACACTTGTCTCCTCGGTGCGTAGAACGTAATCGAAAACTCTCAAATCTTACATACAAGCAATAACGCAGCAGGACTTTTGCAGAAAAGAAAAGAAGAAAGCGTTGTATACTTCGACTAACCAGGCATAATTAACGTTTTTGCGTAGTTCCACCGCACCCCACAAGATGGCACTGTACTACTGTAACTTTGCCACGTACTGCACTTAACTTCTCTACACTGCGCAAGATATCACTACTATACATTTAGCATGGTCGTAAGTAGTCGTAACAATACGTAACGCATATCATCCGCATCCATCGGCTATCTCCGCTGCAATGAAATGTCCTTAACATTTGCCCATAAGGATCGTACCAACCGAGATTGCCAACGGAGCGGAGTTCACCACCGCACCCTGTGCCATAGATATCTCACTCGCTGGCTAGTTTCAATACGAAGATTTGCTCGTAATTCAAAACTATAGTATGTTGATATGATGAGCTAGTTAAATCTTGGCCCTTGGGACTTAGTGGAGGAGTAGTGTGGCCCTTAGGCTAAAAAGCTTGGAGACCCCTGGTTGAGAAGAAGAAGGAAGTAGCAGTTTTGAAGTTCTAGGAAATTTGTACATTCAGAATAATCCCTTGGAGTTCTAAATAAAAAAAAACAAGTATGTATATCAATATTTTTTCAATAAGGTGAGCAGAACAGTTAGATTTATTTTGAGAAAAAGATATTTAAAAGATGTTTAATCTAACAATTACTGTTGCCGTCGTGCCATGTGTTTATTATTAACTAATTTGTAAAAAAATTTTACATTTAATTTAAACGTTGTTTTGGGCATTAAAAATGGACTGAATAGATTTTTTTATGGTTTTAAAATGATCCCCTAGCTCTTTAGAATAAAAAATATCTCTTACAATATAAAAATAATTTAATGCGTTAATCGAAAGTTAAACTAAATTCCAATTCTCATGGCACTGTTCCAACTTCTGACTTTGAAGTCCTGCAGCTCCTTAAGCCTCAACTTTATCGATGGTCGTCCAGAATTAAAAACTTCATTTTATTACCCGTCGATTGGGGGTAGCTAAAGACCGGCCAAAAACGGGATTAACTTTTATACCTTCCCACCCCCCCCGACTATAAAGTTAATAATGCCAATTCCCTGCTGAATACCTGGATATCAAATTCGTACTTTTAAAACAAATATCAATTTAAACTCAAAGGAGAAACAGAGACTAAGCTCTAATCCTTAAACAAACTTGAAAATTTGAATATGTTAATCAAAGAAAAAGGTAATCCTAGCAACTAGACATTACAAGCTAAATTACTTATTTATAAGTGTTTCCTACTAATGTAAAGTGTAAATTTGCACCATTAGCATTCAGATTATCGCTTTCGTCCTTCTCTAGTGCGTGCTATGAGCAATCTTTAAAACTTAAATTTGTTATAGAAATGGGGGAAAGGAGAAAAGTTTCCGTGTCACAGCAATTTTCATTAACGATTTGAAATCAATACCGGAGACCTTATTTGCATTTTATGTCTTAGACGACTGAAGATGTGCAGAAAAGAAATAACGAGAATACGGCTTGAAAGCGATAGAATTTTGATGATAACGAAATAGTGGTAAGGTAAAAGTTGACCCTTCTGTAAGTAGGCATGCTATTTGCAAATCTAATCGGGTAACGGGTTGCTGAAACCCGAGATGAAATCCAAACAGTTGCTTCCCGCAAAACCTTGTAAGAGGACCTCACCTTCTCTGAAACAATATTGTAAAACCTTAAACAGGAATAAATTAAAATAAATTAAATTAGTATTATTCAGTTAAAAAATTTAAAATATTTATAAATATCTTGATAAAATCGGCGAATTTGTTGCTTCAAGCCTAATTTCACGAAAGTGCATATTCATGCAATAACATAACTTCAGTTGTATAAAATGTATCACAGTTATTATTTATTTATCTGGCAATTGTTTCAATACGACATATATTATCATTATTAAAGTTAAAAGAAAATAAACAAATATGTCACTATGGTTAGATAACTAGATGTAGAAAAGTAGTTATTATAAATAAATAATATTTCTAGCAACTGGGATTTTATTAATGGCTGTAAATTTCGTCATTTTTGTAACAGCAAACACAAATTATACTTCCTAGAAACTTCTGAGATATAGAACACCAACTCAAAAGCAAGGTACCTTTAATGAACGAACAAATTGATCTCACTAGACCTCTTTGCTATCGGAAGTGTTACATATTTAATTAATTTTGTATATTAATGAGATACTTTCTTTTTGCACGTCATAGTTCCTTTTACGGTTTTAGTAGTACAGGGAAATATGGAAACAGTTAATAATAGTTCGGATAAATCTACTTAAAGCTGTTTTTAACGGGACTTATCTGGGAGTATGTACTTAACAACATACTAGAAGTTCCCATGTGTGCGAGTGTCCAAACTCTTCGACAAACGCAATTAATTAACGGGATTTGTTATGTGGGAACCAATCAATGCAATGATGTTACCGATCTTGCCGGATTATTAACATAGTTTTATGTACAGGTACTCTAACATGAACAAGTCAGTCAATATACAAACTGAACGGAAAAACTATTTACCTATATGAACCTGATTGTCCAACGGTAAATAAGTAATAATTGCTCTGAAAAGAAATTAATAATTCTAATTATTTCAGTAGAAATGATTAATGTTAAGTTTCCTTTTCTTTTTCTTTTATTAACACAGCGTTATGTTGGTTGGCGGTTTGGACAATCCCCAAATCTAATTACTAAGGGGAATTGCGGCCTTCCATGGAAAAAAAGAAGAAATAATAAAATAGTAATTTACGTTATAAGTCCTGGAAATGGAATTTTACAGTCGAGTAAGATATTACGGACAAGGCGACGAAGGAGCCGTGTCCGGAACATCGCAACGAGACTGTAAGACCATTTCCAGGACGTATGACGTAATGCGTTTTATTTCATACTGCAATTATTGGAATATTGGTTTAATTTAAAAAAAATTATATAAAATAAATTTCCGAATGCAAAATATGGACATCTATGAAGAACGAGTTTCCATGGTAACTAATTACGTACTAAAACATTGTCCAATTGATTGATTGTATTTGCGTCCGGTAAAATTTTTTACAGGCATACTAGACCGTAAAATCGCATGTTCTGGACTAAAAAGGTTGACGTAAAACTGACAAATGTGACACAGTATGAAATAAATAACTATTACGGGCTTCATAACGGGCTAGTCCGTAAAAAGAATCTTTACCCATAGAGACAGAGCTCAATAAACAGATGTTTACGATCTATGAAGAACGAGTTTCCATGATAACTGATTACGTACTAAAACGTTGTCCAGGTGATTGATTGTATTTGCGTCCGGTAAGATTTTTTACAGTCACAAGTCCTGTAATAGTTATTTACGTGCCAAGCTTTGTAAATTAATCTTTACGGGCGAACTGGAAAGTTTGTGGGGCGAGCGACGAAGGAGCGAGCCTCCATAATCCAGTGAGCCCAGTAACGATTAATTGCAAAGCGTGTCGCGTACAAACTTTTATTTCCACCTTCACCAGCATTTTTTTATGAATTGTATATTTTTTATAAAAAGACATTTTATAATCAAAGGCGGAAGCACAATTTATAGCTAGGCGTTGCCAGGGTGTTGTGGTTAAGCAACACATTAGTTGCCATAGCTTTTTGTTGATGAGAATTGTAAAATTTTACAGATCTCTTTTAGGAGCCCGTAAAGTTTTACAGGGCTGTGACTGTAATTACTCATTTACTTAGTTACATAAAGGCCTGTAAAGTGGCATTTACATAGAAGGGGGAAATAAAATTTTTTACAAGCATACTAGACCGTAAAATCGCATGTTCTGGACTAAAAGATTTGACGTAAAACTGGCAAATGTGACACAGTATGAAATAAAAATATTATCATATGTCAGAAATAATCATTATAATTTTGTAATGATTTTGTACTCTAAATATTATCTTCTGCCCTACATATTGTGCATAATCAAGCTTAATGAGCAATAAAGATTAAGTTATTATATTAACATTGCATGGTATTATTGCATCCTCTAATATTAAATATTTAACCCCTCACTGGAAAGTCTATAACTGACTGAAGATTGGCAGTGCTTGTTATAATAGTTAAGAAGCATAGCAATGGTGCATTACTACATGCAGCCAGTATAAATATCCTACCTCTTCATAATAACTGTATCCTCTCCATACCTCCAAGATATCTGTAGTCAGATTCTAAATATTAACCAGCTATCCTTCAACATCGTACCGATCCAATACCCGAGTCACAAAAAAGGGAAACCGAAAAGCCAGAGAAAACCAAAAGAAGACATCAGGTAGGTCCAAAGCCCTTTAATAAGTGATTTGAGTAGATTGTGATCAAATAAATACATTGTTTGGTCCTTCGATTGTCCAAATTGTCAGCTCTCATATTCTTACAGTAAATTTAGTAATTTGTTGCACCGCTGTATTTAAAATGAGCAAAGCTATGCAGCAAAATAAAGCCCTAAGAAAAAAAAGTAGTGACCGCATTTGAAACATTTGTAATGTAGCAAATGATGCTCAAGGTAACAGTAGTTGTCACACTCAATTTAAAGTACGCTACGAGAAAGTAGAAGAACTTTATCGTGAGTTTAATACGCACCATTTTAATATTGTATCGTACTTAGCTTCTTCAGAAGCATCTCTTGATGAAGAAGCAAATATTCATAGTTAAATAGATGAAATGCATTTCACTATCAAAAGCATCTACTGTGATTTATTTGAAAAAATTCGTACATCTACTTCTAGCTCTGGCAGTGCCATGAAACCCAGTAGTATTCGTTTGCCAAAATTAAGTATTCCAAACTTTAATGGGGATTTAAGTACATGGCAAACATTTATAGATCTGTATAGATCTGTCATCCATGACAGCAATATGTCAAAAATTGAAAAGTTTTCGTATTTGATGTCAGCGGTATCTGGTGAAGCATTACTAGCAATAAAGAATATAAAATTGATAGAAAGTAATTATGATATTGCCTTTGATAAGTTAGTTAAGCTCTATCAGAATGGCCGTTTACTTGCAATTCATTATTGGGAGCAAATTATTAGGGTTCCAAAAACAACTTTTGAACCCACCAAGAATTCCAGTAATTTGAGACATATTTTGAGTATTTTTGATGATAATTTATACGCACTAAGAAATTTAAATCTCCCCGTTGACCAATGGGATTTCGTACTATATCATTTGCTTACAAAAAAGATAGATTTTGATGCTTTGAATCGCTTTGAACGTCAAATTTCCCCGTCGGCAAATATACCAAGGTTGCCAGTCTCGGTGGATTAGTGGTTTGCATGTTTGCTTCATAATCCAAAGATCGCAGGTTCGATCCCCGGCCGAGCTGGTAATTTTTCATAGCGGAGAAAAATTTGAAACATGCCTTCTTTTCGGATAGGAAGTAAAACTGTAGGTCCCGTGTCAATGCGATGTTTGGCACGATAAAGATCCCTACTGGGGGTGCAATTCCCCCAGATTCGGCTAAATTCTAGTAGGGTCGCCCATATGATCATAGCAATCGGTGCCATGAGGTACGAAGGATGCTCCGCCATCCTGATTCCTCGCCCAAAAACAAACAAACAAATATACCAAGGTATCAAGAGCTCTATGAATTTTTGGATAAAGAATGTCAAGCAACGTCAGCAGTTTCATTGGTCAAATAAAGTAAAAGAAATGTTGTGGTTCATTCAAAACAAGTCTCAAATAATTCTGGAAATAAATGGAATAATAATAATTCATCCTCATTTTTAGCTTGTACTCCTAAAGAGAATAAGTGCCCACTGTGTAAATTAGATCACAGTATCTATAAATGCCCCGATTTCTCTTTAAAATCTCCTAAAGAAAGATTTGAAGTTTGTAAAAAGAATAAATGGTGTACAAACTGTCTTGGAAGTAAACATACTTCTTTGAAATGTAATTCAAATGGTGGCTGCAAAGTGTGTAAATTAAAGCATCATACTCTCCTACATTTTCCTGAAAACTCAATGTCGTCTAAAAACGCATTAATTGATCTTCTCCCAAAGATTGAAGAATCTTGTCCTCCATCAGCTCAGACTTTAACTAATACAACGCCGATCAGTTCGACAGTCTTATTAGCAACTGCTCAGATAGAAGTTCTTGATTCAGATGGTCACTGGCATTCAGTGAGAGCTCTACTTGATTCTGGTAGTCAGGCGTCATTCATTACCGAAAAATGTGTCAGGCGCTTGAATTTACGTCGCTCAGAAGCGTTCATTTCTGTTAATGGAGTTGGTCACTTACATTCATATGCGACAAGTATGACATCATGTAACGTTAAATCAAGATATAATCCTCAACCCGTATATACAGTGAATATTTTAATTCTTCCCAAAATTTGTTCCGACATGCCAGCGCATGACATTTCGGTAAAGGACTGGTCGCATATAACAAAGTTGCAGTTAGCTGATCAAACTTTTAATATTTCTAGCTCACTAGATATCCTCCTTGGGGCGGATATCTTCTCCATAGCATTATTAGGTGATAAGATTGCAGGTAATGCAAATCAACCACCAGCACTAAATACAATATTTGGCTGGGTAGTGATGGGAAAATCTAATTTATCCAACACCTCTATATAAATACCATGTTTACTATGGTCATTTTAAATAAGGAAAGTGATCGTTTACTCTTATGTTACATTATAACCCACGTTGCCCCTAGCAACGTGGGTTATTTTTAAAAAAACTCACTCCTTCAAAGATAACCAATCGCCAGTTTACGTTATTTAATATTATTTATTTCATTTCGTATTTCAAACAATTGTTTATATACTACAATTAGTAAAATAAAGTATAACTTGATCTCCGTTGTCAATGACACCGGAGTTCAAGACGTTCTTGATCTCCGTTGTTGTTGGCAACGTAAAAATCATTTGATGTTGCATAACAGCCACACGTGACATGCTGCTTTTTATCTCCTTGGTTACGCGTATGATGACACAGACAAGGCAACTTGCTTCATTATACAATAAATTCGGATGAATTTTAAAAGAGAGAAATTAGGATTGAAATACGAAATAAAATAAAACAACTTATGTAATACGGAGATCAAGCGATACTTTAAATCCGAGAAGATTTATTATAACACCTCGGCTGGCGCCTCGGCGTTATAATAAATCTTCTCGGATTTAAAGTATCGCTTGATCTCCTAATTACATGATATATATAAAATCCAGTCATCGTGCTAGAGTATTAAATTTATTACCGTAAAAACTACAGATTAACTATACATTGCAAATTCGATGTTGAAACTTAAATAAAGCGGTGTTGGATAAAATTTTGTATGACACGCGTGAGTTAAGGATATTATCCACTCAGAGAAATTAACCCTCTCGGGCCTGCCGGCCCTCGAGGGTAAATGTTTCGTTCGTGGATAATATCTTACTTAACTCACTTGTACCATAAATAACTATTATTAGGGTCTTCCATAGTTAATACTTTCTTCTCTGGGTCTGACTCTTCCATTGACTCTACTATTCGTAAATCCTGGGAGCTTGAATAAGTTCCTAGTAAAACTCATTTTTCCTCTGATGGTATTATTTGCGAAGAATATTTAAAACTACAGTTTCTCGTATGAGTTCTGGTAGATTCATAGTATCGCTTCCGTTTAGAAATCCTGAGCCTTATTCTGGAGATACTAGATCTCAAACTTTAAGACGATTTTACTCTTTAGAAAATAGGTTACTCAGAAACCCTGTTTTTTATTCACAATATTGTGAATTTATGCGCGATTATTTGGAGAGTAATCATATGGAAGCTGTAAATAAACCTTCTTCGGAGGGGATATTTTATATTCCACACCATTGTGTGATAAATTCAAATATCCCTACTACCAAATTACGGGTTGTATTTGACGCCTCAGTAAAATCGCCTTTAGGACTGTCACTGAATGACAGTAGTCTTTTGACAGGCCAAAAACTTCAGAAAGATATAAGTGATATTTTGCTTAGATTTCGAATTTATCCTTTTGTATTCATGGCTGACATCTAGCAAATGAATCGACAAATCAGAGTTACAGATTCGCACCAAGATTACCAGCGAATAGTATGGAGATTTTCTCCAAAAGTGATGACTGTCAGCAATCAATGTTGTCTTTTGACACTCAGGATTTTATGGTAAAGGTTCTTGGTTTGAAGTGGAATCCCTCTTTAGATTATTTTACATTAGAAGTAAAAAAAAAAAATAGTAAGAAACCCGTATCCAAAAGAACCATTCTTTCTGAAATAGCGAAAATCTTTGATCCGCTTGGATTTTTGACTCCAATATGTTTGTTCGTGAAACATCTCATTCAGCTTTTATGGCATTTAGGATTACCGTGGGACGCGTCTCCCCCTTCATATATTATTCACAAGTGGGACAAATTTAAAGAAGAACTCCCTCTTCTTTCTGAAATTAAAATTTCCCGCAGATTTCCAGTAGAATTTAACTCCTGCGAACTACATGGTTTTGCTGACAGTTCCGTAAAGGGTTACGCTGCTGTGGTATATTTAAGGTTTGTTTCTCTAGTCAATGCGCCAAAGGTTATACTAATTATTAGTAAATCTAAAGTAGCCCCTCTCAAAGTTATGTCAATTCCAAGACTCGAGCTTTGTGCTTGCGTTTTATTATCGAATTTAATTGAATTCATTCTCAATACTTACTCAAATACACTAAAAATTAATAAGGTATTTGCTTGGTCAGATGCTATGACCGCTTTATCATGGATTAAATCTCCTTCTTATCGTTGGAAACCTTTTGTTAGTAACAGAGTTAGCCATATTCAGGAACGAGTAGCGCCAGAGTTATGGCATCATATAAACTTTTCTGATAATCCTGCGGATTGTGCATCTCGAGGTATACTTCCCTCTGAATTTATAAATCATCCTCTATGGTTTAACGGTCCCATATGGCTGTCAAAACCTCAAGGGCTTTGGCCCAATAATACTGTACCGATTCCCGACTCCTCTTATTCTTAGAAACAAGTGTCTCTAGCAAGTTTTATTTCGTTAGACTCTTTAGACTTTCTCTCTTAGGAAGATTTTCTTCATTAACTCCAATAAATCGAATAGTTGCTTATGTATTACGTTTTATTCACAACCTTAAAAATCCCTCCCCTTAAAAATATTAACAAAACCCTTTACTAAAGATGAATTACACAAAGCTCTGCTAGTACTTGTCAAACGAGTTCAGCATAACTATTTTGAGAATGAGATAACACAATTGGAGACAGGTCAACCTCTTCCAAAATACTTGCGCAAGCTCAACCCCTTTATTGCAGAAGATGGTCTTCTCAGGGTTGGGGGACGTCTTCAATATTCAGGTTTATCTTTTGAACATAAACATCCAGCTTTATTACCATGTAAACATAGACTTACTGAGTTAATCATTGAAAGTGTTCATAAGGAACACTTCCATCCAGGTCTTCAAACTTTGCATTATTTACTCGTTCAAAATTTTTGGATATTGTCTGCAAAGAGATCAATTAGACAAGTTCTATCATCGTGTTATAGATGTTTCAGAGTCAAGCCCCCCGAAAGTAAACCTGCATTTATGGGCGATCTACCATCCTTGCGTATAAATAAAATTAAACCTTTTTCATGTGTAGGAGTTGATTATGATGGACCATTTCTTATTACTCCCTCGAAAGGAAGAGCTATAAAATCCGTTAAATCCTACATTTGTATCTTTGTATATTTTGCTACTAAGGCTGTACATCTTGAATTGGTATCCGATCTATCTACTGATGCCTTTTTAGCAGCTTTACGAAGGTTTGTTGCACGATGAGGTAGTTGCAATCGTATCTATAGTGACTCTGCCACAAACTTCTTTGGAGCATCTCGAATTTTTGCAAAGTATATGCAAAATGCCGCAGATCAAGAACACATTTCTTGGTCGCTCAATGTACCTGCTGCACCTCATATGAATGGGTTAAGCGAGGCAGGTATTAAAGCTGTCAAAAGTCATTTACTAAGAGTAGTTGGTAATCAAATATTAACCTTTGAGGAATTTTATACCCTGCTAGTACAGGTGAAAGCGGTACTAAATTCTCGACCTTTATGTTCGTTAAGTACTGATCCAAACGATCTTTCAGTAGTCACTCCTGGGCATTTTCTGACTCTTGAACCCTTGACAGTACCCCCTAAACCCGATTTATCCAATATAAATTTGAGTAGGCTCGATCGCTGGCAATTAGTACAGCGTCTACATCGTGATATTTGGAAGCGTTGGCATGCTGAGTATTTACATACTATGCAGCAACGTCATAAATGGTATGACAGAAACAGATCATTAAATGTTGGAGATCCTGTTCTAATTAAGAATGAAGTAGTTCCGTCTTTGCAATGGAAACTTGCTAGAATAGATAAATTGTTTCCTGGTGCTGACGGAATAGCTAGAGTAGCTCGAATTCGAACAGCTCAGGAGTTTTATCACAGACCTTGCAATAAACTTTGCGTTCTACCTTCTTGTACATAAAACAAATTGGCTTCAATCTTATATGTTTTATTTTCTTTTATTGTTTTTATATACTTAAAATACTATATATTTTGGTTGGGGGAAATGTTAAGTTTCCTTTTCTTTTTCTTTTATTAACACAGTGTTATGTTGGTTGGCGGTTTGGACAATCCTCAAATCTAATTATTGAGGGGAATTGCGGCCTGCCATGGAAAAATAGAAGAAATAATAAAAAAATATTATCATATGTCAGAAATAAACATTATAATTTTGTAATGATTTTGTACTCTAAATATTATCCTCTACCCTACAAATTGTGCATGATCAAGCTTAATGAGCAATAAAGATTAAGTTATTATATTAACATTGCATGGTATTATTGCATCCTCTAATATTTAACCCCTCACTGGAAAGTCTATAACTGACTGAAGATTGCCAGTGCTTGTTATAATAGTTAAGAAGCATAGCAATGATGCATTACTACATGCAGCCAGTATAAATATCCTACCTCATAATAACTGTATCCTCTTCATACCTCCAAGATATCTCTAGGTAGATTCTAAATATTAACCAGCTATCCTTCAACACCCGTACCGATCCAATACCCGAGTCACAAAAAGGGGAAACCGAAAAGCCATAGAAAACCAAAAGAAGACATCAGGTAGGTCCAAAGTCCTTTAATAAGTGATTTGAGTAGATTGTGATCAAATAAATACAATTATATTTACTCAAGTATTTCACACAAATCCATTCTGATTTCAGATGATTTGAGTTTTAGAGGACAAATCCAAACACTAAATTGTTTCACACAAACATCTTAGAAATATACCTTCCTTCTTCAAGGCAATAATAATTCTAGAAAACAGGAAAAGGAAGTGGAAAAATCTTAAAAACAGATAACAATAATCAGAAATAGATAAACGAGAGACAAAATACTTTAAAAAATAATAAAAGATACAAGCAACTGATCCTACCAAAAGCTTTTTCATAGCTGCACAACTAATAAATTATTTTTAAATGTGGCATTAGCTGTAGGAAAAAAGTAATCAGTAGAATACTTTTACACTTGAAATATCGATGTTGAATCAGTTTCAATTCAGTTTCGATAATTGACTGAATTGGATCGTAATAGCTTATATTAGACATTCAGTCTTCGCAATATACAGACTTTCGTAATTACTCGTAACTTTGCTAATTGATATCTTGTCATATGCAACTAGATTTAAAGAAAGTAGAAATTTTGTAATTATCCTAGGCTAAATTCAACTAATTATTCAAATTCAAAGCAGTCTAAACAGAAAACTAACTCTAATAAAAAGCCAGTCTAAATAGAAAACTCGATCTATATACAGTATACACAGAAAATAATCCCAAATAGAAAATTCAATCAATTTGAAAAATACATCCAAATAGAAAAGCTAAAATTAAATACCTTTTTTAGTGAAAGACCCGAAAATCGGTACTACCGAACTTTTCGAAAGTTGGAAAATCTGATCGATGAAATTGTTTGATATTTCACTTTTAAAACTTCATTAAAGCTGAAATTTAATATATTCAAGATATTGTGAATAGAGAAGATCTAGCAACAAAACATGTGCAATGTGCACTTCCCATCTCCGTCGCTCTTACAAAAAAGATATTTCCCCTTCTTTTCAAATTATACAAATCCCGCTTTCCACAAAAAGTTGGTCAATCTATATAATAATTTACAAAGCCAGAATATATAAAAGAATATTAAATTATTTACAGAGCTATCTGTAAATAATGTAATCGGATCTAGGGAAACGCTGTTCATCATTGTCATATTATGAGCAGAAAACATATTTGGAAACAAAATTAATTTATATTAATTTCTGCTAAACAATGTATAATCTGAAAATCTCCTTTGCAATATAAGCATTAGTAACTGTATTTATTTTGATGAGAATAATTAGAACGCAATATTAAGCTTTGTATTTATTTTGATGAGAATAATTAGAACGCAATATTAAGCTTTGATTACAATCTACTCACACTTTCATACTTTACATGTTTCTGAGTCATCAAAATGAAATAATGTCAGTTCTAGCGCTTCTATTTAATTTTTCATTTACTCGAATTGTATCTATCCGAACATACATTTTGAGATAACATATTAAAAGAACTACAGAAACATATAAAAGGAGATTAAATCACAATTACTAAAACGTGAACATCATACTACAACGCTGTATTTGGTAGTACGTATTAAACTGTCAAATACTTTTGAATTTTGCTGCGCATGTAAACTTTCTTTGTAGAGAAATCAAAATAATCACAGCTATAATTCTAGTTTTAAGAGTAAATAAAAAGCTATATTTCGTTAAAAAGTAAGCCAAGAATCAACAAGGAACTGAGATCGCATTGCATTGAGGCATAAAGCTCTTGATCGCAAAAATACATTGAACTGTTTTCGAGAAGTAAGTCATAGATTAAAATGTTTATTTTTATGAGGAAAAGTTTAAAACATATATTATTTTTCTTTCAAATACCGCTTCTGCAGTGTGCAAAACGTATTGGATTGGTACATAAAAAGAAAATTTTAGATATTAGACCTAATTTTGGATCGAGATGGAAAAAATTGTTAGAATACTGATAAAAAAATTGAAATAAATTCTTTAGGCCCACATATACTTCCCCAGAAAAGTCGCCAAAAATCCGGCCTGGGGAACACCTTTAAACTTTGGAGCAACGGCCACCATCTTAGAATTTTAGAAAAATGTCTATAACTTGGGAATGGACACAAAATACATGACTTGTGTAAAAGAATCGATTAAAACATCTTTTTAACTATAAAAGTCCACTTTCTTGTAAAACAAATTAATTTGATACAAATTTCGACAAAAACAGCAGCAATTTTTCCTAAACACTACAACATTACTATGGTTATGTTAAAGAAATCGTTGCCGACGAAAGAGCTAATTGTGACTCATCCGAGGAGTTGGATGAAAATGCTGTCAGACGAATCATAGAAAAAACGTTTGTAAATGTGTCTCTGAAGAGGAAGACGCAAGTATTCTTATTATCGCTATGGGGAAGACTATACGAGGTCTGGCTATTAAATAACGAGGACTGCGCGCACAGAAGACGTACTAGAGGGGAAGGGGGGAAAACGAATGCAGCGTTGGATAGCTGGAAGTGTCTACAAAATCAATGAAATTGTGAGCGGAGATGGTCGTATGAGCATTCGGATGATTGCTGAGACTGTAAACGCCGATAAACTGTCAGAAAAATGTTACATGACGAGTTGAACATGAAGAAAGTTTGTGCGAAGTTGGTCCCAAAAAAATTGACCCCTGAACAAAAGCTCGTCCGTCAACAGATCTGCTCATATTTTCTTGAGAGGTTAGATGAAGAGCCTGAATTGATGGAAAACATCATCACTTGCGATAAAACATGGATATTCCAATACGATGTTGAAACTAAGCGGCAATCCATGCACTGGAAAACTCCTGCATCGCCAAGAATGAAAAAAGCAAGGATGTCGAAATCAAAATTTAAAGCCATGCTAATCGTTTTTTTCGACATCAACGCCATCGTGATTACTGAATGGGTGCCACAGGGTCAAACTGTAAACCAAACTTACTATTTGAAAGTTTTGGCAACACTGCGAGAGCGAGTTCGTAAGAAACAGCCGGAGTTGTGGAAAAACAAGTCGTGGATCTTGGACCAGGACAACGCACCTGCCCATAACGCGTTGTCTGTGAAACGTTATTTAGCTGCTAGAGGCACTCCAGTGCTCAAACACGCGCCGTACTCGCCTGATTTAGCACCCTGTGATTTTTTTTTGTTTCCGAAAATCAACCTGCCTTAAAAGGAACCCGGTTCGAGTCGATCGAAGTGGTGAAGCGAAAATCGGCGGAGCTCCTAAATGCTCTTAGAAAAGAAGACTTCCAGCATTGCTTTGACCAATGGAAAAAACGAATGGAACGGTGAGTGGCGAGGGGAGGGGAGTACATTGAAGGGGAGCATTCGATTGTAGAATAATTTTTAAAATAAAACTCTTTTTCATAAGCAGTCTCGTTATTTAATAGCCAGACCTCGTACACAGTTAATAAGGATCATTTAGCTTTTAGTGGCCAACCCTAACCAGCGGTTCCACCGCATTGCCTTGAAGACTGTCTGCAGAACGAGTTGGCACCGTACCCTCAGTCTTTGTTCGACAACGTTGGTCTTCGCGGGGGAACAAAGTCTAAAATTATCCAAGTAATCGACAAGATGTGCCAGATTAGCAATAAATTGCCTGAAGATCCCAGCTATGTTCTTGACGACGGAGATCTTTTACACCGAGTACATTGCCCCCCGCCTAGCAACATATGGTGATGTGTGTAGTGCCTACTTGGACTACGTCAACCGTAATTACAGAAGAAATGTCATCGTAGTATTCGACGGGTATAACCCAAGTGCGAAAGATGCAGTGCATAATCTCATCGATGTAAGGAAATCAGCTGCGAGAGTTGATGTAACTCTATCTAACATTGCACATGAGCAATTCTTGTCGATCATTGATAATAAATTTTCTGAAACTCCTTTGCACAGAATTCAAGAAAGCAAATTTCCCCGTTCTTCAGGCTCCTAGTGACGTGGATGTCTAGATGTTGAAACGGTCAAAACTGAAGATGAGTCAGGACGATCAGCTGTTGTACTCATCGCTGCACTGATGCAACCCCCATGTGTCGTGTACATGTTATTTCCGGAAAATCCCACCACAGCTAGAAAAATTTACTGCAACAGCAAAATACATGAAGGTCTCGGTAACCATCTCTGCGTTCTACAGTCCAAGTTCAGGCTTCAACAAGCTACAACATGACCGTGAGCTGCAGAGTATGCTGGAAGTATTTACCAACCCAAACGAGTCGCGGGACTGTATTGTATCTGCAGGTAAGAGATGTGCTTTTTGGTCTTTCTGAGATTGTAAGCGTCTTGTGATTAGAGAAGAACGTTACCAATAATTGATCATTTTTGTTGGTATTCTAAGAGAAAAATTCATCATCCATTTCTACGGAGGGAAACGTTCAGAGACACTTGACAAAATCAGATATAAAAAATATGTCCAGACCCTTGGTGAAAAACATCCAAAATACGTCGTGAACCTTGCAAGCCTTGCTTCTACTTTAGCTACCGCCCGCTAGCATAGTCTGCGAGTGTATCAGCAAGTCCAAACCTGGAAGGGTAACATCTTTTCAGTTAAAGATTGGGGGTGAACTATCAAACAGAGTTCCTACCGCCCTGTTATATCAACTTTACCCCTGGCGTCAGACAATCTGCTTCATCTCGTACGGTGTGGATGCAAAAGAGACTTCTGCTCCAAAAATTGTGAGTGCAGGCGAAGTGCAGCGAATGTGCGGGAGAATCCTGTTTCAATCGGAATGTTCCGGACTTTGAAAATGAAGACGATATCGAAGACAACTGCGATACCGAAGATCATGTCGAAGCAAAACGCACTATAGCTCTTTCACTAGAGAAGAGTATGTAAAACGAACACGAATTTAATGTAGAACGCTAAATTGACTGATGTATTCCACACTGCCTCCTTTGTACATGTGTTCTTTATTTTAAAAAGTACTCCGTAAAATTAATAAATTTAAAAACTGTTTATTTTGAACCTTTAACTGCAGAAATGAGTTGCAATTCGAAAATTTAAAAATTTCCGTTAACAGCATGTTTCTATGATTTCCATTCCCGAGTTATGCTATTTTTTGAAAATTTAAGATGGCGGTCGTTTTTTCAAAATTTAAAAGTGATCCCCATTCCGGATATTTGGCGATTTTTCTTGGGAAGTTAAGGGGGACCTACATAACATATTTCAGAAGGAATCTTTCTAACAATCTTTTTCGTCTTTGATCTTATTTTGCCTATACTATATACCTACTAAATAATCATAATCTTAATACGTCGCGACGTCACGTTACCTTTTGCTGATATGCGCATTACATAATGTCATTTTATTTAACATGTAAAAATGGAATTCATCCACACAATAGTTTTAATTAAGCAAATTTAGGTAATTTCTCATTTAGCCGATTTATGGGTTGCATAAGCTCAATTTCAAAATCATTATTTTGAGTAATTTTTCTTTTGATGAATTAAAATATAGGTAATTATAATTAACATGCACACTTGAACACGTTAGGCATAAAAAGGATATCTGGAAGATCGGATTTTTCATAAAATTTAGTTAATCTTCTATTACTATCGACGATTTAGGTGACGTTAATCTATTTTTTAATTTAATGACGTTTAGGTCAATTTTAATGTAATAGAACAGACAAGGTATACTGTTTTAAGGTCGCATACAAATATTTACCCACTTACCTTGTAAGAATTCAGTTAAGACTATGTTTCTTTTATAACGAGGTTCTCAGATTGAAAGTTTCTTGTAATTTAAATCATTAAAGCTCTTGGTTGCATTATTTTGGTGGAGGTTTGTAAAGCTGCTTCTTTACCACATAATTGTTACCATCTTAAATATAGGGTGAAATATAATATAAATACAAAGATTAGTTAAAACTTCACAAGTTTTATTAATATCTTAACCTGACAATATTGTTTCGACACTATGTGTCATTATCAAAGGTAGATAAGATTGATAAACAAACACGTTGCTAAGGATAAATACATACAGAAAATAGGTAACTAGATAGAATACATAACAAAAACTAAATATCTAACACTTCTAATAAAGGAGAATTACTAAGCTCAGTGTGTTCATTCATTAAAGGTACTGTGCGTTTATGTCTGTATATTTCAAAAGCTTCTAAAATGTCTAATTTGTGTTTGTTGTTGCAAAAATGTAAGAATTTAATGTTGTTTTGAGGTGTCATTGGGTGGTTCTGTTCCAAAATGTGTTTGGCATAATTCGATTTTTCTGGGATTGAATAAAAATGAAAAGGTGTTGGTGTTAGTTTTATAGGTTGTTTTGTAACTGGTGTTTTTTTTTTTATTATAGTTGCAATTTATTTTGATATCTTACCAAAGTATGGTATTGATATGTAGTTTGTGTCTTGTATTTGAGTGTCAATTGGAAATATTCTTTTGATAGCTAACCTATAATCTTTTTGTTGAATTAAAGTGTCAATCATGTTATGGTTATAATGGTTTGCATGTGCTAATTGTTTGATGATTGAAATTTCTTTATCAAAATGTGATCGTTTCATTGGAGTAGTTAAAGCTCGGTGTACTAAAGATCTATAAGCCGCTAGTTTATGCATTTTATGATGACATGAATCGTTAGGAATAGTGACGTCTGTGCTTGTGGGTTTTCTGTAAATGGAAAAATCAAATTCATTGTCTGTATTAATTGTAATAGTTAAATCCAAAAAATTAATAGCTCTATTTTGTTCTGTTTCTAGTGTGAACGTGATGTTTGTGTGAAGACTGTTAATAAGAATTAAAAATTCATTGATAACCTCACAAGAACTGTCAAAACAAGCTAAAATGTCATCAACGTAACGAAACCAAAAAATAATGTGTTTAGAAAGATCTAATTCAAATATTCGATCTTCCAAATTATCCATAAATATGTTAGCTAATAGAAGACTCAGAGAATTACCCATAGGTAAATTGTCTCTAATTCTTAACCATTTCTTAGCTTCTTCTTTGACCCATCTTCTTTTTGCATTTTTGATAATTTTTCCAGTAATGTAATTACTAGTCTTGGTTGTGATGTTGACATATTTGGGAATGACTTGACGTTTAATACATTCTTGATTAAACCAAACATTCTGGCTAGCGATTCCGTGTTTAATCATCAGTTTCTTATATAGCTTGGCTTGTTCTTCCAACGAAGATGAAATGATAGCATTTACTGTCTCCAGCCTTACTTCGTTGGAAGAACAAACCAAGCTATATAAGAAACTGATGATTAAACACGGAATCGCTAGCCAGAATGTTTGGTTCAATCAAGAATGTATTAAACGTCAAGTCATTCCCAAATATGTCAACATCACAACCAAGACTAGTAATTACATTACAGAAAAAATTATCAAAAATGCAAAAAGAAGATGGGTCAAAGAAGAAGCTAAGAAATGGTTTAGAATTAGAGACAATTTGCACATTTATATGAAGGTACTACACACAGAACTTGCACATAAATTACATAATATCCAATTTGACATTTTAGATTTTGATGTTAGAGAAACTGTCAGTCATATTAAATTTCAAAAATACAATACTCAGAAAAAGAAACTGCAAAACCTTACCCAACAAAAACGCTCAATACAAAGTAATTATAATTCCCAGAATACGATAAATTTCTATCCACGTTTTATAAACCTATCAGATACACAATTCAATGACAGAGAAACACAATTTCTTAACAAAGGCTTCAAATTTTGTTCTTTTCCAAAATTCACTAACAAAATTTAAAAAATCTTGGCTGTTGAATGTGAAACTATACTCAGAAAAGATCACAACAATTATGCAAAATTCCAAATCTTGAATCTGATAAAAGAAATATCTTTGAAAAAGGACAAAACACAGAATAAAACATCTAACCTGTCACTACTTCAATCTATCAGACATAAAATTACAGAAAACAATTTAATTTCTGTTAAAGCAGATAAGGGTAACACTTTGGTAATCCTTTCGAAAGATGTTTACACACAAAAGGTTAATGATTTTATTAATAAAGAAAAGTTAGATGTTTTAAACAAAGATCCTACCACAAAATTCCAAAACGAAATAAAACAAGCTTTAGCAAACTGCAATATCTGCTTTAACGAATTAGAAAAACAACAAATCATACATAAAAACCCACAACCACCGAAACTATATGGACTGATTAAAACACATAAACACAACACGCCTATACGACCAGTAGTATCATATATCAACGCACCTAATCACACCTTGTCCAAGAAACTCAACCATATTATTAACATCATAGGATACAAATCGAAATACTCTGTCAAAAATTCATTAGAATTAGTAGAAAAACTACAGAACATACATCTTCCAGCACATTCAAAACTTGTAAGCTTTGAGATTTGTAACATGTTTTCAAAGATTCCACCACAAGACTGTATTCCTTTGTTAGATAATTTCCTAGTTAATAGTAATGTAGAATTAGTAAAAAGATTAGAGTTAATTCAATTATTTGATCTTTGTATCAGTCAAAATTATTTCACTTTTAATAATATAATATATTTACAGAAGGATGGTTTACCTATGGGTAATTCTCTGAGTCCTCTATTAGCTAACATATTTATGGATAATTTGGAAGATCGAATATTTAAATTAGATCTTTCTAAACACATTATTTTTTGGTTTCGTTACGTTGATGACATTTTAGCTTGTTTTGACAGTTCTTTTGAGGTTATCAATGAATTTTTAATTCTTATTAACAGTCTTCACACAAACATCACGTTCACACTAGAAACAGAACAAAATAGAGCTATTAATTTTTTGGATTTAACTATTACAATTAATACAGACAATGAATTTGATTTTTCCATATACAGAAAACCCACAAGCACAGACGTCACTATACCTAACGATTCATGTCATCATAAAATGCATAAACTAGCGGCTTATAGATCTTTAGTACACCGAACTTTAACTACTCCAATGAAACGATCACATTTTGATAAAAAAAATTTCAATCATCAAACAATTAGCACCTGCAAACCATTATAACCATAACATGATTGACACTTTAATTCAACAAAAAGATTATAGGTTAGCTATCAAAAGAATATTTCCAATTGACACTCAAATACAAGTCACAAACTACATATCAATACCATACTTTGGCAAGATATCAAAACAAATTGCAACTATAATAAGAAATACCACCAGTTACAAAATAACCTATAAAACTAACACCAACACCTTTTCATTTTTATTCAATGCTAAAGACAAAACACAAGATATCATGAAATCCGGCATTTACCGTTTGGATTGTTCTTTTTGTAACTCGGTTTATATTGGACAAACACTTAGAAATTTCGACATAAGATACAAAGAACACGTAAGCTCTTATAGACTTAAGGATGTTTAGGAGGTATCTCAAAATGCTACGAAACGAATAAAAATTTTGTAGAATTTTCCTCATTTAATGCTAAAACTACAGTGAGAATTTCAATCCGATCGACTAAGCCGTTTAAAAGTTATTGCAATTTAAAGTAACTGTAATTTTACATGTCATCTTATCTTATCTTATTATTATTATCTTATGAAGATTCGCTCACATAATAGAATAAAGTCATTTCAATTACAGGAAAAAAAGCTACCAAGCGTCCCAAATTTTTAAATTATGTAACTTGAACTCCATAGAACCGATTTTGCATAGTTTTATAAACATTCACTAAACGGTTCTTGAGAAAATAATTATAAACAAACCGAAAATCTGGTTTTACTCGATAAATTAATTGGTGTGTAAGAAAATGCGACAACACTGTACTCAGCTGAGAGCTATAATAGTTTCCGTCGAGCGCAATGGCGTGCTGTTAAAAAGGGGCTTTAAATCACAGACATCCACTATGAGCATATGAGCTTCAACTCTGAAATAGCAGTAATGTAAACTGCAAATGATGCCTATAAAGTTGTAATTTGTGGTAGTAGTTATAATTACTACAAATATAAATAAAATAAAATCCTAACTACATACCTACACATTATTTGTCCAAAACTATGGTAGTATGAAGCCGGTATTTAGCTATTTCCTACAGCTAATTGCTACCTTTTTGGTTTTTGTAAACATAATTTAGTTAAGACTATAATAAAGTAAAACAAGAAATAGTTGGTTCTCTCAGCCTCGGTGGATTAGTGGTTTGCATGTTTGCTTCATAATCCAAGGATCGAAGGTTCGATCCCCGGCGGAGCTGGTAATTTTTCATACCGGAGAAAAATTAAAAACATGCCTTCTTTTCGGATAGGAAGTAAAACTGTAGGTCCCGTGTCAATGTGATGTTTGGCACGTTAAAAATCCCTACTGGGGGTGCAATTCCCTCAGATTCGGGTAAATTCTAGTAGGGTCGGCCAAATGATCATAGCCATCGGTGCCATGAGGTACGAAGGATGCTCCGCCATCCTGATTCCTCGCCCAAAAATAAATAAAATAGTATCTGGTCTTTAACAGTAATTACAATAGTTTAGTACAAGTTGAATTACAATAAACTGGTGGTAAATTTAATAAGTTTATGAGTAACCTGCTTTAAAAAAAAGTATTGGTGCCCATTCCTTGTGTTTTGGAAGCTGTATAAATGAATGAATTAATGAGCAGCTAATTCTGTAAAGTTGAGAAATTGACCCCTACTTACCTGTTGTTAGGAGTCAATAAATATTACAATATTTTAAAGCTAAGATAGTTGCATCTAAAGCTTCCCGAGTTCTCTGATGAAAGCAATTTGTCCTTTTTGTTGTTTTAGTAAGGTGGATCGGAATCCACTGAATTAGCGCCAAACGGGAATTTATAATAAAAAAGATCATGGAATGTTTTAGACTTAATCTTCTGCTGGATATAAATATTCCTAATACTCACTTGCACTACTATATGACAAAAACACAGATGTATTTTTATAGAATTTATTATAATTACATAATTATAATACTTATACTATACCTAGTTAATACAAGTGTTTAATATAATAGTTAGTATAAAAGTTATTTACTATTAATTAATAATAAGTTAATAATAATTCTTAAGTTCTAATCATAAAGATGATCACCACAGTAATCTGACAAAGATGAAGATAATTGGGATATTATAGTCTGAAGTATTAACTTGTTAATTAAATTGGTGTAACTTAGAAAAAGATTCAATCTTTTGATGTAACCTAAAGACTTCTTCTCCTGTTTCACATATTTTAATTAAAAAGTGCGAGGCTTTTATTACATTTTTGAATTCCTTCCTTGCTTGCAATGCAATTGAGATAAGGTCTCTTCTGTTTCTACCATGTTTATGTGCCCCCTTCAGACGTTACAGCACTGACATACAAAACATGTGACATAAACTAGCTTTATCATAATTTAGAATTCAGGTACTTATGAAACGATATTTGATTTTCCTTCATACCGTATCTTTTGCACAAAACGCATTGTCGCACCATTATTTAAATTAAAACACCCACAATAACTTAAAAAACTAAACACACAGAAAACAAATAAGCCAAGATGGAACACTCGTGTCGCGGCGAGTAAACCATTAAGCACTAGGATTAGATTCGGCTACGTTCGGAGCACGCATATCGTTTTGTGCTTTGTGTAAACAAACGATGCCCAAAGATTTTTCTCTCTTAATTCGCGAAAATCATCAAAGTGGCTGACCTCTGGTGGCGAATTTTGGCAACGTCGTTAAAGGGAAAATAATGCCATTTTATGTTTATCTCAACGTGTGATTTTAATCATAAAGCGTGTAATCTATTTGATTAAACCTATTTTATAAAAGTAGTTATCATTAATTTAAAGTTGTTATAACCAAAATTAATTAAAGATCAGTGCATAATGCAAGCGAGCAAAAGATTTTGCTCTGTTCCTCAGTGCACTACATATGGTGGCACGGGTTGTTCTCTCCACTTTTTTCCAATAAAAGACAAAAATTTGTGTTTGAAATGGAAAATTGCTTTAAAGATTGGAAAACCCATAACAAAATATATGATGGTATGCAGCAAGCATTTTTTAGAAAGTGATTATTATCCCAGTAAGTTAAGAACATATCACAAGCAAGTTAGTTCATTATAAAAGTGCTTTTTAGTTACACCAGAAACGCGACGAAGATGTTTGAAAAAAATAGTAGTTCCGTCTCAAAATCTGCCCGTTGGAAGCCACGATGTAAAAAAAATCAAGAAGCGTAAATCTGAACGGTTTCATAGAGAACAGTAAGTTAAAAACAAAACACATTTTTAAATGAAATATTTAGAGGTTATGTTGTTGCAGACTTCTTTCTAGAGACGGTGAAACTTGTAAAATCGGTACAGCTAATTAATTCCAGATCTTCATTCCTAAATTTGTGTCTATTAAATTTGTATTTTGCAAAAAAACATTGCCTTACCGGTTTACATATATTAATGTCCCCACGATATGCTTGCAATATCCGGAGTTTCCAGCTTTACAGCTGCACAAGCAAATCCACTTTTCACTGCTAAGATCGATCAAAATTTCATGCGGGGGTGACGTTAAAGCGGAAGTTTGCAAGCACAAACTTTTAACTTGACCTTCGTGGTTAACCCCACACAGAACAATATGACCGGCATTAAATAAAGCTTCACCTTCTTTTATGGCCCTAGAACGGTCTCCCACATAGGTAAAGATGTCGAAAAATGATATGTGTACTTTCGGCATCTACAAAAAACACAATCAACACCTAACTCAAGCATAAACAAAACTCACAATGTCTAGTAGCACAATTTTCAAGACACAAAATCTAATAGTTAACAGGAGTGACACTCAACTAAACAGTTATAAATTAGAAGTGAAAAGTCTAAATCGCGTTCACACACAAACAAAACTATAAATCAGCAAACACAAGGCACACAAATTGGTAAAAAAAATCACCAAAACTGCACGTTAAGCAAATGACAGCTGCTTCGTTTTCCCTTGATCATCCGACATTTTGGTTTTAGCAGCGCCCTCTCTTGGTTGCTGATTTTCGCGAATTATGTAAGAGAAACATATACTTATGCTACCAACTTCTAAAATCAACATTGTTGTCACGTTTTCTATATTTTATAGAACGTTAAATTATTAATATTAAATATATTTATCATTTACAATTATAAAAAATAAACAATATTTTAATGTTTTAATTTATACTCAAGCATAATTAATAATTATATGTTCATAATTGATAAAGATTTAAATCAAATATTTTTTTGCCGAAAAGTTAAAATCAAGGCATATTCACTGCCAAAAGTTATTTAAAATCTTTCCATATTATTCGTTATTTTCTATTTCATTCAACATTATTACTAAAAATTCATCTTTTCTTTTAAATAATATATTCTTTTTTAGCATTGTAACTATTAAGTTACTTCGTAATGATCTGTAAAACGAAGATATTCATGAATTTCTAATTTTCAGTACTTTTACCTCCGATTGTACCTCCCAAACATCCTTAAACATCCAGAAAAACCGAATTATGCCAAACACATTTTGGAACAGAACCACCCAATGACACCTCAAAACAACATTAAATTCTTACATTTTTGCAACAACAAACACAAATTAGACATTTTAGAAGCTTTTGAAATATACAGACATAAACGCACAGTACCTTTAATGAATGAACACACTGAGCTTAGTAATTCTCCTTTATTAGAAGTGTTAGATATTTAGTTTTTGTTATGTATTGTATCTAGTTACCTATTTTCTGTATGTATTTATCCTTAGCAACGTGTTTGTTTATCAATCTTATCTACCTTTGATAATGACACAAAGTGTCGAAACAATATTGACAGGTTAAGATATTAATAAAACTTGTGAAACTTTAACTAATCTTTGTATTTATATTATATTTCATGATTATGGAGTTCCACAAAGTAAGGCTGGAGACAGTAAACGTTAAATATAAGGTTTTTTTTGTATTGTTGATATCACACAAAAACTGCGACGCTCTTCAGTCGGAGAATGTATCGTTGATGCGGTCCGGTCTCGAGCGCCAGTACTTTTTACCGAGAGTACACTCGTTAGCGGCGGCACCCAGGACAGCTTCAGTGAAGACTCGGTGTCCAGAGCTCTTCGTCCAGGTTTAAACGGCTCACACTTATGGATTATTATTACTACCCTTCAAATAAAACTTCACTTCAGCAAACCTTTAGTTTATTAATCACAATATCGTATGCTACATATATAAATAGCCAAATTACCATGCCAAGCTAAATTACTATGCCAAGCCAAACTAACACCTTAAGCACTGATATGGGTTGCAGGAAAAGGGTTGGAAACGGTTACGGTGCAACAATATGCAAGCAGGGTGAGGCGCTTAAATACACTATAACTTCGTATTTCGGTGTCGGTTCGGTATGTTCGGTATGGTTGTATTCGGTATGGTTGTATTCGAGAATGTTCGGTACGGTTGTATTCAGGAATGTTTGGTATGGTTGTATTTGGAAGTGTTCGGTTCGGTTCGGTTATACTCGGTAGTGTATTATAAATGAGGGGTATATATGCAAAACGCGACATTATATATGACGTTCTTGTAAATGAATTTTGAGAAAACCGCAAAAAACTACCAGAAGTTTATTTTCCATAATATTCAGATAATTTTTGTTAGTTTAGTGGCATAGTCTGATTTAAATTCATTGATTAAATTCAACTGGTAACGCTGAATACTTTGAAAGATATAGAGATCTGCGTATTCAAATTAAAAAAGATATAGCTATATCACATTCCAACTTTGTGCAAAAAACAGGACTTGATTTACAGAGTAACCCATCACAGTTTTGGTAATATGTAAATAATATGCGTAACATCTCTTCTATACCAAGTTCTATGAGTTATCTGGGAACTCAGATATGTGACCCTCAACAATGTGTTAATGCATTTGCCTCATTTTTTAACTCGGCGTTTATTAAATCAACTGATTTTAATCTTGATGATGACTTGGGGGAAAATGTTAACACTCCGCTCCTTTTTCTTCCTATTATTTCTGAAGTTGATGTAATTAAAGCATTAAAAGAGTCTAAATCAAAAATGACTACTGGCCCTGATGGAATTCCATCATTTTTATTAAAAGATTGTTCTATCGTTTTTGCTAAACCTCTAACTACCATATTTAACCTGGCCCTGAGTTCTCCGTTTTCCTAACGTCTGGAAAGAGATGTCCTATATTTAAAAAAGGTGACAGGTCTGCTATTGATAACTATAGACCAATCACAATATTGTGTAATTTTAGTAAAGTTTTTGAAATGGTTCTATATGATGTTATGTATTCCCACATACAGTCTCAAATTGTCGACAACCAACACGGATTTGTCAGAGGTAGGTCCACTGTAACTAATTCGGTTTGTGTTACACAGTTTATTGCCCAAGCTCTTGACAATATTTCTCAGGTCGATGTCATTTATACTGATTTTTCTAAAGCTTTTGATAAGCTTGATCACGGTATTTTACTGAAAAAGTTTATTTTACTGAAAATAAAAATAATTTTGGACTAATTGATAATTTCGTTCTTTTTTTGAAATCATACTTATGTAACAGACGTTTAAAGGTTCAATACCGTGGTTTCAACTCATATGAGATCATTGCAACTTCTGGGGTCCCCCAGGGATCTGTTCTGGGTCCATTATTCTTTATTATCTTTATAAATGACATCTGCCGGGGTATTGAATCACAAATGTTACTATACGCTGATGATTGTAAACTCTTTCGCAAAATAGACTGCCTTAACGACTGTAATTTACTTCAAAGGGATCTCTCTGAATTACATAGATGGTGTGATATGAATCTTTTGCCCCTTAATATAGAAAAATGTAGTGTGTTGTCCTTTACGCGATAAAAAAATTCTCTGGACTTTTCCTATGTCATCGACAACATATGCTTAAGCAAAGTTACTGAATTTGAGGATCTTGGGATAACTTATGACTCCAAACTGACTTTCATTAGTCATATAAATAACATTATTTCTAAGAGTTACAAAATGCTTGGGTTTATTGTGCGAAACTCTAAATGGTTCATGGCAATAGACACAATGAAAATGCTTTTCAATTCATTTGTGAGATCAAAGTTAGAGTATGCCTCTCTTGTATGGAGCCGTGGATATAAAGTTCATATAGGCAATCTAGAGAACGTACAGAGACGTTGTCTTAAATTTTTATGCTTCAGTACCGACGGTGTTTATCCGATCTGTGGTATAGAAGAGGACATTTTAACTAATAGATTTCAAGTGCAAAGCTTGGAAATTCGTAGACGGTACCTGGGCATTGTATTCCTGCATAAATTATAAAATAATATTATTGACTGCCCTTGTCTATTGGTGCAGATAAATCTGTATGTTCCTAGACTGCGTACGTACGTAACGTAAACGTTTTTTATTTTTCAACACCTCAATCAAATGTTCTTCTATTTTCACCACTTTACAGAATTTGCAATGACTTTCGAATGATTCAAAATGAAATTGATATATTTAGTTCCAACGCGGTAGCTATACGAAGGGCTCTATTACATTGAGACCTAAATTTTATCAGTGTAGTGTTGTGTGTATCAGCCTTTTAGTCTACTTTTATGTTTCATTTCCTTTTGTTCCTGTTTTTGTTAATTAATTAATACTTTGTTATAACGTGCTTTGTAATATTTCCCATCCTGTAATAGGCTGCTAGCTGTTGGATGGTGTACAAATAAATAAATAAATAAATAAATTGATTAGCCTATCTTGATTAAATTTATCTGAACACAAAAAACCAAAATTTGAGAAAAACTTAATGACATGTCGCGTTCTGCATTTGACTGTACGACTTGTCCTGTTTTGCATCTATGTAATAAACAAGTACTGAATTTGAAAGCATATTTTATTAAACAAAAGCATACTTGAGTAGAACTAAGATATTAAAAAATTAAAAATTCGTTTAAATAATAAGTAAATATGTAAAAAAAAAGAAATATACATTTCGAGCTTAAAATTTATATTATTATATCTTCTTCTGCTTCATCTGTTTCCGAATGTTCTTCAATAACATCGGCAATAGTATCACGCCCAAACAGTTGAATAAAATAATCCAAATGACTCTATATTTTTTTTCTCAAAAACACTTGTTACTATCACCGAACTATTCACAATCTGCCATAACGTAAACGAAATCGCGTGACCTATTTTCTCTATTTTGATTGGTTGTTATGGACATGTCGCTGTTTGCACCAGAATGATTCAGGCAAATGTCGCACTTTGAATCTTAATGTAGTCTAAAGTGACTAATTTTGTATTCATTTATCAGTTTTAGTTTTGCTTTTAAATGTATATTAACATGGTGGAAAGAAATTAGGCAAGTTCAATGATGTGTATAACTCAATTTTCAATTTTTTTGTGACATGTCGCGTTTTGCATATATACCCCTCAAATATTCTACTGCTCACCTGAAGTGATTCTGGTCGGTCGGTTCGGTATTCGGTTCTTTTGTTGGGCTGGTTCTCTTTAAGTATAGCGGAAAGAGACTGATCTAATAGTACTACTAGTTAACGTTGTTTTATCACCCCGCGAAGCGGGGTGAGACTGTTAGAGGCTTAATACAAGTAAGCCTCTTCAGCCAGCCGTTGGCAGACCAATTATTATTAATTGAAATTTAACAATAACTAGCCCGACAACGGCAGTGACCTTTGTGGTTATTATTAGCAGCATTAATAATAATGTTGGTAATGATAACCACAATAGCTCCGTACTTGTTGTATTCTTCGATAATTTCACTTTCATGATTCACCTGTGCTGTTATCGGCCATACCAACATGTGGAACATGTTGATATGGGCGACAACATTGAAATGTGCGGTCGATGGAATACGGCGAAGAAGATGTTGGATGCGTAGTACGTAGTACGAGTAAAACAAAACCCGGCTCTTTTCAGATCCACCCCCGAAATATAGCTTTCGGGGGCGCTTGTGTAGCACCAAGCAATAAGTCGACTTAACCGTCCACTAAGGAGCCCCTCTATGGAAGGGGACGGCCACCCGGGGATAGGATTGGAAGGTAAGGACAGACAGCTGCCAGTCACAGGACTCACCGAGCCCCCAGTGTAAAAGCTCGAATGAAGTTACCTTTTCGTGACTGGCAACTGCCTTGGGAAGAAGGATAGCGACGGAACCCTGGGACGCACCCCCGATCCAGGAAAATAGGAAAGGGGGTCGAATTCCGGTAGAACTTACCGCGGCTCATAGCAAGTTGCACGAGGCAGTGCCTAGGCTAAGGAGGGAAAGGAACTGATTTTAGGAAGGAAAAGTCGACCTACCAGTTAACACTACACAACCCACTGAACATCCTTAGCGGCCGTGGAGCGAACCGCATGAATAGCATCTCTAACAGCGTACTTCGAGATGCTAATCATACATGTACACACCACAAACACCAAGCAAAGCACTGGATCTAATATTCCGGCGAGCCAGCTTATATACCCACTAGATTAGGTGGGGCTGCGCGTTGCGCTAGCGTAGCGAGTGCCAACGGCTAAGAGGGAAAGGACGGGTGGGGACGCGAGACTTGCTCTTCTCGGAAAAGAGCGAGGTCACGCTGCGAAACCTGCATGGCAGTTTTAAATAGTAAATACATATACAAATAAATAATTATACCCCGACAGAAGTAACTTCGTTACAAAGCATGTAATTACGTTGCGCTTTTGGAACGTTCAATGAATATTGTTATTTGGCTTGAATTTTCATGTTGTTTATACTTAAGATTATACAAATAATGTTTTTAAGTATATATTGTTAAAATTTGTGGAAGGTAGGAAGGTGTGTAAAGGTATTTTTAGGTAATTAAGTTAATAAATAGTTGTTTAAGAATTAGGTTCATCGACATCTAAAGAAGGGCTTATTTTGTAATGAACACATAAGTGTAGCATACCAACGGATTCGGAGTTAGATTTCCTATAAGATTATCTAATTCGTTTTATATTTTATTAAAAGTTATAAACAATAATTTGGTTATGTTATAAATGAAATATCAGTGCTCATTTGTTTCAAAGAAAATTTAGTATAGAGTTTAATTGTTTACCAAAAAGAAATAAAAGCACGGCCATTTTTGTAACAAACTCTAAATTACAGAGCAGAAAGTGCACACGTCTTCTTCGGATTAATAAAAATTAAGGACCTAATGTTGACCTAATTTACAAATATCAAAGTTTTGAGGTTAGATTTATTTATGTTAAACGTCAAAATCAATTAATTTAAAAAGTTTTAAAATAAAAGTGATTATTTAAGAAATGCCTGAATTTAAACAAGTGATTAATAAATTCTATGATTAAATTTTGCTAACAAGACAAATTTATGGATTTTTTTGTTATTATAATGGATTTGGATATTCAAAAAAATTAATTACTTACCTTTAATAAATAACAATTAGTGGATTTAAAATTTCAATTTGCAAACCTTTTCTGATTTGAATAGATTTATGAATGGATTCTTGACACATTTCTTTTCTCAATTCTTTGTCGAATTAAATGATAGCAGACAGCTGATATCAGGAGTTTCAGCATATCAAGTTGGTACTACTTTAATTATAAAAATTAAAATGCAGGAATTACAATCCTAGTAATTAAAAACCATGAGTTTTTCTGTAGTAATTAGTTTAATTATGTAGTAAGAAATCTTAATGATACCAAAAAGAACATAAAGAATTGTACACAAATTATTCTCTTTATTTCAAGAAGTAATTTTTTTATAGTTAAACTAAAACAATTATTTGTTTTGAAATGAATTTAATTTATTTTCAAATATATAATATTTAATTATTTTTGGATTAATGAAAATTAATTATAGAATTAAAAAGAAAGAATCTGTATTCATATTTTTCATGGCTATTTAAATTATAAACAATTATTTCTCTCTTTTTCTTTTTATTTCATATAAAAGAAAATATTTCTTGTTAATAAAATTATATTGTTATTATCTATGAGATTTATTTGTGTAAATGTGCCTATATTACAGTGTCCCCAGGCGCGTGCTGGCCCACCGGGATACCGGGAGTTTCCCGGTGGGCCTTTCTAAAGTTGCCTCGAAGGGCCCTACGGCATGGCTGAATTTAGGTTATGAACAATTTAATTATATTTAACTAGAAACAATATACCTCGCCGCTGTTCAACTCGACCATACCTGACGAATAGCGACGATTTAATATAATCTTCTTACTCGTTTTTTAGCCTTGCGAACCATTAAGAACTTGCTAATTTAGAAGAATCGAAATATGCTGATGCACGTAGCGTAATCATATTTATATTGATAAAGTAAGTTGGGGATATGATTTTGTAGGTTCTGCCCAGAAACTTCAATTCTATCTTTATTAAGGTTTTAGGTCTTTATTGGGACCCCATGGCCGACGTTTTTTCTACTTGTGTCACCCTATAGATCGCCCTAGCACAAAAAATATCTTATCGGAAGTAGCGCGAATTTACGATCCTTTACGATTTTGAACCCCAATGGTTCTCTTTGCAAAAAGGTTGATGCAGCAGTTATGGATGGTGAAAATAGATTGGGATTACCCTGAGGCAGTGATCAATAACTGTAATTTTCTCAAGTTGGAACTTCCTAAACTTTCAAATTTAAAATTGTCTAGATGTATTATATACCAGTAAAATTAGGTCCAAAAAAGGACTGCTTTACAAAAACAGGTGGAGTTCTGGAAACTTTTTTACTCACTCGAGCAGGTCTCTGATGAATAATCTGAATTTCTCCCGATTTCCGAGTGGGGCTTCAACCGTAATGTTAAAAAACCTCGAAATTTTCGGATTTTCTCAGCGTTTAATCGAAAAGTCCATTAAATTCTGCGTTGATTTAGTACCAATACTAATTTGCCTGCCCAATTAATTTAGACTCGGCCGTTAAAAAAGAACTTCATGCAATCTCGGATGCGTCTGAAATTGGTTACAGTGCTGTAGCGCACCTTTTTTTATCTAGCTACCAAAAAATATCAATAAAACGGTAAGGCGACCCATACATGAGGGAGAGGGGGTTTACTTAAATTTACAGGTCCTTATAGCATATATTCTTAACATGAACCTAAATGATATAATAAAAATAAATATTTATACTTAAACTTAACTTAAACTAAACTTTTGCGACCCAAAATTGGGTCGCGACCCTATGGTTGCAGTCCGCTGCTGTAGCGTATTTAAGGGTTCAATATTCTGACGAATTGTGCGTCCTGATTGGCAGCAGAATTGGTGAAAAGTCTAATTGATGCTTTGAAGAAGCAGATTACGTTTGACGATACGATATCGTCATGGTATTACGTTCCATCAGCAGATAATCCGGCTGATAGTGCCTCACGCAGACTCTCACCCTCGCAATTTATAAATCACAGTTTACGGTGGATGGGACCTCCATGGCTCTCTCGTCTCCCAGACTCGTGGCTACAACAACCTTCATTCTCTGCAAGTTTTTTCCGCAATAGGAACGTAAATTTGTATTGACAGTAACTAATGAATCCCATATAATAGATGATCTAATAATAAATTATTCTAAATAAATAAATTATCCCAAAAAAATTAACCGAAGTGGGGTGGTGGGGCCCTCTAAAGTAATATTTTCCCAGGCCCTAGGATTGACCCAGCACGCGCCTGAGTGTCCCTAAATATAAGAATTTAGTTATCCATTGAACGACCCGCCTGAGAGAGTCTCAATCTGTGAGTTAGGCTTTTCACAACTTTATATTTAGCCGGGGAATTATTTCAATTAAAGGTAAGCAAGTCGTAAGTTGTGTATCTCAGTTTTGTTACAATTACATCTATGTCTGTGTCTGGTATTCAAATAAATTAAATACATCATCATCATTACGTCATAACATTAAGGTGGGGCGTTGTTAATAAATCAAATTTACACCCCCCCACCCCTACTTATATTGTATCAATATCTATTCTTAGATTTAACTATTAAAAATATGAACACAAATTGTTGCCTTTAAAGTGGCTCTGCGAGCCTATTGAAATTCTTATTCAGAGAGTTAATAAACTTATGAGAAGGACAAAAGCATTTTTGTTATATTTCCATTATACACCGTGTCCGCGTAAGTTGGCTACACATGGAAAACTTTGTTATTATTGATTTTATGAAAAACAGTTATTCTTCATAAAAAGTTCTGCATGTTCTAAAACCCAAAATTCAACCATCAGATATTAAATTATATCAGTCGTATCATAATAATAATAATAATTATATCATTTTTGGTCAAGAGTAAAGTACCTTCATTTTTGACCATATCGAAAATTTTTAATAAGAAAAGATGTTATGGATTAAAAATAATTTTTAAATATTCAATATTGTTTGAAAACATCTTTTCTTATCAAAAATTTTATATATAATGATGATATAATGACTGATATAATTTAAGATCTGATGGTTGAATTTTGGGTTTTAGAACATGCAGAACTTTTTATGAAGAATAACTGTTTTTCATAAAATCAATAATAACAAAGTTTTCCATATGTAGCCAACTTACGCGGACACGGTGGATATCCATATACAATGCAATATTAGATTTCTTTCTTAATATAATCAAAATTATAGATTTTTGCTTGGTCTGAATTGATTTAAAATGTCATAAATTTTAACTTTCTAGTCCCAAGTCTTCACACTTCAGAGTTTGGGAATTAACGAATTTCTTGTGTATCAAGTATTAAAGAATTTCCACTTATCAGTTTTAGATTTTCACGGTTGCATAGTTCTAATATGTATAACTAAGTAGCTATTACTAAAGTATTAAAATTCAGAAAAGTCGGGGGTTTCAGATATGCAGTAATGTTTACTTCATAGGTTTATATTAAGAATTTTAAGAATTATGTTAAGGATTTTAAAGGTCTTAGATTCGGAAGTTTGGCGGACATCATATTTAAAGTTTTTGGTACTTGACGAGGTTTCGGAAAGTAGGTACAGTAAAGAGGATGGAAGCAGGATGGCAAAAGAATCGAAACAACGGTCAATAGATCTTGCTTTTAGATATCTTGCAAACTGGTCGACTAGCTTGACAGCTGGCTAGTCCGGTTGTCTTGACTCAGCTGCTTATCCGGACGGCTAGAGATTGCAGCGGCTGATCATATTTTACTCTTACAACAATAATAATTAAAATAAAGCCCAGCAAACTGTGTACAGTTGTACAATAACTAGACTTTTGCATATTATATTGCAATTGATCAACAATATTTAATCAGCATTTTATCTAAAGCAAAAGTTAGTTGTATCTAGCTAATCTTATCAAACCACGACTTTCGGCACAATATGGCAATTTAACCAAAAACTGTTGCTGAATCCACCGCATTCGATACTAATGGAAACGTTTCAATAGTTTTAAAAGATTTAAACGCTGATACCAAAACTAGCAGAGTAATTTAAACCCGGGTGGATCGTACTCAATAGAACTAAATAAAATAAATACACATTCTGCAACAGTGTATGTCTACA
This sequence comes from Agrypnus murinus, assembly GCA_929113105.1. Taxonomy (NCBI): domain Eukaryota; kingdom Metazoa; phylum Arthropoda; class Insecta; order Coleoptera; family Elateridae; genus Agrypnus; species Agrypnus murinus. The sequence goes on from OV816025.1 coordinate 158,814,444, forward strand.
ACTGTGAATATTGGGAATATTTTTGGTAAAGTCTTGTACGTCCACGGCTTCTATAAAGCATGTTTATTATTATTGCATTGACGTATTGCATTATTAAATAAGTGATATTGAATAATAATTAGTCTTGAGCAGCTAACGTATCATTGAAATAATCTAGGCGGAAATGCTAACGAATATGACTAGTACCTATTAATAAAATTCTGCTTAAATGTATTGATTAGGAATTTGGAGCCAACATTAAACTTATAACTGAATATTTATTGTTGTTTATTTGTTAACATCTCGGTTGTTTACTTTTATTTACTTATATATTTAATTATTTTACTTACGTACAAAATATTTTGTAACTTTATACAAAAGAGTTCAAGTCTATTTCAGAGGTAAAGATAAGTTAGTTAGACATTACTATTTAGAATTACTGAATATCTGTTTAAGACTGTCCGGCTCCAGAGAAGCAGAACTGTTATAAGGTTCAATATATCGATTGGGCCAGTGGCGCGGAGCGTGATATTGCAATTATAAAACTTAATTTTCCATTAGGCTATAAAACAAATTGATTTTGTACATTACTTTTTCTCTAGTTTTTCTTGGTTCAAAAAGTAACAGTCAAATACAAAACATAATGCTGATGTAAACGGCAATACTAAGATCAAAGAAACAAGTACTGATATTTAAACGGTTTTATTTAACATCTATGTATGTATACATTGATACAAAACAGAAACCTGGATACACCACATAATTAGGCTGCAAAAGAAACTACTCAAAACCCATATTTTTCTCTGGTTTGCTTTCGATTATGTTTGTTTTCAGACCATTTCATTTGAAGTTCTTGATCATTAGCCAACGCTTTTTGTGCTAATGCAGTAATATGATTCTTTATTCGACATGTACTATTAACAGGATTCTCTATTGAGGTTTTAGTTTCATATTTGGGATCTGTAAGTAATTTTAACCATTGATCATTCTCTGGATGAACTTCATCTTCGTATAAATCGATGAGATTTATGCTTTTCTGTACTTTAATCTGTTCTACCATATCGTGAAATGCTTGATTTTCTAATCCTACAAAAGGCTTGACGACTTCTGGAGCTAATTCTATATTATTGTTCTGACTGTCAATTGGACTAGGACGCGTCTTACTTTCTTTTCTTCTAACTATGGTGTCCTCTTTTCCTTTTTTACCACAGACTTCATACCATATTTCCTCATTGAAGGTCTCAGGGACCTCTGCATCTTCATCACTACTGTGAGCAGAATCGGGTGTGATGTAAGTGGATACAGCTATTGAATTATTAACCTGAATACGCATGTTTTTGTTTACAACGTTTGGAACAAAACTAGTAACTAAACGGGGCTTTTGTTTCGGTGTTGGCAAAATCGAAAGTAGATCTGAAGAACTAAACTTTCGTTTTGATTGATTTGGAGATTCTACTTCTTCCTCATCAGAAAAATCTTCTAAAGATGGTATACTGATTTTAATCTTCTGTCGGTCTTTGTTGGTTTTGGTTTTAAATTGTCTTGATTGACCTGTGGATATTAAAACATTATTAATTGTCTAACACGAAGGTATATTTATTCAAGGTTCTCACTTGTGGTATTTGAAGAATAAATAAATTTGCGTTTTTCATATTGATCTGCTTCATTTTCACTGTCACTGGTATCATTATAGTCTACTAAAGACATGATTTTTAGGTTACGTAATACGTAAGGTTATAAACATATTAACATTAAACGTCAGATTTGAGATGATTACCTACTTAGATCTTTTAGTAAGCGATTTTGGTTAGAGTTCCTAAATGAAGGCTTTAACTGTGTTTCCTAAATGAAATCTTTAACTATGTTATTTTAGAGTTAGGACACGGATGTCAAAATCTATCTCTTTCTAGGCCAAAACTAAGCTGTTCGAAACAGAGATACTTTTTTGTCTCTTTTTACTTCAGTGACAAAATTCAGCAGGTCAGTTATAAATTTTAAGTTATGCATTATGTCATGTTTATTTTTATGCATCTTTATTGATTATAGAGAATCTTTGAAACTACTACAGTAAATATATAAATTTAAAGTACAAATAAAGTATTAACTGTAAGTACCCAATTTCAGATTTATATAATTGTCATATTGACAGTTTAATTTATTAAACCCATTTTCATGATAACCAACCTTCTATAAATAGTTTCAAAATATGAAATGTTACTAGAAAGATTTGACATGCGTGACTTAACTCTAAATAACACAGAGCTCAGTTCATATTTAGGAACTCTAGTTTTGGTAAAGCAAATACTAGGCAGAATGACCTGCTGGATTTTTAAAGCGCCAGATTTTACAAGATTCTTATACAGCCTCAGTATCAAGCGAGGGGGGCGGTGCCCGATTACAGTGCCCGCCATCTTGAAATACGAAGCCATCTTTGTTTTGTTTGAATGGTACCTGTAAATCTTCGACTTTTCTTTGGTTTTTGCTAAATATCTTCTCAATGGTTGGGCTTTTACACTTTATACTTATGGAATTTGTTGACTATTATTCTTTATTTTAAAAAACTACTACTATGCATTTATAATGCAACTCGATTTTCCGGTCTTGTTTAGCAAAATACCGGTGCAGGTTTTAATCTTTGTTGTTAAATTTGAAAGTTCTGGTTTTGATCTGCCTTGTTCAATAATTTTTAATTTCTCTCCAAAACTGCATGCAGAAAATTTTATATTAATAATTTACAAACTGAACAAAAAAATCGTCCCGATTCGGATGTATCGAAAGTACTCAAACCTTCCACCGAAGCAGCTGAATTTGCAGCCATGACGATAATGCAATTTTAAATTTGCATACAGAACAAACTAAATAGAATTATTTGTCTTTATAAAAATTCTAACTTATATAAATTGAAATAATAAAATTGTACGTGGTTTCACAATAATGCAATTTTCCTAAATGCAAAGAAAACTGAATTTACTATATTTAAAAGTCCTATGAAACACATTAATTACCCGATATATCCAATTTTTATTCATGATAGTAGTTGTTTATATAGAAACCATATCAGTTGTTCATGTAAACACATACACGACGTTTGTAAAGTCAAGTATTTGGGCTTAGTTTTAGATTCAAATATGAAATGGAAATCGCATATTGAGAACGTTACAAAACGACTGCGAGTTGTGTCGGCAAAGCTCTATCACTTTAGATTTATGCTCCCAGTATACATAAAAAAAGGATTTATCAGTCTCTTGCTGAAAGTGTTATAAGGTATGCAATGACATGTTATGGATTCACATTCAACTACCATTTTGATAGTTTATTGAGGGTCCAAAATAATATTTTGAAGTCTATCGTAATTGAGGTTAAAAGTCCTGAATCATTTAATCTAATTATAGAGAACTGCTATAGTACAGTAGATGTACTACCGTTCTTTAAACTTAGAAACTCAATAGTTATTCTACAATTTTATTTTGATAGAAATTATTTAATTCATTCTCAACATGGTTATCATAATAGACCTCAAACAAGATTGTATTTAACTCCTCGTATAAAAAATCATTACGGTATGGCTCAGTCTAGTTATTACATCCCCAACGTCTTAAATAAATTTCCGTTTAAAGAACTTACTTCGGTTTCTGAAATTAAAAATAAAATTAAAAGTTGGAATCCAACTACATAACGTGTGTTCTAGATTATGTTTATATAGTATTATATTGTGAGTGGGTTGCATGGAGGTGGATGGGTTTGGACTGGGATCATAGTTCCTAGACGGCTTTGATTACTGTTGATCGCTGCCGGGAACTGATCCTTGTTGACATAGTCCACCTGTATGCGATCTACCGCATGTTAAATGTTCTCCTAGCTTTCCGTTAGAAATTAGTTATAAATCAAACTTTTCCACAAATAAGTCTTCAAGGCTTCGTAGGATGGGCGTATGGATATAAGAGAAAGGCTCGAGCAACTGGTCAGTGCTATTCTCTGACGAGTTGCTCGGAGGGGAGATCGGCGGCCTTATATGAAAAAAAATTCGCAGATTTACATTACTGAAGTAACATTAAATTTAACAAGCACTAAATCGAACAAATAACCAAAAAAATAAATAAATAAACATTTGGGCACGAAGCACACTAAAAATAACGACCAAACAATGTTAACCGCATCGTCTGTATGACCACGTCCGCTTATCAAGGCTAAGAGAAGAGCAGTTATAAGCAACGAAATCAGTGCTTATATGCAGCGTATGTAACACATTTGAATCTGTATTACCTTTCCGTGCAAGTTTAATGAGCCTAATTTAAAATAGTACTCTAAATAATTATACTTTTTGCTGTACGGAATTGATATTGAGCTTTAAGTTGATCAAATACTACAAATTTAAATAAACGATAACCATAATTTTATAAAAATATTTTTGTTAGCATTGGTTTTTATTTTTAATAAATTCTCAAGGAAAGCATTGCTTCCATTGCTTCTATGGACCGCACGCCACTGGTATTTAGTCACTTTTAATATTTGAATTGAAATGTACGGAAATGAAAACTTAAAGAAAAAATCGTTATGCACTACATGGAAAAGTTATCGAATACGTCATATACATGTTGTGCAAGAAGACGTTTAATAGTCTGTTAAGAAAAGAAGTCACTGTAATACTTTCCCTTCCCAATAAAAATATGAAACGATATCTTTGAGAGTTGAGAACCGCAAGTGTAACTGAAGGTGAGTAGAACAAACTATTATAGAAGTTAATGAATTGAAATGGAGAACTAGAATAACACAAATATTATTTTTCAGCTTAAAAATCAAATTCAAACTTTATACCTGAACCAGAAGCGTCCCTAAGGTCGGTCAGCCGGGCGTATGCCCGGGATCCGGGAGCTAGTGGTGCCCCGCAACGAGCTACCTTATCTTAATCAACACAAAGAAATGATATAAAAAAGTAACTAATGATAGATATGATGTGTCCTTAATGGAAAACCTTAATTTAGTAAATAAATTTTCTTTAAAATCGCATATCTTTTCGTAATAGTTGCATATACTCAGTATTCCTATAATTTTAAATGTTCGTAAATGATTGTATTTTTTTAACTGTTTTTAATTTTTAGCATATTTTGCAAAAAATAAATAGTTATAATTAATAGTTAAAAAATTACAATCATTTACGATCATCCGTATTACGATCAATAATATATTCTTTTGAAACAATGCAAATTTCGAAATTTGCGCCATAATTAGTTAATGGTCCACGTTGATAGATGGAGTTTTGGATACAAAAGTTAGTATGGAACATAACCATCTATTACATATTGTTTATCTATGTTCAATATTTATTTGCAACGCCATCTAGGTTTGGTATTTTTAACAGCAAATTACTGATGTTTTCTTTGTGATAAGTTAATTGTTATTGTATTTTTCCCTTAATAAGTCTCTGGTTTGGCATATTTCGCGTCAAGTTAATCAGATTGATGCCTGAATTCAAAGGCATAGTTTATTCGTTAGAAAGAGATTTTTTTCCCTACCTTCTTGTGCAGACTTGGCGGGGTAAACACATTAATTTATTGCACGGTTTAACTTTGCAATTTCTTTGTGAAGTTTCACTTTGAATGGAATAATTATGTTGTAATTAGGACGCAAATTGGTTTTGTGCAATATTGAAAGTAATATTTTCCATTTGGAAGCTTTGTAACATAATAAAATTATATATTTCTTTGTGAGGAGCGTTAATATTTTGGCTACCATATTGAATTTGAATTTGGAAGGTAATATAGAATTTAATTACAGTTTCTTCTTGGTTTATTGATATGATCAATAAGCCTTTATTCTAAAAGATAATTATTCTTTATAGCGAAATCGATCCAGACTTTAATTCAATTTGGCGTTTAAGTCCAATGTCCGTTTTGAATGATAATTTTGTTTGATGCTTGACCTTCATAATTGAAACCTTTTTTCCTGTTATTCATTCGTTAAAAAGATTCGTTAATCCAATTTATATGGAACCCCTAAGGCTGAAATTGAATATAAGGCATTAATAATGGTTTTGTATTCCGCAAAATGTTGAGTATCTACCTACTCGTGATTTCTGGAAGCACTCGCCAAAGGGTCTTGGTGATCACCTACTACGAGTCACCTAAAGCAATGTGGATAAATTAAATTTAGTTTATTGAAATAAGCAGGTGGGTTCTTTATATATTATTTTCATGTGGAAGAGTTACTTCGTTCGTTGTATCAGAATTTAAGAGTGAATTATTATAATTATGTGTTAAAATGTTCATATAAGTTACAATTTAATAAATATTCATGATATGATAAGAAATCAATTTTTAAAAGATTCTGAATTTAATTTCTAAAGTACTAATAAACTTAATAACGATCAACGTATGGTTTTCTAAGTATTTTTTAATATAGTTGTAACATTATTATTATTAACTATAAGACATTAGCTAAATTATTACTGAAGGTCTTCCATTTCATAATCAATCCAATTACTAAACATAACGATTTTTATGTGTAAATAAATAAATAAATTATATTATTGAAGTTATTCTGTGTGGTATTTTTGTGTTATAACGGAGTAAAGAAATTCAGTTCTTGCATGGTTAGAACGGATTCACTTTATTTGCTTAAAGTAACCATGCTGGCGACCATGATCCATAAGCTCTGTTAAATCGCTAGCAATACAATTCACCTACGGACTACCTTAATTTTGAAAAGAAAACGAGTCGTGCCCATTGTTCAGGCTAATCCCACTGAAGCATAACTTAAGGACTATTGTTTAATAGTTTGGTTTTGTTACAGATTGGTGCCCATCAGTGGGATATTTTGGAAAAATGGCGCCATCTTAATAAATATATTGATAAAAATTAAAAATGATTTTTTAAATATATTCCTTGTAGTGTTAATTATTTACAGTGTACATAAAATGACGGTTTTAATATTATATTCACTTAATTGTTCTGAACAATAAGCGGTATGTTACGCACTTTCCACACCTCTTTTACGATTGTCAAAGAAAGAAGAAAATAGCATCATATTGGCCTCATAGATCATTATTAAATCAATAATAATATTAAATTATTCTAACAGCAACCTAACATTCTAGGTTAGGTTATTGTATGTGTTGGTTAATATATGGTTAGTATTTAATTAATAAGATTTATCAGTATTCAAAATGTTAATATTAAAAGTTCTACTTACTTTTACCAACTAGCAAAATGTGTACATTTACCGCTCTGTGTGTACTTCTACCGTAACATATACATGGAGATGTTACAACGACGAATTGAAGTAAGGATATATCCAACAAGATGGGGCACAACTTCACACCCAAGAAAACTCGAATTTCTTAATAAAATTTATTGAAAATGCCATATAATCATCTTGAATAATTTATGCCAGTAGCATGACCACCTACGTCCTGTGATTCGTCTACTTGTGATTTCTAAAAAGCAATCATCATAAAAATTGATACACCTAAAAATATTTGCAACTCATGTTGGTGATATGGAGAACATCAAATTGAAAAACATCTATAAATTTAAAACACAAGGCTTATTTTTGTTCCAATTTACGTGATTCTTTTTTATAATGAAGCTCTCGTTGTGTAGATTAGTCAACACTACTTCCATTTTTATAATATTTTTAATTTTTATATTTTTAAATTAAATAAAACTAAAATGTTTAATTTGAGATGCATGGATCAGATATTTACCTGCAGCGCCATCTTGCTTTCCACGGTGGTAAGTTTCAGAACTATTCACGATTATAAAAGTTTTCTCAGTTTGCTGCAACCCACCACTTGCATCATTAAAGTGTTTAACGTTTTTATTTGTTATTAGGTTGCGTAGACAAACCCGCATACTTGAAAACCAAAGAAGGCAGACAAATTACACAAATATCTGGCAATAGCAATTGCATATTTATAGTTGTTTCATATTGTTTGGAGCTTTGGGCAACACAAATAATCTTGAGGTACGTTTGCAAGTTGTTATAAACGACTAGGGCAATTATTATAAAGATTTCATTATTGGCGACCACACTTATTATCATGCTCCCATTAACACTGCTTTAGATTACGAAAATTATGTCCTTCGATAGTGAATACATGGGTCGTATTGAACTTTATTGTATAGGTTAATTATTATTTACTAATCTATATATTTAAAACACGGCTCAATTTTGTTTCACTTCGTCTACTAGTTCTACAAGACCGATATGCTTCATCGTTTTTTATATTAAGGTTTTAACTCTGTAGATAGTCAACACTAGTTACTTTTTATTTTTATTTAATTTTTATATTTTTAAAACGGTTCTTTTTTATTCTGTGGAGTCTTAGTTTTGTGATTTTTTTAATTATTTATATTTTTAATTTAAAATGACTATTTGTAATCGATGTATTTCAATATTCCCAAGGCAGTCCACTTACAGCGCTTGCTTCGTCACGTTTAGGAACTATACCTGCTTACTATATTCCACCAACAATTCTTAGTCGAGATTCATAGTATTTGCTATGGAGCATTTTCACGAAATTGATATATCCGTCTGTCTCTGTGAGTGTGTCCGTTTTTTCGAATTTTTTAAATTTTGCAGATTGGGATATTTGATGAAAAAGTTAAATAGCAATGTCTAAGAACTAATGGTTTATCTCTTAAGGAACATGGACAAAATAACCAACAAAGTTTATAAAACTGGTATATTAAGCATATGATATATGAATTCAATGTAGAATTCATTCATGGGAAAAGAGTCCGAGGAAGGAGGGTAAGCCAGGATAGAGGAGCTAAGTCTTAGGAAGAGATAAGTTTGGGGGGGGGGGTAAGCCGGAAAAAGGAGTAAGACGGGCGTAACTAAGGGAGGATAGGTCGGTGTTAGTGGCGGGGGTAAGTCGGAGGTGTTTTTGTTAAATAACGCGTTCAAAAGTTCGTCTGAGAAAGGTAAGCTTAGTATTTTCAACTGTTTTTATTGCGTTTATTTAATAAATAATTATATTAAATAATCACTCTTGGAAAGCCGATATAACTCATCCCGTTTAGTTTATTTAAATGTTTGGTTTATATTACAGGTAATACTTGTTTTTGTTTGATATTTTATTGGTTTTTTTTGAGAGCAATTATCCTGTATTCATTTTTTGCTATTTTTAAAAGGTGAGGTTTGTTATTAATAAAAACCACCTTGTTTAAATAAAAATGTACATTTCATTCCTCAGGATTTCGAAGATTATGAATAGTTATGAATAGGTATGAAGTTTTTCGCGATCATAATTATAGTGTTATAAAAAATTCTGAACTAAGAAACTCAACCGTAGATTTCATCATGTTCCATGCATTCATGTTTCACATCAACCTAAGAAAACCTACCGTCTAATAAATTCGCTATTCCATTTTTTCATGAGCATCTTTTACCAAAAGCTTTCTAATAAACCAAAACCGTTTAATAGAACGTATATACTACACATTTTAGAAGGGACTTGATGAAATTCAGATCAAAAGCAATTTCAGTATTTCAAAACATATTCGACGCGCTTTCTCTCTGTATGTGTGTAAAGGCAGCAACTTATATTTATATGAAAATAAAATACGGCATTGCTTCTCTTCCGCAGAGAACCCAATCATCTGAGTAAACAAAGACTAGTGATTTCTCTTGAAATATTCAATCATAAAGGGCATAAAATGCCCTTATTTGATTTCGTGGAAAAGCTTTTCGGACTTACAGCAACAGCTGAAGAATATTTTCCAATTGCAAACTTCAAAGCCAGAGTTAGGTTTATTTGAGTATATTATATTGAAAAGTAGTATCCCAAATAGCAAGCCAGGAAAAGACACAGCTCTTCCCAATAAAGATTGACAATAGTACTGAAATAAAGATTTGATAGTGGTGAAACAAAAGGCCAAGTAAACACGTCCGTTTTAAGAGTTCTATCCCATGATAGATGGATGTTACGACGTCGTTAATCTATTTAATTTAAGGTTGTCGTAAGAAACAAAGTTGTGTTAAGATTGTACAAAAAGTATATAGCACGGTTAGTAAAATATTAAATTGAACTTAACAAGTTAGTAGATTCAATTAGATTTCAATTAATTGTTACTAGCCCATATAACTACTACATCCTAACGTAGTTTTATGAAGCTTTTAGATTCAAACAGAAGCATGATCTACAAGAACTTTTAGTTCAAAGATACTGTCTATCTGTAGATGTAAAGGAATAATGAAAAACTCATATGAAACTCTAAGGTGAGCGTGTTGCGTAGATAATATCGCGTTCCGTATTGTCACGAATGAATGGAATAATTCAAATTAAATTATTGGAATATTTTATTAAAAACCATAAGAAGCGCTTTCAGACGAGCATAACAATTATAAATAAATCAGCTAAGGTCACACACGCGTAGAATAGAATTCGAAACCATATGCAAACCTAGGGCTACGAATCTACGACATCAGCAAACGAACTTCTGCCAGATGCTGATGTGAAGGTGAAATGACCACTTACATATGCTCGGTACACCTCCAAGAAGAGATGACGGCCGTTTCATTGCCTGCGAAGGCGCGTCTCCATACGCTTGGTGTATGGTATTGCATTTAGTTTACATGCTAAAAAGAGACAGTAGGCCTGATCTAGTGTTCATGAATATAGTTAGATAAGAGTAGGAGCAAGAGCGTGATCCATTATGCTTAGCTGGATCATTTTTCCAAAGGTTGCTTTAAGTTTTACTTGATAGGATCTGTGATTCAATCGAGAAAATTCGAAATTTATTTCAGTCTACGTTATTCGAAAATGTCAGATTCATCCATTCAGAATGGTCATCAACTATCGGTTTGGTTAAAATATAAATGGTGGTAGTCTCTGCGCAATTCATTTCGCAGATGAACAATGGCACATTAAAGGAATTAGATTAATAATAATCCAATGCAATACCCACTATTTTTACCACCAAAGTGCCTTGGAGTATGGTAGTGTATGTGTTTTGATATTTCATAAATATTCCCCGTTTATGTGTAAAGTTTTACTCGTAATTAGTCGTGGATAGTTTCATTTGAAACATATGCTTTGACAGGTTGGCCATGTATGATGGCAGAAATCTGGATTAAAAATAACAGCCTTAAGCGACAGGTAAGCGTGCTGTCCCTACTCTTACTTTCCCCAGTAGCACAAGATATTGATCCAATATTGGTGCTATATGGGTAACATATTATATCCAGACCCAATATTTGAAAGATTCAACCAAGATTAGTATTACACCGCTTAAAGACTGGCACCCAACATATATAGCCAATATTGCTCCTACAAAGGTTCAATATATAAATAATAAGTTTAAAAAATATGTTCTCCTCTATATTGATCCTATATTGGGCTTTTATTTCAGCCCACTATATGATTAATTCATTAGTAGATATTTAATATTATATATCTAATTAATATTGATGTTATATTGGTTCAAGATTAGCGCCCAATATACGTAACCAATATTTCTTCCACAATCCCATGTGGTGGAGCACGGTAATTTGCTGATTTGGGAATGGAATAAAAAAATAATGAACACTTAGAAACTTACATTTTTATTTTTCTCATATTGGACAATAATGGAAGTTTCTGATTACATGGTTTTAAACAGTGTATCTGGCAAATATCTACCTTCACAATCCACACACTGCTGCAGTCGTGTTCTGAAATTCTCATGCACTCTTTTAAGCATGTCTTCTGGTATTCTTGCAATTCCAGCCTCAATATTGTTCTGTAGGTCTTCCAGGGTGTTGGTACGGTTGCAATACACCTTCGACTTCAGGTAACCCCAAAGAAGAAAATCGCATGGGGCAAGTCCGGTGAGCGTGCGGGCCAGTTGAGATCCCCCATCCGAGAGATAAGCCTTCCAGGAAACGTTTGCTTCAACAAATTCATGGTAATGCCCGCTGTGTGTGCAGTGGCACCGTCTTGTTGAAACCAGGTATCCTGTAACTGCATTGCCTCAAAAACCGGCTGGAAAAACTCTTGCAGCATTCGTAACGATCCGAATTCACAGTTACAGCACGACGATTTTCCTGGAGAAAGTAAGGGCCAATGATGCCTACTTGTGATATGGCGCACCAGACAGTGACGCGGTCTGGGTGCAGGGGTCTCAGGTGAATTTACCTGCGGTTCGTTTCGCTCCAGTACCGCATATTCTGTTTGTTTACACACCCACTGCCCACTGAGGTGAAGATGTGCCTCATCAGAAAAGAACACATTTGCGTCACGGGGTATGGTTGCTAGCATGTCTTCACAAGATGTTCTTCGTGTTACATAATCCCTTACTGACAATTGCTGGACCACGCACATCTTATACGGGTGAAAATTCAGTTCATTATGAAGAATCCGGTGGAAAGAACGTCTTGAAATGCCAAGAGCAGGTGCTTGTTTTCGAGCTGAGCGTTTCGGAGATTACAGTACCGTCAGCGCGGGTGACTTCGGACCGTGCATGTAACTTCGGACACCCGTGATTTTCAATGTTCGACGCATGTTATGGAGGGGTTAATGTCGACCTTGACAAATGAGTTGGCCAATAAACAGTGTGGGTAATGCATAGTCAGAGTGTGGATGTTGTTCAGATAAGCCTTGTGATTTTACGTGCAATTTTTTTCGACGCAATATTCTTGAGTCAAGAAAAGTCTGAAAAAGTAAGGGGTGTACAGTTTTTTGTATTTAACATAATTAATTCTAACTTGCATCAATCTGAAGCTACCTGTATAGTGAACTATAAACATAAAAATCATGAATCCATCTATGATGGTATTTTTTATACAGGGCGATAACAAAAAAATCACTATTGTTGCAAGCGACTTCGGACATGCCGAATATATATAAAAGAGTATTGGGAGGGAGAAACTACCGCAATTATGTTTCCGAAAATTTGCAAAAAGCCATCAGGGACGTCAAATTAAAAAAATATACAATGAGGCAGGCCGAAGAAATTTATAAAGTTCCGAAATCAACAATTTCCGACAAATTAAAAGGCATTCATAGCAAAAAACATGGAGGTCAACCTATTCTTTCAGAACTTGAAGAAGCAAAGATTGTTGAATCCATTGAAATCTCTGCAGAATGGGGATTCCCACTTACTGAACTAGACGTAAGGAAAATCGTACAGCATTATTTTAACAGAAAAGGGGTGGTTACGAAATTTAGAGACAATATGCCTGGACGAATTTGGGGTAAGAAGTTTTTGACGCGTCACCCCAATTTGTCGATTAGGCTTTCTCAAAATGTTAAAAGAAGCAGAGCGGAAGTAACTGCCCAAACAATCACAAACTACTTTAATGAACTTAGGGTCCAAGTACAAGATGTGCCTTCAGAAAACATAATTAATTATGACGAGACGAATTTTAGTGACAATCCGGGGAACCCAAAAGTAATTTGCAAGAGGGGAGCCAAACATTGTGACCGCATTATAGATTCGTCAAAAACGAGCATTTCGGTAATGATGGCAGCTTCAGCAAGTGGAGAGTTATTGCCTTCTTTCGTAGTTTACAAGGCCAAACATAGGTATCAAGAGTGGGAGGAGGATGGTCCTCCGGGATGCCGTTACACAATAAGCAAGTCCGGATGGTTTGAAAGTGCATCATTTGTTGAATGGTTTAGGCAAATATTGTTGCCTTATGTTAGGAATAAACCAGGACCCAAAATAATAATCGGGGATAACCTTTCTAGTCACATAACTTATGAAGTAATACAAGAATGCGAAGCAAATGAGATAAGATTTGTTCTACTCCCTCCAAATTCGACACACCTCTGTCAACCTCTTGATGTTGCCTTCTTTGCACCGCTTAAGAAAAAGTGGCGCAGCATATTAAACGAATGGAAAATGAAAAAGAAAGGGCCATTCCAAAAGGCAGATTTTCCAAAACTATTAAAACGCACTCTAGACGGCATAGAAGCATCTTCAAAAAAATATTATCTCTGGATTTAGGGCCTGTGGGATCTAGCCCTTCAATCCTCAAGAATGCTTAAAGAGACTACCCAAAGATTTACAAACCGATTCCGAAAATGAAGTTGCTAGTTTGTTGGGGACAACGATTGTAAACTTCTTAAAAGAAAACAGAATGCCAGAACCAAGAGCTAAAACTAGGCGAAAGCGTGTAGATGTTAAGGCTAGCAGAGCACTAACTATCAAAGACTTGCCGTCACAAAAAAAACACTATAAGTGAAGAACCAAACCTTGACAACCTAGACAGCTCAGATGAGGATTTGCCTTTAAGTAATTTCAGAAACGGCAATACGAATGATGAGCCTATTGATATGGTCTCTAACGCGTCTCTTGAAGATGATTTCGAAGAACAACAAGAATTTGAGTGTCTTCGAGAAGATGATCCTCACAACCAACATAGACACCAAGTGGCTTTAGAAGAAGGTAATTTTGTGATCGTTAAAGTTCCTTTAGAACATTCATCAAAGTACAAATATTATACTGGCCAAATTGTTGAATCTATTGGAGAAGACGATGTCCACAAGAATTTCTTGATTAAATTTTTAAGAAGAAAGAGGTCTTCTGTAGAGAGTTATTTTTACTTTCCAGATGTAATTGATGAGGGAATAGTTAGCGGGACTGAAATATTAAAAAAACTTAGTCCACTTCCATTGCGCAGAGGACGATACAATTTCAGTGATTTGCCAAGCGATGTTTTTATAGAATAAGAATGGTTTTTTATTTTACTTTTTTACTTTTTATAGAATTGTTCCTTATTTTGTAATGCCAAAAAGTGATCTGCCTTATGAGACTTATGTTGACTTTTTATATTTAAACCCTAGTGTCAAAAATAAGTTGAGTTTTTGTAATTTTTATAAATAAAACTATTGAAATGAAAGAGAACAAATTTTTTTTCAATTTTTATAGCGTAGTAGAATTTTTTTTTACATAAAATTGTGTCGAAAGCTAATATCACTTTTAATAGGTTCGTTTTTAGGCGTTTTTAAACGATGTCCGAAGTCACCTAAAAACTGAAGGTGGCTTCGGACACAAAAAAAGAAATATATCATCGACTCAAATTTTTTATTTTATTTTCATGGCAATACATAGAGGAAGGATGTAGGTATCCCTACCATTTTTTTCAGATTTTTTAATAAAGAATCCACATTCGAACCAACTAAAATATGCAGAAAATCGTCCGAAGTCACCTGCGTTGACGGTACTGCTGCTCTAACTCGTTCGAGATTTTGTGGTGTTGTAACGCTTCTCTCAGGTCCTCTTCGTACAGATGACACATCCCCTGTTGTTCTGAATACATTTACCCAATTTACAATTAATTGCCGTCCATAAACACGTCCGCGCGAGGGTACTGCAAATCGCAAACGAAAAGCACGCTGCACTGCAATGATCGAGTGGGAATTCGAGAAATACAATTCAACACAAAATCAGCGCTCCTCACGTGTCCACTGCATTATGGCAACTGAACAGCAGATGAATACAAACCTCCCGTCGGTCACTATAAATCACGCCCACTCTCCCCTCTCTTTGGCTAACAGCGCCGCCACAGCTTGAATTTTAAAAAAGTAATTTACCGCGTTCCACCTTGTACAAATTATTCATATTGTATTATTCTGTACTGGTTTTATATTGAACATATAGTGTAGATAATATTTCACCTTTATAGTTCCGACATTGGATAAGCAGCCTTTAAACAAGGTTACTTGATTATTCAAGGAATCAAAATATCAATACATATACGTGAAAATATTTTACAAATGTGTACCACGTCGAGAAAAATGAAAGATGGTTACAAGTTACCATAACTCACACGGTTTTATTAAATACTGAATACTAATAATAGTTACCTCAATACATAGTGATTATTGTATACCTCGGTGTAGATTAATAAAGATCGCATTTCAAATTTCTCGCCCAATAATGCATAAGCAGCCGTGTATTGCAGGGTAGAAACGCTTGTGATTTTACCGCCACTGATACTTGATCCATCTGTTTTAGTGTTGCGATATCTGCTGCTGAACGTTTCTTGTTGAAAAATTTATATTTACTGTTTGTAAATGTGTCAGTTATTTATATTCATTATATACTGGAAGTACTCACTATAATATCCATATATTTTAATTGCTATAATCGCCTAGTTTACTTAGCGCTTTGTTTAAACATGAATAAAATTGTGTAAACAATATGTCTGTGATTCATTTTCAGAACGTGTAAATACGATAATAGTAGGTACATAATTATTGTAATTTCAAATTTATTAAAAATAGCATTATCTCGACTTTAATACATTGTTACAAATTTTTATTGAAGTGAAAGACATATCAAACTTAAGCTACAAATTTTAACAAATACTCCTAGTATATATTATTGGCGCAATATGTTGCCAATATATTTTTGATATATTAAATGCGTTTGTATCTATAGTTTTCGCAATGACGCAAATGTATTATTGTGCTAAGTGCAGACATCTAAAACGAGTTCTATATAGAAGATATATCGATAGTTTTAAGTGTAAATAGACAAAATAACAGAATTGAATCACATTTAGAGGATAATAGTGCTTCAAATTACGATGAGTCTCTCCCCCTCCGACTTTATCTACAGTTGAACATTAATTTAACGATATGAACTGTCGGGGTGTGACTGTGGGTTGGACGAACAGAAGATATACAAAGTGATTTGTGACAAATATTACCTATTGAGGGAGACATTAATCGAAATAAACGAAAATGTAAATATCAAGCATATCACATCAATTGTGCCAATACTAGTACAAGTATACTGCACCAATGACTGCACCAAGTTTCATAAATGAATGTCATAAAAAAATTTCTGACATTTATAAATATTGTTATGTTCCAATTGTAACATATAAGCTGCGCCCCATGTTTGAAATTTTTCCATAGGCCACTTGACCACAGTTTTTTCCGAACACCCGTTAGGTTTGAACAATGGATGAATATCGTGTGAATGCATTTCGCCAATATTGTAAAAGTATTGTCACGTGGGGTTTTCGTGACTGGAGAGCGTAGTCAGAGGTAGAGATAAATCAAACACAGGTCGTAACAACATCTATATACTAAGACAATAAACAGAGTACAAAAGGTTTACATGTTGACATATTGTGAGGACGTATATGTCCTCCTAAACTACTACAATACAGGGGAGGTTGGAACCAACCCTGTTACAGCACTAGGTCTACAGACTAAGCATGTAGGAGATAACCTCCTGGTAACTAAGCCGGGAAGCCTGGACACAACTCCCCATAATTTGCTTAGAGTGGGCGATTAAGCGCTGCCCACTCAAACTAGGCACTAAGCATTTATATAATTAAAAGAGTACTCACCAGCTTGCTTGTAGATGTAGTGTTGGAGTCATGGAAACTGACTGGTTTGAATAGCTCAAGCAAGCTGGTTATATACTGCCGAACGAGGAAGTAACTAGTATCGTAGCTGGAATCCGTAGGCAGAAGTTCTCGGTAAGCTTGTGGGTTGATTGCATGCGCGCTGCTGGTGCCTGGTACGAAGCTGCAGCTGTGCGGAAGCGTTGGGAAATTCTCTCGAAGGAATGTGCACCTGCAGGCACATCGTGTGGGTTACCTCGCGTGTACGGAGTCAGTAGGCGTAGATATTGCATGCCAACGGATGCAACGGTGGGCGAAGCGAGCGCGCTTCGCAGAAGACCTCGCACATGTCGGCCGCGAGACGGCAGCTGCTGAACTAGCGTAGGCAACTGAATGTGGCCTTGCACGCTTTATGTTGCACAAACGGAAGAGACGTTGAGTATTGAATAAAATATTTAAGTGTAAATATTTCCGTTTGTGACACTTTCCCCCTCTTCGACGGAAGAGCGGTGTAGGCGATAGTGTCGATGAGGCAGGTATCCAGGAAGATGAGTATATTGGCAGCAAAAGATGGTGATTCCCAAATTCGGAGAATACAGAATAAAATGTCGATACTAATATCTAAGTAAGAGTACGTTTAAAGATTGATTCAGATTACAAAGGATATTAAACATAAGAAAAATGAATAGTGTAAAAATAATGTTACTGACTGTTTCGAAACACGTTTGCATGATTAAATATGAGCACTGCTTTGCCTGGAATTTCAAAGTGTGTATGGCATCGATGCGAAGCTAGTTGAGGCTACCATAGTGGCGTGATGAGCTGGTTGTTGGTTAAGGTTCCATAAAGGCTATTGTTCCATATTCGTAGCATCGGATGTGTGTAATATAAAGTAACACATCTGGAGAGCTTATGCTCATAGAATTATTCTTCTTGACCAAATTATTCGATTGCAGCGGTAACTGATCGCAATATTGGTCTAGAGATCATTATTCTGAAATTCGAACCATAGGTAATGGTTGGTGGGCCCCAATTGGAACAGCCATAGTATTCATCCAGTCGAAAACCATTTAGCGTTTAGCCAATGCCGATGGAAAATCCATCTGTGCAGGCGAAGAGAGAAACAGTTCGTAGTAAGTAACAATGCGAAAACAAAAAATTTAGAAAAGTGAACATCTGAGGAATTCAATGAACGTACTTGAACAGTATATAATATAAGACTCTAAAGTAAAGCAAAGCAAAAAATAAAAAATGAATTAAAATACAATTAACTAAAACTACAGATACGTCCGCGTTCATAGCAAGTGTCAAAAAAAGTAATAGTTCGATATCAGTTATACAAAAACATGAAAAGTGATAAATAAAGAAAAATAAGTTCGTACATAAACATAGATCTGAACAAAAATATCGTGAGTGTTAAAAATAAGATACAAGATTAATAAAATATAAATTCATGAAACAGAATAATGTGACACTATATTCCCACGTATACGTGTCAAAAAAGAAATAGTACTGACAATAACTTTCATAAAGGAAAAAATTAAATTTAGAAGTAATAATATAAAATATAAACCGTAAATTGCGAAAGAGAGTGTCAGCATTACAATATGTAAAATAGGAATATAATTTAATAATTTAATCTTAATAGTTGAGCTTAATAGTTGAACGTGGCAAGTGCAAAGTTTACATAATAATAAAACAGGTGAAACTCATAAACGACATAAAAAGTTAGTTGAGTAAAAAATACCCTAAAGAGAGTCAGAGTACATAAAAAAAGTTGTAAAACACATGTAGGTAATTAATGAAATACTTTGCAATTGCGATAAAAAGATAAATTAAGAAAGATGTAACGATCAAAATTAGATCGATTGTAATGTCGGTGAAGACAAAAAAAAGAAAGGGTTGATCTTTGATCAGTGATTAAATTGTCTTACTGGTTACAGTAAGATGTCAAAATAAGGGCTGACAAAAATCTAAATATTCAAAGGTATATAAAGAGTAAGAAAAGAAAAGTGGTGGTGGGTGGATTTCTGTGATTCATTTAGCATATGAATCGAGAACATGCGAAGCAAGTTACGCAAGTGTTCCCATTAGAGTATACGGCTTATAGATGATAAGAGAAATTTTATAGGGTTTATAACCAAGGCATTTTTTGGAAATGAACAGCTATAGCAAATAGATAAAACTCGGTGTAGTTATTAATAAATAGTCACAGACGGAGAATAAATATATGGAAAAATTATTTATTTTAAATTATAAAAACTATGAAAATTGGCAACGGTCATAATTTAGAAAAGGAAGTTCAGAATATCGAATAGTAGGGTAACAAAGTACAGAAATTAAAATTCCATTTGTTCCATAAGTTTCGGAAACAAATAGTGTAAACAATTTAAAAGTAAATTAAATAACACTAAAGGGTTGTACCGTGCCGATTTATTCGAAGTGAATTTCAGTTGACAGATGAAGTTTTGTCACTGAATAAGAGTCAACTTCCGTGGTCACAACGGGTATGACTGCTAGGTCGCTGCTAGGAAAATCTGTAAAAAGAAAAACAAAATTAAACATTCAATACATAAACGTAGGTTACCAGGTTGCCTTGGGTGTTGCCACGGGAGGAAAACTAAATACCACCCATAGTATATATATTTAAATAAAAGTTAAGCCACTTACACTCCATAAAGTGTCGGTTCTGGCTCGAAAACCCTTCACACAAATTCGTAGATGCTTTCCGGTACGTGGTACAATGGGCGCCCGTTCCACGTACAAATCCCGGAGGATAGAAAAACACCTTTAAATGAGAGCGAGAAAAAATAAAAACGAGAATGCACCAGGTCAAAACTGGCAACCAGGTTTGACCTGTCATGGGCAGAATACATCAATACCCGCAAATAAATACAATCATAATAAAAAAAAACATAAATAATGCATTCATCGCAACTGCAGTTTAAATAAAACAACTATAAAATCAAGCCTGTCATTATAGTCCTATTCACTAATAGGCTGGTTCAGGCGAATAAATAAAGCCAAAATTTTAGGAACCGACCTTCAAGCAACGTAATTTATGTATGCTTGGTAAAATAATAATAATATAATAATATACATCTCCCCTTCCAGGCAAAAATCAAAACATTATAAAAAGAAAGAACCCTAGGCCTGGGAAAAATTCAATTAACTAATAATACAGAAAAAAACCTTGTAAATAAAAAAAAGGGCTTTATAATGGGGTTTATGAAGGTGACCAAGAAACGTTAAATTATCGTTAAAATCACTATATAAATTCAATATGGTATATAGAATATAAAACTTGTGTGTAGAAAGAGAGAACATTATTTAATAATGTGTGTGCGAACAATGTTTAGTTCGAAGAAATTCATAATAAAAATTCATTATATAAAAAAAGGGAAGAAATAACTCCAAGGGAAAAGTAACATTAAGTACTTAACCTTAAACTACTAGAGATTCAGTTGGGAACGTTCTTGAAAGGTATAAGAAAAATGTCAAAACGATAACCATCGTTATTAGCCAGGGTTTCTGGCATAAAAGAAGAGAAAAAGAAGGGTTTTTAGGTTGACCATGCTTTTATGAGATGCACTAGGACTTATGAAAGTACGAATGCGTCTCAAAATGAATATATTCCAGAGAAATGTAAAAACTAAGACCCTAAGTGGGTAGGCAACAAAGATCACGTCCAAGAACAAGTGGAAACTGTTTGTGGTAAGGTAAGGTCAAAAAATGCGAAAGAAACTAGTTGAAACAAAATAATGCGAAAATATTCAATTTCCATAAACTGAAAATAAAAATAAAAAAAGATAGACAATCATGAACAATAAAAAGAAAATTTAAAAATGATTCAAATATCGTAATATGTAGTAGAGTAGAACTCGAGTGAAGTCACATCAAGGTTATGACGAAACGTTGAACAGATGCAAGTGTTCTTCGAATGAAACGGTTCAAATAGAACTTTAGAATAATAGGCGTAGCCGGAAATAAAAATGTAAGATTGGAACATCTACGTGCATGGGGCCGAAAAAGAAAAATAAATTATAAGTTCGGAATTTATTTACGTTGACAGAGAACGCGTCAATTGACGATAAGATTTAATAAGAAAAACGCGAAAGGCATTAAATAAAGAAAAATAAAAAGATATTTGGAAAAATATTTTAATTAGCTTACAGTAGAAAACATTAATAATAAAAAGAAAGAGACACGATCGTGAACATCATAATAGAGAAATTAAAATTAATCAAATAGTTGGGGAATTTTATATTACTTGAGCTGACTATGCAATTGAACGAAGGAATGCACTTTTAGATAAGGCGGAATGTGATATTCAATGGAACACATTCAATGTCCTTGGAGCGCGCACAGCTGCACTATGGCAACCTGCATAATTACGACGTTCTTTATTGAGAGAAGAAATTTTTAGAATCATTTTCAGAAATAAAATTGTAGTTATAAATGCAACTACTCAATTTTGGCATGGTATATGACAACCAGAATTGACCTTAAAAGGACTGCTCGTTTTTGGATCGCAAGCAATAAAGAGGAACAGTTTTTTGTTTATGTGTAGATATCTTGAAGACAAGGGTACACAAGGAAATAATTAACAAAACAATAAGTAGCGGTTTTTCCCCCCTCTGTAAGGTAAGTTACAAAAATTACAATAGATTTTACAAAACAATTAAGCAAAAAGAAAGAAGAAAGATAAACGGTAATAAATGAAAAAGAAGTCAAACGGTTATTTGAACGGTAAGGATTAGCGAATATCGCTGTGATGAGGAGAGTCAAGGGCGGAGCAGTATTATGATGCAACCGCCGCCTGCACCATGAAATTGGCAGAGAGGGAATGCGCTAATTAACTGTCGCGTCGCATCGCTTGCGTTAATTAAATATTTAACAAGAGGGTATATATTCATATAGATCGAAAGCGTACAACATATATAATATAAAATTAATACAAAAATAAAGAAAAGGGGTAATTTAAATATTCATAATGGGCTATAAACTTAGATTTGAAAATCTTGCTAAAAAAAAGAAAGAAAACGGGTTTTTAAAAGAGTAATAGAGAAAAATGCATTACCGAAATAGGATATAACAAAAATTCATCGTAGGGTCAAAACTTTATTGCGGAAAAAATTGCTAAAAGTTATAGTGTGTTTTTGGAATGGAAATTAATATTAAAGTTCAAACAACATTAAATTTTAAAAGGCTCGAAAAAGGATTTGAAAATAGAAAGAATCGTAGCTAACAAAGAAATAAAAAACGGGGTTTATTCTATCGTTGTAACATCGCGGGATAAAAAAAAGAGACTTCATTATAAAAGAAGAAAATCATAAACCATAAATTCAGTGATCAAAATATTGCATCATTAAGGGGTAATCAAAAGGGGACTCCAGTCCAGAGAAGTCAGCATATGAGAAGGCAAAAAGAAAACAAAAGAGTGGTTACGCAAGGTGTGCAAAACAACTCGCAGAGGGTGGGATCTGTCCATTATTGGGGTGATCAGAATACGAAGGGGCAGAACGGTACAGCAACACGGTGAAAAAGAACTCGCAGGGGAAATAAAACGAAAATACGGAAGAGTTATCCGGAAAGAAGCACGGCCGTCCACCACAATGGGGTGGTTCGAAAGGTTTATCGGGAAAAGAAGCACGGCGCCTCCATCACAAGTGGTGTAGTTAAAAAAACGTAAGTAGTACAAAAAGGGTGCAAGAGGGGATCTCGGAATAGAAGCACGGCCCTCCACCACAAGTGGAGTGGCGCGAAAGGTTTATCGGGAAAAAATGCACGGCCCTCCACCACAATGTCACGTGGGGTTTTCGTGACTGGAGAGCGTAGTCAAAGGTAGAGATAAATCAAACACAGGTCGTAACAACATCTATATACTAAGACAATAAACAGAGTACAAAAGGTTTACATGTTGACATATTGTGAGGACGTATATGTCCTCCTAAACTACTACAATACAGGGGAGGTTGGAACCAACCCTGTTACAGCACTAGGTCTACAGACTAAGCATGTAGGAGATAACCTCCTGGTAACTAAGCCGGGAAGCCTGGACACAACTCCCCATAATTTGCTTAGAGTGGGCGATTAAGCGCTGCCCACTCAAACTAGGCACTAAGCATTTATATAATTAAAAGAGTACTCACCAGCTTGCTTGTAGATGTAGTGTTGGAGTCATGAAAACTGACTGGTTTGAATAGCTCAAGCAAGCTGGTTATATACTGCCGAACGAGGAAGTAACTAGTATCGTAGCTGGAATCCGTAGGCAGAAGTTCTCGGTAAGCTTGTGGGTTGATTGCATGCGCGCTGCTGGTGCCTGCTACGAAGCTGCAGCTGTGCGGAAACGTTGGGAAATTCTCTCGAAGGAATGTGCACCTGCAGGCACATCGTGTGGGTTACCTCGCGTGTACGGAGTCAGTAGGCGTAGTTGCATGCCAACAGATGCAACGGTGGGCGAAGCGAGCGCGCTTCGCAGAATGTCGGCCATGTCGCGAGACGGCAGCTGCTGAACTAGCGTAGGCAACTGAATGTGGCCTTGCACCCTTTATGTTGCACAAACGGAAGAGACGTTGAGTATTGAATAAAATATTTAAGTGTAAATATTTCCGTTTGTGACAGTATATTGAACCATTAAATGTTTCAACGTTGGACCAATATTACCATGTTGGAGACATATTCTATGCACATATTGTGCCAATACTGTAAACGTATATTGAACCAATATAATGATCCAATGTATGGCCAATATCCAACTGAAGTACTGGAGATATATTGCTTCCGCATATTGTGCCATTCCCGTCAGTGTCTGTCATTTACAATGTATGGCCAAATGTACATGGCCAATATGTGGAAACAATATTTTTCCAACATGTTTCCAATTTTTTCATTCTCATATGTATTTTTTCCTTTTAACATGGGAGGTAATACCGATTAGCAAGGGGAGGTACTCCATTGGAACCCAGCGATGATGAGGGACTATTGCTGGTTTCTTATAATGAAAAATAAAACAATAAAAACTGAACTAAAGAAGAAGGAATCTAAAACACACTTTTAAAGAAAACAACAGTGAGCATTATGAAAACAAGACATAAACAATGTAATTTTTTATCATTATAAAGAAAAAAATATTTAAAACTAATACGAATTAGTATTACTGATTATAATAATTAGTAATTCTTAATCGTATTAGTTTTATACCATATAAAGATTCCCTTATATCTTTTCATCTAGACGTCTTCACGAGACAAATTAAAAAGTTTCTACGGCAGCTCAAACTCTACACCCACATCACAACAGTTCTCACGCGATTTCGTTACCGCAGAGGTAGAAAATGCTCTCAAGAACACTAAGTCAGGCGAAACGGCTGGCTTTGATGGAATATATCCAGAGTTTCTCATAAATTGCGGCATAAAAACGCTCAAAGGGCTTGCGCATTTTTCAGTGATCTATTCAGGACTGAAGAACTACCACCAGAGTTCAAAAAGATAAAAATTATTGCGATCCAAAAACCGGGTAAGGCAAAAGAACTATCCGAAAAATATCAACCTATAGCCCTGCTTAGCTGCTGTTATAAACTATTGGATAGACTATTATATAATCGCATTGTCCATCCCGTGGATGCAGCAATCCCAATTGAGCAAGCTGGATTCCGGAGCGGACGTAGCTGCACTGATCAAGTTCTGTCTTTAACCACTAATATAGAAGCTGGATTTGAAAAAGGGCAAAAAGCATCTGTTGCCTTTGTCGACCTGACCGCAGCATTTGATACCGTATGGAGAGAAGGCTTAATGTACAAACTGCTGAAAGTCATACCATGCCTTAGGACATGCCACCTAATCAACAGTCTCTTAGTCAACAGACTGTTTAAAGTATTTGTAAATGATGATGGCAGCAGCACCAGGAAACTCAATAACGGTCTTACACAAGGATCGGTGCTCGCCCCCCTCCTGTTCAACATTTATACTGCTGACCTACCTGAAACTAAATCAAATAAATTCACAATCGCAGATGATCTAGCTATCTCCTTGCATAAACACATGTTGGCAACAGAACAAGCCCTAAACGAAGATCTAGCTAAACTAAATAGCTGTTTCAAAAAATGGAGACTCCGTCCTAGTGCGAGCAAGAAAGAAGTGTGTTGCTTTCATCTATCAAATCAGAATCCGCATGACACCTTGACAGTAGAGCTGGATGGAAGGATTCTGAAACACAACAGAAACCCTAAATATCTTGGTGTAACTCTCGACCGATCACTGATATTTAAACAACATCTTACGAATGTTTCTGGAAACGTTTTAGGAACACGCAATAACATCATCTCGAAGCTAACAGGAACAACATGGGGTGCCGACGCAACGACTCTCCGAACAGCAGCTCTCGCCTTATAGTACGAGAGCTGAGCGCAGAAATACCTGCATAGTGGTTTTATTCCAAAGGTTTAATGCCTTATGTCGAAAGTAGCCTTAATTGTTAACCAGAAACCGCTAGTCTGCCAGTCCTAAGTGGTAGCGTTTACTCGGGGGCGGCGTTCAAAATTACAAATTTTTCATCAAATACATAGTGACATTATTCCAGCGTAATTTTTTAGTTATGTGTGCTACTTAGTACCTTCTTTAAAATTATGTTTTCAAAACTCGGGCAGACGGTAGCGTTTTCCAAGCAGACGCTCCTGAAGTTGTCATAAATTCACTAAAAAAATAGCGGTTATATTCCAAGATGAAACTTATACCAAAAGATCAAGAAAAAATTGCAGTTTTTATCAGCGTTAACGAAATTTCTGCAGACGGTCTCGTTACGTCAGCAGACGTAATTTTGTTTCATTGAAGGCGACTATGCGCTGCTTGATTTAACACATGCAGCGTTACGACAGTCAGACGTAGAGACAAATACTTCATTATTATTAAGTAATACCAAAGAATATTAACCTAACGGAACAAGAAGCGACACTAATGCGAATGGGGTGAAAGTGTTTTCTAATGCGCATGTTTACTGGAAGTGTCAGTTGAACAGCAGCTGAGGGCCAGAGGAGCGGTCAGTCAGCTGTTCGCATGTGAACCGGGGCGTATTGTGTTTGAAAGTAACTTTAAAAACATCGCTATTCAATCACGTGTTGGGCATAACCTGTTAAATTTGTTTAAATTGATTAAATATACACCAAAATGCCCACAATTTACGCTGGACTTTTTAATGAAGCTTTTTTGTCGAATGAAGATATTTCATACATTGAAACGTTTCAATCTCGAATTGAAAAACACGCCTCGAAAGCAACGGAAACTTGCTCATATTTTACATTTGTAATATTTTTGAATATTAACAGTCGATGTAATTACCTATGAATAAAAAAAAACCTGTATAATTTGCTTATGTTGATTACCTACTCCAATTTATATTATCATTAATAAATCTTACGTGTGGTTGTACCAACTTCTACCTCTACACATATTTATCAATTTTAAATTCGCGCGCTGTATAGCACCCTGGCAAAATGGCTGACGTGCTTGAAGGTCACGAAAAAGGGAAGTGGAAACATCAAACGAACCGCCTTAAGTGTCGCTTCTTGTTCCGTTAAGGTTAATATTCTTTGGTAATACAATAAAGAAATGTACTGGACTTCATTCTTAGTAATATTTTTTCTAATTTATTACTTTAAAGGGTTTTACCTGATACGAGAGTAAGACAGAACATTATAATATTCAACGTAATTAAGTATTATCAATGATTATAGTACTGTCAAAAAGTATTCGTTGCAATGATTTTGAATGATATGTCGCATGCACGACCTTCTAGATTTCACGAGACGACGTCTCTTATCCGGCCTGGGCACTTTTACGATTTCCCATATAAACTTTGTTTCTGAGAAAACGCAAAATTTCGTCGTTTTGGCGCTAGCTGACACGCTGATATTTATTTGTCACTTGATGATGTATAGGTTAGGTAACCCTTACAAATGTCAAGCGTTGCATGTTTACGTAAATATTTTGGGAATTAATTAAATAAATTTATATAATTAAATTCATTATGTTATTAAAATTAATTTACAAGTTGGTAAGTGGTTTAATAACATTATTTAAATTACAATTTTATAACTTTCCGTGAGTTGCGTTTAGGATATAGAGAAAGTGAGCAGTAAGTACATTATCTGTTCACGTTTTTGCGATGTTTCTGTTTGCCAAACAAGGTTTTAGCAATTTTTAAAGAATTATATTACTAAGTTCCTCCTTGTGGCCGTGGCAAACAAAGAACTGTGAAGAAGTAATTGGAGTTAGAAGTACCTAGTGATGTTAGAATATTAGACGGATTACATTCTCCAGGTAAATGTTCTACAATCTGTATTACAAGTTCGATTATTTGGTTGAATAAAAGTGTAAATCTTCTAGTGGAGTATTTTAATGCACCTCTGTCTTGAAGATTTACAAATCCTTTCAGTGAATTTGAACAGGAGGCAGCTAACAGAGAATCTAACAGGCTATTGACATTCAATCCTTTCTTCAGGTTTTTTGCAATGAATCCTGCCAGAAGGGCTACAGATGCTGAAAGAATTCCGTAATCGAGATGCATAGATAAGGTTTGAAGTTCTTTTATTAATTTTGTTATATTTTTAGGAAGTTCGATGTTGAAATTTATTCTTTCAGGTATCTGTAATTGTTGATCTGTCGAAATAAGGAAGTATATATTATTTTGCTGTTGAGTGTTGGTGTCCATAACCCCAACATAAGATCTTAAACCATTTTTATCGTAAGGTAAAATTTGAAGAAAATTCATGAAATGATATTGTAGGATCACTTCCTACTATTACACATTGCAATGCTGCATTTATACTTTTTTCTGCTACTGCTTGCCATTACTAAAGTGAACGAAAAAACAGCAACAAAACTACGAAAATTTAAACAAATAACAAGGAAATAACGTAAAATTATATTGAAAAGTAAAGAAAACTGCCTTAGAAGATTAGGAAAATATAATTTATTGACGATACGCGCAAAACCGACAAAAATATAAAAGCGCGCGAAGTTAGCGTAGTTTGAAATTGGCGTTTACGTGTTATATACAGTGTGTTTTTTGTAAAAGATAATATAGGAAATCCAATGGAATTTTATCATTTTCCTCGTAAGTTTGTACCCTTGCAAATGTAATTAGAAATCTTGGTATCAATCGAAAGAAGAATTCATTTTACGTCAAAAAAATATTAAACTTTATGAAGAAAACCAAAATCGATTTAGAAAAAGACTTAAAAAGCTTATTGATTTACTGCTTTTGGTAATAAGTTATTAAAAAAAGCTGGAAGCTGAACGCCGATTGGTGTAACGGTTAACGCTTCAGATTCCTAATCAAAAATCGCGAGTTCAAACCCCGTCATCGTATACTTTTTTTAATTGTATTGCTTACTAATTATTATTTTTAGAACTTTATTACAACGATTATCAATTTTTTTTATTGTTAGATATTTTTGCTACGGGTGTTTACCGTTACTTTTTGTACAATTTTAACTAC
This sequence comes from Agrypnus murinus, assembly GCA_929113105.1. Taxonomy (NCBI): domain Eukaryota; kingdom Metazoa; phylum Arthropoda; class Insecta; order Coleoptera; family Elateridae; genus Agrypnus; species Agrypnus murinus. The sequence goes on from OV816025.1 coordinate 158,843,208, forward strand.
CTATCAGAAAGACAAATAAAAAAAGGGCATGAAACTAATAATCCTTGTAATAAAGTTCTAAAAATAATAATTAGTAAGCAATACAATTAAAAAAAAAAGGATACGATGACGGGGTTTGAACTCGCGATTTTTGATTAGAAATCTGAAGCGTTAACCGCTACACCAATCGGCGTTCAGCTTCCAGATTTCTTTAATAACTTATTACCAAAAGCAGTAAATCAATAAGCTTTTTAAGTCTTTTTCTAAATCGATTTTTGTTTTCTTCATAAAGTTTAATATTTTTTTGACGTAAAATGAATTCTTCTTTCGATTGATACCAAGATTTCTAATTACATTTGCAAGGGTACAAACTTACGAGGAAAATGATAAAATTCCATTGGATTTCCTATATTATCGTTTACAAAAAACATACTGTATACGTTTCCGCCTTTTGCTTGTTTGGTGGCGCCAGCGTAGAAACACTTGAACTAATTGAGTACGCACGTCTCGTGAAATCTAGAGGGTCGTGGTCGCATGTTTGCCTCGTATTGCTACACTTATGTTTGCTTTTAACCATCACAATTATTCGAGATGGATTTTATGTTTTTATAACAATCTGTTACATGTAGAAGAAAAGCACCCTGGTCTCAAAGAAAATTTAATTAACGGAGGCTTTTCGATAAGACGTACCGACAAATCATTTTCACGTTCTTCAATAGACTTAGCATTAGAACAAACTATTAATGCAGATGCGAGCAATAAAATGACTGGTATAAGATCTTTTACAAATTCAGTATCAGCAAGAAAGTGCTGGGCCCTAAGTCACTCTTTAAGAACTTCATTAATAACACATATGTTCGAAAAATTGAACTTGACTAAAGCAGAAGACATTTCACAAGAATTACGACCACACTTAATGTAGAAAAATAGAAAAGCTTATCAAGAAATTGTCACTGGATTTCAAAATAATCTAAATCCTTTCGCAGAAGCTTTAAACACAGAAGATTTATTTAACATTAGTACAGGAAAAGTAACATCGTCTATCAAGCAGTTCCTATTAAATGTGGTTTCAATTGGGGAAGAAGCAAGAAAGTCTTTCTTCACTGACTGTAACGACGATATAGATAGATTCGAAAAGCCTATTAAAAGAATAAATATAGAAACATTCGCTTTTGATTCACCAACAATGGTCTGTAAATCTAAGAATCAAGTGAAGGAAATTAGATTTCAAAGAGATCTACTTGGAAGAATTTTAGTTTTGGTGGAAAATCACATTGATCTCGAAAATATTTCTAAGTTTCCTTTAACTCCCGTCCCCCTATCACTAAGCGATATTGACGGATTAATTAATAAAACATCCAAATCAACTTTGTTTCAATTGTTAGAAAAACGTGGCATTACAACAGTAGTCCTAAGTGATATCAGTTGCACTATCATTGATGGTTTTTATTTTTTACGACTGATCGGTAAAGAAATGCCAGAAACATTTGGAAAAATTGGAAAATATATTTTAACAAAAATATGCAAATTTAAAGGAAGACGTGTTGATTCAATATTTGATCAATTTCACTCTCCATCAATCAAAAATATAGAAAGAGAACGAAGCGGAAAAGCTGACATCCATTAGCAATTTCTGGACCAGAACAAAAGCGCTCGCAAGATTTTTTTAAGCTACTGCAAAATAAAACAATTTACGTAACATGTAATGAAATCTGTTATAACTATATTGTCAAAGATGGGCAAGTAGAAAAAACTTCTGTGAACGAACTGACATGTGACATAACTGACATAAAGAAGCAGAAGTACGACTTGTTTTCAGTTTGAATCATTTGGAAGAAAATTCAAAAGTTATTGTGAAAGCAACGGACATGGACAGTTTTAATTATTGTACTATCTAATTTACATAATTTGCCGAGGGACTTGCATCTATGGGTAGAGTGTGGAACAATATCAAAGAATAATCTCAGACTTATTGATGTAAATAAAATAGCGATTTCATTCCATATCGAGCATTGACAGCATTTCATGCTTTTACAGGTTGTGATTACACCGCATCATTTGCTCGTAAAGGAAAAGTAGGTCCTTTCAAACATTTAGAAAAAAATCCAGACATACAGGAGACATTTTCCAACCTGGGTCGCCAAGAGATTTTACCAAATAAAGATCTAGAAGGTAAATCCTAACAAATCCATAAAAATTCTTAATTTCAGTATTTCCTTTTTTAATTTACAGATATTGAGCGCTTTGTCTGTATGATATATGGTAAGTAAGGGAATTCGGATGTTAACAAAACTAGAATGACAATTTTCCTGGACACGTATAAACCAAACAAAAATAATGCGTTTAAAAATATAAAAAAATTTGAAGGAAGTCGCATGCCACCCTGTAAAGGCGTATTAAATTTGAAAATTCAAAGGGCAAATCAAATAGCTGCAATTTGGAATTTTGCACATTGTGCAAAACCAAATTTTCTAAATTCCACTACAAATGGATGGGATTTAGAAAGTAATTGTTATAAAATAAAATGGATTTCAGATCCTCAGTATCCAGAATCTCTGAAATATACTCTGAAGTATATAGAGGAGTATCCGACAGTGAAGCAAATGAAGATGAGAGTTTGGAACACACTTTCTATTCATCATCGGATGAAGACACCGATTAATAGTTTTGGATACCGTTTTGTTTGATTGTATTTGAGCATGACATAAAAATAAAAAATATCTAGGTATGTATGTATGATTTTATTAAAAGTTTTGTATATTTTCATATCGCATGTAATAGTGTATTTCTGACATTAAAATCTAACATTATAAGATTGGTAATAAATTAAAAAAATATTATCAACAATGCAGTTCATTAAAATCTTTATTGTACTTAATAATGGTGAAGTATTTGTCTCTCCGTCTGACTGTCGTAACGCTGCGTGTGTTAGAGCAAGCAGCGCATAGTCGCCTTCAGCGAAACAAAATTTCGTCTGCTGACGTAACGGGACCGTCTGCCGAAATTTTGTTAACGCTGATAAAAACTGCAATTTCTTCTTGATCTTTTGCTATAAGTTTCATCTTGGAATATAACCGCTATTTTTTAAGTGAATTTATGACAACTTCAGGAGCGTCTGCTTGGAAAACGCTGCCGTCTGTCAGAGTTTTGAAAAATAATTTTAAAGAAGGCACTAAGTAGTACGCATAACCAAAAAATTACGCTGGAATAATGTCACTATGTACTTGATGAAAAATTTGTAATTTTGAACGCCGCCCCGAGTAAATACTACCACTTAGGTAGACTAGCAGTTTCTGGTTAACAATTAAAGCTACTTTCGACATAAGGCATTAAACCTTTGGAATAAAACTACTATGTATTTTTGCGCTCAGCTCTCGTACTATTAGTCTACTCGGTGGCGGAGAACTGCGCTCCTGTGTGGACTAATAGTGCACACACAAAAAGTATCAATACACAACTCAATCAGACGATGAGACTAATATCTGGAACCATCCGACTTACTCCAGCCCGTTGGCTGCCAGTGCTCAGTAACTTAGCTGCACCTGAGATACGCCAAACGGCAGTCTTGTCAGAGAATATAGAAAAATTATTGCTAACGAAACCTTGCCAGTACACCAAGACATTCCATGCCTCACAAAGCAACATAACCGACAAAAGTCCAGACATCCTTCTATTAGACAGGCAAAAAAGATACTTCAGGACCTTACTGTAAGAGGCAGGTGGTCGGATGCATGGGCAGAAACTATCGAGCATGACTATATCCAAATAACCGATCTAACCCAAGGTTTCAATGGTCACAACCTACCACGACAACTATGGTCGAAACTAAATAGAGTACGAAATGGCCATGGGAAATGTGCGGACTCCCTATATACGTGTGGAAGAGCAGAATTCCCAGAGTGTGACTGTGGAAACGAAAGGCAAACTATTCGTCACATTGTTTTAGAATTCCCAAATTGTGCCAACCCTGGATATCCCGCAGACTTCGTGTAGTTTTATTGTATTTATATGCTCTAAGTAATTTGTAATTGTGATATATACATGATAGTTTTATTGTGTTTATGTGTTCTGAGTAATTTGTAATTGTGATACTACCCATACGCTAAATAATAAATAAATCTAGACGTGCTAGAAAAATAATGTTAAACATTTTCGGAATCAGCACATTATTTTACATAAAAATCACCTAAATTTGTTTCGGAAGTACGAAAAAAGTTTTTTGTTGAGTAGTGTTATTTAAACAATGCGAGCAAAATTGATTTTCAGTTACAACTTATTGAAGCAAGATTTCGGTCAAATGGTCAATTTTTGCATATAGTGTAGTTAACAACGTCCTTACAAATATCTCCTGTTTCTAAGTTTTCTGAACGGTTTTTAAGTTATAGCTTGTTAAAGTTGCAGCGCTTAACTTAACTAATCTCTGGAACTCACATCCATTAGACAAAAAGTATTTACTAATCCAGATGTTATTTTTATCTTTATTAACCATAATCATAAAAACTTATTATAAGAGAAGCTTGAATGATTGTGACTATTCGGTATAGGATTTGTATGCACTTAAAAATGCTGAAATATGCATGCACTTATGCACTATAAAAACGTGAACTATGCACTTAAAAATCATGATATATGCGTTTATTAGAAATTTTTAATAAATATATGCACTTTCATTATTAAAAAAACACCTGTTTAGCGTTATTTACATTTTATTTACAGAAATTATTTTAATTAGACATCCTATGCAATAATTTAATCAATTATATTTTCTAAACATAGAGCGTTACAGTTCACAATGACGTACATTTTTAAATTTTCAAAAGTAAACATATGCCTATTATCCCTAAATATTGTTTTATATTTTGAGAAACTCCGTTCCACATCGCAAGACGTAATTGGGGCATACTTAAAATTGTTTAATTCTACAAGCGAATAATGTTTTAGCTCGTCTAAAATGTCTTGACCAGATAATGCATCGTTTATGCTTTTAATTAAGTGAAAACCAGGATTTTTGTCTATAACGGATTTAAATTTTTATTTTATAGATAAACCCTTTGGCCCTTTTACTTTATACAAAGAAACACCTAACAATTTTACATGCTCAAGAGATTCATCTAATGAATTTCGCTGACTTTCTAATTTCTGAATTACTTTAGCTCAACGCACAAAATTTGTCAAAACAAACAATAATTCTGCCCTCACTTCATTAGTATTAAAAGCATCCTGTGCGCTTTGTATGCATAGTGCATCGTGTTTATTAAGTTTATTTACAAATGCTTTAATAATATCAAAATAAGTTGCATAACAGTCTGCTGCAGAAAGCCAAGTACCCCACCTTGTTATTACAGGCTCAGGTGGGAGAGGCACTTCTTGAGCAGTTTCCCTAAACATTTGTATGCGATATGGAGCTTTACAAACAATTTTTTACATCTGAAATTATAGAGTTTACGTTAGGATATATTTCCCGCACTTTTTCCGCAATTCTATGCATTGCATGGGCAAGACAAGTTAAGTGGATCATTTTTTCGTACAGAACTTGTAAGCCTGCTCCAGCCTTGATCATGTACGGTGCCGCGTCGGTGACGAACATGAGTACTTTGTTGTACTGTATGCCGTCCGGCCACAAAATAGCCATCGAATCATTAAACAATTTTGCCACAGAACAATGATTGGTGCTCTTGAAAACGTCAATTGCTAATAGATAGGATTTGGGATTGTTCTCCGAATTTAAAACGCCAATTATAACGTTAGCCACGTATCTGAAAACAAAAATTTGATTTTTATTTTATCGAACTACATAATTAGTCGGATACAAACAATTAGCGCAAAACGGTTATTTAAAAAAAATTATATTTTAATCAAGCAAAAATATTGTTGTGATTAAATATGTAACTAACAAAAAAGAAAATAAAACATCCGTAAATTGCTCTGATGTCTTTAATTAGTTAAATTTTACTAACAAAACGAAGAAAATGAAGTTTCTACGCACCTTCCAGTAGTGTCAGTAGATTCGTCAATGGAAACCCATATGTAGTTATTCGCTACATGTTTTCTAATTGATTTTATGGTCTCTTCGTATAAACGAGGTAAATAATTTTTCCTGAGTGTAGACTCGTCGGGTATTGGCATTTTTGAAATTTCTTCCAGAAAATTACGAAATGCTGAGTGTTTACTTTTACTTAACGGGATATCTGCAGCCACTAATGCACTACATAGTTTTTTATTAAATTCGATCGATTTGCTGGACTCACCGCGCGAATTATTAAGGTACCCAGGTAACAATGTTTGTTTTTTTGATTTCAGGGCAACACACTTTTGATGTCGAACCGTGTTCAGATGTTGTGTAACTTGAAAGCGTTTCGTGGCAGTCACTTTATCGTCGTACACTGTACAATACAACACCTTATCGTCAGTTGTAAGAACACTGAATTCCTTAACATAACTTCGAAGTGTAACAGACACAGACCGTTTTTCTTTACCCATCTTTACACTCTAAAATTTCAAACTGAAATGCAGTTTGCAATTTCTGAACTGTCTTAATTGAAAGATTACAAGATCAGTAAACAAAAATACAAGGCAAATTTTTCTATGAACAGGAAGTTGTCGAAGGGTCTTTGGAATTTCCTAATACCTATTTATCACAATGTAAGTATTTAAATTTTAGTTGAAACTTTTTCTTTCTTAGAAAATATTAACTAGTACACAGATGGTTAAGGCAGTAAAATATTTTAAAGCCTAGTATTTAACAATAAGCTTAAATTATGGGTTTCCCCTAGACTCAACAAAGCCGCCCTTGGTTGGTTGTCTAAAATGCTAAAATTATTTAAAAAATATTAGAAATTTCATAATTAAAGCATGTAAAACGCTCAAAAAGTGGTAAAATATGCACCCTCGTTCAAAAATGCTAAAATATGCATGCATTTATAAAAAAACACCTAAATATGCATTTATATGCACTTTCAAATTGACATATGTGATTCATATGTGGCTTAACCATGTAGAAATATAACTCTGCATATGTTTGCTATAAGCAGAAAAAACATGCAAATGCATAGAAATCCTATACCTAGTGATTATGTTAGTAACATGTTTAATTTCAGTATTTTGTTTTATTTTTAAGGAAAATGGTTTTGTATACCTTGCTCTCCATAAATCCATCTAAAATCCAGAAATGGAAGTACTTAGCGATCTTTAGATATCAAATCAATCAGCTATGAATTTTATTAAGATTTTCTACGATTATTATCTTCTATTGCTCATTTTTTTGAAAACATATGTAGGTGCTCCAAGTTTTCATATAAATGATCCAGATTTCCGACTATTTTGGTTTACAGAGTTTGTCTTGATGTAATAATGCTCTTCATTTAAATCCCTGTTTGTATTAATATCTATGTATTGATATTTAACAAAAAAAGTGCATATCATATACGGAAATATCTTTACATATGCCATATAAAGCAATAAAAGAAGTGCAGATAACATTAATTAATGTAATGTTGGGAAAGTTGAAGCAGGTGAAGAGCCCCACGTGCAGAAGTGGAAGTGCAGTGTCTATCTTTCCGCTGTCATGGCCACTTCTTGGCGAGAGGTGCTCCAGATCGTCGTAATTCTTGTGTTTGATATTATTGCTTTCCTTCCTGGTAAGTACACTATTTAAATTTACATACTATTACAATACTAACATACTGTGGATGGAATTGTCCATAAATAATGTAGTGTGAATATCAGCACGTTGCCGGCATTAGAAATAATACGAACATTATGCAAACGCAAACTGAAAGGGGTTGTGATAGCTTGTCGGAAGGGTGCATGATATTCTGCACTTAACTAATCTAGAGTTGAATTTAGTAATAGTAATATGTCTATCACGTGTTTGTCTTTTCTTGAGTTGCATTTTATTAAATTTTGTAAGAATATCCTGTCATGACATGGAATATTACAACTGAAAAACTTTTATAATATTTCATTACTTCCTATTATTTAAAAAGTTAATGCATTAATCATATAAACGTGCATTTTACTAGAAGCTACCGTAAAATAAATTTATGATCATTTGGAATGTTGAATTTTAAAATATAGCTTTGAAATTTCTTTTTCATTAGAATTTAAATTAGTTAATGCAGTAAATTGTTTATATACATATTATAGTATTAATTATATTATAAATTTAAATACCATTTACGCAAAAATGAGATAATAATATGCATACTAAAATAAGCATTAAATTCCTTTTGTTGATATTGCTAATGTTATATTTTGGATGACATTCTAATTACAGATATAATATACCTATTAACCTAGTTTTCATTTTGGATATTTGTAAAAGGTAGTCATTCTTTTATTTTCATATTTATCATATTAATTTAATTAAACCAGTATAATCTGTAAAGCTTTGATTAAAATAGCTGAAATTACTTTAAATTAACTTAACAAACTTCAAATTAAATTATGTAATTTTATTTAATAACAATTGACATTAATTCTTTAAATAAGATGTATGGGTCATTCCAAATCAAATCATCTAATGGTCTACACCTTGACATCTTAGATTTTTATAATTTTTGGTACACTTATAGTACCCACCAAGAAGACAAAAAATAATTAACTTATGATATGGTTTATGAGTTATAGTCATCCAAAAATCCAGAAAAACCCCAATTTTGACCGTGTTTTTAAAATTTTATACGGCGTAGATTAAAAACTATTTGTCCTAGAGAGCTGAAATTGGTGTCATTCTCTTCAGTGTTTAATGGGCTTTCATGTGATATGCACCATGAGTACCATTAGAAAAACGTTGTTATTTTGAAGAATCCAAAAAAATTTTTTTAAAAACCCAAAATACGTCCCCTCTAATTTTTTTGAAAAAAATATATGTTTTTCATACACTGATTGACTACTTGTATGCAATGTTTTAGTGTGGGATGACAATGGGTTCTTCCAGAGAAAGATATTTTACTATCACTGTGCAAGCTGTTTCAAGTTAGGTTGGTATAACAGCCTTGTATATTAACCTATCCCATAGCATTTGGCTTGGACTTGTTTTAGAGACAAAACTGAGATAAAACTAACTAAAATAATAATAATAAAAAACAATAAATGTAATTTTAATATATAATATAATAAAAATAAAAATATCCTATATAATAATAGCCAGTTCCGATGTCCGGTGTCCGATATCCGATGTCCACCGAGAAATATCTCAAAAACTAGAAGACTTAGGAAGCTTAGATTTTACAGGCAGGTGGGCCTTACCCCTAAAAGGGTGCATAGCATATTTTTAATCCTAAAAAACACGAGGGGGTCGCGGGGGAAGCATTTCTTAAAAACTCATTATGACTATATATCTCTTGAATGGCGTAAGCTACAAACTTCAAATTTTCACAGATTATACTTGAAGCAATTCTGAAGACAAAAAAATACAGAAATCACCAGCATTTTATCCAGGGGCGGAGTAAGGCAACATTCCAGGGGGAAAAGAGTTTTCCGCAAAAATAACTATTATAAAAATCTTGATTGTGTGTACTCTGTAAGAGATACGTATATGCCATCCCAGACTCTTTTGTAGATCTTTTTGAGGGCTACAATTCGTTTGCTTATAGTTTGGCTTTATCTGTTACCATTTTCGCAGCGTAATGCGTTTTGTCTCTGTTAGAGCCAATTTTCTTAAGTATGTATTTCATGTATTTCACTTTGCATATTACTGGACTCTCCAAAAATCCTCTCAATAATCTGTATACATAGAAACTTTTGCTAAGAAATAAGCTATCAAATGGTGAAAACAGCATCAAAATCTATTCAGTGGTTCTCGAGATTCACCGTTTTTGACAAAAACTGGCCTTACAAAAACTACAAAGTTAATGGGGGCACGCACTGATTGCCAGCGACTGGCGCGTCTTCACTGCGGTGCCTCCACACGCCGTTGATTTTCCAACGAATATTATGCTATATAAAGTACATAATATATTAATAATAAACTACATAAGTATATAATTAAAATAAGTATATTATGTATTCTCTTTGAACACGGCTACCATTCGTTTAAAGTTATTTTGAAAAAAGGGGCAACTTATGTGTTTTTATAGCATTTATTTTAGCAAAAAAGTGTGAGACTTATTAGAAATTACGAAGAAATGCATTGCTAATTATGAATCAAACGTGATTATATTAATAGTATATTATATACCAAGGTTGTGAAGAGTTTTTTCTAGAGCCGAGCATTATTAGATCCCGAGATGCGCAGCATCGAGGGATATAAGATGAGAGGCTCTAGAAAACACTTCACAACCGTGGTGTATATATTATTTTTTTCACTACTAGTACTTTTATTCCTTTTATTCTTCTCACATAAAAAACGTACTATCGCGATCACGGATTTTTTCCTGGATGCCAGTGTATAATGGGATGAATTTTTGCCCCGTGTTACACTAAAATCTGGATTATTGACTAGTAGTCAATAATAAAAAATTATTTACCACTAGGCAAGAAGGCTAACTTCACAAGGTGACAACAGACTAGATAATAGTATGTTTTAAAGCTAGTACACAGTAAAAAATGGAGTGTTAACTTTTACACTCAAATAACACCCAGAGTGGTTCCTATTTATCCACACTGATGTGTGTAAATAACATTGGTCTTAAAAGTGGTAAAATATATAACAACTTTAACCTTCAATGCAGGTTAAAGTCATGGACACTGAGTGTAAAAATGACAACCATATTGTTGTGTGAGAAAACATTTGTTGAGTGTAAAGTATGCACGAACTGAGTGTTAATTTCCCATTCTTTTAGTGTAAAAATTATTGCTTATAATGGTAAGGAACATTTTTTTAATGGAAAAGGAACCAATCATAGTGGTTACAATCATTTATTGGAGTGTACAAAAAGAAAAAAGTAAAAAAATAATGCACACAAATATTAGTTTTATTTTAAAACAAAATGCAAAATATAAATACATTCTAAATATAAATAATCCAATGTAAATACATACTGTGATGATTTTCCTTCATTATTTGAAAATCATGAATTCTTAATTTTGTTACTCAATGTAAAAATGTTCAAAGTTGACTGTTTGTGTTTATCATTTGTAATTATGAGTTTCTGTAATTAAAGTTTTATTAAAATTATTTACACATTCTAATTTACATTACAAACCTTACCTGTAATTATAGAAACGATATTTAATGTCACTAATCACAATGTCAGTAATCACATGTTAATAATCACACGTTTTATAAACACATGTGCGCCATCTTTTTAAGCTGAGTTCGGCCGTCCAAATACCGACCTACTATACCGACATATACTTCATCACATATATACTTATGTAGGTACTACATAGCAGGAACCAGAAACGGTTTTACACTTAAATGGTTCTTTGTAAACCAAAAATCTGAAAATAATTTTATCTATTATTTATCCATAATTCACGTAAACATTATTATTTATATTTATGCATAATGATGATTGAAATTACAAAGGATCAACATGGCTGCTAAAACTCTTACATAAGAAAAAGCTGAATAGACACAACCAGGACTGGAAATTATAGTTTTAAAATCTTACCTAATTGCACAATATCGTAGAAAGATGCATCCTCTTCTATTTTAGCATATTTAATTTTATTGGCTAGTTGAATCTTAAAAATCATTGTGACTTTCAAAGACAACTAACTACATTCAAACACAAACAGTAAATAAAAGTCTCACGTCCAATCGTGATTATTCGCGTTGGAGATGAATGTTCGGTGGATGACACTCGCGAGGGTTAAATCGGTTTTGTTGGCAATCTCATTAACACTCTTTACTGCTGTTAACATGCTAGAATAGTGAAATACATTTTCTGAAAGATGACTCTTACACTAACGAGAATATCTTTACCAAATTCAAATGATTTGTACACCAAAAACATTATTTTTACCCATTTTTTTAAATTAAGATAACACTCATAAGAAAATTGTTGCTGCGTGTTAATTTTGGTTGTTAATTTCATTCACATGAGTGTAGAAATTCACACTCAGATATTTCACCATACCAAATATGTTTTTCACCACCACTGCATTTTTTACTGTGTAGTGAAAAAATTATAGTTACATGTTATGATCCGATTGACATTGTTATTAATTAAAATAGAAACTCCACTGCAGTAGCACATCCTGAGCTACGGGATCCCAAGAAAATAACTTTTATAAGTAGATCTGTTTTCTTACTTCGTGGATAGCTGACATGACCAGAAGGGGACCGTTGATTTTTCAACGGATATTATGCTAGTATTAAATATTATCAATTTTATTGTTTTACTGTGTGAAGAAGCCTAATTTATCTTAATATAAGTTATGTTGCTTTTTTGTTTTAAAATTTTCAATTTTTTATGAACAACTTCTATTGTTTTATCTGCTGATTTTTAAAAATAGTATCAATTGATTTTCAAGTACAACAATATAGACTGTATACAACATAAATAATACAATTTTAGGCCTACATGCAATCTTTTAAATGGCAAACTGGGCTTTATCTTCTGAAAAATGTTACCCGTACAAAGAGGAAAAACACTAATTTTAGCTTCATTTTTCTAATAATACGTTTATTCGTAAAGTGAGTGGCCGCGCTGTAAAGAGTTGAACTGGGCACGATAAATAGTCGGTCTCAACAACCACATAAACATCTTTCTGTGGTTGTCGTTAAGTGCCCCCGACACGATCAATAATATTGAACAATAATATTGCCCAATTTTATTGTACAATAATGGCTATGATCTACACGATTAATTTTTACATCAATAATATTGTTTCAATGTACATTTATGCATCGACTCTCTAGCTGTTTTGACAAAATTATAAAATTCTATTAGTAATGTCTGCTGTTCTTAATAATTTTGGGAAAGTTTATTTAATTTATTGCGTTATCATGTTGTGCAAAGTCTAATAATAATGAAAAGAGGAAACGACGTTAGTTAAAAGAATGATTTTTAAAAATATGAATTCAACTTCTTGAGATCATTCGTTATCGTTTCTGGATATCTTTCCCGGTATTTGATTAAAGTTGAACATACATTATTATCCGCGATGTGGTCGCGGATGTCGTACTAGGATGACATCTCCGACATGTCCGGATAGTGCCGCAATGTTTAGATTTGCTGAGATTGCATAAATAAGTTGGGCTTCGAGATTGTTTGTATAACAAAATTATACGTATTGTAATTTTGTAAAACGTGTTTAGCAAAATGAAAGAAATCGTTATTAACTTCATAATAAAATCTGTACTGAAATCTCTTATCTTTAATTAGAAATATTTATTATTATGAAGTCAATAATGTCTTTCATTTTGATAAACACGTTTTAAAGAAATATAATACTATATGTATAATTTTATTATACAAACAATCTCGAAGCCCAACTTATTTATGCAATTAATTACAGCAAATTTAAAGATTTCGTCATTATCTGGACCACGTCGGGGATATCATCCTAGGATGACAACCGCAATCACATCGCGGATGATCGTGTATGTTCAGCTTAACAATGTCTTGTAAGCATCATTTTATTATTACGATTACTGCAATCTTTCAACTTAATTTGCCATAATTCAGGCAAAGTATAGTACAAATTAATCACTTCCTTTCAAAACACTCTTTCGCTTTCTTATTATTAGAATTCGTCATGTGTCCTTTCCAAGTACCAAGTACACATTAAACAAATATTGCGCAATGTAACTAAAATGACCCTAAACGGTTAATATTTATACGCCGTCAATATTATTAATGTTAAAATATAAAACTATTTTGATATCCTCAATATTTTGATCAAACCATCAATACACACCCTAGACGGTCAATAATATTGCGCAATATTATTGATCGTGTAGGGGGTCCTTTACTCGTTAAAAGTAACACCGCCCTATACCACGCACAAGTATGTATTTAGTTCTGTGGTTCGGCAATGTTAATTACAATTACAATTAACATTTATACATTCTTAGGTAAGGAATGTACAAAAATACTTATTTTATACACAATTTAATTTGTAGATAGACTATACTGTTAAAATAAACGAGACCAATCGCAGTGGTACATGAAAATAAGTTGGAGCAGATTTTTAATTCATATTTGCTGTTGTGACAAGCATTGCCGACATAGCTACACATGTAAGAAAGAGATTTTACCTGAATTTGCTTTGCGCGATGATATTAAAAATATTTTTTTCTACAAGAACCCATTGTTATCCCACTCTAAAATTTTACATACAAGTAGTCAATTAATGTATGAACAACATACATTTTTCATATATAATATAACAAGTTGTCTAATTTTTTCCGACAAAATTTGTCATTTCAGGTATGAGTAGCTTTCGCAACGAAAACTACACGAGTCGACGCAGGAGACGAGTGTAATTTTCCAAAAGCAAAAGCTACGAATGTCTTAAATGATAAATTTTGCAAGAAAAGATTAGACCACGAGTTGAATTCGGCTTGACAATCCATCGAGCAAATTTTTATTTAGCGTGTGTAGTTAATATTAATTTAATTAAATTTGACATAAATTTTTTCACTAAGAAAAAACCGCTAGTGGTTTTTTCACTATAAAACTAATTTCATTGGTTCCAATTTGAAAAATTCTGTAATTTGCTTGGTTAAAAATTTTCGAGTTGGATTGTCAAAAAAAAGTTGTTTTGAATTCTTCAAAAAAACAAAATTTTTGTAATAGTACTCATGATGTATATCAATTAAAATCCCATTAAAAACTAAAGAAAATGACACCAATTTCAATTCTCTAGGACAAATAGTTTTCAATTTACGACCGTTTAAACATTAAAAACGCGGTTAAAATTGGGCGTTCATAACTCATAAACTAAAAGTAAAAAATCTGAATTTTTTATTTTTTGTCTTATTAGTGGGTACTATGAGTGTACCAGAAATTATAAAAATATGAGATGTCAAGATCACAATTAATTAATTTTTTGGTTGAGTTGATATGGAATGAATTACTACTACCCCAGCATACAAAAACATAAGAATGGCACTGTAAACTTAATTCGTATTTACAAAGTACCGATGGATGTTTTACATGCTAACAAGGACCCCGCACAAAACAAACGGAAAACTTGATTAAAAGTCCTCAGGGTTACAAAATCTGAAAATGACCAATTTTTGAGATACGAAGCGTTAAAGTCTACTGATCAAACGGTGACACGTATCCAAATGTATCTGCGTTATCAATTAGTGTATGTATATAAGTGTGTGTTTTTTGCGCGATAAGAGGATTATGTGTATGACTATGTTAACATTCGAATGATTTCATTAAAAAAACTCCAAACTCTACTTCGTACTTTTAACCGCAGTAAATTTTGACGCTTCATAACTCAAACACTGGGCATTTTCATACTTTGTGACCATCAGGACTTTTGATCAGTATTTCATGAACTACAACATACATCAGTTCCAGCTCAATTTGACTGTACCCTGTTTTCCATTTATTTTGTGCCGGGTCCTTTGTACGTCACATTAATTCACATATTTTGCCATCATTGCGTTACTGCCATCTATCATTTTTCTCACTGCCGCAACAATACCGCGAGTACTACCCTGTACTACCTTTTATTGCGGGGAATAATGGTACCATTGTCCTCATTGCCGATTTACTGCTCATTCTCGCTAGCTCTGCTCTGGATACCTTAGGAACTTCACAATTATCTTATTTCAAGTACAGCCCACTTAAATGCTATGATTTCTCACTTTAGTGTCCCATCGTTACCCACTTTAATGCCGTCATTATTCAGTTCATTTCTGCTACTGCCCAACTAAAGACTGTCAATGCAGCACGTCTAGATTATTATCTTAATTGTTCTTTGTCCTGCTCAAAGCGATACCGCCTAATGAATTCATCATCTCTGTCCGATATTTGTACACCACTGCCGACAGTGAAACAGTCCTCCAAAGAGCTCATTTCAAGCCAAATCTGTGTGAAAAGACTCAATTTGTGTGAACAAGATTTGATGAAAATAAAATTTTTCTTTTGAAAATTCAGGATAGTTTGTACTAAAGCACTTAAGCAGATGGTAAAACGTGACATAAACCTAGAATTTTTTTATCTTAAGTGTTTGGACGACTACTTTCTCATTGATTCTCAATGGCTATGTAACTTTCAACAATAGTTCTGCACTTAACATAACTTTAACTTAACCTAGTTTATTTGCGTGAGGATGTCTAACACCGGAATTTGGGGTTAATTGGAGTGAAAGTGCGGTCTAAAGGAAGGGTAGGAGTGATACTACCTCCCAGAATTTATAAAAAGCAAAAATATTTATTATAACTTTTGTTGATAAAAAACAAAGCAGTATAGTAATTTTATGCACCTATATACATACGCCCACTCCTTTTCACAGTTGGTCTGCAGACAAACCGGCATTGCCAAGGTTAATAATATTAGCATTAGTAACTAATTTTGTATTTGTTACAACCGCACTGTCAAGTTTATTGACTGGGATGCACTGAGGATGCTCCAAAAACTGGTCCAGCAGTGTAGTGAAGTGTAGAAAAACGTGTGCTACTAAAGGAAATATCCCCCCTCTGCCTAGAATCGTGGTTTTGCGCACAAGGGAAAATTTCTTCATTTTTTAATGTTTACTACCACTTCACCCGCTTCAGCCGTAATATGTTCGTACTGCGGGGTACAGGCACGGTATATGTTATCGGGTTTCTAATATAAATCCAAGTCTGTTGCTAATTTTTACATATACGTTTAAGACCTTTCTGACCATTTGTATTGCAAAAAAGCCATATTAATTTATAAGAAATTTTGATGGTTTGATTTTTTGATTTTTTTATTATGGATATTTGTACGTATGTAGTTCGCCATTCTAATCTGGCAACCTTGTTTATAATGTTTTAATATTTGTATCTATTAACAACATACGGTATTGAAATAATGAATAATTTTAAGGACTCCCGGTAATTAAATCATGCGTCATTAAATAAATGCAATTTAAAGGAATTTGTAAGGAGGTTTGGTTTTATTGAACGCTGGTTTATTACTTTTTCAAACACCAAATCTAGCAATTTCCATTGAAGGGTATTATACATAATTGCAAGTTGTAATGAAACATCCCCTTCTAGTTCTAATCTACATGGTCCTTTACTTGGTTCTTTTGAATTAGATAGTTATACTTTTCGTTTTGTCAGTATTTATTACTTATAATATTGTTTTACGGCGTTAGTAAACCGAGCTAATAGTTTTTGTAAGTTATCTTCTTCGTGTCCCATTTTCTATCGTAGATCTTTAGATATTCTTATAACGTTGTAACTCTCTAATTAATCGTTAACAAATTAACGATTTTAAATAATTATAATTAGGTATTACCCCGAGCTGGTAATTTTTCATAGCGGTGAAAAATTAAAAACATGCCTTCTTCTCGGACACAAAGTAAAACGGTAGGAATTCCCCCAGATTCGGCTAAACTCTAGTAGAGTCGGCCAAATGATCATAGTAATCGGTGCCACGAGGTACGAAGGATGCTCCACCATCCTGATTTTTCGCCCAAAAATAAATAAATTTATCTGCGATCATACAAAAAGTGACTACTTTTTACAATGATTTTCGTGTAGAAAGTTACCGTTTATTGAGCTAGTGTTATAAAAATTTCATTGCACGCTAATGTCAACAAGAGATGTGTAATAAATGATTTATGAATATTTTACAAACTGGTTGCTAAACAACTTAACACATAAAAAGCTAAGCACGTTAATATATGTACATGACATAAGTCACAAATTAAAAAATATATATCAAATACAATGAATACTTTAGTAAAGCGTTATGATCGTAGATAAAACACTATAAGATACACGTGATACATAAAAGTCGCTTCATTGCACCCGCATCATTTAAGACACTCCCTCGTACCTAGCTCATGTGTTAAACCGTTCGCGCAATAACGAATAACTTATTTGACTTTTTACACTTGTATCTTAATTGTATTGCCCTGTATTGTAACTTGTATTACCTTTGTGTCTTGTTATATGGTTTTATTTCACTAGGTAATAAAACATTCTATTGTCTTTGCATTCTACTTCAATTTTGTTTATAAAGCGAAATTAATTCCTAAAAGCATTCTACAAAATTAAGTTGCAATACATTTAATTCAGAAAAGATTCTCTATAAGAATGAGTAAAAAAGAATTTAAAAATATTTGAAAAATAGACTGTTATTTGTCAGAAATGTCATATCGAAAAAATATCTAGAATGGGGCTGTTTTGTAGTCTTTAGAGCCCTATGTTATTTGTTTTAGTTTTTGATCTATTGAAATTGGATTGTTAATAACAGAATTACAGCGTCGTGCGTTTTTTATAAGACATCATGTATATGTATTATTACTTCTCTATTATTTCATTCATTATCATGTTGAAGAGAAATGGCCTAGCTAATCTTCTAGCCTTATGCTGTTTCGTTGATTTGCCTTTTAATTTTGTGGTGCATTGAGTATTTAAGTTAGTTAAGGCTGTTTTACCCGATTCTGAAGATAGGGAAACGCAATGTAAACTTTACTCGGTTTTTATTCAATAACCGCTCAATATTTTTTGATCGGGTTTTTACCAAAAATTTACCTACAATGTAGTGTATGATGTAATGTTTTTAAAAAATAATTTTTAACGTTTGAAACCATAAAAAACTTAATTTAAAGTTGAAATTTTCGTTTCTAAAAAAAATCTTTACATTACATCATAGCATTTGACGCACAGATTACGGGAAAAATGTTTAAAAAAATATACGTTGATAAATAAATGAATAAAAGCATAGTAAGCGATCCTATTGCAAATTAAGTTTTTTATGGTTTCAAACGTTAAAAATTATTTTTTAAAAACATTACATCATACACTACATTGTAGGTAAATTTTTGGTAAAAACCCGATCAAAAAATATTGAGCGGTTATTGAATAAATAAATAAATAGTTTACATTGCGTTTCCCTATCTTCAGAATCGGGTAAAACAGCCTTAACTGTTTTTATAAGATTGTGAGGTACTATAACGTTTAATGACCTTGGTAAAAGGTTGTCGTTATATTTTATAGAGAAATTAAGTTCAATCAGTAAAATAAAAAAACATTTTCTCCATTTTGACTTGGTTAATCTGGTATTAATTTTGTTTATTATATCAATAGCAATTGATTACATTCTTTGACCTTAAGAATATATAGGAAATCACTACATTACTCCTTTTTCTTGCATTATACGTTTTATGTCTTCAAGTTGTAGTTGGTTCAATTCTTTTGTCAGGTCTATAAAGCAAAGATAAAGAACGATGTATACTCATGGGATTTTTCTATCAGTTGCCTTATAATAAATATAGCATCAGTAGTGGATCGGTTTTGTATACATAAATCCTTGCTGTTTATATCTGAGTGATATTAGAATCCCAGTCAGCACACTGAGGTTATAATGACGTTATTTTTTAGTCATTATTGGTCGACGACATCATATGACTAATAAATGATGTCCATAAGACGTCATATAATGGGACGTACTTAGACGTCTTCAAAACGACGTCTTTTGCAGGGGCCAAGGAATACTGGTCATATTAAGCAGGTGGTCACAATATAGAGATTTTTTGACTGTAGTATATAATAAATGTTATTTCCAATATTCAATTATTTATTTATAATTCCTGTCTTAGCCCTAGTATAGGACGTTTTAATGACGTCTTATATTGACGTCTTTGCGCTGTGACATAATGATGTCAGTTTTACGACAATTTGCCGTCGTTACTGCCTAGAAAACGGCCACATTATGACGTCAGTGTGCTGGCTGGGATACTGTGTGGGTGTGTGCTACAGCTTCATCTGCTGTCTCTATTTAGAATATCTTTCTTATTCTCAGTCTACTGTTTAATTTTCTTCTTGTATACTGTTTGTTAATTTTTCCTTTACTTTGTTTTGATATAGCAATTTCATACTGTCATTAGTAAAGGACTCGATATTATATTAAGTAACATATACTGATCTTCTCTTCTTAGTGATAGGCATTTTACATAACACTAAACTATGTCTATGTCCGCAGAGGTTAGTGTTATTTTTAATATATTTTTTCCATTCCTTCTTGTTCCTTGTTCTCACTGTGGTTGTCATGGATCCGTCCAGTTTTTGCTTTACTTTGGTTTCTGCGAGCGGCTTTATTTTTGTAAGGATGCTGGATGCTAAACCCCTTTTTCAGGGTTTTGGACTCGCTGATACAGTTACTGAGGTACTCAATCCGCCTAGCTCTTGCCACAGACGGGGTTACGAAAACTCAGTTGCTATAATCTATTCTCCAGTTCTACGTATTAAAACGTTTTACAATTCAAGTTGCACCAAACTTTTAACCTCTACTTACTGATGTATATAGGTTATTCTCCAATTATACCAATGTAGCTTAATCTGTACTGAAGGCTAAGTAAGGATTAAAGATTTGATACGACTAGGTGCAGCACTTACAAAAAGGCTAGAGAGCTCTTGCATCAAGCATCACGTTACATGATTCCAACGAAATCCAAATAATTTGAACTGTTTCTGTTGAACTATGCTGTGTAGCATTAAAACGTATTAATGATTAAAAAACATAGTGCTGTGATAATAAATTATCGTCTGGCTCATAGCCAACCTTACCTGACTTAAAATTTATCAATTTGTTATTTATTAATTAAGTCAATATCTCAAATTTGATGGAATTACCTTTTTCTAAAAATAAGTCTTAATAAATATATACAGAAAGTATGGTAAAGAAATTAGTTAAAAACAGAAATACTCAGTATGTTATTTACATATTTAGCATTTACTACTTTACTACTCTATAGCTTTCAATGAAAACTTCTAAAATGCTGCTTTGCAATACACATTGCATATGTATGGTAGTTAATACTCTTAGTATATCATATATTTTCCCTAATTTAAATTCTAGTTATCAGTTCTTATGAAAACAAAAGAAGGTTATTTGTTCTGAAGAATACTAAATACATTTCAAAAATTTAATAATGAAGTATGTGCTACAGCATTACACATCAATGTGCTTTATACTACACTAATAGATTATGTATTAATGATTGCGACAGAATCTGCACTATTGCAATCGATATCTACTATGAATACCTAGCATAATAAACAGATTTGCCACATAAATATAGGTATAGCCGATATTAAACCAACAATTACATTTACATAGAATATTACTAGAGTAGTACTTGCATGTATTATGTAAGAAATAAGCAAAAACCCCGCATTCAATTTAGATTGAATATGTTAATTTTAATGTTTATTTAAAATAATTTCCATCGACCAGATGACGATACATAAATACCATATCTGTTATTAGTGTCATAGCTAATAATAATTAGTTCAAGTATGAATACGTTTTTGTTCGGCAAAATTAGTTTTCTTTTCTATTCAACCGACAGAATCGAAGCATTTAATAAATTGCAAATTAGTGTGTAATTTTGTACACAACATTTCTACGTAACAATTATACAAGTAATTTGGTAAAATTCTAAACTGCAACAAGAGAAAATTACTTAATTGCCTGGCTAAATTGTTATGAATTTTAGTTGGCAAAACTAAATGTCGGTAATTAGAGTTTGATGAATGTATGTATATTTAGTAACAAATAAGAAGAAATGTGCTGCTATTTACTTGCTACTAGTTTTTAACTTTCTTAATTGTTTAGCAAATTAAAATTACCGAGTAATATTATGGATTTTTCTTAAAAATGTGGTATACTTGTAAAAGAATCAATTTTTTGTTAAATGAGTTTTGTGCATTTATCTCAATCAATCATTAAACATTTCAAACCACAATATATAAATATAATATACCTGACTATCCACTTTTTTTCTAGAGTCCTCTGACTTTGAAAGCGTGTTGCTCGTAAAGTACTGAACCAAATTAAATATTTTAAAAACGAACAAATAGTAAAGTTATTTCTACATACAAAAGTCAAATAATTATATTTCTAAATTACATACACTTGTTACATACATTTTGTTTTTATCGGACGATACGTAATAAAAGGTACCCATTTGTAGGGACAATTTTATTAAAAGTCAGTTCAATATTTTTTTTCTCAGAAAGTCCGTGTCGAATTTAGGTACGCGATATATCTATCTAATCTACGATTGTTAGTGACAAACGGTTTAGACAAAAAAATGTTTTTTTTTTTGTTATTGCATTTTTATTGTTAAAATTAGGAACATGTCATATAAATCTTAAATAAAACACTTTTTTGTCTGAAAATTAATAGCATAACAACCACAAGGTTTCCTTCTAACACGCACAAAAATCTCATAAATATATCGCATATACCTTCCGAGAAAAAAATATTTAACTTACTTTTAATGGAATTGTCTCTAAAAATGGGTACCTTTTATTACGTATCGTCCGATAAAAACAAAGTATGCAATTTAGAAATATAATATTTTACTGTTGTAGGTAGAAACAAATTTACTATTTGCTCCTTTTTAAAATATTTAATTTGGTTCAGTACTTTACGAGCAATACGCTTTCAAAGTCAGAGGACTCTAGAAAAAAAATGGATAGTAGAAGATGGTAGACAATTAAATAATACTTCGTTAGTAATAGTATATTAAAGAACGAGTTTCATACGGCAAGATTTATTGCACGAGTCCAAACTTAGAAAACGAGCCGCTTGCGGCGAGTTTTCTAAAGGACGAGTGCAATAATGACTTATGAAACGAGTTTTTTTTATGCTATTTTTTTCTATTTTGCGCTTTTTATTCCCTTTTTAAATTAAAAAAAAGTATTTTCAAAATTTAGGGGATTTTGTGGTAGTTGACAACACTGATGTGACATTTGAAAATTCAAGTTTTTAGAGTGAATTTTTAACAAGTTATTAACAATAATATTTCTATGCATCGATTTAAGAAAAATTCATTTTTCTAAACTACTACAACATTAAAATCAAAATTCTTTGGAAAATCTCTGCATAAAGGACTAAAGATCAAGAAGAAATGAATATTTTTTATCAAACATGATATTCTTATAGACAAAAAGCAATTTATAATAAACAAATTAAATTATTTATGACTTCTCTATCGAGTTGGAACATTTTTCTAATCAATTTATATTCTGTGTACGTTCACCAAATCTTTCCTGAAAACAGATTTTTCCCCATCCAGATTTGCTAGGAAATTACAGCAATATTTGTTGCGTCGTGTGCGCGAATCTTAGCAACAATAAGCATAAACACAATACCGCCACACCTGTTTTGACTAATGTAGTAAAATTGTATTGAGGAATACTCTGAATACACAGTTTGAGTAAATGTTTAACAAGTTATTAACAATAACATTTCTAGGCAACGATTTAAGAAAAATTCATTTTTCTAAACTACTAAAACATTAAAATCAAAATTCTTTGAAAATCTTTGCATAAAGGACTAAAGATCAAGAAGAAATGAATATTTTTTATCAAACATGATATTCTTATAGACAAAAAGCAATTTATAATAAACAAATTAAATTATTTATGACTTCTCTAACGAGTTGGAACATTTTTCTAATCAATTTATATTCTGTGTACGTTCACCAAACCTTTGCTGCAAACAGATTTTCCCCATCCAGATTTGCTAGGAAATTACAGCAATATTTGTTGCGTCGTGGGCACGAATCTTAGCAACAATAAGCATAAACACAATACCGCCACACCTGTTTTGACTAATGTAGTAAAATTGTATTGAGGAATACTCTGAATACACAGTTTGAGTAAATGTTTAACAAGTTATTAACAATAACATTTCTATGCAACGATTTAAAAAAAATTCATTTTTCTAAACTACTAAAACATTAAAATCAAAATTCTTTGAAAATCTCTGCATAAAGGACTAAAGATTAAGAAGAAATGAATATTTTTTATCAAACATGATATTCTTATAGACAAAAAGCAATTTATAATAAACAAATTAAATTATTTATGACTTCTCTATCGAGTTAGAACATTTTTCTAATCAATTTATATTCTGTTGACGTTCACCAAACCTTTGCTGAAAACAGATTTTTCCCCATCCAAATTTGCTAGGAAATTACAGCAATATTTGTTGCGTCGTGTGCGCGAATCTTAGCAACAATAAGCATAAACACAATACCGCCACACCTGATTTGACTAATGTAGTAAAATTGTATTGAGGAATACTCTGAATACACAGTTTACAATGCTAGCGTACTTACGTGATGCGACAATAATTTCTTAGAAAATTTGTATTGGAAAAATGCTTTTTCAGAAATGTTTGTAAGAAAATGTACAAAGAATATAAATTGATAAGAAAATTGTTCCAACTCCATAGAGCATTCAGAAATAATTTAATTTGCTTATTATAAAACGCTTATTGTATATTAGAATATCATGTTTGATAAAAAATATTTACTTCGTCTTAATTTTTATTCTCTTGTGCAGAGATTTGTCGGAGAAATTTGATTTTAATATTTTAGTAGCTTAGAAAAATGAATTTTTCTTAAGTCGTTGCATATAAATGTTATCGTTAATAACTTTCATTAAATATTGTACCACTAATAAATACGTGTTCCACTTGACGGATTTTCTCTTTAATAGGTGCCTATACTATGCACGAATGCGTCGTTTTTTGACATAACCTTCAAATATATTCTGTAACGTAGGTGGATTTGTTTAGTAAAATTACACGTCCACATTGAGTAGTGGGAATCTTTAAAGAATTTCAACGACGAATTTTCCGAACGAAGTTTTAGATTTTGAAAGCATATTTTGCATGCGTAAATAAATTAATATTAATTATTTATTAATTAATATTAATCAATTAATAAGTGAATATACTGTAGTTAGCAGTTGAGTGCTAATATGATATGTATAATTGTATAATTATTAAGTTTTATTTTTATTTGACATAAATATACATTTAAACAATACCCATAAAATTAAGGGATAATTTTATTTAATAATTCCTTTTTATAAATATTATATTTATCAAAGAAAATGGTTTGTTTATAAAATATATTAAAAATTTTATTTAAGAAAAAATAACCCAAGCGGGATTAGAACCTGCGTTTTGTTAAGGTATTTAAGAAAAGCGCTCAACGTTAAGATTGATGA
Source organism: Agrypnus murinus (assembly GCA_929113105.1). NCBI lineage: Eukaryota > Metazoa > Arthropoda > Insecta > Coleoptera > Elateridae > Agrypnus > Agrypnus murinus. The sequence continues at coordinate 158,868,274 of OV816025.1, forward strand.
CAGCAGCTAAGAAAAAAGCCGTAAGGAATATTTTCACGTAATTTAACTATGTATATGTAAAATTTCATTAAAACTGGTAAGGTACACCTCAGTTACTGACTGCTAACTTTCCACTGTAGCTTACCAAATTAAGTATGTTTCGTTTCCACTAGCGAATATCCAACTATGTTATGAGATATACAATCGACGCAGCTTGTCAAGGCGCTTCAATTTATATACCATATATTTATATATATCGCAATAGGTTGTCTAAATCTTTATTTAATGATAAAGATGCTTATCAAAGTAGGGCTTGCCTGCTATATAGGTTTGACTGGTTCTTCCAGGATCATCGGACACAAGACCTGAAATATATAATAGTTTATATAAATTTATCGTAGATTAATAAAATTAGGGTCAAACATCTGAATCCCAGAAAAAAATTTGAGAAATTTACAAAATGTGGAGATTTTGTGATATGGTCTCCAGAAGGTTGATGTACTCACCGAGGTCGACATTTCGATAGCACGTCGCTGTTGCACAAAGTTGACATCCCCAAAAGGATATGATATGCGACTGGATTGAATCATTTTCTTAACAGAACTTGTTTTTAGGGTCGAGAAAGTAGTCTCTAAAATTTTGAAGCGAATCGGAAACAAAAGATTTCCACCGGTCTGGAGTTTCTTTCACTTTCTCAGAAACGGTCTTTTAAAAAATCATAACCTTTCAAGAACTTGTCATAAACAACTAAAAACGCCATTTTATTCAGCAGTTAATTTTGTACGAAGAAATGACAAAAAAAAACTCATTTTTGGTTTGGAAATTAAGGTTTGTTTTCCAGTAGCCCCTAAGATGTTCAAGGTTGGATCTTTTCATATAAACAGTGAACGCACTGCATATTGAAAACCGTAATGGACTGCTGTTATTTTGCATAATCTCACCTATAGGAAACTTTCAATACAAATATTCATTCTTGAAGCAGAATACTTTTCTAATAACATGTTTGGACTATCAAAACAACAAAGTACCAGGAAAAATGAATTTAATCTAGTAATTAAACCATAAGTTATTTCACAAAACAAATATCAAGCAAATAACAGATGGTATTTTCGCATAGATACAAGCTGTCGTTTCCATACAATTTTTTTGTGTTTGAACGTAACATCAATACTTTATAGAAGTTGAAAGAGCACGTCATGAACAAAGGAACTTATTTCCGTTTGATTAATTATTATTATGATTTTTGGTCACTCAAAATTTATTTTAAAATACAATAATATGTTAACGTGTTATGTATGTCATTTTTCTAGTTCATATACTAACAATAAAAGTTGCTTTCCCTGAATATAACAAAGGAAATGAACCTTTCGTTACAATTATTACAAGTGATATGATGATTAATGCTAAACCGCTCACAAAACAAATTGAGTTTACGGTAAAACTTTTCGTTCATCTAGTCATCTACTATGGTTGCAGCTATATTTAATGGAGATGTAATTTTGTACCTACTTATAAGTTCTGTCAAATTATAAACATAGATATAGGTATTATACCTACAACTTGCTTAGATTATTAGGAGCGGTGTACCCGTTGGCGGTTATAGTTTATCTAGCAAAGCTCTAAAAGGTGGAATTTCTTATACGCGTCTGACGTTTGCGTTTGACGCGTGCGTCGAACGCGTTTATTTAGACGCTACTTTCAGACGCAGCTCGGTGTTTTCCAATGAGCGCCAGGCGCATTAAAAGAGCGATAATAATTGCCCGAGATCAATTCGAAAACGTACATATCCAAAATGATTACTCAATTGTCTTTGTGGTTAGAGGAATATGGTGATGATGAAATTATATTCAAATTGCTACCAAAAAAGAAAGGAAAGTTGGAAAAAGGCTTGTTTCCAAGTTTCACGCATTTTCTTCGATTTTTAGAATCTGTGTGACCACTGTCGTATAGGGCAGGACAATTCTTGGATATGCATTCAATCAATCGTTGATCTTCTTCAAAGAAAAGTTTTGTTGCCATTTCGATGCCAAGTCGTGTTGCTGTGGCGAAAGACACTCTGTCAAATTAATAATAAACTAAAAAACAATCATCTGTTTCTGAGACGTATGTCTGGACTGGTTTTGAATCAGACGACTCCGTGACGCATCCGTCAGCCGCAATACATTACGGCGAGTCGCACCTATAGGACAGCCCACCCAAGAGAGGAACCCACATTACCTTTGCCAACCTTCCTTCGGCGGGTCCTCTTGCAATTGGGGGATCGGTGGGAGTTGCTTGGTTGGCACAGAGGATCCGAGTATCACTCAGAATATACTGTATCTACTCCACACGGATGAAGAGGCATAGCGAGCCTATAGCAGCCACTATCCTGCGAAACAGGGCACAAACTGACGATGACTGAGTGACTGACGCTTTCACTCAGTTCACATGCTAAGTTTCTGTACTGTTTTACTACTGTTATAATATCACCAGAAGATTCTCCATACAATTGCGGGTGAAACGTTGAATTCTTCGATTGTTTTTCAACTTGACACGGTTCAAACCCGGATGTCGCTGGTTATACAAAGAACATTCGTTCTAGATAATTTTTAAATACATTAAAAAATAAACGTTTGGTTAACAAATTTGACAAAGATGTGCACCATCTATACATCCGATCTTTATTAAAATTGTAGTTATTATTAAAAACAATAGAATTATGCATAAATAAAAAAAAGATTAATTCAAAATTCAGAATATGAAAGACGATCTTTTACCAAAAATGCAATAGCTTAAGTTTTCATTTTGCGTTCAAAACGATTGGTCATCATTTCTTAAATAGCATTTAATTTTTTTTATTTCCATGCATGTTTACAGTTTGTTGCTTTATAATTATGAACAATAAGGGTGCGTAATTTAAGATTTAACTAAAAATAACATAATCAGACCAGCCCTTTGATTGTTCCCTTTCTAGTAAAAATGTATAATGATTATACAACCAGGCGGTTCCTTTGTTTATAAGTAATAAAATATACTGTAAGTAAGTAAAATCTACTTAGTTATTGTAAGAAATGGCTGTTAACACATTGACGGACAGTAGGAACAAGTGAATTTCGAAAATTAACACTATATGTTTTTGTAATTTTTAGAATATTAGAAGTATAGTTTTACTCTTTCTGCTTAAATAAACTTAATTTTGATTAATTCAGCACCTTTAATTAGGTTGCGGCTATAACCGTCATGGCGCCAGCGGACTCTAGACACTAAGTAACGGGACGATTGCGGCTATAACAGCAAAAATTTAAAAACGTAAATGACAAGTTTAAACTCAAATAAGCAATTTTTTGTGTGCAACAAAGTATTTTTGGGAGTTTTACACGAAATTATTAATGATTATTATTAAATGATTAGTTCATAATCAAACAAAAATAAATAAATGACAAAAAAATTTATTATAATTTTATAATTATTACACATTATTTTCGGTATGCCATGTTTCAAAGCATGGTGCAGGACACAGTGCAGGTATTGACATGCAATTCTTGCAGCAATATGATGTTTCCCTCCTTATTCCCTGTTTATAACATTGTTTACAACGCTGAAAATATGTTTTTCGCTGATAATTTTCAGGAGAAATTTTCTCAGGAAAATGCTGTGTTCTATTGTAGTTGATTTCATTGGTTTGGATTCGTGCACGTTTAAATTGAATCAAAGACCTTCCATCCTGTTTATAATCTATACCAGTTAGAGATCGTATGATTGCTTCCCTGTATTCTATAAACTTCACTTGAGAACCTGTCTTTTCTTTAAAGATGTAGTATGAATTCCATACTGCTACATCCAGTAGATGAAAGATTACCTTTTTATACCATCTAATTGTTTTTTGTGGACAGGAATAATAGGACATCATCTGATCTGCTCTGTCAACACCTGACATATTCTGATTATAATTCACTATTTCAATTGGTTTTCTCTGTTCCTGTTGTCGCCGGTTAGCTGTGTTTATCATACTTGGGTGGTAAGCTGTTGTTAGACATAGCACATCCCGTTTATCTTTCCATTTGGACACGTATGTCTGATTTTGGCGTCGCCATACATGTTCTCCTCTTCTAAGCTTACAACGTGTTATTTCTTGCGGCAGACCATTCCTATTTACACGAAGAATTCCTGTCACATGTGTCTTTTTGCTAAGTAATTTGTTAGATAATGGTAGACTGTTGTAATAGTTATCCATCACAAGACTTTCAATAGTTGTCATGTTTTCATCGTTTTCTCGATGGCCTTTGTATATTTCTATGTTCAAAACATAACCTTGGGCTGAACAAAGTTCGTATAATTTAATTCCGTATTTTGCCTTTTTGCCTTTCATGTACGTGCGAAAATAAAGCCTTCCTCGAAATAATAACAAAGATTCGTCTAATGATAATGCTTCATTTGGTGCATATGCATTCGCAAACTTTTGTATGAGCAAATCAAGAAATATTTTTATTTTCCTCAAAGGGTCGTTTGAATTTTCTTCTTCTACACAAAAGCATCTCAATATTTCCTCAAACCTCCTTCCAGACATTTGTGAAGGAAATGCTGGGTGGTAATGTAATGCATCAGTGGAAAAGAGTTTTCTAATGCTGGAGAATTTTAGCTGGGACTGAACCAAACACAAACCTAAAAACTTTCTCATTTCAATCGTATCAGTATTTTTGAAATTTGCCTTCCTATTATGCCTTGTATGTGGCCGTGTTTGATTGCAAAGTTTTATGCCGTAATCATTCGTAAATTTTATAATCATTTCCATTACTTGGTCATCCCATATCTTTTCAAAACTCTGAATTGGAGAATCATTTTCGTCTATATCCAAAAGAATCCCAGCGGCATCTGCATCAAAAGAAAAGTTTCTTATAGGTGTTGTATTGGTATGCCATGTCTCATCATTTTCTGGTTCTTCTGGTGCTTCATATTCCTCATCTGTAGTTGATTCATTATCTTCACTACCTGAACTGTTATTTTCAGCACTGTCAGTATCAGATTCAGATTCACTGTTGCTTGACCCACTACTCATTTCCTCAAAAAGCTTCAGCAGCCTAGCCTGATCTTTTTCCCAACTGGCCATTTTCTGTAAATATTGAATAAAACATTTTATTTATTATAAACATAAAAATCATAAAAAACAAAAAGTAAACAGTATAACCATAAATATCGCTAATGTATCAAAAAATGCTGAATTTTAATTTTTTTTATTTCTATTTAAAGTGTAAAATCAATAATAAACAAATACTTACCAGTATAAACAATAAATATCGTTAAATGTATCAATAACAACTATAAATTCAAGAGAAAAGACGATCGCACTGCACTACTCCATAACTACATAATCAGACCAGCCCTTTGATTGTTCCCTTTCTAGTAAAAATGTATAATGATTATACAACCAGGCGGTTCCTTTGTTTATAAGTAATAAAATATACTGTAAGTAAGTAAAATCTACTTAGTTATTGTAATAAATGGCTGTTAAAAATACTTTATATCATTATTTGATAATGCCACAAGCCAGAGACAGAAAAAAAATTAGTATGTAATTTAATAAAAGATTTTCATTCATGCTCAAGAATAATATAATACTATAATGTAACTTTAATTTAAACGACGAATTTTATGTTTAATAAGTAGTATGTACTCCTGTAAAATCTAATTTAATTTTTATAATTTTTTGGGCGTGTATAACAATTCTATAGTTGATTTTGATATGATGACATATATACATCATATCGTTCTATATACGTGTAAAACGTGCCAGCAAGTTAAGCTACATACTTCATGCAGCGTGCAGGGGTACTGGTGGAAAATATCAAAGTTTCTCTGAATCTATCCCACTCAAAAAGAATGTGTGGTGGGGGCCAAGATCGAGAGGTTCTCCTATCGTTGTTCCCTGTACCGCTGCCCCCCAGGTGATGGTTCGGGACTGTTTGAATAAAACCTTAAAGTAACGGAAACTAAACAAATTCTACCTCTAGGTTGTTGTTACCACGAAGTATAAAATAAGTTAAAAAATTCTGGAACTTTCAAGTGACTCTTACTATAAAACGATGTCAACGTTTCCGTAGCCACTTTCTAGCTCCTAATGTCACTGCAAAATTCCCATTGGAACAACCTCAGATTTAAACGTCAATCGTAAACAAACAACCAATATTCTTATACTAATTGCTACTTAATAACAATTATTATTTAATTATGGCTTATTTTAATGCTGTAGCGACGAAAGAAAAATGGGGAATATATTTCACCCTTGTTTACTACATGATGGTTTACCAGTAATCTCATCCCTATTTTTTTCTATTTTGTATTGTAAACAGTTGATTTTGTTTCCACTGATTTCACCTAACTGCTGTTTTAATTTGCTATTAAATTTGGACGTATATCTAAAATTCTTCTTTTTTCTTATTGCATTTGCCTTTGACATTTTTATTAAAAACTTGCAAAACTACTACCACTGCAAAAACACAATTAACCTCCAAATTCCAGACTAACCTACAGGAGATATGCCTCTTTAGAAGGTACTGTCACTTGTGTCACTGTCATTGTAATTTTTTAATAGTAACTGGAACTTTCTAGTAATTCTGATGCAAAATAAGTAGTGAAAATTACTTTCAAGTGATTCTCCTGGGTAACATAAACGTAAGTTTTACTTTCAATACTACTGTATAGTTCAGTTACTGTAAAGGTTAAGCAATGGTTTCAGACCGGTGGCAGAAACTTTCGGTGCTACTTTAAAGTTTTAAAAACTTCAAAGTAGCTTCGGGCAAGTCACTGCTACAATCACAATATCACTTGAAGTTGCAACAACATTAAAGTAATTTTACTAAGTAGCAATACCGTTCCACATACTTTAAAAAGCTACTTAGAAGTAATGGAACTACATAGTTCTAATAAATAATAGAAGTAACAACATAATTACTAAAGTATTCCAAATTGAAGTAATTAAACCTTTAGTTGTAGTTACGTAACAGCTACTCAATCAAAATTCCGATCTCAGTTACCGCTACTTAGATGCTGCTTGGGCATATTCTGCGTTTGGTATTTCAACTCTTTTAGCTCTGTGAGCTCCGTTGCTTACATTGCTTACAAGTTACAATTATTTACAACAATGGATACTATAGAAACGGAGCTTTTCAAGTAAATAGATCTGAAACACCGAACACGGTTATGTTACAACTAAATATAAAATAAAGTAGTTCGAATTTGTCGTCTGAATTGATATGGAGATTCCAGTTCATTAGTTATAGGTTATAACAGTTTTACGTTCTTACAAAGGAAAACAATAACATTATTTGAAAGAAGTAATTTATTTGCCATATGAATTTTATTAACACATTAAATTAAAACAAATTTAAAATATCTTTTTACATAATTTTACATAAAATTCCTAATTTGACATAGGTATGGGTTTTTCAAAATTGTGTTTTGCCAATCCTAACTGCCAACATAATAAAAAGATTTTATTGCCAACAGACTAAAAAAATCATAATTTTTAAATTTTAAAGCTACGAGCTAAAGCGTCTGCATTAAGATTTTGCAGAAAATACTTATGCTGAGAGCTAATTTAGCAATTATCTGTTCGTTTTGTTTTCGATTATTCAGCAGCTTAAATGGACGTCTAACGTTTTTATGCAGCTGTAACTGAATTTACGCTGCGGAACTTTAGGCATCACGTAAATTGGAATAGACCCAAGCATTGTTTTGTTAGGAGCTGCTGTTGAGTCGCAGTCGATTTCAATAAATTAAGTATATTGTAAATAAATCCTACTAAACTATATTAAATCTGACTCTTATGAAGACCGTAACAACAATTTATTAATTTCTTATACTAAAATGCGTAAAGAGTCGCAATTTTGCTAATAGTAGCGGGGGTCATATGTCACCCTGCCCCCTAGCTACGCCACTGAGGAAAACTATTCTTCAACGCATAGTTAGACATAAACTATGTTCCAGTAAATATACAGAAAAGAAACACTAAATACTTTACGAGTTAGAAAAGCTATACACAACTGTTCAAGATAATCAATATAATAATAATAAATTGTATTAACAAAGTTTTGCAGCAATACATATTGAACAAATGTTACATGAAATAGAAAATGCTGAGTGGGATGTCTACGATCGGAAGCTATGGTTGGAATTTCATAATCGAGATTCCTAACACCACTAGTTGCAATATTCTTTGTACACTATTTAGTATGAAAAATAAAAATTAAATATTGGTAATATTTTATCTAGTCATATCGTGAATTTGTCGAGTGATATTTTGTTAAAAATGATAAATCGTTGTTTGTTGTTTTTTGGTATTTGTAATTTGGTTTCAATGATAGTGTATAAAAAATAAATAATCCGCTTTAATTGTTTAATTCGGCAACCTGCTGCTCCTGGCTGCACGCTATCCGCAGAATGGATATAAGCAGCAGCGGGTCAGTGATATCAACTAATTACCGCTGCACCACTCAAGCAGACCCGCGACTAGATTTCGGGCGAATTCGCAACAACATCATAAGTATGACGGTACATTTTTTACCGGTGGATAATTCGAAAGGATAGGTTCGGGATCGGATCGGGCCAAATAGTCTGAAAATGTTCAGTTAGCCAAACTGAATAAGAAAAGTCTAAATCTATCCCCGATTCGAGCTAGTAGAGGGCACTTGAAATGATAAATGGTACACAAAAGGGAAAAAGGTTATTCCCGTGTTCGAATTAGGTCATTCGACATTCGGGCTGAGCGATACGAAGCACTCGGTCGGAGTTTCAGCCAATCAAAGACGACCTAGGCGAATTTATCTGTCTGCGTTAACTTTGCGTGCTTCAAGTTCAAGTGCCCTCTATTCATAGCACTCGAAGATGGACTTTTAATATTTGGACTTTTTTGGTTCAGTCTGTCGGGCTGAACATTTTTGGTCCAAGTCTGGACTCCAAGTCGATAGGGTAAATACAAAAAATAGATAACTAGATAAAAAGATAAGAAAAATAAGAATTCTTATTATTTTTATCTAGTTATCTATTTTTTGTATTTACCTGCGTATATTATTATATTCATATTACCTTTGATAATGATGACAGCTTAGCTGTCGAAATAATTTTTGTCAGGTTATATTTTAATAAATATTGTAAAACTTTTTATTAATATTTATTTTAAAATTGATTATATCCCAAAAGATCAACATCCTCAAAATATTCCGCAATTGGGACAGATCAAGGGTTTTTGGGTCTGTCTGAAGCGGGTCAAGGTCTATGTTAACGGATACCAGATAAAAACAATTAAAAATGTAATTAATAAGATAAAAATGAAATTGAAAAGCTTTGACAAACAGAATTTTGAAACTAGTCCAAGTTTGGCCCTATTCTCATCAGTTGTGTCTGACAGTGCTCTGCAGCCGGGCTCTAGCCCAACTTAGAAATTCTTGATGAATGCAGACTATGAAGTAAAAAAAAGGTTGTCGGCACCTGGTTTAATAAATAGATAATAAAAATTACATTGTTGTCAATGGCATTCGAATAAACATTTTAACGATCATAAGTACGAAGTTTTGTAAATAAAAAGAACTTGAGGCTAATATCATGTTTTTAGGATAAGTCTAAATGCTTCGATCATCAAACAGAAAGGGAAAGATAATAATAATAATAATATTAGGATTTTCTAAAAATAGCACAACATATTCTTCTACAGAAAATTGTTAACTGAATCTGTATCTTCCTTCTTTATAAAATATTCACGATTAATGTTGTACAGTTTTGACTGTGTTCTATATAGTCCTTGTTTTTTGTTTTGTTCTTCCTAAGAAATTCAATAGATACAATTACACATTTCATATAATATTTCGATTTTTTCGAAATCCGGTAGTACTTTACAGATTTCCATATACATTTAACGTATTTAAATTTTAAAGTAACTTAGAGACAACACCTGGAATTTTCGCAGGTATTTCGAAAAGATTTTCCTTTAAAATGTATTTTTTAAAAATTTATTTTCAAGAACAAAGCTTTTTGAAAAATAAACCTAACTTTTTCCTAACATAGCCATTATATTTGTACATCATAAAAACACAAATTTGACCAATAAGTAATTAACGTTGACCGCGATGACATTTTCTAATAAAGTTCGGATTTCCTTTATTTCTAGAGCCTTGTCATCTTATCAAATAAGTCCAGTTGGTGAGAGGAATCTAACACAAATGACCCGAGCTTATTTGATGGATCAGAGTCAGAGATATCTATTTTCTAAGTTTTAATTCATCATTTAATTCAAATTCATCATGAACTCGATGTCCCACCCATATCTGAATTTATCACTAAACTTACGCGGAAGTTCTTTCAAAACTTAGTATTTATGTGAAAGTGCTACTAAACTAGAACTGGGACAAAAAGACATCCACAAACGTCTCAAAAGAAAACTGCCGCAAGACTTAGTCTAAGATTTAAATGTATAGCCTTAAGATTCTTAGTAGAGTAAATCTAAAAGCGGATTTTGTTGTCCGTGGTACATTGAAAGGTAAAAAGGTATCGAGTACGTTATCGGATGATATTTAGAGTGTATATCAATCCCCTAAATTCGTCTGGCGATATCGGTGTCCAACACATAACGAAACTGGAAAAACAGCAAATCTAGAATACTTTATTTGCTATCCGGCTATATTAAAATAAATACGATCTCCAAAGTATTAAGCGAGTTAGAGCTAATTTTCACTCAAGAATTATCATTAGATAAACGGAAGGATACTCACTAGATTAGCTTCTAACTCCCTTATTATGCGTATTTCAATTTCTGCAAACATAGAAAGATGTTTATATCGTGATAACTTTTGGACGACACAAGATATCAAAAAAGTTAAAAAAATAATTGTTGTTAGTTCGAGATTTTACAATCCAACACTTTTTGAAACATTGAAATTGGCTAGACAGTAACGAAGATGTGACCAATTTATTCCGACAATGTATAAATTACTGCTAAGCAGCGATCGTTCTATCTCTATTTTCACCCGTCTTCCGTCTCATTCTAACGCACTGCTCTTACCAGGCTCGTCAGTACATACAACTATTACCACAATATGGTAGTTACAAATGCAGGTGATTTAACATTTTGTTGAAAAAAATTATAAAATTCTTACTGTTTTTGTAAATACGACATTAACCTTAACACGGAGAGTTATAGAAAATGTGTTGTGTAAAACGGGCGGGAAACTTCAGGAATCCACTGCAAGAACTGCGGAAACTATTCAAAGGTCAGTGAAAATGAGATTAGATATGCAAAGTTATAATAGAGAATTAATAAAGCCTGTGATATAACACACAATTCAAGTAAATTAATGTAGAAAAAGTGTTATTCCTCGTTTACTAGCATATATAAAATATTTCCACTATAAAATTAAATGTACATAGTAGTCAAAATATATAATAACAAAACTGAACACAAAGGTTATTCTGAAAACCAAAGGGATAAATTGTGGCGAGGTTTGGGAAAAGATTGTTAGGGAAATAAAACATGACAGAGCCAAAGAGGCATTTTAAATTTTGTATAAAAATTTTTTTTTTAAGTGCTTACTGTTTTTGTAAATACGACATTAACCTTAACACGGAGAGTTCTTCAAGTTATTCTATAATAGACGATGAACTATTACATACATTTAAATTTCTTTAAATTTTTAAAAAAAGAAACAGATACGCAGTTATAAAAAAGTGTTGTGTAAAACGAGCGGGAAACTTCGGAAATCCACTGCAAGAACTGTGGAAACATTCAAAGGTCAGTGAAAATGAGATTAGATATGCAATAAAGTCATAATAGAGAATTAAGAGAGTTTCTTGATATAACCCACAATTCAAGTTTACCGCATATATAAAATATTTCCACTATGAACTTAAATGTACATAGTAGTCAAAATATGTAATAACAAAACTGAATATAATTGTTACTCTGAAAGCCACTATGTTATAGTAATACAATACTTGGACAAACGTAATTACTGTATATTTTAGACTATTCAGATGTGCAGTGCTATCTCGACACCTAAGCATGGCTGTCCACAATGTAGTATTGTGTGAATTGTCAGTTATTTTGTTGAAACCAGTCCATTGAGGTACAATCTGAGAACTACAATAATTTTGAACTCTACTTAAAATCCACACCAAATTATTTGTATCAGTAGGTATTGACTATTCTTGATTTTTCGGCAAATAACTAACTTTGCGTTTCGTTCGCAATGTGGCAAAGGTATTCTAGTCTTGGTATACTGAGAGTTTGACAAGGAATGGAAGGTTTGAGGAACAAGTAGTCGCCTTGTCGCTTTTTATTGGAATTCCTACAGATAATTCGTTTTCTGGACATTGCTGAAAAGCTACCATCTGAGCTGCGTGAAAGGTATTGCAACCGTTGATAGTTTCCTTTAGCACGTCTACATTGTCTGCTGCAAATTGTAAAAAGTCCTGAGCAATGCTTAAACTTCTGATTTCTTTAATCACACAAAAGCAAACTTAGCAAATTCAATAGCGATGATGGAATTTTTTGTTTCATGTTATCTTCATTGGAAACAGCTAAAATATCAGCATCTTCCACATCTCGAAGGTTTTTTTTTAATTTGCGAGGCTACTAAATAAAGTACACTTTGCACCATAGGTCGATATTCAAAATTCAAATCTTTAAGCATTTTCACCTCGTTATAAATATTGTTTTGTAGTTGTTATTAAAGTAGCTTCATTATTTTTATAAGATCTGAAAAATACAACGTATTTTCAGTATCCGTAGAAAATATACGAGTTCAAGTTACCACCCAGTAGGACATATCGGTCGTAAATTGTAACTAAATTATACACTTTTCTTTGGCTCTGTCATGTTTTATTTCCCCAACAATCTTTTCCCAAACCTAGGCACAATTTATCCCTTTGGTTTTCAGAATAACCTTAGTGTTCAGTTTTGTTATTATATATTTTGACTACTATGTACATTTAATTTCATAGTGGACATATTTTATATATGCGCGTAAACGAGGAATAACAGTTTTTCCACATTAATTTACTTGAATTGTGTGTTATATCAGAGGCTCTATTAATTCTCTATTATAACTGCATATCTAATCTCATTTTTACTGACCTTTGAATAGTTTCCGCAGTTCTTGCAGTGGATTCCTGAAGTTTCCCGCCCGTTTTACACAACACATTTTTTATAACTCTCCGTGTTAAGGTTAATGTCGTATTTACAAAAACAGTAAGAATTTTATAATTTTTTTCAACAAAATGTTAAATCACCTGCATTTGTAACTTCAATATTGTGGTAATAGTTGTATGTACTGACGAACCTGGTAAGAGCAGTGCGTTAGAATGAGACGGAAGACGGGTGAAAATAGAGATAGAACGATCGCTGCTTAGCAGTAATTTATACATTGTCGGAATAAATTGGTCATATCTTCGTTACTGTCGAGCCAATTTCAAAGTTTCAAAAAGCGGTGGATTGTAAAATCTCAAACTAACAACAATTATTTTTTTAACTTTTTTGATATCTTGTGCCCTCCAAAAGTTATCACGATATAAACATCTTGCTATGTTTGCAGAAATTGAAATACGCATGATAAGGCAGTTAGAAGCTAATCTAGTGAGTATCCTTCCGTTTATCTAATGATAATTCTTGAGTGAAAATTAGCTCTAACTCGCTTAATACTTTTGAGGTCGTATTTATTTTAATATAGCCGGATAGTAAATAAAGTATTCTAGATTTGCTGTTTTCCAGTTCCCCCCCCCCGGGTGGGGGGGTTGGACACCGATATCACCAGACGAATTTAGGGGATTGATATACACCCTAAATAGCATCCGATAACGTACTCGATAGCTTTTTACCTTTCAATGTACCACGGACTTGATTTCTAGATGCGTTTTTTAAGTTTGCGAACTCTACTATCTAATATAGACTCGTAGTTTGACACTTCACACTCACATCACTAGCTTATAACATATAATGTAGTCAAATCTATTATTTATAACCAAGCAGTGTATTGCATATTGTATTGCAGATCCAGCTATAATAAATAAACAAAAAAAAATTTTTCCAGAGGGAGAGAATGAAAAATCAATTGAGTAAGCCTATCCCGTACCAAATTCAAAGAAAATCAGAGATACCACGCGAACACGATTTAATTCTGATTTTCAATTTTCAGAAAAACTTACTCCACAGTGTAGTAACCATTAAGGTTACTAATTAATAATATATCATATATAAATAAGCAAAACTTAGAAATCTGGTTTTTTGATCATAACCTTTTTTGAAAGTCTATCTGTTTTCAAAACATGTTCGGAACTTTTCAACATCCAACCCTCCTCTCTCACCTTTTCCGTACCCAGTGTAGTTGGTTCAGCAGCAACACATTTTCTTAATAGTCGTTTCTCGTAAGGTTTACTCGATTTTATTCGGTAATTTTACTTACTGAATTATTGAATGCTGAACTTTTTACCAAATTATAATTATAATAGACAAGTTTATAGAAATAGCACTCTAAAACAAGAGTTCCAAAGCTTGCACGCTTTACTATTATTATTGCCCCCTGGACCTCTTTCCTATTGTTTTCTTAACTTTTACTCTTTTTACTGAGAAGTTATATTAAAAAAAAAATTAAAAATAAGCTACTGCTTTTGACGAAAAGAATTTGAGTTAGTTTAAGATTGACTACAGTCGTATAGTACTCCCCTTCACATAAATAGGGAAACATTATTACACGTTTACAAATATTAAGAAAAACTAATCAAAATAAACAAATAAATAAATAGGAAATAGCTTAGTTGAAGTATGTTAATCAAAACTTGCATTCGAAAAAAGAAATTTAAAAAACTCGACTATGCGGTAATCGCCAATTATTGACATGTAACATTGTTCATGCATCCCACAGCCTGTCATTTTCAAACTAGTACAGATAGAAGAAATGCCTTAAATATAGAGCGAATGTAATTTGTTGTTACTTATCACTACCATTACCATTCTATTGAACTGTTCGTTTGATGTTTAAATTATCGGTTATCGCGTTTCCACTTTCACGTCCGTCGGCAGTCTTCCTTTGTAGCATACGCATAGCATTAATATACCCACATATGGCAAAACACAGAATTAACATCTCTTCCTACTGCATTAATATCTCTTCCTACGTTTCTTAAGATAAAAACATACAATAAATACTTTTTTGATTGTCAAGTTTGCTTTAATAAATGGACAAGAACAAAGCAAAACCACTTACAGCTTCATTTCTATGAACGATTCACTTTCATCAACATTGTTTTTTATAAATAACTGTTAACAACTCGCCGGCTACTTTCATTTAGATTTAATTAATTATGTATTAAATAAATTAAACTTTTATTTTTCTTTTTATAACAAATACTATTAATCTACATGCATTCCTAAGCAAGTTCTACTTAATCATCTTTCTATAGTTGAAATACATATCTTTATAATGATAAGTTATTTTATATGTTTACATTTGCTTGGTTACTCCAGTTTGAAAACTAGATAAAGTTGTCTTGATGAATATTAACATTTATGTAGAAAGTTTGTTACATTTAAATAATATAAAAAGAAAATACCCTAAAAGCTAATATTATTATTAATGTGAGAGTTCCGGCACTTGCCTTTTTTATTCTATTTCTTGATTATTTGCACGGTTGAGATTATTTAATTCATTTAGTTTTTTTATACTAATACTAGCGAACATTTAAAAAATTGATGTCAAGATTCTTTATCTTTATGCACTTCTTACCATTGCTCTATTAATACCTTTTATTAGAAGCTGTCTGTCTAGAACTTTCCTATTAATAACTGCGAATTGAATAAAATATCTTGAAATACCGAAATATTTATGATACCTGCAACAGTAGTTCTTGGGATAATTTTGACAACAATGTGGTTGACTTGTACATCATACCTGATGAAATATATTAACCAAAATTGACAATTCTCTAGCTATAAATTCGAGGACTGGTAGGTGCACACAGTGTAGGGTTGCTAGAAATATTTTTTTATAATACAGTAAGCTGTGGACCAAACTAGCAAAGAGTTCGCAACCAGAATGAATTCTGCGTTGCTGATAAAACAGATAATGCTATTTGTCCACGACTATACTATAATATACTCATTACAGTTGCCTATGTTCAATTATAATTATATACATTATGTACTACCAGCGGTGAATAATGATTAATCACTACCAGTTAGTCGCTGATTGGCTGCCACTATCTACTGTTGTTAGTACATGATTGGCTGCCAGCGGTGATTAATGATTAATCACTGCTAGACAGTACTTTATCCTTGTGAATAATAGCCATCATTACTAATCCACAAAGTACATATCAATTCCAGAGTGGAATGATTTCAATAATGCAAATAAGCATTCAACAAACAAATTAAAATAAAACATCAACAATTCACAAACTGATGTTATAAATGAGGAATAGAAAAAGACTAAAACCTACATAAAAGATATAGAACTCAGATGGAATAGATATACACGAATAACCTTCTGCTTTTCGATAAGCTTCTCAAGTCATTAGAAACATAAAACCTTAGTAACATTTTTTGATTAAATGAATTTGAAAATTCGGGAAATTTAGCACAAGTATTTTAAAAAAATACGTATGATAGATAGCAAGTCAGCGTTAATTCTAATAGGATTAAATGCAAACTCTTTAAAAATTGACACCGTCAATACAAAACGCGACGTCTGTTGAACTACTTAATTGAATAAACGAGTAAAGACTAAATTTGAAATTCCAAGAAATTCTAACTGTAAGTCTTGAAACGTAATATCATAAAGAAAGTTGCAGCTGTGTTTGTGTTCATTGATGATTCATAAATAATAACAAAACGGTACCGTAAAGTATTGTTGGTTACAAATGCTGATTTATCTTTTATTACTGCTTATTATACACATTTCAGAGGCCAAACAATATTCTTTAATTTTGTTGAATTTCAAAATATCTATTCTTATATGCAATTTGAAAACATCAGGATCTACTTTTATCAATTTTCTCAATCACTATTAAAATGCGACAAAAATGGTATATAGTTTTCTTTCTTTAAAGATTATCTAGCCACTGGCAAAGTCTGATCATTCCTTAGATCATTTCCTTTATACACCTTGTAGATAGATATTGATGAAAATGTGACTGCTTAGCCTTAAAAGTCTTGTTCGAACTAGTCCCAGAAAGTATTGACTTATTACTGGAACATTCTTAGAAAGTCACTAAGAAGGATCTCAGGTTTGCCAAAAATGCGTGACCACGTACAAGAATTAATCTACTATTAGATAATGCCTTCTACTACTATGATTCTAGGTGAAACTGTCAACCCTCTCTAGAGAAGTATTAAAAGTAGCAGCATAAATGATCCAGATATCCCTCGATTGAGGTCAATCACCGGTGAAATATTGCGTTGTACAATGTGCTATGGTTTTTATAATGATCTAGGACAGCAAAATACACATAAAGTAATAAAAAATAGCATCATATCAGCCTTGCTGTCCTAGATCATTTTGAAACCAATAGTACATATCCGAACATTTTATGCACAGAAAAGAATATTTTGAAATTCTTACGAAGCGAAAGGTAAAAGTTAAAAGTACAATAATCTACATTTTTTAATTATCTTCTCAAATTTTGTTTGAAATTCGTACACGACCACCACGAAAATTTAAACATCTATAAGAACTTGTAAATATTACATATTGTGGGATGCTGCAAATTGTTGAAAAAGAAAACTTTACACTTTGCATGTAGATATATCCAAGTCAATATTGTCATCTTTGCAACAAAAAGCGGCGGTATTCTAGTCAGCCTGCAATAGAACTTCAGAACTACAAGGATCTATACTAAGAAATATTTTTAAACCGTTCACATAAAGTAAAATTGTCTGTTTTCAATAACATGCCGTATATTATATCATTAATGTAATAATAAAAAAAGAATTGGTCCTAAATGAGATCCTTGGGGAACACCAATATCACATTAAAGCGTGCAGTTTTTTTAATAATGAATTAACACTTTTTGTTAGCTCGTATGCAAATAGGAATAAATCTATGCAGCAGAGAATTCTCAATAGTAATATTCTGTAATTTGGATTTGTTGGCAATTAACCTTGTCGAATGGCTTTTCATGTCAGTATAAAAACCATTTCTATAGATGGACTGGTATAAATTCTAAGTAGATCTACCTTTGACAAAGTCATGTTGATGCAACTTTTATTTATATTTATGTCGTTCATTCATATTGCAATCTGATATTGGCGATGATTGTAATTCGCTCTTATAACTTTTGAGGCAATTTTAACACAATTTTTATTTTTATAAATTATTTTTCTACTAACCCTATTAAAAGTAGGACTTTTAACCTTTGTTATGAGATAACATTGTGATAACTTTTGGATGTTATTTAAATATATCGTTTGGATCCCTCCAGAAAACGAAATTATCTGAAAACTTCTGAAAGAGATGAAGAGATGAAACTGAATATCCTTTTACATAACCAAATACATCCAATTTAATTAAATTCAAGAAAGTTATTTAGCTATTTATGTTTTCTCAATCGAATTTACTTTTTCCGAAATCAAAATTACCTTCTCTGGAATTAATGTTACTTTTTCTGAAATTGAAGTTGAAAAGGTATAGACCAACAAAGTATTTCGCGCCCTGTTTACGAAAATGGATCACTTCGCCCATTGAAAACAGAATAAAAACGTCAACATTTTCGATACAGTTTTCGAAAAAAAAATTGAGTGCTTGTTTAGTATTTTAATGTAATGTGTATACAAGGGGCGTAGTTAAAAATAATACAATAATATACGAATTTTCAAAAACGTTTAATATGTTTACAAACTGCACGTAATATTCTTTATTTCATTTCGTATTTCAAACAACTGTTTATATACCACAATTAGTAAAATAAAGTATATCTTTATCTACGTTGTCAATTACATATATCTTTAACTCCGTTGTCAATGACACCGGAGTTCAAGACGTTTTTGATCTCCGTTGTTGCTGGCAACGTAAATACAATAAATTCGGATGAATTTTAAAAGGGAGAAATTAGGATTGAAATACGAAATAAAATAAAACAACCTATGCAATACGGAGATCAAGCTTTTTTAAATTCTCGAAGATGTTATAACGCCTCGGCTGGCGTCTCAGCGTTGTAATACATCTTCTCGGATTTAAAGTATAGCTTGATCTCCTAATTACATAATATATATTATCTTCAAAGGCAGAAAAAACATGACATTTTAAGACTAAGTTCACAAAGTAAAACTTTGTCTTTTTTGACGTTTATCAGCTGCAGCAGATAATAGTATATTGTGTCTCAAGGGCAGAAAATTAGCATTTGTAGCCCACAGTTGTTTGATGCCCGAGCGAAGCGTAGCGTTCGCTACGCTGTCCTCGCTGGACAGCGGACAACTTAGGGCTACAAATGCTTTTCGGTCCGAGTGACATACAAAAGTTTTTCGCCTACCTGTTTGAAAGTTTAAAAAAGAATTCCAAAAGTTAAACAGTAACGTAACTTATTAGTAAATTAAATAGGCATATGTTAGAGGGAATGAATGAAAATGAAAATAACGCCAGACGTTTTTAGTAATTTATTAACTAAATTAACCTAATAATCATTACACTACATACAACACGGCCGTATAGTAAATGTTTTCATTATTATTGGTAAATAAAAGGAACAGGATATGACTTTTAATTAGGATGAGTAATTAATCTATCATTGTATAATTTATTGAAATTACAATTTTCTTTTTATTAATTAATTGTCACAACCTCCATTTATACATACAATGACACTGTGAAAAGAAAAAAACAAACGACAAATTTATCGACGAAGACATGAAAATCAAAGTTATGATCTAAGAAGCCTAGAAAAATTTGACGTATGTTTTTTATATTTTTAAAGGTTATGTAAAAATATGTTTGAAATTACATTTTCCGTCATATTCTGTTGCTAAAAGTTTTACGAATGAGTTATATTTTTAATGTTAAAAACTAATGATTTCATTTTTTGATTAAAATCTTTTTAGGATAATGCACAGGAGTGGTCAAAGTATGACAATTTAAAAAACAATTACAATTTTTACAGTATCTCCAACTTAACATAAATAAATCGTGGTTTCATCTAGTAGTAGTGTAGAGGTTATGTATTTGACATAAGAGGGCAATAAAAAGTTTGACATAAGAGGCCCGCAAAGAAGCCTTAACTGCCCTCAAAACAGGACATTTAAAAAGCACTTTCTGATCAGGTAGGCGAAAAAAGTAATTTATGCACAGATGCATAATAATTAGACTATTATTGCAAGACTCATCTAAACATAAAAATCTTTTTATGGCCCAAGGGCCTCTTTATGGTCAGACGGGCAATAACAGAACGTCAATTAAATGTCAGAGATTTTTTTGTAGAACTTGATTGGTTCTTAATATAATTTGTAAACTTCTCACCAATGAAAATAAGCTGAAATTAAAATATTTTGGAATAGTAACTATAGTAACGTACTTCGTATAAGCACAGCTGTTTGATGTATCTACGTACTCATTTAATTATATTTTTACACAATAATATATTTGACATAAAAACTTAATCTGTGCATAAAATAGTGTATGTATAGCGGGCATAACTTGCTTTTATGGTCCTACAGCCTTTTCCTAGCCCTCGCCTAACGCCTCGGGCTAGAAATAACGCTTCTGGCCATAAAAGCTTCATTATGCCCTTAATACATAAATAACTATTATGTATTAAGAGCGTAAAGAGACCTTTATGGCTTATCCCTTATGGGAAGTATTATTTCTAGGAAAAGGCTACAGGGCCAGAAAAGTAAGTTACGCCCTCTATACATACACTATTTTATGCACAGAATTAGTTTTTACCTCAAATCTGTTATTGTGTAAAAAATATAATTAAATGAGTACGTAGGTACATTAAGCCGCTGTGCTTACACTAAGTACGTTACTATAGTAAATATTCAAAAATATTTAGTTTCAGCGTATTTTCATTATTGATAAGTTTACAAATTATATTAAAAAACAAATCAAGTACTACAAGAAACAGTTCTGACATTTAATTGACGTTTTTTTATCGGACCATAAAGAGGATCGTGTGTCATAGACGTTTATGTTTAGATGAGTCTAGCAATAATAGTCTAATTATTATGTATCTGTGCATAAAGTTGTTTATCTGCCGCTATGAGCCGCAGATAATAGTATATTGTGTTACAAGTGCAGAAAAGTGCCAATTTCTCACGAGTGTGAAGATTTTGCGGCATGAGACGTAGTCGAATGCCGCAATCACACGAGTGACAAATTGGTGTTTTTGCACGCGTTACACACTATACTTTATCTACGACAACAAAAAAAGTAATAAACCACCAACAGCTAAGAAAGTTTTTTTAACCTAGAATTTATACTCGCATTCATATTTTTTACGTGAAATATTTGGCAATAAATTAAGAGATGTAATGTGAGCCGCTTCCATGATGTTTGGAGGTGTACGGGTGTACACCCCAATTTTCCTTCATCGGATTCACTCATGATACATCTAAAATTTTAAAAACGACAAAAGTAAACATTAAATTTGTAAAGACAATAGTAATAATACGTTTTCAATTTGTATAATTTCAGTCAATCTACTATTTAGTACTTACAGCTAAATATACGTATGTACTCGTTTTCAAAAAATAATTTATATGTACAAAAATCACAATTCAATTGTCAAGGTTATTAACCTCTGCGCAAAATGTCAAATATTCTCGCATTATGTAGCAAATTATAAATGTTTTCAATGTTTTTATTGTAATTTAGCAATAATAATAAATAAAATTACATTAAAAATTATATAATAATGTAAAACATTAATTAATTTTACGTTTTAATTGAATAACAATCATTGTAACTTTATATAATGAGAAAAAAACATCATTGAAAGGCGTCTCGGTAGCTCAATGGTTACGCTGTAGCTACTAACCCAGCGATCCGGGTTCAATTCCCCGGAATCCTTAGTTTTTTTTTCTAGATGGATTTCCATTCGAAATATAATTTAATGTAAAATATTAATTAAACAAAATAAATTAACCTTTATCTAAAATTTATAACATTTTATATTTCA
Source organism: Agrypnus murinus (assembly GCA_929113105.1). Taxonomy (NCBI): domain Eukaryota; kingdom Metazoa; phylum Arthropoda; class Insecta; order Coleoptera; family Elateridae; genus Agrypnus; species Agrypnus murinus. Next base: position 158,890,375 of record OV816025.1, read on the forward strand.
AATAATTAATAATATTATAAATATTGCAAGTGGTGACATCTATGGAGTTTTAATAGAACTACCTATTATTGAGAACTCCTTCCTCACATACTTTACCGTTGAGTTTGGATTGTTTGCAATTGGTCGTTTTCACCGTTACTAGATTGTACGGAATATGTAACTTTCTATGGTAGTCGTAGATAAAGTATTTTACGTGCCAGTGGTGGTGAGTACTAGAGGTGAGTGCAAAAATACATAGTGGTTTTATTCTAAAGGTTTAATACCTTATGTTGAAAGTAGTCTTAATTCTTAACTAGAAACCGCTAGTCTGCCGGCCCTGAGTGGTACCGTTTATTCCGTTTACTTTTGAGGAAAAAAGTATCATTTTTTCCACAAATACATAGTGGCATTATTCGAACGTAATTGTTTGGTTTGGGTGCTGCTTAGTACGTTCTTCAAAATTATGTTTACAGAATTGTGTCAGACGGCAGCATTTTCTAAGCAGACGCTCCTGAAGTTGCAGTAAATTCACTAAAAAAAATAGCGGTTGTATTTCAAAATGAAACTTGCATCAAATCAACAAGCGGAAATTGCAGTTTTTATAAGCTTTAACAAAATTTCGGTAGACGGTCTCGTTACGTCAGAAGACGAAATTTTGTTTCGATGTGCTTACTTGCTCGAACACATACAGCGTTACGACAATCGGATGAAGAGACAAATACTTTATTATTATTAAGTAATACCATCAAAAAAATTTGAACTTCATTGTTTATAATATTTGTTTTAATTTTATTATCGATCTTATAGTTTCACAAATACTATACTAGATGTCATATGAAAAATATACAAATTTTGTAATAAAATCATAAATACATAGTTAATTCATGCAATAACTCAAAATTAGAACAAATTAATACTTATTATCAAAAACTAATTATCGGTATCATCAACTGATGATGAATAGAAAGTTGCTTCCAAATTCCCTTCTTCATTTTCTTCACTGTCGGACACTATTTCCAAGGATGATATGAGCACTGATATACGTTGAAAGATCCAAATTGACTAAAACCATGTGCTTCAATGTCTCAGATTTTGTTCAAATTTTTTCTTTGCATAGATACATATGAAATGACAATAAATTATTAAATGGCCGAAGTAGAAGTCTGAAAATTTCGATTTTTGGCAAATTCTGCTACCCGTCACTCTACATCATATAACTAAACTTATCATAACTCCATTATTTTTTTGAGTTATTTGTCTGATCCAGGTGTCAGATTAAAGTTAGTTTTAGGATCTTTTAGAGTATATTAAGACTCTTTCAAAGACATGCCTCAATAGAAAAGTAGCAGGCTCCGAAGCCAAATCTTAGTGTTTTTACAAAGGACCCCGCAATAATCTTATGGAAATTGGGTTTCGGTCAAATTTTCTGAATTTTTGATATGTTGTATATTTTGTCATCCTGAACAAAAGTCTCCATGGGCACAAAGCTCCAAATTCAATATTTTGGCAGCTACGGAGCTCCAAAGCTCCACAGATCCGTTACAAAACTATTCATTTTTAATACTATTTATAGATGTCAAAAGCATATTTTAATTATTTAAATATATAAGTTTATGTTTTTGAGGTCGCTGAATTCAAATCTAATGTCAGATTTGAAAAATTGACAGCTGACAGCTGTCAATTCACTGTCAAAGCAGGATAAAAAAGTAAATATTCTCTTTTTCCATCAAGAGTTTATGTTTTTGAGGTCGCTGAATTCAAATTTGATGTCAGATTTGAAAAATTGACAGTTGACAGCTGTCAATTCACTGTCAAAGTAGGATAAAAAGTAAATATTCTCTTTTTACATCAAGAGTTTGGAAAAGATTGGAAAAATTGACAGTTGACAGCTGTCAATTTTTCAGATCTGACATCAGATTTGAATTCAGCGACATCAAAAACATCAACTTTCAATGTCAAAAGAGAATATTTACTTTTTTATTCTACTTTGACAATTAATTGACAGCTGTCAACTGTCAATTTTTCCAATCTGACATTAGAATTGAATTCAGCGACCTCAAAAACATCAACTTTCAATGTTAAAAGAGAATATTTACTTTTTTATTCTACTTCGACAATTAATTGACAGCTGTCAACTGTCAATTTTTTCAATCTGACATTAGAATTGAATTCAGCGATCTCAAAAACATCAACTTTCAATGTCAAAAGAGAATATTTACTTTTTTATTCTACTTTGACAATTAATTGACAGCTGTCAACTGTCAATTTTTCCAATCTGACATTAGAATTGAATTCAGCGACCTCAAAAACATAAACTCTTGATGTAAAAAGAGAATATTTACTTTTTTATCCTACTTTGACAGTGAATTGACAGCTGTCAACTGTCAATTTTTTAAATCTGACATCAGATTTGAATTCAGCGACCTCAAAAACATAAACTTATATATTTAAATAATTAAAATATGCTTTTGACATTTATAAATAGTATTAAAAATGAATAGTTTTGTAACGGATCTGTGGAGCTTTGGAGCTCGGTAGCTGCCAAAATATTGAATTTGGAGCTTTGTGCCCATAGAGACTTTTGTTCAGGATGACAAAATATACAACATTTCAAAAATTCTGAAAATTTGACCGAAACCCAATTTCCATAAGATTATTGCGGGGTCGTTTCGAATTGCTCCTGTGTTACAACTATTACCCTTTTGAAACTTTTTTTATAGAATCATCTTAGTAGATGCTTGGTATAGTTGGGGTGGTTGGTAAGGGTGTTTTTTGTAGTTTTGGAGAAAAAAATTATTTTTGGAAAAACTTGCCTTTAGAGTCTGCGACCTTTCTACTGTGTAATGTGTTTTCACGTTTTTTCTCTCACGTATACTCTCAAAGATCCAAAAACTATCTTTAATCTGACATCTGAATGAGCTATAACAATTTCAGTTAGATAATGCACAGTGTCGAGTGCGTATTTGCATTGAAATTGTAATTTTTAAAAATTTCTACTTCGGCCATTTTTCATCCAAAAAATTTGAAAAATATATTTAATGTTATATCATACGTATCTATGCCAGGAAAAAGATTGAACAAATCCTGAGATATCGAAGCACGGTTATGTTTTTAAATTATGTGATTTGGCATGCAATTAGCCATATACTTGTATCATCCTGTACATTGAACATCTTTTAAGTAATTAATGAATTGATAGAAACAAGAGTTATTATCAAAATTAATTTCAGAATTTACAAATTCCATAGTGGTCGTGGAGAAAGAATCATTTCAACGACAAACTCTGCTTACTAGCTATTTTTATTATTGCAAAAACTGTAGCAATTACACAGAAGAATCTAAGTCAAAACATTTTACCTACTTTTCTGCAGGAAATACACTGTGTCACCAATTATTCTTATCAATGGAAATATGCAATAAAAATTAAGTACCCTTCCAAATTAACTAAATTAGGTTTATCTGGCCATAATGAAACGAAACTAGTATTAATAAACTTTAATGGTGGGTGTCAATAGGAAACGTGCTTGAAAGATTTTGTTTAATTAATTAAAATGAAGCTAGTAGTAGTTGAGTTTTTTTTTAAATAACATCATCGTCATAATTATTTACAATCAGTGTTTAATAATGAGAGTCGTTTTTTATTCTAATTTAGTCGGAACTAGTTATAAAAGAAAGTGTTCAGATATTTCTTTTTGTTTGTTTAACACATCGAATTATAAATAATCGACTTACCAATGTGAAAAATTGCAATACATGGAATTGCTTTCTCTCAATAACTTCTAATTCTATAAAATATCTCACGGAAATTGCATAATTCGGATTTTTATTAGAATTCATCATTAAAGCATATGTAATATACAAAATTGTTGTGTTACATTCTTAAGATATATATACACAATAAATCATTAAGAAACATTCCAAACATTTTCTAAAACAAATCGTGATATCACTGTAATTGTATAGACATTCATGCATTTTGTAGGTTTCTGGAGCATGCATGCATTTAGTAGGTCATCAAACCGACGTACAATTGCCGCATTATCTTGCACAAACGCATGATTTTATATTGTCACGGTTTCACTCTAGTAAGAGTTCTCTTGGGTGGTATAAATTATAATGTTGTAGTAAGAAGAAGTTAGCGACAACTAAAATCGAGTTTGAAATAATGAAAGTTAGAATGAACTTAACGGAACATCCACTTTTACATTTCTTATTTGTGGTACTACCGAAGAACTTGAAGCGTTTTACACCTTCTAGTCTACCATACCTGATTGCTGATAGCTAATCACGTTCCATGTTAATTATTGAAGTCAGATAAAATAAAATAAGGAAATCATGTAGATATTCAGCCTACGTAGAATTCTAGAGTGAGACATTTATAGTGATCCTCCCACAAGTCACGACCAAAGTAAAAGAGAATTTGTCGACCCTTGTACTACTAATTATGTCGGTAGATGATGAGTACTTTCAATTCAAGTTGAGTTATCAAGTAAAATGAAATAAATTGTATTGTGTATAGATCCTCATTATAAACGAAAGCGTGAAAAATGCGTATTCTAATTTACATATAGTTATTTTTGTCGTATTTATCAATCTTTAGGCCGAGGTGATATTTAAAGCACGACACATTAGTTTAATGAATGCATAGCATAGTGAATGCTTTAAAAGACACCAAGAAACTGAAAATTGACAAAGCACACCTATCGAACAATACTTTTTGTAAACATCGGGAGAACCATAATAGCTGACAGTAGTATAGCTATGTCACTTTCACGTTAAATCCTGTGTTGGTTCAGTCCGAAGCGTGTGTGTGAAGGGAGGGGATAAAATGGGTGTGTCGAATAAAGGGGGCGTGTGTGATGAAGGGGCGTGTCGCGTGCAAGAAGCACGTAGTTGATAGGTGTAAGAAACCCCATCGTAGGGGGTGTAAGACTCGGAAGGGGTGTGTTTGTGTGTGTGTGTGTACACCCACGTGCGTTGAAGTCTCAAAATGGCGTCGGCGCGGGGGTGCGGGGAGTGAATGTACATTTTAACTTGAATAGTAGCAGTGCGGGGTAGGATTAATTTACACGGGGAAAGTAATGGTGGACGTTAACGTGGACTTTAATCTACACACCACTTTAGGTAATAAATTGTAGGCGAGAGCTGAAAAAGGTAATCCATAAAAAAAGTGAGGCATTCTCTTGGTGTAGTAACAATGGATAAGAAGCAAGATTGTGAGTATCTAAAAAGAGTCAGAGAATTAACTAGAAGTGTTAAAAACAAATCAGAAAAGAAGACGGTTGGTAGAAAGAGACAATTAGAAAATGAGTTAGCTCTTTTAAAATGTAGTCGTGAGAAGGTGAAGACAAGCAGAGCGCATGTGCAAATTCCTAATAAGGTGAAATGGGTAGACCTATGCTCTGCATTTCAAAATAGGATAAGGACCAGTGCAGTTGTTAATTTAAGTCATACTATTCCCCATGAGTTTTTCAAGCATTCATTTATTTTAGTAAATCGACGTATAAAAAAGATATTGAAGAAGTTTTTCAATATTAAACTTAATTTTACATTTTGCGGTGTTTTCGAGAAAGATTCGCTATCAGGGGAAGTGATCTCTGAAAAAAAGTACTTTAATACAAAGAATTATTTAGTTGACCTCAGTACAAATCTAAAAGAGCTAGAGAAAGAGACAATAGATGAACTTCTAAACCAATTAAGCGAATTCCAAGAGAAAGGCAGCGGTTTTGCATTAAAAGAAATAGTAAATTTAACGGTAAACATTATCAAAGATGCTCGTTGTTTTAGCGTATAGTTGTTTGCTTTGGTGTCTCAACCAACACACAACTATAGCACAACTAAAGCAGCCAGTTTTTGAAACTCAACATTGGATCAACGGTACTACATCTTTAAAACGAGCGCAAGAAGGATATAATGTAAGATTGCATTTGAATATACCACAAGATATGTCGGTGCCACTGCTGAACTATTCAAACTCTTTTAAATGGAATAACTTAAGACCGTATTTGAATGGCGAGGAACAGGTAACACAATCCGAACGGTCTTTTGAGAGTTTAGAAATAGAAGATGAAATTGAAGAGCTAAAACCCTCAAGAATATCAACGACAACAAAAGCTAATTTTGCATGTGAAAGTGATGAGGATAGAAAAAGAAGTCAGAAATGTGAAGACGATCAAAAGGAATTGGAATATATGCACTTTTATTCATTAACTTTAAAAAATAATTTAACTCGAGTAGAAATAGATTATAATTTTACTCGAAACCTTTACAACGAGTGTAAAGTGAATAAAGATGGATTAGATAAACAGTTAAATTACACTGTAGAAAGGTTGAATACATGTAAAAGGTTTTGTAGCGCAAATTAAGAATAAAATATCAAATACCTTATTAGCGTAGATAGAAAATGCTGTATTTCCACACCAAGATGCAGGTAGAAATCTAGGCTAATCAGGTATTTTTTTAACTTGTTTGCAACTGATAATATAACAATAAAAGTAGCTACCGTTTAACGATTTCATCTCAGTTGCAATCATGCTTCCATTGGAGGTGTTATATTTTGCTCTAGCAATAATAAATAATGGGTCATTAATAATTTATAAACCAGACCTCTTAGTTACTAAGGCATATGTCTGTATCAGGTTTTCTGATAATGATTTCCAGCAAATTCAAAAGTCATCAACCTCATCTTCATTCGCAGAACAAGAGATTCTAGAAAAAACAGAGTGTATATTTCCGGATCAATGGACTCATTTAGAACTTCAGCATGTGAATAACAACAAAACCTTGAGTTTTGTTAGTGAAAATTTAGATCATCAATCAAGACAACGACCTTTTTTGTCTTATAAAGTTCGTTATATGTATGATAATGATATTTATTTCGACAGTAAATGGAATACTTTGTTGTTTAATTCTACAAAATACATGTTATGTGATCGTTATTATAATAAACAGGATGAGATTAATTCACTGATTTTATTTTTAACGAGTTCATTGTTTGTTCAAGTAACAGGCTCTTGCTTGTTTTATTTCTACAGACTTTGGCGGAAATATAGATCAAAGTACAACAATTAAGTTGATGACTTCTAGGGTCACTGTTTTTAAGAAAATCTAGTACAGATAACAAACATGTGACTCCCTACTCTTTCATTAGTTTGCTGTATATATAAGTGAGATTTATTCGAGAAAAGTATCAGTCTCATCTCAATTCATAATTATGTGGATGTTTTACGCAGAAGCCAATTGGCCCATTGCCGAAGATACCGAATCTTCAGTCGCACGGTTGAGGTGCAGGCTGGATGCGTTAGCATTTGATGCGTCGCATAACGTACATTGCAATATCGGACTTTCAGACCCTGAAAGAGATATTATAGAAGATCTAGGGCGGTTGTATGCTCTAGGCACCAACGCCTGTGACAGCTTTTTAGAACAACCAAGGTTTCACACGTTAATGACTCTTCTGTTGAGACTGGAGCAGCTGTGTTTGGGGAAGTATGCCGACCTCGTCATATGGCCCACTTCAATTGCTCATGATGGGCGATTAAATCTACCCACCAACAACATCAACACCCAAGGCGAGGGTTCATCGCAAAACCCCACGATAGCGAGTGAAACATCCGAAACAATTAGTGAAAACAGTGCCGACGATGTGATTGTCATAGAAGACGAAGAAACGGACGGCAATGATAGCGGTGTTGTAGAAGTTAATTAGTGTTTTTTTTTCTTTTATATTTTAATAATGTGTATATTTTGTATTTATTAATTTTTAGCTTTGTATTTGTAATCTATGGTTATAGTTCGATTATTATATGTATATATTTTTTAAAAATGAATAATAAAATAAACTTTTTATTTGAGCAAATTGTGATGTTTTTCTTTGTAAAAGGGAGATTTAGCATGTATTTAAATGCAAAATAAGCACAGATTACTGCGTATCAGCGGTAAGATCTAGAAAAATTCTCTTGTCGGTACGTGCAATTTAAGAGAAAAAGTGAACAGAAATTGAAATCTAGTAGTACAGTGATTAAAGTTTAAAGATAATCTATGTATAGTAGTGGAGAAGAAATTATGCCAGGTGTTGTTACATACGAAGAGGGGTCTTCTTCTTCATGGTGTGATAATCAACAGCAGGGAATAGATTGTGTAGGCGGAGTTCATTATGATAAAACGTTTACTTCGCTTATTTCTACATCATTATTTCGATTAAATTCTATACCAGTCGGTTACAGCGAACACATACATCAGGTTGAAGTGGGTCTACTAGCAGATCAATTGATTCCTGTAGCAAGAATTGTGTGTACAACCGAATCGTGTTCAGCTATAGAAGTATTGTTTGATGTAGAAGATTGGAAAGCTTTATCTTCACAAGACGTTGAATTAAAATTTAGAAACTGGTTTAAACAAAATTCACATCAATCTTCAAATTCATCACATCTCAATTCTGAAATTAATGCATTTACTCGAAAGGAGATATTAAATGAAAATCTTATTTTACATTTCGCACATCGATCTGGTGAAGATTGTTTCACGATAGAAAAAGGCAAGTCAATAATACGACTCTACGGAGAAGAATTTGCTAATTTATTAAAAGTAGCGCCATTGGTAATTTCAAGATTAGAGACTTTACAGTGTGAAAGATTTTATTATTTTTATAATAATTGTTTACAATCGATAGTACGAGACGTGAAATTGCGTCAGAGAGTAGTTCATTTTGATGAACCGTATGAGTTCAAAGATGAAGACTTTATTCATCGAGCGTTATTTTTAGCGCTGAACGCTTCTATTTTTAACGGTTTGGACTATGCAAAATCTGTAAACTGCTTGAATTTATTAGAACTTATAAATCAATTTCCACGTAAAATTCTCACCGATATCAGAAACATCCTAAATTTAAATGTGCAATATAAAAATGAAGACCGCCAGCCAGATATTGTTATTCCAAAGAGAGCAGCTACAAATGAAACATCGGTTTACCAACATCAATCGCAGCAGGAAGAATCGACCGGAGTATATCATCACCAACCAGTGTATTACCAAAATTTGGAAAACTTACAAGAAATGTCTTATTAATCATCAAGATAAATTATCCAAGTTAAAACAAGATTTAACACGATTTTGTAGAAGAAGAGTGCAAAATAAATCTTTTTGTAGTGGAAATACGGATTTAATAAAGTTATTTAATAGTTTAAGAATTTAACTGTATATATTTTATGATAATAAATAATTTATCCAATCATTAATCTCATCATTTTTTTTACATTCTTCCCTTAAAAGCTAAAAGGTATTTATTGAGATTTTGGTTTTTTACAACCTTCGTTGTTAAGAGATATTTATTGTGACGTCTGATAAAAAATCGTTAGTAAATGTTAATTCACAGAGGAGAAGGGTTATTAAATACTATTATCAACAAGCTCCCAGTGGAGTTGCATTTACCAGGTTATAACTACTGTGGTCCTGGAACCAAGCTAGAAAAAAGGTTAAGTAGAGGGGATAGAGGTATAAATCCATTAGACGAAGCGTGTAAAGAGCATGATATTGCATATTCTTTAAATAAAGATCTAGAAAGTAGACATCGTGCTGATAAAATTCTTGAAGAAAAAGCTTGGCAAAGGGTTAAGGACGCTGACTCTTCGGTTTTTGAAAAAGGGGGAGCTTGGGGTGTCACGACAGCTATGAAAATAAAACGCAAACTAGGGATGGGTTGCAAACAAAAAAGAGGAAAAGCTCTAAAACGAAGATCAAGCAAGAAGCAAAGTAAGGGGTGCAAAAGTATTGGAGGGGTAGGGTTTTTCAAGAAGTTAACAAAACTTATGAGTTCTCAATCCGGTAATGAAAAAGACTTAATAAAACGTGCAGTAGGAGCTGCTAGACGAGTTATTAAAACTGCTGGTGGAAGAAAAAAGATAAAATTACCTAGAATAATTCCTTTACCTAAACAAGGAGGAGTGCTACCGTTGATACCAATATTTGCAGGGTTGTCTGCATTGGGGGCATTAGCAGGTGGTGCAAGCTCAATTGCAAAAACAATTTCCACCGCTAAACATGCACAAAGAGAACTCGAAGAAGGTAGACGTCATAATCAAGCCATGGAGGCTATTGCTAAGAATACAAAAACCGGCGGAACATTATACCTTAAGCCGTATCGGAAAGGAGGGTCTGCTATATTTCTAAAGCCTTACAATAGGTCAAAAAACTAATAAGATTGCCTCGCAGACCTCTAACTGACATCGATTTACAAAAATTAGCATCTAAACAGGTACCATATTTTAGAGGTGTATTTATGCGAAATGGGTTACCTACAAGTCATCCTCGATACAACGAAAGCGGAATAGTTAATTTAGATGAGAAGAAGGGACAAGGTACACATTGGGTAGCTTATAAAAAGCGAGGCAATAAAGTTCTTTACTTTGATAGTTTTGGTGATTTAAGACCGCCATTAGAACTAGTACGATATTTTAAAGGTAGCGAGATATTTTATAATCAAGAACGCGAACAAGAATTCAATACAATTATTTGCGGACATTTAGTGCTAAATTTCTTATATAAAAGGCATTGTATAAAGGGAAATTTATTCAATCATGATTAGAACGTTTTCGGTGTATGGTTTCGGCAGTGTTTTTTCATCAGGACCTATTTCTCCGTCTGTGAAAATAGGTTCTGGTAATTATACATTAGGATTGGTTGGTTTGCGCACAAGTCACACGGTGCGCAACATTCACGAAGGAAACAATAAATTTTACTACAGTACGGATGAGCAAATAACAATACCTAAAGGTGCATATGAGATAGAAGAAATCAATAAAAAGATACAAAAACAAATTATTGCGAATTCGAAAAAGAACAATACTCCTAAACATCTATCTGTGAAAGAAACACCTGTTAATAGCATATTTCGCTTATCGGCAAATACCAATACATTAAAGTGTGAAATAGAGTCTGTATATGATATAGACTTTACCAAACCGGGAAATATTGGTAGTATTCTAGGATTTTCAAGTCGTGTATTGAAAAGCCATACTGTTCACGAGTCGGACTTGGAAGTAAATATAACTTCAATTAACAATATTTTAGTACAAACTAATATTACAGCAGGAGCGTATGTTAATAATCAGTTATCGCACAGCATCTATGAGTTTGATTTAGATGTAGAACCAGGGTATAAAATTACAAAGATACCCTCACATATAATTTTCTTTCCATTGACTGTAAGTGAAATTGACAATATTACTATACGACTAACAGATCATAAAGGAGATTTAGTAAATTTTGCTGAAAACACATATATTTCGGTATTATTAGAGCTCAAAAAAGAGGCAGACAACGACGACTAAGAAGTCGAATCGAGTCTAGAAGGAAAAAAAGAAGATGGGCATAGACTTTAATGATAGTTATAAAAGGGATGATATTTACAATTCGAACACCATTCATCATTTGAGTGCGAAGAGCAGTGCTGCTACTGCTTTTGCTGCTGCTAGAATTGGTTTAACAGGTGAAGACGTGCATTTTTTACGCTCGTTAGGATATAGAGTTATTTTAAATAACAATGTCAAAAGCAAAAACAAGAAGATACGCGTTGGAAAATAATAATATGAAAAAAAAGATGTATTCAGATAATAGCCCTCTTAAATTGTTTCGCAATGAGAGTGGGATAAAACGATTACGATATGATGAAGTATCAAAGTTGAATTTATTTACAAAACCACATTTTGATGAAACGATTATTAAAGATGATGTTCACACCTATTTACCATTTACACCAAATACAGGTCATAGCGATACTATTTCAATAGAAATACAGAGCTCTGATACAATAACAGCAACTTATGATAGTTATATACAAATAAAGGGCACTTATGCTGCTACAGATCCCACTAAACAATTTACTATTGTTAATAATGCACCATGCTTTCTGTTTGAAGAAATTCGATATAAGCTCGGAAGAGATATCGTTGATGTTTGCAGACAACCAGGCATCACTACTACTATGAAAGGTTATGTATCATATGATGAAAATGATTCTAAAAGACTAAGTGTATCAGCTTGGAATCCGTACAATCTACAGACCGCTCAACATGTTTTCAATAACGGTCATTTTTCGTGTATAATACCTTTTAGTCATATTTTTGGATTTGCTGAAGATTACAGAAAAGCAATCGTCAACATGCCTCAAGAACTTATCTTAATTAGATCAAAAAGCGATGTAAATTGTTATAAGAGTGCTGAAACTGAAGTTAAATTTGCAATAACGCGCATAAGTTGGCAAGTACCGCATGTATCTCTATCGGATGAAACAAAAGTAAAAATATTTTCTCGTCTTGAGAACGATGCTTCGGTGATAGTACCGTTTAGAAAGTGGGAGTTGCATGAATTGCCTGCGTTTTCTACTTCAAAGTCTCAAGTATGGCGCATCAAGAACTCCAACGATCTCGAAAAGCCTCGTTGGATGATAATAGCCTTACAGAAGAATAAATTAGATGTACAGAATGCATATCCAACTGATTTTGCTCATAGTAACATTACAAACATAAAAGTATTTCTAAACTCGCAAGTGTTTCCACACGAACGAATGAATTTAGATTTTGCTCAAGACGACTACATTGCAGCTTATTTGAATTATTCAGCTTTTAGAGCTAATTACTACGGAAAAACCCCTGAAGCTTATAAATGTTTGTTTGATTATAGAACGTTCAAAGATAATCCATTATTTGTAATAGATTGTTCTCGTCAACAGGAAACAATAAAAGAGTCTACTGTTGATATACGTGTAGAATTTGAATCTTCGAGTAATTTTAGCGATAACACGAAGGCATATTGTTTAATGCTTCATGATACAATTTTTGAATACGATCCCTTTACCGAAATTGTGTCGCGTTACATACATAACTAAAAAAAGAATAGGAGTTTTATCATGAAATTTCTAAAACAGAAAGAATCCCTGCCTGTGGTTAATTTGGATAATCATCTTCACTTAGACACTACTTTAAAGGGAAAACATGGGGATTTATTACCCACATCAATACGATCAATTATATGCGGAGCGAGCAATTGCGGAAAAACAAACGTAGTTATTTCTCTTTTGCTACATCCTAATGGATTACGCTTCGAAAATGTATATGTGTATTCTAAATCGTTATTTCAAGTAAAATATGAGTTTCTAAGACAAATACTAAAACCAATTCAAGGACTTGGATATTACGAATTTAATGAAAGTGTCGAAGTTATTTCTCCTCAAGATGCTAAACTCAATTCAATATTTATTTTTGATGATATTGCTTGCAGCGAACAAGGAAAGATTCAGCAGTTTTTTAGTATGGGTCGACATAAACAGGTTGACTCGTTTTATCTTTCTCAAACTTATGCTCGCATACCAAAACATTTAATTAGAGATAACGTAAACCTACTAGTACTCTTTCGACAGGATGATATGAATTTGAAACATGCATATGATGAGCATGTTAATACAGACATGACGTTTCGACAATTTAAAGAGATAGCTACCTCTTGCTGGAAGCATGATCGATATGGATTTATAGTAATAGACAAGGATAGTGACATAAACAAAGGAAGATATCGAAAGGGATTTGATGTCTTTATAACTCTTTAATTTAAAACGTTTTTATCAGTTTATCATGGATGTGTTATCGAAACAGAAGGTTGTTCAAGCAACAAAAATTATTCGTAAGAAATATTCAGATTTTAAACGCGATCAAACTGCTGCTCAAATCGCTTACAAATCTCATCATAAACAAATAATATCACCTTTAGAAGAAATTGCAGACAGTCTAAAACCCGTTACCAATGATGACCGTAGTTCATCAAAATCAAAAAAACGTAAAAAAGTTGGTAAAATAATGAAACAAGATGCGGGTGAAAGTAAACCTCTCGAGAGTATATTTACTTCGCCCGTATCTTCATCATCCCCTCGAACTTACTATAACCCTGTCAAAGAGGAGCTAACCAGAAAAGATGTTAGCATTGATGTTGATGATGATGATGGTGATGATGATGACGATGATGATGATGTTGATGATGATGATGATGATGATGCGGTGCAAGAAGTTGATTATGAGAGTATAGATACGAATGGAGAAAGCAAAGAGCGGAGTAAAGAAGATGGAGTCTATGGTGAAGATGAAAAAGAGAAGAAAAAGCAAAAATTAACAATTGAAGATTATGATAAAATATTAAAAGATGTTAAAAATCAATCTGTAGATAGATCACAGTATGGATTAAGACGATTGAAAAAAGGAAAATGGTCTTTCGGAAATTCTAGAGTTTATTCTAAAACTGATGTTCTTGTTATTAGAAATAAAGAGTATAAGCAAACTCCAGGGTTGTTTAAACTTTTAATTTTTAAAAATTTATCTAGAAAAAGGGGGGATTTTACGAAGGATGATGCAGAAAATTATCTTGACATTATAGCTAGAACAAATGCTCATAGGGAAAAGTTTGGTTCGCGAAACAAGATAATAAGACCGAATGCGAGTAGAAAATATAAGAACATCATAGCGCCTAGGATTCGAAGTACTTCTTTCTCTCAATTATCCCCGGTTGGTAGACGTAGTAGTAGTAGTAGTCGTAGTAACAGAGGTCGCAAAGTAACAGGTAAAAATGATAAATCTATCGACGAGAGTACAGTCGGCAGAGGAATATTCAAACGATTACACCAAAACCCTGTTGAGTATGTGTACTGGAATAAACCTTCCGAATTAATACAAAGATTACGCTTATTGTGTGCTGCTAAAGAGGCTGGAAATAATAGTGTTCAAAATCAAAACGAAATATATTCACTTGTAGCCGAATTACGAGAAGAAGGTATCATAGCATAATAAGAACTTTTTTCTGTTTTCTTCTGCGCGCTCGCTCTCTCTTGCATCTCAATCACATGCCGATCGATGTGTTTGGAAGGGCGCGCGCGAGCGCTGCTAACTTTCACGGTAATAGTGAACATCCACTTAAACGTGGACCTGCAGGGGTAGGATTTAAACTAGATGTAAACGGAAACTATGATATGGGAAGTAAAAAACTTAGGAACTTGGCGGATCCGCTCGAAGAATCGACTGATGCTGTTAATGCAAGAAGTACGTTAGTTTTTGATCACGACAAGGACTTCATCGATGTACGCAAACGAAGACTTGTACAGATTGGAGCACCGGTCGAAGATGATGACGCTATTAGCTTTAAAGTTTTGAGATCGCACGTAGAAGATGGTCTAAGTGGATGTATTAGAAAAGCGGAAAGTGATAAAAAAGATAAAATCAATCAACAATTCACAGCACATGGGTTTAAAATCAGCGACGTTAGTGATCCTTCTAACGATGGCGACGTCGCTACTAAACGATATGTGGATAACAAGTTAAAAATTAAAAATTTTCTCAAAATTGACAACGCGGACAAAAAGCGATATGATGCGGGTAAAAAGAAAATAAGTAACTTATTAGATCCTAGTAGTCCTTCGGATGCAGTAACTAAAAACTATTTAGATGAGGCGTTTTCGAAAACAATCTCAGACAAGAAACTTGTTGCTTTTGAGATTGATCTGTCAGTATTTAGAAGTTCATTGCTGAGATTTGTGGTAATATTACGAGATGTAGTAACAAACACTAATAAATTAGCTCAGTCAACCAATACTAGTACTTTTAAAGATATTGAAATTGGAGAGCTGATAGATTTAACTAATCAATTAGAAGCTCGAAGACATCCTAGTTACGATGACGACAATAAAAAATAAACAAAAAAATAATTATTTATCAGTCGACGATAGTAAAAGACAAATCATTAATGAACTACATAAGCCAGCGAGAAGAAATTATCAGAGAAGAAGAACAATAATTAAAGATTACTATGATCTCTTTCAATCTGATTTAGCCGAATTCATTCCGTTTGCTTCACAAAATAATAACTTCAAATATATCCTAATAGTCATCAACTGTTATTCGAAATACCTGTGGGCGCGAGCGCTGAAGACAAAGAATGGAAAAGAGGTTGCGGCAGCATTGCAGGATATATTTGAAAAAGCTAAAGATGGTAGTATACCTCGAAATTTTCAAACAGATAACGGTAGAGAGTTCTATAATAAAGATGTAGCTAAACTAATGAAAAAACATAATATAAATCATTACTCAACGTTCTCAATCATGAAGGCAGCCATTGCTGAAAGGGTTATTCGCACGATAAAGGGGAAGCTATATAAAATGTTTGACTTAAGAGGTAATCACAAATGGATTGACATTCTTGATACCTTAGTTCGAGAATACAATCACGTAAAGCATAGAACAATTCTGATGAAACCGGTTGATGTAACTCCGACAACTATTCTAACAGTATATGATCACCTTAAGTTAGCAACCGGCAAGAATCGCTTCAAAACCGGTGATATAGTGCGCATATCAAAGCACAAATCTGTATTTTCCAAGGGATATCATGGCAATTGGACACCAGAACTATTTAAGATCACCCGTGCTAAATATACAAATCCTGTAACCTACCTGTTGGAAGATATGTATGGAAAGCCTATAGCTGGTTGTTTCTACGAAGCCGAACTTCAGAGAACGCTTCAACCGCATACTTACCTTATTGAAAAAGTGTTGAAGCGCAAAGGGACGAAGCTCTATGTTAAATGGGTTGGCCACTCTGAACGAGAATGGATTAACAAGAAGGATTTGATGTGAAAAGAAAAAAAAAAGCTCAATTTCTATAGATAAATTATAATGTTTTGTATTTTTTAAGTGAAATGTATTTTTACTTATATATGTATTATGAAATGTATTTAAATAGCAAAAACAAATAAATAAAAAACTTTTATTCTTAAAATGTATATTTTTTATTTTTTAAATAGAAAGAAAAACCTTAATACTACAACACAATATACATCTTATTGTATTATTTAATATACTAGTTAAACAATTTGTACTATTACTATCGCTAATACTAAGTATTTTATTACATATTACAAACTAAATACTTAAATTAACTCATATCACAGAAAGTCTTTCAGCCGACAGAGATAATCTATTTTTAACCAACTATCAATTTATTCAAATTTACGATTCTTCTTTGCATTTATAGTGATTCCAGGGTAAGGTGTTTATTCCGTCTTTGCACAAATATCTCTTATCATCGTAAGAGCTAAGAGCTACCTTTGCCTGTTTAATTGTAAATATTTCGTGATTAAATGATCTTATATAATGCTGCGTTCTTGTTATTACATTAGACATTACATATTCTTTTTTTAAAACGTTTCTAAAATTATTTAGCTTTTTTCTAAATCTAACACTTTTTCTCAAAATTTCTACATAATCTTTAAAGAGAATCTCTTTTCTCACTACACTTTTCTGTACCCCCTTTGCCTTTTTTACTTTTACCTTTCCCTCAATTGCTAAACTATACATTTTTGGTTTGAGTGCTATGCAATGGGTTAAGATTTTCCCATTACACTCATCTTTAAATATTCCCAATTGTTTTTTATTGACCCTAGGTAAATTGTAAATATTATTTTGTGGATAGGCGCTTGTATCAAAGAACATGTGAACATCTGGTTTTATGCTGGTATAAAAATCATCACAATAAATTTCATAGATAAAAGAGTCGGTATCCATATACAACAATTTAATTTTTTTGAATTTCTTTTTCATATAGTTATAATGAAAATCATACATTACAATTTTCGATAATTCCAAAATAGACATGCCAACATAAATTGGTTTTGTAAATTTGACTACAGTTTTCTTTAATTCGATGGCTGCCAAAGATTTATTGAAAATAGTGAGGTTGTGAAAATTTGGTTTAGCAATTAAATTTTGAGCACCGTATCGTCCATGCCACTTAGAAACAACACGGATATCACGATGCTTTGTTTGATCTTCAATTGTTTTTCCAAAAACCGCGTTTACCATTAGTTTATAAAAAGTTACTTGAAACTCACTTTTCGCTTGCGTTCTTAATTTGGTATTTAATTCAATATATGGTTTCAACCAGTCTGATTGACTAAAAGAGAGTATTCTATGTATTTTTGTTAGTTTTAACCCATTTTCGAGACATTGCTTTAAATTTCTATAATGAATAACGTATTTTTCTTTATTATAAAACGTGGTCATTAACTTTTCATATTTTGATCCGTGGGGCGCTCGTTTCTCCGTACAAAAAGGTAGATCTCGATGTTTATCATGTAAGTACTCTGGATACTCTAAATCACACTCTACAAAGTAACCCCTACCATTAGTATCGCTTATTGAAAGAACGTCAAAAAGTTTAATTTCAGTCTCGTTCAACCATTTAAAATTGCCGTATGGTAAATACATAGTCTGCGCATAACCGTATAGATTATTAGCATCTAAATATACTAAGTATTTGGAGGGTTTTCTTTTATTAAAGTTTTTCATAAATTTATTATTTGCAACGCTATATTTTTTGTTTACTTGCGTTAACCCTCCGCGAATCCCTTTTTTAACCATCAATAACATATCAATATCTCTAAACAATTCTAACTTTATTTTTGTATATAATAACATTGCATCAAAAGAGTATCCTGGAAGACTTACATAATGAACTGGATCTAATCCGTAAGTTGATATAGCATCTTTCCTAAATGTTTCAAAAACATCTGCTAATAATAAGATATCTGTTTTTAAATAGAGGTCACTATATTCTCCTAAATTTTGAATATTAAACTTACGCCAAACTTCTTTAGCAAACCTATAGTCCTTGTTGGTTACGGTTTCCTTTGTTAATGAACTAAAAAAATGTTTTTTAGAAGGGAGAGAAGTTTCATTTAATTTTTCTATGTTATCCAAATACTCGTAGGGAAATATGCCTTTTCTCTTAATTAATTTTATTTTTTCATCATTCAAAGTAGGATTCTCTTTTTTTATTATATGAAAATCCTCATCGTTTAATCCTGAAACTAAAGTATCTAATTTCCGATCTAAAAACCTAAAAGAATCTATAAATCGAAAATGTAAACGCGTATCATTATAATATTTTGTAAAAGAAATATACTTTTGATCATTAGCCGGTAACAATTTAATTCTTCCTGGAAAAGCAGTCATAACTTTGGTAAATAGAAGGTGCGAGTCGTAGTTACTCAAATTGTGAAAAACAACAGGAATCGTTGGTTGCACTTTAAAGTTAATATTACAGTCATTGTGGGCTATTCCGCGGAATTTTCCTGTAAA
Organism: Agrypnus murinus; assembly: GCA_929113105.1. Lineage (NCBI taxonomy): Eukaryota > Metazoa > Arthropoda > Insecta > Coleoptera > Elateridae > Agrypnus > Agrypnus murinus. Next base: position 158,909,523 of record OV816025.1, read on the forward strand.
ATGATTATGATCTTTGACTCTTTGATCTTCTGCCGAAAATAAACCTCCGCATATGTGACAGTTTTTAGCATTATAAATATTCACACCTTCATGCCCCCACATTGGTTTTACCGAAAAAAATAAATTACCGCGAACCTCTGCTATTTCTTCAAGTTGTTTTGCAAACCATTCAATGCAATCTACACCTCTATATTGTCGAAAATAGGACAAAGTATCGTCGTAGCTACAATGAACATAAATTCCGATGCTGAAGGCTTTATGATGCTGTAATTTTACTGATTTACAATTTGGAGCTGTATTATTATCATCATATTTTTCTAACACTGACTCAATATCGCTATAAACTACAAACGGAGCAGGATCTTTATATCGATAGTTTTTAAATTCTAAAATTTTGTTAAAAGCTGAAGGAAAATCAATAGAAAAATCAACTAATTTCAAACAGTCCTTTTCATGTTTCTCCAAAAGTCTTTGCTCATAGAAATAACAGAGACACCTATCGCAAATATATTTCTTATGACGATTTTTAGATAATTGTGAGCTAACCAAACGAGCTAAATCTTTTATTAAAACAAAGTGATATTTAATATTATCAACTTTAGGATCTTTTTGAAACTGTTCTATACCGATCTCCTGGTCATCATCATCATCTTCATCTAATTCATCATCAGACTCTGGCGCATATTCATCCTCGTATTCCTCAGTAACCATTAATAAATTTACGTGTTGAGATTGTTTTTGTTTAGTTAAATATACCGGAACAACTTTGAATTTTGCTTGAAGATATATTAGAGAAAAGACATTGATGGATATTGTATTCATTTTTTCAAATTTAGGTACACTTTTTAAACTCATCGGAGTAGGTAAACCTTTTGTTTGTAAAACTGTAGAGAAATGGGGATAAGATGATGTGAGATTACGATTATTAGTAGCAGGATGTAAACCCGCAGTTACAGACCAGAAAAAACAATTTTGATCTGTGTTGTGAATATTTACGCAAGCCCTTCTACTATGTATCGCGTTCGGTAAAGGTATATACGATGAAGCATGAAAAACATCATCACATCGATTGAAATTTACTTGCAAACTGATAATGTCGCGGAGACTCCATCCACTACCCTGCGATTCAAATTCAGAAACTTGATTTTCAATAATATTTCTAACATCTTCTCTATACCAATTACATAAATCAAACCCATTATTATTAAAAACAAGCGTATTTTTTGTTTGAAAATATTTTAAACAATACGTTTTCCCAGCTCCAGTCTCTTTTTCAAATTCACCGCAAAAAACAAAATTTATTTTTAAATTACCAAAACTTTTTTTAATCATATTATTTATTCGAATTTTAACCATTTTATACGAAGCAATTAGAAATTGGGATAAATCTTTAAAAGTTACATTAGAAATCAACCCCGTTCTACACCGATTTTGAAAGCAAGATTTTAAATCTGACCAAATGATTTGTTTGCTATTAGTTGATGACTTCTTTTTTCTCTGTATCTCATTTCTTAAATTTGTTAATAAAGATTGATAATGATTTAAATGTCCTAAATGAGTTTCAATAGCTCTTGCACTGAGTTGAATTTCTCTTTTACCTACTTTTTTTAATGTAAGATTACTTTTCCTAATATTTAGTCTAATTAATTTTATCCAGCGGTTTATTTTATCCAAATTTTTTAACTTGAATAGAAGTTCACATGCTCGTTTTATTGTTTTTATTAATTCTTCGCCGATTTCACAAAAATCTTTGTTATTGCGATTCATTGTACAACCTAGCAGATGATTTATAAAACTTATCAATGTGTAAGGCAAAGAGAGTTTACATCAAATAATAAAAATTAAAATCTATTTTCTTACTGTTATTTATCAAACTTGAGATTTTGTTGGTGATCCTCTGTTGGGGAAATGATTACTCCGTCGGCACTTTCTGATGAGAGTTATAGGTCCTTAGTCTGAAACAAAAACAATAAGATAAGAAATTGTTATCTATACTTCTTCAGATGCAAAATACCTTTTTTAAGTTGATGCATCTCTATTATGGGAGACCGTTGTTTGTATTTTCCATAAATACGGAACGATGTTATGATGAAAAAATACTGCCCGCTTCTGTTAATCTCATCTATTTGTGCGGAGCTGATCCTTGCCGAATATCTCCTTGGAAAGAAAATTTTAAATTCCTCAAGTTCAGTTAGTACCGATCTCCCGTACTTGGTGTCTACTTCCTTCAAGGAGATAATTTTGTATTCCTTATTCTCCTGAAGCAATTCCATAGATATTACCTCATTTTCGTCAGATGCATCATTAAAGTTTTTAATGAAATCCATATTTATACTGTTTTGAGAAGCAGAAGAAATCGAAAATAGTAACAAACACCAGTTATAAAAAATTAATTTTACTTACGTTTTTTAAATCTGCGTCACCTGTAGACTGAAGAACACCGGTTGTTTCTTTTGTTGCAAAAAGAGAAGATAATTTTCAATCGATTTTTCAGCTCTATTTATATGACTTGAGACCGTAGGGAGTGGGAAAATAATGGCAGTTAAACTCAGTGACCCTGATACCCTCATTTTATTTCAACAATAAGTAAATAACCTAACACAAAGAAATTTCTTGTTTGAGAAGTTGATGACCTAATGTGTGTAGCTTCTTTATGATAAATTTTATCTGTCTTTGTTCAAAATTCCTAGAATTATACATAATGGTAACATTGTTCGATAGTTTTTGCTTCAACTGTCGCAAATCAGTGACCCTTGGTATCTTTCCACATAAGTAGATAACCTTAGATTAAAATTTGAAACTACTTCAAGGTATTTCTGTTTTTGCGGGTAATTTATTGACACAAAAAAAGGCTATTAACGTATAAACTAGAATTATACATAATGCTATCATTGTTCCGTAGTTTTTGCTTCAACTGTCACAAATCGGTGGTATCTTCTCGTGGTCGCAATTTTAAGTCTAATATTCTATGGTTTTTCGAAAACCATGAGTATAAGTTTCAAGTCTCTAGTTGTTAGTCTATACTTTTGTTTTTACAGTAATTTATTGATGAAATTATTGCGATTAGTATAAATTATCATTTTCCTTTTAAATTCAATGACCTGTACGGAATATTAACATTTTAATGTTCCTTTTCTTGTTTTCTTTTTTTAAAGTAATTCACAGATCTCATTAGCATACTTGCTTGTGAACTTCAGTATAAATTATCATTTTACTATTAAATTCAATGACCTGTTGTAAGTACCGCTTCATATTAAATCTTTATCGTGTTTGATTCAAATTATGTTATTAATTGCTTCTGGCTATAAACACGATTTATGGTTTTCAAGAAAATAATTGATTTGTTCGAAATAATATCTTCAATTAACAACGCTACTACGAAATCTTTATTTAGAAAAGGATATTTTCATTAATTGCATATACTATCAACATAAAGATTATGTGTAATATATCACAATATATTTACTCTCAATTAATTACAAAAGGATATTGTCATTTTCATTGCAGATAACCTCAATACAAAAATTTTTTGCGTAATATATCAGTATATTTTTGTCGCTCAATTTGATAACCTTAGATATCTAAAATTGTAAATATTTGTTTCAATATAAAGATTTTTTCCGTGTAATATTTTAATATATATCAATATATTTTTTCCCTCAACTGATAACCTCAGATAACTAAAGGTCATTATCATTTTAAATACTGATAACCTCTAACAAAAACATTTTTCAGAGCAATTATCTCTAACTAAAAGGTCATTATCATTTTAAATACTGATAACCCCGCATCAAAAACATATTTGTTTTCGAGCAATGATCTGTAAATTTGTACTCAATATTTTTGTTTGTTTATATTAATTCTTATCTCTCGAGCTTCCTTCTTAGCCAAAACTGGGTGGACTTGAGCCAGACATGGCGCCATCAATTTCAGTTTTCACCCCCCCCCCTGTAGATCATATAACCATTGAGGTGTGTAGATTAAAGTCCACGTTAACGTCCACCATTACTTTCCCCGTGTAAATTAATCCTACCCCGCACCGCTACTATTCAAGTTAAAATGTACATTCACTCCCCGCACCCCCGCGCCGACGCCATTTTGAGACTTCAACGCACGTGGGTGTACACACACACACACAAACACACCCCTTCCGAGTCTTACACCCCCTACGATGGGGTTTCTTACACCTATCAACTACGTGCTTCTTGCACGCGACACGCCCCTTCATCACACACGCCCCCTTTATTCGACACACCCATTTTATCCCCTCCCTTCACACACACGCTTCGGACTGAACCAACACAGGATTTAACGTGAAAGTGACATAGCTATACTACTGCTGACATCATAAACCTTTTAAATTTATTGGTTCTTCTTTTCTTATTTTTGTAGTACACATTCATTCTGAAATAATAAATCGGAAGTAGTAATGAATTTAAGAAGTGATAAATTACTATTCGTTATGTTTGTAAATTAATGTAAATAGGTATAGGATTAATACTGTAAATTATGCAATAAGTATAAAAACATTGAATATTCCGCATTAGAAGATATCGCGAAAAAACTAACTATATAGTAGCAGTTTACGTAATAGTATATTACATAACGAGAGTGGAAAGTGGCATTTTTCGTACGAGCGTGAAAATTATGCACGAGGCGTCAGCCGAGTGCGGAAATCACACGAGTAAGAAACACACTTTCCACCGAGTTATGTACACTCTTTTCCCTACGACCAGAAAAATACAGTTTTTCAAAGAAAAAATTATTTTAATGCTAACAAAAAACAATTTAAATTTTATTTAGTAATTTTATTTTTATCATTATTTTCAGTACCAATAAAGTTTATAACTATATGATTATTGTAACAATTTGTGAAATTAATTGGGGAAAGCATGTGTGTAAGTGCGTTTTGAATATTGTCAGTATTATTGTTTTATCCGTAAAGGGATTATTACAACAATTAGTTAAATTTCTTGGAATTCGAGATTTGTGAAAAGGTGTTTGTAAAAATGAGTTTTCAATATTTTAACCATTTTAAACATTTAAAACATTCAAACCAAAGAAAAATTTACAGTTAACTACTAACAATGATAAATTAGCCTTTATACTTATGGCGTCTTTAAACAAAAGACTATCATCCGCATATTGAACATTATACAAAGCCGTCTCTATTATTTATTTATTTAAAATATTTTTAGAAATTAATTATACTTCTAAGTAATTATTAAAACTTTTTAACAATAAATCTATAAAATATGAATTAAAACTTATTAGCAATTTAAATTAAAATATATTGTTGGAAATGGAAAACAAGATTAAAATTATTATTTTGCAGTGAAAAGTTGTTTTGGTGTAATGACAATTGGTGCAGTGAAAATATGTCAAATATCCCTCAATATATATAGTCAATAGTTTTTCATGAAATAAATACAGCTAGAATTAATTAATTATTGTGTTATTAGATGATTAATGTATCAATATAGTCAAAAAATATAAGCAGGTTCTTATTACTTATATAATTTGCTATTTACTGCATAGATTTCGACCGTGAGATTTGCAAAAGTAAATCGCACAGCCGAAAGTAAAATACACTAGTGTGTTTTACTTTCGTGTGTTATGTTCGGTTTTCTAGGCAACTTGATTGTGCGATATGAGCTACTTTCTGATATGGTCGTAGGAAATAGTTATTTACGATACGAGTGCGGGAACATTGTTCACGCAAGAGAATTGTACAATACTTTTTGAAACGAACGTAGTCATTGTTATAAATGTCAAATAAAATTTTTATCTGATTTCACAACTTTTATTTAAAAAAATAAACCAAAGCAAGTCATGACTGCAATTGACAAATGTGACAGATTGTTTTCGGCAGAAATTTTGCAGTAAAAAAGGTATTTAAATTTTGCAAGGGTTGGCAGTTGGCACCACTGAGTGTTTCCCGGTTTACTTAACCGGGAAACAAGTGTTCCCGGTTGACTAGACAGTGCGTCGAACACTGCTTTCTAGATAGTGAGTTCAAAATAGTATATTTCCATTACTAGTATGGAAAGTGAAACTTTTCGTACGCACGACTGTGAATTGACGCACGAGGCGTAAGCCGAGTGCGGAAATCACACGAGTGCAGAAAAGTTACTTTCCAACGTGTAATGTACAATATTTTTCCTACGACCCCCCAAATTTCAAATGTTTAAAAAATTTTGATTTTTTAAAATTTTCAAGAATATAATTTTTGAAGATTTTAAAGCAAAATTTTTATGGTTAGGTTTAACAGAGAAAATCACACTTAAAGCTAATTTTCTTAAGCCATTTATTTTTAGGATATAAAGTTTAGTTTTTTAAACAATTTAGTTTCACAATATGAATAATTATAACGAAATTTCTATCAAAACATTTCCAGAAAAATAAAATTAAGTTATCTTGACAACTTAATTTTATTTTTCTGGAGCTGAATTATGACAATTGTTAAAGTAAATTGGTGTTTGTTAACATTTTATTTAATAGATTCTTTTACTAAATATAAATTTCAATTTTAAAAACTCATATATTCATAACTTATTTAAACATTAAAAAATTACACATTAAAAATTAAACCTTGGGTTTAGCAGCAAAATTAATTAAATGAATTACTATTACAATTTATAATATAATAATTTCAGAGGCACATAATTTATTTTTTATTTATATTTAATAATATCTCCATAATTAACAAATATAACTTCAACTAATAACACAATGCCAAGTGTGAAAGAGGTTGCCTAACTAAATTATTTGACATTACTCTTATTTTTCTCCCATTTGGCATCGCTAATTTTAATCTTGGCAAACTTGCTTCACTAATTTTCATGTATTATAGTGAGGTTACGTTAGGTGTAATCTATTAGATATTTCTTTTGGATAGCTAAAATAACTAATTAAACATTAATTAAAGTTATATTTATAAGAAAAGAATAGATACATAATGGTTAAAATGCTTCTCAAAATTGGATTAAACATTAATGTCATCATTTTAATGTAAACAAAATTCATGGATTTCTAGATATTGCTTAGGGTGACGTATTTTCATAACACACACGTGTGTTATGTTCCTAACATACGCGTGTTATATGACTCACTTTCTTAATATCGGTAGCGTTTGCTATTGTTCACTTTCGTATGGGGTCGTAGGAAAAGGAATTAACAATTGCCTAGTAACTAACTAACTAAATAATCAAAAATAAATAAAAGAAAATCGAATTAACTACTATAAACAGTAAAACGAAGGCATTAATCTACTAAATAAAAAAATAAAAACGGGCAGAACTAAATAAAATTTAATTAAAAATAATACGAGTACTACATAAGTGAAAAACCATAAAATTATCAAAAGAATCAAACGAGGATATGATAGAGCTTTACGGCACAGAGATCAAACAGAATAACAAGTTTCATCTGAAGTCGTTTAAAAATAAACTTAAAAAGGCACTACCCTATTATAATATAACAGTAAAACATGAGATGCTGTCGAAAATGACCATAACTATAGCGAATAACTGTACCGAACTCAATAGCGAATTTCGTCTTTGCATGCATGTGTTGTGTGCTTGCTTATTAAACAACTTCTTTGTTTATTTTACCCTGAAAATGAGTCACCTATATTCTCTTTTTTAGTATTTTTAATTTAAAATGCGTACAACATGGGCGTACTTAAAATTTGAATTGCCATTTTCTCGGAAGCTAGTAAGAAGCGACCACATGTTTATAAAGAAAATCTAGGAAAAATGTTCTAAATCATTATAGGTTTCTTTAATGACTTACGAGGTTTTTAGTTGTATGGTTACATCCTGTATACCAATTTTCTCGATTATGTATCTATATACTTCTATACATACATAGAACACTACATTTAGAGAGTTATAAGAACTTTACGCGTACATAAGTTGCCTTAAAACTAGCCTGGTGTACCTACTATACTTTTTCTTCGACTATTCGCTATGTCCATGGCGCCTTGTGGCGACATCTGGTCGTAGACTGAGAAATAAGGACGGTAACCATAACATTGGCGTTTATGAACGGATATCAAAAATATGAAATGAATCAAATATAATATATATTATGTAATTAGGAGATCAAGCTATACTTTAAATCCGAAAAGATGTATTATAACGCCGAGGCGTTATAACATCTTCGAGGATTTAAAGAAGCTTGATCTCCGTATTGCATAAGTTGTTTTATTTTATTTCGTATTTCAATCCTAATTTCTCCCTTTTAAAATTCATCCGAATTTATTGTATAATGAAGCAAGTTGCCTTGTCTGTGTCATTATACGCGTAACCAAGGAGATAAAAAGCAGCATGTCACGTGTGGCTGTTATACAACATCAAATGATTTTTACGTTGCCAACAACAACGGAGATCAAGAACGTCTTGAACTCTGGTGTCATTGACAACGGAGATAAAGATATACCTTATTTTACTAATTGTAGTATATAAATAATTGTTTGAAATACGAAATGAAATAAAGACTATTTTTTGTTTACTTTCTACATGAGTGCGTACATTATTTATTTTTATGAGATTGAGAAGAATAAGCATGTAAGAAAATTGTATTTAATATACATATTTCCATGTTATTATTTTACTTTTTGAGGTTATATCCATATATACACATTTGAAAATTCAATAAATGGTAAAAATAATATAAACTTGCACTTGCTATTTGAACCATTATTTTTACAATTCACTACGCAACAAATATTTCCACCCATTATATTTGCAAAGTTTACTGAAATCGTCCGTCGTTATTGCTCTATTGTTCCACCTAGCGCGCTTCGGGCGATTATCACATTCCCTCCAAGCCGACGCACATAGAGAATAAACTAAATTAGCTGTGAAATTGTGACAATTCTAATGACAAGCTTGCATATTTGTGCGTGTCAATTTAATTATTTTGACAGAATAACTGACAATGTCGCCAAATATGTTATATTGTAACGAATGGGAAAACCCCTACACGGACGACGAACAAGCTAGAAGATTCCCGGTCCATCTACAATGTTCGAAATAAGACATAATATACCAGTCTAATCTAGTACGTTCTAGAAAGATTATGGGGTATATAAAATCGTCGCCGCGCACGAAAAAGGAAATTGTTGTTTAACCGGTGAATTGAATATGTGCTTTGTAAAATTAGTAGTTAAATATCAGTGAATACATAAATGTTATAAATAAATGTTGAATTAAAAATAAATAGTCTTTAAATAAGTTTGTAAATATCTAGCATTTAAGTTCGTTAACAGTTTATAAAGGTAATTATAGTGTTTGTAATTAGTGTATGTAATGGCTATTTATGTAACAAGTACATAATGTAGGACTTTATAGACAAGTCCAGTTTATGGCCGAGCGAGGGAAGCGAGCAAGGCCTAAAAAAACAGTTTATAAATTTGACATCTATTCTTGACAGAAGAAAATTTGACATGTAATATACAGTTGCCATACTTTATTTTACTACTATATACTTTATTTTACTACTACCACTTTATTTTACGAGTATAATAATAAGCCAGTTTACAGCCGCAAAACAATACAGTACTTTATAATGCAATTGGACATAAATAATATTTCTCTTGTTAATAGATGATTAAACAGCATTTTTGGTATTATATTAAAAAAGAACATTACAATACAATGTTGTAGTGTATGTAGTTAACACCTTCTTTATATGGGAGTAAACAAAAATTTTAAAAAAATTATTTTAATGCGGTAGCTGTCAATGTGTCGACGACCGCCTCCGGTTTCTTTTAAGTTGCAGACGATACCCCTAAAAAACTATTTACATAACAATACATATTTTAAAATTTTCATTCATCAAACTTTTACCCAAAAAATGCAATAGCTAGAGACTTTTTTATTATTAAAGGATTTTTTATATTGTTTAACCTTAATACATTTTTTGAACACCATTAAAATATTCTCATATACGTTTGTCCAGCTGTAACTCCAAAATAGTATTTTTAGAAAGTACTCCGCACGTTTCTTACGGAAATTGGATCAGGCAAATTGGCTGAAATTGTGATATGTTCTAGTTTATATTATTATCCTGATTCAGAGTCTCCATGGCCACGAAGCGTTAAAATTAATAGTTTTGAAGTTACAGAGCACGAAATGGAGTTATTTAACACGTTTTAATAAGTTATTAATTTATGGAGTTATAACACGTACAGCCTCGATAACGTAATTTTTTGTGTATATTCTTTTTCTTTTGTTTTGCTTAACACAGCTAATTATGTTGTTTTGCATTCATGTAAAATTATACTATCCAATAATGGACAATACCTGGCCCTGAAAAGGGTCGTTTCAGTTTCCTACACCATACGCAATACAAATTATTAAATGATATTAGATTGTGTTACTTTGTGTAAATCTCGGTGTGTTTTCATAGATTTCTGTATAATACCAACTTTGCACATTAGGAATATAATATTTCAGAATTCCTTGCAATTTTTTTTAATCAGAGATTTTTAGAAGAAAAATTCTCCAGAAGCGTCATGTAAACTGCAGATGCTTTGAACGCTCCTCGCAGAACTAAAATGGTAGATCGATCAATTGGCAAATCAGACTACATTGTCGTTTTTAAAATAACAGAATACCACTAGAAACAGGTACCACACGCTCAAAAGTTTCGCTTTTGATCCGTGACTCCCTGAAAGGGACAGGAAATAGGCTGGACGTCAAAGCAGATTTCAATGAAGAGCTATTCTATAACTATCTATAAACATAATCCTGTTGTCAATTTTTCAACAGTGTCATTATGTCCGAGATCTAATCAAAGGACCTTGACTACAAGATCTCCAGAGCGGGTTACTTACAGTTCACTGTCACTTTTTCAAAAATATCACTATTGACCCTCTTGTAGGGGACGGGGAAGTTACCGGAGGTCCAACCTAACCTCAACCGAGTGATCTCCAGGGTCAATCACATATAGTCCCGCTCTACCTGATCCAATGTCTCAGTAAAAGGGTGTGATGGATGGTCATGTCATGGTCATTGAGAGTTAAGACTTTTCTGTAATTCTTAGAACAGGTAAGAGAGAAAGGAGATTGAAAAAAGTAAATGTTGATTATCAGAAAAAGATGGAAGCACACATTGCGACAACGTTGCAGAAGGGATGCGCAAAGCGCAGGTAGCACTACAAAACTCAACACCAGCTTGACTTTTCCAGTTCTCTCATCTTCACAAAACAATAATTTTGTTTGTAGTATCGCTATTGTTGTGCAAGTATCAATTTACGCGGAAATATCTGATTCTATTAATAATGGTAATGACAACGCCGAACAGCTATATTTTTTTAATATCTGAAAAACTAAATAGTTATTTGTGTATTTAGTGCGCGAAATGCTACTTTGGTGTTCAAGAATGAAAGTGTTTTGACGAGGCGTAGCCGAGTAAAAATCTCATTCGAGACCACCAAAGTCATTTCGAGCACGAATTGCGCACAACGTTTTTTCTACAGCGTTATTGGAATAACCGAAAAAGTAGAAAAGCTACGGAATCGACATTGCTCAAATACGCATAACTGCACGAAATATTTTTCGCTCTAAAGCGAAAATTCATTATGCGACTTATGCATATTTGAGCAGTTCCGTTTTCGTAGCAAAAACGAAACTGTCCACGTTGCGCTTAATAAAAATTTTCTTGTATTATTTTTTATGATTTTTCTCGATTATTTCAATAACGCTGTAGAAAAAGCGTTGTGTGCAATTCGTACTCGAAATGACTTTGCTGGTCTCGAATGAGTTTTTGACACATAGATACACAAATAGCTATTTTTACAAAAACCGTAAGTGCAAAGAGAAATGTCCATTTTACAACACATAGGACTTTCAATTAGTTTTGTCAGTTAAAGTTAGAGAAATTAACATGATTCGATAATTCGGTACATATTTTATATTATGACTAATGACTATCTATTTCAAAAACTATAAGATCTACTCGTATTGTCAAATTAATAAATAAATTGCATTCTAAAATAGATATTCTATATCAAATAGTACAAATCTACAAGTTGGGCTTGCAGAAATTGGTGTTTATAGCTCTGAGATTCAAGTACCGGCAGTCATACTTTTTGTTAAAGTGTCTTTAGAAAGAGCATTCAACGACAATTGTATGTTTTTCTTTTTTGGTGTAATATAATTTAAGTATTACGGAATAGAAACAGTTCATATTTTTTGGGATTTATATTACAATATTATTATGTCAAATGAAAATAGATACTACCTAAATGGATAGTATCAATAAGAAGCAAAAATACAAAGAAAGGAATTTCTTGTGTTTTGTAACTTTAGACTTTCCCTTAATTCTTTTGATATTAGGAATAGTATTTTTCTGAGACATATAAATTTCGTTTACTCTCTCCAGCCTTACTGTGTGGAACTCCATAATCATGAAATATAATCAAATTAAAAGATTAATTCAAAGTTTCACAAGTTTTATTAGTTGATCTTAACCTGACAATATTGTTTCGACATTAAAATGTCATTATCAAAGGTAGATAAGATTGATACACAAACACGTTGCTAAGGATAAATACATATAGAAAATAGGTAACTAGATATAATACATACAAAAACTAAACATCTAACACTTCTAATAAAGGAGAATTACTAAGCTCAGTTTGTTCATTCATTAAAGGTACTGTGCGTTTATGTTTGTATATTTCTAAAGCTTCTAAAATGTCTAATTTGTGTTTGTTGTTGCAAAAATGTAAGAATTTAATATTGTTTTACCCAATGACACCTCAAAACAACATTAAATTCTTACATTTTTGCAACAACAAACACAAATTAGACATTTTAGAAGCTTTTGAAATGTACAGACATAAACGCACAGTACATTTAATGAATGAAGAAACTGAGCTTAGTAATTCTCCTTTATTAGAAGTGTTAGATGTTTAGTTTTTGTATGTATTATATCTAGTTACCTATTTTCTGTATGTATTTATCCTTAGCAACGTGTTTGTTTATCAATCTTATCTACCTTTGATAATGACATTTTAATGTCGAAACAATATTGTCAGGTTAAGATCAACTAATAAAACTTGTGAAACTTTGAATTAATCTTTTAATTTGATTATATTTCATATAAATTTCGATTTGGAAAACCCATTTATACCCTTGCCGTACCAAACCGCATTTAACAGGTATAACAAACAAAAAGGAATCTTTAAACTCACAAATGCGTATACGTATATGGAATTAAATTAGCTAACTTAAAAAAATCGTACTTTGCCTAAATGCTCTTTGTATATGTGAATTCAAGATTACAGTAACTGTACAATTTGTTTTGGCTAATACAAACGTAATGAATGGAAAATACAAAGTGAAAAGTATAAGAAAACAATAATGTATTTGTTCTCAGATATGTGCCCGCTTGCTTATTAAGTTACTCTTTATACTTCTTCGCCCTCTTTAATTCTCTTATCTACCTCATTTTCAACACAATATTATGATTCGTTCAAATTTTCCTAATTCCTATCTACTCTATTATTCTTTTACCTGGACCTGGCAATGCTCTCCCTAGAATCTACCCGCCCCAAACGACAGCCTGGTGAACCTATTCGGTAATCTGATATAGATACCAACTATGGAACTATTATTTTGGAGCGTGATGATCATAGCATTATAATATTTTAGGCTCTTTGACGGCCGCAACAAAAATACTTTTTGTAACATACCTGAAAAAATCGGTTTAAATACATAAGTAATTAACTAACTAGTAGGTATAATCATATCTACACAGATATACATTTATCTTATGTCAATTAGTTAAGACCGACCGCTAGTATTATGGACCGTTTTATTACTAACTAGCATAGGCGCCGACTACTTGGTGGCTTGAAGGCTGTGGCCCTCATTAAAATAATGTAATAAGAGCTGAGCACTCATTAACATGGTATTTTAGGTAATAAAAATTTTAAATAAAAAATCTAGAGGGAGAGATTTTGAAGGGATACATTCAGGAAAATTCTGAAAAGAGGGGAGTCTACGCACTTGTCCGGCTGAGATATTTTTGTATTTTTTTTTTTATAGAAAAAAGGCAAAACATATTTTGAGTTCATTAAATTTTTGATGACCATACCTCTATACACATGTAGAGCTGAAAGATTTACCTAAAATCATTGCTAAAGAATAAGACATAGAGCTAATTACAAATATCTTTATTGAAAGAAGTGGTGCTCTGAGAAACGTGTTTTCTTCTAAATAAGAGCGTATTATTTTGCAATTCAAATATTTTCAGGTAACTGTGATTATTTATTAGTCGTTTTATTAGTATCATTACATTATTGTTACGCGCCAAAGACTGGCCAACATTCTAGTGGAATTTTATTAAATTTAATTAATATGCGATAATTATCATGTTGGAAGCTTTCAAGGTTAGTCTGGTTTCAAAGCGAAACCATTTAAATTAAAACAGCCCACTTTTAAAATAACTGTGGCGTGCTCGAGCGCAGACATAATACCATATCTCAGTTAGCGAGAGCGGAGTGATAATAACCCTAAGTAGCTGCCGCCCCAGGTACGATTCCAGCTGTCAGATTTTTTTTAATTTACGCAATTCAAAATGTAATTTTTCTCTTCGAAAGTGTTCATCTTCTGCAAAACTTTATTAACTTGTATAGTTTTGTTTTTTATTTATTTCTCATGTGACACTGTGTTTCGCGAAATCTTTTGTTTTATTGCTTATTAAAATTTGATAAGATAAATGGTCAAGTTATGTAGTAATTGAATCAGGGGTGCGATGCATACCATTTTCCTAGAAACAAGATATTACAGATTTAATAATTTTCTTTAATTCAGTACATATTTAGGTTATCAATGCAAAACAATCATCATTTTTACCTAAACTGTTTTTTAGTTGTGCACAATACTGTGAATCAGAACTACAGTTTCAAAATGCAATTTATTAAAATTAAGTGCAAAATAAATATTATGGAAGAGAAAAATTTGCCATTTTAAATTTTGTTTTGTAAAAATATAAAAAAAAAGTTATCTGCCAGCTGGAATGGAAGCTGGGATTTTGATTTTGATAATTTTTTCAGTTTGAATATTGTCGAAGTCCTTTGTAATCTAGCAAATTGATGAATGAAAGATAGGTTCTTTAGTTGATTGCTACCTCATAATTGATTTTCATTGAAATCCGTGAGATCGACCCATTTTAGTGATCTATTTCGCATGAATATAAAGCGAAGTTTTACTAATGCTGTACATATGCAACACGATCAAATACTTTGTAACTAAATTATCTAATTTGAAGTTGTTGAGAGTTTTTAGTTTTGAGCACTAGTCTGTTGAAAATCTATGACCGTAACTTCTAATAATGATAATTGAAAGATTTGTTGATTGAAAATGTTACGTAAAAGTTTTAATTCAGACTTTTATTAAAGCTTTAAGGTGTATCTGGGTATTACATAATGTATTTATGTATTTGAGCTTTACAAAATGAGCTTTGTCTCATTATGAACGTGACAACAAAAGCTATATTAGATATCAGTGGAAACGAAGTAATTTAGATTCTTTGTTATTTGAAACTTTGTTTTTGTAAAGCAATACCTTGTTCCATTAAGTCCTTTAATGATTCCTTTTTATATATCTTAACGAACCCTTGCAAATACGTACAATTACGTTTCATAGGAAATCCTTCTTTGCCAAAAATCTGTTTGGTCGATTATCAAAACTATAGAGTTATATAGGGTTAATTTTCTTTATAAAGGTGAAGGCAGTGTAATGAAATATTTAATCAAAAAACTTTATAGTTAAGTGTTTTGCAGAATGAGAACAAAATGATTCTATTCGAAGTTCGTTACCTACATCATTTTTCCTGCATATAAACAGAGTAGTAACAGTATAAAGACCCCTTTTTGCACTGAACGTAATTAGATTTTCAAATGGATCCTAATAGAATCCCACAGTTAATTTGATTATTCTACAAAACATTTGATCTAATTGCAAAAGACCTATACAAAGCGAGACTTGTTTGAATTTTCCTACAAAAGGGTTTAATCGAACAATTGTACTAAATAGTGTGCTACTAGTCCATTACTGTTTGCCTTTCTACTGTAAAAAATTTAAAAACATTATTTCATTGAGCTCAATTTCAATGAAACAACAAACTGTCTTTCAGCTATTTTGTTCTCATAAACTGAAACATGTTTTGTAAAAATGTAGAGAATGACGTGAAATTTAAACCTCGAGTTCTTTGACACTTATTCTATTCGGTAACTTTTTTTTATAATTTTCTTGTGTACCATTACCGAGAAAAATGGAAAATAAAATCCAGAATTTAACATGGGCTCTTATGGAGACCATCTAACCTTTAGCAGTTTTAACGAAAAATTATGATGAAGAAATGTAGGGAATCTGATAAAAAACTAAAATGACATACTCTCATATTCGAAGAACAATGCTGCCCAATATTTTTGAAATCTTGTGTCTAGTTAATGCACAATAATAATTTAAAGTAGACAAAACAAGAATTTTTCACAACATATGTGGAAAGTCAGCAGAGATGTGACAACACCTCATAGCGCGCGAATTCAAATAACAGAACCGAAAGATGACATATAATGACTGTTATAATAATCTATATTTTATTGTATTAACTAATAATCATATATTTTATTAATCAAATTATGTTGAAAAATTCAGTCTTCTGCGTTAATAATATCAGAATACAAATGTTAATTCGACGGAAATATTGCAAAATGTAAAATTACCTTTTGCAATGTGATGAATACAATTTATCATCACAATCAGAATATCCACGAAATCAGTAATACAAACGCACTAATTTTAAAAATATATGTATTAAACCTCAACAACTTTTTATATATTTCTTGTATCTGCTTAGAAGATTGTAATCTTTAGACTATACAAAAGTTAAAAAATAGAATATTCCCATCTGTAATTGCATACAAAATTACAAAACATTCAACATGTTTCCACTTATATTTTGGGATTGACATTTGGAGGTTAGGATGTCAACTCAATCGAAAGCTGAAACCTAACACTGCTACCAACAAAATCGATTGATTTCTTTGAGGTGTTGCCACGATTCTTAACCTATTTACATTTATATTTACACTTTCAACAATTAAACAAATGCACTCCAATCGACTTAAATTATTTTAATATATACAAATAATTAATAAATGCATTATAGGCATTCATAATAAAATGATTTTGTTCCGTTTTAAGAATGTTAATTTATTTTTTTATCGATTGGTATTTCTTGTTAGAGCCTATGTAAAAGCATAGGAGATATCCCCTTGCCCTTCACCCCGCAAAGATCCGCTGTAACCTCCTTAATTTCGCACATTTTTTGATAGAATGAATGGTTTTTCGCACATACAAGTCGATCGCTTGATCAGTATTTATGAATATTTTGTATTTTCTATCATTACCCTTATTTGTCCTGGTTTATAGATTTCTAGAAAATGGCCTGTTAAAAATATAGAAATATGTTTAGAAATGTAAAAATATTTTTCAAGAAAAAAACTCATTCATTCGTTTAGAGAAGTATTCAATGGACAGAAGTATTTCAAAAATTTTTCATGGGCACTGAAATTATGAACATAAATTTGCAGATACTTAAGCCAATTGCGTACCACCCGCAAACAATTGTTACAAAACACTTTTTTGGGCATTCACTGGCACTGCGTTTCTTGGTAATAACACCGACCAGCCGGAACTTGAAAGACATTAAACATTCCGTCTTTGTTGCTGAGTACCTAATATATTAAACGAACAACGCAGTTTTCGTCTTATTTTATGTTTTTGTTCATAATCTGTCCGTTAACGCTTAGCTTATATTTATCGGTGCGATAACTTCAAATCAAAAAAGATTGTTTGTAGCTGTTTGTTTTCATAGTTATTTTTCAAAATTTTATAACTTAAGGCATATTTTGAGATGTTTTATATCTCTTCTAGCTTAGTTTACTTTAAATTTTTATTAAAAAATTGAAGGCAGGCATCTGATACATGTTGATTACAGATGTCTAAATTGAAATTGGTCTATAACTATTAATAAATGATGAGTTTCATAATCATAACATAATGAACCCACAATGGAATACCGGAATAGTGAAAAAAACTTTTAATTGTATTAGGCCGGGGGCGAGTGTTTCAAACATACGAGTAAAACTAAAATTGCACTTTTATGCCAATTAATGTAGGTTCCCGAGTCTTTATGTTACACAAGTAAACCTGAAATACATAAATGCTGAATGTTGCATATGCAACATCTCACGAGAATTTGACCTAGAATTCTAACATGTAGACTGACATTTAGAAGAAAATCTGCTCATTGTTGCGACCTCTGCGTTAATATAATACTATACTACTAATATATTAGAAACTAATTACATATTATCAATTAAATAAGTATATGTTTTTATCACAATAAATTATCTTTTTTTGGCTTTGAATGTAGTAGTTTTAGAACTTGTTATTAGCTTGCAATATTATTTTTCGAATCCGAGTTATTGGCCCGTACAGGTACAGATTTAAGTATGTCATAATTGGAAATTGTATATTTTTGCCTTTTTGACTAAAGTTGGTATTTGATCTGAGTGTTTAATGAAATATGTCATAATGTTTTTATATAAGGATTTTACGAAATATTCTTTTTTCTGCGACCTTGTTTGGCTACTCCGTAAAATAACAGATTTATATTCATATTAGGATTTATTTAATTAATTTAAGTAGAAATTGTACACTGCAATGTAAATGAATGTAATGAAATGATGAACGTAATATGATGTAATATAATATAATACAATGTAATGTAGTGTAATGTAATGTAATGTAATGTAATGTAATGTAATGTAATGTAATACAATATAGAATAATATAATATTGTAGGAGGTCGGGTTAAAATAATAATCAAATCACTAATAATATTAATAGTTTTATTCTTCAAAGAAAACGCAATTTTAATAATGATATTCCAGTACAAATACAAACTTGACATCAAATATAATTTTAAATAAAGTTCTAACGGAAATTGCGCGAAGCACTCTGGATAGTTTTCTTCAAATTATTTAGTTCACCTAAAGTTGCCATTTCGTATTAATTTTCTTCCTTGAATTATTCTTAAGAATCTTCTTAATTTAATATCTAGCGCGAATTTCGAATCCCACTTCTAGAAACTGTAGGAGGTCGGATGGTTAAAATAATTAAATCACATAATAATATTAATAGTTTTATTCTTCAAAGAAAATGCAATCTTACTAATGGCATTCCAGCACAAATACAAAGCTGGGTTCGGTTCTCCAACTGTTTTCACTCTAAAAGCCCCAGTGCTATAGTTACAATTGTTTACAATTTACAACAATGGATACTACAGAAACCGTGCACTTTGAGTAAATAGATCTGAAATGTCGAACGCAGCTAAAACTTGACTAAAGGGAAAACAAGTCAACATCATTGTAGCGCAAAAGAGAAAGAGCGTTATGTGCAGTGGCGCAATGTAATGTAATGTAATGCAATTCAATGCAATGCAATGCAGTGTAGTGTAATGTAATGTCATGTAATGTAACGTAACTTAACGTAACGTAACGTAACGAATTATGCAACGTAATGTAATGCAAAGTATTGTAATGCAATGTGATCTTGTGCAATGTAATGTAATGTAATGTAACATAATGTAATGTAATGTAATGTAATGTAAGGTAATTTAATATAATAATATACACTTAATATAATTAACGGCTGTCTGAGATTATCATTTAACGATATTAATGAAATTTCGAAATGATATTTCGCGTATTGTTATAAAGATAAGAAGTATGTATAATGGAATTATGTCTTCTGGACACGATTTAGATTGTGTTACTTGTCTATCGAGAAAGCTGATAAGTTACTCTAGAGTTTTCGGTTTAGCTGAAACAAATAAAGAAGGGAAGTGAATATTTAGTTAATTGTGAGTGTGTACTCATTTCTCACCACAAAACAAATATCATATATAACAGGTTAGCCAAGGTGTGGTATAAAAACCTTAGTACAGGACAGTGTGTGTAAAGCACATGTAATTTTATAAATGCAGATTGTGTAGATTTTCGCCATAACATATTGTCTAATGCAATTAATCATTCCTACTTACATTCAACATAAAAGGAGAATACTCAGGCAGAAGAATTAATCTGATAATACAATTTTATTCATATGCCAAAATAATGACATCTCTCACAATTTATTGTTATTAAAATAAAAATAGTTTGAGTAATAAACCAGTAGATGGCGTCAGTAACAATATAAGTCACTGCCTACTAGATTCATATACTGAATTTAGTAGGCCATGTATAAGTTCAAATATAAATAAGCGGGAAATAAAATATTTTCATATGAAATATCCATGAACCCTATAAAGATATTGTATTTATTATTCAAAATTTTGCATAATCAGCAATTTAAAGAGTTTTACAGCAATATTAGATAAAATTTTAATATTTAACCATCACAATACGTTGTGGTCGCTGTTTTCTTGTCTACAGAACGTACACTTATTATCCAGAAATATGAATAGCTAGACAGTGCAGATAGAAGTTTTAAATATCCTTGCCGTTCTTTATTTTCAAAAAATACGTATAATATACAGTGTGGGATTAAACTATGGAATATTGAAAAAAAAGCGAACTCAACCGGTTTTTTTTAAACGCCGAAACACGTCGATTTTGTTTTTTAAAAATGCATATTAATATGCATACCTTCCGAATTTCATTTGTTTCTAAGTTATGACGTCATCACAAAAAAATTTCAATGAGAATATAATACATTGAATAATGAGCCAATCGTTGCTCCTTAAATTTAAAATATTGACCAATAGGACCTTGTACCGTAGTGACAATAAGCGACTAACAATTATTATCGATTAGGTATTAGTTAACTTGCGTTTGTTTCACTTGTCAAATAAAATAATTTAGAAACGTCAGATACATTTTTTAAGTGTGTTACGCGCAATGACTAATTTTGTGATGAGTTGCGTTGATTTAAAAGAGGAATATTATGTACTTAATTAAATAAAGCTTTTTCTCTTAAATGTGCATTTGTGGTCCTCATTTTAATTTATTATATTCTCTTTCTAAATATAATTCGTGGTACGCTTAAGAATCGATAATTTTTTTACAAATGTCAACTCATGCCAGCCCCATTCTTTGGAAAATACAACTCGTGCTTCGCACTCGTTGTATTTTCGTCGTTGGGATTGGCATTCGTAACATTAAAAAAAATTATCGATAATAAGCGTACCACTTATTATATTATCCCTGACAATATAGATTTTTAATAGTGGAATTCGATAGTGATTTTTCTTCCCTTTATGATCATGCAAATAAATCATAAGGTTGCATAACAAAAATTCTGAGAAAAATCGAGCTGAACTTTATAAATGTTTGTTAGTTATGACATCATCACAAAAAATTTAAATGACAATATAGATTTTTAGTAGTGAATCCGATAGCGATTTCTCTTCCCTTTATGATCATGTAAATAAATCATAAGGTTGCATAACAAAAATTCTGAGAAAAATCAGTCTGATATATTGATAGATTGATACCATAATATCAATAACATTAAATGTTCAGATCGATTTTTCTCAGAATTTTTGTTATGCAACTTTATGATTTATTTGCATGATCATAGATGCACATATTAATGTGTATTTTTAAAAAACAAAATCGACGTGTTTCGGGGTTTTTAAAAAAACCGGTTGAATTCGCTTTTTTTTAAATATTCCATACTTTAATCCCACCCTGTATAGAAATACATACGCGTTTAAACTCTTTTTTTTTGTCATGTAAGCGTAGCTCGCAACCAGTGTCATATTAAAGGTGAAATAAAGCAACTTTAGGAAATATTTAAGTTGACAAATTAAGCTTAAGCTGAATTATTACATTTAAGGTCCAAGTGTACCCAAAAAACGAGTGTTGTTTGTTTAATAAATAATATAATAATGTGATAACTTTGGTTTTAAGTTAATAGTCTAGGAATGTTAAAAACTTGCTTACCTAACTTGTTTTGGAAAAAAAAAATTTTATTTAAATTATTTCACATGTTATACGTGAAAGATTAATTTTGGAGAAACTGTACATTCAAAATTAATCAAAATAATACCACTTAAGTTTCATAGTATTTGAACTATTTTCCCAAAATTTTAAGAAATTCGTATGTCTAGGGACTAAACTATTACCTCCTTTTTGCCAAAAAAAACAGTTTTTTTTTGGCAATAATTTAGTCGCTAGACATACGATTTTCTTAAAATTCTGGGAAAATAGTTCAAATACTATGAAATATAAGTGGTATTATTTTGGTTAATTTTGAATGTACAGTTTTTCTAAAATTAATTTTTCACGTATAACATGTGAAATAATTTAAATAAAAAAAAATGTTTTCCAAAACAAGTTAGGTAAGCAAGTTTTTAACATTCCTAGACTATTAACTTAAAACCAAAGTTTTCACATTATTATATTATTTATGAAACAAATAACACACGTTTTTGGGTACACTTGGACCTTAATATGCATTTATAATACTATAATAGTATATGACAGTTTTCCATTTCAGACTGAATTCAAAATTGTACGTTTAAGGACAAAGCTTTATACTAAAGCTTAGGTAATAATATTTTAAATAGGTAAAAAATGAAGTTGGATAGTTTTTTCAAGAAAATATTACATGCCTACTTTGTCATACCCGCTCAATTAATTGTATTCATCTTACTAAATTCATGCATAAGTATTGCATGGATTAAGAAATATTATCTTATCGACCATCATTCTTATTTGAAATTGCAAACTATTTAGGAAAAGAATACATCCATTTTTTTCCTACAATCCTCTGACTTTGAACGCTCGTACACTGAACCAAATTAAATATTTTAAAAACGAGCAAATAGTAAATTTATTTCTACATACAACAGTAAAATGTTATATTTTATGAGATTATATCTATGAGATTTTTGTTTAAAAAATTGTTTCTAATTTTTACAATAAAAGTGCAATAACAAAATAGTTATTTTTGTATCTAGAATGCGAAATGCTACTTTTGCGTTCAAGAATGGAAGTTATTTTGACGAGCGTTAGCGAGTCAAAACACCCATTCGAGAACGCAGAAGCATTTCGCATTCGAGATACAAACAATATTTTTTCGAAAACTGCAATAAAACTAGTATGAGAATCTAAAAAAAATAAAATAAGGTAACTGTCAACGTTAATTGACAATTAATTTATGTTTCAACCAAGATGATCTAGGTGGTAGGCATAGATAGAATGTGGTAGGTATTGTTTGCATGACTATCGTAACGGTAGCGACGTATAATAAACAAAAAAAATTTGTGTCAAAAACTAATTTCAGAGCAATTTCAAAGCTATAAATTAATTGTTTTATAGTATTTAATTATAAATGAGCTCTGAAAGTGAAGACGAGCATTTACCAGAAGAGGTATTTGAAGCGGCACAAAGTGCGATCTCACAATTAATCCCCCAGAAATCATCAAGACAGTACGAAAGTGCCCATACCGAATTCAAAGTGTGGTGCAGTTCCAAGAGAATTCAGAAAGTGTCCGAATCTGTATTACTGGCATACTTCGAACATAAAATTAAAAAAATTAAACCTTCAACTTTATGGTCGGTATATTCCATGTTGAAAAGCACACTGAATGTCAAGGAAAATGTAAATATCGCAAAATTCCCGAAACTGATGCCATATTTGAAAAGCAAATCAGTTGGATACCGTCCAAAAAAGTCGAAAATCCTAACGAAAGAAGAAATTGAGAGATTTATACAAGAAGCACCTGAAAATAGATTTCTGCTAGAAAAGGTATGTAATGCGAAATTAATATAAATCGATCGATTCAAATAATTTTGGACAATTTTTCAGGTGATTTTAATAATTGGAGTTTATGGAGCATGCAGAAGAGATGAGCTGCTAAAAATAACGATCGATGATATAGAAGACAAGGAATCAGTTATTATTATAAAAATTCCCGATTCCAAAACTCATACCCAGAGAACTTTCGTGATTTCAAGTCCCGACCATATCAAGATATATTGTAAATACTCTGCTTTACGTCCGGCAGTTACTACTAGTCGAAGATTTTTCGTGAAGTACGTCAAGGAAAAAGGAGTTAACCAAGTGGTTGGCATCAACAAAATAAGAAATGTGCCAAAGGAAATAGCAACTTATTTGAAATTGCCGCACCCAGAAACCTACACTGGTCACTGCTTCAGGCGCGCTTCCGCAACCCTATTAGCCGACTCAGGAGCTGATATCACAACTATCAAGCGACATGGGGGGTGGCGCTCTAGTACGGTAGCGGAGACATATATTGAAGACTCTATACAAAATAAAATTTCAATAGCAATAAAATGTTACCATCTTCAGCAGAGCCTATGGAACTTGCCAGTATTAGAACGTGCGAAGTGAATTTAAACAATAACAGTAGTACCCTCATTGAACACGCAGAACTAGAAGCTACGAGAACTAACGGCACTAACGGTGCCACTAACTGGCACTATCAATTTACATGTGGTACAACATAAATAATTATAATCGTCATGTTTGTAGTAGTTAGTTACCTATTAGGAGTGTTATACATTGAAATTTTAAATTACTTAATAAAAAACCAATATGTATGTTATTTAATTAATAACATCACCACAAACAAGTTACCAAAAAATGACAAATTTTTTGACGTTTCTTTTACGTTCTAGAACGCCAAAGTCTTTTACGTTCTAGAACGTAAATGTAGTTCGCAGCTAGGTGACAAAAAAACCTCAGTTTGCTCACTGAGAATTTAACAAAAATGTCAACATTTGATGACAGTTTTCGAAAAACATTATTTTAAAGAAAATAATGTCTACACATGAAAAGTCTTAATTTAGCGAAAAGATTTTGACTCTATCTCTATTAATAAATAAGAACGCATAGTTCGCTATTTTTTCATGTAAATCATAAATAAAACGCTTTTTTGTCTGAAAATCAATAGCATAAGAACCACAAGGTTTCTTTCTAACTCCTACAAAAATCTCATAAATATATGGCATATACTTTCTGAGAAGAAAAATACAACTTACTTTTAATGAAATTGTTCCTAAAAATGGGTACCTTTTATTACGTATCGTCCGATACGTAAAACAAAACTATACGATTTAGGAATATAACATTTTACTGTTGTATGTAGAAATAAATTTACTATTCACTCGTTTTTAAAATATTACATTTGGTTCAGTACTTTACGATCAATACGCTTTCAAAGTCAGAGGACTCAAAAAAATGGATAGTAAATATGTATATACTGCCCTTTTTAGACTATAAGTGAAATACCTGTACCTATGTTGTTATAATAATAATGCCTTAAGGCATTTTATGAAATTTCTAAATTATACATAATTATAATCAGAATATTGCTTCTAGAATATACATCAAATTTAAACCTTGCTTAACAATATGTATTTATATTAGTCCAAACTGAAAACTAAATTAATTTTGCACATAGAGAAGACAATCAATGTTTGAATAGGATCTCTTGTATTGTTAAAGTGTAGTTTAGTTTGATGTAATACAAGTTGTTTTAGGTACGAATTCACAGCAGGTGCGTTGCTTGGAAAACGGACGATTCTATCGAGACCCGGATCGTCCGGCCCATAAAGTGTGGACCGGACACGAATGTTCTAAGTACTTCCTATGTCTAGAAGGGGAAGTTTTCGAGTTCCGTTGTTCGACTGGTTTATTATTCGACGTAAATCGCCAAATATGCGACTTTAAATTGAATGTCGACAATTGCGATGTTACAGCAGGTAAGAAAATTATCTCTTATAACATTACACAACTTTCCAACAATTTTAAACACATAACATAACACGTCTTGTACTATATTACACATGAGTAAAGATAACGACAAACAACCCATGATGAAAGCCTTTGTTCTTGTAATTGTAACAACTTTGAGGAATTATAGGACACTTCCTACTAATTTGTTTGAAATAAATAGAATGCAACTTCATGGTACAATTTATAATGAAAGTCATTTAAGTTTCTTGTCGACATGTTTATGTAGTAACCAGTGTATGTATTTTATAATAAGTGGTGATTGAAAATTGATAACAATGAATGTTATGCGAGTACACAGACGAACTATCAATAAGGAGGAAAATAATTTCTACTTTCTCTTATTGTTCTGGTGATGATGTATTGAAAGCAATTATTACTTTTGAATCAAAAACTCTTACATAAATAATGGTCACTGCACTGCATGATGAATATTCGAAGTATCATTAGATTACAATTAAACTACTATATGTTCATATTGAAGGAGGAGACCCAACTGAATCCAATTTGTATTGAGAATAATTATTAATGTTAGAATACGCTGATAGATAATATAGAGGTACGCTGATAATTTCGTTAGTAGTAAAAGAGTCTTAGGAAGAAATTAAAAACGTTGGAAAAATGGATATAACGTACAGACATATACTTTAATAATGGGAAGTAAATTTAAAATGCAATACTGGTGCCCTCTAATTGCAGCGGTCCCAAACCTTTTTCGTTCGCGGACCGCCAAACGACGTAGCATTTACTTGCGAAATAAATCTTAATAAATTTACTTTTACACAGTACAAGAACAATCTAAAATAAATAAATATATATTCTTTAAAATAACAAAAGTTGGTTTTTCGTACTGTAATGATCTTGCTATTTCCATGATTATTAATGATCACCACCATATTCATTACATACATAACTTCCATCACAAAGGCACTGAATCATAGGGATTGCCATAGCAGCAAGATAAACAACAGTAATAAAATAAAGATTTCATAGATCCACACGCTTTTTATTACTCCAGCAATGATTACAATGGTATACCCTTCAAATAGTGTAGCTAATGGTAAACTAACCCCTAGTTCACTATAGTACCTCATCCGCTTGCCGCATACTAAATTTAGAACGACCAAAACGGCCCGAAATCGGCGGATACCGAGAGGCAAGAATTTTTCTCTTTTCGCCAAATGAAGAAACGATCTCATGGGGTGCGGGGCTGGAGACCATAACCAGGCTCTAAACAAAGGGCGGTTCATCGTTCAAAACTAGAACAAGATATTTCGACAGGGAGCGGAGATATAACCGAAAACGCTGGTGAGTGGGTTTCGGCAGCGGCGCACACTGGGGTTTTTTACCCATTTTGCTGGTCAAAAGTGACTTTAAAAAGTTGTATAATATTTTATTTTCGGCATGCACTTTTTAAAAGGGATCATCAGGCTAACTGAACCTACATTAGAAAAGCTCATAAAACAACAGATGCGTCTTTTTTCTTATTTCGAATCTCAACGTTACCAAATGCGGTTGTGTAGTCATTGCCTATCACTTATTATTTAGGTATTGTCAAATAGTGTTTTAAAGTTCATTTAGGGGTGTTTTGTAGTATGGATTCTTTTCCAAGACGTAAGTAGAAATTAAATTACTTATTATTGTCTTAAAAACTTAAGCTTTCTTTAAAATTTAAAAGGAAATACTTCGAATTTCTGTAAAACTATGAAAGCTTTTTAGTATCGTTGAGCTATAGTTATCGTCCATAGTAGTCCAAAATATAAATCTTGCTTAGAATTATTCTATCTAGCTTTTTACTACTTTACAAGTAAAAAACTATTGAGCATTTTTGTGCTTCCTTTTGTAATTACCATTTCAGTTGATGTTAATTAAATTTCCAATATAAAGTGTCTACGATACATTAAGTAGTATGTTTAAGCCTTTTTATTTAAAATTTATCGTATTTAGAATCATTTATTTACATACTAATATTCCAAGAAAATTATTTGTTACTTTTTTACACAGGAATACTTAATCGTTGCAGAATTTAAAAATGAATCGCTAGCAGTAATATTACCTTTTCTGTGGCAATGTAAAATTTATATACTTTTTCTATTTTTTGTTTCTATTATGGTGTATGTAGCCACACATGATAACAAAAATCTTAAAAAGCAAAATAAGCAAAGAAAATATTTTTGACCACCAAAAGGTACACTTGGCCCCAGTGTGCGGCGGTTAAAAACGGGACTGGGCTCAAACGACCCAGGAGGCAATCATATAAGGCCTCCACAAGTGGTTTCGAGGAGCCCGTTTAAGCTGGTGGCGGCGATATTACTTTAGCACAATTCTCGGGTGAAAAACAAATTAAAAAAAACTTGGAGTTCTTCGTCTGTAACTTTTTTATCATTGATTTTGCACGGCATTTGAAGGAGAAACATTTTGAGATTGCCCTTGAAGTTTTTGCTCCTATAGTTTCCGAGATACTGTCTCTCAAAACGGGCGGAGCCCCCTAGAGCTGGGAGAGCTAGCAATACGGAAAAACAAATAGAGGCAGCGCTCGTAGCAGGCCACTTGACATCGAATGCTCGAACACATGTTCGATCGCCCCCACAAACCCCATTTCACCCTTAGCCACCACCGTCGGAAGAGTCGACAAAAAAACTTTTCCAGTAAAAACGATTGCGGTACTGTGATGGCAAAGATTCCGCTGTCAGATTTTCGCTCCGACCTACCGTAAGGCGGGGTGGAATTTTTTTGCTGCCTTCATCTAAACGGTTTACCGGAGACGATCGAGACTTCATATCTGAAACAGGAACTACCCAACGCATCGGCATGGTCGTTCGCGTTAATCGGAGACGCAAGACGAAAATTCTTTCGATTCCGGTATGCTTAGACCCGTGCTCGCCAAGCCCGCTTAAAAATTCTAAAATGGTTGATCCTCATTACCTATTACTGGATACTACCCCACCACATAGGTACGAAGCCGGCGCGATATATATCACGTATGTATGACACGTAACCACCGGCTCCGTAGAAATCTACTCAAAGTTTACTCTTTGTCAATTTCGATAAATTATTTCACCCTACGTTAGCTCCAGGAAAACACAAATTAAAAAAATTCTTTCAGTAAAATTTTGAAAAATACTGTTATTTCTCTGCGGACCGGCAAAAATTTCTGACGGACCGGCACCGGTCCGCGGACCGGTGGAAAACGCTGCCCCAGAGACTAGATATTCATTGTTCACATCTTTCAATAAGCGCATTAGCTTCACCACTTCACCAGCATCAGCCTTTCTCGAAGGATCGTCGAGTTCTATCATGAACTGATCTTGCAAAATCTCGTTTGCCGATTGCGAAACTTCCCAACCGATCTCCTAGTTAGAAGAATCCTACTCAATCCATTGTAGTAACGCATGATCTTTCGCATCTTCACCAATAATGTCGGAGATTTTTTCGAAGGAAGATGAAAGGAATTAAGCGATGAATGATCATGATGCGCACAACGAATATGTGTTTTCTAGGGACGATGAATCGACTCAAATAAAAACTAAAAACAAGAACAACCAGAACGAATTCGATTTTGATAAAGAGGATTACGCCAATCTTGAAAATCCGGATTAAATCCGTAAGTATGTTGCAAAGAAATTGAGGAAAGCGGCAAAAACTGATCTTCGAAGAGCATTAACTGTCCAGCTATTCGTTTTATCGTGATTTGTACCTAGTATATAAATAGATGTAATAGACTTCTTTTCTTTTCAATTGGTTTGAAACTACGTGGTTGGTTAAATTATCCTCCGAGCGGCCACCTTCACGGGGGGGGGGACTTAAGTACCAGTAGGTGCTGAATAAGGCCAGAATCTTATAATCTTTAACGAATACTTGATAATCTTTTAACAAATCTAACCTAAGTCCAATTTGTCCAGCGAGAGATGTTCGTCAAAATAGACAAGAAGAAGATTTTGTTGTAGTTTTGTACTGTACATTTTGGACTAGATCTCCTAGGTGAATCCATAAAAAAATGCTTAAAACCACTAGGAGGGTCTATTTTTTAGTTGTTTTGTTTTGACATAACTTTGCGCACAGTAGGAATTTTCAGATGTGAGTATACGTTGCTTCTACGCATTTTAACATTTTAACCTTTGCTGCCCTGCTACACCCAGCTTATCAATACAAGTGCCTTTGGGCAGTACGTGTGAGCTAAAAAATTATCCCTGAAGGTTTGAAGTAAATTGGATAACACAATTTTTCTCTGTATCCAAATTTGTGTAGTTTCTCGGAGACAGCCTCTTAAGAATCGACTTCTAGTTGTTTTCCTTTCTTACCTTGTTACTTTATTTTAATGAATATATAAATATACTGCCTTAATTGCCACAACCGAAATTTAAACCTTATCCATTTTACTATTATCAAACCTCTTACTTTCTGTAAGAAAGGAAACCGATCTTTTTCAGTTTCTATCGTACTTAAATAAAAAATCAATTGGGTATCAGTTGCGTTGTCACCTAGAAATAAGAATAGGAAGACACGATTTGCCCAATTGATTTTTCTTTTATGTAGTTTCCCTTTTATCAAATCCTATTTGTAAATTTGCACAACCACCTGTTAGACGATGGGTAGAGGTTGCATTTTGCTAGCTTATTCGTTATCATTCAGTTTACCCCGTTTTTCGATACTGATATTTGGAAGGATATGATAACATTATTCTCTTATCTTTCAAAAGAAAACATGACCATATAAATCACATATATAAGCTAGTGACGAAAAATTATACTTCTATTGAAATATCCATTTTTACAATAGTAGTTTATTTAAACAAATTTCGTTTAAATTAGTTTGATTTCTAAGCCTAAGTTGTTTTAAGAATGTTATTCCAAAACTCTTTTTTTAAGATTACGTTCATCCACTCAAAACTAACATGATTTGAAAAAGAAGGTAGGCAATTAGTTCCATCATTCATGAAATTTCGTTTCATCCTTTCATCTATGGATGGATATTCGATAAAAGACGGGCCTGCAAAAGATAAAAGAATACACGATTCGATGATTCACTACAGTTTCGGACTCCTAATGAGCTAACTCATCCAGATATTGCTAAAGATAATGAAAACCCAAGACTATCATTTGAACTACCACAATAGAGTTTAGTCTTACCCTTACAAGACCGATAAATCACAACTCCCTTGCTAGTAGTAACTAACTAGATCACTAGAGAAAACAAATTCCGCTTTTATAGCCGAGATAAATCAAAAATATAAAGTTAAAAGTTTTGGATGTTTATCAAGATTTTAGTTCACTTGATATATTGTTAGTATTCAATGACCCGTGTTATTTCTAATTATAAAAAAATATAGTACTAAAAAGCTTTATTGATTATTTCTTCATTATTTACTGCATTGATAAATGTACCCAAATGTTTCATTCCGAATTAATTTCTATAGTGAATAAAACCGAATTTTCATTGAGAACCCTAAAATTCCTCGCTTCGTTGTTAATATTATAGTTAATCTATACTAAAATAAGGTTTGAATGAATTAAATCTAACTCATAGAAATGTTTAATTTTTGTGTTAATAATTAATGATGTTAAAATTTCAAGAGTCAACGATACCAAGACCTTTATTAAACCGAGCAAACTGTACGGAAAGGACACAATTGGGCTGTGCGGATGGCACCTGTCTACCCCAGGAATACTTTTGTGATGGTGCTGTGGATTGCACAGATGGAAGTGATGAGGGATATTGCGATTCACATCAAGATCCAAACGCAGCAAGACCATGTAACGTTACAACTTGTCAGCTTCCGAATTGTTTTTGTTCTAATGATGGTAAGTCTTTCAGCTTGTTATTTCAGTAAAAAAAAGAAATATCACATACCTAGGATCACATTTAGGTAATTGACTGTTTTTGTGCTGAAAAGATGAAGGCACCCTTTTAACATACAATTTTTTTGAATCTCGATAACACTTCGAGTAAGTGAAGAGAAGTTTTTAAATATGAAATCCCTTTTTTAACGACAACTAACAGTGCATTTATTTTGTTTACCATAACGTGTTTCAAGAAATAGTAGTTGGTACAAGTATAATAAGTGGAACAATGTAGAATACTGTTGCACGAGGACGGAATTAATCGCTCGTGGGCGATATAAAGTTGATATTGCTAAAAATATGATAAGAAAAAAATGTATATTAAAGAGAAATAATTAATCAGAGCTGCAATAATTAAAAAGGTCGTAGGCGCAAGTTCGATATTACCTGTGAGAGAATTGTTTTTAAACTTAAAAAAATAAAATTTAAAATGTCATTTTCTTTTTATTATTGCAGTTTAGAAGAGATTTATTAAAATTATACAAAAATTAAACATCTTTGAAAAGGATTGTTATTTTAGATTTTGTTTTGTAAAAAAAAATTATCTGGCAGCTGATTTCAAACTACGGCGACAACGACATCACCTGGCTCCTGCTAACTTAGTTACACAACCGCATTAGCGATCGCATGCACTACAATTATTTTAAAAGTAGGTTGTATTTATTTATTTATTTTTGGGCGATGAGGATGAGAATCCCCTGAGCATCGCTCGTACCTCATGACACCGATTACTTTGACCATATGGCCGACCCTACTGGGATTAAGCCGAATCTTGAGAAATTCCAACACCAGTAGCGATTTTTATCGTGCCAAGCATCGTATTGACACGATATTAATAATAGTACAGGATCCGTTATTGATGTCGTTGAGCACCGATCGAGTAAGCGAATAAAATGTATTTTTTATGAAATAAAATATGTTAACAAAAGTAGCGTAGATGAGTTACCTAAATAAATTTGTTCAAGGATATTTTTAATTAAAAATTCATATTTAATTTTTTTAAATACTTTCACCGATCTCGTAACCAAAAAAAATAACACTAATTGAAAGTGCAAACCCTATAGAAGACACAAACATAGGGTTGCTTACCTTTTTCTGTTCAAGGCTATACAGTTGCCAAGTTTAAATAAGTGAATTGAAAGTGATATTGTCAGCAACTGACAATATACTCCAAAATATTTCTGAGACGTTTTTTTTTTTTGAAGAAAATTGACTTGTCTCCCGAAGTAATAATTCAGTATTGTTGAAAAACATTTTGTTAATCATATCTTTTTTTTAAACATTTGTTAATAATATGACTATTCTTATATGCTTATAATTATGTTTTTATTTACATATTTTTAAATAATATTTAAAACTTTTAAAAATAATAATTTCATTCAAAAATAAAATTATGTGTCATAGTGTTTTCTTTATTTTTATTGTAATAACTGCAGTATTGAACTAACCAATTATGAGTATTTTTATAATATTGAGCATATTGATTTTGCATGACAAATTAGAAAAATACAAATTTTTGTGACAGAGGTATTAGCTCTAAAAAAAACGTTCCGTGTATAATATCAAAATGTAAATATTTATTTTAAACATTTAAAGCTTGTTAGTGATATATACTTATCTTAAAATTTTTATCTCTTTTAAGAAGGAACTAAATATAAATAAAATAAATGTGTCATCATTGTTTCAAAAATTTGACGCATACAATTTTTTTGCAAATGTCCGATATTTTTTTTTAAATTAATTAATATTAAATTGAAAAATCTGTAATGAAAGAAAAATTTTTTTAATAAATTAATATTAAAATTAAAAATTTAAATGAACAAAAAAATATTTCAAAAGGGTATTGTGTTATATTAAAGTTTATTTTTTTATACAATATCGATACAAAAGAAATTGAGGTAATTCGGTTGAGAATAATATATATGAAATTAAACAAAAAAAATATAAACTATTTGTATATATTTTATGAATTACAAAAAACAAAAAATTTAAAAAAAACAACCGCACAGAGCAAGCGCACTCTCTGTCATACGTCACAAGAGGCGGGCCCAGTTGCTATGCGCCGTCCTTTTCTATCGCATTGGACAGTACGCATAGACCCTCTCTCTCGCACAATTTCAAACGACGGACGTAGTGTGAGCAGCTGTCATTCTGCGTCCTCCTCTATCGCACTGAATAGAATGGGTCTATCTCTCTCTCGCACGCTTCGATTTAAAAATTTTAAACCCTTGCAACCCTGACTCTTGAACGGTTTTTTGCAAGCAACCTTATACTATCGTTTTGCAAAAAGAATAAGCTTTATTTTGACATATAATTTATTTGGTTACTAGATCGGGGAAGGTATCACTTTCAATTCACTTATTTAAACTTGGCAACTGTATAGCCTTGAACAGAAAAAGGTAAGCAACTCTATGTTTGTGTCTTCTATAGGGTTTGCACTTTCAATTAGTGTTAATTGTTTTTGGTTACGACATCGATGAAAGTATTTAAAAAAATTAAATATTGACTTTTTAATTAAAAATATCCTTGAACAAATTTATTTAGGCAACTCATCTACGTTACTTTTGTTAACATATTTTATTTCATAAAAATACATTTTATTCGATTACTCGATCGGTGCTCAACGACAGCAGTAACGGATCTTACCCCGGCTCCACACATGCGTATACGAATATTCGTGTGCAAACACGAATATTCGTAACTGAATGTTCGTTTACGAATCTATCCGAACAATTTCCTACACACTTCGCATACTGTAACCGAATATTCGCGTATAGTGTATAGAGGCTACCCCCTGGAGGTTAGACGAATGTTTGATCCCTTTAACTCGCGCTATTTGTCCGCTACAAGACGGATCGTGCTCGTGTTCGTGAACGAATAGCAAATATTTGTATACGAATACAAAAATTCCATCCACACTTAACGTATTTGTGTACAAATAACAAACATTCGTCAACGAATAACGCATGTGTGGAGCTGGGGTTAGACTATAAATGGAAACGAGAAGACTATCCCAAAAGAATGCAAAGCGTGCGCCGAACTCAATTCAATTATATACCTTGAAAGTCATTACACGTATCTATCCATGTACAATGGGCATGCGCATGGGACCTATTTGTAGTAAATTTCATAAGAAACATTTTCAATAAGTATGGAATCTGCTGTAGTGCCAATCGTTCTGCATAAAAATTCCTAAGACCGCCGCGCCGCGAGGTATGTTTAGGGTTGTTTATTGCAGTGCGCCTGTGTAATTTTTTTCGTTTCTTAAAGTTTAACGCCCTTTAAAACTAACCCGCGAGATTGACTTCATGTTTGACACACAAATAGTTTAGGTTATTAGTGTTATTACTTATAGGTTTCGTACAAGACGTTACCCGGTAAAAAGTCCATCGCATGATATTTAATAGTTAATTGTTTATAACATCATTGTTTATAAACTAAGTAAATGTGAAACAGTTAGTCTTCCCATGTCGATAATGTCTTCCCTCGAGATTTGTGCAATATTTTTTGTAACGAATACAGTCATTACTAGCAGAAGATTAAGAAATTAGAAACAATAGAGAAACAATATCATAGCAACAGATGGTTGCTAAGTTGTTTTAGAATGTTTGGAAAAGCCATCGTCTTTTGCAAAATTTTCTGATCGATTCCGCAGAATCGATAGAACAATCCTCATAGAACAAACATGTACAAACGGTTCTTTTCATATCCCAGCCAGCACACTGACGTCATAATGTCGCCGTTTTTTCGGCAATAACGACGTCAAATTGTTGCAAAACTGACATCATTATGTCACAGCCCAAAGACGTATAATATAAGACGTCATTAAAACGTCCTATACTAGGACTAAGACAGGGATTATAAATAGTTGAATATTGGAAATAACGCTTATTATATGCTACAGTCAAAGCATCTCTATATTGTGACCACCTGCTTAATATGACCAGTATTCCTTGGCCCCTGCTAAAATAATATCTTTTTAATGAAACTTGTACGTAGTGTAATGTACGTCCAAAAGACTTCTACATATGACGTCTTATGAACATCATTTATTAGTTATATGACGTCGTCGACCAATAATGACTTAAAAATAACGTCATTATAACCTCAGTGTGCTGGCTGGGATACAATAGTGTCATACTTAAACAAACTACCAAATGATTATAAGACTATGACTGTAGATAAACTCGGAGAACCATGTTTTTGGACATGTTAAGCAAACATTAAATATAATTTATCAATTTAATAATTCAAGTGCAGCTTGAATTAAGCTTACGTTGTTAAATGTATATAGGTCTACCTTGTTTCGTTTTTAATTCTTAAAGAGGTTAAGTGATAGAGCAGCGTCAGTATATGACTGATGCTGAACTTCACCTCATTTTAGTTATTAAGAATCATGTTTTGTTTTATTTAGGAAAAGACTATTATTATTATTATCTACATGCTCACTCGTCGGGGTTCATCTCCGAGAGAGTCACATCAACCCTAATCCAGCATGCGGGTTTTCACTACCCGGACGGGTCCAATCTCAAGTGTAGCTGGGACTTGGAAACTGAGTCTGTGAAGGATATCCCAGAATTTAGCCATCCCGCCATATCATAATTAAAGCTTGGTGAATCCCAGCAGAGCCCCGTCTGACTCTACCTACAGGTGGAGACCCGGCCTATACCAACTAGGAGGTGGGATGGTCTTAGGAGTGTGAGGCTAATAGTCGTATTCGCTCTTTATTCGCATCAACTCCCTTTATAAGGTGATCCCCCAGGATAGTCTTCCAGAGATCAGCCAGTTCTGTAATTCTTGGGTAAGCCTAAGTCACCGATACATCGCAAAGTTGCTTCCACGTAGTCCAATTAACAGTACCGAAGTGACTACATACACTAGAGTGAAGCACCTGACAAAACGGTGACAAAACTGTACACTATATATTAATGACCGTTATTTTGCAAAAATTAAAATTTTTTAGGTCGCCCCACCCCCTCTAAATCTGTTTAAAATGTCAAAAAATGAGCTATGCAAAATTTTAACCAATTTGGTCAATATTAACCCGTGCCATCGAGAGGTTAAAGTTTAAATGGAATTTAACATGCGTTTGGTGCATTTCTAGAGACTTTGTGGAGTAACTTTATATCTTTCTATGTTTTCACTTGAATATTTATATACTTACGTTGTTGAAGCAGCTGAACACGAATATGATAAAATTCAAACTGTCAATAAATCTTTTGACAGTTTACAGCTGTCAAAAAAGCGGTCAACTTCACTAAAATTAGTATATTTTTTATATTTTGGCTTCAGATTCGTGTTAAGCAACTTCAACAACATAAGTATATAATATTTCACATTAAAACATAGAAAGATAAAAAAGTAATGCCACAAACTTTCTAGCAGTGCCCCAAATCCATGTTAAATCCCATTTAAAACTTTAACCTCTTGGTGGCACGGGTTAATATTGACAAATGGGCTGAAATTTTGCACAGCTCGTTTTTTTGACATTTTAAAGGGATCTAGGGGAGGGGACTTAAAAAATTCTAACTTTTTCAAAATAACGGTCACCCTACTAGATATCGATTAGGGGGTTGCTGCCGGGATAAACCTTGCTAGTATCACTCTCGTACTGGAACTCAGCCTAGTCCAGAAGCCATTCCCAAACTAAGGAAATGAAACACTAAGGCCAGTCCAGTCATAGCGCAGCAATACCTAACGGCCTACTCTAAAAGACGGGCAGAACGTCAATCTACACGTCCAGACCTATTAATTGACATTCTATTTGCTATAGTTGTTGATGACCGACATGATGACCTCCGGGTCAAAGAACTTTTTGAAGAAAGGTTGTTCAAAGTGGTCTAAGTTGTCAAACAGTATGCGAAATATGATCTCAATTATATGTTTCTGGATATAGGTACATTATTTAAAGTAACGAATAAAGTCTCATTTTCGGATAGATCTGTAACATAATCAGCGCCTAGTTTTTAATGCATTGGATTTTCACTGTTAGTAGACTAATTGGATATTCTGTCTGATATATTCATCATTTTTGTACTTCGATAGCGTATAATGTCGCTTTAAGATTTAAAAAATGTTCCAGATATTAACATCAATGAGATATCGTTCCTTTCTCATTTATCTAACCATTCTTTTGCAGTATTTAAACATTTCAAAGTACCCTCATCACGCATAAAAGAGCAAAGCGTTGTATAGAATACGTAAGTAGAGCAGCTTTTAAAATCCATTGAAACATGAAAAGGACTGAATATGTCGGAAACAGTCGTCAATTTTGAGATCGGTATTTTCAGATTTTACTTTTTTTTTCCTAAAAAATCGAGTTGAATTTTATACAAAGGATAAAAGTTGGATTCAATTTTCTTATCATCAATTTTAATTTAAATCTAAAATTTCAAATAAAGAAATCGCTTACCATTCAATATCAAGAAAATACCAAACCACAGTCCGTTATCCTACCGTTTTATTATTACTCGTAACAGAAACCGCAACGTTCTTTTATTCCCATTCATTAACAGTATTATCCATAAATTCCCAAAAGTGGCAGTAAAGATAAAACAAAGTGGGCGTAGTTTCTTTAGTGCGATATTAAATTTAACGGTTCATTACCGTCAGTATTGTCTTGCCCCTCTCATAAACACAAAATGCGCTTTGATCTTTTGACTCGTTAATAATTCTGAATATCTATCCCTTGAAAATTATTGTTTTATGAAGATTATGGATGATCCAAGAATTTTATTGAGTAGATTATTTTTTGAATCATAATTATTTAATTGGCTTTAAGAAAATCAAAGGGTTTGTTGCGTTTTAAAAATTATAGCTTCCATTAACCTTCCCTCCTTTTGGATCTAAAATCCGTGAAAATTTATTACCTAACAAAATTCCTAAATATAGTCTTTAACGGATAGTACAAACAAAAAGAGTATTTTTCAATTCTTCGATAAATTTTTTACATGTTACGGTTACACCCTAATGTAGTCACATTTTATGTACAAAATCAAGAAAAAAAAACTCCTAGAAAGAAGGGACGCCGGTGCTATCTCATAACAATCCGTGTGACCAGTTGAATTAAAGTTACTGGGGTTGTACTAAAAGTCAACAAGTCGCCGAAATGGAGCAAGTAGAGTATCAATTGAATACTCCCGTGAAGCAGAAGCGAATGTTTTTAATCTCTTTTAATAGGACAGTTTTAAACTTTTTTTAATAGAACACCAAGAGACTGGCTGAGCTTAATAAAAAAATTAAAAGAAGAACTTTCGACCGGTTTCTTAACTACTAAATTAAATTTACCGCAGTAGTACTACACTATGCGGTATTCCCTTTGGAATTTACAAAATAAGCTCTACACTAAACTGTACTAATCTAAACCAAGTGGACTTTCACATGGGATTTACAAGATGAGCTTTTAATACATTTCCTCATCATAAAACACGCATCTTGTTCTTTGAAAGCAGTTTTTAACTCGATAACGAATGAATTTACTAAGAACAAAGAATATAAAAGCAAAAGGCCTAGAAATATTAGATTAGCCTGCAAAAAATGTTAACAGCAAAGAAAAAGAAACATTGTATATTGTATATGTATATACGAACATAAAGAATAACTGTTTTTTTTTTCTTTAAGATCTTAATTTAATAATTTTTGGAATTTTCTTTTTATATTTTTTATTGTAAATTATAAAATTCTTAATGTGAGTTTAAATACAAAAGAAAATCCCCTGGAAGCATTTATATCATGAATATACAGGGTGTTTTTTACATAATGGTTTCTGGCTTAATGTGTAACATATGAATAAAGGAAGAAGGCAAAAATGCATAAAATTCCGCACTATCTCAAAAATAAATTTTCACTAAAAATTATTGGGCACCCGGAAAATTAAGCAAACTGAAGACGGCCCTGGTGTCTGGAGGAGGTATTATTTCTATGCTGATCATTCATTTAATTTATTTCAAACAAAAAGATGTTTACTAAGTAAACTGTTTATAGGTAATAATAAATACATAAATGTGGCAGCAAATAAACTATACAATGACAGCACCTAAATAATTAAGGTTTTTTTGTTATTATTACAACTATTGCATTTCTGTGTTAGGTTGCAAATCGTTATTTTTATTAATGATAATGAGTTTGAATTGTATTTAATATTGGACTCGTTAGAAATAATAAGTAAATTGGTGGCTTAATAAAATCAATTAACAGTTAAAATTGCTGTAAAACGAAATATTAAAAACATGACATGTCCTTATCCCGCAATTATTATTTGCATAGCTGCAATTAAACTACTAAGAACGTACAAGATCGTTTATTTTAAAAATAACAATGGTATGGTAATGGTATAATACGATCATTTCTATCGATTAAAACACCGTAATAATTAATAACGTGACGTAATAATCAATTCATTCAGAAGATACTTAGATGTAAAAAAAACTCCAGGTTTCACTAAATGCATAAATCTTTATTTTATTTTCTTAATAATAAATAGTAAGTGACAAACCCAAATTGGTTGCAATATGATTTTTCTGAAAGTCTACCGCATTGAAAAGAACTTTAGTTATATTTTAAATATTAAACAAAATACGTATTAAGAATTCGCAGAAGGGAAAGTACCGCATCCCTTTCAAATGTACCGTGATTGTTTATTGAATTACCAGTTTTCAGAAATTATTGTCATATGGATTTGTATAAAAGTTCCTTAAATGTGTTCTTACATTTCTAATCTACCTTCAAATCGTTGGAAATATGACACCACTCATGTAAGAAATAATTACACCCAATTGCGATAAAAGAGGAATTGGAAAACCAACATCACAATATGTAATTACTAATTACCGTTAGGTGTAAAAAATAAATACCATGTTTCTTCGCAACATCTGTTTTAATACAAACACAAATGCCTAGTTAAGGTTTTTAGATCGGGTCATATTTCTAAAAAGTATTTATTTACTCAGTAATAATTTCCGACCACATTATTTACGTTAAATCATGCAGACAGCATAAATTAGCTTTTTTATGTTACATACAACAATTTTTAAAAGGCAAGTACATCTAAAAGGGTATCACATTTATAAATTAAATTTGTACAACTTAAGAAATGATTTGTACTTTATCCAATTAAAATGCACTGCTATCTGACGTAATATGCGTAAGTCGAAGTTACCTCCTAAAATAATGTTAGTAACTGCATGGACGTAAAATAGTGCGGTGCGTTGTGTTGATGTATAACAGATGAGTAAGCCCTATCCACTGACTGTTTTTGATAAATGTTAGTTTAGCCCAGTGTAAACTATTTTTAGTTTATTAAGGGGTTATTGAAGCTTAATATTTTTTTAAAATAATACGTATATTACCACCTAATTTGTATAAAATAGAGTGTCGATAACTGGTACAAGATATCAGCTCTATATATCGGTTACCGACAGTAGTGTCGGTAACTGAGTCCAGGCTATATTTCCAAATTTTATGAATTTTTAAAATAGAAACTAATTTGCAAAGGTTCCGCTATATAAGACTGGCAAGAAAATATGCTGATATAGACTAAACCCATTCATCGGCAATATGTTTTGAAGCTCCATTCGTGAATTACTTACAAAACAAATTGACTGCCTATACAAGGTACTTCCAATGTCACTAATAGGAATCCTTCATTGCTGTCAGAGTAAAGAAATCCTGAAACTGGCTAAAAACTTCACTATTTCGAAGACAGCATGAAAAAAGCAATGATGACAGTAAAATCGGGGATGTCTCTCTGTCGAGCATATTAAACTTTCAATGTACCCCGCACTTAATCAATAAGGTCCAAGACAAATCTGCTATCGAAAGAAAGATTGGTCCAGAACCAGTATTGTGAGTTCCAGTACTGGAATTTAATGAGCGTATAGCTTAATCCCTCGAGAGCCCAAGCGCGAGAGCATTAATATACGAATTAAACCTTTATTTTAAACGCGAGTGTAATACAGCTGTTACTTGTATTAATTTTCCTTTTATTATTCTTCTGTTTTGGGCCTACCATTAATAGTTAAATTACAAGAAGTTCGAAATCGTACGCGTTTTGTAGACGATCACAATTATCGCATCGTCATGATTGTGTTTAATCATAGCAACGAGAGAATGTTTATAAATTATCCATAAATTTAAAAAATCTAATAACCGTTTTCCAGCGTTTTTTCATTTAAAAAGAAAGAAACGAGTTGTTCAGCCTAGCCAGAAGAAGAAATGACCAACACAGAGGTTTTAGAAGAAGAAATGGTTGGTATAAATGATTTAAAAGAAACAATGGTAGAAGGTGATGAGATTATGGAAGCTTTACTTTCTTAAAAAAAAATACTAAATAAATTTTTATGCCTCTAGAGAAATAAAATTTGTATTTTGTTGTTTATCAAGCAACTGCTTTAATGATCTGTATCGAAGTAAATAAACATGACTTTATAAGGCAAAATTGGATACATAAAAAACAAATTTTAAGTAGTAAATTATAGCAGATTTATTCTTTTTTGACCATTGTCTGTAACTGGATCATTATACTGACGATAACTTGGACACTTGACTTTTCCTACTGTCGATAATTCGTACAATTGATTATTTTTCCATTTAAGTATGTATTTACTAAAACAATAAATAAAACTTGTCTGGAAACTGGGGCTTTCCGACAATATAAACATCAGGCTAAGAATTTGACAATAATAACTATTTTTAATGATAACAAAATTATCACCCCAGACTGGGAATCGAACCCAGGACCTTGCACTTTCCGGGCGGGTGCTTTACTAACTGAGCTACCTAAGGTGATTACAAGCAGAATGACCATTTTTCCATAGAACCTTATTAATTTATACATACATAATATATTCTCCTCTTATTGCATTTGCAGTGTCGGTGTTTCGCGCAAACTCTTATCGGAGTGCAACGGATATAATGCAGCTATTGTAGCAAGTGTATTATGCTCCCCCATACTTTATCACTCATACAATCTTCATACCTTATCTTAAGGATTCTAACACTAACATGTCTTCATCTTCAATAATTTGCACTGTATCTTTGTATTTCATCAATTTTGAAAAAGCTTTTAATAAGGTCAAACATGAAAAACTATCTTTGTCGTCAATATCTATTCTCGACAAAATGCTGTTCAACAGAGCATAAGAGATGAACAATCACAGGAATTTGACATCAAGAGACGAGTAAGGCAAGACTGTGTCTTATCGCCCATTCTCTTTAAGGCCTATTCAGAACATCTATTTAGAAACGCTTTTGCTGTTTATGAGGCTGGTATAGTAGGCAATGGAGATATAATTAACAAGATGGGGTACCTACATGGATTATTCTGTTGCTTTGATAGACCCTGCAGAAGATCTACAAAGATTGGTAGACAATATAGTAGTCGTGAACTGTGATGTATGTAATATGTAAATAAATATAACAAAGTCACAAATTCTGGCCATAAGATGTAAAAACAATCAAGTTAAACTAAATTATATAGGTACCCATCGGAAAAATAAAATCAGATTTTTGTAGACTTAAAAAGATTGTAAATGGATTAAATATCAATGTTAGACTGCATGTGCATAAATGTTACGAGTTCTCCATCGTTTTCTATAATGCCTGGAGCCATACTAAAGGGTCCTCATTTGAAATAAGGTGTATCGTATCTACGATACACAATATGTGTATCCACAGATGCTACAATACAATTCTGCAACGAATGAACAAAGAGAAATAGATAATGGACACATAAAACAACATAAAAGATGATAAATATTACGTCCCTCAGTTGATACTATAAGGATACTACAAGGAAAAAGAGGCCCTGATGGCAGACGGAAAATCAATTGGTTAGGTAATCTAAGACAATAAAAAGAAAAATATTTACTGAACTATTTAGAGCAGCAGAGAACTAAATAATATTGACACAGCATGATTGGATGTATTCGAAGGCACTTTAGCGAATAAGCGCTATATTGGTAGCGCTGCAGCATAAATATGCTTTGTTTCGGACGCTTCAATTGGTAGCGCTGGCGAGTAACCCATTGCCAATGTACAATGAGGATGCGGCACCGCAAAGAAGCTCTGAATAAAATGAGCGTGTTCAGAAATATACATTATAGTATAGTCAATTGTTACATCAGCAGTGATGAGATTTGGCTCGTTTCTGTATAGAAGTCGTTGTAGCATCGCATGTAATTTGCAGATCTGTTTCAAAT
Source organism: Agrypnus murinus (assembly GCA_929113105.1). Classification (NCBI taxonomy): domain Eukaryota; kingdom Metazoa; phylum Arthropoda; class Insecta; order Coleoptera; family Elateridae; genus Agrypnus; species Agrypnus murinus. The sequence goes on from OV816025.1 coordinate 158,953,415, forward strand.
TACAAATCACTTCTAGGAATGTCCTCCCTTGTAATACTGATGATGACTAGTGATGCCAACGAGACTAGAGAGACGAGACTTTTGTTAACTCTCGTCTCGTCTCGCACAAAATAAAACGAATCTCGTCTCGCACCAAAAAATCTCGTCACGTATCGAATCTCGCACGAGAAATCTCGCAGTTCTTGCGCTTCTTTGGAAGATATATCAGAATTTAAACAAAAAATCAAAAAGGAATGTAAGTAATAATTAAATAAAGTCTAAATTATTGTGTTTTTGCGTTTTCGTTTTGAAAAATTATGACTCATTTTAAACAAGCGTAATTTTAATAATCACCTATTACCTACATTAAACTCAAAATTTATCATTTGTTTTAAATCTAAGAAACTACTACTAACCTTAATATTTCCAAATCAAAGCAAAACTAATTTTAAAGTTATTAGATTTAAAGAACTACCACTATTTAAGTATTCGTCTTAAAAATAAACGGGAATGTCCAAAGACAAAACTTTATATTACACTAAAATCACAAAGCCAAGAAAACTTTAAATGATAATTTAATGACTTTTTATTTAACTCATTTATTCTAGGTATTTAGTTTTCTTTCTTAACATCTCATAACTCTTTTTTTAGTATCAAGCATTTCTTTAAACAGACACGTGTTACACGTTAAACAATTCGGTGCCAGTTTTTGGCTGTTTGTACATGTAAACATTCATTAATCCTTTATTTTATTACACGATACAGAAACGGTTAACAAAACAAAATCCATAAACGCATATAAAAAAATGTTTTCTCTATAACAAAATAATATACGTGATTATTGTGAATTCTGATATTTTATACTTTATTATTTTATCTTTGATTTTATACAAAAGAACTGCAACGTAGACCGCAACAAAGTAAATTATAAGATTTATGGCTAAACAGTAAAGTATTGTATTGTATAATAAGTACTCGGATTTCTAATAAAACGCAACATCGTTTTTAGCTTGTTGAAGAAATAATTTCCATAACGCGAGACTTTTGCGAGATTTCTCGTAAACGAGACTTATCGTGGGCATCACTAAACATAATAAAACATAATCTCCTCGTTAAGGGTGTTTATTTCACCCTTGAAAACAATACAAAATCGTAAAAAATATTTTTATAGTATCAGCTTACATTTTACATTTGCGAAAGAAAAGTTTGATCAGATCGAAATTGCCACACTAGTACCCAGGCAAAAACACACATACATAGATCGATGTCAATATTAATGTTTAATACATATAAAAATATTACTCGTATGAAGTAACTTCCTAACTTTGGGGCAGCAATTTCAGGGGATAAAGGCACCACAAATAATTCATGAACAAAATGCCTAAGTAAATAGCTCACATTTTAACATAAATCGCCCAAACAGTTTCGTAATTTACTTTGCTGTTCGTAATCTTTTATAATTTTATGGTTATTATTAATTTTGTATACAAATTCGCATTTGCAACACTTAATTAGCAGGTTTTGAGTACCTATACCTAAAAACAAAGTGACCTTGTCAATGACTTTACCCTCTTGTAAAATATTAATGATTTGCACTCTGTGAATTCTAATTCAGCAATATCAAAAATAATTTTGTTTACAGGGTGTACTATAAGAAGGACATCAAACGCGGCAAGTAGTTAGACATCGACAAGACAAACAAAAATCCCTATAATATTTCTTTCTCAGAAGCGTATTTTTCGAAAAAAAAATGCAAATAAAGAAGGGTATAATGTTTTTATTACATACAGTAGAGTTTGTTATGATCTTTAAAATAAGTAAGATAAGGAGTTTATGTTTTGTTATGTTTATGTTGCTGATCTTGCAGCCTGCATTCTTATCCTTTTAGAATACAATTTTACGAGGTCAGTCAGTTACATGATAATTCCGAGAACGCCATAATTAAGATAGGTATATTGGTAGGTCAAGTCTTTGTAAAAATGTAAAAAATGACATCAACGAAGTACAGCTCGCCGTACATTAATAACCTGTTGAGTTCTCATTATTAAAATGTTTAATTAATGTAGTCAAAACAAGGTGTCATGTTATAGTCCGGGAGATCCCCGCAACGCATCGCAAGTATTAAAATTCGTAAATGTAATTTCCCTATAAAGCCGAATGGTTTTTATATTTTTTAAATTAAGTTTAAAGCCGCTCACGTAATAAAAGTTTTCTTTAATCTAATTAACTTACTTAAAACAAATGTTCTCTTTAAAAATCAGAAACTATTCTCTTATAAATCAGATTTATTTGAAGTCGTTATTAGACCTTGAATTTATTTCAAGTCCAAGTATTCATTCTTAATATCAGTATTATAAAATTATAAGCTTAAACAAACACTGCGTGCTGTATTGAGAAATTATTTTATGTAATATTAGATTAGTAGCTCTCAAATTTCAGCTTTGACACTAACAGTTATTAATGATATCACCAGCAATATCACCAATATCGCATTTATAATTTTATATACGTACACTGGCTTGAAAAAAAATCGCATACACTTTAAAAATCAAGTAACCGAGTTTTTATGTAGTTTTTGCTATGTAAACGTGACCTTTCTGACTTTTGACATTACATTTTTCACGGATAAATATGTGATTACGAAAATAAAACAAAATAATTTTAACTGATCGACACTGACAACTTAAAAGTTAAGACTGACTTAATACAATCAAAAATAGGTGTACGCGAATTTTTTGCAAGCCAGTGTACTTTTCTAAAACCGTCGGTCAAGATTACTAAAAATTTTGACTTTCTCTAATCAGAAAACTTGGACTGAATGTTGCACTAACTCTGCTTGACACACTGGCTGTGCGTATATAGCGCATGATTTCGGATATGTATGTCCATTTCAAGCACGTGGTTTGTGATGACTCATTTCTTGTATTAATGGTCAATACGACTATTGATTTCATAATGATCTAAGACAGCAAGGCTAATGTGGTGCCATTTTATTATTTTCTTTTCAATGTAAATGCATAGGATAAAATAATAAAAAAAAGCTTCATATTAGCTTTACAGTGCTAGATCATTATAAAGCCAAGTAGTACCTCTCTGAAACTCCGCATGCAATTAATAAAATTGACATTAATGTGATAAGGATCGGAAAATTAATTAACAAAAGCGCCAAATATACAATTTCGGTAATTCTACGTACCAGATATGTAAGGTCACGTTTAGATGAAATTAAATAAAATGCCGTTATAAACATATGTCTTATAAAAATAGTCAATTTTGTTTATTTACGTTTTGTATGAATTACAATTCCTCATCTTTAGAGACGTACATTTTAGTTCAGCAGAAAACCACTATGTCAACGAAGCGAAGTATTTTGATCTGCAATAGTACAGTGTAACACAAGTGGGCGCTGGAAAATAGCAGCAAGGGCGCAAAAATACACAATGAAATGTGATATCATCATGTTTGTGTGGCTTCAGAATTTCAAACCTGGCACTTATACAGTTACTTTATCTTTTAGCGCGTTATAATTTTATACCTATTTTTCTAAAAATGTCAGTAAAAATTACTAAAAAGTTTGGCTTTTTTTAATCAAAAAACTTTATTAAGATTTTTTGTTCCAAATGCTATCAGAAATGCGTGGTCGAGTATAGTGCATACCTTGTGAATACTGTGTATAGTGCTTACTGTTTCTGAAAGTACAGATACTTCGGCAACTAGAAGTTGGCCATGGATTTTATGTTATTCAAAAGCAACATTTTAATTGTACATAACTTGAGAAACACGATTTGACAGATGATTAGTAAATTATTTTTTTCGTTTTTGTTCATGAAAATCCATGGCAAACCTCGGTAACTTATGAGAACATTGTTTTTAAAAATAATGCTCTTAGAAGCTGGTCTTGGATCTTATGTTATTCAAAAACAACATTTTAATTGCACGCAACTTGAGAAACACGATTTGACAGATAATTTGTTAATTATTTTTTTTGTTTTTATTCATAAAAGTCCATGGCAAACTTCGGCAACTTATGAGAACATTGTTTTTAAAAAGCAATGTTCTCAGAAGTTGGCCATGGATTTTATGTTATTCGAAAGCAACATTTTAATTGCACGCACTTGAGAAACACGATTTGACAGATAATTTGTTAATTTTTTTTTCGTTTTTGTTCATGAAAATCCATGGCAAACCTCGGCAACTTATGAGAACATTGTTTTTAAAAATAATGTTCTTAGAAGTTGGCCTTGGATTTTATGTTATTCAAAAGCAACATTTTGATTGCACGCAACTTGACAAACAAGATTTGACAGATGATTTGTTAATTATATTTTTCGTTTTTATTCATGAAAATCCATGGCAAACTTCGGCAACTTCTGAGAACATAGTTTTTAAAAACCATCTTCTCAGAAGTTGTCCATGGATTTTACGTTATTCAAAAGCACCATTTTGATTGCACGCAACTTGAGAAACACGATTTGACGGATGATTTGTTAATTATTTTTTTCGTTTTTGTTCATGAAAATCCATGGCAAGCTTCGGAAACTTCTGTGAACATAGTTTTTAAAAACCATCTTCTCAGAAGTTGTCCATGGATTTTACGTTATTCAAAAGCAACATTTTAATTGCACACAATTTGAGAAACACAATTTGACCGATGAATTGTTAATTATTTTTTTCGTTTTTATTCATGAAAATCCATGGCAAGCTTCGGAAACTTCTGAGAACATTGTTTTTTAAAATAATGTTCTTAGAAGTTGGTCTTGGATTTTTTATGTTATTTAAAAACAACATTTTAATTGCAAACAACTTGAGAAACACAATTTGACAGATGATTTGTAAATTATTTTTTTCGTTTTTGTTCATGAAAATCCATGGCAAACCTCGGTAACTTATGAGAACATTGTTTTTAAAAATAATGCTCTTAGAAGTTGATCTTGGATCTTATGTTATTCAAAAACAACATTTTAATTGCACGCAACTTGAGAAACATGATTTGACAGATAATTTGTTAATTATTTTTTTTTGTTTTTATTCATAAAAGTCCATGGCAAACTTCGGCAACTTATGAGAACATTGTTTTTAAAAAGCAATGTTCTCAGAAGTTGGCCATGGATTATGTTATTCGAAAGCAACATTTTAATTGCACGCACTTGAGAAACACGATTTGACAGATAATTTGTTAATTTTTTTTTTCGTTTTTGTTCATGAAAATCCATGGCAAACCTCGGCAACTTATGAGAACATTGTTTTTAAAAATAGTGTTCTTGGAAGTTGGCCTTGGATTTTATGTTATTCAAAAGCAACATTTTGATTGCACGCAACTTGACAAACAAGATTTGACAGATGATTTGTTAATTATGTTTTTCGTTTTTATTCATGAAAATCCATGGCAAACTTCGTCAACTTATGAGAACATAGTTTTTAAAAACCATCTTCTCAGAAGTTGTCCATGGATTTTACGTTATTCAAAAGCAACATTTTAATTGCACACAATTTGAGAAACACAATTTGACCGATGATTTGATAATTATTTTTTTTGTTTTTATTCATGAAAATCTCTGCAAACTTCGGGAACTTCTGAGAACATTGTTTTTGAATTTATTAGATTTTATAGAGAAATTCTTAAAATTATTTGTTTTTAGTGAAATCTTGGATTTATGCTTACTGCTTTAAATTAGTCCGATAAAAAAATGCCTAATATGATTTTTTTTATTTTTTCAGTTTATTTTTGTATCAAGGGGGCTTTGCATTTGAAGAGGGCAAAGGGTTTTTTGGTCATAATTATAGCATAATATGTTCTATATTTGAGGAAAGTTTAGTTAAAATTTTATAAAGAATAAAAAAGATATAAGGGTGGTACAGACAATCTTGAAAAAAACCTTTTTGGAGTGAAACTTATGTACTCCAAAGCTATCTATATCTATCTAACAAAACTTTTTATTTTTATAGGAACTGTTATTCCTGGAAGGTTACATCCTGCAGAAGTACCCCAAATGATAATCTTAACATTCGATGACGCAATCAATTATGAAAATTGGGAATTGTATAAAAGACTATTTAACAGTAATCGTAGAAATCCAAATGGTTGTCCTATTAAAGCCACATTTTTTGTTAGTCACCAATTCAACAACTACTACCAAACACAAAGATTATGGAACGATGGCCATGAAATAGCAGTTCATTCTATAACGTAAGTAGTTCTGTACTATTTTACAAGACTGTTTTAATTGAATTGATTTAATAAAAGGCATCGAGGACCAGAAGAATGGTGGTCTTACAATGCAACTGTAGAAGACTGGTTTGATGAAATGATTGGACAAGCAAATATTTTAAATAAATTTTCAAAAATTAAAATGGAAGATATTCGTGGTTTAAGAGTGCCGTTCCTACGTCTAGGATGGAACAGACAGTTTTTAATGATGAAAGAATTTGGATTTATGTATGACAGTTCTATAGTAGCTCCTTTTTCTAATCCACCTTTATGGCCGTATACTCTTGATCATAAGATTCCACATATGTGCATGGGTATGTTAATTATTTTGAGTGTTTTTAGAGAAGTTTAAATAAAAGTTTTTTTATAGGAAACCGTCAAAATTGCCCTTCACGTGGTTATCCAGGAATTTGGGAAATGGTAATGAATCAATTATCAGCTCGTGATTATACCTGTGCAATGGTAGACTCTTGTCCGATTAACTTTTCTGGTGAAGAAACTTACAGAATGTTAATATACAACTTTAAGCGACATTATCTGTCTAATCGAGCACCTTATGGGCTCTATTTTCATTCAACATGGTTTAAGAATAATGAATACTTAATAGCATTTGAGGTAGTATTAAATGAGCATATAAATTATAAATCTATATGTAAGTTATGATAAAATTTCAGAGATTTCTAGACGAGATGGTAAAACAACCAAATGTTTGGTTTGTGACAAATTGGCAAGCCATAGAATGGATGAAGCGACCTACACCAATTAATCATTTATATAATTTCGCACCATGGCATTGTGAGAAGTATTTCAGGCCAGCAGAACAAGTTTGTCCATTACCAAATGCTTGTAAATTAAACAGTCGCATATTAAAACAAGAGAGATATCTTTATACTTGTGCACAATGCCCCAAAACATATCCTTGGATAAGAAATGAATTTGGATTAGAGTAATGCATTTAATAATGCGAGCTGTCTTTAATTCATAAAGGAATCAAGCTGTGGAACAGTTTTAAAATCAAATACTATAGAATCAAACTTGAAGAGTTTATAATTATTTTGTTTTAAAAACTGATACTTTGTGAAGGATAGTTGAAGAGTCAGCCGTAACAATGTTGTATGTGATACATTCCACGCCCATTCGACCAAAGTTGAAGCGGTACTCTCATAGATTTTTTTTAAATTTTGTTCACGTAATACGCTTTCCAAGCCTTATATAAAGCTCAAATATTACTGCCCATAAATACACCATTCGCGAGATATAGAGGTTTATTTTTTTCAGTTTTAAACGTACATGCCTATATTCAAATGCTATTTACTAGGCTTTCGTATTAGTTAAGAAGGTCGGGTTTTTTGCATATGAAAGAGAATGAAATGGACTATCTACGGTAATTTCTGTTCATTTTCCAACATTTGTAACATAGTATATTAACCGAGTTTTAAACAAATTTTGACTTCTCAAAATCGGTTCCATTACTTTTTTTCAAAAAAATTACAACTATTGTATGCAATGTTCTTATAGTTGCGTTAAAATTTCAATTTGGTATCTTTATGGAATCAGAAGTTATGAATTTTCTTCTATAGTCTTGCGAAGAAAATGTTTTGAAACGACATGCACTTGTATTAAGAACAGCGAATGTGACTCTCAAAATGTTCCATTAATTTTCTCCAAAAAAATCACAACTATTGCATGATATGTCCTTATCATTGTAATAAAATTTCAACTTGGTATCTCAACAGAATCCGAAGTTGGGACATTTCTCTGTAGTCATTATTATCTCTGCATATACAATTTACACACTGCAACAAGAATTATCCGAAGTCCACGGGACGCAGTTGCAAGCAAACCTATTGTAGGTATATATTATATCAGGTGCGGATTAACAGCGGGGGGGAATGGGGGAAATCCCCCCCAAAATTTATAAATAAATATACATAGGATAGAATCAAATAATGTTTGTTTAATTATTATGTATTAAAACAATTATTTTTCCAAAAATTCCCCCCCCCCCCCAAATAATTCTCTAGATACGCCCCTGATTATATGATAATACAACAAATTATAATTATTAGTACTTTTGCTTTAACAAATCAAACTCACAATTATTTGAAAATGAATAAGAATTTCGATACCAACAGGAAAAGTAAAATGGAACTCGAGAGTTCCAGGAAGTCTTCTGGAGCTGATAAATCGCTGGTTTAAAAATCCTTCATGTGCTTCAAATTCAATTATAATTTTCAGCAAAATCTACCTTTTTTTAATATTAAGTTTATCAACATTTGGTTGATCTTTCGTATAGCAAAAGTTGTAGCGAGAACTTATTGATTTTCAAATGATTGTTTCGAGTTTAATTTGTTAAAACAAAAGTAGTAATAATTATAATTCGTTGTATTATCATATAATATATACCTACAATAGGTTTGCTCGCAACTGCGTCCCGAGGACTTTGGATAATAACTTGTTGCAGTGTGTACACTGTATATGCACGACTATAGATAAAATGTCTCAACTTCCAATTCTATTGAGATACCAAGTTGAAACTTTATTACAATGATAAGGACATATCATGCAATAGTTCTGATTTTTCTGGAGAAAATTAATGGAACATTTTGAGAGTCACATTCACTGTTCTTAATACAAGTGCATGTCGTTTCAGAGCATTTTATTCGCACGACTATAGAAGAAAATTCATAACTTCTGATTCCATCGAGACGCCAAATTGAAATTTTAATGCAATTATAAGAACATTGCATACAATAGTTGTAATTTTTTAGAAAAAATTAATGGAACCGATTTTGAGAAAAGTCAAAATTTGTTAAAAACTCAGATAATATACTATGTTACAAATGTTGGAAAAACGAACAAAAATTACCGTAGATAGTCCATTTCATTCTCTTTCAAATGCAAAAAGCCCGACCTTCCTAACTAATACAAAAGCAGAGTAAATAGCATTTGAATATAGGCATGTACGTTTAAGACTGAAAAAAATAAACCTCTATATCTCGCAAACAGTGTATTTATGGGTAGTAATATTTGAACTTTATATAAGGCTTGGAAAGCGTATTACGTGAACAAAATATTAAAAAAATCTATGAGGGAACCGCGCCAACTTTAGTCGAATCAGCGTGGAATGTATCATGTAAAGGTGCATTTCCACTGAGGCAACATTTAAGCACCATGTAGCATGCAGCAATGACACATGCTATACTGACTCTTTCAACCGAAGCGACATAAAGCATGCATTCATTTTCTTTGCCCGTCACATGCGTCAGCAACACTAGACGACATGTGGCATGTGACATGTCGCCTAGTATTGCATCAGTGGAATTACACCTTAACAAAAAAATTTAACAACAACATGAACTGACAACAGACATACAGCGTTGTTAAAGGGCATACTACAAATTCAAGCTTTAAAAGCTAGCCTTCCGGGAATCTGTTTAAGAATATTTTCTATCTCTATGATGTCCACACCTTCCAATAGGGACATACTAACGTTGTTTTTACGGCTATACCTCATTTCAGCAAAATGTTACATACAATGTTGTTACGGCCGACCCTTCAGTTAACTAATACAAGTTTTTCAGTGCTTAAAACGGAAATAAACAATTGTTAAAACTGTACCAACAAATGAATTAAGTCAGTATTAAAAGTACACTTCACTTGTTTATTGTTCTCTTATAGATATACAATTACGTTTAGATTTTATTTATTTATTTAGTTAATAAAAATATATTTAATAAAAACAAAACTGCTCTTTTATTAATTATACTTATAAAAAGTATGTAGAAATTAAATAAACATAAATTCAAAAGTCGTTCTAAAAATAAAGTTATTCTTGACTAATGAAAGGATTCTGAATGGCTTCCATACCATCCACCGGACAAATAAGAACGACGCTTGTACCTCTGCATACAACCAAACCTAAAGCTCTTGTGTCTTCAGCTAATTTATAAGGATCATCTGGATCTCTCAAGTATTCTGTCGTATTATCTAACACAAGATTTAGCAAAGGATCATAACCTTTTAAGATACCGGATGCTTCTCGTCCTCCAGCAAATTTAACACGAATACTTTTTTCGAGATATTTGGAAAGATCTAAAATTGATTCTTTACGTTTCTTTTCTTTCTGATCACCACTTGGACCCTGAAGAAGATAAGATTAATAAATATAAAAAGGTATAATCATAATGAAAATAGAACGATTTGTGAAGAATTATCCATGCTCAAGAGATTAATACCTTGGATTTATCTCCTGCTGATGCCATTGTTCTTTTATTTAAGTTTTATAGTAATTTATACAATACTGCTTTGAAAAAACTATCAAGTTCTTTATTTTAAATCCTACACAATCATACAATTAGAGGTTAGGTTAAGAATAAAAACGTTTTCAAACATCAATTGTTGTCATTAGCGCAAATTCTTATTTATTCTAAGATGGAATCAGAGTAGTTCAGATCATCATGTGCCATACTTTCTTAATTTTAAATTAATAAGATTATATTAATTAAATTAGATTTCTGCTATTTATTTAGTAATACTAATAAAAACATAATAATAAAAAAAATCTTGTTTGCATGACAATTGATATATATTCATTAATTAGGCTATTGAAGAATAGTTCGAATATACTCAGAAGGTCAAATAACTTGACATTTCTAATAACTAAATACATATTGAAGTTGTTTTGATAGTTATCTTCATCGTATTTTCATCAATTCTCTTTTTAAAAATATGGTGGTTTGCAAGTTTTTCTTGCAGGGAAATTGTAGATTTGGTGAAAACTGCAAATTTGAACATCAAATTAACGGTAATTCATCAAATGCAGGTGGTACCTGCCAATCATTGAAATTATCTATTTTTTTCTAGATGGAAGACAACAGCATTCGTCTGTACTCAGACAGCAGAATTTTAATGCAAACCCACCCCCTGCAACTAATACCAACATAGATACCAATACTTTGGTTCGAGCGGTAATAAATGATTCAACTACGGCGGAAAAGGGCGGACAATGGTTACTATCTTGCTATGCTCCTTTTAAAGAGAAACCTAATTTTCCTGGATTTGAAGAACAAAGTTTTGAAGAGATCAGGTGGGGATTTTATGAAGCACAGCATTTAGGAACAGTTGATCAATATGTAAGAAAATTTATATATCAATTTTTCATTGTAATTAATGCTTAATTTATACAATAATTGTTTGTTTGTTACAGAAACAACAATTACAGATGACCTTACAATCAGCAGTAATGAAACTGAGAGCCTTACAAAACCCTTCACCTGAAGCTATAGTCACTATAACAAGCATTTATAATACTACGCCAAGTTCATCAGCAATTAATACTGCAACTATCAATAATAATCCGTTTGGGAATAATCAAAATTCTGTATACGGTAACCAATCCAATTCAGTTTTTGGACAAACAAATAATTTTGGAAGCACAAATCTATTCAATCAGCAACAAAATTCTTCAGTAAAGTCTATATTTGCCACAGCCAATCAACAACTCTATGTACCATCACAACAGCAAAATCCCATATTTGCAAATGGTCAAAGTGTAAATACTAACATATTTGGTAATGCTAATCCTTTTGGCCAGCAACCATTTGGACAACCACAACAACAGCAACCTGGAATTGCAAGTTTTGGTGGTACACCACAAAGTGGTGGATTTTTCAGTAACACCCAACAGAGTGCAGTTCCTGCATTTAATATCCAGCAACAGCCTGGAGCTTCTGTGTTTAATACACAACATAATGGAGCACCTTTTAATACCCATCCACAAAGTGGAATATTACCATTCGGTGCCCCAAATCAAACTGAAACTGCACAATTTAATTTGCAACAAAATGCAAATGCACAGTTTAATAAACCACAGCTCTTTAACACACAACAAAATGCAACACCAGCGTTTAACACACAACAAAATGCAACACCAGCATTTAACACACAACAAAATGCAACACCAGTATTTAACACACAACAAAATGCAACACCAGCATTTAATTCACAACAACAAAATACAAGTTCGATTTTTAATTCTCCTTTCGGTATTCAACAACAGAGCAACTCTCCATTCTCTCAACCACAACAACCACCACCACCAAATAATCCACCTCCATTTGCTACTCAAGCAAATTCGCAAACAAATCCAATGCCATTTGTAGGTGGGGGTGCATTTAACAATAGTATGCAATCAGCATCATTGAATTCTGCTAATTCACACAGCCACAGTATCTTTGGATCTACACAAACAACCATTATTAATAATGCAGATTATGTTAAGGATGAGAGTATTTATTCAAAATTGGAAGATCTCAGTGAAGAAGATATTAAAAATTATGAAAGCGAGAGATTTGAATTTGGAAAAATTCCAGAAAAGCCACCAACAATTGAAATGTGTTTTTAAGTTAGATGTGTGCTTTTAAATTATTTTTTATTAATTTGCTCGTGATTGGAAATAAAAACAAGTTATGGTATTTTGTTTATATTTTCTTTTTGTTTTTCTTGTGATACACTAGTTGTTAAAAAATATATAAAATCTACTTGAATAATTATATATGATATATGTATACTTTCAATATCTTGAGCCATATATTACTGTATTGTAAGATACTTTACAATAGCTTAATATTGCCTAATAGTATCATTCATTAATATAAAAATTAGGTGATATATTAGAAGAAAACACTGAAAATGGAACTTACCATTCTCTAAGTCAGTGGTGGCGAACCTATGACACGCGGGTCAGACACTGACCCACGAAGGCTTTTCAAATGACCCACGCATTGATTTTTATAAACTTATTTTTTATATCATAAAAAAGAGAACAGACAATCGAAAATATTAAAAAATTAAAGTATAAATATCTAATGTCGAATTTCTAAAAAATATATTTCCAAGTGGACGTTGGCTAACTGATATTCTATCATTTCTAATATTAATATAGTATATGAAAATAAGTAACAACAGATTTCACAGTAAATATACTTTTATCAACTTTATTATACATACACATATCTGTAACTATATATGTGCTTTTCTTGATTCCTTGTTCATTCAAATACTCAGTGCAGAGGCGCCAATGGGCATGGTGTCACTCCATTGATATCAATTTTTTGACATCGATCATTATTTTTTGCTCTTCACTTGCAAAAATAAAAGTTATAAAACAAAAAGGAAACATAAACCTTTTTAGAGGATTTTAAAAGTGAGAACCAAAACAGGGTTAACTGTCAAGTTTTTCTGTTAACACATTTTCAGTGTTTCCAAATTATTGGTACCCTTTTAACCCCCCCCCCCCAATCTCATTGACGCCACTGACTTAGTGACCCACGGACTGGTATTAAAACAAATAATGAACAAAATTTGACCCACCTCTCAAAAAGGTTTGCCATCACTGCTCTAAATATTAGAGAGTTTTGACTAACTTTTGAAACAAAGCTTATTATTAGTGAGTCCACAGTTTCATTATAACATTAATAAACAATTTTTGAATTGCCACAAGTCAATTTGAAGTTTCTGGTATGGCTTTATAGTCCAGTCGGCAGGGAACCAAAAGTATCTGATTTTGGTTCTTTTGTGTTAACAGCTATTTTATTGCACAAACCTATTCAGAATAGTGGGTAGAGCAATACAGGGTGTTCCGGACAAATATGCAATGCTTTAAGGGGGTGAAAGGTGACCATATAGAGACCCCCAAAACTCATAAAATAAAAAAAAAATTTCGGATTTTTCCGTATTTTTTACAAGTCACGAGTCGACTATGGATTGTTTGTAAGATGTTGACCCTGAATTACTGATAAAGCAAACAATAGTAACTGACCTCCGCTATGTATGTATCAATTTACAGAAACAACAGAATTGAATTTCAGCAGCGGTTGCCGAGTGACTCACTACCTTGATGACTTGATCACTTATTAAGGTCGGTAAATAAAATGTAACATACGTTCGTTGACCTAATTGTGATGGAAACATTGCGTTTTTCATTTTACGAATGTCATTTTAACAAAATGAGTAAAACTTACCGTTTACGAGTAAAACATTTTGTGCAAACTGGGGATTTTCCTATTTGCGTTCCAATAGCCATTGGCAAAATTGCACTCGCAGTATAAGTGTACTTTTTGAAAATGGTTGATTTGAAAAGTTCTGTTCATTCAACAGGCGTGTTTGGTTTTGCCATAATTTAAACAGTAACTAAATACACTTAAATAAACTACTTATCAATACACTCTTCACATCTCTATTGACTGGACTATTATTATAGAGGACAGATATTACTATTCCCAAATTTGATAAACTTTTATTAATGTTTTTCGTTTCGAGCTTGTCTGCACTTTCTGAACCAGTTAGATCCACTAGATTTCAATGAGTTCTATAACTGAGTTGCATTTAAGAGTTACGTTAGATACAGCCTATATGTTGAACTGTGCTGATTAACGTTTGTTATGGTGACTGCTTGGTATTTATTAGCTAATGACATGATTTCTTTTAACTGTATTGCCAATCCCATCTCCCCTATAATCGAATACCTAACAGTAGTGCCTTTACCTTGATTAAGCAGTGTGTCAAACTGTTCCTTATTATTTCTAAAGAACTCGCATCTACTGTAGTGTATATCCATTTGAAGAATGTTATAATCAAACTGTGAACTCAGAATCTACAGAATAATATCCAGTTTTTAGTGTTTTTTTTATAACTATATTGCCTAATATATTAATGAACAATAAGTAACAATTATAGTTTAATTAGATATTCAATAGCTATATCCAAAAAATTTAATGTATTAATACATACATGTTGATAAATGACATAAGCTTCTTGTTTTTTTTTTAACTTACTATAATCAATAAATCATTTTTTGTGCAATCTGTATATAAAGTATTATTTATCTCTTTCAAAAAAGAGATTAAAACGTTCCTACATTTTAATGGTGATTGTGATTTTGGAAGCAGCCTAGATGAAGCAACTGCTGCTTTGTATACCATCGTAGCTTACTATGCACATTCACCACAATTTTGCACATCCTGCTTTGGAGACGGCCATTTTAGAACAGGAATTTATGGAAATATAAACAAAATACTCTAAATGATTCTATTTACAATTTATTTAGATATAGAATACAAATGTTTTTTATCTTAGTGTACGTAACAACCATACTGTATTTTTTCTTTGTAATAGTTTGAAACAGGCTGTGGTTTTATAGATTTTTTTTTAAATTGTATTTTATTTAAAAATAAATAAAATACAAAAATATTTACGCAAAAACTGTTTTAAAAACACAAAAAATAATAGCGTTTACTGTCTCCAGCCTTACTGTGTGGAACTCCATAATCATGAAATATAATCAAATTAAAAGATTAATTTAAAGTTTCACAAGTTTTATTAGTTATCTTAACCTGACAATATTGTTTCGACATTAAAATGTCATTATCAAAGGTAGATAAGATTGATAACCAAACACGTTGCTAAGGATAAATACATACAGAAAATAGTTAACTAGATATAATACATACAAAAACTAAACATCTAACACTTCTAATAAAGGAGAATTACTAAGCTCAGTTTGTTCATTCATTAAAGGTACTGTGCGTTTATGTCTGTACATTTCAAAAGCTTCTAAAATGTCTAATTTGTGTTTGTTGTTGCAAAAATGTAAGAATTTAATGTTGTTTTGAGGTGTCATTGGGTAAAACAACATTAAATTCTTACATTCTTGCAACAACAAACACAAATTAGACATTTTAGAAGCTTTAGAAATATACAAACATAAACGCACAGTACCTTTAATGAATGAACAAACTGAGCTTAGTAATTCTCCTTTATTAGAAGTGTTAGATGTTTAGTTTTTGTATGTATTATATCTAGTTACCTATTTTCTGTATGTATTTATCCTTAGATAGGATTTAATCCAAAGGAGAGGAATCGCTCGAATACCATAACAATCAAGTGTATCTAACAATAGCTTGAGATTTATGGTATCAAAGAGATAAATAAGAGATAAAGAATAGCTATGTAGCTAATCTTCGCCTTTTCAGGACAAATGTCTGTAATAGGTACATTTGTTAAATAAAGACGATTTATTATTATTATTATTAAATGCACGTGAAAGGTCAAAGAAGATTCCAACAGTTTTTAGATGGCTCTTGAAGTTATCTAAAATTCGATTATAAACAGAGATCAAGGCATGCTATGTGTTTTTACCTTTACAGAATCCAAACTGTTGCGGTATAATCACATTATGGTGATTTAAAAAATGTAATAGTCTATTGAGAAAAGCTTTTTCAAATATCTTTGAGAAAACAGAAAGAAGGGCCACAGGCCTGTAGTTCTCTATTTTGGTCGGATCCTGTTTTTTGAATACTGGTGAGATTAGGGTGGTCTTAAGTTGATTAGGAAAACACCCTGCTGAAAAAGAAGAATTAATTATGTGGTATGCTGGCCTGGCAATTATAGAAGCAATCTCACCTATTAAGAAATATGGAACCTCATCTATACCTGAAGATCTTTTGTTGCAAGATGAGGTAATTATACTGATAATTTCTTCTTCTATTACGTGAGCTAGATATAAAGAATCAGGAATTTTACTGCTTTGAATTGTTTGATTGGGGCTATGTGATGATACTAGCTGTTGAACGGATTCTATGAAATAACTATTGAATCCATTAGCTATATCAGATCGGGTATCTAACACTTTTCCATTATATCAATATACCGGGTGGGGAAGTTCGATAGCTCCTAAACGGTAACACCTAGAAAAATCGTTCTAATACGGATGTAAACAGTGGATAGAGGCGCATCTAGAGAAATTATTTTCAAATATACAGGGTGTTGCAGAAAAGTGTGGCACACTTAAGGTAATTTTTTTTAAATAGAATGCCCCAAATGTTTTTGCGTATTTAACACCTCACTTGGCAGATTTATTCATATCTAAAATTTTAGCGCCATCTAATGACCGGTCCAGAAGTTATAAATTTTTTTCAAAAAAATTGAGTTTTACATTATCCCACTTAACAGTTTACCGCTTTCACGGCCGCAACTGTGAAGACGAATTTAAGTAGGGATTTTGTTGCAGGGGCTTGTAGGATGCTCTTCTTTAAAAGAAAATGGACCCACCATGTACAGTACAGGGTGCTCAAAATTAATTTTTAAATTTAGAGAGCGTCAAAGCTAAAATTCACAACTTTTTCAAATGGAACATCCTGCATATTTTGTACCTTTTTGATGCAGAATTAAATAACGAACATTTTTTGTAGGTACGTCCCTATAGCTATCTGTAACCACTTTTGATTTATTGGGAAAAAACTGCAAGACACAATTAAAAAATTATTTATTTAAAAAATCAAGATTTTCAAATAAAACAAAAGAAAGAAACTATAACAAATGCTCCATATGTTGCCTATTTGCATGGACACACATTTCGATGCGCCTTTGGAACGATCTTTGCACGTTTCTTAACATTGCCGGCGTGATACTTCTAAAAGCATGTATTATTCTATCCTTCATATTTAGGATTGTGGTTGGTGTCTCTGTATAAACTATTTCTTTCACATATCCCCATAAAAAAAATCCATTTTTGTTAGATCAGGAGATCTCGCAGGCCATTTAGTGGGTCAATTCCTTCCAATCCATTGATGTGGGTAGTTATTATTTAGGTGGTCTCTTACTGCATGTAAATAATGCGGTGGAGTCTTGCTGTAGCCACATCCCATTTCGGATCCTTTGAGGAAGGTTCGCCAATAATTGTGGCAGATAGTTCTCCAAAAAATGTACCATCAAAAAAATGTGGCCCTATTACATGTTCTCCAATAATTCCCCCCCAAACGTTAATGGACCATCTGTGCTGGTTATCAAGTTGTCTGAAAAAGTGGGGATTTTCTGTAGCATAATAAGGGAAATTGTGTCTGTTAAATCCATTTTTATGAAACGTTGCCTCATCAGTGAACAAAACATCGTTGAAGAATGTAGCATCGTCTAGCATTTTACCTATGGCCCAATTACAAAACTGTAAACGTTTAGAAAATCGTCATCAGTTAATTCCTGGTGCATTTGAATGTGATATGCATGAAACTTATTTTTCTTTAAGATAAGACCAACAGAACGTCTACTTATTCCTACAGATGAACTCACTTCTCTCTGACTAACATATATTATTATATCGAAAGTATTTGAAATTGTTTATTGTTTAAGATTCTTGTACTTTTCCTTTTAAAATGGGTACTCGATATATAACATACAAAATAAAAAAGCATCTAATGATTTTAGCATAGAAAATCTTCTGTTGTGCAGTATTATAACTTTTGTTGTAATAATACAGCGTATGTGTATTTAGAATATTAACAAATATATATTGTTATAATTTTAGTATTCAGTTACAATATAAGTATAACATTTACCATAACAATGTTTCTTCTTCACTGTCTTCTAAAAGCAAAAAAATGTTATCAAGTACTTGTTTATTTATCAAAACAAAACAATTGGTTTAGATAATATATATCAAAATATACAAAATCTCCAGTGACCTCATACCAATAAATTAAACTTGTCAAACTTCAGCTGAAATAATGCATGTTGTATTATTTAATATAAAAGCACACAGAATGATTAATAAACTTATTGTAAAAATGAGCCTTCTTATGAAACAGGAACTAGTTTAACATGCAAACCAGTAGCTAATCACACAAATGATAAAAACGAACTTGTGTGACCTCCCTAGAATCTAATTATTTTATAATGTTATCACATATCACAGAAGTGTGGGAACACGGTGGAAGATTCCATTTAATCAGTAAGCGAACTGCTTTTGTAAGCAAACAACCATCAAAACAACTACATAATAGTTATACAAATTTGAAAATAATGTGGTTCTTCTCATTTGTTATCGTTAGTATATTTTCAACTGCATATACAAAATTATCAAATAACCCATGTCATAGCCAGGTATACTGTTATGGACCTTTGCTACACACAGTGCAGTCTGCACAAATCTTTAACGATTCAAAAATGTTTGTAGATATGAAAATGAAGAGTCCTTATGAAGTAACATTGTATAACTTTGAAAAATTTATGAAAGCAACCAATGGAACTCCATCAAGGATTCAGGTCAGAAATTTTGTAAGAGACAACTTTGAGAAAGGTGATGAATTAGAAACGTGGAAACTACCCGATTATAAAGAGAATCCAGTGCTCTTAAATAAGATTAATGACGTGATTATAAGAGATTTTGCTAGAGAATTGGTAGGGCTATGGCCAAAATTAGCTAAAGAGGTTAAATCAGAAGTTAGAGCTAATCCCGAAAAGTATAGTTTTATATCGGTTCCAAATGGATTTATAATTCCTGGGGGTAGATTTAGAGAATACTACTACTGGGATTCTTATTGGATTATAAAAGGGCTTCTTATTAGTGAAATGCAGAAAACTGTTAGAGATATGTTAGATAATTTTATCCATATAATAAAACTATACAAATTCATACCTAATGGTGGAAGAATCTATTATTTAAATCGATCACATCCGCCTCTGTTAACAAAAATGGTGATAGAATATTATAAATACAGTAAAGATAAAAAGTGGCTAAAAGAAAATATACAATATTTAGATAAAGAATTACACTTCTGGTTAACAAAAAGAACAACAAGAGTGATTAAAAATAATAACACATACATTATGGCACATTATAATTCTGAAAGCTCTGGTCCAAGACCTGAATCATACATTCAAGATGTTGAAACGGCAGAATTCTATCCTGGACAACACGACAAAGAAGAATTGTACAAAGATATAAAAAGTGGCGCAGAGTCAGGGTGGGACTTTTCATCTCGATGGATATTTGATAGCAGAGGAGGAAATTTTAATAATCTCACAGGTATTCGAACCAGGCGAGTGATTCCAGTTGATTTAAATTCTTTTCTGTGTGACGCTTTTAAATCCATTTCGTATCTATATTCTGAATTATTGGATCATAATAACACGGTTTATTGGTATAATATGGGCATACAATGGCAGAAATCTATTGAAGAAGTCTTATGGAATAATGAGGATGGAATCTGGTATGATTATGATCTAAGATTATCT
This sequence comes from Agrypnus murinus, assembly GCA_929113105.1. Lineage (NCBI taxonomy): Eukaryota > Metazoa > Arthropoda > Insecta > Coleoptera > Elateridae > Agrypnus > Agrypnus murinus. The sequence continues at coordinate 158,973,672 of OV816025.1, forward strand.
AAACCTAGGAAATTCTTCTATCTTAGCAATGTTGTACCTCTGTGGTCCAATTGTTTTGACAAATATAAAGCAGAAATGTTAGGCATGCGTGTTTTAAAATATCTATCTAATTCTAAAGCATTCGACACTTCTGGTGGTATACAAACTTCTACAGTAGAAAGTGGGGAACAATGGGATTTTCCAAATGCATGGGCTCCTCTGCAAGCTTTTATAGTGCAAGGACTTGATCTATCTGGTGCCCCAAATGCTGTTAAAAAAGCTAGGGAAATTGCAACAGAATGGATTAAAGCTAATATAAGGGGATTTATGGAACGTGGGGAGATGTATGAAAAGTATGATGCAGTTAATCCTGGAAGACATGGTAGGGGTGGAGAGTATCCTGTACAGTCAGGTTTTGGATGGTCCAATGGTGTAGCTTTAGAATTTATAAATAAGTATTTTACTAACGGTGATATAGAAAATGAAGTTTAGTCATGTGTTTGTTATGTTATGTATGTATATAAGTTATTGTTAGGTGCATTTGAATAAAAATATGCATTTTAAATTTTTTCATTTTCTTAATACTACAAACCAACTACATATAAGGTTTTTGTCAGTCAGGGGCCATTCACGTATTATGTAAGCAGGTTTAGGGGAGGAGGGGTTAAACTTTTTCTTATTTTTGCTGACAAAGGGAGTGTGGGGGGGAGACAAAAAATCTTATCTTAGAAATTACAAAAAAGATTAGATTTTTAAAATAATATTCAAATACTTACTTGAAACTCATAAAATTAGTTTTTCTACTTTTATACCAAGTTTGTTTATAATAAGCAAAACATTTGTTCCGGGAATTCTCCATGCTGCTGCACTATAGTACAAAGTAGCCGACTTTAACACGATATATGGGGAATTCCCGATATATCAACTCAAAGCAAATTGAAACAAACGAATATAAGTCAAATGTCATTTATTATGCTTCGTTCTTTTAGCTTGAATAAAAGATCATTTTATAAGTTTTATTTGTTCAATTTAAAAAATAAATAAGTAGTTTATTAATATTAGAAATTTGATTTCTATGATTTTTGTTTTAATTTTGATATCTAATAAAAAAACAAAAAACTGCTTACGTCTTATCCTTTGGGGTAGGGGAGGGGCTCTGTGATTTTCTAATTTTTCCTTACAAAGGGGGGTGGAGATTAAAATCAACAAAATGATGCTTACGTAATACTTGAACACTCCCTCAGTTACGATAAAAGTATTATTAAAGTAATTAATTAAAAATTATTTTCATCTGGTGTATGACAGTTTATCTGTCTCAAGTAATGTTGTAACTTATTGTCAGTGTTGGGCTGGCAGCATTAGACCCCACTGGGCAAATGGCCTGGGGGGGTGGGGGCTTTTGTTTATATTTCTGTTCTATAGGTTAACACAAATGTTATTATTTGTTTTAATTGGATAACAAATGATATAATGAAAAACCAAAAATACGTAAAAGATAAAACAATCTTTATGTTTATATAAGTGACATTACACAATACTATACACACAAATCAATATAAATATTTTGCAAATTTTCACGTTCCATGTTCGTTTAGTGTTCAAATTATATTTAATTCACGACAGCTATCAGAATATTCGAAAATGTAACAATATAGAAAAACAAAGACAGACTATACACTGTGACAGCCAACTGTTAGCTAATGTACAGCGTTGCAAACATTCTCAAACTTTTTTGCTCTTTTTAAAAATTAATAAATTATTCCTACCTATAAATCAGAGATTGGTAATATCGATTACCAGAGATAGGTATTTATTTTTGAGGTTTTCTTGTTCAATCCAATATCCTTTACCTTTACTGTCACTTATACCAGTCTTTCAGCTTAACTGCCACGGACCCCATTTAAGCTCAATTAGCGTATCACTCTCTTATGTGAGTGCTACCAATTTCCACAGGTGGGGGCGTGGTTGCTATCCATCATCTACTAGCTCTCTAGCCTAGTGTCAGAGCTATTAACATGCTCACTCGCTGGGGTCTCATCTCTCCGAGGGAGTCCCTTCACGCTTAAGTCTAGCACACGGACTTTACCATCAACTGTCCGGTTAAGCCCATCCCAAGATTGTGCATTCTGACCTGCTCCGTTTGACTCTATCTAAATTGGAGACCCAGCATGTGCTGTGTGGAAGTGGAGTAACCTTACTCTGCTCAGCCATATCGGTTTTTTGGGCATGGGTACCCCAACCCACTGAACAAAGCCAATAAGATGCTGGGTTTTATTAAAAGGCAATGCACGGTATTTAATGATATTAGAGTTTTAACTATACTATTCAATTCTTTGTTTCGCTCCTTATTGGAATATTGTTCAATGATTTGGTCCCCTTATTATGTTGTCTATAGATCGAATTGAGGTGTACAGAAAAAATTCATTAAATTCCTTTGTTTTAAATTTAACGTAAGTTATAATAGAAACCAATATGTAGATATATTAAATTATTTCGGATTGTCTACACTTTAACTTCGACGTGTTTATCATGATTTACTGTTCTTATTTAAAGTTTTAAATTGTTACATTAATTCTCCAGAGATTATAAGTTCGTTTTCTCTTCATGTACCAGGAGTAACGAGTAACCACAAGAAATTGTACTTACCTTACTCTGCTCAGCCATATCGGTTTTTTGGGCATGGGTACCCCAACCCACTGAACAAAGCCAATAAGATGCTGGGTTTTATTAAAAGGCAATGCACGGTATTTAATGATATTAGAGTTTTAACTATACTATTCAATTCTTTGTTTCGCTCCTTATTGGAATATTGTTCAATGATTTGGTCCCCTTATTATGTTGTCTATAGATCGAATTGAGGTGTACAGAAAAAATTCATTAAATTCCTTTGTTTTAAATTTAACGTAAGTTATAATGGAAACCAATATGTAGATATATTAAATTATTTCGGATTGTCTACACTTTAACTTCGACGTGTTTATCATGATTTACTGTTCTTATTTAAAGTTTTAAATTGTTACATTAATTCTCCAGAGATTATAAGTTCGTTTTCTCTTCATGTACCAGGAGTAACGAGTAACCACAAGAAATTCACCTCTTCTGCATTTACAGGTTCACCGTACTTTATATGGGATATTTAGTCCTAATTGCAGAATAACAACTTATGTTTTTAGATTCAGAGAGTTGGACTTCTGTGGTGTCTCTCTGAATATGTTTAAAAATAATTTAAGAAGAGCTTTATCTTTGTAATTTTACTGACCTCTCTCGTCTATTTTTTTAATATCTCTAGTCTTTAATCTATAAGTATGTTTTATATATGTATTTCTGTATTTAAAAGGAACACTCCGTTAATATACTATCATTATAACAGCTGGAGCTAGCATGCCCAGCTAGACACAGATCAGCTAGCCGTGTGACTTCACAAACCTTCCGGAGCTCGCATTTACCTAGAATGTCCTTGATTTAGACTACACCAAGGAACTAACTGGTAACACGGACTCCCATAATATATTAATATACGATTAATCAGACCTTCAATTAACTTTTTAAATAATCAATTATTTTAAGAAAATAATTGTAGGTCCGATTAATCAATCAGTTGATTTAATTGATTGTTTTTTTAATCAATTTTTATTATTGATGTTCATAATCGCACAACGCTAGTTGCTTCTCAAACTGGTTGAAGTAGCATTAGCAATGACCACGAATTGCACAAATTGTTTCTCTACTAAAGCACACCATTGGTGATGTGTGATGTAGTATTACTCATATTCATACTATAAGTACAAGGTGTGACCAGAGTACCAGACAGACCATATAAAACCATTATGTAACCAAACAGAACATACACTGCACACAAATCGAAGTGGATTTTTAAAAATATAATTTATATAAGAAATATACTTTAGCAAAATTTCAGAGGACGGTACTATTTATGTTAATTCAGAAAAGGCTTTATGCCATAATGTATGTAGAAAGACACGAATTATCAAAACAAGTGATTAATTAGAACTTCAATCAACTTTTTTTTTAATTGATTTCGATTATTGATTTCTATAATCGCACAGCCCTAGTTAGGGGGCAACTGATGGGATATACTTAACTAGTCTTTCCAGCCTTGATCTGCGACCACTCATCCCCCACTTAAGTTCAGTCCTATTAAATTGCATAACTGCTGCCCCCGTATATGTTGACCCCCCCCCTTGATTGATCATACTCATAGTAATAAAACAGATCAAACATTATTTACTCATAGTTTTGTTGAAGAGAGACAGTTCTAGACAAAATGGTTATCGCTTTCAACGACGAATAATATCAGCCATTTATGACACTTAAATGAATTTGCACTTTTAGTAAACATTTTAGAGTAAACAAAATTTTGTCAATTTCCATGACAATCTTTTAAACAAAAATAGAATTTTTAGTTTAATTCTAATAACGTTTATGATTCAAAACTTTTTATCCAAAATTTGATTTTATGATTTTCAGTAACGACTTTTCTGATTAAACAAGGCCTACTATGTTTCTTCAATTATAATTGAAATGCAATTGGAATTGATTGCGATTATAAATAACAAAGATATAAAGATATCAAACTGTAAAGTTAAGCTCACTGTGTATATTTTCTATACAGGGTGTCTGAAGCCACCCAGAACATTCAGAAATCAAAATGGTAAAATTTAATAAGATCAGAGTTTTTGAGGTGGCCTTCTTAACTTGAAATATTGATGTAAATGTTATTTTCAAAAACACCAATTCTCACTGCTCCAAATGTCAATTATTTTTTTAGATTGTACAAATATATAAATTAAATAATATCGTATCATGAAAAGATAAACACATAAAATAAAAATTATTATCATTATAAAAGATAATATGCAAGTGAAACATAAAGATATACCTATACGTCTTTAGGCATCATAACAACTTCATAAAGTCATTCAAAACAAGTAAGTAAATATAGCTGTTATAATTTTTATAAAGTGAATATGTTTTTCAATTCTTTTAAATAAACAACTGCAATGAGAACATCAAAATTTCATGGAACGAAAATAATAAACACAAATGTTTTAAATTGATGGTTACAGTCAGGGCCGTAGCCAGAAATTTATTTCCGGGTAGGGTTCTGGAGGATTAAAGAAAAATCCAAAATCCAGATTATGCATTTAAGTCCATCTTATTGTTTTGCTTTTGTTATTTTAACGAATGTTAATAATTTTATTTTGTTTTCATTTATTAGTATTAACTTTAGTTTTGGGGGGGTCAGACACTCTAACCCCCCTCCCTTGAATATGGTCTTGGCTACAGTCTACGCTTATTATTTGGCATTTATAACCTCAAATATCTTAATAACATCATATATTATTTTTTCGACAATTTTAATTTGGAATTTGTTATCGCTGCCCGACGCCATATAATAGTGTATTAATTTTAAATTCACTGCCCGTATGCCGTGCACACCGCTGGGGACGCCCCTGCTAATTAGGAACAATGTGCAACATACTCAACATAAGACATGATGATTGGCAATTTGCGCCAAATATGTACAACATTGTTTTTCCCCGCTTTGCCACTGATACACCTTTTTATGATCTATTGCAAAGGCTAAATTGACATATGTAGCTACATCACGAAAAAGGGAGATCTTTCTCCAGTTGGCAGCACTGCTAATACGAGTAGAAAAGGAAGCATTTTCATTTCAAAGATTTGAAAATTTTTGTAGAGACTTGAAATTATTTGCAGACTTAAACAAATTACAAACATTTTTATTCATTTAGCTGCACCTTTATTTAAAAGAAAAAGATTAAACAGTACATAATAATATCAAAAATTAACATTACAAGAAAATCTTTTTTTCATCAAATTAAATAAAATCAAATATAATCTTCAAAAAAGAGTAGTGTAGCAATAAACATTCGACATCAATAATATCTTCTATTTTAAGCAGGCAAAGGATCCACAAATCCAACAGCTTCTGCTTCTTTAGTAACACTGTCAGTTACAGGTAATTGACCAGTTTTCAATTTATGCCATGCAGTGTTAAATGAGTCATGAGGCTCCATTCCTGGCTTGCCGACTAAGTGAGGCTTCATTTTGAAGGAATTATTTAACGCTTCAAGAGCTAACTTGTCTTTAAAGTCACAACCAGTAATCTCGGTAAACAATTCATTTGGTGTTTTTATGTTATGTATGCCTTTACGGGTGAAGAACTGAAAACATTTTATCAAAATATAAACAATCAAAAATAATAAATTAAAAAATCTGTACACTTACGTTAATTACATTTTCACAATCTCTCATTAAGAATAAGAAAGCATCCATATGAGTAGGCTCGGTCGACTGACTAACATCAATAAAGTAACACTGTTTATTATGCCAAAGTATGTTGTATTCTGATAGATCAGCATGAATTAATTTTGCTTTATTATAAAGAGTTTTCATTGTTTCTATAACCTGCAATTTTATAAATTTATTTATTTGTCATTTTTGAAGTACAGGTGAGGATCGCTATGATGCTTGCTTGATAGATGATGAAATAGTGTTTTTGTTTTATTTTATCTACAGGACATAACACACAGGCGGCTTCTACGACTAAAAATAAGGAAAAAAGTTTAGACAAACATATGTCCTAAAAGCGTTTGTTAGTGAGTTAGAGCTACTTGAGGTTTTTCGCCTTTTTATTCAAAAAGATAACAGAAAACGGAGTTGTTTAATAAAAATCATAATAGATGTTCAAAATGATCTCTACAGGCAGCAATCCACTGCTGAGCTCGTTCCATTCCCATATATGCTGGCATCGGCCTTCCACTTTCTGTCGAAGGTCCTCAATGTCTTGAACTGGAATAGAATACACCATCGATTTTGATATCCCCATACGTAAAAATTGAAAGGATTTAAATCGGGAGACTGTGCAGGCCACTTTATAGGTCCATCCAATCCATCTTCCAGTATATACTGCGTTTAAAAATTCGCGTGCTGTGTGATTGAAGTGGGCTGGTGCCGGTGCACCAGGTGATTCATGCACGAATCACATGCGTCCTCTAACATCTAGTGGAACAGCCGTCAGTAAACCTGGTAAGTCATTGTCTAAAAAATACCGATAATTCTGGCCAGAAGGTCGTCTAGGTAGTACAAAAAAACCAATCAAGAAGTTGTTGATAATTCCTACCAACACATTTAATGAAAACTGCTGTTAATGCCTGCACTGAGGGTTTTCGTCATTGCCTCTGATGTAAATTATGAAAATTGACAATACCATCTCTTGGTAAAGCCAGCTTCACCAGTAAAGAGCACAGATGGCAAAAAGAGTAAGATCAGAGGCGCATGTTTCTAACAACCATGCACAATAAGCTCCTCGTGGTGGGACAGGGTGGCCAGCAAGAGTGGTACTTTAAAATTCAAGGTTTTTTCCCGGTTTTCCAGGTCGTAAAATATTATTTTTCCCGCTTTTTTCCTTCAATAATTTACACAAACCCACATTCATAATCAAGTTGTATAAATTTACTTTTGCGGGCACGCACAAAAGGGGGCGGGAGTGGCGTCAATCAACGGGGCTTCAGGAAAGGAGTCGAACATGCTGGTGTCAAAGTGCGTAAACGCCCCCTTAAAAAGTTACACAACTTTTTGTGACTCATGTTAAGCTTATGGGAAATTTTTTGTTTCATTGAAATTCAATGGTGCAATAAATTTAATGTTCCCTTTAATGTTCCACACCTAACCTATCCTGACCTGATATGATATGATCTGACCTAACCTGACCTGAAATAACCCAACATAACCTGAACTGACCTAACCTAACCTAACCTAACATATTCTAACCTAACCTAATGCCGTATTAAATATTTTTCTACGAAAATAAATAGGAATTTTTCGAAAATCAAAATATTTATTAAAATCAATTATGGACACGCCCATAAAAGGTCGGTTTAGGCGCTGAACGTCAACATAAAGTCGCAAAAACCACATTGATTTCGAAAATCAAAGTACATACTATTCATTTTCAATGCAAAAAGGTTATCTCCTATAGACCTAATGTAGGTAGCAGAATAAGGCGTAACTTTTGAACGGGGCATTTCTGTATCTCGAGACTAGTGTCCTTCGACCTCAGCTCGTCAAGCTGCATTGAAAGGGTAGGGTGCGTTGTAGCTCCATTCTGCCCGCTAAAGTAAATCTGAGCCAGTAAGGCAAAGGTAAAACATAATATTTCTTTGTTTTGAAACGTTTTAATTAATAAAGAATAGATAAGTAATAAAAGAGAAAAAGTAACGCGTAGTAACTTTTAAACACATATCACGTGTTAGCGATTACATAGCATTGATAGCAGTATACATGAGGCGATTAACGCCGCCTTGATCGCGCGTTACCAAAAACACTGGACCGTACACATGCAAACACTTAACACGGCATCACCAGTCATTAGTATGGGGAATCTCGAATAGCACCTTGTAATGCGCTTCACCAAAATCGGCCGTTTGAATGTGCGAGGGTATTATGCAATGCTATGTAGTCACTAACGCGCGCTAGTAATCGAGCGTTAGCTAACGCTTCATGTGTACTGGGTCTAAGGTCCAGTACATATGAGGAGATTAACGCAGCGTTGATCGCGTTACCAAAAACACTCGACCACCACCAGTCATTAGTATGGAGAATCTCCTTCACTGAAATTGCGTGTATGAATGTGTACGCGTCTTATGCAATGATAATTAGTCAGTCAACTAACGCACGTTAGTAATAGTGCGTTAGCTAACTAATCATATGTACTGAGTCTAATAACTGGTGATGCCACGTTAAGCGCTTGCAAGTATATGGTGGAGTGTTTTTGGTAACTGCGATCAATGCGTAGTTAATTCCTCATATGTGCTGGGTCTTAGGTTTAAGCTTTAGTTAACGCGAAAAGAAATTCCTGACTTTGATCGCTAATTCAAGGTTTTTCCCAGGTTTTTTCACGGTTGTGCAAATTCCCGGTTTTTTCCGGTTTTCAAGGTTTCCAGGTTCGCTGGCCACCCTGTGGGAAGACATTCTTACCAACTCCCTGTACGCTTTGCATGTGGTATGGATACAGTTGATTGATTCTTTAAATCCACCACACACGTATGATCGACACCTTCCGCCAATGCAATTTTCAAGTACTCTCACCTGCATTTTCCTCAACACGATCCAGCACATGTGCTTTCAAGTCCAAAGTTCGTGGTCTGCCATGATCTTGGACTACCGGCTTGAAAGATCCTGTTTCCCTTAATCTAATGTGAAAAGTCTTTTAAATATTTTCTCGTTTGGTAAAGGTCGGTTTCGGAAATGCTTCTTGCTTCTGCCCTATTACAATATGCCAAACCATACATTAAATGCATGTTGGACATCTCTTCAAAAGAATAATCTGCCATTTTTGTACAATTAATTAGAAAACAATACTAATAACTTAAATGACTTAATCAATGTCACAACTGAAAACAAGAACCAGAGATTATCTACAATCTACTTGATAATGGTCTGAAAAGTTTAAATGTGTGTAACCAGTGAATTTTTTTAATTCACTCTGTAACGAACCATTTTAGGATATGTTTATATAAACTTTTTTTTCCTTATTTTTAGTCGTAGAACCCACCTGTATATAGTCAACCGACAATTTTTGATACACCCTGTATAGCATTGGGGTCAGTAAATAATAGATTACCTGATCATATGCCAATTCATATTCATCAGTTGACAAAATTGCTTCTTTTAATTTTGGTGCAGGATGATGATCTTCACCAATGAAAGACATAACAAGCAAATGTTTTTTTAAGGCTATAACTTCAGGACAAGGAATTCCCGCTTTTTGTAACCTAAACAAATTATGCATTTCCTTCTCGGCCCACAAGTGTATAGATTTTCGAATGCTTTGCTTTCCTAATTTATCTTTGAAGCGATAATCATCTCTGATATATTTTTCCCTATGTTTAAATTCTGACAGAGTGGTTTTGAATACTTTAACAACAACTTCTTTAGGCAGTACTGCTTCTGAATATGAAGCATCACTGTCTGCATGCAATATAACGGCTTCTTTTCCTAAAGGCAATTATAACTTTACTAACCAATAAAGTGTATTTGTTTAAATTATACCTATACTGATTACACCATTTACTCTTTCTAAAAGTTGATTGTTGATCATTTTATACAACTGTAGTCGTGTAGACTCATCAACACCAAATTCAGCAGTGGCATGGTCTTCTTTTTTATCATGAAATTTATGCTTTCTGTTCTGTTCATGCTTGGAATATAATTTTAAACTACAAAAAGAAACAAAAACAAACAAAAAAATTAACTGAAATTCAATCATTTTATTTACCTGTTAAAAACTTTATTTGATAATTGCAAATCAAATCCAGCAGCATCACCAGTGTGAAATTCCGGAGGAAATGACATGAATCTGCATGCATTTCTTTGTCCACTTAACTTAATATCATGTTTTGTAATCATATTTCCGTCTTTCATGATATAACCACATGGGGGGATGGTCCTGAATTCTCTTTGTACTGTGTCAAATCGATCCCAATCTTTTCGGTCACGTATATCCTCTATTTCTTCTTCTTCTTCTGATTCGCTTTGGAAATCTAAAAAAAATTACAATTACAGACTTGTGCACTTTTATTAATAGTTCATTTCCACGTAACGTAATCATTAGCTATTTGGGAGGTTGAACATCAACCTCAAAGTGTCGTAAAAATGCCAAAGTATACAATTGGTTAAAAATAGTTGAATTTACTATTTTCACCACTGTTATTGGTTCAGATCAAAACTTTCTTGCAATTAACATCAAAATCAGATTAAAAAATACAGAAGATCAATAACCTCAAAAACATCAAAACCAAAGAACAAATAACCCAGGAACTAAATGATAAATTAAAAAACATTCGAGAAGATCTTGTGAGTGCGGAAAATCTATTACTACCTGAGAAGAGACTGCCAATACAGCAGACAAAGAAGAAATACATTATTCAAAGGAAAGGTGGATGAAGAAGATGGAAGATCTGGTAGCAAAACATGTTACCAGAACGTAAAGAAACTCAAGAATTCTCAAAAAACAAGTCTTTCTAGCTTTGGTAAACAGTACAAACCAACTTATTGTTGACAAAAATGGCAGAATTGGGAACATATTGTATCAGAAGTGATGAGTCAGATAATGAGAACTGACTGGTAGGTCATAGGTACAGAAATTATGAAATCTGAGATATTTGCCTTAAAAACGTACACAACACTAGGACACCTATTCCTTTCGGTTTCATGTTTTAAACTTTCATCAACCCCAAACATATCTGGTTCAACTTATCCGAAGACTATGCCAAAAGACTTGGTTGACAGCTGCCCTAAAAGATGTCAATCACGGACTCCTTACTGTCCTGTGTACTTAAATGTTTATAACTTTTATAGACGTATATGTATTAGGGTGGTCCTAAAAAAGTAAATTTTTAAATTTCATGCGTCCCACCCCCTAGATCGATTCTGTATTAAATAACAAAAGACTTATCAAAAAACTTTCCAAAAATATTAATATTAACCCGTGCCCCACGACGGTTGAAGTTTAAATGGGGTTTAACGTGGGTGTTAGACACCTGTTGATACTATAATATAGGTATAACACTGTTGGTTTTCAATGTTTTGACATCAGCACATGTTTTCTAAGTGCTTTTGGGGATGCTGAATCCAAATTTGAGGGATTGAAGAAATGTGTTTTGACACATGACAACTGTCAAAAATGCTGTCAACTTGAAAAATTTTAATGTAAATTCGCATTTTTACAAGTTTTTACTATTTTCAAGGTTTCTTGGGCCGCTACATACGATTTTCAGATTCAAAATCGGATTTGACACATTAAAGCTGTCGAGAATTCTGTCAAAATTAGAAATTCCAATATAGATTCGCATTTTTTTTATGTGCTTTTGTGGTTCAAAGGGTCACTAAATAGGAACTCGAGGTTAAAAATGTAGTTTGACATACGGTTGCAGTCAATTCTGTATTAGGTTTTTGAAAAACTTAACACATTTGTTATTATATAAAAGAATATAGAGGTTTTTAAATTTTTTTTCTATGAAATGTCTCAAAAATGTCGTTTGTTTGATTATTCGAAAATCGCGCCTTTCCCAGTGTTTCGAAAGTCTAGCACTAGCGTTGCCTCAATATGTTCTCATGTCTATATGTTTCACGACATGTAAAGATAACCTCAAAAATATTCACGTGATGGTGGACTTATAAATGGTGGGCCTGTGAAAATAAGTACCTGTGAAATCATTTTCTAGGGTAAATAAATAAGGTGCGTAAAGCCTGCCATTTTACCACCCTTGAGTACCGAACGGGTCGAACCCCAATGGGCCTTCATTGCCTGTAAAAGGGGACTATTATTATAAGACCCGTTACCAACACGTGGCCGGTTTTAACGTTAATTTAACGTGTTTAATGTAATTTTATCTTTGATGTATATTGACGTGTAGTGAATTGAACTTTTTTCGAACAATTTCTCTATGTTGGACCTTTTTTAAATCAAAATATAAATTCCCGATAAAGTGGGAAGTTCGGGAATATTCCCAAATATATTTCCAGGAATATTCCCCAAAAAATAAATTCCGGGAATTTACCCATCACTAATTATAAGCCTCGGTAGTATAGTATCTAGCATGCCAGACTTTCACCTGAGCGGTCCAGGTTAGACTTCCGGGACCGCTAAATCTGATTAAGGTTTTTCAGCAGTTTTTCCTTATCTGTAACACAAATGTGGGATTTGGGCTACACCATCTGCAAGTCGGCTACAGCTACACGATGGGTCTGCGTAATATTAATCGCCCCCTCCCTCCCGCACAAGCTATAGCTTATGGGGCCTGATTACTGGTTAACCAGGTAATGAGTTGTAGCAATTATTATTATTATAACACCAGAAAATTATACAAAATAATCAAAGTTCTTTGACAGTGTTATTAATTTGATATAATTTTCTGGTATTATAATACACATTAGTTCAAAATTCCAAAGGCACCTTTGATGGAGTTACTTTTTACTCATACTTTATATGGTTCAAACATGTGCATCCTTAAATTATTAAGTACAAGCTTTGTGTTTTCATTCATGTGTCTCGGTATTCGGCGAGACAGCCAGCGCTACCTAGAGCTGGATGACCCAAACCCTATTGAACTACGCGATGTAAGAGAGGTGAGAATTCGAGCTTGAATTCTTTTTTCGTATTTCAACAAAAGCAACAAGTTACTAAAGCTTACCCATTAGGATAAGCAGTTGTTATAGTTTATACCTAGTTTTTATTAAGAGTCATTAGTTTATTAGATTGTATTCAGTCGTATATTAATATAAATTAGGGTGGCCTTGATGAAAAAACGTGCATCATTTGGGATCGTTTCCACCTGTTTGTAGAAAAAAACTTTTTTTTAAGGCCACCCTAATTATACATAATATATAGATATATAAACACTTACAAAATTAATAACTATACCAAAGTTGGAAATTGTGCTTTTACATACTCAAAGTAGATGATGTTTTGCACCTCCTGTGAAAAAATTAGAAAATCCTTTACTGGCGTTTTTGAGAAAAAAATATTTATTGTAAAAAAAATATTTTGCCTCACTGACACGTTATTATTTTACCCATCATTGCCTATATGATTCAAATGAAAGAGAAACATGTGTTCTTTCAGACAAAAAAAAAACTGCAATCAAATATCTGTAGTAGTTCTCAAGATATTCCTATTTAAACATGAAAAATTGTTCGATCTTGAAAATAACTAGTTTTTGGAAAAACTTTGGCCACTCATAAGTCAGAAATGGATTTTTTTTTTCAGAAAAAAAGAAAAAATATGGGGTCCGTAGTTTTGTATCCTGTATAACATACTCAAATTTAATCAAGTTCTGAGAGATCAATTTTCTACTCTTGCCCGTCTTGATATGGAATCACCATTTAGCATTATTTACACATTGCGCCCCACACAGATTAAATTGGGTTTATAGCAGGAGTTTTTTTTTAGCCTCACCTTCCTAGGAAGCTATGAGCCGCCACTGCCCATTTACAACTTGTCAAATTCAGCTTGGCAGGCGAAATTTGGATGCGCATAATATTTGCGGTATTAGGGTAGGGATAGCTCATTTCACCTAACGTTCTCGTCTAGTACAGATCGGTACATTCTATGGAAAAAGTATAAAATTTATGAAAAAACACCCTAAGATTTTATAACAAAAAACTCGTTAGTTTTAATCTTTCTACCTGAAAAGTCCTATTTTTGGATTGTTAATAATTTTACACAAGGGTATAATAAAGATTTGTATCACTAAAGTAAATTCCAATTTACACCCTTTTTGTGAGTCGAAAATACTTGTACCACAGATTGTACTTTCTCTTTACCTCCTACATTTTGTCTTTGTCGAACATGGACTTTTTCTTTTCCCCATCTGCGCATTCCACCGGCCATTCTACACTTGACAAGTTGTAGCAATGACATGGTTGGCCTTGGCTAATAACTAATTAGTAGAGTCAATTTTTGCAAAAAACATGCCTAAGTTCTTATTTTTTACTATAGATAGAGACTTGAAATCTTTTGTGATGCCTTCAGTACTGGACCAATATAAAATGTTAATTGTTTAAAATGGGTTCGGGGGGGTTAAAACCCCCATTTTGTACCCCTAATTTAATAACTCAACCAAATTGAGCGAAATTTATGTTGGGAGGGTTCTCGGCGTCGCTGATTATGAATCCAATGAGAAAATTAAAAAATTCAAAATGGCGGACCCAAAATGGCGGTTCTAAAATAACGGCATTTGATTGAGATTGAGAATGCGATTTACGCCGTTTCTATTGATTTTAGAGAAAAACTCAAGAGTCAAAAAGTGTTTAAAATGTGATTTTGCAAAGGAATACACTATTTTGGTTACCTTATTATGTAACCCCTTTACTCTGCCCTAGTAGTAGAGTCAATTTTTGCATTAAGTTCTTATTTTTTACTATCTAAAGATATAAACTTGAAATCTTTTGTAATGCCTTCAGTACTGGACCAATATAAAATGTAATATGTTTAAAATGGGGGCCCCGCCCCCTCGGGGGGTTGAAACCCCCATTTTACACTCCCAATTTACTTCACACTCCCCAACACGGGAAGTTTTCCATCAACTTAAGCGAAATTCATGTTGGGGGGTTTTTGGGGTTTCTGATTATGAATTCAATGAGAAAATTAAGAAATACAAAATGGTGGACCCAAAATGGTGGTCTTTGAGATTGGAAATGCGATTTACGCCGTTTCTATTCATTTTAGAGAAAAATGTAAAAAGCCAGAAAATGTTTAGAATATGATTCTGCATAGGAATACGTAATTTCGGTTACCTTGTTATGCAGCCTCTTCACTGAGAAGCCAACTAGGGGTGAGTGAAGGGGGTTACATAATAAGGTAACCAAAATAGTGTATTCCTATGCAAGATCACATTCTAAACACTTTTTGACTCTGAATTTTTCTCTAAAATCAATAGAAACGGCGTAAATCGCATTTCCAATCTCAAAGACCGTCATTTTGAGTCCGCTATTTTGTATTTGTTATTTTTCTCATTGAATTTATAGTCAGGAACCCCAAAAACCCCCATACATGAATTTTGCTCAAGTTGATGGAAAACCGAGTTATTAAATTGGGAGTGTAAAATGGGGGATTTAACCCCCGAGGGGGCGTGCCCCCATTTTATACATATTACATTTTATACTGGTCCAGTACTGAAGGCATTACAAAAGATTTCAAGTCTCTATCTTTAGATATACACCGTTTAGTCTAAGTTTAAGTTCACGTCATAGATTTAAAGGTAGTGACGTAAGAGTACAACCAACTGTGCAAATAATAACTTTCAAAATTGAATTTTATGAAGAAAGATTATTTGCTTTATCAAAAATAATAAAATTTAATTTTCATATATTTAGTAATATATTTATTTATAGAATAAATACAAATAGGTTTTTAAACCAAAACGTAATTTGTTAATTTAATGAGAAAATACACATTTATTTCATCAGAAAAACAGGTTGGTACACCTGTGTAAGCAGCACGCTGTATTGTCAAATTTATTTCTTGTGTTTTCTAAGTTCGGTTTACAATAGTTTGTTACCTATTTTGTATTTACAATTTCATTAACTGAATAGGTTTTTATAGAGTTTCTCAAGCACTGAGAATATATTTTAAGGCTGTTTCCAACATTTCATCTGTGAAAGAAGTTTCCAGTCCAAAGAGGAAACGAAATCAAAAACAAACTACAGAGATTGATCCTCTGTAGAGGCAAATATTAGCAATGAAATTTATGAAATAATAATAACTACTGCAACCCATAGCCTAAACTAAGGCCCCAGAAGCTATAAGCTTGTGCGGGAGGGAGGGGGCGATTATTATTATTATGTAGGCCCAATGTGCAGCTGCAGCCGACTTACAGATGGAACAGAGCAAATCCCACATTTGTGTCACAGCTAAGGAAAACTGCAGAAAACCTTAACCAGATCTGCCGGCACCGGGAGTCGATCGCGGGCTGCTTGGGTGAAAGTCCGGCATGCCAGACATTACACTACCAAGGCTGTAATATATGTAAATACATATATAAGAACAGTAAGTACCTGACGTTATGTGTGTGGCTGTGCTCTTCAATTGATATACAACATTTGGTTACAGGAGAACATGTATCACTGACTATTTTGTCAAAAAATTTGAAATCCAAGTTCATGTATGAAGGAAGTAGTTATTTATCCATTGCCTTACGACAAATTAGATTCGTATACTATAGGAATGACCATCCAAGACAAGGGATGATGGATGGGGATGAACAAAGTCATATTGTTCATAAGAGAATAATTCTTTTAAAAACGTACACTGAAAATATGCAGCAAAGGTGTTGGATCAAACAAGGAATACAAGGAAACAAGGAACTTAATGCAAAAATTGACTCTACTAAATAAGTTATGAGGATTCCTAACTTTTACTTTACTGATTTTTATAAATATACCAATAGGAACTCAAATAAAAGTTTGAAAAATTTAAAATGTAAACTTTTCCACATAATTAATATTTGTAAAACTTTATTCATTTTATCTTATCACAGGTTACTTATATACTAACCTAAATGTTGAGGACCTCTGCGATAATTACTAAAAGATATGGAAACTTTTGAAGTTCCATTATATTTATCTTCAGTACGTTTTAGCATGTCATCATACTCTTGATCAAATTGTTTCTGTAACATTTTTGCGATAAGTTCATCTGATTCTAACTCGTCTGCACCTTCGGCACCAATGCAATCAAGTAATTCTTGACTAATCTCAGGCTCCTGAGTTTTTACAGCACCGTACGCTGTTTCTGCATATTTTTTATCTTCTTTCTCTTGTAATTCTTTTGCAACCTCTTCAGACATAATATCTTGTAAACTAGTTGGTTCTGGAGTCGCAATTTTTGCCCAAGGAGACGACATGATCACAATATATAATAAACCGCGTACTTACAACGTATATATCACAAAATACTAAATACTATATGAGAAATCGATATTACAAAATTATATAAAACTACGCTATTTACAAAAATTGCGCAACATTAGAAAACTAGACATTCATTTATATACGTCAAAACAGCTGTTTGTGGCATATTGCACAAGAATTTGAAGTATTCCAGTTGATTTGAACTACAAAGTACTATAATCTCTTATGTTTATTGTACCTAATTTCTGTTGGATCTAAATTTGTTAAGATTATAGAAGTAGAAAATAATACTCAATTTTCAATGACTGACTACGATTAATGAAGCCTTAAATTGGCCAACTTGTAAGTTTCAAATATTGTTTAACTTTAAAGTTTTATAGGTTATGAAGTGTTCATTTAAACGCCAGCGTGAACGATTTTAAGTTATTATTCTTTTAATAAAATCGAATGATATATAGTAAGATTCCTATTTTAAACAGAATATGCCAATAAGACCAGCTGTATCATACATCAATGCACCTAATCACATTTTATCCAAAAAACTGAACCAGATTATTAACACGATAGGTTACAAATCGAAATACTCACTTATAATACCATTAGTAGTCAAAGTTATGTCGACTATTTTTGTGGTGGTTTCACGAATGTCTATCATGCTTGCATTTAAATACCACGAGTGCGCAGCACGAGTGGTATTCGCAAGCATGATAGACATGAGTGTTAAGCACCACAAAAATAGTCTACTTAACTTTGACTACTTATGGTATTCGAGAGACTATTCAACGAACACGCTTTAAAAAATCAAATTGTTTTTCATAAATGTAGCAATGTTACATTTAATAATTGTACGTTCAATACTCAAAAATAAATGTTGTTAAATATTTGTGTTTTATTAAAATTGTCGATTGTTATCACTAGTGAAAATTGTCGACAATTTTCACTAGTGAGAATTGTCGATACAATTCATTTTCATTGGATTAAAAATATCAAATGCTGCATTTTAATTGGTCAATTTTTAATAAATGACATGTGAGTTGAATAGTCTGTTAGAAATTTATTAGAATTAGTAGATAAGCTACAAAACATACATCTTCCACTACATTCAAAACTTGTTAGTTTTGATATTTGCAACATGTTCTCCAGAATACCCCCACAAGAATGTATTCCTTTATTAGATAGTTTCTTGATCAATAGTAATATAGAATTAGTTAAAAGGTTAGAGTTAATTCAATTATTTGACCTTTGTATAAGTCAAGATTATTTCACTTTTAATAACATAATTTATTTACAAAAGGATGGTTTACCTATGGGTAATTCTCTAAGTCCTCTATTAGCTAACATATTTATGGACAAGTTTGAAGATCGAATATTTGAATTAAACCTCTCTAAACACATTATCTTCTGGTTTCGTTATGTTGATGACATTTTAGCTTGTTTTGACAGTTCCTTTGAGGTTATCAATGAATTTTTAATTCTTATTAACAGTATCCACCCTAATATAAAATTTACACTAGAAACAGAACGAAACAGGGCTATAAACTTTCTAGACTTAAATATCAAGATTAACGCAGATAATCTATTTGAATTTTCCATATACAGAAAACCAACACAAACAGACATAACAATACCAAATGAATCTTGTCACCATAATACACATAAAATAGCAGCCTACAGATCATTAGTACACAGAGCTTTAACTATTCCACTAACAAAATCAGATTTTAGCAAAGAGATATCAACCATTAAACAACTAGCCCATGCAAATCATTACAATCCGAACATGATTGACACTTTAATTAAACAAAAAGATTATAGGTTAGCTATCAAAAGAATATATCCCATTGACAATCAAACAGAAGACACAAATTATATATCTATACCATATTTTGGCAAAATATCAGAAAAATTGCACATATACTAAGAAAAACCAACAATTATAAAATAACATTTAAAACCAACACTAACACTTTTTCATTTTTATTTAATGCTAAAGACAGAACACATGATATCATGAAATCGGGCATTTACCGTTTAAATTGTTCTTTTTGTAGTTCGGTATATATTGGACAAACACTTCGAAATTTTGACATGAGATATAAAGAACACGTATGTCATTACAAAAATAAACATCCTGAAAAATCAAATCACGCCAAACTCCTTTTAGAACAAAATCACACAATGACTCCTCAAGATAAGATATTAAATTCCTACATTTTTGTAATAACAAACGCAAATTAGACATTTTAGAAGCCTTTGAGATATACAAACACAAACTCAGGGTACCTTTAATGAATGAACAACTTGAGCTCAGTAATTCTCCGTTACTGGAAGTATTAGATATTTAATTCTGATTATTATTATTATTTTATCTAGTTACCTATTTTTGTATCTACCTTAGCGACGTGTTTGTTTATAATTATATTACCTTTGATAATGACAGCATAGCTGTCGAAACAATATTATCAGGTTGTATTTTAATAAAACTGTGAAACTTTTAATAATCTTTATTTATTTCATGATTATGGAGTTCCACAAAGTAAGGCTGGAAACAATAAACAATTTAATTTCTAGACTAACTACATTTAATTGAACCGCATCAAGTACTTCCCTCTAATCTATAGACATATAGGTAACTACCCATAATTATATTTAGTGGCCTGTTTTGAGAGCGTAAGTTGCTAAATTAGAGCTCTAGAGCTCTAAATCTTTTTAGAGCCTGCTAGAAAAATAGTTACCCTTGTTTACGTCGTCTCCATAGTAACAACAGAAATTATATACCATTGCACCTACCTACTTGAAGTTTTATCACTGCACCTACCTACTTGAAGTTTTGCACTTTTTAAATTATTTTTATTTTAAAATTAAATATTAATTTAAACTTAGGCCGGATATAAACTAACGTATGCATTTCGGGCTTAATTAGTGTTTTAGAGCCCTTTATCTCCCTTACTGACTCTGCGGTCTCTAACACACTCAATTAAGCCCTTAATACATAATATACTATTATGCAAATCTTGTTTAATTAAATAACAATATTAAGATTAAAGTTAAAAGCTGCATTGCCCATCTCATTTTCCCTCAGTTATTAAGCTAATGCACTATCTTTGTTGTATATTGTCGAATTCTAAATGTGCTTTTGACGTTTACTAAGGAAAGCAATCGCCCATATAAGATGCACATACTGACGTCGCTCATTTCTCGTAATGAAATAGTTGGGCAACTGATTTATGTTGTTCGTATCTATTCGTGGCCAGTGTGCGGACTTCGGGCGGTATCGGCTGCCGGTTGCAGTCGAGTGCCCTTCCCTGTTCGATTAGGTAACGCACGGTAGGATAAACAAAGAGAAATTGATTCTTCATTACAGAAGTTTTTTGAGAAATAGAATAAGAATTACGTTAAGATCAATTCATTTGAAGCGTGGTCGCGTCCTATGCTCTGAAGGACAAGCTTATTGAAGTTAAAGATCAACTGTCAATATTCAGAGGTTTATTATAGAAGTAGAAAATACTTTTTCCATGACTGACTACCATTAATAAAACCTTAAATTGGCCAACTTATAAGTTTCAAATATCGTTTAACTTTAAGATTTTATAGGTTATGAATTCTTAATTTAAACGTCAGCGTGAACGATTTTAAGTTATTATTCTTTTAATAAAATCGAATGGTATTTAGTAAGGTTTCTAAAAAAAATTAAATGTTCATCAGTTTTTTGAGAAATAGTATAAGAATTATGTTAAGATCAATTCTTTTAAAGAGTGGTCGCGTCCTATGCTCTTAAGACTAACTCAAAGATTAGATAGGGTTAAGATAGAAAACTGGCATAAGAGCACTATGCAGAAAACGACTACGCTTTTTGTGGTCCAATTCCTCCTGAGGCATTAGATGTCGCAATATTCGCTACAATATCATGACCATTCATATTCGCTGATGGCGGAAATGAATGAAGTTGATCATGATAATACGACTGGCGTCGAATTTTGAACGGGAGATGTCGCCACAATCGCTACAATATGGATGGCGACAAATTCAGGAAAAATAGTATAATAATAATAAGAGTATAATATAATAAGAGTATGTTGAGGATGATCGTTTTTATTATTGCGGCAATTTTCCACTGTGCAATACGAGATCATTTTTTTCTTGCAATTTGGAGAGCAAATCTCGCCCAAAACCAAAAAATATTCAAAATCTTGATGATGCTTTGAAGATGATGTTTTTGACAGTTATCAAACAGATTTTTATTTGTTTTTTATAGGTGATGTTGCCAACGGTTACCAAAAAATGACAAACAAATAAACATCAATTACTTTTTTACCGACCAACCTGCTCTCTCCTGAGACTATAGATGGCAATACCTACAACATCGTCGTATAGCCCCTCTATTTCATATAGTAGCGACATCGTGGAGCAAATCAGGCACAAACTCTAATAAAGAAAAAATCACAACAAGCATATTGTTTCGTCATTTTAACAAAAAATTTACAATTTCGTAGTCGTATTACATTAATATGATCGTTTTTACATAACATGAATGTCCGTTATGAAATTCATGTTAAATTGAGAATATTTTTGTGCATGATTATTAAACCTAAGATTTAGTGTAAAACGAAATGTCAAATCTGGTAACTTCCAGTGTCACCAACATCCCCAGTAGCGCACCATATTTCTTTAATATTTAAAAAATATAAATATAATATTATATGTGTTTTAAATATTTAAAAGATTAGGAAAGTATTTATAAAATATTGAAAATGAAATATTTAGAAATATATTGATATACATATTAAATAAATATGTTATTTGTGTGTAATTTTTAATATTTTGAAACGTATATTAAACAAATCTTTTTATTATGTACTACAATAGATATCTATTGGTAAACATTGATGAATTGTAAATCTTGCTTATGATCGTGCGCGATCGTGTGTCGTCGCGTATGTTCGTAGAAGGCAGGCAGAAGGACACGATGCAACGACGCGACGCCATTGTGAATTTGTATGGTTTTGTCAAGGGTTTTGTCATCAGTTTTGTGTTTTTTTTCGGATTTAACTGTTTTATGTAGGTATGTATTGATATTAAACCATAAAGTATTTACCTAAGAAGTAACTATTCTACTCCTACGAATAAAAGAGAGCCTGCATATCCACTGAAAAGCTGATTATTATCAAATGGTGATAATATTACAAATAACATGGTTATTCAACCAGCTACAGATTGCTGCAACTTTGACAAAAAAGGTATGATGATTAATCACGTATGTTTAATAAATTTATACTTTTTCTAACGGGTGATTATAAACCCTCGACATCTCAGTTGTGAAATTTAAAACGTATGTGTCGTATTACTCAAAAACAATAATTTTTTGAACATCAAATAAATTACATTAATTTATTATACTTACTGTCTAAAACAGTAATAAAACACTGAAAATATGTTGCTGCGAGAGATCGACTATAACCATAACATCTTTGACTATATATAACCCTAAATCTTTTTTTTATTCTTACAGAAAGAAGAATTATGAGTCCCAAGACAAGCTTCCTATTGAATAATTATCGAGTATTTATATATTTTTACTGAGTGAATAAATTCTTTTTGCTACAATATATCTTTTATTCCAGTCCTATTCCATGAGGTGGGAATTATATCCTTAATATACCAACGAATAAATTGCTATTTAATTTAATATTTCAGTTATAATATAATTATTGAAGTCTTCAGGATGGATGAGTAGTTATTTTTTTATTGGATTGTCGTGAATTAAAATGAGCAGTGAATATTTTTCTCAGGCGTATAATCCTTTTTGTGATACTACCTACAATTACAATTAGAGAAAAAAACCATTTTCTTGTTGACGGTCATTTTATCATTCCAAAAGAATATACGTATTTAATTCAAACCCAAGTGTTTTATTACTAAGTGTAACTCTTATGCTAAATAAACTTCAAATGCAATTTTTGTCAAAAATTTTCTTATGTTACACTTGTTATAAAATATGGTTTCATAAAGAGAGCAAAATTCTCTTTTTAGTAGAACAGCATGTATAGGGTTTTATTTGAAAAGTTTAAATGACCTTCAACAAGAAAATGAGTGGTGAAAAGAAAATTGAAATTCATGTTGCTATAGAGCAGTGATGGCGAACCTTTTTGAGAAGTGGATCAAATTTTGTTCATTATTTTTTTTAATAGACGCTCATGGGTCACTAACTCAATGGCGTCACTTGGAAGGGGCGTAAAAAGGGTAGCAATAATTTGAAAACACTGAAAATTTGTTAACAGAAAAATTTGACAGTTGACTCTTTTTTTGTTTCTCACTTTTAATAGATATTTAAGATACAAGTATAAAAAATCATTCTTTATTGCGCGAACGGTTTAAGACACGAGCGAGTATTTTAAAAGACATGAGTGCAATGAAGAGACTTTTTATATGTGTATCTTACAACCTTTTATCTACGATCATAACGTTTTACTTCAAAGTTAATATAGTATTCATTTTAATTAATATTTTTTAAAATTTGTGACTTATGTCAAGTATATCAGCGTGCTTTGATCTTTACGTGCTAATAAGTTGTTTAGCAACCGGTTTGTTAAATATTAATAAATCTTTTATCCTACATTTTGTCTACGATCATACAAAGAGTGACTACTTTTTACACTGATTTTTGTATAAAAAGTTAACGTTTATTGAGCTAGTGTTATAAATTTTGTATTGGACGCTAATATAAACAAAAGATGTACGATAAACGATTTATTATTTTACAAACTGGTTGCTAAACAAATTAGTACGTAAATATCAACGCTGATATACAGAACATAAGTCACAAATTAAAAAAATATTAATTAAAATGAATGCTTTTTTAACTTTTAAGTAAAACATTATGATCGTAGATAAAACGTTGTAAGATACACATATAAAAAGTCTCTTCATTGCACTCACGTCTTTTAAAACACTCGCTCGTACCTCGCTCGTGTCTTAAAGCGTTCGCGCAATAAAGAATGACTTTTTATACAGGTATCTTAAATATCTATTATATATTAGCGTGCAATAAAAATTTTACAAGATTAACTCAATAAACGTTAACTTTTTATCTGAAAATCAGTGTAAAAATTAGTCACTTTTTGTATGATCGTAGATAATAGTAATTTATTGTATAAGGGTTTTAGATAGCATTTTATTCACGCAAGAATGTTTAAACACGAGAGCTTGCTCGAGCGTTTAATTTTCTTAAGTGAATAAAATGCATCTAAAACCCGTATGCAATACAATGTTTTATCCACAATCACACTCATTTAGAATCAGAATTGCCGAATTTTATCAAAAAATTATTTGACATTTTACTGCGACGGCGGATGTTACCTTGAAAATCATTATTCGTGTTCCATTTGTCGTAGTACCTTTGCTTTACTGGTTGCTAGTGTGTTCAACAATCATTATAATTCCATGTGTTTTATGTATAGAAACCCTAGAGTTTTATAAACCACATTATACGTTGGCAAGGAGTTCAATTATTACCTTATTATATAGTGATTGTGGATAAAAGATTTTATCCATGTGGTTTATATAACTCGAGCAAGCTCTCGCGTTTAAACATTCTTGCGTGAATAAAATGCTATCTAAAACCCTTATACAATAAATTACTATTAAAAAGGTTTACGTTTCCTTTTTGTTTTACAACTTTAATTTTTTAATATTTTCCATTGTCTCTTTTATGATATAAAAAATACGTTTATAAAAATCAACGCGTGGGTCATTTAAAAAGCCTTCGTGGGTCAGTGCCTGACCCGCGGGTCATATGTTCGCCACCTCTGCTATAGAGCATAATTTGCTGTACAAAAATATTCTTAAAAACATTCTAATAATATTCTAGAAATATTATATGAATCAGAAATATAACATTCATAAGATATCCTAACTATAGTATGAACAAAAAATAACTCCATCAAAGGTGCCTTTGGTATTTTGAACTCATATGTGTATTATAACACCAGAAAATTATATTAAATTAATAACTGTCACTGTCAAAGGACTCCGATTATTTTGTATAATTTTCTAGTGTTATAATACACATGGCTTCAAAATCCTAAAGGCACCTTTGATGGAGTTACTTTTTTACTCATACTATAGAATGTTAAATAAATATTATTAAAATAATATTGAAGAAATATTTTAAATAATATATTACCTAAATATTTAGGTGGATGTTGAAAAAGATATGTTTTAAATATTTGAAAATGAATATTTATATAATATATCTGTGCTATTGGGGATATAACATTCATAAGATATCCTAGCTAGAATGTTAAATAAATATTATCAAAATAATATTGAAAAATATTTTAAATAATATATTAGCTGAATATTTAGGCGGATGTTGAAAAAGATATATTTTAAATATTTGAAAATGAATATTTATATAATATATGTGTGCTACTGGGATACTTTTGCTCTAGCGACGAGATCAATCGTTGTCGCTACTATTTGACAAATACTTTAATATTATTAATACCGGAAACTTATTTCGAAAAATGGGAGGCAAAATTTAATAGCGCCCCTTGCGGTGTGATGTGCAAATAAACCTGACATTTCTCAAATATTGGGAAAGTAATTAAAAAATCGTCATTGTAATGAAAGAGTTGAATAGTTTAGATAAATTGTAAGATTTTATATATTTTAGCATAACAGTAATAAACCATCGTTTAACATAAATAGTGCTATTTTTTAATTAGATGCAGGACTCTCACCGAAAAATCATTTGTTAGTTGCACACTCATCTGCGAAGATGGCGCCACAAAAATGTCGCCTATTTTTATATGGTAAAGTATATGGAGTTTCCGGTATGAATAATATTAAAGTATTTGCTATTTGAAAATACATCGTCGCTTAGCTTCCTATCTTAACCCTCTCTAATCTTTGGACTAACTGTTAGAATCTTTTGTTTTATAATCTGTTTATTAATTATTTGATATCCAGGTTGAGTCCACGGAGTCCAGGTCCAGACCCTTCTAAACCCAGGTAAATCAATGATACTAGGTTGTAGAGAATAACTCAGAGAACAATAAAATAAAATAGTGCCAGTAATTAAGGATTTATGTCAGTGATTGCAAAATGATGAGAATTCAATAAAATTGAAATATGTTAGAAATAATCAAATGATAGATTTGTTGGCAAAATTTAAAAAAGCTAAATTAAGCAGTTATTAAGACATTATAATTTAAAATTTCACTTTTTTTAAAGTTTTTACTATGTATAGTTAAATGGGAAGCATCCTTAGAATATAAAACTGTACGAAAAAGCGTAACTACCCGGCGCAATGAGCTTTAAAAGCGACGGATATGACGTCATACTGGCCGCCATTAGACACAATAGACACCACCTAAATCTCCTTTTCAGAAGAGCTCGTCTAATAGCTAGAAGAGCTGCTTCTATGGTATTCATTGTTTTGATTGTAAATTATTCAGTGGTTATTCTCACGTTATTCTTAAACTCAAACTATACGAAGAAAGGAATTACATTTCATAAGTAAGTATTCGTTTGTTTAAAATATTAAATATAAAACTTATATTCTAATTCTAAGATTAATTTCAAAATACTATGTTAATTTTTACTTTTTATAACAAATGAAAATAATGATAATCATTTGTTAAGATTGTTAGCATTTACTTAAAAGTAAAAATACACTGAAGGGAAACTTTCCTTCTAATTGACATCGCAGTCCTCATATTCCGATAATTTCTGTGGGGGATCACTATTCTTTCGTCCGAATTACACTTTACCCATATATTTATCAACTTTCTATATGGTGAATGCTACATACAAAATTGTAGTCGGCTGTCGGCATCTGTGGTACAGAAGTATATTTTTGTCCTTTAAATAGGACATACACGGTCTTCCCCGACGACGTCGGCGAAAACGTCGTCGACGACGTCGGGGACAAGGTCGAAATAATGAGGTAATGTTTACATTTACTGTAATTTAATGCATAAACAACTTGTAACTTCCAGCTGGACTGTTATAATAAAATTATGAATATCGTATTTCTTTAATGCATCAAAATGAAAGAAAGCATTTTTTAGCATAATAAAATGCGTACTGAATCTCTTTCTTTAAAGTATTTCAAAATAGCTTATGCAACTAACAAAACTTTTCATAAGCGGAATAATATTGATATTCGTCGATAGAATTACAAATCAACTCTTGATTATAAAACGAAAACTCTTTGTTTTTTTATTAATCTCATTCTTAATTTAGTTTAAAAATGGTTATAATTAACGCAGGATTTAGGATTCTGAGTTCTGGTGCGCAAATAATGATTTCCTATAAAGGACTTTTGATAAAATTTGGTAGTGATAATCGTCGGGAAAATATCATGTTTAAAAATGTAATGGTTTCACCGTCGCTTCCTTTTCCGTGTAGTTTTAAAATTTTATGCTGATGGTACATAACCTTATACTATATCTATCTTTTTCGGGTTTACTTGCATTATTTCATTTTTATTACATTTGTTTACAAACCCAGAGTCAAATTTTATATATTAAAATTTAGTAAAGGTTATTGGATTTATAATCTCTTTACTAATATATGTATTTAATTATAGGCGTTAAAATAAAATAAATAACTTAATAGTAATAATAGTTTTTAAATAAATAATAAAAAACTTATTAAAATAAAAAATGTCGCAAACAAGATGTAAATTGTAATTAAACTACTTTTAAAATCTTTCATTACAATTAAAATAACCTTATTGTTTATTGTCGGGGGGGGGGGGGGTATATTTCAATTCTCCTTTTCTTTAAAATAAAAGTTCTGTATACAAAACTACAAACTACAACTGCGAAAATAAAACCCTTGTCAACTGTAAATTATTATTAGGCAAAATAAACATATACATCTGGGATTACTAAAAAATATATGCTTTCTTTGTTATACTTTTTAAGAAAACATTACGAATTCAATATGCTGTGAAACTTTCAAGTGATAAGATGGATTTTTATAAATTATCTTTGAGAAAAAAAATTGCAGTTGGTGTGGCAGTTGCGTTGTGCTTCGAAGAGGAAGAAATCGCAAACAATATTCGCACATGTCCTTGTTAAAAGAATTGCGACAAATTGAGCCGAAGGATTTTATTATAAGGTTATGTACCATCAGCATAAAATTTTAAAACTACACGGAAAAGGAAGCGACGGTGAAACCATTTCATTTTTAAACATGATATTTTTCCGACGATTATCACTACCAAATTTTATCAAAAGTCCTTTATAGGAAATCATTATTTGCGCACCAGAACTCAGAATCCTAAATCCTGCGTTAATTATATCCATTTTTAAACTAAATTAAGAATGAGATTAATAAAAAAAAACAAAGAGTTTTCGTTTTATAATAAAGGGTTACTTGTAATTCTATCGATGGATATCAATATTATTCCGCTTATGAAAAGTTTTGTTAATTGCATAAGCTATTTCGAAATACTTTAAAGACAGAGATTCAGTACGCATTTTATTATGCTCAATACTACTTTCTCTCATTTTGATGTTTTAAAGAAATTCGATATTCATAAGTTTATTATACACAGTCCAGCTGGAAGTTACAAGTTGTTTATGCATTAAATTACAGTAAATGTAAACATTACCTCATTATTTCGACCTCGTCGGGAAGACCGTGTATGTCCAACATTACAGTCAGCTTGTACATTTTGCGCATGCCTTGCATACTCCGTTATTATGTTAGAACACCGGGCGCGGTTTGTCTTTGTTAGTATCGTGAGGAAAAGCAAGAAAGAATTGATCCCCAGTACGGCATCCAAATTGGTGTTTTTAATAATTATTAACTTAACTTTAAAATTTGAATGAATGTTCGCATACGTTTGAATATAAGATTTCAGTTTTATATTGACGAAAATCAGTACTTTCTGAAATGAATATTTTTAAAACGAGAATTTGTTTTTTGTGCAACTCGAAAACAAGTTTTAGTTACCATAAGTATGTATAATTGCTATAAATTCTTTACAATATTAATCATTGGACCATGTGAATAAAATGTAGTAAAAGCTTTTACGATAGATATATCTCATCCTCACTAATTAAAAATCATATCTTTTACGTTAGCTACTGCACATAAAACCCATAGCGATATTATTGATCCTTCAAAATTTACTATCGAAGAAGTGGTTACATCTCATGAACAGGAAATAATTGTAGCTCCTGGTATGTATTTCATAATAAGTCTATAAGACTAGCTATAGTTAAATAAATTAATCTTTTTGATTAAATTTCCAAATTATGTTTTTAGAATTACATACTCCAAGAAAATGTAAACATTCCACTCAAAGATATGCAGGTGATCTATCAGATACACATGTAGCTACTCCAATAAAGGCAAAAAGAAGTCTACAAATAGCACAACCATTTCAAAGCAACGCAGACAAATTAAGTCTTTGCAACAACAAAATCGAAGGCTTGTAAGAAAAGTTAGATGTTTAAAGGACTTAGTTATTACTTTACAGAAAGCGCATCTATTAACTGATGAAGCAATAAATAATCTTATGGTAAATAAGAAATTAAATTTGATACATTAGAGTTTTTGTGTTTGTAAAGTTGTAAACTAGAAAGTTTCCTAAACGATTTTATCATTAACTTTATTCACTATTATCATACAAGCTGAAACTCTCTATTGAGAACTAAAGTAGTTGATCCCTAAAATTGTAATTCTACGTTAAGGATAATAATTAGAGCTTATTCAAAGCTATTATTCAAAACCGTTTATATAGAAGAATTAAGAACACTCTGTGTTCTACAGATTTTTGGAAATATTAAATGTTAGAATACTTTTATTTACATAAATGTATAACACTTTTTAGCTCCATTAGCAAAGAGTAGATATTATAAGAGGCGAAAGTTGGTAGAGAAACCTCAATTCCGAGAGAGATAGAATAACAAAACCACTTTAAAGGGCCCATCGCCGATTCTCGGTTACTTTCGGCTCGCTCTTAATTTGTTGCGATGCCATTGGACGGCAGCACAGAAACGCCAAAGATGGATGCTTATTTTCATTCTTTTATACCTGTCAAGTCAATCCGTTATTCTGTATGTGTTCCGTGAAAGTGTACCCATATTGCAACAAACAGTTAATGTGTAGTGTGTTTTTTGGTGATTGTGCGAGTTAAATAAACAAACAATTGAACATTCTTAGTTGAACCAAAACATAAGTGGAGAAAAATGAAACACCACGGGTGTTCACAAGAACTGTAGGAATACATTTTATTTGGATAACAAATTCATTCACTTCTTTCGATTTCCAAAAGACGAAGTATTGTGTTATTTAAGTACCGTATTAGTTTAAGATTATTTTTTTAATTCTTTAACCTCAAAAATAGATGTAACCTAATTTCAAAACACACCTGTTAACTAATAGTGGCGAGAAACCATTTGAATGTAATTTGTGTGACTACAAATATTTTCAAAAGTTACTCAAAGTGTTAGTCTTAAAACACACATGTTTTGGTGAGAACCATTTGAGTGTAATCTATTTGATTATAAATTTTTACTAATGTTTACTGTTTAAAAGACATGTTAACTCACACTGGTGAAAAACCATTTAATAAGTAATTTATAGTTTCTATACTAAATATCATTCTATAATGAACTGCAATTAATGCGAAATGTTATCATTAGTTGATTATTAAATATTTTATATTGTTGAGAGAGAATACCATATATCAGTTATGGCGAACCTTTTTGAGAAGTGGGTCAAATTTTGTTCATTATTTTTTTTAATACTAGCCCGTGGGTCACGAAGTCAGTGGCGTCACTTGGAAGGGTGGGGTGGGGGGGTAAAAAGGTTACCAATAATTTGAAAACACCGAAAATTTGTTAACAAAAAACTTGACTTTTGTTCCTCTTTGACCATTTTTTTTGGTTCTCACTTTTAAAATCCTTTAAATAGGTTTACGTTTCCTTTTTGTTTTACAACTTTTACTTTTGCAAGTGAAGAGCAAAATTCGGCATTAGATATTTATACTGAGATGTTATATTCTGAAATGAATAATATTTAAGAAAGCTTCACGTTTTTGTACGATCGGTAAAACAGTGTTCATTCCAATCAGCTGTTCTTAAAAATCCATATCAGTCGATAACTAAATCCATACACATCGATCTAAAAACTTTTCCAATATTAAAAATCTTTCTCGTTTTTAAAACAATATATATTCGAACACAATTCTAAATATTTGTTTTGAAAAATAAAAATAATCTTTGATTTATACAGGGTGGTCCAGACCACCCGTACACCCCTTTTAAAATGCGGGGGATTAAAAATTTTTAACAAGACGATGGGTGATCTTACTAATGTCGATATGATCTTTCGAATGACGCGAAAAAGAAATCCCCCTGACCCCCCCAGTAGTATAGCAGCAAGAGAACGAGCGCAAAATCCCATGTTATTTCTTATGGAGGTCCGTTTTGCATTTCAAGGTTATCCGCGGTCTAGCGAGACTCGCGACCGCGCTCGCGATCCAACCAAGCGCGCGGCAACGTTGCTAACTTCACGATGTTACATGACATGAGTCGACTTAGTAACTATGGAATTTTATTGATAAAAGTAATTACCTAATGTTCAACCAATAATAATAATTTGAGATAATTGATATAATTTTTATTAATAACGAATTAAAAAAATCCTGAGAACATTCAAACATAATTCAACATTAATATACCTATAACGGTCGACAGTTAGAAGAGCCCGCATTTTACCCATATATTGCCATTAAAACGTAACATTTTATTTTAATTACATAAATCTAATTAATTATATAATAGCCATAAATAACATTCTATTAATAATGAATTGAAAATATACGCAATTCAAATTTAAAATACCTTTCACGACTAACCGATACAAACGATAAATGAATACTACGCTTGGTCATCAGGCATCGACACAATTCGGAGGGTGACCTTCAAGCCTTTTACCTACACAATAATTTAAACGTTATTTAATTAAAGTACTTCAGAATAGTTAGTTAGCTAGTCTCATCTACTTCCCAGGAGTTTAATATAGATATCTCTCATCATAACATCCCCTCGGTATATACTTTCATACATAAAAACATAAAAATCTCAATCTTGCATCTTATCAAAACTAACAACAAGATATACTAAAGTTTCTTAGTCGAAATGCAGCAGGTAGAGAAAAAAGGGTCAATAACCTGTTGGCAGGTAATAATGAACTTAAAACGCGTTAGTCTATTAAATACTATTAAATAATGGCAATATTACATATATCATTCCAATATATCTTTCGTAAAATTCAGTTTATCTACAATGAAAATTAATTAGTTTAACAACTATTATAAAGGAATAATTTGTGAATTAGCTATCAGCTCATTTATTCAGATTACTCATTAAAGAAAACAGTAAGACTCGTCCTAGAATCGATATCTTTTGTGTTAACCAACAGGAAAAAAAAGAATCAAGATAAGCCGTTCACTAATTTATCCAAAAATACTAAATCACAATCAATTCTTATATCTTTTAAACTATTTAATTATAGTAAATTTCGTAGTAAATCATAATTTAGTGGATGTCCGATTTTAAATAGCGATAGTTACAAATTCTTAAAAAAATTTATTTGAACATTTTCAATCAAATCGCATCAATTTTTTTAGCATGGAAGCCGCATAATTGTCCCATATCCCAATTGAGATTTAAAACGAAACGCATTTTTTCATATTTCTATGAAATATTAACCCGTATATCATAATCTGTTTATCTCAACAGTTAAAAACAACTAAATACCATCCCTTAAGAAGTTGTCTTTTTTAGTTTTACCATGACCCTACCTACTAATTATCCCTCGACGAATATACCTGTATGTTTTTGAAAGAGCTAGGGATAAATTGAAATTCCACCACAGTTAAATTATAATCATGTTAGTACTAAAAATAACTTAATGTGAATTCCAGGCCTTTATTCATATTTACAACACATGAAAGATATCTCATATGCAAGAATTATGGAATATTAATGTTTATACCTTTTGTTCTAACGTTGAACATTTACTACTACTATGAACATTTCCAAATTACTTCCTATAAAATTAAAATTGTTGTTACCGGTGTTCTAATTTTATAAAATATAAAATATATTTTTTTCAATCTACTAGTTAATAAATGAACATTCTTTATAATTTATAGCATTTTTTTATTTAAAAACTCATTTTAACCGTTGAGTTCTAACAAGATTTGATACACTCGACAAACGGATTGACCGTCTTAAAAATGGCAACTTTACAGGAATAATAAATATTTACGTCAACAAAGTAATATGAGATTGATTGATCATATAGTTGATATATTAATTAGCTACATTTTTCTTTTCACAGCCGATCGATGAAATGAAATAGGTCTAATAGATGAAGCCATGAAGGAATCTATATTGCGGACAAAATATGTTCTCTTTCTATTAAAACAATCTGATTAATTTATATATTTAACAGGTGTAAAAGCCACTTGCATTCAGGTAGCGCTAGACTATAGCCCCTTACGAATCTTTATCTTTTCCCCATCTTTTAAATTAATAAAAAGGTGTTAAAATAGGGTTTCCGCATAGCATTTTAATATATGAAGTGAACTGATTTATGTATCGTATTATTTAAATTCCACCTTATTACATCCAGTAACTCGGTAATTTTTCTCAACTTGCAGCTGTTTTCTCGGCGATACGTGTAAACGGGATATAGAACGAAGTTCTAACTCTAGATTTCAGTCTCAGTGCAGCAACTGAACGAGTAACACTTATCTCTCTTCACATCCATATTTAACCTTTATAATAAAAACATGTCTTTCGCCAGCGAACTTGTTGAAGAGTTAAGGAGACTTGTCTACGACCCACAGATAAATGATAGTAATGCTATGCTTAGAGCCTTAAAACAATGTACCATAACGAAAGCGAAAACTTAATAAGGCACTAGATTCAGCGTCATCATTGGGAGCGAAGAACCATCTATTAGCCTGCTTGGCTCAAGCGAAATCTTATCGAGAGACAGTCAAAGCCTTAAAAACTGTAGGCGAGGGATATAACCAGCGAAAAGAGACAGCCTGTAGCCGAGTCAAATGGTCAGACATGAAATCAGCATTTAAGGGACGTATGCGAACTGCTGCAATAACTAACACCAAGCATATCGAGCCGAAGGTTTTCATGCAGGACTGCTCGACCATTTTTCAGAAATGTATTCTGAATACATTGAAGAAAGATGACTCATTAAAAGTGAACACAGCTTTAACAGGCGTGTTCGAAGTCAAAAAAGGGGATACTATTATAGAAGAAATAAAATATATAAGCACCGAAAATGCAGCCATATACCGAGACAGTAATTTAGCCCAATGGTTCGAGATCAATATTCAAGATCCTATCCTTAAGGATCTCGAAGAGTTTCAAGTAAGTATAGAAATTGTAGAAAGTTAGAAATAAACTAACGCACGCATATTAAGCGGGTGGACGCTAAAAACTATAATCAACCTCCAACTTAACATCAATAAGTTTACCCCACAACTAGGCTCAACATATTAAATCTGAAGATCAACATAAAATCACATAATACTTGAGGTCCTCTACTAGTGCCCGAAGAGATTGATGAAGAGATACAAAACTTGTTTAAAAGTGCTTAAAATGTATATAATTTAGATAATAATTATTCTCATATTTATCATGTGTTAATAAAACTCAACAAATGTTTTATTGTCTTTTATTTTATTTTTATGTTTTATTTTATAAGTTACTATAAGTCTATGACTAATCAACTTATGCACAGCATTCGATGACCTAGTGCTGCAAATTAATCTGATGAAATTCCATCCGGAATATAAAAACAATAGGGCTCATCCAGGATTCGAACCCGGGACCTCTCGCACCCAAAGTGATAATCATTCCTTTAGACTAACGTGCCAGTTATACATGGAAAAATTTTGCTTTGAGAAGATTAGTATGTTTCTCATTACATCTGAATAATATAAAATATAACACCGATCTTGGTACAAGCATGTTCAAAATTTGACATAATATTTTAGCTAAAATTATAGGTCGCTTTGCCCTTATACACAACATTATTAACAGATTTATTTATTATACGATTTACTTGGAGTAATGCAATTACGTGAGTATCCAGCGTGAAAGTAAATATTGCGATTATGTATTTACAATTTTACAGTGTTGAATAGAATATTTGGCAAAATAAACCTTACAAGGTATTCAATTGATTGACCGAAGAACAATTTGACAATTACTAAAACATTCTCGCAGACAATGCAACATATCTCGCAAGATAACCCTCACGTGGAAGATTTATACCAGAGGTATTAATATTTCTTCGAATAATATTAAGGGGTAAAAGACATATGATAAACAGATATCAACATACGTCAGTTAACATTCTGAATATAGTAAAATTATATGGCGTATATAATAAATTAAAACTTATTATTATAAATTTAAAGAGCGCGACATATTTTTCAATATGTTCTCTCTATAAAACAACCCAGCTATTGGAGACATAAATCACTCTAAAATATTATTATTAAAATTAAAAATGTATTACTTGATATAATTTGCACGCGGAAGGGTATTCCACCCAAAACTATACAGGTTCACCTCTTCTAAAATATTTAAATTAATCAATCGCTTCATGAAATCCATAGAGAATTATGCAATCTTATTAAATAAGTCCAGAAACAGATTTATACCGGAACGTTTACTGAGGCAGAGAGAGGTTGAGAAATAAGAAGCTTTTATAGAATGCATTTCGTTTATTTTGTCATCATATCAAAAAATACCATATTACATATAAATACTATTACAATACGACTATATTACATAGTACAACTAGAAATTAAATATTTACTTATTCTATGATTTTTCTCGCTTTAAGCTCTGTGATGACTGAAATTATTTCGTTTTCGTTTTCGAGACTGCTGCTAAGAGCTTTCTTTACAGCATACAACAGACGAAGTCGATCCACTAGTTGATCAGGCGTACTCTGACGTATCCAATCCGGTTTCATCTTGTTTAACTTTTCAGGAAGTCTAACCTCAAAATCTGTTATTCTGTATAAATTTGGTCTGATTACATTTTCGTATTTCCAATGTTTAACGCTTATTAGTCGACCGTTGCCTATAGTCTTTCTTATGAGCATTAGTAAGTGAGATTATTTTCATATAGTTGTCGATATCTTCCTCTGTTGGACTAGGAGAGCTTATTCGTTTAAGCGTTAGTAAATTAAACAGACCGGATGTGCCATGGAAAAGCTTGTTTTTAATTAAAATGTCTTTTCCCTGAAACTGTACTCGCGAACAACCAAATCGCCACTCATCGATGTCGTTATACAGAGCGTACCTAGTTTTGTCTACGTTTTTGTTTTCCCCGCTAGCTAATAATGCTCTATAATAGTTAGAGAATTCGTGATAATCTTTTAAGCTAGAAGCGCATTCTTCTTCTTCCTCATCAGCAGATGTAATGGGAGATAATTGTTCAAGCTCTGGTGAGAGATTGATAGCAACGGTCTCTGATCGCGGTATAACACGATTATCATGAGGTTCTGCTTTACCACAATGAAAGTAGGCTAATTTCTTACGTATAGCATTACGCGCGTTTATTATTTCATCATCATTATCATCGTCCTCACACCTTATTTCTTTATTGGCCTCAATAGCACAGGATTCATTGGTATGCATACGTTTCAGATTCACATCTTTAAATGTTACATTATTTCTAGGTGATGTCTTATTGTCAACAGCTATGGTATTATGAACTGTTTTCAAATGACTTCTATAGTTATCGAGGCGTGTAAAATACTTTAAACAAATAGAACACTGAACTTTATACCCCTGGTGTATCTTCAAATGACGAGCAAACCCTGATCGTAAAACGCTCATGCAACATATGTCACACTCGCGTCGCCGACTCATATCGACTAATAATTGATCATGAACTCCTATTTATATAGCATCTTCTTCAGGTCACTCTTAATTAACCCTGACGCTGCGTCTATTATCACCCTGTCGATCTTGCTTCATCATTAATTAACCCTGGCTAGACGCCCTTCAGCATGAATTCATCATGGCACGCCTAGAGATTGATGGAATACCATCAGTACGAGATTCCTGTAATCCAAGATGGCTGCCTACAAATCACAGCGTAGTAGTCGCGGTCCGAGATAGGTTAGGTTAGAACACGTGATGTTTCATTTAAAATATACATGTATGACTAAGGGTGAAGAAGGGTGACGAGACTAGCATGACTAAGGGTGAAGGGTGACGAGACTAGCATGACTAAGGGTGAAGGGTGAAGAGACTAGCATGACTAAGGGTGAAGGGTGACGAGACTAGCATGACTAAGGGTAAAGGGTGACGAGACTAGCATGGCTAAGGCTGAAGGGTGAAGGGCGACTATATATAAAAGGTAGATCGTTATCAGCGCAGATGCAATGACAGATGCAAAATTGACAGATTTAATAGGTTAGGTTAGAACACGTGATGTTTCATTTAAATTATACATGTATATCACCCTTCTCCCTTCATCATCCATTTAAATTATACATGTATAATTTAAATGAAACATCACGTGTTCTAATCTAACCTATTAAATCTGTCAATTTTGCATCTGTCATTTTGAATTTGTCATTTGAAGGAGCCATCTTGGATTTCCCTTGCCCCTAGATTTGAATTTTAGCGCTAACTCTGGGATTGGATCCTCTTTTCACTAAGCGGAAACTGTTTCTCTCTCCTTCCCATAGGATGACTACTTACCGGCTCTGCTTTGTAACCTAGGATGTTCACCATCGGAAAGATTCGGCTTTATTCGAGTACTCTTTCGCTGATAACGATCTACATTTTATATATAGTCGCCCTTCACCCTTCACCCTTAGCCATGCTAGTCTCGTCACCCTTCACCCTTAGTCATGCTAGTCTCGTCACCCTTCACCCTTAGTCATGCTAGTCTCTTCACCCTTCACCCTTAGTCATGCTAGTCTCGTCACCCTTCACCCTTAGTCATGCTAGTCTCGTCACCCTTCTTTACCCTTAGTCATACATGTATATTTTAAATGAAACATCACGTGTTCTAACCTAACCTATCTCGGACCGCGACTACTACGCTGTGATTTGTAGGCAGCCATCTTGGATTACAGGAATCTCGTACTGATGGTATTCCATCAATCTCTAGGCGTGCCATGATGAATTCATGCTGAAGGGCGTCTAGCCAGGGTTAATTAATGATAAAGCAAGATCGACAGGGTGATAATAGACGCAGCGTCAGGGTTAATTAAGAGTGACCTGAAGAAGATGCTATATAAATAGGAGTTCATGATCAATTATTAGTCGATATGAGTCGGCGACGCGAGTGTGACATATGTTGCATGAGCGTTTTACGATCAGGGTTTGCTCGTCATTTGAAGATACACCAGGGGTATAAAGTTCAGTGTTCTATTTGTTTATAGTATATTACGTTATAAGTCCGGTAAACCCAAGTTTACAGTAGCGAGTTGAAAACGTTTCGAGACGAGGCGACGAAGGAGCCGAGTCTCGAATGTTGAAACGAGCTACTGTAATGGTTTACCGGAAGTATGACGTAAGGCGTTTTATTTCATACTGCCTCACATTGTTCATTTTTAAAAAAAATGCATTTAAAATTTTCAGTCCGGTAAAATTTTTTACCGGACTCAAATTAGATTTTCAGTCCGGTAAAAATTTTTACCGGACTCAAATTGGATTTTCAGTCCGGTAAAATTTTTTACCGGCCTTGTAACGTAATAATTTATTTACCGGACTCAAATGAGTCCGGTAAATACCCTTTTACCGGACAGTATGAAATAAAAGTATTTTACACGCCTCGATTAACTATAGAAGTCATTTGAAAACAGTTCATAATACCATAGCTGTTGACAATAAGACATCACCTAGAAATAATGTAACATTTAAAGATGTGAATCTGAAACGTATGCATACCAATGAATCCTGTGCTATTGAGGCCAATAAAGAAATAAGGTGTGAGGACGATGATAATGATGATGAAATAATAAACGCGCGTAATGCTATACGTAAGAAATTAGCCTACTTTCATTGTGGTAAAGCAGAACCTCATGATAATCGTGTTATACCGCGATCAGAGACCGTTGCTATCAATCTCTCACCAGAGCTTGAACAATTATCTCCCATTACATCTGCTGATGAGGAAGAAGAAGAATGCGCTTCTAGCTTAAAAGATTATCACGAATTCTCTAACTATTATAGAGCATTATTAGCTAGCGGGGAAAACAAAAACGTAGACAAAACTAGGTACGCTCTGTATAACGACATCGATGAGTGGCGATTTGGTTGTTCGCGAGTACAGTTTCAGGGAAAAGACATTTTAATTAAAAACAAGCTTTTCCATGGCACATCCGGTCTGTTTAATTTACTAACGCTTAAACGAATAAGCTCTCCTAGTCCAACAGAGGAAGATATCGACAACTATATGAAAATAATCTCACTTACTAATGCTCATAAGAAAGACTATAGGCGCAACGGTCGACTAATAAGCGTTAAACATTGGAAATACGAAAATGTAATCAGACCAAATTTATACAGAATAATAGATTTTGAGGTTAGACTTCCTGAAAAGTTAAACAAGATGAAACCGGATTGGATACGTCAGAGTACGCCTGATCAACTAGTGGATCGACTTTGTCTGTTGTATGCTGTAAAGAAAGCTCTTAGCAGCAGTCTCGAAAACGAAAACGAAATAATTTCAGTCATCACAGAGCTTAAAGCGAGAAAAATCATAGAATAAGTAAATATTTGGATTGATATTGGTTGATTATAGTTTTTAGCGTCCACCCGCTTAATATGCATGCGTTAGTTTATTTCTAACTTTCTACAATTTCTATACTTACTTGAAACTCTTCGAGATCCTTAAGGATAGGATCTTGAATATTGATCTCGAACCATTGGGCTAAATTACTGTCTCGGTATATGGCTGCATTTTCGGTGCTTATATATTTTATTTCTTCTATAATAGTATCCCCTTTTTTGACTTCGAACACGCCTGTTAAAGCTGTGTTCACTTTTAATGAGTCATCTTTCTTCACTGTATTCAGAATACATTTCAGCAGGCTAATAGATGGTTCTTCGCTCCCAATGATGACGCTGAATCTAGTGCCTTATTAAGTTTTCTTATCGTTATGGTACATTGTTTTAAGGCTCTGAGGATAGCATTACTATCATCTATATGTGGGTCGTAGACAAGTCTCCTTAACTCTTCAACAAGTTCGCTGGCGAAAGACATGTTTTTATTATAAAGGTTAAATATGGATGTGAAGAGAGATAAGTGTTACTCGTTCAGTTGCTGCACTGAGACTAAAATCTAGAGTTAGAACTTCGTTCTATATCCCGTTTACACATATCGCCGAGAAAACAGCTGCAAGTTGAGAAAAATTACCGAGTTACTGGATGTAATAAGGTGGAATTTAAATAATACGATACATAAATCAGTTCAGTTAATATATTAAAATGCTATGCGGAAACCCTATTTTAACACCTTTTTATTAATTTAAAAGATGGGGAAAAGATAAAGATTCGTAAGGGGCTATAGTCTAGCGCTACCTGAATGCAAGAGGCTTTTACACCTGTTAAATATATAAATTAATCAGATTGTTTTAATAGAAAGAGAACATATTTTGTCCGCAATATAGATTCCTTCATGGCTTCATCTATTAGACCTATTTCATTTCATCGATCGGCTGTGAAAAGAAAAATGTAGCTAATTAATATATCAACTATATGATCAATCAATCTCATATTACTTTGTTGACGTAAATATTTATTATTCCTGTAAAGTTGCCATTTTTAAGACGGTCAATCCGTTTGTCGAGTGTATCAAATCTTGTTAGAACTCAACGGTTAAAATGAGTTTTTAAATAAAAAAATGCTATAAATTATAAAGAATGTTCATTTATTAACTAGTAGATTGAAAAAAATATAGAACACCGGTAACAACAATTTTAATTTTATAGGAAGTAATTTGGAAATGTTCATAGTAGTAGTAAATGTTCAACGTTAGAACAAAAGGTATAAACATTAATATTCCATAATTCTTGCATATGAGATATCTTTCGTGTGTTGTAAATATGAATAAAGGCCTGGAATTCACATTAAGTTATTTTTAGTACTAACATGATTATAATTTAACTGTGGTGGAATTTCAATTTATCCCTAGCTCTTTCAAAAACATACAAGTATATTCGTCGAGGGATAATTAGTAGGTAGGGTCATGGTAAAACTAAAAAAGACAACTTCTTAAGGGATGGTATTTAGTTGTTTTTAACTGTTGAGATAAACAGATTATGATATACGGGTTAATATTTCATAGAAATATGAAAAAATGCGTTTCGTTTTAA
Organism: Agrypnus murinus; assembly: GCA_929113105.1. Taxonomy (NCBI): domain Eukaryota; kingdom Metazoa; phylum Arthropoda; class Insecta; order Coleoptera; family Elateridae; genus Agrypnus; species Agrypnus murinus. Next base: position 159,015,528 of record OV816025.1, read on the forward strand.
ATCTCAATTGGGATATGGGACAATTATGCGGCTTCCATGCTAAAAAAATTGATGCGATTTGATTGAAAATGTTCAAATAAATTTTTTTAAGAATTTGTAACTATCGCTATTTAAAATCGGACATCCACTAAATTATGATTTACTACGAAATTTACTATAATTAAATAGTTTAAAAGATATAAGAATTGATTGTGATTTAGTATTTTTGGATAAATTAGTGAACGGCTTATCTTGATTCTTTTTTTTCCTGTTGGTTAACACAAAAGATATCGATTCTAGGACGAGTCTTACTGTTTTCTTTAATGAGTAATCTGAATAAATGAGCTGATAGCTAATTCACAAATTATTCCTTTATAATAGTTGTTAAACTAATTAATTTTCATTGTAGATAAACTGAATTTTACGAAAGATATATTGGAATGATATATGTAATATTGCCATTATTTAATAGTATTTAATAGACTAACGCGTTTTAAGTTCATTATTACCTGCCAACAGGTTATTGACCCTTTTTTCTCTACCTGCTGCATTTCGACTAAGAAACTTTAGTATATCTTGTTAGTTTTGATAAGATGCAAGATTGAAATTTTTATGTTTTTATGTATGAAAGTATATACCGAGGGGATGTTATGATGAGAGATATCTATATTAAACTCCTGGGGGGTAGATGAGAGTAGCTAACTAACTATTCTGAAGTACTTTAATTAAATAACGTTTAAATTATTGTGTAGGTAAAAGGCTTGAAGGTCACCCTCCGAATTGTGTCGATGCCTGATGACCAAGCGTAGTATTCATTTATCGTTTGTATCGGTTAGTCGTGAAAGGTATTTTAAATTTGAATTGCGTATATTTTCAATTCATTATTAATAGAATGTTATTTATGGCTATTATATAATTAATTAGATTTATGTAATTAAAATAAAATGTTACGTTTTAATGGCAATATATGGGTAAAATGCGGGCTCTTCTAACTGTCGACCGTTATAGGTATATTAATGTTGAATTATGTTTGAATGTTCTCAGGATTTTTTTAATTCGTTATTAATAAAAATTATATCAATTATCTCAAATTATTATTATTGGTTGAACATTAGGTAATTACTTTTATCAATAAAATTCCATAGTTACTAAGTCGACTCATGTCATGTAACATCGTGAAGTTAGCAACGTTGCCGCGCGCTTGGTTGGATCGCGAGCGCGGTCGCGAGTCTGCTAGACCGCGGATGACCTTGAAATGCAAAACGGACCTCCATAAGAAATAACATGGGATTTTGCGCTCGTTCTCTTGTTGCTATACTACTCCCCCCTTGTAGGGGATAAGGGGTGCAACTTTAAAAATTCAAATGGGAATCCCTAAATTTTATTGCATATTTAGATTCTACTCATCAAAATATGAATAATTTATTTGAAACATTTTTTTATCTTGGCAACAGGTGACGCTGTAATCGCAAAAAAACGACTTTTTGCATTTTCCGCCGTCTCTGGCATATTTACAGGTGCAAATAACAGGTTTTCATATTTTGTACTAAATAGTGATGAAAAAGCTTTGCTAATGTGTACTTTCATGAGAAAAAAATTTTACGTCACGATGAAAAATGGAAATTCTCTCCCTAAGCTGTTTTCGACAAACAGATTTTTTTTCTTGCGTTGTACGTGACAACAATTTTTTTTCTGAAATTTTTAGATCGTTTTTTAACCTTAACGTCTACTTATTTAGATATTGCTTAATCTTTTTAATCTTTATCTGAATATTTATTTTAAGCATATGTAATTAATAAAAATGATCGATAAAACATTCTAAATTGTAATCTGCTCTGCATATGGCAAAATAATATTTAAATCGTACTAATTTAATATTTAATTTTAACAGAAAATAGCTTGCTACAATTCTTTTCTTCGCAATTTTATTAAAATAGTGTATGTAATTGTTGAAAATCAACTCTTCAACTTTATTGGCCTTATTTGGCTCTCTCGAATGTCTTCCTACTCTCTCAACTAAAAATATTCCTGGCTGGAAAGAGATTTTGGACAAATGAAGAGATAATTGCGTCCGTAAATGGTTATTTTGACGATCTTGAAGAAATTTACTTTCGGGAACAATTCCGGAAGCTTGAACAACGTTGCGCTAAGTGTGTTGAAGTTTCAAGGGATTACGTTGGGAAAACTTGAATCACAATTACTTATTTTGTTTTCATTGTCATTCCCGAAACTTTTCTATCTATCCTTGTATAAGTATTTAAAACATTTTTGCAAATAAACAATATTATTCTTTTAGTTCTTGAAAGATTCCTAATATGCTCTACCTGCCGACGACTATATACTAATACTGCCAACAACTGTTTCCTTAGTGCCAACCATTGTGGATTGTGTCTATTTTTATTATTGCTCTATATACCTATTTAGAGTAAAACAAATAATGGTCATCTCTCCCATGAAAAACTTATGTAATGTACCTAATATTACAAAATACTAAAATTATGTTCCATGTAGATCTCTAAAAACTGTTTAAGAGAAATAAAGATAGAAGATGCACAATGGTGCCAATGACTGTCGCCCTTACATTTATATAATACAATACAATTCATTAGTCTTATATTATAATCTTTAATGTGACAATTTGTATGGTATTCTTTAAAATACTTTTTGGTATCAATAAAACTATGCGTTTACATTTTATGATTATTGCTGAGTATGGTTCAACGAAAATTTAAGGTTATGCTTATGAGTTAGTATTATTTTTCTTATTATACACCAAATAATCGTATTAGCAGGGAGAGCGCTTAAATTTTATTAATAACTGTGCAAAAGCATAAGCAGCTTAGTTAAAGCTGCTTTGTTTGACCAAATTAAGTATTTTTGCAAGTGAGATTTTCGATTTTTCCAGGTTTACTAATTCAGTGTCTAATTAATTCTCTCGCAGCTAAGTTTATCTGATGATTAGTTTATTTTATATTTTTTACTTTTTATAAAACCACGAGCGCAGTGTACTTGCCTATATGGCTCCGCTGCCTCGTCTCACACGCACATATCCACTCGCGGCTCGGTGTGTTTGACGCCTCGACACCGAAAGGTATATGAGGTTAAAGATTATATATATATATATATATATATAAAAATTAACTTCATCTAAAAATATATATATATATATATATATATATATATATATATATATATATATATATATATATATATATATAAATTAATGATGATTTCGACCGATATAATGTAATTATAATTGCAATTATTATTGGGACTTGCGGTCTCTACTTAATAAAAAGCCTCTTTGTTTTTTACGCCAAGCTTTCGCAATAGTTCATTGCTTCGTCAGGGCACTAGGTATAATAAAAGATACATCAAAATACATATGCATTATTCTAAATTATATGTATACTTACAAAACGTGAGTAAAGTATTTTCTGTAGTTAAATATAGCTAATCAAAAGTATAATCTAAAATCTTTCTCTATTCACACAGTTCTTATATATTTTAAAAAGTTGATAATATAAGCTAAAATTATTTGTCATATATAAGTGACATATATGATGGTAATTGTCGTATCTGACAAAAAGTAGACAATGAAAACAACCCGTTTTTTACCTACTACATAGTTATATTAACAAAAGAGTCCAAATTATTAGTTACGTTAGTGTTATTAATTTTGTGAATTTTTAAAATATACGCATAAACTGTACTAAGACTTTTAACATCAGTTTTAAAGTTTAATGTGTTAGGTTCATTGATAATATGAGTCATTTCAAGAAAAAGTCTATTTTTATAATTTGTTTGAATTGTGGTGAATGTAATCAAGTCTACATCGGCCAAACATCTCAATGGCTACGCTCAAGAGTTACACAACACAGAAGTGATTGCAAACTCGGAAAAGATTCATGCGCTTTAGCTATACATTCAAAAACTTTTAACCATGTCATTGATTTTAAAAATATAAAAATTCTAGATATAGAAACAAATTATAAAAATAGACTTTTTCTTGAAATGACTCATATTATCAATGAACCTAACACATTAAACTTTAAAACTGATGTTAAAAGTCTTAGTACAGTTTATGCGTATATTTTAAAAATTCACAAAATTAATAACACTAACGTAACTAATAATTTGGACTCTTTTGTTAATATAACTATTTAGTAGGTAAAAAACGGGTTGTTTTCATTGTCTACTTTTTGTCAGATACGACAATTACCATCATATATGTCACTTATATATGACAAATAATTTTAGCTTATATTATCAACTTTTTAAAATATATAAGAACTGTGTGAATAGAGAAAGATTTTAGATTATACTTTTGATTAGCTATATTTAACTACAGAAAATACTTTACTCACGTTTTGTAAGTATACATATAATTTAGAATAATGCATATGTATTTTGATGTATCTTTTATTATACCTAGTGCCCTGACGAAGCAATGAACTATTGCGAAAGCTTGGCGTAAAAAACAAAGAGGCTTTTTATTAAGTAGAGACCGCAAGTCCCAATAATAATTGCAATTATAATTATATATATATATATATATATATATATATATATATATATATATATATATATATACAAGAAAGGGTTATAATAATGGGATATCGCGCAACAGAGAAGAAAGAAAACAAGTTGCATCCGTCTACACGTGTTTCACACTTGTTAGTGATCATCAGGACGGCATAGCAGATGGAATAAATATATATATATATATACACTTTTTATAAAAACAGATTAAAATAATGATTATAACCATTTATTAAAAGAATATTGTTATCATTTATTTAAATTAAAACGAAAGAAATACACTAAATGAAAACTCGACGCGCTTTTATTAATTTGTATCTATGCAAACATACATTTGTGGGGGAGTGGTTTAACTATTTCTGTTGGGTAAACAACGTATAGTATAGAGTCCTCTGTGTGTCTGTCATACCGATTCAGTTTCAAAACTGTGATAGATGGAAAGAAACTAACAACAGGTAGGTATATGTAATCAACCCCGGAGAGTTCAGAATTGTCAGCTTTGACCTCCGATGTAACCTCCAACAGCTATAGGGTTTTTATTGGTTACTAAATTAAATTTACTTCATGTTTAACATATGTATATGGGGATTATTTAACTGTAATGGTTCATTTTTCTAACTTCCGAAAAATGCAATTTTATTTGCATAAATGATAAAAATTGTTTTATTTATAAATGATATGGGTAATTCTATCAAGTCAAATATGCTAATGTTTGCTGATGTGAAAATCTTTTTGCCTATAACGACACAATCTGATTGCACTACTGTTCAATCAGATTTGAATGCCATTTCAAACTGGTGCACTTTAAATTAGCTTGATCTAAATATAGCAAAATGTAAAGTGGTATCCTATACACGTAAAAATACACCTACATTACACACTTACTCTATTAGTCAAATAGTCTTACCACATTGTGACCAAATTAAAGATTTAGGTGTACATTTCGACAGCAGATTTACTTTTGGGAGTCATATTAACCAGTTAGTCTCATCTGCATGTAAAACGGTCGGTTTCATCGTCGGTGCGAAATTGTAAACAATTTACAAATATTGATACGTTAATGACGCTGTATAATACGTTAATCCGCTGTAAACTGGAATACTGTGCCATAATTTGGAGCCCAATTTATGAATGTCATAAACATGAAATTGAAAGTGTTCAAAGAAGATTTTTGAAATACTCAACTCTTTTGAACACTTTCAAAATTAAATCTTGTGAAAATCGTAGAATATGTCAAGGCATTGCCTTTCTATACAAGCTAATACATAGCTGTATCGATTGTTCGTTTATTTTAGAAGAAATTGTCTTTCATGTTCCACGATCAAATACCAGGACAAATGTTACTTTCCACCAACCAACTAATCTTTCTTTAAGATCTCCTATTTATGCTATATGTAACGTGACCATACGTCCCGTTTCGAACGGGACCGCCCCTTTTTTTAGTTCTCCGTCCCGGTGTCCCCGAAAAAACCTCGGGACGCAAAATTGTCCCGTTTTCACTAACCGCGCGAAAATTGGCGGGCCGGCTTGGCGTGGGCGGCGCGAGGAGCGCGTCGACGATAGCCGATCCCCCAAAGTCGTTGGGTGGAAGTTTTTAAACACTTGAAACACTCACACCAACAATCTTCAACACGAAACCTTTTGTATTTTAATTGAATATATTTTATGTCTGCCCGGCACAAATGCACCAGTAGAAAGAGTCTTGTCTTTAATGAACAAATTGTGGACATCTGAAAAAACCCAGTTACAGGTTCCGGTCCTTATGGCAATGTTGATATAATTAAAGTGAATATTAAAAAAACGCGCCAAGAATTTTATTCTTACTTAAAATCATCAACAGCTATATTATAACAAATTTGTTCTTCTGACAAATATAAAAATACTGAACATTTATGGTACATAACTTTTTAAATTTGTAATAAATATTTTTTCTAATACGTACAATAAAACTTATTAAAAAATGATTTTTTTTTTCATTGAGAACCAAGGCCGGTATTCATAAAGGAAACTCAAGTGGGATATCACTACTTAAGCTAGTCAAAATGTATGAGATGGGCGAGCTTAAGTAGCGAGATCGAAATTGAATTTCCTTTATGAATCGTGAAACATCCGTATTTTTCTCCCGAAAAAATAACTATAAAAGGCCCCGCGATTGAGCCAGTGAAACACTAGATTTTCTGTCAGACTAAATGACAATAAACTAATTATAAAAAATTATAAAAATACACTCATACTTACTGTAGCTGAAAACTCAAAAAATATCTGCCACAGCTTGAGATTTAAACTCTCTCTTTACAAATTGATTAATCAAGTCGTAGGTATTGGTTCCACAGCTGTATAAATTGTGAAAAAGGAATAGATAAGGGTTCAACACAAATAAAAACTTAAAAGGGCGCCATCTGGTTCTGAGCTTAGTTAATGATTTATTAACCATTCAAAGATGTTGATTGAATAAGCATTAAAATTTATTAAATTCATTAACCAGAAAATGAATAGAATATTTAATTAAAACAAAATTTTGTTTACTTAAAATTGTTGAAGAAATGAACTTAAGCATTCATAACCAATATGGTTCCGTTTTTCAGATCGTTCAGTTTTGAATTAATAACATTTATTAGCAGGAACATAATAATAACACAGCTTTGCATAAATAAAAGTAAAACACACATCGTATATTTATTACAAGTCCACCCTACATTTAGTAGGTTATAATTATACCAAAATTAATCAATAAAAATTCACCTAGAACTTTTCATTAAATTATGAAAATAACTCAAAAAGATTTGATTAAATCGACCACAAATAATGTTCAAAACCATTAACACAAATATTAAAATTTATATTGACTGTTCTTTTTCTGGACAAAAATTTATACACAAGTATCTAAATGAGATTAGACAAATTAAATCAGTTCAAAAGTATCAATATAAATGAATTGTGATTAATTTAAAATTTAAAGATTTTTAACTATCAAGGAGAGCTCTCTCTAAAGAAAATTCATAACTATGACATTCTTAATACTTGAATTACAAACAAATACCTACTTAATATTACAGTACCTTGCATTTTCATTCATTAAACTCATGGAATACCATACACCTAGTTCGGTAGAAATTGGAAATTCGCCTTTCCTGCGGGGAACTTAAGGTTGAATTCAGCTCAGCATCGAAGTGTAGATTCTCCAATCAAAAACGCGACCAACTCCATAATTGACAACAGCCCATATGATTACAGAAACCGAGAGAGTCCGGCACAAAAATAACCAAGATTTTAACTTACTATTGAGTAATGTCGTAATTATTTTCCCTCGGAAAATTAGCGAAAATGCGTCTTGAGCTTCAAATTGTTTTAATTCACTTATATCAACAAATGCTTTCAACTTCTTTAAGCCGAATTTTAATGTACAAACGCACAAAAAGTGCTCACTAAATTTAGGATTACTTCAAGAGATTTTTCTCTCATTAATTAACTGCACTTATCGGTAGATCGGACGAAAGGAAATACTTGCTATTACACATTTTCATCAAAGAATAAACCACTATAATTTATACGCAGTACGGAATGACAAGTCTTTCAAACACAACTTTGCACGTAAAACCTTTTCAAAAAGATTTTCACTTAACGGCATAACTTTAAACGACAAGGCACATATAACTAGAATATCTTGCAATTCTATAGGATTAAAGAACTGTAATCCATTGACACTACATAAGAAAATTGATCAGGCCTATTGACCACAATGTCGACTGCATGCTCACAGCCGGCAGTCACGAGTCTTCAAGTCAAGTCTGCTAAGTGAAGCCACGCTACAACAACCCTCATCTCCGCGCGAATTATTTCCGCATGAAAATACATTCTTATTTCCGTGTAGGAATATCAACCAATCGCGAGGTCTCACTCACAACTAAATATCGATCGATTTTTAAGTAACCAATCACAACAAGTCGCATGTTTTTACTTAACCAATTATCGCACGGCATCTAAAAAAGCTAATATCGATCTTTTCTCTAAAACTGCATAAGCTTCGGCCCCCATTTTTGTTAAACACTTATATATTAAAAAGAATGGAAATTTGCAGAGCCGAACTTAGGATTTTTAATAAGAATAAATGCTAAATTCTATATACTAAATGCTGGTGGAAAATGTACCCGTTACAATCGGCCCTACTAATTGACATAAATAAACCGATGTCCCGTTTTGAGTCAAAAAATAAATGGTCACGTTAGCTATATGCCGTAATTACAACTACGTAAGTAGTATTGCTGATATATAAATGCCGATTCCTTAAGGAAAATTGATCAGATTTCGAGTGATAAATTTAATTAGAATCACTTGAAAATGCAATGACATTTAGTTTTATTTAGTTGTCAACGCTTCTGTACATATAATTGCTTATCTTATGTTCTTAAATAAGTAGGTTGAATTACTATTGGTTGTTAATATTGTTAGTTTTCTAAGATTTCTGTTATATTTCTATTAATTATTAATCCTTAATTATTTCTAATTGTTTAGTAGATTGCATGCAATATTAAATTATCTATTATGAATTGTAACTCTTCGTCCAGTAATTGGCTTGTAAAGCTGTTGGGGGAATAATTCATTATTATTATTATTATTATTAAAAAACCCCTTAGTGCGGTTCTGCACATTAATGTTTAGTTCTTCTTGATTTAAGAATACGTTGGTATTCTGCATAAAATAAGTTCGTTAAAATATCAGGGTTCACTTTCAAAAGAAACATTCCCAGATCGATAAAATTTGTTTCCAGAAAAACAAAATTGTTTTTAATTCTGAGCTTGTAAGGGCTAAAATCTAATATTGGCGTTAACAAAAATCTCCCTTTAGTTAAATAATTTACCGCCAAAGAGAATTTTCTCGAACGAGTTGCCAACACCACGTGTGGAGGTTTCAGTTTTGTGTGTATTGATTTAAAAGGGAATCCCCTCAAGAACCTTCGAGATTTTGCTAGAAGAAAATGATATGGATATTTCTATTGGATACGAAATCTCACGCCACTTCCTCTTATTGGTTCATTTAAAATTTTGTTCCGCCCTCTTCAAAAATCAATACCACCGCGAGATAGTTTTTAAGAGTTACCAACAAGAAGTCGAAGATTAACATCGGAATGAGCGATATATTTTAGTGAATGGCTTCAAATTATCACATTCAAGTAGGGTCTTGAGATTTAAAGGATATTTTTGTTAAACTGAAGTAAGTTATATGAACAATTTTTGTATTACATCTTTTATAAATTATTAATAATAATAATGAATTTATTTCCCACAGACATTAAGTCCAATTACAGGAAATTGAAATAATAACAATAATAATGAAAAAAGATATATACATATATAGTAATGAGGTTTGGTAACATTATTGGACCATGTGGTTACGAAAGTTCATGATTATCTTCAGATTACTTGATTTTGACCTAACTAATTATGACTACCAACTAAGTTAACTTTAATAAATCTGATATTTGTTTCTGTTCACGAATGTTCATTCATTAATTTTAATAAAAGACAATCTCGGACTTTCTAGAACAGATGGCGCCTGTCTTTTTTTTGTTTTTAAGATGTTACAAATTGGCGCCCAATTGCGGGGCGTGTTTTGTGTTTTTTTTGTGTTAATTATCGACGCTACAAATTGGCTAGACCCATCGCGGGGCTTTGTTTTTTAAGTTGTTACAAATTAGACCCATCACGGGGCCTGTTTTAAGTTGAATTATTCATTATATTACATAACATGAGAAGAATGGCCTCAGTGTCAATTTGATCACATCTACCACAAGCTCACTAAGCTCAAAGGTTAAATTTAAAATTAAAGTTAAATTAGCATAAAACGCTTTTCAATTTTTTTCTAATTTTGTATTTTTAAAACTTAGCAAGGAATATAGAATGAAACTAAATAGTGTCAGTAAAAACAACTAAATTAAATTATTTTATTGTTATTTGATGGCATAAGCTGGAAAAGTTGTCTATATTGTAGGTGTTATTAACTTTTGTTGGCAATTTTGCAATAATGAAGGTAAAGAGAAGCGTTTATCAGCTCGACTAAAATTACATCAATAAAATGACATTTAAATGATTTCAATGCTGTTTTAATACACTACTTTCTATTTTAGATTACACAAGCTGTTTAAAATATATCTTAAGCATCTACCTAAAGCAAATTCATATAATCTCTTATTGTTACCGAGATACCAATGTTGATCCTCTAATTTTAGATGTCCAGTATGTTAGCATTCAGTTATTTTTAAATTAAAATTTCAGAACAAACGGTCGGTCTAAATCAAGACAGTCGATACCTGCTAAAAAGTCTGACATGAAAAAAGGTACATCGAGAGCAACCTCATCAAATGCATCCAAAAAACTGGACACTACTAGGTCATCCAGATTTAAAAAAGAAGAGCATCTATCTTCTTCAAAATCTGAAAGAACCGATTCTAATAAACCAGAACGAGATCATAAAGAATTGGAAAATGTTAAATCTCAAAAAACTGAGGCAGAAGAAGAAAAGAAGTTTGAATGTCATGGAATGGAACGAGAACTTGTAGATGTGTTAGACCGTGACATTGTACAGAAGAATCCAAATATTCATTGGGATGATATTGCAGATTTGCAAGAAGCTAAAAGATTGTTAGAGGAAGCAATAGTGTTACCTATGTGGATGCCAGAATTTCTTAAAGGTAGATATAAAAATAGATTTCATTTAGAATTAATATTTAATTAATCAGTTGTCTAAACTTAGGTATTCGAAGACCATGGAAAGGTGTGCTTATGGTAGGACCTTCAGGAACAGGAAAAACTATGTTAGCAACAGCAGTTGCGACTGAGTGTGGAACGACATTTTTTAACGTATGATGATCTACTTTAACCTCAAAGTACCGAGGAGAATCTGAGAAAATGGTTCGATTATTATTTGAAATGGTAAAAAGACATATATTTATGTTAAATACACACTAAACGAATTTTATTATAGTCTAGATTTTATGCTCCAAATACAATCTTTATAGATGAAATAGATTCATTATGCTCACGTCGAGGTTCTGAATCAGAACACGAAGCATCTCGTCGTATTAAATCTAAATTATTATCCAAATGGATGGAATTACAGCTAACAATGATGAACCTGGTAAGGTGGTAATGATTTTAGCTGCAACAAACTTTCTATGGGATATTGAAGAAGACGATTGGAAAAGCGTATTTATATTCCATTGCCAACTTTAGAAGGAAGAGAAGCTTTATTAAAAATAAGTTGACGAGAAGTAAAGTTAGATCCAGATGTAAATTTATTGGATATTGCTGTAAAGTTGGATGAATTTTCTGATGCTGACATTACAAATGTATGTAGAGACTCCTCGATGATGTCTATGCGGAGAATAATATTTGGACTTAAACCCGATCAAATAAAGCAGTTGTCAAAGGAAGAGTTAGATCTGCCGGTTACAGTGAGAGACTTTGAAGAAACTCTTCTGAAAAATAATAAAAATGTATCTAAAGAAGATCTGGATAAATATGATAAATGGATGAATGAGTTCAGTTCATTTTGATAAGAATTATTTGAATATTGTCTTCGATTTAAATTAAGTTTATTTATAGTGATTTTATATCATAAAGTAATTGTGTTGAAAATGATAAAATAAGTATAGAAAAGCAACCAGTAGAATAGACAGCAAGCTAGAAATGACATCAATTGACAGAACGTGATATTGTGCAGAAGAATCCAAACATTCATTGGGATGATATTGCAGATTTGCAAGAAGCTAAAAGATTGTTAGAGCAAGGAGTAGTGTTACCTATGTGGATGCCAGAATTTTGTAAAGGTAGATATTAAAAATAAATTTAGAATTAAAATTTAATTAATAAATTACGAAACTCAGTCTCCTCCATAAAATTTATTAAAATTAACTAAATAACAATTGTTTCGGTCGAATACTAATCAATGGTAATACCATACCATACATTTTTATTACAAATAAATTTTTGCGATCATCTGCATCATGTTAGGTGCAATTAATTGCAAGATGAAAAACTATAATTAAATAAAATGTAATTTTGTTTATTGTTTCCAGCCTTATTTTGTGGAACTCCATAATCATGAAATAAATAAAGATTATTAAAAGTTTCACAGTTTTATTAAAATATACCTGACAATATTGTTTCGACAGCTATGCTGTCATTATCAAAGGTAATATAATTATAAACAAACACGTCGCTAAGGTAGATACAAAATAGGTAACTAGATAAAATAATAATAATAAAAATTAATAATAAAAATCATAATTAAACATCTAATACTTCCAGTAACGGAGAATTACTGAGCTCAAGTTGTTCATTCATTAAAGGTACCCTGAGTTTGTGTTTGTATATCTCAAAGGCTTCTAAAATGTCTAATTTGCGTTTGTTATTACAAAAATGTAGGAATTTAATATTATTTTGAGGAGTCATTGTGTGATTTTGTTCTAAAAGGTGTTTGGCGTAATTCGATTTTTCAGGATGTTTATTTTTGTAATGACGTATGTGTTCTTTATATCTTATGTCAAAATTTCGAAGTGTTTGTCCAATATATACCGAACTACAAAAAGAACAATTTAAACGGTAAATGCCCGATTTCATGATATCATGTGTTCTGTCTTTAGCATTAAATAAAAATGAAAAAGTGTTAGTGTTGGTTTTAAATGTTATTTTATAATTGTTGGTTTTTCTTAGTATATGTGCAATTTTTTCTGATATTTTGCCAAAATATGGTATAGATATGTAATTTGTGTCTTCTGTTTGATTGTCAATGGGATATATTCTTTTGATAGCTAACCTATAATCTTTTTGTTTAATTAAAGTGTCAATCATGTTCGGATTATAATGATTTGCATGTGCTAGTTGTTTAATGGTTGATATCTCTTTGCTAAAATCTGATTTTGTTAGTGGAATAGTTAAAGCTCTGTGTACTAATGATCTGTATGCTGCTATTTTATGTGTATTGTGGTGACAAGATTCATTTGGTATTGTTATGTCTGTTTGTGTTGGTTTTCTGTATATGGAAAATTCAAAAAGATTGTCTGCGTTAATCTTGATATTTAAGTCTAGAAAGTTTATAGCCCTGTTTTGTTCTGTTTCTAGTGTAAATTTTATATTAGGATGGATATTGTTTATAAGAATTAAAAATTCATTGATAACCTCAAAAGAACTGTCAAAACAAGCTAAAATGTCATCAACATAACGAAACCAGAAGATAATGTGTTTAGAGAGGTTTAATTCAAATATTCGATCTTCAAACTTGTCCATAAATATGTTAGCTAATAGAGGACTTAGAGAATTACCCATAGGTAAACCATCCTTTTGTAAATAAATTATGTTATTAAAAGTGAAATAATTTTGACTTATACAAAGGTCAAATAATTGAATTAACTCTAACCTTTTAACTAATTCTATATTACTATTGATCAAGAAACTATCTAATAGAGGAATACATTCTTGTGGGGGTATTCTGGAGAACATGTTGCAAATATCAAAACTAACAAGTTTTGAATGTGGTGGAAGATGTATGTTTTGCAGCTTATCTACTAATTCTAATGAATTTCTAACAGAGTATTTCGATTTGTAACCTATCGTGTTAATAATCTGGTTCAGTTTTTTGGATAAAATGTGATTAGGTGCATTGATGTATGATACAACTGGTCTTATTGGCATATTCTGTTTGTGGGTCTTCACTAATCCATACAGTTTAGGAATTTGTGGGTTTTTATTAATGATTTGTTGCTTTTCTAATTCTGAAAAGCAGATATTGCAGTTTTCTAAACCTTGTTTTATTTCTTTTTGGAATTTTGTGGTTGGGTTTTTGGCCGTTGAATGCGAAACTATACTTAAGAAAGATCATAATAACTATGCAAAATTCCAAATTTCGAATTTGTTAAAAGAGATGTCTTTGAAACAGGACAAAATGTACAACACATCTAACATATCACTTCTTCAATCTATAAAACAGAAAATCACAGAGAACAATCTAATTTCTGTTAAAGCAGATAAGGGTAGCACTTTGGTAATTCTTTCTAAAGATATTTACATACAAAAAGTTAATGAATTTATTAATAAAGAAAATTTTGAAACGTTAAACAAAAACCCAACCACAAAATTCCAAAAAGAAATAAAACAAGGTTTAGAAAACTGCAATATCTGCTTTTCAGAATTAGAAAAGCAACAAATCATTAATAAAAACCCACAAATTCCTAAACTGTATGGATTAGTGAAGACCCACAAACAGAATATGCCAATAAGACCAGTTGTATCATACATCAATGCACCTAATCACATTTTATCCAAAAAACTGAACCAGATTATTAACACGATAGGTTACAAATCGAAATACTCTGTTAGAAATTCATTAGAATTAGTAGATAAGCTGCAAAACATACATCTTCCACCACATTCAAAACTTGTTAGTTTTGATATTTGCAACATGTTCTCCAGAATACCCCCACAAGAATGTATTCCTCTATTAGATAGTTTCTTGATCAATAGTAATATAGAATTAGTTAAAAGGTTAGAGTTAATTCAATTATTTGACCTTTGTATAAGTCAAAATTATTTCACTTTTAATAACATAATTTATTTACAAAAGGATGGTTTACCTATGGGTAATTCTCTAAGTCCTCTATTAGCTAACATATTTATGGACAAGTTTGAAGATAGAATATTTGAATTAAACCTCTCTAAACACATTATCTTCTGGTTTCGTTATGTTGATGACATTTTAGCTTGTTTTGACAGTTCTTTTGAGGTTATCAATGAATTTTTAATTCTTATAAACAATATCCATCCTAATATAAAATTTACACTAGAAACAGAACAAAACAGGGCTATAAACTTTCTAGACTTAAATATCAAGATTAACGCAGACAATCTTTTTGAATTTTCCATATACAGAAAACCAACACAAACAGACATAACAATACCAAATGAATCTTGTCACCACAATACACATAAAATAGCAGCATACAGATCATTAGTACACAGAGCTTTAACTATTCCACTAACAAAATCAGATTTTAGCAAAGAGATATCAACCATTAAACAACTAGCACATGCAAATCATTATAATCCGAACATGATTGACACTTTAATTAAACAAAAAGATTATAGGTTAGCTATCAAAAGAATATATCCCATTGACAATCAAACAGAAGACACAAATTACATATCTATACCATATTTTGGCAAAATATCAGAAAAAATTGCACATATACTAAGAAAAACCAACAATTATAAAATAACATTTAAAACCAACACTAACACTTTTTCATTTTTATTTAATGCTAAAGACAGAACACATGATATCATGAAATCGGGCATTTACCGTTTAAATTGTTCTTTTTGTAGTTCGGTATATATTGGACAAACACTTCGAAATTTTGACATAAGATATAAAGAACACATACGTCATTACAAAAATAAACATCCTGAAAAATCGAATTACGCCAAACACCTTTTAGAACAAAATCACACAATGACTCCTCAAAATAATATTAAATTCCTACATTTTTGTAATAACAAACGCAAATTAGACATTTTAGAAGCCTTTGAGATATACAAACACAAACTCAGGGTACCTTTAATGAATGAACAACTTGAGCTCAGTAATTCTCCGTTACTGGAAGTATTAGATGTTTAATTATGATTTTTATTATTAATTTTTATTATTATTATTTTATCTAGTTACCTATTTTGTATCTACCTTAGCGACGTGTTTGTTTATAATTATATTACCTTTGATAATGACAGCATAGCTGTCGAAACAATATTGTCAGGTATATTTTAATAAAACTGTGAAACTTTTAATAATCTTTATTTATTTCATAAAATGTAATTGATTATTTCCAACTATTATTTTTTAATATAGAGACATATTTGGTAAGAACATTAGTCAACTAATTAGTTTAACATTTATTGTTTTATTATATTTCAGTGTTAATTTTATGTATAATATAATCTGAAGATGGCCTCCAATGGTATTACCATTGATTAGTATTCGGCCAAAATAATTGTTATTTAGTTAATTTTAATAAATTTTATGGAGGAGACTTTGAGTTTCGTAATTTATTTATAAAAATAACCTCCATTTGAAGATGGATAATTTATCTAATATAAAATTTAATTAATCAGTTGTCTCCTTAGGTGTTCGAAGACCATGGAAAGGTGTGCTTATGGTAGGGCCTCCAGGAACAGGGAAAACTATGTTAGCAGAAGCAGTTGCGACTGAGTGTGGAACGACATTTTTGAACGTATCATCATCCATTTTAACTTTAAAGTACCGAGGAGAATCTGAGAAAATGGTTCGATTATTATTTGAAATAGCAATATTTATCTTAAATACACACTAAACAAATTTTATTATAGGCTAGATTTTATGCTCCAAATACAATCTTTATAGATGAAATAAGTTCATTATGCTCACGTCGAGGTTCTGAATCAGAAACAAATCGAAATGATATCATTTCTAGCTTTGAAGAGCCTCTTCAAAGTCTCTCACTGTAACCAGCAGATCTAACTCTTCCTTTGATAACTGCTTTATTTGATCGGGTTTAAATCTAAATATTATTCTCCGCATCGACATCATCGAGGCATCTCTACATACATTTGTAATGTCAGCACCAGAAAATCCATCCAATTTTACAGCAATATCCAATAAATTTACATCTGGATCTAACTTTACTTCTCGTAAATTTATTTTTAATAAAGCTTCTCTTCCTTCTAAAGTTGGCAATGGAATATAAATACGCTTTTCCAATCGTCTTCTTAAAGCTTCATCAATATCCCATAGAAAGTTTGTTGCAGCTAAAATCATTACCACCTTACCAGGTTCATCATTGTTAGCTGTAATTCCATCCATTCGGACTACTTTTTACTTACTTAATCCGTTCCTCGCTTACCGGCAGTTGATACATTCCACGCCGATTCGACCAAAGTTGACACGGTACCCTCATAGATTTTTTTAATATTTTGTTCACGTAATACCCTTTCCCAGTCTTATATAAAGCTCAAATATGACTGCCCATAAATACACCGTTTGCGAGATATAGAGGTTTATTTTCTTTAGATTTAAATGTACATGCCTATTAGGGTGGTTCTTATTTGGTTCATGTTGGAATTTCGGTTTTGCCGGATGCCCATTTGATTCTAAAAAAAAGCTGAAAGTTTTAAGACCAATACGAACTTCCTATCTCTATTCTAATTATTCGCTGTAACGAGAAGAAGTTTCCAATTTAAAATGCACGCTTTTTTTCACTTCTTATGTATATATTTACACACACTCTCTACATAAATAATATACAACTAACACCGAATAATGGATGAATCAGAATTAAAATCATTAAAAGATGAAATTTTGAAAAATCGGAACCATATTACATCTGTTATAAACGCATCTGAAAGCAGAGTCCTATTGAAGATAGAAAATCTCAATCAAAGAATTAACTTATTAGAAATAGAGAACACTAGATTATCTAACACAATCGAATTATTAGAAAAGCATGAAAAAAAAATAATATTCTGATTTATGGTTTTAAAAATGCAGAACAAATAACATCTGAAGAAGTCTGTGAACAATTGGAAGAACTGTTGGGTGTGAATATTTCTATTTTAGATCTTAATAACCTGTACACAATAAAGAATATACAAAACCACCCGGTCAAGGTTGAATTCCTTTCATATTTAAAAAAGTTAGAAGTACTTCGACACTGCAGAAAGCTAAAAGGATCTGGAATAACTATCTGCCAAGATTTAACTTTTAAACAAAGAAGAGAAAATAAAATATTAAGAAGGTTTTTAAATAAGGCTAGAGAAAATAAACAGGCCAGATCTTACATAATGGGGAATAAATTATATATTAACAACAAAAGCTACACTGTTGATGAACTTGAAGAGGAAGAAAATATAGGCAGTTTTGAAGAAAGAAAAGCAAGTAGTGCCCCTCCAACACCTACTATAGTAAATAAAAACGAATCATTCTCATTTGAACCAGCATCCGAAGTTTTTGAAGAAAGTAGTGAACAAAGTGAAGAAAAGAAGAAAAAAGAAAAAGAGATCACCAAAAAGAAAAACAGCGGAAACCAAGTGGAAAAGAACAAACCAGAAAACACTACCACTGACACTCCAAAAACATCTACAATTAAAACTACAAACCCATTAGGAAAAAATGACAGGTTAGGTAAAATCTTAAGATCGCACTCTCAATCTAAAAAGTAAATAAAGTTAAATAAAGTTAAGTAAAAAAAAAAAATATTAAAAAAAAGATGGATCCATTTATTAAAGATTATGATATAGAACAAATAAGAGCAGACATTTTACAGAATCCATCGGAAATAAATTTGAAACCAACACAGCTTAAGATATTGCATAAAAATATTAGGAGTATCCAAAAGCATTTGATGATTTAATTTTACTTTTAAACCAAATGAATCCTGATTTTGATGTATTAGTTCTTACAGAAACTCATAAAATATATGATTTAAACTTATTTAGCATATATGGTTATAATGTTATTTACAATTATGGTAATTTTAATTCACACGATGGAGTTGTTATATACGTAAACAAAAAATTTAACTATAATTTTAGGTTTATTGATTTAGGAATGTCAAAAGCAATCGAGTTAGAAATAATAGACATAAAGGATCCTTTTACCATAACAGCCGTTTACAGATCTCCAAATTCTTGTCCAAAATTATTTAATTCACATCTACTCAATTACCTTTCCCACTACAAACCTAAAAATCACATAATTACAGGAGATATAAACATCAATCTGTTACGTGATGACGACTACATTGAAGAGTACAAAACCATTTTAAATTTATTTGATTTTGTGTCTTACATTAATCAGGTAACCAGAAGAGCAACTGGAACTTGTCTGGATCATTTCTTTGTTAAACAAAGCTCTAATACCAAACAAATCAAGTCATTTATAATATTATATGATGCCACAGATCATGATCCAATTGCTCTCACTATAGAAGATCAAAATGCGGAAATACAACAAAATATACCGACATATAAGAAATTTATTGATTACAAAAAATTAAGAAATAATCTAAGTCTAGAGACTTGGAATTTTTTACAACATTCTATCGATATAGATTCAAAAATGGACTGTTTTATAAAAACATTAGCATATTACATTAATAACTCTACAAATACTATCAAATTTTCATCAAAGAAATTAATAAAGAAACCTTGGATCACTAAAGCTTTACTAAATTCTATTACAACAAAAAACAAGTTATATGAACAACTACAAAAAAATCCAAACAATGTTACACTAGAACAATATAAAAAATACAAAAATAAATTGAATTGTTTAATACAAAAAAGTAAAAAAGACTATACCAAAAAATTTATTGATAAAAATAAAACATCTAAAAATTTATGGACTTGTGTAAATAAGGTTTGTGGGAAAACACAACCTGAAACAAAAATAACAAGCATTAAAATAGAAAACAATGATATAATTACAGACAAACAAACAATATCCAATGAATTTAACAGATATTTTAGTGGTTTGGGACAAAATTTTGCTAATAAAATTATGACTCCTGACAACTTTCAAGATAATATTCCACGAATTGATCAGACTATGGTATTATTTCATACGAATCAACTGGAACTAATGAAAGTCATCAGGAGCCTGAAAACAAATAAATCACCAGGGCTGGATCAAATAAGAGCAGAAACTCTTAAAGAGGTTGCAAATCTTATTTCAATACCCTTAACAAAAATAATAAATGAATGCTTTGATAACGGTTATTTTCCCAAATCCTTAAAAATCGGACTTATCAAGCCACTATATAAATCTGGAAATAAATTGGAACTGGGCAATTATCGGCCAATATCCTTAATATCCACTTTAGCTAAAATAATGGAGAAAATAATAAAAGACTGAATCCTTAAATTCCTGAATAAACATAGCATAATTTCAGATCGTCAGTTTGGTTTTAGAGAGGGTAAATCGACAGAAGATGCTATATGCTTTTTGACTACTTTAATCTGTGATGCTATTGATAAAACTATGCCAGCTTTAAGCATCTTTGTTGACCTCTCTAAAGCTTTTGACACTGTATGCCATAAGACCCTTTTGCAAAAAATAGAAAGATATGGGATTAGAGGAAGACCTTATGAATTACTAAAAAGCTATTTAGCAGACCGTCAGCAGCAGGTTTCCATAAATGGCACCATCAGTGAAACAATGACAGTCGCGTTTGGTGTACCTCAAGGAACAGTCCTTGGTCCACTACTGTTTTTAGTGTATATAAACAGCCTTCTAGATTTAAACATAAAGGGAACAATACTCAGTTTCGCTGATGATACCACAATATTTTATAGGTCAGATAGTTGGGAAAGTCTAAAACAAATAGCAGAATCTGAATTTCAAATAATAAAAAAATGGTTTGAATTTAATAAGCTCACATTAAATATACAGAAAACTAATTACTTACCATTTACATCTTATTCTAATAATTTACCAAAGTTGGGAAACTTGAAAATCAATAAAAACACTGAGATACCTGAAGCTGAGTCTGTTAAATATCTTGGTATCATTATAGATAGACACCTAAGATGGGACTTACAAACAAATAGTATCGCAAAAAAGTTAAGGGGATTAATAGGAAGATTTAGATATTTAACACAATTTTTAGATATATTTCATCTAAAAACAGTTTATTATTCCCTTGTCCAATCTCAATTGTCCTACGGCATACTGGGCTGGGAAGGAGTGTACGACTGCAATCTGGAAAAAATCAATATTTTACAAAAGTGGATTTTAAAAATAATATATGAAGAAAATATTACCTTTCCTAGCGATAATTTATACCAACTGAGTAAAATATTTGATACTAGGCAACTTTTCTGCCAAAAACTTCTTATTGCCATCCAAACAAATAATATATCATTGCAACCTATTTCTCACTCATATCTTACCCGACACAAAGAGTTTTTAGCTAAAATCCCCAAATGTGACAAAACCATCGGACAGAGAAGTTTCACCTACCTGGGACCAAAATATTATAACATAGTACCAACTGAAATAAAAACTATAAATAAATTAACTTCATTTAAACAAAAATTAAAGTTATGGATACAAGAAACCGATAGACAAGTATTCCACGATATTATTACAAATGTGATATAATTCCAAAAACCTGCCCAAAATGCATTAATTCTATATAATTAATTTATCCTGGAGTAGATATTATACATACCGATTTAGACACTACATTCCTGGCTGCAACACTCCCACATTAATATTGAATCAATACCTGCCATGACAGAAATTTTGCACGTTTATACTGTCTGAATTTTATATTTTATATATACACATACTTTTAAAATGTTACAAAATTTTCTTTTATGTAATGTATTCCGTGTTTTATATTTTATATTATATCTATGTAAGAATTACACCACGTACAAGCTGTTAAATAACAGCTTCTGTGGTCACCTATGTTTATTTACATGTTCAGAGATTTGTCATTACTTAAATATTTGTGGATTTTTAGTAAATAATAGCTATTTATGTAACAAGTACATAATGTAGGACATTATAGACAAGCCCAGTTTATGGCCGAGCGAGCGAAGCGAGCAAGGCCTATAAAAAGGGCGAGTCTATAAGGTCCGATTATGTAAGAGTTGCATACAAAGCTTTATGTTCGATTCCTAAAATTGGGTAATTATCAAAAGAAAATCAGTTTATAAATTTGACATCTATTCTTGACAGAAGAAAATTTGACATGTAACATACAGTTGTCATACTTTATTTTACTACTATATTCTTTATTTTACTACTACCACTTTATTTTACGAGTACAATAATAAGCCAGTTCACTGCCGCAAAACAATACAATAAACAGTACTTTATAATGCAATCGGACATAAACATTATTATTATTATTATTTGACCACTGGGACAAATTGTTGAGAAAAAGTTTTTTTGGAATTAACAGTGTTTGGTGCTACTTTTAGGCACAAAAAAATTTATATGGAGCATTCGACATTTTCCTACGATTTACAAATAAATTCAAAATAATGCACCGTTCAATTAGTGTTGAGAAGATGTAGAATATCCCATATAATTTTTTTTTCACCTAAAGTAACATCGATGTCCGTTAATTCTATAATATCAATTTTAAAGTTTTTTTCAAAAATTTGTCCGAGCGGTCAAATATATGCATAAGAATTGAAAAAACCCATGTGTTTTAAATGGGAAACTTCTCCTCGTTACAGCGAATGATTAGAATAAAGATAGGAAGATCGTATTGGCATTAAAATTTTTTTTTTTTAATTAAATGGGCACCCGGCAAAACCGAAAGTCCAACATGACCAAAATAAGAATCACCCTAATGCCTATATTCAAATGTTATTTACTCGGCTGTCGTATTAGTTAGGAAGGTCGGGTTTTTTGCATTTGAAAGAGAATGAAATGGACTATCTATGGTAATTTTTGTTCATTTTTCCAACATTTGTAACATAGTATATTATCTGAGTTTTTAACAAATTTTGACTTTTCTCAAAATCGGTTCCATTAATTTTCTCCAAAAAAATCAGAACTATTGCATGATATGTCCTTATCATTGTAATAAAGTTTCAACTTGGTATCTCAATAGAATTGGAAGTTGAGACATTGTATCTATAGTCGTGTGTATACACTGTACACACTGCAACAAGAATTATCCAAAGTCCATGAGACGCACTTGCGAGCAAACCTATTGTAGGTATATACTATATAATAATACAACGAATTATAATTATTACTACTTTTGTTTTAACAAATCAAACTCGAAACAATCATTTGAAAATCAATAAGTTTTCGCTACTTTTATGCAACTTTTGCGATACGAAAGATAACCAAATGTTGATAAACTTAATATTAGAAAAGGTTTAGGTAGGTTTTTCTAAAAATTATAATTGAATTTGAAGCACATGAAGGATTTTTGAACCAGTGATTTATGAACTCCAGAAGGATTCCTGGAACTCTAATGTTCCATTCTACTCTTCCTGTTGGTATCGAAATTCTTATTCATTTTGAAATGATTGTTTCGAGTTTGATTTGTTAAAGCAAAAGTAGTAATAATTTATAATTCGTTATATTTTCATATAATCAGGGTACGGATCCGAGAATTATTTGGGGGTAGGAACTATTAATACATAATAATTAAACAAACATTATTTGATTTTATTCTATGTATATTTATTTAGAAATTTTGGGGGGGGGAATTTCCCACATTCCCCCATTAATCCGCGCCTGATATAATATATACCTACAATAGGTTTGCTCGCAACTGCGTCCCGTGGTCTTCGGATAATTCTTGTTGCAGAGTGTACAGTGTATACGCACGACTATAGATTAGTGATGGGAACTTGGGTGTCGAGTGTCGTGATACTGTTCGTGGTCGTGACGCTTGAAGTGTCGCGACACTTCCTGTCGAACAGTATCGCTCTTATTAGAGTGTAATTCGAAGTTGCTTGATCATTCTTACAAAGAAATTTACTCATATAATTGTTTTTTAATCCATAGTTTGCTGATGATTTATGTAGCTATGAATCTTGACTGCTTCTCGTTTCAATTGGATTACATTTACACTAGCTCGTGCATGATGTAAAGGCGAAGTGTCGTTAAAGTATCATGAAGAGTCGACACTTCTGACGTCATAATGGTTTCGACTCTCAAGTGTCGTGATAAAGCGGTAGTGTCGAGAACCCATCACTACTATAGATACAATGTCTCAACTTCCGATTCTGTTGAGATACCAAGTTGAATTTTATTACAATGATAAGGACATATCATGCAATAGTTGTGATCTTTTTGGAGAAAATTAATGGAACATTTTGAGAGTCACATTCGCTGTTCTTAATACAAGTGCATGTTGTTTCAGAACATTTTGTTCGCACTACTGTAGAAGAAAATTCATAACTTCTGATTCCATAGAGATACCAAAATGAAATTTTATCGCAGTTATAAGAACATTGCATACAATAATTGTAATTTTTTGAAAAAAATTAATGGAACCGATTTTGAGAAAAGTCAAAATTTGTTAAAAACTCAGATAATATACTATGTTACAAATGTTGGAAAAACGAACAGAAATTATCGTAGATAGTCCATTTCATTCTTTTTCAAATGCAAAAAACTGGACCTTCCTAACTAATACGAAAGCCGAGTAAATAGCATTTGAATATAGGCATGTACGTTTAAATCTAAAGAAAATAAACCTCTATATCTTGCGAACGGTGTATTTATGGGCAGTAATATTTGAGCTTTATATAAGGCTTGGAAAGGGTATTACGTGAACAAAATATACAAAAAATCTATGAGGGTACTGTGCCAACTTTGGTCAAATCGGCGTGGAATGTATCAATTGCCAGTGTTGAGGCATCTTCTTAT
Organism: Agrypnus murinus; assembly: GCA_929113105.1. Lineage (NCBI taxonomy): Eukaryota > Metazoa > Arthropoda > Insecta > Coleoptera > Elateridae > Agrypnus > Agrypnus murinus. The sequence goes on from OV816025.1 coordinate 159,040,479, forward strand.
CTACTATTTCTCTTAATCCTAGTTCTCCACTTCTTCCTATCTCTTGCTTCTTCTTCTGCTTCCCTCCATTCCGTATCCATTTCCTTCGCGTATCATCCTATTTCGTCATTCCACTTTTGTCTTGGTTTACCTCTCATTTCTTTTTTGTTCTTCCCATTTTCCATATTCTTTTTGCTATTCTTGTTGTAGGCATTCTCAGCATATGTCCGAACCATCTCATTGCATTTTCTTTTATTCTATGTTCTACTGACGTTACCCCCAGTCTTTTTCGTATTTCTTCATTTCTTACTTTATCTAAGAGTTTCAGTCCGGCTATTCTTCTTAAGATTTTCATTTTACTTGCCTGAATTCTCCTTCTCTGTTTCTTATTCAATGCCCATAACTCTGAAGCATATGTTAAAGTAGGAATGTATCACGAATTATACAATCTAATTTTTGTCCTTGTTGATATTTCTTTCTTATTATATATCCGCATATTTAGATCAAAGTATAATTTTGAGGTGGCTTTAATTCTTTCATCTATTTCTGCATCCATTCTACCATCATCTGATATGGTCACTCCCAGATATTTAAATTGTGCTACCCGTTCCACTGTCACTTCGTCTAGTCTGATCTTGGTCTTCTGTGGTCTTGTTGAAATTACCATTGTTTTTGCTTTATCTAGGTTAATCTCTAGTCGATATCTCTTTAGCACTTCATTCCACACCCTTAGGTTATACTGTAGGTCTTCTTTCTTCTTCGCTACCAAAACTAAATCATCTGCGAATGCTAGATGGTTTACATCTACTGTTTCCATATTGTAGTAACCCCAAGTTGTCTTCTTAATTTTCGTGTTATATTCTCGTATTATCTCATCCATCAAGACAGAGAATAGATATGGGCTTAGAGTTCCCCCTTGTCGTACTCCCGAAGTTGTTACAAATTTTTTCGATATTCGGTTTTTGGTTCGTACATAATTGTTTGTCTGTTTACGCAATATTCTTATATTATTTTTTAATCTTTTGTTGACCTTACGTTTACTTAAAATTCTCCATATATCTTTTCAATTTACTGAGTCAAATGCTTTTTTGATATCTATGAAGCACATAGCACACATAGCACATATTTTCGCAGTTTCTTCGGTGTGCTTTTTTAGGTATCGGCAGTATTAGACTTCTCAGTCCTTGGGTATCTCATTCATCCTCCCTATTCTCTTCATCAGTTCCAACAATATTTTTTTCCCTACGTTGCCCAAACCCTTTATCATTTCTACTGTTATCATGTTGTATCCTGCCGCTTTTCCCATTTTTAGTTTTCTTATCGCAGTTTATATTTCCTTACTTATTATGTCGTTCTCTAACACATCTTCGGTATTTATTTCATACGTTACCTCTTCTGTCTGTACTTCTTCTATTTGTTCTTCATCGTCTTTGGCCTCCAGTAATTCTTTAAAGCATTCTCTCCATCTTTCCATGATTTCATCTTGGTTTGTTAATAATCCTCTATTTTTGTCTCTAACGTACCCTAATTCGTAATTATTTTGATTTCTCATCTTCCTTATAACCCTGTAAAATAGTTTTTGATTTTTTTTTAAGAGCGCTCTCTACGCGGCGTATCAACAAATTACCTATCACATCGTTAAAAATTGAGATAGAAAGATGCGATTTTTAACAAAATGTTTTAAAAAATTTTCTTTATGTGGCAAAATATCTAAAGAAAATTTTTATTAAATTTTTGATTTTTATTTTGCTTATTTTTAAATATTTTTGACTTTATGACATTTTGCCACATGAAGGTATTCATTTTATAATTTTCGAGCGGAAAATTTTGATCAGAAACCTTTTAACAATTAAATAATAAGTAATTCCCATAAATTTCTTAAGCGCTCAATAAAGTGGCGCCATCCTGTTATATTTCGAAACTAAACTCGGGTTAATTTTATGTGGCAACACTGGACATGAAGATTTGGCGTTGGCAGCTTAAGCGATAATTTAAATGTGGTTAGTTGCAGGATCACCTTTCATTAGTTAATTCATAACAGTTATATAAATGTAATATCAAACAATAACTGCAGTTTAAAGATTTTATTTAAAAACACCTAAGTATTTTGTTCCTGCTTTTACTTGCAATCATAATCTTTTTTAATTTAGACGCAAAGAACTCCTTTTTAGCCATAATTTTACGATCTCGGTACTTGAGCATAATATACGAATTAACTACTATTAACAGCAAATGAAAACATTTATTAAACGTAAAGCGAGAGTAAATTAATAGGGTCGAATAAAAGTATTTAGTCTCGTCTCCACGAAATATATTTAAAACAATAAATTTTAGAGTTGACTGCAGTTTCATTCCCAAAACATTTTAAAACCAAAATATTTATTAGGAACAAGAAACATTTTTTGAACAGTCTATGTTTTGTTATTAGCAAGTTGTAGAAGACTTGCACTTCTCATGAATTTTCTTTAATTATAAAAATCATGAGAAAAAACTTTAAAAAGAGAAAGAAATACAAGATATCAGATTATTCTATTTCCTGATCATGTAGTAGTTTTAATTTTCTTTATATATTTAAACATGGATTGTTTAAAAAATGTTTCTTCTTCCTAATAATACATATTTTTGCAGTCAACTTTAAAATTTATTATGTTTTAAATTATTTCGCGGAGAAGTTAAAAGCTTTTATTCAACCCTATTTATTAACATTCAACTCCATTAAAAGAAAACGATGGACACTTTCGAAGATTTAATAAAGCGATAAATTATAAGCCACTACCCACAAGGTGCAATGAGTATTAGTTTATTTAAAAACTATAATTTTTCTACTCCTGGTGCCCATCGTATAAGCAATTTACCTATAACATGGTTATAAATTGAGATAGAAACATGCGGTTTTCAACAAAATCTTTTAAAAAATGTTGTCTATGTGGCAGAATATCTAATACTTTTCTAAAATAAATTCTCGATTTTTATTTTCGATATTTTTAAGTATTTTTGACCAAAACATTTTACTGCAAGGAGGTATTATTTTACAAGTTTTAAATCTAAAAACTTGTCCATAAAACGATTAGCAATTAGTAGTTATTTATGTATTAAGGGCATAAAGAAGCTTTTATGGCCAGAAGCGTTATTTCTAGCCCGAGGCGTTAAGGTAAGTACCCACAGCAGCGGATCCGCAGGCGGATGTCATACGATTGGTCGGTTTGAGACGATTTGACTCAAACTGACCAATCGTATGACATCCGCTGCTGTGAGTACTTACCTTTAGCCGAGGGCTAGGAAAAGGCTGTAGGGTCATAAAAGCAAGTTATGCCCGCTATACCTACTCTGTTTTATGCACAGATTAGGTTTTTATCTCAAATCTATTGTTGTGTAAAAAATATAATTAAATCAGTACGTAGGTACATCAAACCGCTGTGCGTATACTTATGTGCTTATACGAAGTACGTTACTATAGTTACTATTCCAAAATTTTTAATTTCAGTTTATTTTCATTGGTGATAAGTTTACAAATTATATTAAGAACCAATCAAGTTCTACAACAAACAGCTCTGACATTTAATTGACGTTTCTTTATTGACCGTCGGACCATAAAGATGCCCTTGGGCCATAAAGAGACGGTTATGTTTAGATGAGTCTAGCAATATTAGGCTAATTATAATGTATCTGTGCATAATAGTTATTTATGTATTAAGGGCATAAAGAATCTTTTATGGCCAGAAGCGTTATTTCTAGCCCGAGGCGTCAGCCGAGGGCTAGGAAAAGGCTGTAGGGCCATAAAAGCAAGTTATGCCCGAAATGCATACACTATTTTATGCACAGATTGTTTTTATCTCAAATCTATTATTGTGTAAAAAATATAATTAAATGAGTACGTAGGTTACATCAAGCCGCTGTACGTATACTTATGTGCTTATATACGAAGTACGTTACTATAGTTACTATCTAAAATACTTAATTTCAGCTTATTTTCATTGGTGATAAGTTTACAAATTATATTAAGAACCAATCAAGTTCTACAACAAACAGCTCTGACATTTAATTGACGTTTCTTTATTGACCGTCGGACCATAAAGATGCCCTTGGGCCATAAAGAGACGGTTATGTTTAGATGAGTCTAGCAATATTAGGCTAATTATAATGTATCTGTGCATAATAGTTATTTATGTATTAAGGGCATAAAGAATCTTTTATGGCCAGAAGCGTTATTTCTAGCCCGAGGCGTCAGCCGAGGGCTAGGAAAAGGCTGTAGGGCCATAAAAGCAAGTTATGCCCGAAATGCATACACTATTTTATGCACAGATTGTTTTTATCTCAAATCTATTATTGTGTAAAAAATATAATTAAATGAGTACGTAGGTTACATCAAGCCGCTGTACGTATACTTATGTGCTTATATACGAAGTACGTTACTATAGTTACTATCTAAAATACTTAATTTCAGCTTATTTTCATTGGTGATAAGTTTACAAATTATATTAAGAACCAATCAAGTTCTACAACAAACAGCTCTGACATTTAATTGACGTTTCTTTATTGACCGTCGGACCATAAAGATGCCCTTGGGCCATAAAGAGACGGTTATGTTTAGATGAGTCTAGCGATATTAGGCTAATTATAATGTATCTGTGCATAAACATATTAATTTCCCTTATATACTGATTATATGGAATCTATGATTTTGCTATGCTAATATATTAGTTTATGTTCTTCTATTCTGGTAGAACATAACATGAAGATTTTTTGAGAAGTTGAAGTGTTTCTCTTGAGACTTACTTTTATATAGGGTGTCTCTAAAAGGTCTGTACAAATGCTAAGACATATTCCTGAGACCAAACTAAGACGATTTAACCAAACTCTATCCAAAAGTGCTTCGTTAATGCGCTATCGAATGTCAAAGATCTTGAAAAAATTTATATTTTTCTAAATAACAAAATATTGCTTTTGCGCAAGATGAGAGTATGTACTGAAAAACTAGTTTTTTGACAACATTTTTTTAATAGTGGGTGTTACGTAAGATGATCTACATGTAAAGGAGCTCAAGTTTTTTTTAACGGTTTGGTCAATATTTTTCAAACTTTTTCTACAGATAGAGATATTCTAATTTCCAACATTTTTTGTCTGTTGTTCCATCTTGCTGTCTACCATAGTTTAGGCAAAAAGAATTAATTTGATTTGCTTGCTATTCACTGCTGCCATACATTATAGTTAGTTAAAACTTTGCCGAGATATGTTTTCATGCATGGTGGGGCACGCCTTCATTTCACATTTATTATCCGTAACCATCTAAATCAACTATATCCGAATAGATGGATCGGTAAGTGAAATCATGTTCTCGTAAACTGGCCACCTCGCTCTCCTGATATGATGTCTATGGATTATTTTTTATGGGGAGCTTTAAAACCCATGGTATTCTCCAGACCTGTAAATACAGAAGAGGAATTGTGGAGACGAATTCAAAATACGACACACTAAACGACTAAAAGACGATGCCGAAATGATGAAAGAGTATAGTTTAATTCTTTATGTCGTATTAATTTTTGTATGCATGTAAATGGTAGCCACTCTGAACATTTTCTGTGTGTTTGCATTAGATTTACCAAGTAAGATAGTTATTGTTTTATTAACTTTTCTTGAACGCCAACACACTTTCAATTAGATACATTATGGCTGCAGTGCATGGCATGCAAACCAAATTAATCTTTCTTGCCTAAACTATGGCAGATAGCAAAATCCAACAACAGACAAAAAAATGTTAGAAATTAGAATATCCATCTGTAGAAAAAGTTTGAAAAATATTGACCAAACCGTTAAAAAATCTGAGCTTCTTTACATGTGGATGACCCAATGTTTATCATTCAATTTTTTGAAGATCTTTGACGTTCAATAGCGCCTTTACGAAGCACTTTTGGATAGAGGTAAGTTTAGTTAAATCGTCCTATTTTGGTCTCAGGAATATGTGGTAGCGTCTTGCCAAGATCTTTTTTATAAGACAGTTGGTAATATTTAATAATAACTAACATGTAGGTGAAGCGATGAAGACAAGAGAGAAGCGACGAGATTCGAATATTGCAATGTATTTTGAAAAGAACTGCAGGATGTCATATAGTTGGACAGTAATTTTGAATTACCACTCAGTCACTGAGTCGCATTACCTGTTGAAAGTCCATTCCAGTTTGTAAAGCATACGTACTAAGGTTTACAATACAAATACTTTATTTTAGCATAAAATGTGTGACAGAAGTTGTGTACAAAATTATAAAAGTATTATTAAAGAATGTCAAGAAATAAGAAATGTCGATTTTAAGATTAAAGTCTTTTAGTGTTATCAACACAAAAACTCTAATGCCGAATATTTATGGCCATTTTCACTAGCTTCGGTTAATCCTAATCAAAGATTAATTACCATATAAGTAATATACGTTTATCAATACAATCATATCCATAATAATTAGGGCTAGCGTACACTATGAACTTTTTTTCAGTTTACAGTTTGTTTCAGTTTTTCAGTTTAGAACAGTTTAGTCAACCGAGTGAGATAGTTGCAACATACGGAGATGCGCACATTTACTCAACTTTCCTGTTGAATCTTGTCAGAAACCAGAATACGACTGAACTGTTGGCCGACACACACCTGGATTTGAATATCTCGTGTGCGCACTAGATGATTACATAGGCAAGGAACTTCGCTTGGACACTCATTATTACTGTGCTTGAAAATCTCTGCGAACATTGTGGAACAATGTGACTGGATCAAAAATGTATTTATTTATTGCTTATAGAAGATCCAGTAATGTTTAATACTTTGTCAAAACTTGTGATGCTCATTCTATGGAATCCCAAAAAACTCTCAACTCCTCGTAGAGTTGAAACTGACCCTCCAGTAAGCGTTGGCAGGTTATTGGATGAACCCAATATCTTCTGTTTTGATTTTCTCGGTGTCTAAAGCTAAAATCGCGAAGCAAACTACCTCTACCAAGTTCATTTTGAGAATGGAATACATGACACAACACAACAGTTTACCCGCATTTGTACCAACCACACACACATAGTGTCCCCAGCTGCGGTACACATGAGGAAAAACTTTTTTATTATTAATTTTATAACAAAGTCATTCTCTATGAAAATTTTTGCTTGATTCAAGATTACTAAAAAGTATAACGGAATTTTTATATTACTTATAATAAAATAAAAAATTTAAGAAAATGCATTTTTTTCTAAGGAAAAAAACGACCAATGTAAGTCTGTATTTCTATAATCAATGCAGTAACAATCAAATAGCAATATTAATAATATTGAGAAATATTACCTTATTTCATTTTACATACGATTTATTCAAGCAACGAGATTTTATTTTTTGAAGAATATTGAACTTAGTTGTCTTTTCTTTAAGAAATAATGCATTTTTTTATTTTCTACTTTATTCTAAGTACCTAATATTAAAATTTCGTTATACTTTGAAGTAGTTTTAAATCAAGCAAAAACTTTTATAAAGAATGTCTTTTTGTCATAAAATTAATAATAAAAGTTTTCCTCCTGAGAACCGCATTTGGGGACACACTGTATGTACTATTGGTTTCATAACTATCTATATCGGACAGCAAGGCTCGTATGGTTATTTTTCTTTATTAGAAAAAAGGTTAAAAAATAGCATCATATTAGCATTGCTGTTCTAGATCATTATGATACCAGTTAGTGGCAATAGTACTCAAAATGCAGTTTCAGGATTAGTAAATATAAATAATAATAATTGTTGATTGGTCAATCAACATAGAATCACTGTGAATAGAAACAATAATATTTCGACTGACAAGCTCATTATGGCTTTTGTACGAACATATTTTTTGTTTTAGTTTAAACGAGTGAAACAAATTTTTCATAATATGTGCTGTAACTTTCTTGCAGATTGATATGATGATTAGGTTGATTGTAACGCGAAATTTGGTTAAAAAGCTTTAGAATTTACAACTGTCAAATGATAATTATAAATTTTTTGTTTACGATTGATTTCAAAAAACTTGCCTACTATATAACCTTGTATATAACTAAAAGTAACCAAATAAAGTACATCTATAGTAGTCCTTGATAGTCACTATAGTCACCTACAGCGAATTCCAACGAGATAAAGATGTAAAATAAAATAATATTCATTTAAATAGTTATAACAGTGCACCTAATTATGAAAGTCATAGTTAAAAAGAGACTTTCATAACGTGCTGTACACGACACTTTTTTGCATAGGTATTGTAAGCTGAAAAATTTGTCTTAAAAGGATTTATGCAAAATTTAAAAAATCAGGAAAACATATTATTCTTTGACAATAATCTCCAAGGAGATTGAAGTTTGTTTTTTACAAACATAATTAAAAAAGATGCTACTTTCATTAGGATTTTTCGTTAAAAAAACTTTCATAATCAATATGCAAAAAAGTTTTACTTTATGTTTAAAACTATGATTAAGAAAATGAGATTTCGTCATCAATATGCAAAAAAAAGATATTTTACAATACTTTTTGTTAGGTGCTTATTACAACTTAAATAAAGTAGTATGTATTAAAAGGTTCTTTTTATAATTTGTCTGTTTTGCTTTTTCTATTTTTTCAATATTTTATGGTAACCTGGAAGAACTATTACCTAGCATTTTAATTCAATAAGGAGGATGCTGCCACCTAATGACCTAAAGTACATTTATGTATACTCGTATTAAAAATTGGTTAAAATCTCAAATCCGCAATACGACATCCACTAATAAAATAATTAGCATAACCCCAACAAGTTTAAAGTGTTACTGAAGTTTATCGATGGCTATAACGATATAAGATGCAGATTGCAGTCACGTGTTTGCGCTATTGCCGCTGTAACATTGACGGCCTTGCATCCGAACAAAGAAATTTAAACGTTACGCGTCTTCAGCACTCGATAATTTAAAGAGGAAGAAAGATGCCATAATACAGCAAACGTCTTTTCTTAATTATTGAGTTTGTGGATGGTGAGGGGTGTATTGGTGGCTTTCCATACTTTGATCAGCTGAGCTACAACGCTCTTAAATTCTCTTCCATTTTTTGTCCAAATTTTATCCATGTTGTTTTCTTTGCTTGTATTTTTATTTCTTTTGCACTTTTTCTGTGTTTTCTGTACTCTTCGTAGCTGTCCGCTGTGTGCACTTGTATGTATTTTTTCCATGCTTCTTTTTTCTTCATTATTGCTTGTTTGACTTCTTCTGACCACCATGCCGTGCGTTTCTGTTGTTTCTTTCAGTTGTTGTTCCGCAGACTTCTCTTCGCTTTCTAGAATGTTATACTTGAATATTTCCCACAAATTTTGGATTTTTAATTCTTGCAACTTGTTCATATGCGTTTGTAGTTTTCTTTATATTTTTCTTGAATTTGTTTATCTCTTGGTTTATATGTATTAATTTTTACAGTCTTCTTTTTATTTCTTCTGCTAATTGTCTTTCTTATCTCTTCGTCAGTTATTTTTGATTCTACCAAGCAGTGATCACTACTTATTACAAAGCTCCTCTTGACCCTTGTGTCTCTTCTTCTTCTTTGGTTGACTTTCTTTTTGTCCTCTCTTGAGGATATGGTCTACTTCTTTTAGCTTTCAAGACTGTATTTAGGCTGGAGGGCGTCGGTTCCTAGCCTTCTTGGTTTTCTTGCTATCGCTGTTTATAGTTGTGGGTGGTGTAATGCTTTCCTACATATGATGTCCCATTCCTTCCTGTTTTTTACTACTTCATTCCATTTTTTTATCTTCATGATTTGCAGGTCTTCTTCTATATTGTCTATCCATCTGATGTTAGGTCTTCCCCTCTTCTTTTTTCCCATTGGTGTCCAGTTTGTGATTTTTTTTAGTTGAGTTGTTCTCGTCTATGCCTTGTATGTGACCCCACCATTTGAGTCTTTGAGCTTTTACGTATTTTACAATATCTGTATCACCCATTATTGTTGTTAATTCATGGTTCATCAGCTCTCTATATTGATCTTCTACTTTTCTTGGTCCCAGTATGCCTCTTAATATTTTTCTTTCCATTATTCTCAAATGTTCTTCTTCTTTCTTATTTAAGCAACAGGTTTCTGCTGCATATGTCATGGTTGGTCTTATCATTGTGTTGTATATTTTTAATTTAGTTTGTGTTTTTAAGTATGTGTTTGTATGCATGGTATGTATTTAATCCTGCGTTGGCTTTGTTCTTGATTTCTGTTTTCATACTGTCCTTGTGTCTCTTACTCTTTTCATTAAATCTTTTGTTACTATTACATAATCTATAATTGATTTTTCATTTCTACTTATTGATATACTCGTGTATTTGTGTATATCTTTATGGCAAAATTTTGTATTTGTTATTATTAACTCATTTTCCATACAGAATTCTAATAGTTTTCTACCATTCCCTGTGATCATTTCTTCCCCATGCACCCCAATTGTAGGTCCATATCGAGTTGCCTCATTTCCTACTCTTGCATTTCTATATCCCACTATTATTATCTTGTTACCACATGTGTCTACTGTTTCTTGTAGTCTATTAAAGAATTCCTCTTTTTCTTCTGTTATTATCTCATTTTCGTTGGGCTCATATGCTACTATGTAATCTGTTCTTTCTTTCTCATTTATTCTTATTTCTACCTTCAGAATTCTCCAATTGATATATTCCCACTTTATTATTATTTCTTCCCACTCTTTCGATACTATCCACGCTACTCCCTCTTTAGCCCATTCTGTAATTTCCACGCCACTATAAATTAATATATGATCACTCATATTCTCTATACGTTTGCCTTTTTTCTTTGTTTCAGTTACACCTAGCATATTCAGTTTGGATTTTTCAAATTCTTTCACTAGCTCTTCCTCTTTTCCATTTAAACTTTGTACATGTTCCTATGCTTATTATCAATTTTTTGTTTTCTTCTCTTCTATCCTCCGTATTTTCTTGTATCTGTTTTTTTTGGCCGTTGTATCTGTTGTCTTGGTATGGGTTTCTCTTTTTTCTTTATTGCATTGTCCATTTCCGCGCCTGTTTCCGTCATCATTTGTCTGTCCTTTACCTCTTTTGTTAGTTTTTTGATGCTCCCGCCCTTATCAAGCTTGCTCCCTCTTTGTCCGCTCATATAAATTTCATTCCATCTATTTGTAACTTTCTGTATCCTACCCTTGTAATTTTTCTCTTATACTTTTCTTCTCGAGCTATTTTTCTTATCATTGCGTGTATTCTTCTCTCCTCCCTTGTAAGATCTCAGTCTATATAGATATTGTTTTGTAATCTCTGTCTCTGTTTTAGGATTTCAACTTTCTGTTTAAAATTTGTGCATTTCACGACTGTTGTTTTTGCTTCTGTGTTTCCAATCTTGTATGCTTCATCAACTCCAATTACTATTCCCATTTCATTTTGTATAAAATCTGTAATTTTTTGCTTTAGGTTTTTATTTACAAACTGCTCTTCTTTGAATTCTACTCCTTTAATTATTATATTATTTTTTCTTTCTCTTGTTTTTCTATTTTATTTTCCAAGCTAATAATCATATTTTCTAATTCCCCTCTTTCTTTATTCTAGGCTTTTGGACTAATGACCTAGACGTGAGCATAATTAATCTATTTCATGTATAAAGATTGTACTTGGAGCATAAAATTTAATTATGAAAATGTTGTCTGTTAATTTGCATAAATGTAATATTTTCATTTTATGGAGATTAGATTTTTATCAATATTGTATTAAAAATATACTAATGATGTTGTACGTACGGTTATAATTTTAAATATTGTATTTTCTTGTGATTCATTTTTTTATATTTTAATTTGGGAATTCCCCGCATGGTTATGATTTGCAACTTCATAATTCTTGAGCAATATTGTTTAGTACTGTTTTGTTCTATATTTAATTATGTTTTGATTGATTATTCCGTACATGATTTATACTGCCACTGCACAAATAATTGGGAATAAGCCAAAAACTATAGATTGAGAAAATAAAATGTCACTTATATAATAGGTAAATAACTCTGGTGTAATGTATTGACTTATTTTCTGTTAAATTGACATATTTTTAAAATATTATAAAAAAATAATAAAAAATAAAATATTATGTCATATTTATATACCAAAATACTTAAGATTTTTGATGTGATTTTTCAATAAAAGGATTTTGCTGGGATTATCTGCAAGCTAATTTAATATCGACACAGATAATAAACAGATACGCAGCCTCTTGAAAATAAATACGCTTACTTTTTTGGTTAGTTCGTGCAACTGAACTAGGCGGCGTGACTGAGCTCTGGGCAACTACATTTGTCCATACAAATAATGAAGTAATATTCACTAATTGTTTGGTCGAATGCAACGTTATTATATAGCATGCGTAAGCTTACAGCCGGCAGGCCGATGCACGTGGTGACTGATACAGAAATTTTAACAATGTTATTTGTCTCACAGTGGAGCAGTTCTTAGTGTGTTTGGCTTTGATATATTGACTGGATTTGCAGTATTTGTGCGGAGTCGATTAATAAATACGTATTTCTTCTTAATTTGTTTTAGTTTAAAAAGTTTCTGCTTAGCTTCGATTAGAATATTGTTTAGTTCATTAGCAAATATTAGATTGCTTAAATATTTCATATAGCACTTTCTTTAAGTACCTATCAACTTTTTAGATGGGCATTCACTTGGGATTTCTCGCAATTAAGTTTTCTTTATATTTTTATTCAGATTATTAAGCTTAAGTAATTTCGCGGACAAGATATACACAATATTTTTTGTGCAAGCTTAAAAAATATGTAATTACAAATTCTATTGCTTTTAAAAAATCAACAATTTAATTCATGTTAATAGAAAGGCGGCGGCGAATAGGTTACAGCGTTTGTATGGAAATTACATAAAACAATTAGTTTCGTAAAAAATCGTAAAAACGACTGGAGATCAGAGTTGGGCATCAATCAATTAAATTTATAATCAATCAGTTGATTGAAGATTTAATTATGATATTTCAATTGCAATTATATTTAATCGCAATTAATCTCTTAATTGCAGACTGCAATTTTATGAAAGTTTTTAAATTTAAATAAAACCAGTTGAGAATGCGCAGAGCTAGCATTGCCATGACGAACAAAATTTTTTTTGTTGCTAAATATGTTTATTTTTTCGTAAATTTTAAAAAAATACAAAATTTTTCATTTTTCAAAAATTACCGAAATTTTCGGTGGTCATTTTGACGACTTTCCCGAAGAGATACAAAAAATGTTTCAACCAAAATTTTCTTAGAATCCAATGTACTATAAGATTCCAAAAAAAAGATTTTCCAAGAAAAATTCAAAAAAGTCAACAGGGAAAAAGGCGACAGACCGACAGACAGACAGACCGACTTCACGAATTCAGAGACGAACTTTTTGTTCGTCGAAAATAACTATGAAGATCCTTCTAGTATTTTGTAATAACAGCAGATCGCATTTCAGTTTTGTCCCAGACTTTTAAATAAACCCTATTATAAATAAAAAGAGCAATTGAAATATCTTTATGCATGTATTGTAATATTGGGTGCACAATAAACAAGTAAACTATTAAAAATGTATTATCTGCACAATCTCTATAAAAATATAAATCGTAAAAAGCTTTTAATAAGAAAACGTATGTCCCAGCTGTAGTTACAAATAAAAAAACATCTGATTATTTAAGGGATGCATTATTATATAGCAATCTGCCATCTTTTTAATAAATATCAGGTTAATTGTCATCATAATGAATATCAATTGTTAATTGCAATGACAATTACAATTAATAATTTTAACTAACAATTAATTAATGGTGAATTGTCGGAGCAACTAACAATTAATTTTTAATTGCCAGATCGACTAACAAATAATTAGTTGTAATCATGCAAAATAAAAAATAGTCACAATTAATTAATTTAATTGTCAATTGCCAGTAAGATTTAATTTTGTCCAACACTGTTGGATATACGGTAGCACAGGTAAATTAAATCATTTTCAGCAATATAGGTAAAGGAGAAAATTGGGGAAAAGCTAAAAATTGGTATATAGGCTTAAAAAGTGGTGCTAAAAACCATCAAAACTCCCCATGCATAGGTGATGAGCCGGCTGCGCCATTATGGTAAAATGGCAGACAAAATTGCTTTTTCGCTAATATTTCAGAAAGTATTAATTTTACGGGCATCAACGTTCAGAATGAAAATGTAGCTGACAAAATTCCCCATAATTTTCTTTTTTATTAATCCTCGTACGTCCCAGAGTTTCTGAAATAGAATTTCTTCAGCAACTGTCATTTTTCGGCATTCCGAAAAAGTGCTGTTTTTGCACGTTTTTTAAATATTTCAAATTTGGCTGCTCCTATGTACAAAATGCATTATATAAAAGCTAAAAAGATTAAGTTTCTTATAAAACAGTTGGTTATTGAATGTCATGCAAGCAATATTTCCTGAGATATTATTTTGTAAAAAATGTATATTTTTGTTTACTCGGTTATTTATGTGAAAATTTTGAATTAGTGGCGTAATAATAACAATAAGAAACATGAAAGCTGTAAATGAAATATTACTATTAATATAAATGGACTATTGGTTTCATAATGATCTAGGACAGCAGAGTTAATATGATGCTATTTTTTATTATTTTATCCTATGCATTTACCGATTCACACTGAAAAAAGAAGAATAAAATAGCATTGTATTAACCTTGCTGTCCTAGACCATTATGAAATCAATAGAACATGAAACATTTTTTACAAATTACTGTACACAATATTGATAAAAAAATTATTACAAATGATTTTCTCTAGAAAATTTGCTGAAATTTAGAATTTCAATAGAATCGGCGTTATCATTTTCGTCGCTGTCAGAATTTTCTTCATGAAGTTTCACACTGAAGGTTTACTGTAGCTGAGGAATATAGCGTCGACTATACCACCGTACATCACCGAAATCTGTGAGAACGCATTCCAGAGAGACTAAACTTCATTGTGAATTGAAGGAGTGAGTCGTCAAGGATCACAGGTATATTCGCTATCGTGTAAATCGAATACTATCTATCTTAAAAGTATGGTTAATGGCCTATTCGAAAGGTAATAATCATGTAGAATGAGCTCTGAAACGTCCGTAAAAAATGTGGAAGTATATATTTTGTGGAAAATATAATTAACCATGAAAATGAGTGCATAAGTGTCATAGAAACGCACTTTTCTTCGAACATACATTATCGGTCGACATTTATTGCACACCAAAGAATAATATAATACATTTTGTAGGCTTCAACTTTGTTTTAAGGTGTTTTATAAGTATACCTCATAAAACCTGAGAAAATTGCAAAAGAGTCCCGCTAAAGGCCTTTTTCATATCAAATTTCAAAAAATACCCATTATTGTAGGGACTGTTTTCCGAAAAGTACGAGGTAAGCGCCATAAATTCTCGGCCTGATATAGAAAAAATTAACTTGGTAAAATATAATTTATTTTTCAATATAAAATATCCCCTAATGTCAATACACTTATTACAATGTGGAATTAATAATTCAATGCCCTTGTAAAAATAATCTGAAGTTTTTCCTTCAAAATGTTCAATTACAACTGCTTGCAACTCGTTCTCGTCCTTAAAACGACCTCCCCTAACGTCTTTCTTTAAATTGGAAAATAAATAATAGTCACTAGGAACCATATTCGGACTGTGCAGTGGATGATCCAATATTTTAGGTTAGATTTAGGTCGCGCGCGACCTAATCTAACCTAAAATTTATTCGTAGACTGTAACCCAACTAATATTATATGTAAGTTTTTCGAATGTTAATGACGATTTTGTAAGTAGCTACAATGGTCTAACCTAATAAATATTTTATGAACTAATCTTAATGGAGATTTTTTGTAAGTAGCTACATGCTCTAACCTAATAAATGTTTTATGAACTAATCTTAATAGAGATTCTTGAATCTTTGCAACAACCGGAGTCTAAAATCTATAACCTTAATATAATTTTTGGGGGTCTAACCTAGATTGCTTCATTTAATTTAATCATTTATATTAATATTATATTGATTTATCATGCAATTTTGGGTTTTAAAGTAAAGTAAAGAAGAATTAATGTTTTTTATCACAGAATTTTGAAATAAACTTCTAAACTTTGTATTCATCGTTTTGTTCCGAGCTATCTCAATTTCAAAATCAAGACTACAGCTATGTTGTTTTTCTTTACGGCGGCAATCTTACAAAACAAATAGTTTCTAAAAACGATTTGATTATAACACCCTCTATTAATCTGACCTGACTACTAAAAACTTCTAACTTTAGATGTTTTAAAGATTACATCTTCAGTTTCTACAATTGAATTTCTGTAATAATTAGATTCAGCCACTAATTTTAAAATATCAAGTAAGCTCTATTATATTACAGGTGGTATAATTATTCATGATTTTACCGTCTATCATCTATAGTCTAGTCTAGTCTGGTCTGGTCTGGTCTGGTCTGGTCTGGTATTGTCTGGTCTGGTCTGGTCTGGTCTGGTCTAGTTTGGTCTGGTCTGGCCTGGTCTGGTCTAGTCTGGTCTGGTCTAGTCTGGTCTGGTCTGGTCTGGTCTAGTCTAGTCTTATGAACCCTCTAGAGGTCGAATACAGGCGTATATATTCTGTATATAACCTCTTAGTTAACATAGTATTTTATAAAATAATTAGATATAGTTATATTTACTATCTATTCTTCTAATACTTACCATGTTTACTTTATAGTCGGGTATGTAGTACCATTATTAGTGTATACGAAATGTACTATTTTAATAGATATTATATATATATATATATATATATATATACAAGAAAGTGTTATAATAATGGGATATCGCGCAACAGAGAAGAAAGAAAACATTTCTTGTATATCTCTACGCGCATTATTACTACTAATCATTATATATATATATATATATATATATATATATATATATATATATATATATATATATATATATATATATATATATATATATTGGTTTAATCGACGTTGTCGGACCCGCTATATGGTAGGGTCGTTAGTAGACCCGCATTTTTTGATTTTTAGAATGTGTATATTTTACATAATATTGATCTATTTCTGATAAGCAATATTTAAGATCCTCGAGGGGTAAAAATATATGAAAAAAAATATTGGTGATATGTGACAGTCGTTCTTGAACCCGATACATATTACAGTGTTTACAGACCCATTTGTATAATTTTAAGCAAGCCTACCTGCCCTACCGAACCCAGCAACGTTGCCGAATGTATCAGAGATAAAATTACGATTGACGTAATGATTTCGGGATACTAAGCACATAAGTAATCTTTATTTTTGTTGATTTGTTCGTACATTCCATAAATAACATTAAACGAAGAAAAATTAACGTTTTCCGTAAAACGATGTAACTCTGAAAATTATTATTAACATGACAAAATAGCATTGAGCCTCTTTTGTTCTAAAATATTTAAGGTTTATGCAAATAATTGTTTTTTAATAATTTGTTTTTAAATCATTTATTTTAACATGATTATTTTTGTTTACAAGAATACAATTAAAAGTTTCGAAGACACGTCATGTATATGTGTTTTGAAAAAATAAATGTTATAACCAAATCTTTTGACCTCCTGAACATTTTACTGTTATGTTTTTAGCACAAATGAACGGTTTCTAAGATATGTATATTTTAATGCCACGGTAACAGTTCAGTCAAATTAATAAAAATAGAGGGGAATTGCGGTAGATCCTTCGATATTTGATAGGCCTTCATTGTGATATGTTAAAGAACCCCTTAAAAGTTACTACTCAAAAGTGGTGAATCAGAGAAGCTGATGAGGGTAAGCCATGCCCCCAGATGATTTTTACTGTTTTTTCAAAAACTATTAGGTTTATCAAAATGGAGCCAGTTAGGTAAAATAGGATTAACTTTCA
This sequence comes from Agrypnus murinus, assembly GCA_929113105.1. Lineage (NCBI taxonomy): Eukaryota > Metazoa > Arthropoda > Insecta > Coleoptera > Elateridae > Agrypnus > Agrypnus murinus. Next base: position 159,058,358 of record OV816025.1, read on the forward strand.
TACCAAAAAGCTAAGAAAGCTTTGTGCATGTTGCCTTGTTTCTGTGTAATCGAAAAACGATCATATGTCACACAGACAAATAATTTGTATCGGTACATATTATACGAGAAGCTTCGAGCATAACTTTGTGTGATTTGATGTTCATCATGAAATAGCTATGGAAATCTCGTTGAGCATTAAACGCGATCCTGGTTCAGTCTTCTTCTATCTCAGCATCTCCAGCAAAATCTACGAGGCGATATTATCATCATTATTGGGGCAAGTCATATGGTAATTCTCGTATTGGCAAGATACATTTTAGGGTATCAATCTTTAGTGAACCTAAAACGTACAGGGTACTTCAGGGTTTTTGGATCTCTCTTACTTCGTTCTTTATATTGATATTCGTATCGAGTAATTTTTTTCTTGAGTGGTTTTTGTTTTGGAATTCTAAGTTCACGACTTAATTCCACGCCTGCTTTAAAATGTAGTTAGATATTTAACATTAAATGGAACTTCGCCCATTTTACATGTAGGATATCTCGAGCAGATGATGCCAATTCCTGAGGGTCAATGCCTTTGATCAAAATAGGCCATTAAGCACAACATATCTATGTTCAAAAATGAAATGTTACAAAGCTATAGACCTTCAAAATAAAAAAGTCAAAAATGCAATTTGGACAAAATTTTGTGTTCAAGGACAGTTGTTATTAGAACATACATTAGTGTTATTTTGTGCTTGTGGTAACTGTAGCGTATCCGCTACCGCTAGATACGGAATTCTGTGCTAGTGATATGTTTAATGAATACACCATTGAATGCAAAATTTAATTCTTCACAAAACAGGTATACTTGACCCAAGTCGAATAGTGACAAGTCAAATAATGCTATATAAAATGCAGAAAGAAAATAAAGGTAAAACGTCATGCAGTATGACGTACAAACGAAGTAAGAAAGATTTCAAAACAAGGTGAAATGCCCTATACATTTTGGTTTCTATAAAATAATTGTCCAGTACAGGGTATTCTCCTAAAGATATTCTTTTTCCTGCAAAATTATCAGAATACTACAACCAACAATAACAACAACATCGCTTCATGAATTTGCAGAAGTGATGCTAAGGTTGCACTGCGAACTCAACATTTTTTTTCTTAGCTAATTACTTGATGACGAATACAAGATCGCAATAAGTTATGTTCTAAAGTTGCTCCGTCAAATGTATTGGTAGAAATTGTTGGTCTACATACAGGGTGTTTTACTCAACTTTCGTATAAATTGCATGTGTGATAGTATTCATCAATAGGAACAAAAAACTCTTTTTGTTTTTACGCAAATCGACAAAAATTTGCTAAAAATGTCAACTTTTGGGAACTGCTGGAAATTATGGTCAAAACAAACTGCGACATCACCTAGCAGCAGCTGCGTCAATGTATCAGATAGGCACATCCACCTCCAAGTGTGATTCTTAGACCAGTGACCTGCTACCCACTTTTCAAAAACCATTCTTTTTTCGGTTATTATGAAAGATAGACACTAATGATTTTCAGCTTTTTTGTTGCATTTTATGTGTACTACCACCTATTCAGAGGATACGCATCTTAAGTGAAACATCCTGTATGATATATATTCATGCGCCAATTAAATAAGCTTTATTTTATCTAACCCACTTAACAACCAGTCCATAAACCTAACAGTTTTTGAAAATAAAACGACAAAAACCATCTGGGGGCGTGGTTTAATATTGATATTTTACAAAGTTCAGGATATTATCTACTCGTAAACATGAACAAATCAAGCATAAAGTCATTTTCAAGTTTAGCTGACCAAAATACACTACATTTGATTAATTTAACCTAAATTAAAATATAGCAGTTTCTATTTTTACTGTGCGTTTGTACAGTTACAAGAAAATTATGGAATGTTCGATCCCTACTTTCTGTTTAATGAATTTGAAGGTACAAAACAGTATACACTATATGGTGGTTAAGTGCCTTTAACAGAAACGTCGAAAGGTAACGAAGAAAAGAAGAAGTTTTTTCAAACCTTGCTCAATTTCGTTATATTGCACTTGTTTTAAATATACCAGGCGCAAATCATATTAGTCCACCCAGTTTCATTTTTGTTAAAGAACGTCCCACAGAATTTATTCCGTTTATCTTTTGTTCTATGAGGTGGCCGTTTCTTGTTGCTATAGTGAAGTGCTGCTACAGCATCTACCCCATACCAATGTTCATGAAATTCAATTGGGGGTTGCAACATACACTGCCCCTCCGAACCTTTTGAGTGCCCTGTTTCCATTAAAAGTTCCATTAAGTAATCTTACAAATTACAGACGAGAAAGTTTTCCTTCAGCGTTTTAGCAAAAAAGTCACAAATGATGCTCAACTTAGTTCGCCCATTTTAATTTTTGATAAAGAACACCTCACGATTTTTACCCTGAATGGTCTACGACGTTGTTATTTATTGGTGGTATATAGTACATATCGTCGCCGTTAATGCATATGAACATAATTCTTTGAAATGTTGTAACTAGCAATGTTGCTAGTTGCGATTTCAAAGAATTCATCATGCCATCTGTAACAAAGTTTTTATAAGCATTTAAACCGCGCTCCTGGAAAATTGCTAGAAAATAGTTCCGCTAGTATGTATTAACGTCGACGATATGTATGAGTGAGTACTGTGATCCAGTGATATGTATGTGTGCGTGTAGTATCCAATGCAACGGATATAAACAATTCAACAAACAGAAAATAATTCAGAAACCAAATAGTTCAAGCATTCATTCTCTCATCTTAACAGTAAAAGAATAAAGCATTCATTAACCACAAACAGTCTTTCAAACAAACAAACACAGAAGATATTACATGTGGTGACCGCCGACTTTAATTGAACACGCAACAATCTGTCAAGAAACTTACTCTTGCAAGCATACCATTCAAGATACCAGGATCCTATTTATGAAGCAGATGTCGAGAAGTCAATTAGCATAATTTCAGTAGAGAATCAATACTCTCTCAGCACCACCACTACCTAGTTACTAGGTTACTACCACTACTAGTACATGGAGCAGTTCCATCGCTGAAGTCATAATCTATCTGAAGTCACGGTTGTATAAAGTTTTTTTCTGTTCTAAATTTTTCTGCCATCAAAGCAGACTATCTACAGCATTTAAAGAAAGTATTTCAACGCCTATATCATTACGGTTTACTATCAAATTAAAAAAACCATCTTTGAAGCCAAAGAACTAACTTGTCTCGACCACACAGTGAACAGTGATGGAGTTACGCCGCAAATTTCAAAAGGAGAAGCTATTCATAACTTTCCAATCCTTAGAATGCAACAAGAATTATGCCATTTCGTTGGCATAGATTGTCGATTTAAACCTGAGCTAAACCTATTTATTCCAGAAAAAGTTTCAGAACCCTACAAGAAACGCACACAGCAGTGCGTCGCAAAACGTATAATTATAAATCAGTTTTTGTGAACTTCAATAAACGGTCGTACCAAAAATTCGTTACTTCGTGTGATCGGGAACACAGGGAATACATAGCAGATAAACTCGGATGCAGCCCATTACAAATCCTTCTTATCTTTTTTTGTGCCGTTTATGTATAGAACGTTCGCAATTACTTTTTGTTACCTGTTAGACATATTTGTGTACATACATTTACTATTTTCCTTTTATGTTGCATATACGATTATTATCCAACCAACAACCTACAAGTCCAACAGAATCCTCATACGTTCCTCTTAGGTTAGGTTTTGTAGTTTTTAGTTATTTACATTTTGCAACGAGCCCTAAAATTTAGAATCTGCTGTCTTAATTTTAACCGTTTTCAATTATCTCATTCGATTCTCACGTTATTCTTATTATAATAATATAATAATAATAATTACTACAACCCATAACCTAACCAAGGCCCCAGAAGCTATAAGCTTGTGCGGGAGGGAGGGGGCGATTATTATTATTATGTAGGCCCAATGTGCGGCTGCAGCCGACTTATAGATGGAACAGCGCAAATCCCACATCTGTGTTACAGCTAAGGAAAACAACAGAAAACCTTAACCAGATCTGCCAGCGCCGGGAGTCGATCCCGGGCCGCTTGGGTGAAAGTCCGGCACGCCAGACATTACACTACCAAGGCTGTTAATTAGGTATTAGGTCATTTCTCTAGGTTAAGTTCTTATCATTGTAACGAACATTAACATTAAGAGCCCTGTACTAACTTTAATCAATTGTAAAACCAGCCAAAGAAAAAAACGCGGTTTTTTACGTATCTATCAAGTTGCTTTACAATCACAACTGCATCTTATGCGTACATTTACTAGTTCTTTCCAATCCTGTCCTCAAGCAAACTGATGGAGACTTGTTCTGCTGGAAAGATTCTAAAAAACAAGGGAGCAATAAATGTGATGATCACCGTTGCCTTGGATACTTTGTAGTATCACTCAATAATAACTGTAAATGCAAAAGTGAAAGAAAAATATGAAGAATATACAATACAACACAGAGACATGAGCAACTTCAATGAAATGCAATTTCAATTAGATCTAATGGATCAACCATGGAATCCGGACTGTACAAACACCAATCAACTAGCAGAAACATTAGTTAAAACCATAATGGACACACTAAACAGGCATGCTGCAACTGTTAAAAAACCATTAAATGTCAATGGAGTTGTAAGCGTTGGTGGATCCCAGAAATAGCCTTGGAAATTGAAGAAAGGGGCAGATTATATAAAAGAGCAATCTTTACACAAGAAGAAAGTGATATGAATAGGTATAGACAACAAAGAAATGGAATTTTTAGTTTGATCAGGAACCACAAGAGAAATTATTATCAAGAAAAATAGATGATATGAAAAACAACTCAACAGAAATGTGGAAAACTTCATGCAAATGAAAACAAATTGCAGAAAAATTCAATATTTACTTTATTAACAGCATACAACAAATTATTACATTAACAAATTTAACCCAAATTGAAACTGATTTATGCCACATTAATTTACATCAATGCAAGTTCGAAAAATTTTTACCAAAAGAGTTTTTGGAGTTAAAAAAATTATAAACAATTTACCTAATAAGAATAGTAGTGTCGATGGTATTACAGTAAAGATTCTTAAATTAGCTTTCAATGTAATAGGACAGAGATTTTTGCATCTAATTCAAATGAGTCTAGAAAGTGGATCCTTCCCAGAAACCTTGAAGACATCCCATATTATCCCCATTGAGAAAATAACCAACACTAACAAATGTGAAGAATACAGACCGATCAACAGGGTGCCAACTTATGAAAAATTATTAGAGACCGTCGTAAATATCCAGTTTCGTGACTACATTGAAGTGAACAAACTGTTAACACCTTTTCAATCAGGGTTTCGAAAAAATAATTCATGTGAAAGTGCAATACAATCAGTTCTTTTGAAATGGAAAAATGCTATTTACAAGAAGAATGTGATAGGTGTAGTTTTCTAGACTTTAGACGTGCTTTTGAGACTATTAATAGAGATCTATTATTATTGAAATTAAAAAGATATGGGTTCGGCCCAATAGTTATAAAATGGTTTAGTGAATATCTCAAAAACAGATTTCAAAAAACTAGATATTTAATAGTACATCTTCAGCTACCTACCTTTGGCGTTCCACAAGGAACTGTATTAGGCCCTGATTTATTTGTACTATACATAAATGATATTGTTAATGTAATTAAAAATGTAACATTCAATTATTTGCAAACGACACTTTAATATATTTTATAGGAGATGATGTTGAAAAAGTAATAAATATCATCAATGACGAATTAGTAAATGTATATAACTGGTTAGGTAAAAATAGTCTTTCTTCAAATGTAACTAAAACAAAATTCATGATAATAAAAAATAAGTTTAACGAAATTGATACATCTAGTCATGTGGGAATACAAATTAATAGTCAAAAAATAGAACAAGTTTATGAGTGGAACTACTTAGGCGTAATAATAGATTGTCACTTAAAATTTTCTAGTCATTCAAACTATGTTATGAGTAAAGTTGCAAAAAAAGTAAATTTCATGGGTAGAATAAGCCAAAATCTTAGCAAGTGGTCTAAATTATTACTATATAAAACAATAATACTTCCCCATTTTAATTATTGTGCTAGTATACTTTACCTCCTAAATAATACTGAAATTAACAATCTTAAAAAAAAACAAAATTGTGCGTTAAGAATAATATTAAAATGTAGTAGGTATACTAGCATAAGAAGAATGTTGCAAATTACATCTTTGTTAAGTGTTAAGCAAAATATATTTTGTAATACGATGATAATAATATTTAAAATAAAAAACCGAATATATCCAGAGCACATTTTAAATGAATTACTATTCGTAGAATCTTCGCTAATGTAAAAAACAGTACATCTTTAACATTATTTAAGAAACAGTGTAAAAAATATGTAATAAATTACATTAATATTTAAGAAATTATAATGTATTGTATGGAATTTATCTAGTTATATGCTATAAATAAAGTATATTATTATTATTAATAAATATTAAAACCTTCAATCTTTCAAAGCCAGAGAATTATTTATAAATGTGAAAAGAACTTGCATACGAGCTGATGTAATTCTTACGTCACTTTTCTCCATGAAATATTAAATGCGAGCTATTATAACCAAACGTTTATAAAACAAAGCTTAACATATGCGTCATGGCAATGTTGCCAGATCCAGGGCTTAGGAAGTCTGTAGAACATAGCGGGTTTGATAGCGTCTTGTATAAAAATATACGATATACACTTGAGAAAGGCGCGACGCCCCCTATAGTTCATTGTGATGAACTACGATTGTATAAAACTTTTTACAGACCCTACTTTTCCAAACCCAAATTGTATATTTTTTTATTGCAGTTTTAGATAAAGTTTATCATGTAGACCTCGAAAACATAAGATATATATATATATATATATAGTATATATATATATATATATATATATATATATATATATATATATATATATATATATATATATATATATATATATATATATATATATATATATATATATATATATATATATATATATATATATATATATATATATATATATATATGAATAGAAAGATTAATGCGCGTATATAAACATATAACAAAGGGATAATAATGGGAATTCGCGCAATAGATTTATAAGAGGAAGTTAGTTGCAGCCGTATACACGTATTAGTGCTCATCAGTACGGCATAGCAGATAGAAGAAATAAAATTTAAGCAACAAACTAGAAACAATGTATAACACAAGGTTTCACAGATAGTAGCCAACCACACATTTGTAGTTTCGGCTCGAAGATATTGAGTTTTCAATACAACAACAAACGTCACTACGGAGGTAGCTATAGCCACTACCGTGAGACAACCTAATCCCAAAACATATCAATATGAATAGAAAGATTAATGCGCGTATATAAACATATAACAAAGGGATAATAATGGGAATTCGCGCAATAGATTTATAAGAGGAAGTTAGTTGCAGCCGTATACACGTATACGTATACGTGTATACGGCTGCAACTAACTTCCTCTTATAAATCTATTGCGCGAATTCCCATTATTATCCCTTTGTTATATGTTTATATACGCGCATTAATCTTTCTATTCATATTGATATGTTTTGGGATTAGGTTGTCTCACGGTAGTGGCTATAGCTACCTCCGTAGTGACGTTTGTTGTTGTATTGAAAACTCAATATCTTCGAGCCGAAACTACAAATGTGTGGTTAGCTACTATCTGTGAAACCTTGTGTTATACATTGTTTCTAGTTTGTTGCTTAAATTTTATTTCTTCTATCTGCTATGCCGTACTGATGAGCACTAATAAGTGCGAAACACGTGTATACGGCTGCAACTAACTTCCTCTTATAAATCTATTGCGCGAATTCCCATTATTATCCCTTTGTTATATATATATATATATATATATATATATATATATATATATATATATATATATATATATATATATATATATATATATATATATATATATATATATATATATATGTTACATTTTAAGTTTCCGCGGATATTATATGATACTTCACTACTTTTCCGGGTTTCACTCCGCGTATTCACTATTCGGCTCCTAGAGGAACCAGACAATGGTTGACGACGTTTCGGCAAGATCACACTTGCCATCTTCAGGTCACTTCTAACTTCCTTCTGCTTCGCGTGGTTACACGATGTAGACTGACGTCTTGCTGTAGCGGTTGGTCTTTATATACGGTTACGGTGTTGCGCATGGTTGCGGTCGGCTGGTTTTTGGCGCGGCTGCGTGTCATTGGTCTCGCTTGATCCGGTGGCTTTCTCTCGCTTTCCCTTTTATCGTTCTGCTGTGCTGGTTTTCGCTTCTTGACGGTGATGCTGGTTATAGCTGGTTTCCAAGCTGATGGTAGTCGCTGTGTATCGTCCCTGGTATTAAGATTGTTCGGACGTTTCTCGATCTCAATGGCTTCTCTTATGGTTCGTCGGGTCTTATGTTGTATATTCGCTAAAACTTTTGTATTTTCGAAATCTATGTTATGAGATGTACCACTTACATGTTGTGCTAGTGAAGACGTTCTCTCATTTTTGTTGACTGCATTTCGGTGTTCTTCTCTTCTTACTTGAATTCTTCTGTTGGTCTGCCCTATGTAGGATTCTCCGCAGTCTTTACAAGGGATCTCGTATACTCCTTGGCTTTCTAGTGGTATTTTTGCTTTTGCGGATGGAAGCATGTTTCCAATCTTCTTGTCGGTGTTGAAGATGGTGTCGATGTTGTGTTTTCTCAGCACTCTACTTATTTTGTCCGTGGTCCCTTTGATGTACGGTAAGTGCGCTTTGGATACCGATGTTTCTTCTTCCTTTGGCTTTGGGTCCCTTGGTGTTAACGCTTTCTTGATATTTCTCGAAGAGAAACCATTTTGTTTTAATGCCAACTTCACCTGTTCTAGTTCTTGATGTTTATTATCGTCATCAGTCAATCGTTGTGATCTGGTTATTAATGTCTTGACTACTGACTGTAGTTGCGCTGGGTGGTGATGTGACTGCGCGTTCAGGTAGCGATTTGTGTGGGTTGATTTTCGGTATACTGTGTATCCCAGGCTGCCGTCTTCCTTCTTGATTATAGATACATCTAGGAAAGGTAGTTGATTGTCCTTTTCCACCTCCATTGTGAATTTGATCTTCTGGTGTATGTTGTTTAGATGCTGTAAGAAGGTCTGCAGCTTCTCTTCTCCATGGGTCCATATAATAAAAGTATCGTCTACATATCTTAGCCATAGTTTAGGTTTGTCACTTGCCGTTTCTATTGCTCGGACTTCTAATTCTTCCATGAATAGGTTCGCTATTACCGGCGATAAAGGTGATCCCATAGGTGCTCCTTCCACTTGTTTGTACCGTTGATCTTTGTAGATGAAGTAGGTGTTGTTTAGGCAGTGTCTTGTTAACTCGATGATTTCATTTGGGACTTGGTATTTCCGTTGTATCATATCTACTGCTTCTTTTACTGGAACATTCGTGAATAAAGAGGTTACATCAAAGCTTACCAGCAGATCTCCTGGTGCCACTGTTATGTCTTTTATACGCTCGATGAAGTGGCTTGCGTTCTTTACGTAAGATTCGGCTTCTTCGGCATAAGGTTGCAGTTGCTTGGCCAGGAATTTCGCTAAAGGTTGCAGTGGTGATCCAATGGAGCTTACGATGGGTCTTAGTGGTACACCTTCCTTGTGGACTTTTGGTAATCCGTACAGCTTAGGGCATGATGACGACTTCTCTCTCGGAATTAGTTGTAACTGTTGTTCTTGACTGAAACTGCAGGCTTTTATTTTGGCTTTAGTGGTCTTTTCCAAGTATGTTGTAGGATCCGTTGAGATTGTTTGGTATCCAGGATCATTTAGTAAGGTTTCTATTTTTCGTTCATATTCACCCTTATCCATGACTACGGTTGCGTTGCCTTTGTCTGCTGGTAACACGATTACGCTAGTATTCTCCAGTAGGTCGCGTAAAGCTTGGATTTCTTCGTGGGATAAGTTCTTCTTCGGTGGCTTGGCTGTTCTCAGTATACGTGACACGTCTTGACGTATAATTTCGGCTGGAAACATGCTTCCATCCGCAAAAGCAAAAATACCACTAGAAAGCCAAGGAGTATACGAGATCCCTTGTAAAGACTGCGGAGAATCCTACATAGGGCAGACCAACAGAAGAATTCAAGTAAGAAGAGAAGAACACCGAAATGCAGTCAACAAAAATGAGAGAACGTCTTCACTAGCACAACATGTAAGTGGTACATCTCATAACATAGATTTCGAAAATACAAAAGTTTTAGCGAATATACAACATAAGACCCGACGAACCATAAGAGAAGCCATTGAGATCGAGAAACGTCCGAACAATCTTAATACCAGGGACGATACACAGCGACTACCATCAGCTTGGAAACCAGCTATAACCAGCATCACCGTCAAGAAGCGAAAACCAGCACAGCAGAACGATAAAAGGGAAAGCGAGAGAAAGCCACCGGATCAAGCGAGACCAATGACACGCAGCCGCGCCAAAAACCAGCCGACCGCAACCATGCGCAACACCGTAACCGTATATAAAGACCAACCGCTACAGCAAGACGTCAGTCTACATCGTGTAACCACGCGAAGCAGAAGGAAGTTAGAAGTGACCTGAAGATGGCAAGTGTGATCTTGCCGAAACGTCGTCAACCATTGTCTGGTTCCTCTAGGAGCCGAATAGTGAATACGCGGAGTGAAACCCGGAAAAGTAGTGAAGTATCATATATATATATATATATATATATATATATATATATATATATATATATATATATATATATATATATATATATATATTTTTAGATAGAGTTAATTTTTATCAAGTTGGATAATGATTTTACATTAAATAATATTTTGAATGCAAATTCATATAGAAAAATTTTTATCGACTTTGCTGGGATTCGAACCCAGGACCCTCCACTGTCTAGGTGGTATCTCTACCAACTGAGCTACAGAGAACGACTACCAGCATAGCGAGAAATTTTCCATATGAATTAGATATCAAGCAAACATGCAAGTAACTAGATATTTTTTGAATACTATTAATGAAGATCAGCAAGTCGCATGACAACAACATCAATATTCAAAGTATCTAGATTATAATGAATCATTCCGAAAGGAAATTAATTTTTATAAATTTTTAGATAGAGTTAATTTTTATCAAGTTGGATAATGATTTTACATTAAATAATATTTTGAATGCAAATTCATATAGAAAAATTTATCGACTCTGCTGGGATTCGAATTCATGCGACTTGCTGATCTTCATTAATAGTATTCAAAAAATATCTAGTTACTTGCATGTTTGCTTGATATCTAATTCATATGGAAAATTTCTCGCTATGCTGGTAGTCGTTCTCTGTAGCTCAGTTGGTAGAGATACCACCTAGACAGTGGAGGGTCCTGGGTTCGAATCCCAGCAGAGTCGATAAATTTTTCTATATGAATTTGCATTCAAAATATATATATATATATTTTAGACATAGAAAATAACTTAACAAAAAGATTATTTTTAGAAATGTGCCACATATTCCGTGAAACAAATTCAATGAATTTTAAAACAGATATTGGTAATCTAAGCATTTTATACAATTGTCTAATTAATCACAATTATAAAAATATTAACAACAGCTAATAATAATATAACTTATTAATTAAAAACTAAAATACAAATCTAGAAACTTTGGATATTTTTTGACAACTAATATTAAAACAAAATTTCCCTCTCAAATTTAAAAAAATTTTTTGATGTATAATTAAAATCAAAATTTTGTATATTACATTTTATTGTTACCTATCGTTAATGTTTTTGTAGTTTTTGAGGTTTATGCTTTTTGTGGAGTCTTGTTATTCTTTATATTTCTAGTAAGTAAGTTTTTCTTTTTAATTTATAATTTGCTTAACGTGTCATTTGTAGAGCCCTGATGATGTAGATAATCATCTACGAAATATTGGCCGTTGAAAATAAAAATAGAATAAAAAGAATAAAATTTGACCTATACCCTTATTAAAAAGTTTATTACATATTAAAGGTCATTAAACGATTTTATTATATATATATATATATATATATATATATATATATATATATATATATATATATATATATATATATATATATATATTGATAAAGGGTACCTTGTCACCTCCAAAGTAGATACCCAGCGTACGTTGTCACTTCATATATAACGTTGTGACCTCCGTTTTCGGAGGTGACAACGTTTTGCCCTTTTTTCGACTGTATAAGCATATAGATGGTGTTAGAAGCCTAAATTCAAATTTTTGTCTGGAGGTGATAACGTCATACTTATACTCACAAATTTAATTTTTAGTTCAGCTGTAGATCGCTGGCGTTGCCGTCGCTCTTAGTTGTATAATTGCCAATACGATGTCACCTCCGCCTGTATATGTAGTTTTTTGTATCACGTACGGTACGTTACAGGCTCCACAGTTTGGCAACGTCGTGTACTAGACCTTAAGCATTCAGGTATATAGAATTCCATCGAAACTCATACATCTGGCGTGGTTTCGACCATTTCACGCTACCTAAATTTACACGTATTTTTTTAGGATTAGTAGCTGCATTTAAACTAGTATTTTTAAAGTACTCAGAAAATTTAAGGGATCGCTTGAATTGTACATCATTTTCAAATAGTTGTATGTTCGAAAAACGTGATCGGATAAAAGGTGCAAATATATAAGAAAAGACATTGATTATGGTTTAAAAAAATAAACTAATAATTTCTATTCCATGTAAAAGGTTTTGAATTTAAACGAGTTCCTTTGAGATATGAAGAGATTAATATAGGAAATATTTTGTAGTCGTAATTATGTAAAAATAAAAAGTTATCTTTTTCAAAAATGATCATTTCGGATTAATTGGATTATTATTTTTGGAATTATCATATGATACATTCAATCTTGCATCTACAAAAGAAGATTTAACTTTAAACATTTTTACAGTATTCTAATTCATAAATTTTTAAAGAAAAAAATGGTATTAAACAAAATGATGTAGCATTTGATATGTGGTGTGCAAATTCACTTATGTTCACCACATCCGATTAATGAAGTTTTAATTTACATTATAAGTATGTAGTATGTATACAACTGACGAAGGAAAGAATAAAAGCGAAATGATCATTTTGTAAATAAATATTAACTCTTTTTATATTTACATAATTACGATTAAAACATATTTCCTATTAAATCTCCATTTCTTTTCCATATTGTACCGGAAAATAAAACTACGTCATAAGCCTGACAGAAACTTTACGGTACTGAAAGGCTTCAACAATCGCAAATTTGACATAAGGTGTCGCATTTTTTATTACAAAATAACTAAATTATTATTTTATTATTAAGCAGGGGATGATTAAACTTCTGAAACCATGATTTAAACTTGGCACAGAGTTTCTTTTTAAGAAATCCTGTTGGTAAAAAGTTTGTTAGCGAAAGAAATAGATATGAGCTCCAGATCTATGTCGCGACTGATCAGGGAAGACCTTGGTATGAGGGCTAATTTTTACCATTAAAGAAAAATCTAATCGTCAAAAGGACAAATGTATGCTAAAAGCTCTAGAAGCTACTGCTGCAGTTGGCAATGTTCTACGTGGTCATCATTCAGCAAGGTTGATGGTTTGGTGGGGAGTAAGTTGGCATGGTGTAATAAAAAACTTTATTTTTGCAAGCAAGGTGTTAAAACCACTGTCAAAGTGAATCGAACAGAAACTCTTGAGAAGGTGGTTTTGCCGCTTAGATCAGACTTTCATTTTAAAACCAACACTGGATTCTCCAGCAAGACTCAGCCCACACAACAGGAAGTTCACAATTGTGGCTTGCAGAGAATGTGCCTAAGTTTATTAAGAATGAATATTGGCCTCCTGAAAGGCTAAATCTAAATCCTTTGGATTATAAGCTTTGGGTTGAATTAAAGGCAATGGTTTGCAGAAAACGACATGCATCAATGGAATCCTTGCAACGCAGTTTGTCCAAAGCGGTTTAGAACTTTCCTATAGAAAAAGTACGTGCTGCTATAGATGAATGTTCAGATAGATTTTGGATTGTAAATTTTATGATTTATAGTAATAACTTCTTCTCCTGTAGCCATCCATATCTTGTGCTTTAAAAAATTCTAAATTGTCTAGTAACAGTGTTCATTGACACGTTCACTAATAATTTATTCTATATCGACAATTTATGGATGGTAATGGAACAATCTACAGAGTACAACGTAAGAACTGTATCGAAAAGAAAGTTGACACCTTCAGACTCATATACCTTTTATAATTATCTAATACTTTTAACAATTTTATAATAAAACAACGCTTTAATGTCTAGAAAATTTAATAATTTACAGAAACATAAACAATTATTATTATATTGCCCGTTTTCCCACTTTCTTTTTTAGGTTAGGTATTAAGTTTTGGATGACTTCGTTCGCTTTGGTGGCCTTATTAATTTTTTTTTAAATCTTCTAGGCTAGTTGCAGCTTCAACGTTTTTCTGAAGATGTCGTTTAATAATAGTCCAATACCTTCAATAGAACGTGTTTCAGGGTAGTTTGGAGGATTAGGCTCTTTCTCGTTAAAATTGATTTTATGCTGTTTATACCATTCCCTAGTGGCCGCTGCATAGTGGCATGCAGCTAGATCCGGCCAAAATAAAGTAGGCGCTGTATGCTTTTTAATCATTGGCGCCAGTCTTTCTGGAAACATACTTTTCGATATAAATTTACATTCAAATTTTCTTGAGTAAATAAGGGGCTAGATTTCATGCCGCATTTGCATATAGCTTGCCATACTAAGACCTTTCTCCCATATTTTCCCACAAAAATCGAATTGTCCTTTTTGCTCACATAATAGTCGGGGAGCAGGCATCTCAAAAAGCGCTTATTTAAAGAGGTGGTCCGGACTCGACGACACACGCTTTTTGAAAACTGATTTGTATGTAAATTCTCCTGCTGAATCCGAATCCCAAGGTCGGCCGTCGCGTCGATTTGAAATAAGCTTGACCCTTTAAAAGTCATTTTTACGTAAAGTTTTGAAAAATCAAAAACGCGCTTAGTTTCTGGTTGCAACGTCATAACTTCATCCTGGATGGAGCTAGAAAGTTAATTTTTATTTTGAAAAATTCTCCCAGAGTTGTAGACTGCAACTCTGGTTGAGATACTAATGACGCGACGTTGTAATACTTAGCCGCTATTGTTCCATCTGCATTCCTAACCTATCCAAATTCTAGTATTTCGGAGAGAATCGCACGACGATGCCGAGAACCAATAGAAAAATTTGAATTGTATCCATGACGATCACACAATTTTCTGGAAATTTATACAGTAAAGTCTCGCTAATTCGGACTAATTAAAACAGGGCCAATCCGAATCATCGCCGTTTTCGGATTACCGCGTCTGTAGAGTTACAATGTTTTATTTGTAAGTAAATGGAATTAAAACATTCTGCAAAAACATTTATTTAAAAATAAATAAAACTACAAAAATATTTAACCAAAACAGTTTTAAAAACGTAAAAATAATGTTCCGCATTAATATGTAGTTAATCAAAAACGGCGGCGATTTTGTTTGTTTCGTGTTTTGTAAACTTAATACCTTACACTGAGAAAAGCGTTTAGTTTGAAGAATTAAATTTATTCAATTCAACTAAATAGATAGTTAAAATCTGTTAAATCAAATTAAATTTAGTTTATTTAACTAAATATTTAGTTGAATTAAATACATTTAATTAGTCCTACTAAATGTTTTTCTCAGTGTAGAAACGATTTTTCTTTTGAATCTTCCATCATCACAATTGTTTCAATTTTTCTACAGTCCATTGCAAAGCCACGCTAATCGCTTTGCAACTGTTTTTAATGAACCTTGCTGCTTGCGAATCATTGAATAGCTTTTCCCCGAGATTTTTAACAGACATAAATTGTATCTTTTTAAAATTAAGTATCCAATCTTTACTTGCCCTGAAGTCAGCCTTTTTGAAAACATCTTTGATAAAGTTACAGCAGCATGCGGTGCATACGAAACAATGCAGTTGCGATACGACGTATGCGCTATCGGACTCGTACATATTGCGTGCGAGCGTGACAGCGCATACGTCGCATCGCGATTGCTTCACTGTTTCCTATGCACCACTGCACACTTCTTGATAAAAATGCTTTGCCTTTTCGGTCAAAATTTCGGAAGTTCGGATTATCAAAACCTTTAAATCCGGATTACAATAGTATCAATGTAAATAAATTGCTGATTCGGATTGTCGTGGTATTCGGATCAACGGATTCACTGTATATATATGCTACCAAGGAGTAATTTTTTGGAAATTTTTTGAAAATTATACTTGTAACATATATAGCTACATAAAACCAATTAATCATAATGCATTTTTTTCTGTGCGTCGTGCGATTTTCTTACCGAATATAGCCTCGTGCATTGATTCTGCCTGTAAATTTTGATTTCGTGCATTTCTGCAATGTAATTGCACTCCACTTCGTGTCGTGCAATTATGACGTTGCAGAAATGTCACTCAAAAAATTTCCGGCAATAATCAATGCACTTGGTATATTTATAAGTGAAAATAACATTAACCGAGTTATGTAGATTCTAACAGTTTTGATAAAAGAAATCTGTGACAATTACAATTTCGTTATACTATGTCATATTTTCAGTTTGCATGTCAGATTAAGAACATTATAAAAACTAAAATAAATCTTATTAAAAGATTTACACTTGGCAAGAAGCAAATGTGTGGCAGCCATTGAAAATGCCAAAATAAACAAATTAGATAAAATTTTACCAGTAAAACTACAATTTTTTGACAACAAATGAAACTGCAAACAAATTAACTCAGTTCCATTTACGCAAAGGCTCTTGAGAGATGAAACAAGAGAGATGGATGAACAAACTAAAATCCGGGCCTTTTCGTATGCATGGACCGATTATTCATCATCACTTTTTGAATCGGATCCATTAACACCTGAGGGATATATAATGAGAAAAGGAAATAAATGTTATTTTTTCAGTGCGATAAATAAAGAAATATATTTTAATATCTCAGAATGCAACACTTTTCCGCGGGATAATTTCAATACTATCTACGTCATTGATATGATGTGTTTTGTACAACGGTTTCAAAACTATGGTTGTATCACATTCAGTGAATTATTTAAGAAATATTTTAACTCGATTTTTCAAATGAAGCCTTCTAATTGCACCTATGTTATTCTTGTAGGGGACAGGTACGATTTTCCTGAAAGTGCTAAGGGTGCGGAACGGAAACGATGATCCAGATTTACTGAAAATATTTACGAGGTCAGTGATACGGTAACAATACCACAATGGAAATCATTTATTGATAAATAATCAACTTAATAAGAGTAGCTTGCTTAATTTCATAGTTTGCAAAATACAAGAGATATAAAAATAGTTCTTTCTGGCATGCATGTAGAAGATAAAGCAATGGTATGCACAAATAATGAAGTGGATATTTTGAAAAATCAGCGTTTTACAGAACATGAGGAAGCAGACACCAGAATGTTTGCATTGCTTCAGTTTTTTTAAAGAGAAAATAGAATGGTTCTGATTTATTCCAATGATACTGATGTTTTCCTACTATCAAGGTATTATTCAGTAGCTTTGTTAATTCCCATATGGTTACATCGCAAAGAAGGCTTTGTTCCGTGTCAGCCCCACATTGAAGAACTGGCAGGCAAGATTCGGGACGATCCAAAAGATCTTGCTTGCATTCTTTTAGCGGCTTACTGCCTCTCTGGCAATGACCGTCAGCTATCCTTTTCGAAAAGGAAAAAGAACTGCCCTGAAAGTTGTAATGAAAAATATGGTAAAACTGGCTTGGAGAACCTATTAGTGGAAAATACTGTTTGGAAGATGGGGACGAAATGTTTTCGACATGTCGGCTATTCTTTAAGGCTTTATACAGAAGTTTAGAGTTCACTGGTTCACTAGATGAAGTCCGTGCTCATTTGTTCCCGACTTGTAAAACAGACATTCGGTAAGAATGTTGATCTACGTTTTTATAAACATTATAACATTCATAACCAATTTTACTTATATTTACCGCCTCCGTCAGAAGATGCTTTTTATACCACATTCAAAGGGCATATTATCAAACATCTATAAGACTGCTGTGAATGTTAATGCTAATTTCCCCGAAATATCAGAATTTGGATGGGCTTTGGATGCAGATGGAACAATAGCACCTATTACGTCTTTAGTATCTCAACCAGATTTTCTTAAATGCAGACATTTTGCAAATGCAAATCAAGTATATGAACAAGAGCATGCAGATGTTTTTAGAAAGATTTACAGTGTAGAATATCTTGTCTATGCGAAGACAAATGTCATACGATCAAATAATAAGATTTATATCACTAGTCGCCCGCGTACAAGATATTGTAATTGCAATAGTTTCGTCTGTATTACAGACAGCGATATAATTTTTTCACCAAAAACTTTTTTGGGCTTTTTTTTAATTATAGTCTCGATATATGGGCCTCTATCTCTTGTAATAAAAAAGTTTTTCGATTGGTGAAAATTTTAATGCACAAATATGACATAGTATAACAAAATAGTAATTTTCTCAGATTCTTTTTTCTCAAAACTGAATTTTAAGTAGTACGTTGCAATCTACAACTCTGGGAGAATTTTTCGAAATAAAAATTAACCTTCTAGTTCCATCCAGGAGGAAGTTATGACAGTAGTAAGTAAATGGGGGTTCAAGACTAAATCTCCCCATGTTATTCTTATGGGAGTTTCGTTTTTAAGACAGGACAATTTTGTGAGGTTATGTGTGTCAAACTTGGCGTCCTTCCCGCTAGATGTCAGCATGGGTGTGGGGTTGAGTGTTTTGGCGGGAAAATGTAAATGTGATGTTTGCTCGTGATTGGTCGGATTGAATTGCCGGTAAAATAGGTTGCAGCATGTGTCGCTAGATGTCGCTGTGGGCGTGGTTTTGGCGGGAAAAATGAAATCTCAGGCCTGTTCGTGATTGGTCCGAAGTTTTGGCGCTAAAGGAGGTTGCAGGACGTGTCGCTTTGGAGCTGAATGTAAACAAACGGGGTTGCCAAATCTCATATTTGGTAAAAATGAAAAGTCACTAGATAATTCCCCAGGACTTGAAAGTGTGTGTTTAGACCGCGCGCAAAGGGGGCCTTCGCCCTGGGCCCCCATTCTGGGGCATCCTAGGGAGATCGTTAGGGTGCTTCGCTCTGGGCCCCCCACTCTGGCGTTCCCGGGGAGATCGTTATGGGTGCTTCGCCCTCCTCGGGGCCCCACTCTGGGGGTCCCCCTGGGATCGACAGCGGTGCAGGGCCCCCTTGTGTGAAAGATGTCGGCGTGCGCGTGAACGCGACCGGGCGGGCCGGGTTAATCCGAAAAATTTGTCGGGGCGTTACGTGGCCGGGTGGTCCAGTGCCCCGGTGGCCGTTGAAAGGGGTTAATTTATTTGGCGGTCCGAAAAAATTTGTCGGGGCGTTACGTGGGCGGGTATTTCAGTGCCCCGGTGGGCCAGTGGGCCGTTGAAAGGGGTTAATTTGAAAAATTTGGCGGTTGCCTCGCTGCTGATTAATAATAAGGTGGTGGGGTAAACATTTTATTAAAGGGGGCTGAAAAAATAATAAACAATATTAATGTACATACAATATTGACAACATAAGCGTACTGTAGATTTTTCTTTAATACAAATAATGAATAGTGACCTATAAAATACAATAATAATAATAATAATTAAAGGAGAATGCATCGTTTTCTTCTCTCTCGTGAATAGTACTGCTGGATGATCTCATCACTTAATTGTTGCATAGATTTGATGTTGGACTAAAAATAAAAACATTACATTTTATATCGTTAATTAAAATTAACTTTTCTCAACTTACCTGCATTTGTTTTTTCCTTTAATAAAACAGAAGCCAATAATGATATTATTTTAAAGGAGAATGCATCTTTCTGCTGGATGATGTAATTATATGTGCATCTAAACATTCCTTTTAATGAATGATCTCATCGCTTAATTATTGCATAGATTTGAGGGCTAAAAATAAAAACATTACATTTGGTATAAAATATCAATCTCAAATTACCTGCATCTGTTTTTTCCTTTAATACGATAATAATATTAAAAGAAAAATGCATCTGTTTCTTCTAACAAAATATTATATATTCCGCCGGATGATGTCATCAGTGAATTATTGCACTAGCATGAAAAATAACATGAATGATGTCATCCATTAATTGTTGCATAGTTTGATGTTAGGCTAAAAATAAAAACATTACATTTTATATCGTTAATTAAAATTAACTTTTCTCAAATTACCTGCATTTGTTTTTTCCTTTATGAACAAAAACAGAAGCCAGTAAAATACGATAATAATATTATTTTAAAGGAGAATGCATCTTTCTGCTGGATGATGTAATTATTCAAAACATATGTGCATACATTCCTTTTCTAGAATGATCTCATCATCACTTAATTGCTGCATAGTTTTGAGAGTTAAAAAAACATTACATTCGGTATAAAATAACAATATCAACTTACCTGCATTTGTTTTTAGTATTTTGCACGTTACAACTAAATTTTTAAGAAAGCAAACAATATATCATACGTGCTAATTACATTCCTTCACTTCTCTAATTTTATGAAAAGCCTTTTCCATTTTACACTATTAAAACTGAAAGCGGTTTGTTTTTAATGCTATTTTTATAGATTAAAAGATGCTAGCTTTTAACAAACCGCATTACATATGTGCACAGTTTACCGCTTGTTTTAAAACTGGGCGAAGAGGGAATGTTTTGCATGTATTGCGTTTCCCCTCTTTGTAACGTATGTTTAGAAAAAACTGTAAAATGTCATGACATATATAATAAATTACTGCTTTTTAAGTGCAATCAAACATCTGAGGAGTCATCCGGTTTCTTTATAAAATAAATGAACATGAACATAAAAAATTGGTTGGACGATTATCTTCATCTATTTTAGTTGTAAAAATTAAATGTTTTATGAAGTGTATTGTTCGAAGTGTCGACTAAACTAATTTCAAAATATCAGAAATAGTATTAAGAATATGTTTACTTTTTTAAAACATTCACAGCGTTAATCACAATAGTAATTTAGCATTTTATGTAAATGCAATAAACCAAAACGAAAATAAAATAATTTCAAAACTTAGTAAGATCCTTCTTAAATGATACAACATAGTATAAAGGTTTATATCATATATTTTTGCATACTACATATGGAATTTATAGACTAAAAATAGAATAATTACATAGGTACAGGGTTTATATATAGACTTATATAATACAAGTTATACATGTAAACTTAACTAGTTTCTAAATTATCATCATTAGAAATCCTTTAATTTCCCCAAGCTAAGGTATTTATACATATCACATATACAATTTATAGATTAAATAAAATAATTACATAGGTAGAGGGCTTATATACAGACTTATACAATACAAGTTATACATGAACACTTAACTAGTTTCTAAATTATCATCGTTAGAAATCCTATAATTTCCCCAAGCTAAGGTATAATTTTATCAACACATTGAAAATCAATTGACGATGTGTGAAAAAAGTGAATGTAATAAAAGTGTAAAAAATAGTATCTTTACACTGTATTTTAGATTCGTAGATATTGAAACTTGTGAAGATATTATCATAATTATGTATAACTTGGCTCGTCAAGCGGGTACCTAGCAGGAAGAAAAGGCAATCTTATTAGCAGTTTGTACCATTAAAACTCTTGCTGTAGAAAACAATAAAATTAAAAATAGCATATAGCAACAGAAGTTAAACAGAATCTGACATGAACATAAGGCAATATTACTTTAAAAAATTTATTTCTAACATAAGTTTTAGATTGAACTTTATGAAATTTTTTTTTGTTGAAAGGACAATTATCTAAGATGATTGCAATAACACCAAAACGTAATGACCAACAACATATTGTTGTAGCGCCAACATCACGATTTATTATAATTAGCAGAAACGAGAAAGATTTGCTGATAAGCTTATGCAATACGTCGGATCATCGGCGTACCAATAATCTTGTCTAGTAATGTTTCTTTATGTGATTTAGATGGAATAAAAGTGTTATATAAAAAATAATTCAACTCACAATCATCACAATATTTTATCAGTCAATATGACTCCATTTTGTGATAGATTCATACATGAAGAAGATGTTATATAAAAGCTCCACGCCACTGTCTTAATTTTATTGTATGGTTTAGTTGATAATGAGAAATTCAAAACGAACATGTGCGGCAGTGGAACACCTGGGAAGTCATCCGGTTTCTTTATAAATTAAATAAACATCAACATATAAAATTGTTTGGATGACTAATCTAAATGCTTCATTTCTTGATATTTGCTACTTGATTTATAAAACAACATTAGGGTTGTATAAAATTTCACATTTAAATTATTATTTACATGTGTTTTTTCCATTTATACATAAATCACTGCTTTGGACACCCTAATATTTTGGTTAGGAAAACAATTTACTTGATAAGTGGTTTATTAAAATAAAAAAGATTGTTTGTGATTAAAATATGTTGATAAAATAACTAAAACAAGCAACCTGGTACAAATCAACGATTCGTCTTGTTATTAATATTCAATACCTGCTCGAGATAACATTGAAATACATTAAAAAGATCTTAAGTTAGTTTCAAAATTGACAAAACAGATCGAAAATGTATTTTTGATTGAAAATGGCGGTTGCATTCTGTATATCTAGTCTAAATAAATCTCCCATCTTTCTTCTTTATAATGATATAGGTGTTATCTTATTTGTTGGTAATACACCATAAGAGTTATTGCACTGTACAAGGAAATGTTGCAATGAAACCTATTACAGTTGGTATTCAATACTTCGTATTTTGCACAGATACTAGCAGTAGAAAAGAGAGGACTGGGCTATATATTATTTTGTTGAATATAAATCGGCAATCAAAGTACAAAATACTTTTAAAATAAACTAATCTGCTGTCTTAAGATATATGATAGATCTTGCATTATGACTGGATGAGATCTCTTCCAGTGAAAACAACTGCTTAGCCATGTTAAAGGTCAGCTGGACATCTGCAATCAAGTATTCTTATTATTTTGTTATGTAGAAGAAGAAGAAGTTCAAGTAAAGAGTTGTATAGGTTTTTAGCTTTTCGTGACGACTTCTTTACTGCGAATCGTTGTGAATCATTTCATTTGTATGATCTTATACCAATGGGTGTCAACAATTGATCTTAAAATATTTGATTGTCATCATTGTATGATTGTCACATTAGACTTGCTGATGCACCCCAGCAATTCGATGCCATATGTTCATACAGGCTTAATTATGACTGTATAGAGCAGCAATTGTTGTGGCTTTTTCCTATCCAACAATACATTTCTCTTTCTTTCGTATCTATTTGTTCAGTTTACTATCTAAATGTAATCTCAGGTATTTAAAGGTGAGGAACTTCTATATTACTTAATGTATACCCACACAATAAAAGAAATAATTAGTTGATCTAAATAGAAGACGTTTAAAGCAAGCTTAACATATAATAAGTTCATATATAACCAAGTAAATCTTAACATTCTTCTAAATAATCTGTAGATTAAACTTTAAGGCAAATATATAACTGAATTAAATATAATAAATACTTAAAATTTAATTGTTTAATAAAATACATTTGATTTAAACAGTTGCGTATTGCATTTTCAGTTACACTTTTAGTAATTACACTAAGGCGTTCTATTAGTTGATATAAATTCCTGATAACTTTAAATTATCCTTCTTTAATGATTAAATGTATGTGTTGCATTGCCTGAATTTACCTTTTTAAAGAATTAATGCAACATTCTTATAATCTCCATGAAAGTTGAATAAACTTACCTTATATTGTTTATTCAAGCATTTTAAATATTTCATTTTCCTTTATGGTTATGCCATTTATAGAAAATTATATAGGAAACAGGAATTTGTATGTGAAACTGTGCAATATTAAAAATTGGATTGTCAGTTAATTAATATCCATAATGCCTTAATAAATGATTTGTAAAGAGAGCAATCGTTAACGAGATCCGCAGGCAGGTTAGAATAAATTTCCCCAAACGTTCAGCAACCGTTCTAGGGTTCGATGACCTCTGGGAAAGCGATATAGCAGTCTTTAACTCTTATGCCCATTACAACAAGGGATATAAATACGTTCTGGTGGTAATAGACGCTTTTTCTAAATATGTGTGGGTAAGGCCTCTAAAATCTAAAAGCGGGAAGGAAGTTGCCGGTGCTATGCAGTTCAGCACTGAATTATTTCGCATAAGCAGGGTGCAATCAACCAGACCGACAACCTATCTGTTAGAAGATGTGAGAGGTGCCCCAATCAAAGGTTGCTTCTATGAACCGGAATTGATGAAAACTAAACACCCAAAAAGCTTTTTAATTGAACGTGTATTACGAACAAAAAATGATCAATTACATGTGAAATAGTTGGGTTTTGATAACACACACAACAGCTGGATCAAGAAAAGTGATTTATTATAAAAAATAGTCTGTTTTTGTATATACTTTATTTACAATATAATAATAATAATAATAATTAGAAAATATGTACATAAATAATAGTCTACTTATCTATATATACTAAGATTTTCTAATTATTATTATATTGTAAATATTTATTGTAAATAAAATCTTAGTATATATAGATAAGTAGACTATTATTTATGTACATATTTTCTAATTATTATTATTATTATTATATTGTAAATAAAGTATATACAAAAACAGACTATTTTTTATAATAAATCACTTTTCTTGATCCAGCTGTTGTGTGTGTTATCAAAACCCAACTATTTCACATGTAATTGATCATTTTTTGTTCGTAATACACGTTCAATTAAAAAGCTTTTTGGGTGTTTAGTTTTCATCAATTCCGGTTCATAGAAGCAACCTTTGATTGGGGCACCTCTCACATCTTCTAACAGATAGGTTGTCGGTCTGGTTGATTGCACCCTGCTTATGCGAAATAATTCAGTGCTGAACTGCATAGCACCGGCAACTTCCTTCCCGCTTTTAGATTTTAGAGGCCTTACCCACACATATTTAGAAAAAGCGTCTATTACCACCAGAACGTATTTATATCCCTTGTTGTAATGGGCATAAGAGTTAAAGACTGCTATATCGCTTTCCCAGAGGTCATCGAACCCTAGAACGGTTGCTGAACGTTTGGGGAAATTTATTCTAACCTGCCTGCGGATCTCGTTAACGATTGCTCTCTTTACAAATCATTTATTAAGGCATTATGGATATTAATTAACTGACAATCCAATTTTTAATATTGCACAGTTTCACATACAAATTCCTGTTTCCTATATAATTTTCTATAAATGGCATAACCATAAAGGAAAATGAAATATTTAAAATGCTTGAATAAACAATATAAGGTAAGTTTATTCAACTTTCATGGAGATTATAAGAATGTTGCATTAATTCTTTAAAAAGGTAAATTCAGGCAATGCAACACATACATTTAATCATTAAAGAAGGATAATTTAAAGTTATCAGGAATTTATATCAACTAATAGAACGCCTTAGTGTAATTACTAAAAGTGTAACTGAAAATGCAATACGCAACTGTTTAAATCAAATGTATTTTATTAAACAATTAAATTTTAAGTATTTATTATATTTAATTCAGTTATATATTTGCCTTAAAGTTTAATCTACAGATTATTTAGAAGAATGTTAAGATTTACTTGGTTATATATGAACTTATTATATGTTAAGCTTGCTTTAAACGTCTTCTATTTAGATCAACTAATTATTTCTTTTATTGTGTGGGTATACATTAAGTAATATAGAAGTTCCTCACCTTTAAATACCTGAGATTACATTTAGATAGTAAACTGAACAAATAGATACGAAAGAAAGAGAAATGTATTGTTGGATAGGAAAAAGCCACAACAATTGCTGCTCTATACAGTCATAATTAAGCCTGTATGAACATATGGCATCGAATTGCTGGGGTGCATCAGCAAGTCTAATGTGACAATCATACAATGATGACAATCAAATATTTTAAGATCAATTGTTGACACCCATTGGTATAAGATCATACAAATGAAATGATTCACAACGATTCGCAGTAAAGAAGTCGTCACGAAAAGCTAAAAACCTATACAACTCTTTACTTGAACTTCTTCTTCTTCTACATAACAAAATAATAAGAATACTTGATTGCAGATGTCCAGCTGACCTTTAACATGGCTAAGCAGTTGTTTTCACTGGAAGAGATCTCATCCAGTCATAATGCAAGATCTATCATATATCTTAAGACAGCAGATTAGTTTATTTTAAAAGTATTTTGTACTTTGATTGCCGATTTATATTCAACAAAATAATATATAGCCCAGTCCTCTCTTTTCTACTGCTAGTATCTGTGCAAAATACGAAGTATTGAATACCAACTGTAATAGGTTTCATTGCAACATTTCCTTGTACAGTGCAATAACTCTTATGGTGTATTACCAACAAATAAGATAACACCTATATCATTATAAAGAAGAAAGATGGGAGATTTATTTAGACTAGATATACAGAATGCAACCGCCATTTTCAATCAAAAATACATTTTCGATCTGTTTTGTCAATTTTGAAACTAACTTAAGATCTTTTTAATGTATTTCAATGTTATCTCGAGCAGGTATTGAATATTAATAACAAGACGAATCGTTGATTTGTACCAGGTTGCTTGTTTTAGTTATTTTATCAACATATTTTAATCACAAACAATCTTTTTTATTTTAATAAACCACTTATCAAGTAAATTGTTTTCCTAACCAAAATATTAGGGTGTCCAAAGCAGTGATTTATGTATAAATGGAAAAAACACATGTAAATAATAATTTAAATGTGAAATTTTATACAACCCTAATGTTGTTTTATAAATCAAGTAGCAAATATCAAGAAATGAAGCATTTAGATTAGTCATCCAAACAATTTTATATGTTGATGTTTATTTAATTTATAAAGAAACCGGATGACTTCCCAGGTGTTCCACTGCCGCACATGTTCGTTTTGAATTTCTCATTATCAACTAAACCATACAATAAAATTAAGACAGTGGCGTGGAGCTTTTATATAACATCTTCTTCATGTATGAATCTATCACAAAATGGAGTCATATTGACTGATAAAATATTGTGATGATTGTGAGTTGAATTATTTTTTATATAACACTTTTATTCCATCTAAATCACATAAAGAAACATTACTAGACAAGATTATTGGTACGCCGATGATCCGACGTATTGCATAAGCTTATCAGCAAATCTTTCTCGTTTCTGCTAATTATAATAAATCGTGATGTTGGCGCTACAACAATATGTTGTTGGTCATTACGTTTTGGTGTTATTGCAATCATCTTAGATAATTGTCCTTTCAACAAAAAAAAATTTCATAAAGTTCAATCTAAAACTTATGTTAGAAATAAATTTTTTAAAGTAATATTGCCTTATGTTCATGTCAGATTCTGTTTAACTTCTGTTGCTATATGCTATTTTTAATTTTATTGTTTTCTACAGCAAGAGTTTTAATGGTACAAACTGCTAATAAGATTGCCTTTTCTTCCTGCTAGGTACCCGCTTGACGAGCCAAGTTATACATAATTATGATAATATCTTCACAAGTTTCAATATCTACGAATCTAAAATACAGTGTAAAGATACTATTTTTTACACTTTTATTACATTCACTTTTTTCACACATCGTCAATTGATTTTCAATGTGTTGATAAAATTATACCTTAGCTTGGGGAAATTATAGGATTTCTAACGATGATAATTTAGAAACTAGTTAAGTGTTCATGTATAACTTGTATTGTATAAGTCTGTATATAAGCCCTCTACCTATGTAATTATTTTATTTAATCTATAAATTGTATATGTGATATGTATAAATACCTTAGCTTGGGGAAATTAAAGGATTTCTAATGATGATAATTTAGAAACTAGTTAAGTTTACATGTATAACTTGTATTATATAAGTCTATATATAAACCCTGTACCTATGTAATTATTCTATTTTTAGTCTATAAATTCCATATGTAGTATGCAAAAATATATGATATAAACCTTTATACTATGTTGTATCATTTAAGAAGGATCTTACTAAGTTTTGAAATTATTTTATTTTCGTTTTGGTTTATTGCATTTACATAAAATGCTAAATTACTATTGTGATTAACGCTGTGAATGTTTTAAAAAAGTAAACATATTCTTAATACTATTTCTGATATTTTGAAATTAGTTTAGTCGACACTTCGAACAATACACTTCATAAAACATTTAATTTTTACAACTAAAATAGATGAAGATAATCGTCCAACCAATTTTTTATGTTCATGTTCATTTATTTTATAAAGAAACCGGATGACTCCTCAGATGTTTGATTGCACTTAAAAAGCAGTAATTTATTATATATGTCATGACATTTTACAGTTTTTTCTAAACATACGTTACAAAGAGGGGAAACGCAATACATGCAAAACATTCCCTCTTCGCCCAGTTTTAAAACAAGCGGTAAACTGTGCACATATGTAATGCGGTTTGTTAAAAGCTAGCATCTTTTAATCTATAAAAATAGCATTAAAAACAAACCGCTTTCAGTTTTAATAGTGTAAAATGGAAAAGGCTTTTCATAAAATTAGAGAAGTGAAGGAATGTAATTAGCACGTATGATATATTGTTTGCTTTCTTAAAAATTTAGTTGTAACGTGCAAAATACTAAAAACAAATGCAGGTAAGTTGATATTGTTATTTTATACCGAATGTAATGTTTTTTTAACTCTCAAAACTATGCAGCAATTAAGTGATGATGAGATCATTCTAGAAAAGGAATGTATGCACATATGTTTTGAATAATTACATCATCCAGCAGAAAGATGCATTCTCCTTTAAAATAATATTATTATCGTATTTTACTGGCTTCTGTTTTTGTTCATAAAGGAAAAAACAAATGCAGGTAATTTGAGAAAAGTTAATTTTAATTAACGATATAAAATGTAATGTTTTTATTTTTAGCCTAACATCAAACTATGCAACAATTAATGGATGACATCATTCATGTTATTTTTCATGCTAGTGCAATAATTCACTGATAACATCATCCGGCGGAATATATAATATTTTGTTAGAAGAAACAGATGCATTTTTCTTTTAATATTATTATCGTATTAAAGGAAAAAACAGATGCAGGTAATTTGAGATTGATATTTTATACCAAATGTAATGTTTTTATTTTTAGCCCTCAAATCTATGCAATAATTAAGCGATGAGATCATTCATTAAAAGGAATGTTTAGATGCACATATAATTACATCATCCAGCAGAAAGATGCATTCTCCTTTAAAATAATATCATTATTGGCTTCTGTTTTATTAAAGGAAAAAACAAATGCAGGTAAGTTGAGAAAAGTTAATTTTAATTAACGATATAAAATGTAATGTTTTTATTTTTAGTCCAACATCAAATCTATGCAACAATTAAGTGATGAGATCATCCAGCAGTACTATTCACGAGAGAGAAGAAAACGATGCATTCTCCTTTAATTATTATTATTATTATTGTATTTTATAGGTCACTATTCATTATTTGTATTAAAGAAAAATCTACAGTACGCTTATGTTGTCAATATTGTATGTACATTAATATTGTTTATTATTTTTTCAGCCCCCTTTAATAAAATGTTTACCCCACCACCTTATTATTAATCAGCAGCGAGGCAACCGCCAAATTTTTCAAATTAACCCCTTTCAACGGCCCACTGGCCCACCGGGGCACTGAAATACCCGCCCACGTAACGCCCCGACAAATTTTTTCGGACCGCCAAATAAATTAACCCCTTTCAACGGCCACCGGGGCACTGGACCACCCGGCCACGTAACGCCCCGACAAATTTTTCGGATTAACCCGGCCCGCCCGGTCGCGTTCACGCGCACGCCGACATCTTTCACACAAGGGGGCCCTGCACCGCTGTCGATCCCAGGGGGACCCCCAGAGTGGGGCCCCGAGGAGGGCGAAGCACCCATAACGATCTCCCCGGGAACGCCAGAGTGGGGGGCCCAGAGCGAAGCACCCTAACGATCTCCCTAGGATGCCCCAGAATGGGGGCCCAGGGCGAAGGCCCCCTTTGCGCGCGGTCTAAACACACACTTTCAAGTCCTGGGGAATTATCTAGTGACTTTTCATTTTTACCAAATATGAGATTTGGCAACCCCGTTTGTTTACATTCAGCTCCAAAGCGACACGTCCTGCAACCTCCTTTAGCGCCAAAACTTCGGACCAATCACGAACAGGCCTGAGATTTCATTTTTCCCGCCAAAACCACGCCCACAGCGACATCTAGCGACACATGCTGCAACCTATTTTACCGGCAATTCAATCCGACCAATCACGAGCAAACATCACATTTACATTTTCCCGCCAAAACACTCAACCCCACACCCATGCTGACATCTAGCGGGAAGGACGCCAAGTTTGACACACATAACCTCACAAAATTGTCCTGTCTTAAAAACGAAACTCCCATAAGAATAACATGGGGAGATTTAGTCTTGAACCCCCATTTACTTACTACTTATGACGATACAAACAATAAAGAAGCGCATTTTTGATTTTTCAAAATTTTAGGTAAATTGACATTTTAAGGGTCAAGGCCATTCCAAATCAACGGGCACCCTCCGGATTCGGATTCAGCAGGGAAATCTACATACAAATCAGTTTTCAAAACGCGTGTGTCATCGAGTCCTGACTCAGTAGTGTCATTCATTTTCTCAGTAGTGTAAATTCGAGCATTGGCAAAGTTTTATAATCAAATTTGCAGTAAGTCTTATCGTCCATTATAACGCACTGGTTTTTCCTTGTTAAGATGTTGTACCGTTTTCTTGTCTGTTTTCTTACAGCTACAGATTGTTTTTCGTTCCTTTTAGGTTTTTGAATCATTCCTATTGATGTTTCTGTTTTTTTCGCAGTATCGCGTACTGACAACATTGATTTAATTTTAAAAATCTTCAACACTTTACCTTCTAATCCTGGATTAGAGAGTGGATTATGATGGCAATTAAGGTAATTGAAAAACATAGTCGATTTGAAAAACGCGTTTGCACATCGCTACTAGGAAAATCCAACTCTCCTAAAGTCATTCTAGATTACTTATAGGAATCGGGCCCCATTAGGTAAAATATTTGTACTTGCCCTATACCGGAGTTGTTCACACGATAAAATGACAGATTATTAAGCAGGCGGAATTATTTATCGCTCGTAGTACAGAGTAGTAACCGTAAGCAACCGCAGAAATTGCGAGACAAACAAAGCCACTTTAAATCCGAAAAATACATACTATTTTTTTCTACTAGGTCTAAAAGTACCTCTCAATTAGTAGGATTAGAAGTTTTGCCTAGCAATACGTACAATTTTCTGTTATAAGAAAAACGTTTACTTTAATGACAAATGGTAATGTTAAAACAAAGATCTTTAAATAAGCCCCAGCGTGGCTGAATACTGGACAGTCATTTTCTCACGACATTGATCCAAGTCTAGTCTTTCAAATATCCAATCTTGGTTCTCTAATTTCTACTCAAGCGTAAATTGACGTTTACTTCAGCCTTGGTAGTGTAATGTCTGGCGTGCCGGACTTTCACCCAAGCTGCCCGAGACCGACTCCCGGCGCCGGCAAATCTGGTTAAGGTTTTCTGCAGTTTTCTTGAGCTGCGACAACACAAATGTGGGATTTGCGCTGTTCGATCTGTAAGTCGACTGCAGCCGCACGTTGGGCCTACGTAATAATCATAATCGCCCCCTCCCTCCCGCACAAGCTTATAGCTTCTGGGGCCTGGTTTCCAGGTTATGGGTTGTAGCAATTATTATTATTATTATTACTTACCAGTACTCGGTTCTCTCATTTCACGCAAGTTTCAAGCAATTTTTATTTCTCGAGTCTTGGCTGTTTGATTATTGTCGCTTAAGGGTTAGCCAACACCCTGGTATTAATTCTCGGCTCACTAAACTTTGTCCAAGTCCGAGCCAATGTTTAGAAACCTAATCTAAGTTCCATACGATTTGCTTTCACGAAAATAACCATTAGACTTGAAAGATTTTTAAGTATTATTTTCGTGAAAAGTTATCACATTTGGTCCTCCATAATTCAAAAAATACTAATTTTAAATACCACATAAATTGCTGAACTTAACTGAAAAAATATGCTTTTCATTTCAAGAAATAAGGGGTTCCATTTAAAAACCGTCGATGACGTTATAGGCCCCATAGTAGTAAACTAAAAAATTAAAATTGACGACCATAACATCCACAAGAAACAAATAAAATTGATGTGTCCGAGCTTTTATTCCAAACAGTGGTAATACAAAAAATATAAATTTTATTCCTTACTTTATTTACACACTGTATATGCACAAGGAAAACTCTAATAAAACCATAAAAGTGTTAAGTTCGTATGGTCGCAATATGTGTTGAGAGTCTATGATAGTAATTATTTATACGAATTAGAAGCATTCGATCCCTTCATATTTTATGTATGACAATTTAATACCCACATAAAGACAAATCTTAACTAAACGAACTGCAAACAGTTCGTAAGTGTGACTTCGGCAACTTAACGAATATTTGTTGTAAAAAACACATTATTTCATTTGTCTATATTACACTCCTATCGTGAGTTTAGTAAAAATCAAAAGAATATCTAACTTTTTCAATCGAAATAGAAACTGGAAAAAGCATATTCAAATTAAACTCTTATTTCCAAGATTAAAAGAAACTTTATAAGATTCTAAGAAACTCAATATCATATTTATACAAATATTACGTTATACGTAACTACTGGACGTCTAATAAAACTAAATTTCAAGATATGTACTATACTATCGTAACTATACACAACATTGGTACGTTGCTTTGTTATTTACCTTTAATGACAGTAGCAAATAAATCTTTACAGATTTAAATATTAGTTTTACAGGTTTCGCAAAAAGTTTTTGCGTAGGCCGGAATTGTAAATACTTTTATATTAATCCCGTTATATTTAAAAAATAATTTAGTCAGAGATGACACAAGTACAGTAGTTTAATGTTACTGGATAATCGAAACAAAATGTGATATAGTGGGCATTATTCCGGTTTTAAATTATTTTTAATTAATCGCCCTTCTACTTACAGGAATTGATAATTAGTTCTTCAACAATATTATATTTAAAGGATTTAAATATAATATTGTTATTCCCTTGTTCCCTTTGTTCTTGGTTTTGTTATAGTTTCAATTCATTATAGAAAGAAACTTCTTTCTAATATATCACAGATATAAGTATTTCTAATCAGACTACTAAAGTTTTCATTTAAAAAATACAATTTTATGATATAAACGAGAAATCAATGATTATAATTAGAAAAGCCATATTCAACTAGTTAGTGCTACTCATAAAGGCACTTTAAAAATGTTGCAACGGCTTAATAATAAGTCTTTAATAATAATTTATAAGAAAATCATTTCTTAAGTAAGAAATACAAAAACGCCAATTTACTATAACTCAAAAAATAAAAAATAAGTAAACCGAGAATGCTCGCTTGTTTTCTTTTGTTATTTTGCCACTAAAATGCCCCCGGCGAGCAATTTGAACCACATGATTTCAACATCTGGAGACCCAAAGCGACCCTTTTTATGAAATGTACATCTATGGAATGTGGATATATAACTGTGCATAACGCTAGTATGTTGTGACTTCCGACGACTTGGCAGCGCTGCTGGAGGTAACAGCGGACTATAAGTATCTTCTTATATATACATTTTGGAGGTCGGTTCGTATCTTCTGTAAACTCTATATATGACGAAATAAAACAAGGGAAATAATTTCCCCTTTCTTGAGATTCGGATTCTAGAGGTTCCCCTCATCACAAATATAACAAATTTTTAGCAATATATTCACGGGAATACCCGGAAGTCAGGTCGTCTCCTCTGTATGACGGAGGTGACAGCTTAACAGGCATCAATATATATATATATATATATATATATATATATATATATATATATATATATATATATATATATATATATATTGTGACGTTCACATTTATCAGTGGTAGGAAATTTAATATGAGCGTATTCATAAGTATAGAAAATTTTAAGGATCATTATTACACAGATGTGGTTATTGAGGTTCAACAAATAAACTTACATATAAAGTCATAATGATATCCCATGAATACAAAAGTTTAGTATATGATCATAAAACAAGGAAATAGAACGTAATAGCATATATTGGTTATAGTATTATGATACAGTATTAAAATTAACAAGGATAATAAAAGGAAAGGATATCTAGCCATCAGTCAACCTGAAAATAAAAAATCATGTAACAATTTAAAGGTATATTGATTTTCTCTTGCATAATTAAAATCCTCTCTGTAGTCAATAATAGAAATTTCAATTACTACTATGGTTATGAACATTAGTTAGAAACAAAGTAAAAGAATCACCTAAGATAGAGAGTATTTTGATTAAAAAAGAGAAAAGAGTTGAAAAGAGGTATCTCAGGGAGATGTTATGATTATTAAAAAAAATGGAGATTGATAAAAATTTGAAGAAATAAACAGAGGTGTTTTTTTATGTATGAGTTGAAAATTTAATTAAAATTGATAAGAAGAAGAAATTTATGAATATAAAAGCTATGTACTACAAAATGTGTATACTAAAATTGTAAAATTATAACGAACCAAGAAGAAAATTTATTGAATTAAAACATATAAAAAGAGGTCTGTTGTTTTATTGGATAAGGAAGAAAAAATACTTAGAATACAAAATAAAATTAAAAGGGTATTATGAATTGGTAAGAGTATTGGAAAAATAAAATAACATTTGGAAATTGTCTTCGAGCTGGGTCAGTTGATCATCGAGGTGTAAAAGTTTTAAAGAGGCGGCGTAATATACCTGAAAAGGAAAACAATTATTAAGGTAATTTGACAGGAAGATATAGTTTCGTAAATACTTACTGAAGGTCTGGGAGAGCTGACCACCATCATTCAAGCCCTGTATGAGAAGGAAGTCCGGAAGGCGTATATGAGACAGTCCAGTAGTCAGGAGAGGTGGTTTGGGCTGAGTCAAAGGCGGTGGATCACGTTTCTATGCAGATAGTGGTGATTGTGGAGTTTAAAGGTTGTGATTGTGGAGGTGTTAGATCAGAAAGAAGAAGACGTGTGTCAGAATTTTACTAAACTATTAGAGGTCCATACAAGGGATACTTACCTGAGGAAAAATAAAACATGTAAGTTGACAAAGGGTAAGATTTCTTTCCATTTAAAATCCTAAAATAAAGATTAATACAAATAAAAAAACTAATAATCCATATATGCTCTATTTACTTATTCTGTCTTAAAAATATTTTGATTGTTGAATGTCATGTTTGACATTTAAAATATAAATGTCAAAGGTTTTGAATAATAACCAAACTTTATTTGTTGAAAATTAATAACTGATGCAGGGGTATGAATAAAAGTTAATTCTTGGTTGGTAAGTTTTAATCTTTCAATAAAAGAAACCCATATTGAAAGATTACATTTGAGTCTCATATTTAATTATACAATAAAGAAAATGTATAAACAACCTTATTGATTTAATATTAGATAGTTCGACCCTGAGAGATATATAAAGAAAATTAACAACTCGACATAATATATTTTAAATTTCTCATAGTACTGGAACGTGTGAGGCAGAGTGAATGGTAAAGACATTTAAACAGTACAATATATATATATATATATATATATATATATATATATATATATATATATATATATATATATATATATATATATATATATATATATATAATGATTTAGAAATATCGTGTTTTAGCACCAAGATTAATGTATATTAATGAAGACATAATTTGAATTATGAAAAATTATTATCTCTGACCAGGATTCGAACCCGAATCCTGGTCAGAGATAATAATTTTTCATAATTCAAATTATGTCTTCATTAATATACATTAATCTTGGTGCTAAAACACGATATTTCTAAATCATTAAACTATTAATATTATATGCCTTATGGTAATAATTCAAAAATCTAATTTAGCTGTGATTGTGGGTTAAATTGTCGCTAATCAGCGATAGCCTACTTTAACATAGCAAAATATAATTAGTACTCTCTTATGTGTTTACACATTATTATAACTTATATGAAGAATTATTACTTCACCAGTAATCGATCTCCGATAGCTCAGCGGTAGAGCATCTGCCCGGATAGCAGAAAGCCCGGGTTCGAATCCTGGTCAGAGATAATAATTTTTCATAATTCAAATTATGTCTTCATTAATATATATATATATATATATATATATATATATATATATATATATATATATATATATATATATATATATATATATATATATATATATATATGTTATGTATTATGTTTTAACTAGCGTCGAAACTACTCGTATCAATAAACGTTCTTGTATGAAAGTATGTTGTTTTGTACTTACTCTGCTCCCTACGTTATGCCCTAAAAAATGTATTCGTAGGCTCTAACCTAAATTATATTCGTATGCTCTAACCTGTGATGTAATAAAAAACAATAAGGTTACAGATTATTATTAATCATAAGAGTTTACTATAGATACGTTGAACAACCTACAAGAGTATATAGTATATTATTACATATCTGCGTATTTCGAAGCTATTGAAAATGTATGATGTATTGTAAAATAACGTTTAAATATGGCGATGAACTTATTTCTTTTAAACTGACGACAACTCATCATACAAAACATACTGTATTTATGTATTCCCTTTCTCTGCTGATATGTTTTCCACAGTGTGTTTTTAAATATTATACCCCGTTTTCTCAAGAATGCATAAAATTTTCGAAATATCTGTTTATTATTTTACTTAGCACATATAACCTACTAAGTAGGTCCTAATGGTAAAACTGTAATCGACGAGATCTAATATCATAGTAATATTATAACAGATTAGGTGACCTAACAAACTCTTTAAAGAAATGTTTATTTACATGTATGAGATAGTATTTAACATAATGTCCTTACATACTGGGTTACGATAGAGACGGATAATCATACGAGCTGCTGAAATGTATAATATATTGTAAAATAACGTTTAAATAAGAGTTTACTTTAGATGCTACGAATATCTATATGGTGTATAAACAAGAAGAACGTATATGTAGAAATCGCTTACAAGGGTAGTAGATATAACGAAAAGGGTTAAAATCTGTTCAAAATTACATTACGTCTAGAAAACTAGAAATTAGATAATTGTAGCATACGCATGTTAAATGTACCTATTCTTCACCTCGTCTGTAGTAGATATAATGAAAAAAGGATAAAAATCTGTAGTATAGGGTTTATGCTGATACTCAGGCTCGCAATCATATGTAGCGTATCTATGCTTACATAGTATAATTATTTTCTCAACGTAGGATAGAACAACCGATTGCTCTGGTCGATCAGTATAAATAGACGGATAGTGTTCCTGTTCCTTCATTAGTCGAGATGGAGCAGCGTAAGAAGAAGAATGGCTCTGGTCGACAGGATTGCAAAATACAGTGTCCGGTTTGCTTCAAGTCTTTCGCGAGGCCATTCACCTGCAAGAGACACGTAAAAACCATACCCGATTCAAACAGAATCTGCTGTTCTAGCTGCGTCAAAACTTTTTCACGCTCTGACAACTTAAAAAGACATACGAAAAGCGTTCACGAATCAATCAAAGTCCGGTGTTCTAATTGCTTCAAATATCTTTCACGCATCGACAGCTATAAAAGGCATTTAAAAAACGTACATAATAACGCAAATGTTGTAAAGACAGCTCTGGTAAAGGAAGCAAATGGACCTACTGATATCGTTGAGACAGAAGAAGAAGAAGAAGATATGACTTCAGCCATGCATTTGGGTATTGATGAATGTGATTCCTCGTTTACCAACTGTGATAGTAACGAAGAGTTGAACAAGGAAAGGGCTACCGGTACAGTTCCAATGAGTCAGTCGTCGGACTTTATACGTATCAGTATTGCTGCGAGGGCATACGACGACTCAGAGACCCGTAGAACTACAACAGTCGTCATAGAAAACAACTTATGATCTATATTCTTGTATTATGTTATGTATACTAAATAAATGTTTGTAAAATAACTTTATATGTTTTATTTATCACGCTCATACTCTGATGTCTTGTCTAACAGGGTGGACTCAGCCATTTTTTTTGTTTCAAGACTGTTTCTAGCCTAAGGATGTATAGCCCCAGGGTTAATTAATTGAGTTTGACCTGTAGAGCATATTATGTTAGCGTTCAGTTAGTATGGCTTTGATATCCCTAATTGTTATTTACGCCAAACCTGACTACATGTATTGTTAAAGTAAAATTTAGAGGTAATATACAGGAATATATGCGCCTGTATCCGATCTCTAAAATATAAGCCTTTTAAGTCTTTTAAATATTACTTTGTAGAGCTATGTTCAACAGGTATGCGCTAAATATGTTAATGTCAGCATTGTACATAAAATATATATATAGGTCATTTGTTGCACGGAAAATTAAACTTCTCTGTAACGTATATCCTATATTACTTTGTACAACTGCGTTCATCAGGTATGCAATCAGCAGTAGAGTATCATACGTACCTGGTATAATATAACGCTTATCAGTAGGTCCCTCGTTAGGAATTTTAAAAATAATGAAATTTTTATTGAATCAGCTAAATAGATAGTGTACTTATAAGTGAATCTCTAAATAACGAATGCGTTAACAGAACTCCTGCATTAATATACATAACGTTTCATCGTGTTTTTTCAAAACACATTTCATTGTAAAAGAATAAGAATAATTTCAATTTTATTTATCAGGCGATATACATTATATTATTTTCATATATTAGTATGCAAAGTTATCGTTTCAATAAAAGTAAAATATTTATCTGATTTATTTCTCCAGGTTAAGTCTTCAGGGTTCTCATAACTGTAAATTTTGCAAGAGGTAACTACCCTGTGTTTCAAAGTTATAAAGACCTATTACAAACATATGTTATAGACTTATATTTCGAAGGTATCGAAAATGGGATTATTGTGTAATCAAATGTTTTAAATTTTTTTTATGTAAATTAAAGAATCATTGGGGTTTTTCTGAAGAAGGTTTTCCTGAAAAATACTATATAAAGTTAACCTAATTATGATTAAATGAGAAAACATATTATTAAGCTGTTCAAAATTCGAATGTCTAGAAAAAAAATAGGTAGCTCTTACTGAATATACGAAGAATACGTTTTAGGTATGTATTGAGATACATAACATTTCTGTCATATATGAATTTGTATACATCGATCTAGATCCTGCTACCGTATATGTTTAACATAAAAATAAATGAAAACTATAAACTTCTTTTATCGTTTTTATTTATAAAATTTTAATAATAATATTAAATGTTTGCATTGTACGACATACTGATAGGGTAGGTGAATTGCAGGCATTTAGCAGGTCCATGTTTCTAAATGCGGATCCATAGGCTAGAAGAAGAATCAAAAAAAAGTATTAGACAATGTTCATTGAATAGTCTACCTGTTACATTTCATACCTTATTCGTCTCGATGAACATACAGTCAGCATACAGTTGATATCTTTCTGTCTTTACTTTACCTAGGTAAACCAATCCTAGAGACAGAGTTGTATTCGCTATCTTTTGGTTGAGATCGACCACTTTATCTTCAGTAAGTTTGTCGGCGAATCTTTTGGGTAGATATGTTATAGACTTATATTTCGAAGGTATCGAAAATAATTACAAATTAGTATTAATTATACGAGTTAATAACCTACAAAAGTATATAGTAAATTATTACATATCTTCATATTTCGGAGTTGCTGAAATGTATGATATATTGTAAAATAACGTTTAAATAAGAGTTTACTTTAGATGCTACGAATATCTATATGGTGTATAAACAATAAGAACGTATATGTAGAAATCGCTTACAAGGGTAGTAGATATAACGAAAAGGGTTAAAATCTGTTCAAAATTACATTACGTCTAGAAAACTAGAAAATTAGATAATTGTAGCATACACATGTTAAATGTACCTATTCTTCACCTCGTCTGTAGTAGATATAATGAAAAAGGATAGAAATCTGTAGTATAGGGTTTATGCTTATACTCAGGCTCGCAATCATATGTAGCGTATCGATGCTTATATAGTATAATTATTTTCTCAACGTAGGATATATCGATATTCTTCTAGTTTGATTAAATCCTATAAGTTATATTCATTTCACCCTTTTTATTCTGTTAAGACATTTATAATAATCATAGGGAGCCTGGTATGGGCATAAACCGATTGCACCTATTCTTTCACCTCGTCAGTAGTTAGACTCGAATTTTATGATTTCATATATGAAGAATACGTTTAGTGATGAATACTCTGTGTTCTAGAATACTTGTATAGGGGCTAGGAAGCTTGATTTGAATACTACAATCTTGATCACGCGGTTGGAGTGTACTGATACCTCGATTGTGTGCATAGAAGTATAATGAGTATCAGTTATCATATATTCAAATTAGTTGAATATATGTAGTACAACTTTATAGATTCTAGAAAGTTCCTATCAATATTAGAGCAATGAATGTAGACTGATGTGTGTGTGTTATATAATACCGATTCTCGCATATACGAACTTAGGAGCTAGCTGCTGACTCTGCATGACATTAGATGATTATGATAATGATAGACGATCGTGATAAAGAATGTTGTTATTTATAGCAGTGACTTTATTACAATTCTTACTAGAATATAATTGTATGATATCACATCATGATATGTACCTACAATTCGATTACCTACATTTTGACTACCTAAATTAGACCTTAGTCTAAGAATAATCATGTGTTTTATCGTTATCTTATGATATCAGGAATGCAATACTTCTATTAATCTTTAGTTTAGCATAGATATAAATCTCTTTGTATAGCTCAATAAATGATAGTTATAGGGCTGTATTGACTTATATAACATTTCTCTCATATATGAATATTTTAGTTCAGAGAGCATTTACAAACAATGCACAATTTATACAAAGCAGTCATTCAGAACAGGGTAAGATAATTCGTATGATCTATTAAATTTAAAATAGTAATCTGCTGTTCAGCTTGATTTAATTTTCGTAAATGTCTAAATATTACAAACATACAAACAAAATAGACTTAAGTAAGAAACAAAACGTATACATTACATATCTAAAATTGTACAACATATTGATAGGGTAGGTGAATTGCAGGCATTTAGCAGGCCCGTGTTTCTAACTGCTGATCTATAGGCTAGAAAAATCATAAAAGTATTAGGCAATGTTCATTGAATAGACTCCCTGCTTCATTTCATAACTTATTTGTTTTAATAAATAGACATTAGTCAAACGATGGATATCCTCATGTCTTTACCTTCAATATATAATATATTTATTTATGATATCTAGTTAATGATATGTGTTGTGATCTTGATTGACTGTAATCTTTTTCCTGTAAGATGCTATAAAAGCCGTAATTAATATTTCTTAATATATAGTTTAGTTTAATCCGTGTACGTATTTTATTCTTGCGTTTTTTATTTCACAATGTATAACTATATACAATTTATTTTAAAACCGTTTTTCTGAAATTTCTAGATTTTAATACAAACAAAATTGATTTAGGCTTCAGGAAATATCCAAACAGATTTACTCAGAATTTACGGTTGTTATTAAATAATATATAGCCGTCGGCAACTTTTAAAATATTTCGATTAAACCAATAGTCTTTCATGTTTGAATTTTAACTTTCTACACCCGCTAATTGGAAATTCATGTTTTTACCTTACCGATCTTATTTTTCATATAAGTTAATGTAGGATAATAATGGTACTACATACCCGACTATAAAGTAATCATGGAAAGTATAACAGCTGTTTAAAAGAATAGATAGTAAATATAACTATATCTAATTATTTTGTACTGATATAAAAGCCGCGGATCGACTGATGTTACGGGCCTCATGTAGTAATAATATCTGTATATAGTTTTCAAATTGTTATATTTAATGAAATAAATAAAGATTATTAAAAGTTTCACAGTTTTATTAAAATATACCTGACAATATTGTTTCGACAGCTATGCTGTCATTATTATATTTATTGTTATATTTAAGATGTATCAAGAAAAATTTCTTGAGTTTCTTCACGATTGGCTCATATAAGGTTAATAATTGTCTCATCTCAATGACTCATGATAATAATCATAATTGGCTTATAATTTTTGAATCCTAAAGATTTAATATTATTAATGTACAATATTTATAAATATTTTTCGGGAATTATTTTTAAATAAATTGGATTTAATCAAATATACGTGAAAGCATT
Organism: Agrypnus murinus; assembly: GCA_929113105.1. Taxonomy (NCBI): domain Eukaryota; kingdom Metazoa; phylum Arthropoda; class Insecta; order Coleoptera; family Elateridae; genus Agrypnus; species Agrypnus murinus. Next base: position 159,100,882 of record OV816025.1, read on the forward strand.
TTTATAAATAACTCGTATGCAGTAATTTAAAAGACAAGCTCCGTGGTCTCGGGGTTAAGCTATGGAGTTCTAATCAGATGGTTGAGCGTTCGAACCCCGGTTATTCCAAAATTGATTTTTATAAAAAAGTGTAACAGGTTGCCTATCTATAGGCGTATAGAAGTCTACTATACCGATCACAGGACGTTACCGATAGATGGCAGTAGCAGTACTAAAAATTCAAATCCAAGGGCGGGAAACATTGACAAGTTGGAAATGACAAGCGAGAGAGAGAGAGAGAGAGAGAGAGCCAGAGCGAGAACCGAGCGAGAGAGAGGGCCAGAGCCAAGCGAGAGCGAGAGAGAAGGCCTGAACCAAGCGAGAGCGAGAGAGAGGGCCAGAGCAAGAACGAGAGAGAGGGTCAGAGCGAGAGCGAGAGAAAGAGCGAGATGCATATGGCCCGCGAGATACAAAATGACCGATTCAAAATTGACAAATTCAAAATTGACAAATTCAAAATGACAGATAAAAAATGGCAATTCAAAATGGCTATTCAAGATGGCGATCCAAAATGGCTATTCAAAATGACGATCCAAAATCGCTATTCAAAATGGCTATTCAAAATGGCGATTCAAAATGGCTATTCAAAATGGCGATCCAAGATGGCGATTCAAAATGGCTATTCAAAATGGCGATTCAAAATGGCCGCTGAGTAGGGATAGGAGTGGGAGATGGCGTCGACCAATCAGAAGCAAGGGGAGGAGCTACAGGAGTAGGGATAGCCAATCAGAGAGCAGTAGGCGTGGCCAAAAAAAAGGAGTGGGGGTCATCTCAATGGACCCAATACCTACTCTTGCTCAAATTAGTTTTTTATTACATATTGTAAATAACACAGAATAACGTAACAGACGTAAACGTAACGTTTGGCCAATATTGTAATGACTACATTAACACATTAAACTTACATTCTTTGTTGATATGCTTCGATTTTTCCAAATAATGATTTTAATATAACATTTGACACCGTTGTTTGAACACAAGCACTTGGAGGACTGTATGCTGGACAAGTTTGACTATAATTTAATTTCATTTATGTTGTTACCTGTATGGATCATGTATAAGCATCGTTGAATGTCTAAAATCGTAAAAACAGATCTTACATTTGAATTTTTCTTCTATTGTAAATATATTCTTATGTAAATTTTATATGTATCAGTTACCTAGTGTAGTTATGTATTCATTATTTGTAAAGGATTGAGCTGCAGATCATGTGTATCCATGTAATTAAGTTTTAATGAGATTTTTTCATCGTCAATCGTTTTTGTTAATTTTCTCAGTTATGATAAATTTTAGACAATTTATGTTGTTTTCATCGTTATTTTGCCAGCTACATTTCTATCTTTTTAGATTTAAGATTAGTGATAATTATAAACATATGTTTTTGTGAAGTGACGTCATAAATGTAGCGTGTAGATTTTGTTTTTTTAAAAATTTGAATTAGTCGTCAATTGTTTTACTAAAGTATATAAAAAGGCCAGGAAAAATTAACAAATTCAGTCGATAAAACGCTTTGGTTGAATTCACGCTCGACTCTAGATCAAAAAGCTGTAAAATAAAGTGAGGCTAACTGATAACCATATGTTTTCATAAACATACGTCAAATGTGAATAAACTATGGAATAGTTACCTGAATATTTAAAACAAAGAAGATTTATTTTCGTTCTTCGACAATTGTATGGAATTAACTAAACAACTATCTGTTCTCGGGTAATCATGATAGAACATCTTTTTATTCTACGATAATGTTTCTCAAAAATTATTAAACAGCTAGACAATAATCAAAATAACTAAACAATTATTAGGTTGAAATCGGTTCTCTCGGATAACCATGAAGACATACTCATTTTTCATGAAACGTCCTATTGAATGCTTTGTACGCTTGTTATGCCAAATATTCTTTTCAACACTGTCTTGATCTACTACTACTACTACTACTACATAGTTGAAAAGAACAAAATCGCGTTTATCAGATCTATTTCATGAGTATGTTCCCCCAAGTATCCTCTTGTGATTTACATTCAATCACCCCAAGTTTCACCATCTTTTGATAATTAATTACGGTGCATAAAGTATAACCAGCGCCAGCTTCACTTATTATTATAACTACACTATGCTAAAGGTCGATCTTTGTCGATTAACATACCCGGCTACTACTATTATGATTGAACTGTACAATAATTATATACATTATGATAATCATTGAAAACATCGACCTTCAGATGGTGTTGTACTTATTACTATACAAATATTTTGCTACTTAAGAGTTAGATACGGTACTACCTATACAAGTGATATACAAAAATTTACAAACATGTTAATTAGCAGGCATGACTAATATAAAATACTCGATGTTTTATTTATGTCTTTGCAGAAATAAAAACACAAGAAATAATACAATATAGAGAAAAAACAGTTATATGCAATATAAGGGGATAACTGTTGTTAATAGTATATTACATGTTGAGTTGGTAAAGGATATCTTTACAAGCCAAGCGATAATTGTTTGACCGAGACGGTACGTCGAGGTCAAACAATTATCGCGAGGCGTGGAAACTTTACCAACGAAACATGTATACTATTTTATTCACAATAATTAGATTTAAGATAATCAAAATAAAAAGTAATATTAAATTTTAAAATAAATTTTTTATAAACTGTCATAATTTCAATCAAAGCCATCTATCAACCAAAAGAAATTTTAAGTAAGGTTTCATTCTTCGCCGCTAGAAGGCGATGTATGCGCTCAGTATTTTAAAATTAGAAATTAATTAATTCCATTGTAATTATTAAATATAAAATACGGAAAAATAAAAATAAAACTAATATTAAATAAAAAATATGTTTTAGCGTTAAATATATTTATAAAAACTCAAATTTAAATCGTATAAAATGTCCTGTTTTAAATTATTCAGAAAAACAAGTTGGCCATAACTTTACATGTCAGTTTTACAGACATGTAAAGGAAATTGTTAACCACTTTGGTGTTGCTATAGCAATAGCTTACTTTCCAAGGTTTTTACAACATATGAAATGTACATATTGCAATATGATTGTGAATAAAAATATTTACACGCTACAAAACTAGAAATCTTAAAAATATGCTCATATACAACCACTAAAAGATAATAAATATATATATATATATATATATATATATATATATATATATATATATATATATATATATATATATATATATATATATATATATATATACACTACAAACATTACTAAGAGCATTCGAGAATGTAGAAATGCGATATTAGTAGAACCTAGTAACATCATTCGACTCGAAGTGTTTTATACCCGTAAGGCACATCGAAGGCAGTCGAAGTCGAAGTCGTCGACTCTACGTCTCTTTGTAAAATTCGCCCGATACGTCTTCGTCTCTGTCCTCGTTATAACTTGGTGTTGTTCTCCCCGTCTGATGTTACTGGATTCTATTAATATCTTTTTATTCAGATCCTCTACCAGGTCGAGCATTGACTCTAGGTTAATGTGCTGGGAGGCATTATGGTCCAAAGTAATGCCTTTAACTTTCACCACCCTGCTGACTTTCCCGGTTGAAGGGTCATACACGATGTACCCGTAATTTTTAGGACCACCTGATACAAATTCTATAATGTACGCCCCTGGCCCGTAATCCTCGAGTTTGTTTGTGAGATCCCCCAAGAAACTGCCTGTAGGTAGATCTTCTCCTAGCCTCGACACATATATTACAGAATCTATAGCGAAAAAGGAAAAACAAATTAAGTAGTAGTTATCAAAATACACAAGAAACGTATAATTATTACCTGTATCATAGTACAACACTCTCGGACCCAGCTGCTCCAAGTAAGAATACAATTTAAGCCTTGCCTGAGTAGTGACATATGCAGCAATCACTACATTTACCGTGGATAAGGGTACAGCCGCTTCATCCTTGTGTTGCCAGTTGACTGCAATCACCTCCTGGTTAATTTCCTGAAGATGGTTAACTTCGATGCTAGGGTTGGTAAGTAGATCGAAGAATTCTTTTGGCTCCCGAATAATAGAGGTCTTTGCTTGATTTTCGCGCTGACCAAATTTTCCTGTAACAAAAACATAGTTAGTAAGCGACTATTCGCAAAGTAATTGTATAACTTACCCCAAAATGAATTTAGCATTAACTTGGCCAGCGATCTAAGCCCCGGATTCTTGATAATCTTCGAAGCATCCATCGAAACACCCTCTACTTCGGCGTATTCCTCAATATACTTCTTTTTGGCCTCCTCCGTGTTGCAGGAACCAGGCCAACCACTAGCCTCTTGTTTTATCTTCAGGAATTTGTCGATGAACCCGGCAAATAAACCCTCCGACTTAGAGGTCTTCTGGTACCGGGTGACTTCGTACTGCCATATCTCTTGTACTTCTACTACCCTGTAACCCTTTTCCACAGCCTTCACGACCTCATCAATAACCCATGTTCCGCTTATGGTTCTTTCTGTCTCCGAATGAGAACACTCTCCCTGATTTAAGTCTTTAACGCATGAGTAACAGAGTGGAAATAGTAATTTATTATGTATTTTCAATGGTAGAACGGGGTGGTACAGATGCTGGGGTGGAAGTATGGTGCATTTAATGACGCCTTCAACGTTTTCTATACCTCCTTTACCCTCAATGAGTTGCCTGCACTCGTCTCCAACGTAAACTTTAGGGTGTCCAACGGGAAACTTTCCATATTTACACACCCATGGATACAGACTACATACATCTACGTATCGGATCTTCTCACCCTGCTTTACCCGGTACTTTAGCCAGGTAGCGCCCGTTCTACCGCCGAAGAAAGCATCACGAGGATTGAGAGGTGTATTAACTAGCATAGGCTGATTATCTAACTGCAGCTTCCTTTCAGGTGTTAACTGCTTCCGGAACGCGCATTCCCACTGCTCTAAAACCTCGTATCCAAGCGCTTTGAGTCTATTCGTGCATGCCAGAGTCTTCTCGTAACGCAAGGCCATGGTATCGGCGGGATCATCATGAAGCGACTCGTCACGTCTGGTTACAAAGCAGCTAGGGCAACCGTGAAAGTAGCAGCCGTGAAACTGGAACACCTGCTTTTCGTATAGGCCGTCAACTTTTAAACCGGCTACAACGGCTTCCTTCTGTCTTCCGGCGTGTTGAATCTCAACACCTCTCTGCTCTTCCTCACCTATCAACCACTGGAGAGCTATTTTGGACTGATTATCGATTCTCCTGTAACCGCCCTTGGGTATTATCCCTATGGTGTTTTGTTGCAGGAATTTGCGCCTGAACATTAGATTGCAAGCCGAAGCGATAGTGATTGCTTCGGTAAAAGGATCGACACCGCACTCTTCAACAAACAGGTTTCTAAAGTGAAGACATGCTCGCTTCAAAATATCCACGTCGGTTCTACAGTACGTCACTAGATCTCTCTGCATGTCGAACTCGATGTTTTTGTTCGCCTCGTACCAGTTGTGGAATTCTTCACGAGCCCCCGGTTTCATGGTACCGGGGCTGTAATATTCTATGCGTGGCAGAGGGCCGACGTAGTTAGCGTTTGTTTCGGTATTAAAGAGATGCGGGAAGTATCCTTTTGGTGCTGGTAACCCAAACGCTTTAGGGAGTGCAGATAGGGCCATAGGGAAGTAGTTCAGAGAATCGATAAACTTTAGATTATCTAATTGAAGTAAAAGGATTTTGCTGCCTCTCATTATGAGCTCAGGCCTCAGCGAGGTCTTTGTAATGATGTGGTTCAGGATGAATTGGGTATCAAAGGCCTGTCCGTTGTGAGCTATAGCTACGACGTTTCTAAACTTCTTGCGGACTTCTAATAAATAGGTCAGGAACGCTTCAATGCAGTCCTTCTTTATGACCCGCTCTCTGATACCACAACGTTGACAGCAATACAATTTTTGTTCATTATAGCAGCTAGGGCATACCTGGTGCAAAATACATAAATTAGGCTCATGAATACGGACACCTTCAGAGATCTGTTTCTCCTGCCTTGTTTCCAGGTCAAAAAATACAAAAAGAGTCTCGTTTTGTTTAACAGCAGACATTTCCCCGACCGGTTTTACAAAACAAAAATGGTTTTCAGGTTTGTGAGCCTGGCAAGTTTTACAATAAATTTCTCCACAAATATGAGGCTCTTTTCTCAGCTTTAGATTTATGATCCTAAAGCAATCCTCACATTTTTTAACAATCTGACACATTTTCCCTTTATGATTCTCGTAAAATTCATTACTATAGAAGTCTCTTCTGCATTCTTGACACCTGATCAATAGGGCTTGTCTAGTACATGGCGGGGAGCTACCGCAGCCTACGCAGGACTTTTCACACCGGTGATCTCTCTTGGTGTTATAGGGTACGTGGCAGCTTTCGCAAAAGTATATGCATACAAAGGCAGCGGTCAACGAGGTGATTAAATTATAATGCCCTTCGTGATACAGTAGATTGATCTTCTTCTCTGTATCAGTAGCTCCTTCGAAGATCACATCATGGCCCTTTGTTCCATACCTGTACACAGTGATCTTGTATTCATTAAGATGTCTTTGAAAGCATCTTAATTCGTTGACACCTGCTCCCTCTGATGGAATGACAAGTACACAGGCCTCTCGCATTAATTCCTCGGCCTTTATCTTTTGTACACCCTGGTTAGTCCTGGTCTTCTTGTAATCAGGGCTTTGATCAGCATGGGCCTTCCCTACGATCAAAGCCCTGGGTAGGCATAGATTGTCGGTATTCTTGATCGTTACAATACCTCTACGCCTACTGCACTCTTCGGCGAAGGTACTGTAAATGCCGCTTCGGTTACGCCCTTGCCCTGCAGGTGGCGTCACGGATGAAACAATCATACGGAACTTATCAGTACTGAGAGCTTCAGGGTCACTCTGTAGGATGCTCTCTAGAATTCCCCAAACATCTTTGTAGGTAACCTCACTAGCCTGTCTAAAACTCATGTAGCCGGGGAGTTTATCTTTAAAACTATCGAACTCGAAAGTAATTCCTACACGGTCGGTTGGTGAAACGTTAGACATGGCATGTGTAATTATTTGCTCGATAGCTGTTTTGAAAAAGACCAATAGGTCTTGGCTATCTGAAGACTGTTTCACTTTGAATACAACTCGACGCTTTTGGGTGTTAAACTTCTTAACAGTAGATACACTTTCAGTAATAACTTCATAAAGAGCCATTTTGTTACGGGTAGTAGTAGTAGTAGTAGTACAAGTACAGGGAATATAATTGAGCTTTTACGTCTAATGCTAAAACTGAGAAATTACATGCGTTACAAAGTATGTTGATACTGGAAATTTTCTGTACATAATTTTGAATAAACTAATCTAATAAACGAAGGTATATTTTCGTAACCCCCGAACGCAATGCGGGTTATTAAATATTATAAATTAATTATTTGGTTTGTACAAAGTTAAAGAGAGCCTTTTAATCAGTATTACGTAATAAAACAATTAATAATAAATTCCTACCTTTGTTGGCTGGCTGTCTTGGTTCGTCAAACACTCACAGCTTTATTTAAAAATAGTTTATTCGAGACTAACAAATACACACACACATACACCAAAACACAATAGCCGTAAATAAGAGTTATTAACGACGATAGCTGATGTAGACAAGTGATACCCGGAAGTTCAGGATTTTGTTTTTATACGTTCTAAAAAACAATCGTAGCGCCCTCTGGTTGTCATTAAAACATCGTGTACGTATTGCATTATATTGCGCAATATTACGAAATAGATAAGAATGCGTCTGTTCAAGGCTTTGTTAATTAAGTATTTTTACTAGGTCATAAATCAGACGGTTGTCATAAATAAGCGAGCCCTCTTATGCTTGTTTCATCTTGTTTGTCAGCATAGCATCGTCTGTCGTGTCGGTAATGATTACACTCAGATCTGAGTAAAAGATAAGCTTTCTTTCTCTGAACAGGGTTATAATTCGTTCTGTTGTCATAATGATTTTAAAATTTTAAAACAATTTACCTGCTTTTTTTAGCATTCGATACAGCCCCTTTTTTTTAAAGGCGTGTGTGTTTATCATTTTAAAAACATTATTGAAGGATTAGGCTTCGCTTTAAAACAAATATCGATAGATAAATCCATTCTCTATAATATTTCTCTAGTTCGACATCGTGTTCAAATAACTAAAATACGAAGGAATTTGCTCTAATTAAATAAAAACCTTCAAACGTTTATGCCCTATTATGAGGTTGCTTTTAAGGATTTTGTTTTTATACGTTCTAAAAAACAATCGTAGCGTCCTCTGGTTGTCATTAAAACATCGTTTACGTATTGCATGATATTGCGTAATATTACGAAATAGATAAGAATGCGCCTGTTCAAGACTTTGTTAATTAAGTATTTTTTTTACTAGGTCATAAATCAGTCGGATGTCATAAACAAGCGAGCTCAGGTAGATTAAATAATAACAAGAATGGTAAATATGATAGAACCCGTACAAGCAATATTATATATAATTACGCAGTAGTATGTAACCTTTTTTACATTTCTTTTAGAGAAACGTAATTTAGTAAAGTAATTTGTACATATAACGTATATAAATCCATTCTTCTCAGAACAGGGATATATTTCATTCTGCTGTCATAATGATTTTAAAATTTTAAAAGAATTTACCTGCATTTTTTTTAGTATTCGATACAGTCCCTTTTTAAAGGTGTGTGTGTGTTTATCATTTTTAAAAACATTATTGAAGGATTAGGCTTCGCTTTAAAACAAATATCGATAGATAAATCCATTCTCTATAATATTTCTTTAGTTCGACATCGCGTTCAAATAACTAAAATACGAAGGAATTTGCTCTAATTAAATAAAAACCTTCAAACGTTTATGCCATATTATGAGGTTGCTTTTAAGGATTTTGTTTTTATACGTTCTAAAAAAAAACAATCGTAGCGTCCTCTGGTTGTCATTAAAACATCGTTTACGTATTGCATGATATTGCGCAATATTACGAAATAGATAAGAATGCGCCTGTTCAAGACTTTGTTAATTAAGTATTTTTACTAGGTCATAAATCAGTCGGATGTCATAAACAAGCGAGCTCAGGTAGATTAAATAATAATAAGAATGGTAAATATGATAGAACCCGTACAAGCAATATTATATATAATTACGCAGTAGAGTGTAACCTTTTTACATTTCTTTTAGAGAAACGTAATTTAGTCATAAGTAATTTGTACATATAACGTTTTCGTACGTAATATCTCTAGGTCTTCAAAATTCTTTCTTCTTGTGGGAGATGGGTCGATCAGATAACTTTTTCAAGAAATATATATATTGACGACAGCTTTGAACAATCAATCCGTAAAAAATAAGGGTGTATTATGTTCCGACCGTTAGGTAATAAATTTCTAGATTTTTTAGTTTACAGTAACAAATGTAACCCTATATTGACATAAATAAATGTAAATTTTTGTTAAAGCGTTTCATATCACTTTCAACAATCAGCATAAATATTAGGGCGGTTTTAGCATTTAAATAAAGTGTTTACACAGAAAGGGCTTTTTACCTGGAAATTGCTTTAGAAAACAGACCCGTCAGCATGCGAGATTTACCTTTGTTCTGTTATTATACATATGTGCCCTGTTCATCTTTTGCTTTCAAATGATTGTAAAAACTAAAAATGGTAGTAATAAATCTACCCTTTTTTTTAAATGATATACTTTGCTCCGAGGGTAATAAATTTTAGATTTTTATCTGATCGTGTTACTTGACAGTGCAAGTGTCGACCTTTTGTTCCGAGAGGGTAATAAATTAAGATTTTATATAAATACAACTGCTTGATTGACAGCACAGGTGTCTATCCTTTTGCTCCGAGGGTAATAAATTTTACATTTTTATCTGATCGTGTTACTTGACAATGCAGGTGTCGACCTTTTTGTTCCGAGAGGGTAATAAATTAAGATTTTATCTAAAAACAGCTGCCTGATTGACAGCGCAGGTGTCTATCCTGTTGCTCCGAGGGTAATAAATTTTACATTTTTATCTGATCGTGTTACTTGACAATGCAGGTGTCGACCTTTTTGTTCCGAGAGGGTAATAAATTAAGATTTTATCTAAAAACAGCTGCCTGATTGACAGCGCAGGTGTCTATCCTGTTGCTCCGAGGGGGTAATAAATTAAGATTTTATCTAAAACGTGTTCATTCGCGCAGGTTCGAAGTTTATAAAAGCTCAGTCAAACCCATTCCGTTTTTTAGTTTTGTCCTCGCGTCGTCGGCTACGGTGATAGTAATATTGTTATTGTTTGCATCAACTAGGTATGTTAAAATAATCATTTATTATTCTTGTGACTGTTAAAATTTTGCTGCTATTTAAGTTCTATCACGTGTCTTTGTTTTTACATAGAAAAATGGAGCATTTGTTAAAACAGTTGAATGAACCTTCCATGAAGAAGCCTATCAAGAAGTTATGTGATTACAAAATAAAAGAAATTACACAGATACTACAATTCAAGAGGGTCGTTTGTCGTGATAAGCGTCAAAGTGTAATTGTTGTTGCTGAAAAGCATGTTACATTTCTACCAAATAGAATCAGCGACAAGTTAACGGATCAAAGGGTTACCGAACTTAACCAGCAGATTGAAGCTAAAACGCTTTCTCTAGGTCTGCTGTACTTAGGGAAAACTAGCCGCGGTGACGATGATTGTTTGTTTATGGAAATGAATAAGGTAATGGGTAGTAAACATCAAGTTTATACAATAAACCCCTTTTTTAATGTTCTATTGTTATTGTTGTTACAGCCCCTGGAACCGCAAATAGAAAACAGAGGTTAGTCCTGAAGCCCTCAAGCGCCAGCATTCTATCAACATTTTTTTTTTATTATAAATTAAATGTAGCCTTAACAGTATATATTAATAAAAATAATTTTTAATTCCTATCTGGCTTTATTATTATTTCTTCTAGAAAAGGTAGTGGAAAGAGTACAGGGTGTGTGTGTGCGCTGGAGAGAGAAAGCATTCTCTAATAGGAGAGAGGGCTCTTTAATGCGTCCTCTAATAGGAGAGCGAGAGAGAGAGAGAGCTCTTTAATGCGTCCTCTAATAGGAGAGAGAGAGAGAGCTCTTTAATGCGTCCTCTAATAGGAGAGAGAGAGAGGGCTCTTTCATGCGTCCTCTAACCGGAGAGAGAGAGAGAGGAGACTGCGAATGATAAAGTTCCAAAATGGCCGTCCCTACATAATAATTAGAGCAATAAATTAATGCCTGCAATTAGATCAAATAATTCGATCATTTAATTAGAGCAATAAATACACGCCTGCATATTAATTAGATCAATCAATTTAATTCACGTCTCATTTGCATATTAATTAGAGCATTCGCGCCTCATTTGCATATTAATTAGAGCAATAAATTTAATTCGCGCCTCATTTGAATATTAATTAGAGCAAAAATTTAATTCGCGCCTCATTTGCATATTAATTAGAGCATTCGCGCCTCATTTGCATATTAATTAGAGCAATAAATTTAATTCGCGGCTCATTTGCATATCAATCAATTTAATTAGAGCAATTAATTATGCTAATTAGGTTCCCACGGTCATCAAAATTTTCCCACGCTCAAGCGACCTAATACCTACTATGAAAATATATATGAAATCATATATATGTATATATTAGACAATTATACTACATTTTTGTAATAACAAAAAAGTAAATTAGACATTTTAGAAGCTTTTGAGATGTACAAACACAAACTCAGGGTACCTTTAATAAATGAACAGATTGAGCTCAGTAATTCTCCATTACTGGAAGTGTTAAATATTTAATTCTGATTATTTTTATCTTATCTAGTTACTTTTTTTGTATTTACCTTAGCTACGATTTTGTTTATATATATGTTACCTTTGATAATGACAGCTTAACTGTCGAAACAATATTGTCAGGTTATTACATTACAATATCTTTATCCCCTTATACCTTTCATAATTAAATAAAAACTGTGAAACTTATTATTAATCTTTATTCATCTCGGCTACGCCTCGTCAAAGACTTTCATTCTTAACCACTAAAGTAGCATTTCACGCACTACATACACGAATAAATATTAATTTGCATTACAATAAATTATTTCATTATTGTAAAATCAGCTTCGTATCATTATAGATAAGTTTTTTTGTTTCATCATTTCAATATGCATATCCATTTATATTTTATAAGTTCTACCTTTTAAGCCTTTTTTTCATGTATAGTAAGTAGTACCAATATTTAATCCTTAAATTATTAAGTACAAGCATTGTGTTTTCATTCATGTGTCTCGGTATTCGGCAAGACAGCCAGCGCTGCCTAGCCCTGGATGACCCAAACCCTATTGAACTACGCGATGTAAGAGAGGTGAGGATCCGAGCTTGAATTCTTTTTTCGTATTTCAACAAAAGCAACAAGTTACTAAAGCTTACCCATTAGGGTAAGCAGTTGGCACCTAGTATTAGTTATTATTGTACCTACTTCTCTTTATGTAATGTTATTAGTGTAAGAGGAATTTATCATCAATGCTACCTACTTTCAATTAAATAAATAAATTTAAACCAGTAAACCGTCTTCTACACTGTTAATGTCAATCACCAAGCCTAAATATGGTAGAGCGGGGTGGCTAAATTCTGGGATACCCTAGACAGGCCCAGTTTCCAAGTCCCAACCACACTTGAGGTTGGACTCGTCCGGGCAGTAAAAATCCGCATGTTGAACTAGGGATGATGGGACTCACTTACTTACAGGTGACCACATAAATAGCTCCAGGACTAGCCTAGAGAGCTAATAGAGGGTGGATAGGCAAACTTGCTCCCGCCAGTGAGTACTGGTAGCTCTTACAAAAATAAGTGATGCCCTAATTGAGCGTAACGGAATTCGTTGAATTCCCTAAAGGGGACTAGTTTCACTATGGACCATTTACCATAGCCTAATGTGCAATATCTCCAGCGTTTGTTGCTGTTGTACAATGTCCAATACAACTGTAATTATTTTTTTCTTCATTTTCATAATTATCAATTTTTATTGATCAATTATAGGCCCTTTTTGTCACTAAATATTGCCAAGCCAAAAACTTTTAAGGAATAGCGCAATGGTAGGAATTAGCATTAAGTAGCAGAATGTAAATTGCATGTGCCTTGCATTTTTATATTATCAAAGAAAATTCCATAGTTGCTTATTGCTCTATGGAGCAGATTTCTCGATGTTGAGGTGCCGGGCGCACCAAGTGGATACATATCCACTATATCGTTATACACACATGTGTATAAAGAGGCATCGGGACCATGTAGGCCAGTACACTGCGTTCGTGGTTTACCCACCTGACTGGAGCCAACTCAACTTAACTCTATTATGAAATATAAATCATTTGAGCATTTTTAAAATTTTGTCTCCTAATTTAATCACAAATTACACTACACCTACGTACACTTTTCTATATGAACTACATACGTAAAAAGTCAATATTGATGTTTTGACACAATAGGTTACTTTTCGCATCTGCAGTCACATATCATTTTTTTCTCCAACCGCACGAATATGACACTATAATACCAATTTTGTATAAAAAGTAACCATTTAGGTACTTTTACTCGTTAAGTTAAGCTGATGTTACGCGTGTCATATTTTTTGCGGTGCTCTAATAGTTATTTGTGTATTAAGGGCATAAGGAAGCTTTTATGGTTAGAAGCCTTATTCCTAGGAAAAGGTTGTAGGGCCATAAAAGCAAGTTACGCCCGCTATACATACACTATTTTATGCACAGATTAACTTTTTATCTCAAATCTATTATTGTGCAAAAAATGTAATTAAATGAGTACATAGGTACATCCAAGCCGCTGTGCTTATACGAAGTACGTTACTATAGTTACTATTCCAAAATATTTAATTTCAGCTTATCTTCATTGGTGATAAGTTTACAAATGATATTAAGAACCAATCCGGTTCTACAAAAACAGTTCTGACATTTAATTGACGTTTCTTTATTCGGACCATAAAGAAGAGACGTTTATGTTTAGATGAGTCTAGTAATAATAGTCTAATTATAATGTATCCGTGCATAAAACATTTTATTTTATACCAACAATGTGAAATCAATAGAAATTTTCAATTAAGGTTGGAAATTGAGAAACTCCGGAAAAATTGCCGTTGGCATCGCTACTGGTTCAGTCATTAGCAAATGTCTTATCCCGAGTAGGCAACACATTTAACAATTCTGGTAAAAGAAACGACGTACGTTTCGGAGCATAGTTTCTTTTCTTTACAAACAACACACCAAATACAACCAGTTTTAAAGGTTGCTACCCTAGCTAGAGTGGATTTGTATAACAACAATAGAGTAATAAAAACTGGTATTTTCAAGTGAGTTTCTCATTTTACTGGAATACAAAAGAGCCGTTTCACTTCTGCTTTCGTTTCTTCTATTTTAAGAAATAAATATCGTATGCTTTTTTTCTACTTTATTATAAACTCTATTAATTTATTTACGAGTTTGATTTGTTTATTTACATGGTTTAATTATTTTGTAAACACTAAAAAAACTAAATTTTTAACTGTAATAAGTTTTTATTGTAAAAAATTAGTAAAAATAATAAATAATCGAAACTAATAATCATTCCCCGAGTTTCCAAAGTAGAATCAGATTGGGCATACAAACGAGGCATATTAAAACATTAAGGGCCGGTTTATTCACCTTCAGGTAAAATTATTATTATTTTCGTTACGCTTTTCATAACAACAATGGTGTAATAAAAATATCTATTTTCAAGTTAGTTTCTTATTTTACTGGAGTACAAAACAGCCGTTTCACTTCTACTATCGTTACTTCTATTTTAAGAAATAAATATCGTATGCTTTTTTCTACGTTATTATAAACTCTTTTAATTTATTTGCGAGTTTGATCTATTTATTTACAAAGTTTAATTATGTTGTAAACACTAAAAAAAATAAATTTTTAGTAGTAACTGTAATAAGTTTTTATTGTAAAAATAATAAATAATATAAACACATTAATATAAAATACACAAAAATAGGTCTACACACACACACATCAAAAATACAAATAGCACTAAAAGGAATATTATATATAAAAAGCGTGTTCAAGCAGCATTCTAATTGTGAAAAATTAAAAATCGTGGAAATTAAAACCTATACTAACTACATAACTATAATAAAAAAGAATAATGTTTACTAAAATCAACAGAATTATTATTGCTAACACCTTCTGCTATTACAAATGATTCAGTACTAAACACAGTATCATAATGATTCGCTAATATTCCCGATAGACCGATTGAGCCGATTTTGCCTCACCAAAACAGAACTTGGCGTTAGACAAGCATTAAGCATTGCAAATAATGCTTCTCTAACGCCAAGTTCTGTTTTGGTAGGATAAATGATTTATCACTTATTATTTGCAAAACAAATAAATTAATATAAAAATATTACAACGTTCTAATGAACTGATAACTATAAGAGTGCCCATTGTAGGGAACTCTCCCCTACTAAACAAAAACTGATAAATTAGTGGTTTTTGCATCAGTATTTAATATAAAAACGATTACGATTTATGCAGTCCTCAAGTCTGCGTGACATAGACAATATTAAGTTTTCGCACATGTTGGTGCCGATACTCGTTTTTCTGGTACTTGTCCTATTTTATACATTTCCGTTACATTTACTTCCTCTTTTATGAAATGCTCAATCTCTTTCGTTGTACTTTCATCACCGAGTTTCAGTCCTTTTATTATTATGTCGTTTTTCTTGTTCTTGTTTTTCTATTATTTCTTCTATTTTTCCAATTCTATCATTGAGTTGTTGCTTCTCTTGTTCCCATACTTTCTCCTTTTCTTTTAACTCTTTTATTTCCTTTTTCAATTGTTCTAATTCTTTTTTATTCTCTCGAAATCCATTTTTCATTTCTAGCCGCATTGATCTAATTTCATTTAATATTAGGTCATCTTTATTTTTTTGCGGCTTGACTGGCGATCTTGGCGTCTTTTTACTTTTCTCGAATGTGTTTTCTTCATCTTCGCGTTTCCTTCTTTTCCTATTTTGATCGTCCGTCGATTCACTTTCACTCATTTTTCTTAATTTCACCTTTAGTTCTTTTCTAGTGTTAACCTTTCTTTATGATGTCATGCGTCTTTTTTCTTAATTTTATTTAACACTGCACTTGTTTTTTAGTACGCCACTGCTTATTGTTTACATTTTAGATTGTTTATCATATATATGCAATTCACTTATCGCGCTTGTTTCCGTAACCGCTAGAATATTGTTACTTTCTTAGTTCCTTTATTTACGCTTCCGTCCGCACTTTTTTTCTTGCTTTAGATTGTGATCTATCCTCTAATTAATCTATTTCTCTACTAACACTTTATAATTACTTAAAAGTTGTTCACTGAATGAAATAACCTTCTGTTATTATTATTACTGAATATCAATTTGAATTCAATATTACTTAGTGCAGGGCCGGCGTAAGCTTTTGCGGAGTCGGGTTCAAAAATACGCTTGGCGTAAAAAAACTTCGAACTAAATTATTTATTATAACACATTATTACATATTACAATAGGATCATAGAGTATTATTATAGTCATTTACGTAGTACGCGAAGTTTTTATTAGCGACTGAGCGCACTTTTTCAAAGCACGAGCGACGAAGGAGCATGTTTTTCATTTACGTGAATTCGTCGAAGATGACTTCGGGGATCGGGTTTCGCAAAATTTTTTGAAACGAACTTTTACAATAAAAAGACATAATTGATCAAAATCTGTAATACTGTTTCGAATTCAAAAAACAAAACCAAGTAGGCAATATGATTCTCTTGTTTCCATGGCGCTCGCGCATTTGTCAGTGTAGGAACCTATCAATGAGAGTCTGGTCAATGCGTTGCCACATTTGAATTGGTGCCGCCATTTTATATCACATTCTTTCTTACTTCGATACTTCTCCATGAACATCACATTTACTGCTAAATAATGTTTTATATACACAACCCACTATTTCGTTTTTTTAATGAGTCAAATACCTTCACATTTGTGCTAATATTTGGCCGTGTAACCATTTCTGCTCTTTTCAAATTTGGCCAGACTCTAATTGAAGGGTCTCTATGTCAGTGGAATTATTAGCGATTACTAATCTTTTTTTGTGATTTCTTACACCCAAATGGGAAAAATAGCATTTTCTAAATTAAATTTTAGGTAATAATAAATTATTAAAGAATTTCTTCAACAAACATTTTTGAAAATTGAAAACAAACGAAAATTGTATGCTAATTTCGAATATGTACCTCATTTTTAGGGCGAACGCCGGAAGCCCCCAAATTAGGGTATCCAAAATAGAAAATGCTTAAATCTCCATAGCAATGAATACATACATACATAATCTTTAACCTCATATACCTTTCAGTGTCGAGGCGTCAAACATACCCAGCCGCAGAGTGGATATGTGCGTGCGAGACGAGGCAGCGGAGCCATATAGGCAAGTACACTGCGCTCGTGGTTTGCCCATCCGAGTCCTGACCGACACAAACTCGACTTAACTATGTTAAGCGATAGAAATCCACTATAACCACTCTGCCGACTGCTGACTAACAATGAATAATAATTATATTAAGTTTATACGATTGACAAATTGTGTAATTTACAATTACACAATTTAGTTAGGTTGGATTTAGGTTAGACTTAGGTAAGGTTTAGGTTAAGTTAAGTTAGATTAGGTTAGGTTGAAAAAATTTAAATTAGCTTTTGCATAATAGCGTTTTGGTTAAGTACTGACGTTTTTGTAGAGTTTAGTTTGGTACTAACCAATTTTGGTGGCTTAGGGGCGTTCGCCCAAAAAGTGACTTAAATATTCGAAATCAGCATAAATTTCCGCTAAATGACAACAATTTGGTCAAAAAATGTTTGATGGGGGAATTCTTTAATTGTTCCAAATTTTATTAGACAAATTATTTTTGAAGAACCTAAAAAGACCAGTGCTTTTTGCATTTTTATAAAGCGCGGGGCCGCGTTCCCGGAAACGCGCTGAACCCGCCGCGCCGGCCCTGACTTAGTGTAGAGAATTTGTGTTTGCTGTTTTCGAGGTTATTTACATTAATGTACTTTACTTTAATATAACTATTTCGTTTAGAATGGTTTTCAAAAAGTTGATTTAACATCACTTTTGTGCTTCGTTCCCAAAAAACACCTCACTGCGCCCCTGTACTTTGTTTACGGTCAAGTATAGTGTGCGTTTGCGCGTCCGATCGGCGCTTGTTCGTTTCTTTGCGAAACTGTTTATCAGTTTTAATCTTATCTGTAGTTTGAAAATCTAATTTGGTAGATTTTACTCGATTTTCGTCGCGAACTTCACTTTGTATTAACGCGAAACTGTACACGTTAAACTTTCACAATGTATTAGTTTATTTAAACTCGCGTTTTCCGTTTCAATACTGAATATTCTCCTTCGGTTTGCTACACCACACCAATGTCACCGAATCCAGGACCGGTATTTCTTAATTATATTATATTAAAATTGCCCGTTTACCCAGAAACAAGAATTCCTTAAAAAAGTTGCAGTAAATAAAAAGTAGCTCAACATTATATTGTTTGTTCTAAACAGTCCTCTCAAGAAGTTTACTAGTAAAAAGCGGTTGGAGAAAAAAATAGTATGTTTAATTCATACAAAAAATACGTTTTTGGAACGCCATTGGATTGCCAGACTCCACTAACGCGTAGCCCGGCAACTTTCTTATTCGTCCCAAAAACATGCATTTTTTATACTAATTAAACAAATAAGTACTTAGTAGTGTTGTACTACACCCCATCTGGTTTATTGTTGTAGAATCCTACCGCCAACTGCTCATCCTACAAAAATCTTTGGGCGTAAAGAAATCTTAAGTGGCAGGTATGAAATCTCTTTCTGGGCACTCTAATCTTCAATTAGGGAAATTCCTAGATGTTTACTATCCCATTTCAACTTGTGTTTACTGCTGCAATATTTTATAAACGAAACACTATAGCCTACAGAATCACAAAGGCTACTTTTATATAGATAAATACCAAACCTACCAAAGTATAGCTGTGCTGGAAGTATCAGCTTGACCTAAATAACACTATAGTTTTTGCCGGCTAACCCCAATAAGTCAGAGAGGGGCGGGGTAATACAAGATAAGAAAAACAAGCGCCACTTCGTTTTAAAACAATTCTCATTACTAAAGCTTCAAAACTGATTAGATAAACGAAGAAATAGATCTTTTACTAACATATAGACAACTTCCGCAATTTTGGTCGTACGGTACATATACACTTACAGGTTAGAAGCTGGAAAGCAAATATTAAAACCACAAAATAAATAAATAGTAATAAATAAAACACACACATGTAGTGAAATGTAAACTTTCTAAGTAGGGCTTTATTGTTTATAGCAAATTGTAAACGTTCTTAATTATGTTGATTAAGGATTTTAACAAGTTTAGTAAAATCGACAGAATGGTGATTTGTATCACAGCTGGTTGTAAATCTTAAGCTACCCTATGATAATTTCACTACTCGACATCTCGTTTGAACTAGTACTTAAACACTAACATGCATGAATAAATAAATTGTATGTTTTATAAATACATAAATACACATAGATAAAATGACACAATATATATAGAGTGATTATAAATTGTCCACATCTCGGTTGCTGTGAAAAATAGAACGTATGAACTTTATATAGTATGGTAGCACGCTTTACTGACATTATTGACAATTATATAATTTATTTGACGTTCAAAAAAATATTGTTGTGGAATAATAAAATACATACGTTATGAAATTTTACAGCAACTGAGATGTCGAGGGTTTATAATCACCCGTTATAAATACATACAGTTTCAAACAAACATCCCACCATTCGATGACCCACGGATGATACGGTTTAAAAGCCTTGCTTAGGGTTTTTGTTTCACCTCTTCCGGTATAATCTTGTTACATACAACTCTGTATGTATGTATGCAGGTACGAACCCAAAAGGGTAGATCTTTAAATTAAACCAAATCCAAGGTCAAAGGGGCAAGAAGAGAAAAAAAACGAGCAAGAACGAAACCCAAAAGAAAAGACCTAAAATATCAAATACTCTGTATGTGGTATTGATTTTAAATATTTGAAAAGGATTTTACCTTTCGATAAACTGAAAGGTCTTTTATTAAACGATTTCTTCAAGGCCAATGATAGGGACTTGTTACCTAAAATAGACTAAGATTTTTACACATGGTGGAAAATAAAAAAAAAGGTTTATCTAAGTGGTTAACACCAGTCTATTCCGTCTAGTCAACGATCGATCAAATATATCCATTCAAGTGATCGATTTGATGGACGCGACATTTTCTCCGTTAAAGCGAATTATACCAAACCAAATTCCTATTTCATCTCACATTCATCCTCTAATGAAAACCCACCAGTTTGTTATGCCGCACATCATTGTCAATGCGCTTCACTGAGCTAGCATGACTACAATAGACGGAGGGAAACCAGCGACAACCAAAACTAATGGAGAAGCTTGGTTTTAAACAGTAACCGTAAAACAATCAATGGGTTGTGAATTTCAACGTTATAACACTCATCTGATACAACAGAATAACCAGGAAAAGAAGTTTCTGTCAAAAATTGTGTTAAAGCATATTTTTGTTTTGTTTCATTTTTATTAATAATTAGGAAAATTGCTTACATTAATTTATAACAAACATTATGCTCTCTGTAACAGATTGCACTATAATATTAATTAACATTATTAGTGATTTCAAACGTTATTAACAGAACATCTTAAGTAATTCAAAACAAGCTTTTTTCAAAACAAAGTTTTGAAAGTCTTCGTATTATAAAGAAATCTTACACAAGACACTAAACTAAAAATAAAACTTTATACTATTCTAGTTTTTGTATAAATATATTTCATTAAAACGTTTCAATATTTCTGGAAATCTGAAACTACTGTAATACAAAAATAACTGGAAGTCATATATACGATTTTTAATAAGTATGATCTTTACATATCAGGTATTGTTTCAATTTTCTTCAAACATCCCATCATGAACTGTACGACCTTGTTTTAATCTTGTTTGAATTCGCTTCTTTTGCGTTTCTCTTTTTACTACATAAGTAGTGCCTGCTACACTTGCACCAATACCTGCCACTACACTACCTATTAAGCCTATCAAACCAAAAGGTGATGCCACTCTTGAAGCATTGGCAAATGTTCTAAACAGAACCTCCCCTGCTACAGCTGCACCACCTCCCACACCACCAGCTATTGCAGATGCTTTAAAAATTTCACTATCTTTCTCTCGACCACTCAATTCATCATCAATTTTTGTTATAAGCATTTTGACTTTATCCATTATCGATGTTAGAGAATCTTTGTATTTCTTTACAAATTTATTTCTTATCACTTCTTCCATAAGTGCATTATTATCAATCATAACTAATACTCTAAAGGACTTAATAAACGATGGGGAAATATCAATAGGGAAACTGCCAGCCATAGACTTTTCAATTTCATTAAAGTTTGTTATTTTCTTCCCTAATTCAGTTTTAAGTGCATTGCAAATATGTTTTAAATTTTGTTTTTCATCATTTAATTCATCATTTGTGGATGCAAACACATAATCATCAATTTCAAAATATTCTCTAAGTCTTCTGAGGATCTTTTCTGTTTCCTGTTCAAAATATGTACTATCTAAATATTTCTGATATATAGACAAAAGGACTAGACGAGCCTTAGGTGAAAGAGTTACTTTCATGTTTCTCTCATTTAAAGCTAATGCACAGCTATTAATTCTTGCTCCTTCAATATTCAAGTCAATCTCTTCACCAACAATACCAATATTATTAGGCATTCTAAAAATTGCAATTACTTGTTCATTGTCAACGAAATGTTGAACAATCTGTTTGTTTATATGTACACCAAAACCATCAACATCGAGAAGCTTATTTTTTAATAGAAACACCATATCAGATAATTTATATTGTCGATAATCTTTTGTGAAAGCAATGGATACAGATTTTTTGAAAGTTTCAAAATTTGGAAACAATCCATATATCTTTTCAATCAAATCTGTAAATCCTTTTATATTATCCATTATAAGTTCATTTATATCACAAACTAATACAAACTTAACCGTTTTAGCATATTTAATTTGATTAATGTACAAAGCATTTATAATATCTTGTGCTTCGCTTCTGTTATCATCAAAACCAGGAGCATCAATAATAACCATTCCAAAATTATTCAAGGGATATACATTAGGAATAGTGGTGCAAGATTGCGAACCTTGACCTATTGCAGGTCCTTCACTACCTTCATTAGTTTTTTTGATTTTATATATTGGTTTACGTTCTTCAAAAGCATCTAATTCATTTCCCATTACATAATTCACTAATGTGCTTTTACCACTTTTGGTATTTCCCAGAAATACTACAACATGTTTGTCGGTGATTGTGTTTTTGAATGTTTGTATATTAGTTTGTGCACTTTGTAGTAAGTCACCGATCTTTTCTATGAGACTCATGTTACTGGTGTTTTTGATGAGATCTGTAACAAGAAAAATTGTAAAGTTTAAATTAAATATTATTAATATGTAAAATTATTTGAAGTGGTAGGGTCAGTAAGCCAGTAATTGACCATCACCCAGTAGTTGACCAAACTTCACTTTAAAAGAAAAAAATAAGATACCTGTACATCTTTATGAATATTTTATGTTTCACAAGCGATTATTGCACCTCTAATTACTATATGGTGCCACATTGCTGCATTATCTTGGTCAAACGGTTGTCTAAATACATGTGGAATTTGTATTCGTTTATTTGACAGCTAAATTTGTGCTTTTACAGTAAGCATGGCAAGTAAACAACTCTATTGAAATCTGCAATCATCCGGGATTTTAATGAAAATCGTTATATTATACTTATTGTGCAAGTAATAGATAGGTCGAACTAATAAATTTTTGTTATATGTATTTTTTTAATTGACACTTTTTTTGCAAAAAATGTGGTGGTCAATTACAGAATTCGAAATCTTATCAGTTTTCCAGTAGTTGACCAACCACTAGTTTTATGCAAAATAAAGAATTTTGTTTTTTTGTCACCCCTACAATATTAGTAAGTTACTCTTGTTCCTGTTTTTCTTAATAAAATTTCAAATAAATAGCTGTTTCCAGTATTTATTCGCACAAAACTACAGCTCAACCACTGGCTTCGTAAAGTGGTCACTACTGGTAATTTTTCTTTCCATTTTTGCTTTTAGCAAAATGCCATCAAAAATAATATACATATATTTTGATATTTTTTAAGAATGTTCGTTTTTCTTTATGCAATACATACTATGTGGCTCTATAACAATATATAATAAAATAATAAAAAACTGATGTTTTTTTCGTTATATTATAACACTGGTCAATTACTGGGAAAAATTTGGTCAAACACTGGGTTGTTTGTGGTTAACTACTGGACAATTCAAACTTTTTTACTCTTATATTTTTTTCTATGAAACAAAATGTTTTTTAATTTGTGTATTATTAATATTTAGAGTCTTAGACTATAACTGCACTTTATACCATCTTTTATTTTGTTTAAAAAAAATATATTACAAAGTTATAAATTTATGTTTCTGAAAAATCTCTTAAGTGGTCAATTACTGGCATATTGACCCTATATGGTACTAATGAAATAAATCATGCATTATGAGCTGACAAGAATGTGTTGGGATTAAGATAATTAGATTAATGTAGGAATTCTAGGTGCTTGTATCTGCCAAAAAATCCAAGTTAGGAATTTCAACCCAATGGCTAGGAATAGTTTAGCAACACACCTCTTACCATTAGAAATCTTTGGGGCCATCCTAAGTAAAGCATCCTGCCACATCATGTAAATGTTAATACAATAATGTATACAATAAATACTTCAAATATAAAATCTAATGAAGAAGATGAGGAAAACGAGGTTGACAGTGAATAATGTTGATTAATAGTGAAATAAATAAAGATTAGTAAAAAGTTTCACAGTATTTATTAAATTATAACCTGACAATATTGTTTCAACAGCTAGGTGCCATTATCAAAGGTAATATAAATACAAACAAACATGTCGCTAAGGTAAATACAAAAAATAGGTAACTAGATACAGATAATCAGAATTAAATATCGAACACTTCCAATAATGGAGAATTACTGAGCTCAATCTGTCATTCATTAAAGGTATCCTAAGTTTGTGTTTGTATTTTCAAGAGCTTCTAAAATGTCTAATTTGCATTTGTTATTATAAAAATGTAGGAATTTAATATTATTTTGAGGAGTCATTGTGTGATTTTGTTCTAAAAGGTGTTTGGCATAATTAAATTTTTCAGGACGTTTATATCTGTAACAACGCACGTGTTCTTAATATCTTATGTCAAAATTTCGAAGTATTTGCCCAATATACATATACCAAACTACAAAAAGAACAATTTAAACAGTAAATGCCCGATTTCATGATATTATGTGTTCTGTCTTTAGCATTAAATAAAAAGATAAAACTGTTAATGTTGATATTAAAGGCTATTTTATAATTGTTGGTTTTTCTTAGTATATGTGTAACTTTTTCTGATATTTTGCTAAAATATGGTATAGCTATGTAATTTGTGCCTTCTGTTTGATTATCAGTGTGGTATATTCTTTTGATACCTAATCTATAATCTTTTTGTTTAACCAAAGTGTCAATCATGTTAGGATTGTAATGATTTACATGTGCTAGTTGTTTAATGGTTGATATATCTTTGCTAAAATTTGGCTGTGTTAGTAGAATAATTAAAGGTCTGTGTACTAAGCATTTACCTTAACGACGTGTTTGTTTATATTTATATTACCTTTGATAATGACAGCTTCGCTGTCGAAACAATATTGTCAGGTCATAATTTAATAAAAACTGTGAAACTTTTTACTAATCTTTATTTATTTCATGATTATGTAACAAGTTACAAAGTAAGGTTGGAACAATAAACTTTATTAATCGCACTCAACTCTTCACTTTCTTCATTCCTGATTAATTTAATATTTCTTTACAGACCATACTAGCAGGGCCGGCGCTATCAGTTTAGCCGCCCCGGGCAAAACGGTAAAATACCGCCCTTTTATAACAAAAATTAAAAGAGATAACCTAAACCCTTCCCACGCTTAGTAGTAACATAAAACGAGAGCAAAAAAATTGGTATTAGAAATGTTGAAGTTTTGATTTGCCAAAAATACAAATTTCTTAATTTATGATTTTGGCACTAAATGGAAATTAAGGTTGCACAGAAAAAAGAAAAGACACAAATCTAGTATATAATTATAAAATGCATATATTAAAAAGATAGTAAAACAAATTATAGAACCACTAAAAATAAAAACCTAATTATTAATTAGGTTTTATTAATTATTAAAAATACAGTTAACTTAAAAGTGTTTTTTTTTTGTCACTTTTAATTCTGAGAATTTTTTGATAGTTTTTTTGACATCAATTTCTTCAGCTAGCTCATGTTCAATGGCTAATGTTGTCAAGCCATTCAGCCAATCCTCTGTAGTTGTAGAGCGTAAAAATTTCTTAATTAACTTTAATTTGGAGAAACTTCTTTCTCCACTTGCCACACTTATTGGGAGAGTAAGCAAGATTCTTAAAACTATACCGAGATTTGGAGCAAAATCCAGCTTTGAAATGAATTTTAAAATCTCAATTGGACTTTCTTTTTTATTTAGTAAGGCCAAAACCGATACTATCTCATCTACCAGGTCCAGCGCCGCTTATATCTGATGAATTCCCATCAGTTAACACTATTTCTAGATCTTTACAATATTTTAGTAAGTCATTTTGAGGAGTATCTTTTAAATTATAAATATTGTATAAATCTGATGATACTGATTTAATACTGATCAAATCAAACCTAGATTCAAGTGCATTGATAGCTTCGTCTAATGTGAAAAAATAAAACTCTGCCTTATATTTCAAAGTAGGATCTTCTATCGGATCATCTTGTGCCTTATAGTCAAAATTAACATTCCTTCTTTGAACTCTATGACGTGGCTGGGTAAGCTCAAAATTAGCCGGTATGTCAATTTTGTC
The DNA here is from genome assembly GCA_929113105.1 of Agrypnus murinus. Taxonomy (NCBI): domain Eukaryota; kingdom Metazoa; phylum Arthropoda; class Insecta; order Coleoptera; family Elateridae; genus Agrypnus; species Agrypnus murinus. The sequence continues at coordinate 159,126,991 of OV816025.1, forward strand.
AGCAAGTTCTCGAGCATCGCAAAGCATTTCATTAAAGGCCGTGTCCGATCTAAGATCCTTGAAAAAATCTTGACAATTTTTCAGGAGTTCCATAGCAGTGGTAAGTCATAGTCTTTTGTCTGCAAGAGCTTACTTATTAGAGTGATACAATTTAAGATTTTGTACCAACTTACAATGGAGCATAAGAACTTAAATTGTTTAACACAATTTAATAGTCCAGAAGCCTCAACTCATAGAGTTGTCAATCTCCGAATTATTACAAACAGCAAATAAAGCATCGTATATCTCTCCTAATTGATACCTCAGTGGTTTTCAGGCATCTATTCGGCTTTCCCAACGAGTATCACGTAGGGGTTTCAAAGTTAGTCCCTGAACATATTTTATTAATATGGTCCATATCGAAAAGTTGATGAGGAAAAAAATAGATATATTTTTTGGACCATATTAAAAAAATTGGCGGCTTCGAAGGATGCCTTTGCCAGGTCATTAATGACCAAGTTTAATGAGTGGCTACTACATGGGAGGTAAAATGCTCGTGGATTTAACGCTTTTATCCTAGATTGTACTCCCGATTTATCACCTCTCATGTTGGCCCCATTATCGTAAGCCTGTCCCCTCATATCCTGCAAATTCAATCCCAATTTTTCAAGTCTTAGTATTAGAGTTAAGAGTTCAGAGCCCGTCAATCTTTCAGCCCGAAGAAAGCCTAAAAAGCTTTCACTAATTTTAATGGAAACTTCATTGGGATTGGATTTGTCAATGGATACATACCTTACTAAGACTGTCATTTGCTCAATCTTGCTGACATCAGGAGTACAATCTAGAATAATTGAATAATATTTAGCTTTTTTAATCTCGCTAATAATGCGAGATGTTATATTTTCTCTTAAAAGAAGAATTATTTCATTTTGAATATCTTTTCCGAGATAGTGGACTTTAACTTCCTCTTTTTTGAGCACTCTGCGGATATGCTCTTCCATTACTGGATCAAACTGAGCAAGTACATAATTGAATAATTTATAAAAAATTACCATTACCGAAATCGTAAAGTTTGTCACTTGTACCTCCGGAGGGCTAAAAATTTTGAGCAAGCATTTTTATTGTTGAAACAATTCGTAGAAGTACCTCTTACCAGTAATTTATCTCTGCGGTAATGAGTCTTTGTAAGTGACTGTCAATCGTTATAGAGTACTGTATTCTTTGACTAAATTCAATCCAAGATTCTTGACTTTGGATATGGTTTTTAGAGGTTTCATGTTGTTTTAAAGTCTCAGCGAGGTGCTTCCAATCTTTAAAACCTTCAGTAGAAAGAGAACTTAAAATAGAACCAAAAAGTTTGCGACAAAAGCAATAAACACAGTTTTTTGCAATTGAATAGACTAACCACTTACGCATGACTTTTTCACCATTTTTCATGTTTCTCAAATAATGAACTGCGCTAAATCTTCGACCGGTATCATTATACGGAAAACTGTATTCCTTTAATGGTTGAGGTGCTTCTTCTTTTACCAAAAAATATATTTCGTCTTCTGATAAGCTAGTTGGCCAAGAACCCCAATCTGAATTTATTATCGTAGCAAATGTCTCTTCTTTGGATTTCCCTGGAGTAGGTTCAGTGAACGTCCCTGTAGTAGGTTCTTTGAATGTCCCTGGAGTAGGCTACACTTGAGCAATATCAGTAGCTTGATTGTAATGGATTCATAATTAAGATTTGAATCAGCTTCTAATATCTCTGTATCAACATCGTTTATTTTATAAAAGAAAGGCGAATAATTATTTTAATAACTATAGTATGAGCAAAAAGTAACTCCATCAAAGGTGCCTTTGGAATGTTGAATTCATGTGTATTATAACACTAGAAAATTATACAAAATAATCAGAGTCTTTTGGCAGTGACAGTTGTTATAATTTCCTGGTGTTATAATACACATGAGTTCAAATTCCCAAAGGCACCTTTGATGGAGTAACTTTTTGCTCATACAATACTTATATTCTGAATGTTAATAACATATTAAACATTCAAACTGCTTAATAATAAAAATATTTTGGTAATCTTGGCGATCATATTACACTCATACTTGATTGAGACGATATATGCGAGTTGTGCTTTGTACTCATCGCAATTTTCATTTCAATCAACTGCTTGTGTTATTTTTTTTTATAAGTATATTTTTACCAGATCAGCATTATACATTGCTATACATGGTAAGTATGACAAGTATTTTACGTTGACAATGGATATAACATTAAGAGGTTATTACTCTAAACACAAAAAAAAAAGTTGTAACAAACATAGATTGTTATATACTATAGTACACTAAAGTTTACGCGTTTACTCGTTGTCCGAAGAGTTATCACTGTTAACAACTAAGTCAGCCGGAACCCGCCTTTTAAGTCTTCGAATAGGTGGAGGAGAAGCGAGGTGATGTATTAGCGCACTAGGACACTTGTGAACTGAATTGAAGAAATTCTTGGCTGATAGGTGTATTAGATAGTGCCTGTATAATTTTTTCTTTGATAATATGTTTTTAAGTGGGTGGGGTTGTGGCTCACCGGGGACTCAGAACCCCCACGATGTTTTGTTAAAAATCTAAGTCATTTTTATTACACAAAAATTTTTGAACCTACACATAAATAACACATAATTTACACTTAATTCTGGTATAGTTTATTTTCGATCTAGTTACTGTGGAGGTTGTAGCTCGACGGACCCCATTTCTTAAAAATCTTAGATGCCATTTATTCATTATATTCGCTCATCCAATATACTCGCACTACGATTACCTTGTATTACTCACACTATGGGCTCATTGAACTGTTGATCGAATTCACACATAGATATCATCAATAATAATATCACCACTTGTTACTTTATAGCTGGCAATCTCCTCAGACAAACAAATGACCAAAATTCAGCAATAAGCTGGGACAATTTATAGCAAAGCTAATTGCTATATGAGCCATTCCATATCAAATCAACCAAAATAAGTATGGTTTTCAACTAGAGATGTACCGAAGCTTCAGTTTTGTTTCAGTATTCGGCAGATTCGGTATTCGTCGGCCGGCCGTAGCGATTTTTCTTTTGTTGCAATCTGACTTATTTGAGTGCATTTTAACTGAAAAACTCATTATTTAGCGTTTAAGAGCATAGGACGCGACCACGCTTCAAATGAATTGATCTTAACGTAATTCTTATTCTATTTCCCAAAAAACTTCTGTAATAAAGAATCAATTTCTCGTTGTTTATCCTACCGTGCGTTACCTAATCGAACAGAGAAGGGCACTCGACTGCAACCGGCAGCCGATACCGCCCGAAGTCCGCACATCAGCTACGAAAACATAAATCAGTTGCCCAACTATTTCTTTACGAGAAATGAGCGACGTCAGTATGTGTATCTTATATGGGCGATTGTAATTCCATAATACACGTCAAATGCACATTTAGAATTCGACAATATACAATAAAGATAGTGCATTAGCCTAATAACTGAGAGGAAATGAGATGGGCAATGCAGCTTCCTACTTTAATCTTAATATTGTTATTTAATTAAACAAGATTTGCATAAAATAGAATTATGGGTAGTTAGCTATATGTTTATTCGCTATGTGCGTCGGCTTGGAGGGGATGGGATAATCGTCCGAAGCGCGCTAGGTGGAGCAATAGAGCCATAATGACGGACGCTTTCAGTAAACTTTGCAAATATAATGGGTGGGAATACTTGTTGCGTAGTGAATTGCAAAAATAATAGTTCGAATAGCAAGTGCAAGTTTATATTATTTTTTACCATTTACTGAATTTTCAAATGTGCATATATGTACATAACCTCAAAAAGTTAAATAATAACATGAAAATATGTATATTAAATACAATTTACTTAGATGCTTATTCTTCTCTATCGCATAAAAATAATTACTGTACACGCTCATGTAGAAAGTAAACAAAAAATAGTCTTTATATTTGATTTATTTTACACTTTCGATATCCGTCCATAAACGCCAATGTTATGTTTTCCGTCCTTATTTCTCAGTCTACGATTGGGGGCCGCCACGAGTCACCATGCACATAGCGAATAGATTAGAGGGAAGTACTTGATGTGGTTCAATTAAATGTAGTTAGTCTAGAAATTAAATGTTGTAATACATATAGTAACTAAGTTTTGTTTTTAATGCCATTTATTTAGACAAATATTACAAATTTGTTCAGTTTAACGTATTTCCTCCATTCTATAACTCTTTAACTATCCAACTGATTTAGTTATTTTCTAATAAACATTTTCTTTTTGCTACATTTGCAATTTTATAAAAATACAAATAACTCAGTCTATTTCTTTCTAATGTTTCGTATATGGACGTTAGTAGAAGTAGTCGCGACGCAGTACGCGTCTTGTAATGATCATTTAATGTGGGATAAGCGTGTCCTCCTATCGCCTTAACAAAAAAAATTTTTAAATATGTATCAGCATTTATTTAATTTTTAGCATTTGAAGCAGTCCTGTCCTGTCTAGACGATGACACAAAGGGAGCGTACATATATTATTCTGACTAGAAGTTCAACAATAAATTGAACAACCTGGGTCAAAGAAATTACGAGGGCGAAAACGCAAAATGCATCACGTATCACGCGGCGATCGCGTGCTCGACTTAAATTGCTTCCGGAAAATGCCGAAAACCTACTTTTTATCCGCCACAATCTTCTTAAATTAAATTTTAAATACTGAAATGTTTTTTAATGCTATTATATTACGTTGTAGTTTTTTAATTAAGTTTTTGACATCGTGTTTTTTATAATCCGGTAATGTTTATTTTTTTTATTAATTTTGTATTATTTTATTATAGCAAAATACGTAAGTAGGAAACATATTTTACGAACACTCATGTTTATCTTTGTGATATAATTTTGTATTCAATAATACTAATCAAAACTCAAATTTGTATTGTGCTTCGGCCGAATATTCGGCGTTTAGGCAAATCTTAATTGCCGAATATTCAGTATTCGGTAATTCAACCAAAAGCCACTTCGGTGCATCACTATTTTCAACCTTACCCTTTTAGATATTTTGCATTATTACTTGTAGTACCTATTCAGTGAAAGTAATACACTTATTTTTTTGTTGAATTGCTTACGGGTTATGGGTATTCAAAGACGCGAAAAAAGCGTGATTTCTGACTTGTTTGAGAATGTTGATTTGTTTACAATTCGAGTTGTAGGTGAGCCGCAGTAATGAAATAGGGCTGGTTTTACGGCTGTTTTTATGGGGTTTAATATGACAGGAATGTAAAATTTTTATTGTTTAAAAAACAACTGAAATCTTTTAGATTCCAAATTTCAAAACACTGTAATTTTAAAAATTTTCAAAAAATGTACGTTTAAGAAGAACTATTTCTGTACATATTCTGAAAGTTTGATTGCTGGGATTGTAAAGGGATCAGTAAAAAAAGTATTTAAATATAATATGAAATCAAGGAAATGGGAAGACGCACATATTTTTTTTAATTTTTGTATTCGTTCGTTTTGGTTAGAAAAATATTTCCAGATAAGCGAAATTTGTAAAAACGCTTAATTTACTTGAAAAAATTAAATTTAAAAATTCTCATTTTAAACTGAATTTGGCCTTGAGCTACTTCCCTCAAAGCTATTTGATGTAAAAAAAGTAGGTATCACTATGAATGAGAAAAGGCACGGCCTCCTCGATTTCAGAGACGAACGTCTCTTAGACGGCCGGTCGCATTCAAAACATTTCTGTTTTTAACAGGTTACGTATTGTGGCGCCATCTGTCGAGCCCCCTGTAGTGATTAAGGAATATTGGCACGCAGCCTAGATTGCCCCTTGTATATTTTCAATAGACATTAGCATCAATAATTTACTTATTGTTAGTGTTAGTAAAATATATTGTAATTTTCTATTTCTAACAATCGAAACATCCAAGTGTAGGTAATATGTACTTTGATTTATAAGTTTATAAGAGGATTAGAGGATAAATTATAATCACCAATTTCCCAGTCACTTTTAATAATAGTTTAGAAGTATGATCGTATATCAGCACTTTTCTTATTTTTGTAGTGAGTTAATAAGGCACAATGATTTTTACAGTGAATATAATTTATTGTTATTTAATGAACCAACCGGTTCGTTGCATTTATTCGTTTGCATTATTGGATGATTTATTTATAACCATAATAGATTATATTCCTCAACAATTAAAATATTACTGAATTGTTGCTTTAATTCATTAGATTCTACAGAAGGCTTTGTTTGTTTCTTTTGTTGAATTTTCTTTACGATTTTTCATTTTTATAATCGAATTTCGACATTAATATTAAGTTATTACAATATGCAAGTGCGAATTTTAAGAGAGGTTATGTTTTATTAACAACTTTGAGAATTTGCAATTGGGTAGTAATGTAATATTTCAAAAGAAAGTTTGATAATACGCAACCTGGATGTTCTGTATTGTGGCGCCCCCTTCAAAACAGAAATAATGCCTGGAACTACAAATGCGAACGGCCGTGTAAGAGACCTTTGTCTCTCACAAATCGAGGAGGCCGTGAGAAAAGGCAACATTGATGATCTACTCACCGTTAGATGGCACTGATGGAAACCAATAAATTGAATTTTGAATTTATATTAACAGAAATATTTTACACCACTTTTATTATGGCAGTTAATTACACAACAGCATAACGTACATTATTATATTAATTACTCGTTAATAAGTAGACGATATTTGAACTTGAAAATAAAGTATTTTTTTAACTGACGGGTAATACAGGACTCTTAACTGTTACATTAGCACCAACAGTGGGTCGTCTTTGGAACTGTGTGATGTAACGGAGTTTCATCCATTAGAGGACACCAGTATTGCATTTTAAATTTATTTAAATTTTTAAGGTTTTCAAAAATTAATTACTTAAAATTGGTAATTGTATAATGCATTTATAACTAATATTCTAACTAATTTAGTTATGACTGTTGAAATTATTTAATTAATTTCTCTTGATAGAGTGGACTGTAATTATACTATGTTGGTTTTTTGAATAATTTTAATTTTCTTCTTGCAACAATAAACATAATACAAACATAGTACATGTATATCTTTTTATTTTTATATTGGAGCGTTTAGTAAACGTCCGTACAGCATGAGTTTAGGATACTGTCTGCCCGTCTCAACTTCACCCGTCCCGCACTACCCTTGCAAGAGGGTACACATTTTCACAGTACACTAAATGTAAACAATATTGTACAATGATGTTTATGAAAATTCAAGAATTTCCTCAATTGACGACATATGGGTCTTCTCTATTCTTGCGCTTTCAGAGAATTCCCATTCCTTTTAACTCGGATTTCAATCTTTTCTGAAAAGATGATTGCTGGCTTGCCACAAAAAAGTGTCTTTTCCAGTGATGTGTTGACAACAGAAACCCATTGTTTAAATGTTACTTAGGTCAATGTCAATGCTCTCCATCAACTCTAGCAGGTGTTGTTTAAATATTTCGGGCTCTGGACAGTATTTACATTTACAAAAATAACATGTTGGTAAAGAAGGATTACATCCAATGCTACCAACACAGTCTTTGTATATTTTTATAGGTAGCTGATCATTGATTGTAAGCTGTGATATTTTGCATCCAATTAACACGAGTTTAAAATTCTGATGAATTGTGCATACACAAACACTGTGTACCATTAGCTCCAACCAGAATGCAGTTTTTAGGGCGTAAGTCAACAAACTTTGAAAATCCTATGTGTAGATCTAGATTATTTACTTTAAACTGTCCATACATTTCTTTGAGGTCATTTAAAACTAATAGTTTTTGCATTTGAATTTTATTTCTCTTATCCCTGAGTAAAACATAATCTTTTTTTCCAGCCATTGGCGTACTTACATCAACAGAACAGTAAAAGTTTTAATCCAAGAGTTTTGCCGGGTTTTTGGATTAAGAGATGAAAAAATGCCTTTAGGCTTCATCTAACCATGTAGTTTGAAAGCTAAATTCATCTTGAACACTTCAACTTTTAGATAATACAGTAAGAATCTGCATCTGCTCAAAAATGTTACATTCCTATCATGTTGTATATCATATTAAAGCGCATAAAAACAGCAGTAAATCCAACCCTATTTCATTACTATGGCTCAACTACAACTGGAATTATAGACAAATCAATATTCTTCCGCAACTCAAAACTCACGCTTTTTCCCGTCTTTGAGTACCTATATCTCAAAAAGTATGGAAAGTAAAAAAAAACTAAAAACATATTTGTAATTGTTTTTACTCAATCTACTGATATTCACCATTTCAAACAAATCCAAGATGATGAGGTTGGGGCATTGGTTGATTTAATATGGAATGGCCCTATGTGTTACTATTTTTATGCATATTATTTAAGTTTTTATCTATACTCTAGCCAAAACAAAATGAAATGTGATGCTTTTCGACTGCCAAAATGCACGTATATACAATTGAACGATTACACTACCTATAAGGTTATAAATTAAATATTAGGATCAAATCTTTATATTACTAAAAATGGAACCAGTAGCAGTTTCAATAAGCCCATAATATCCAAGATTATATCCATATTAGAAAAAAAACAAGAATTTGTAAACTCTATGATAGATAAGGTTTATCACTTACACACTAAAAATTCACTTATAAAGACCAGTATTGAGATGGGCCAAAGATTGATCTGCACTCTCGTGAGATTTTGTTAAAACAAACTATGCGGTAGCTTTGTTGCAATATGTATAATCACCAGTACAGCAAACATATTAAGAGGAATCTATGAATGACAATTCCATGTTACTGTCATTTCAAAAAATCTAAATATTCTACGTAAGACTGATTATTATGAATATTAACTCGAATATTAAATTTAATCTTTCAAAATTACAATCATCATTAAAATACAACACTGCAATAACAACAGCTAAAAACCAAGTCATCAACTACCGCATATTGAAGGCATTTTAATGTTGTACAACACCATCTACTATATTTATTGGCACGTCCCAACAGTGTCTCATTTTGACCTTTAAGTTTTGGGTGACTCATGTTTACCATATACCTGACCCTATAGCGAGAAAACAAATTGTTAATTCTTCACTCCGACATTCTTTTTTGCCATATCATACTGATGTTCCATTGAAAATATTGATCATATTCCATTGAAAAAGGCACAGATATGCAAATGCATATCTAGAGTATATATTTCTTGAATTTCTATTTTTCTATTAAACATTTATTTACTACTAAATGTTTACATGTTTGAATGTTGCATTCTTAATTGTATGGAGGTTCAGTGTACACACTTTAACACATCTATTACACTATGTAGAAAGGATTAAATAGATCACGTATTGAAAAGTATTTTTTTCCTCTTGATTGAAAGCTGAGAATGAAATGACATAGATCCTGAAAATGGGAGTAGGTATGACTTTTTTACAAAGTTACACAATATGATTTCAAGACATTCATCATCGTTTACAAAATTAAAGGCAAATCTGTTTACTAAACAGTAAAAAAATATATATAAATTATTTGCTATAAAATACTCACTTTGCAAATTTTCTGGAGGTACTAGTCGAACTTTTTCCAGGAAATCTTTATCGATATTTAAGTTTATCAAAACTATTTCCTTGTGACTCAAATTGTATTTGCAATTTTATTGTAGCGGTAATAACAGACACTTATTGTATTAAACGACTTCCTAGCTCTTTTTCTTTGGTTTACTTTCCATTTTCTAATCTGCTGCAATGAAATGTTTAAAAAACAACCAAAATAGCAACAAACATAACCTCAAATCTTACTTTTTTATTTTTTTATACATAGAAGTGTCTCTTGTCCCTACTAGTTAGCGCCGGTTACTTATTTTTAAAAGTCCATATTTTTGTCCATAACCTCAAACCACAAATTATTTTCGTTTGCATAAAGGTTGATTCAGACCGGCGGTAGCGGATCCGCTGCTTTCCTTAGTTTTAAATGGGATGATTCGAAGTAAAATCGCGCGCGGAAAAAATGACATAGCGATGAGTCGGCGGTCTGAGAGCGGAGCGGTTTGAATCAATCTAGTAGCGATTTTTAGCAAGAAACCGTGCTGTTAGAGAAGGGTAGAATTATATTTTTGACTGAAACAACGCTATTCAGTGCAGTCCATTAAGACTGCTGGTGTTGCAAATTGAAAAGTAACAAAACACCGTACGTAAATGTAAATAACATAAGCATTTCATTGTAATTAGTTTTTTTATTATTATATTGAAAAGGACACTCAGTTTTTAGTGATTACTTAATAAACTAGAAACTACTTAATTAACTCAATATCGCTGAAACTTAATTATTTATTAAAGATTATTAAACATTTATATAAAAAAGGAAAGTAATGTATTCAGATATGTGTTATATAGGGTATCACATGTTTGATGGGTTTAATGAATGGAAAGCTCTTATATACAGCTTTGCCTACATTAAACAATACATATAACAATATGAAAAACGGATTTCACATTATTAGGGATACATGCACGACTATGAATGTCTGCACAGTAAAACCGTTGCCGTCCCGCTACCGCGGAAGTATGAATGCTCCAAAGCGGAAACCGCTCAGCCTCCGCTCCGCCACCACCGGTTTGAATCAACCTTAAAAAAGAAGCGGTCAAATAGTAGTCAATTTTTGCATTAAGTTCTTATTTTTTACTATCTAAAGATAGAGACTTGAAATCTTTTCTAATGCCTTTAGTAATGGACTTAATATAAAATGTAATATGTTTAAAATGCCCCCCCTCCTCCTGGTGATTGAGACCGCCATTTTGTACCCTTAATTTAATAACGCTGCCAAATTGAGCGAAATTTATGTTGGGAGGATTCTTGGGGTCGCTGATTATAAATCCAATGAAAAAAAAATCGAAAAATTCAAAATGGCGGTCCTATAATAACGGCCTTTGAGATTGAGAATGCGATTTACGCCATTTCTATTGATTTTAGAGAGAAGTTCAAAGAGTCAAAAAGTGTTTAGAATTTGATTTTGCAAAGGATTGCACTATTTTGGTTACCTTATTATGTAACCACTTCGCTCTGCTCTGTGGTAGAGTCAATTTTTGCATTAAGTTCTTATTTTTTACAATCTAAAGATAGAGACTTGAAATCTTTTGTAATGCCTTCAGTACTGGACCAATATAAAATGTAATATGTTTAAAATTGAGGGTTGAAACCCCCATTTTAAACTCCCAATTTAATAACTCGGGAAGTTTTCAACCAAGTTGAGCAAAAGCTATGTTGGAGGGAGATTTGAGGTAGCCGATGATAAATCAAATAAAAAAAAAAACAGAAAATTCAAAATGACGGACCCAAGATGGCGGTAATTGCAAAGAAAACATGACAGTTTTAACATGTATAAAAAGATCAAAGAAACGATTGGCAACTATAACAATAAATTAAATAAGCTTACAGACAAAAATGATAAGTTGCTATTGGAAGATGAACAAAAGATAAACAGATGGAGTGAATACATAAAAGAACTAATCGAGGATACAAGACCTGAAATAAGAGTTAAAAACGCCTACAACTGGACTACCCATATTAATGGAAGAATTGGAACGAGCACTTGCATCTACAAAAAATAACAAAGCTACTGGGCCTGACGAAATTCCAGCAGAAATACTAAAGCTTTTTGAAGATAAAGGGAAGAAAGCATTATTAAGCTTATTCAATGTTATATATGACTCAGGGAATATACCCGCAGATTGGTTAAAATCAACCTTCATTACAATCCCCAAAAAGCCGCATGCTAAAAAATGTAGCGACTATCGTACAATCAGTCTAATGTGCCGCGCTCTTAAAACCTTTCTCCACATAATGCATTCTAGATTATATAAAAAAATTGAAGAAAATATAAGCGAATCTCAATTTGGTTTCCGAAACAACTTAGGAACAAGAGATGCTCTCTTTAGCATACAGGTACTAGTACAACGCTGTAGAGATGTTAACAGAAATGTGTATTTGTGCTTTATAGATTTTGAAAAAGCTTTTGACAAAGTAAAACACCGAAAAATGATAGAAACCCTGCAAAATATTGGCATCGATGACAAAGATCTACGCATCATCAAGAATCTCTATTGGCAACAAACAGCGAATGTCAAAGTGTCACAAAACTACTCGGAAGATATTGAAATCAAACGGGGTGTAAGTCAAGGGTGTATCCTATCTCCGATGCTTTTTAATCTATACTCAGAAGCCATTTTCCAAAAAGCATTAAGTGAATGCTCTTGTGGTATAAAGATAAACGGCATTCCCATAAATAATCTTAGATATGCCGACGATACAGTACTCATTGCCAGTAGACCAGAAGAACTTCAACTACTTATTAACAACGTTACAGATGTATGTGATGAATATGGACTACGACTCAATCATAATAAGACCAAATATATGGTTGTTAGCAAGGATCCAATAAACATTATACCAATTACAGCTTACGGTTTAAATCTTGAAAAAACTGACACTATCACATACCTAGGATGTAACTTAAATGAAATCTGGGATATGAGCAAAGAAATAAAAATTAGAATAGAAAAGGCAAGAACAGTTTTCTTTAAAATGAAAAAACTACTGACAGATAGAAATCTAAGTTCAAAACTAAAAATTAGACTCGTAAAATGCTACATATTCTCTATTCTTTTGTACGGCTCTGAAAGCTGGACTCTAACTGACACTCTTCTTAAAAAACTAGTCATTTGAAATGTGGATTTATAGAAGGATTCTCCGAATAAGCTGAATGGACAGAATAACTAATGTGGAAGTACTGAATCGTATGAGTAAAACAACAGAAATAATTCCAACAATAAAAACACGTAAACTCCAATACTTTGCACACGTTATGAGGCATGATGAGAAATACAATATCTTACACGTCATCATGCAAGGTAAAATAGCAGGAAAAAGAGGTCCAGGCAGAAGAAGAACATCCTGGCTGAAAAACCTGCGAGAATGGTTTGGCAAATCAACAACATCTTTATTCAAAGCAGCTGCTAGTAAAGTTAAAATAGCCAACATGATAGCCAACATTCGCTAAGCGAGTACGGCACTCAAAGAAGAAGAAGATGGCGGTACTTTAGATTAAAGATGCGATTTACGCCGTTTCTATTGATTTTAGAGAAAAATGCAAAGAGCCAGAAAGTGTTTAGAATGTGATTCTGCATAGGAATACATAATTCCGTTTACCATATTATGTAACCCCTTCACTCTCCCCTACTTAGAAGCCCACTACGGGAGAGTGAAGGGAGTTACATAATAAGGTAACCAAAATAGTGTATTCCTATGCAAGATCACATTCTAAACACTTTTCGACTCTCTGAATTTTTCTCTAAAATCAATAGAAACGGCGTAAATCGCATTTCCAATCTCAAAGACCGCCATTTTGGGTCCGCCATTTTGTATTTCTTAATCTTCTCATTGAATTCATAATCAGGAACCCCAAAAACCCCCCCAACATGAATTTCGCTCAAGTTGATGGAAAACTTCCTGAGTTATTAAATTGGGAGTGTAAAATGGGGGTTTCAACCCCCTCGAGGGGGCATGCTCCCAGTTTAAACATATTACATTTTATATTGGTCCAGTACTGAAGGCATTACAAAAGATTTCAAGTCTCTATCTTTAGATAGTAAAAAATAAGAACTTAATGCAAGAATTGACTCTACTACTAGGGCAGAGCGAAGGGGTTACATAATAAAGTAACCAAATAGTGTATTCCTTTGCAAAATCACATTCTAAACACTTTTTGACTCTTTGAATTTCTCTCTAAAATCAATAGAAAACATAATTTTAAACATATTACATTTTATATTGGTCCAGTACTAAAGGCATTAGAAAATATTTGAAGTCTCTTTCTTTAGATAGTAAAAAATAAGAACTTAGGCATGTTTTTTGCAAAAATTGACTCTACTAAAAATAATAGACAAATTTTGGAATCTATTTTAAATTCTCAAAATGACCAGCTGAATTTGTAAGATGTGAAGTTATTTTTGGCTTTCCTCAATTTGTGTAGTATCTACCAGTTTAGAACCATTAGGGCAAGAACCCCGGTTTTGGCCACCTTAAGAGATTGTGATACTTTACTGGCCAGAACTAGCATCCAATATTAAAAATTTGTTGTGAGTGTTACTTTTTTCTTATGTACTATAGTGTTCTCTCTTATTTCTTACAAATTAGAAAGAGATAAATAACCATTTGTATAAAGGAAAACATTTGAAAGTGATTCATGTCGTTTTCTTCAGTTTTGGCCATGCAATCGCCAGTACTGGCCACAAAAAAATTTAGTTTTGGCCACAAGCATTGAAGTCTTATGTAGGCGAAATAAAAATAATACAAAATATTTTTATAATGAAACCAAATAAACTATTTATTTTTCGAACAGGTAACAGAAAATATAAATACTCAAAAAAAGTAGATACCTAGGTACATATAACTTATTTCAGTCAAAAGTAAAGTCGTTGTATTTTACCATCTCGGGCACAGTATATACCCCTCGGCTATTCTTTCTTGTTGGACGCTCTATGATTTCTTTTATTTCTTCAAGATCATAAATTACTTCGTCTAGTTTGTCAGGCCATTTCCATCCTTGTCCACTTTTTTCCATGGTTGAGATTAAGTAACCATTATTGTTGTCGATTTCTTTGACCTGACCTGGATAATGTTTATTTTGATAAACGACTATAACGAAAACTTCAGGGGTTAAGAGGTCTACGAGTTTTCTTGTAGGGAACGATTCTTCTACCACCTCACTGGACTTGTTCTGTTCCTTTTCCGTTTTTTTACGACTGTCTGTTTCTTCTGCTGGTTCTACCACCTTATTTTTCTTTATCTTCTTATTTTTTTTTAGCTGTGATATTTCTGCTCTCTTTTTCTTTCTTTCATCTTTCTGCAATAAAAGATTAGCCTTTTCCCTTTCTTTTTCTTCTGCAATTCTTAACCACTCATTAGAAGTTAGCACACTAGGCATTGTTGTATTATTTTTCGTTTTCCCTTTGGTCGTAGTGGCTGATGTTGAAGGAAATACCAATATATCTCCCAGTACTTTTCCATCGCTTATTATGTTTATCGTTCTGTTTTCTTTCATGCTGTCGTTTTCTACTCTGGTTTCATAGTTGACGTTTACTCTTGGTTTCTCTTCTTCCAAAATTATCATTTGTCCGTTCATTTCTTCGCCTTCAGTCTTATGTCTCTCTAAATCTGAATTTATAGTAGTCTTTTCTTTTTCTACTTTTTCATTAGTACTAATAAGATTGGTCCTTTCTAATCCCAAATTTATCACAGTCGTTTCTTTTTCTATCGCTATATTATTGGAAAAACTTGGTTTTTCTAAATCCATAAGTGTCTCACAATCAGTTTTTTTGCTATTTATTTCTTCATTATTAGTAATAAGGGCACTTTCTTTTATCACAGCCTCGTTGAGCACATCAGATTCGTTTGATTTTACATCATGTTGGTCACATTCTATTATTGCACTGTCGTCTATGGCATTACTATTTACATCAGTGTTATGACCTTCATCCACATCCATGACTTCTTCGAATTCTGGGAAGGGAAACTCTATAATATCAAGTGGCTCCATGTACTCATAAACATTTTGTATAAAAAGATCCTCGTTTTTTTGGGTGCTGTGTCCTTCGCTATCTTGTTTGAATTTGATCCAGACTTCAAATAAGGATTCTGACTTCGGATTTTCGGGTCGTCTGTTCTCAGCTTTGCATTGTTTAAAAACTGATAATTCATCTTGGTTCATTTTTGACTCAAGGTATTGAAGATAATCGACCTTGATCTCAACATTTTTAACAATATGGTTTTCGTTGTTAACAGGGTTTGTTGCATCATTCAGTTTTAGCGTGCATCGTGAGTAGTCTACAAAATTGGGGTTAAAAGGATGTAAGCCGCACTTTCTAAAGCCGTTGACAATGCTACTGGTAAATGTATGATTAGTAAAAATTTGATTGAGCAGTGCTGGTACATCATGCTTTTTAATCTCTTGGCCATTATGTTCAAATCTCCATTTTTTAAGGGCTTTCCGCCACTGACTCTTTAAAGGAAAAAAGACAGCCACGTCCAACGGTTGCAATATGTGAGTCGTATTGGGCATGAGGCAAGCAATTATAATTCCATTTTCTCGGCAAAACTGACTGAGTTGTATACTTAAATGAGAAGTATGTCCGTCCAAAAAGACTAATACGGGAAATTTGAATTTCTTTTCAATTAAAAACGGGTGGAATACGTTTGCAAAATACTCATAAAAATTTTTTGCCGTCATCCAACCATTCTCTGACTTTCCAATGCCCCATCCAGGTGGTGCTGCTTTTACATAAGCTAGAGGTAAACGATCGAATTTATAAATGGTAAGAGGTGGTGCCATTTCTCCCAAAGCGTTTACACTAACTAAAGTAGTCACGTTTTCTTTATCAGAATTAGACGAAGTTCCATAAACATGTTTACCCTTTTCTGCAAGAACTAAATTTTTAGCAGGATTCAAATAAACGGAAGTCTCGTCCATATTCCAAACCCGTGATGGATCTTGCAAAACTTCTGCGTCGTTTCCAAGAAGATCTAATGTTTCCTGGAACCATTTGCGAATTTTTTCTTCAGTAATTTGCGCTCTGGCCTTATTTATGTATTCAGACTGTTTGAGTGAAATTTCAGGATGCCGAGCCATGAAGGATTTGAACCAAGTCTTTCCAGGAGTACAATTCTTGAATGGTGTGTCAATACCCTTTTCTTCCACAATTTTTTTCACTGAGTATGTCAAATCATCTTTATTAACCGGAAATCCCATTCTGCAACATGTTAGTATCCACGTGCACAGATCTGCTTCTATGTCTTTGCCTAATATAGCTTCAGGTCCCATTTTACCTGTACCCACTGGAGCTTCACCTGCCATTTTATGTCTTAACGTAGTACGTGGTACATTGAATGATTTTGAGGCTGTAGCCACCGGAATGCCATTCTTAATAGCCTCCAATGCGTTTTTTAGTTGTTCTGCGTTGTAGCAAAATAATTTTCTATAAGGTGATTTTTTTTTCAAACCCGCAGCCGCACCACTTTTCTTTACTTTTGCCATTATTGCCCTATGAATCCTGAAAGATAAAAAACTTAGGTAGGTACTTAACCTGTCTGTAAGCACTTTGAATACCTAGATGGGTATTCAGATATTAAATCTGCAGTGGGTGGCCAAAACTGAATAAGTGTAAATGAGTTCTGGCCATCCTGATGGCCAAAACTAAAGTTGTTGAGGAATGCTGGTTCCAGTTTTGGCCACCCGCTATTTTAATGAAAAACTTAAGTATATCATTAAAATTATTGTATTAAACGAAGAAGGAATCCTTAATCAATCTACTGTAAAATTTACATTAACACTGTTAGCTCTTTGAACCGTAGAGTAAACGTTTCAACTTACCTCTATCCTTAAGCAAATTGTTAAGATAAGTTTAAAAACTTGCACGAGCACTTCTCACCCAACGTATTTGGCGGCCATTGTCATGCAACTAGCGGCAAAATTGTCTACTAAAATTGATCCAAATTTCAAAATTTAGCGGGAATATCAAGTTTACATATATTTAAATCAGGATTCTTATTAAAACCGTTTAAACACAGAAGTGGCCAAAACTAGGTCAATGGCCAAAACCGGTGTTTCTACCCTACAATTTTGATTTTTTTTCTTAAAATTAAAGTTCAAACTTTTTATTAATAAAATGGTAATTCCTTTCTTACATAGTTTCTCTTCTTGCCTAATATACTGAATAAAAACTGACAAATGTCAAATAATTAATTTACTACAATTTAATTTTTTCCATCAATTACCAAATTAAAAGTAAGAATGTTTACTAATTAACAAAATATAATTATTATTTGCACCAATACTTACTGTTAGAACATTTTAAAATACAACACTACTGATTTGCAACAGCATTTTGACCAGGGAAATTTATGGTGAGTATCTGATTATCAAAACCTTTTATTTCTTTGACTATTATTAGGTATCTTTGCAATAATGGTAATGATTGTATTAATAATAACTATTTGTTCAATCCCGTCGTTGAGAATTACTGTTTCTTACCTAGATACCAAAGGTGAAAACGTTTGTTTTGTCCATTCAACCTACTTACATAGCAACGGGTAAGCGAAAGCAGTGGGTGAAAAAATTTTCACTCACTCCCGATAAGCAAAGTTATAAGCTGAACATTTAACCAATTTTATTCATAACAGTAACACATATCATCAAAATTACTTATAAATATGAAAGTTAACATTACAATTGTTAAAAATTGGTTGATTAATACCATATGGTATATATTGATCTTTGTTGACAAATAATGACAAATTGATTGTTTGTTTTATGACGAATGATGAGAACCATAACAACGAAAACCGCCTCCTAATTTTTTGCAATTATTCTAAAAATTTAAATTTATTTATTTTCTTAATTTCTAATAGCAGGATTGAACAAAACGCTATACAGCACTCGTGGGAAACTGAGTCACTCACTTGTGTGTCGTTTCACACTCGGCTTCACCTCGTGTGTAATCTCGACACACGCGTGAGTAAAACTTTTAGTTTCTCCACTTGTACTGTAATATGCTATTGATATCATGAACGACAGTTCAAAGTTCAAATTCAAAATGGTGATTTATTGTAGTAAAAGAAAAATTATTATATTGTTCCTGTTAGTACAAATAACTTACAGATTTTGCTTCCTATTCCTGAAAAGCTCCCTACCCTTCCAATAAAATAAAATCGAGTTATCAAAAGTTACTTTGAAACAAAATACTTTAATTATTTTTGTATCAAAGTGAGCAAAATGAATGTTTTTTTTGTATTGCATAAGAATCTCACTTTTAGTCAAAACCATTAGAACAAGCCAAAGTCATTTAAAGAGTCAAAAAACAACCATTTCGTCCAAGAAATACAAACAATATTTTTTCTACAATCGTCAAAAAAAATTATAAAATAATTATTGATTTATTTAAGTAAATTATAGAAATAAAATACAAAATAATTAATATTACAGCTACCATAATTATGCATTATATAATTATTATAAGTCATCTGATGTGTTGAAACTAAGGAAAATACACATTTTCTTTCTTGTCTAAATTCTTGTTCCTAACTTTGCTACCTTGACAAATATACTATATGTAAAAAGAAAAACAATTTTCTTATTTTTCCCATTAAGAAATAATAGTCATTTAAAAAAAAAGTAAACTTCACATATCTACAGTAGTGGCCGTATGTAAGAGTACCTAATATTTATTTTTCCCAACAGACAAAATGCCTATGTGAAAACATAAGCTAAACAACAACAAAAATTATAATAACTGATAAAAGTAGATGTTACATAAAATAATATCATACAAAACAAAAACGTATAATAACATACATACAGTGCTATTAAATTAGCATGCAATATGCTGGTGTAGTTTGTATGTTACAAATTAAAATAATCATCTGAAACTATTGTATTTGTGTTTATGCAAGCAACAATATATAAGCGCTCAAAATGCTCTAGCCGTTTATTAACCTTCCATTTCAATTAAGGATAATTTAATACTAATTGGGTTTTTAAAAATACAAACGTAAATAAAAATGCCATTTATTGTAGAATAAAAGATGCAAAATGTACTTTTTATAACAAACCACGTCTGTTGATGGTAAAATGCATACGTACTTGCCACAATCAATCAATTTAACCTCGAATGGAGCATATTGCATGTTAATTTAATAGCACTGTATATAACATGAGATAATTAATATTAATACATTAAATTGCAGTGTTATGTGGTTGCTCATAAAAACTAGTTATTTTAGATCTGGTATATCTGTCAATGTGAAAACATCCTTAAATATATCAAATGTGTTACTTACTATTGTCCGTCTCACGTTGGGACTACAGTGAAGGAAAGATAGCCAATGTATTTCTTATGGGTGTTTGTGCTTCGTTGTTGCCACCTATTTCACTGTATGAATCTATAGAAATGTGGATTAAGATTCCAGAAGTTCTAAACCTGTGAAAACAGTAACCGAAAAGGTGTAATCGTAACCATACAAAAGAAGCATTTAAGAGAAAGTCTTATTAACATGTATTTGTTATTTTATTAAACATTACTTGGAATTTTTACATCGTACATGTATCTAAATATCCGATATTTTATTACTTATACTTTTTTGTTTAATTCTTTCGTCTTCAAATTCTTTCAACATAAAAATAACGGCTGGTTAGCTTCTGTATGATCTTTTTAATCTTTTAATTCACAGGTAAATACAGGAAGTCCCAAACGTAATTTTAACGGTAAAATGATTTCATCATGATAAAATCATTCATTTGTTCAACTTGTTTCAAAAGAAAGTTGCAAAAACGAAAATTTAGGATTAGCAGCAAATGCAAAAGATTTTAGTAAACAATAAACCCTTCTGGTGTTTTCTACTTTTACTTCGCGGAACTACATAATACAGTTTGTACTTACTGAAATGATAGTCTAACGTTTTTTGTCGGCACTATTATTTGTCACCGAACGCATTTAAGCAAATTTCTTAATACAGAAATAATTATTTGGTTTCAAATTTTGATAGCTGGTGCGTCTGTAGATCTTCGCTTCGTTGTTTGGGTTTTATCGTTTGTAATTATTGTTAACATTGTTGTGTTAATGCTATTAATAATTATAGCATTGTCATGTTACATTATCTTTCCAAATCCGTCATAAAAAATCAGGGTTTCCATTTAAAAAAAATTTCGTTATCGTTATAACTCGGAAACAAAAGACGATCTACAAATAACGATTACACTAAAATATGTCTCCTTTAAGATAAAAATCAACGTGTTCGAGGATTTTTCTCAAAAATATTTAATAAAAGATTTATTTCAATAGTTCCAGACTTTATATGCGCACTACATGAACAGCAGCAAATTTTGATATTTTGTTTTACTACCGCTGTCAGAAGAAATGACTACCTGCAATATAACTTGCTTGAACAATAGGGATTATAAAGGTTTATGCAGTTACAACTACAATATTTAGAAAGTGTTTTTAAAAGTTGCTTGCAAGTCTGTAGTGTCAACGTGAGACGATCAATAGGTAAATAATTGTATAACTTAAAAGATAGTTAACATGGGACTGTTATAATAGTTATAAGTATTTGGTATCCTGTAATAAAACACCATTGTTGATCTGCTAGTGACCCTAGTTACATGTTACAAATATTAGCAAGATTTTTTTCCTTGATAGGAGTGAAGTTTCATTGACAATAGGATGGGTACCACATGGTTTGTAGTAACAATATTTACAGAATTTACACGATACATTTTCAAGAAGACAAATATATATTTGCTAGTGGGGAAAACATTCAACTACATCATTAAAAATTATGATAAATAACAATGGTCCTAAGGTTGACTAACAGCATAAAAATCAGGAGAATATAATTAGAATATTTTTTCCTTATCATATACCTGATCTCGTTACACAGTTGTTTCAAGATGATATTGTGATTTTGTCTTTCTATAACGATTTCAATGCTTCCTCTTTTCTTTTATTAGTTGAATAACTTTATGTGTACACCAAACAGGATATGTAGTACTGTGGATCGTATATCTTCTTACAGAAACATAATAAAAGGAAAATAAAAAAATAATAAAAGGGCATAACGCAAAAAAAGGAAGGCGCAGCTAATAATTCATTAATTATATGATATCCTGACTCCCATTAACCCAGCTAAACCAATGATACTAGGTTGTAGAGAATAACTCAGAGAACAATAATCTGAATAAAAGTCGTGACGCTCGTCCGTAATTAATAAGAAAAACAACGCTAAAGTCGCTATTTTGAAGTTAGAATGTCATAACATTCTAACCTAACATCATGTTAGTAAAATAGTTGACTGCATTTCTGAAAAAGGTGTTGTTTGTATCATATGACAAGCAGATTTTATAATTCGTACCTGTTTTTGTGGCTTTTTTTAACAAAAACCTCTTAGCACTCGATATTTCAGTATTTTAAATTTAATAGAACACCATTGGTAAGTGTATCTTTTAAAATAAACATGTTCTGTAGGGGGTCAAGATATCATACAATTACCAAAAGTCTTAATAAATTTTTTTCTATGTTAATAGGCTTTCGAGTAATTTAGAAAAAACCATTGCCATACCTGGCAACTTTGCTTAAGTATAATCGCAGTTGGGTCTTAACCTTGTTTTAGAAAATCAAACAAACAAACTGATGATGACAGTCGTTGTTTAAAAATAATAAACATCCAAAGCAGATTAGTCGAGTGTTTTTCAAAAACTCAATTTCAACTGTAAAAATAAAACAATAATTGACCTACATTTTATATTTATTAATTTCTGGAATATTTTCAAAATTTCTTGACGTATTTGTTTTTTTATTAAAAAATACTATCTTATGTAAAAAAATTACTTAAGACACCTAATTACCATAAAATTAAAGATTTTTTAATGTAGCCAAACCAAGGTGTCAAATTAGGTGTAAAATTAGATAAATCTTCCCTTTAAAAGATATTCTCTTATAAAATCATTAAAATAGTATATTAAAATACAAGTTGCAGAAGGGATCTATTCAAGCATGAATTTGAAATTCCGAAACAAGCCGCGTAGTGGCGAGTTGAGGAACAAATGAGTGCTTGAAGGACCTTCTGCAACGAGTGTTTTATACTATTATTTCTATTTTGCCGCTTTATACCATTTTATAAATTAGAAAATAAAAATTTTAAATCTAGGGATTTTTGGGTGGTTGGTGACATTTATGTGACGTAAATTTAGGCGGCTGTGGAAAAAATTAATTTGAAACGTCAGATTTTATTTTCGCAATTTCGCGTTGTTTGAAAATGAATAGTGAAGGAAATTTATCACTAACGCCTCCGAAAATTAGGCAAATTGCACAAAAAACTTTTTTGACGTATGTCAGTCGACAGTTCATCCAACGCTACCAACATCAATGCAGTAAATTTTACTAGCCTATTCTAGCACACCAACCCCTTATTCTAACACTCAAATGACGTCATTTGGGTGCTAGAATCGACTTATTCTAAACGCAAAATAGAAAAACTGTTATTAAATAAACAGCAAGTTGCGAATTGCGTTATTGACAAATTATTATTATTTCAAAGTTCAACGAACTACAAACTCAGTATTATCTCAAGGGTTACTATATTTACAAAGCTGTGATCAGGCATTGACCCAAATATTCTTAAATTTTAAGGTTGTAAGCAAAACGTGCTTTATTTCAATGTCAAAAACATCCAGATCAGCATTTTGTACGAATGTGGAGCAAATTTTATTACAAACTTTACAGGGTTGTCACGTTTCTCAATTGAGTAAAATGAATTTTTAATTCTAAAAAGAATTCAATTTTACACGGAAGCGACATACAATATGATAAAATGTCATTAAGGTTTGTTGTTGTGATAGATGAGATGCATCTGTCGACAAAGCCCCATAATTAAAGTACTATTATTAACGTGGCAAAATGAAGTTAAAGTTTCCAACTTTATTATTTTTTTCTGAAAAAGTAGTACGTTCTAGAACAAAGTTGTATAAGACTTTTTTGTTCCTTTTGATGTCTTCTATCACTCCTTTAAATTAATGCGTTCTAACGCCGGACACGCTGTATACTTTTCTCTCAACTTCTTTCTTCTTTTACATTTCATAGTTTCAGAATAAAATATTTCTTGGTCTCGTTGCTTCACTTATGACCACCACTGTATAAAAGTGCATCAATGTCACCTTTTTTTGGCGGTTATAGAAAATAATATGTTTTATATCTGTTTTTCTCACGAGGTAAAAATTTAAAAATTATAATATTGACAATCATGTCCATTACCTATGTCCATACCTTGATATTTTGCTGTCAGTCTAGCATCATTAAGGTACCCTATAACAGTCAAAGTAATAGTGAAATACAGAGATCGACAATAAACTTGAGCATGAGAGCCATTGAGACCGTTTTCAAGGCTGTTATAGACATTCCTTGTATTTTCCAAGAACTCTCGCAATCAATTTTATTATCAATCTCTGTATAATTATAGCTTTATCAATTCACTTATTTCTTTAATTTGTTTTAGGAAATGCTTATTCAATTTACTAAAGTACAAAATGTTAATTATCTCAATGGAAAGTGATGTTAAATACCTTAATACTAATTATCATTGCAATTATTTTGAGTATTATCCTCTGTGTTTTATTACTATTGAATAGAATACTCCAGTTTTCCATTGCATATAACAGACGTAGTAATGAGTTATTTCACGCTTGCCGACCAGGAGAATCCCCTATAGAATAAAAACAAAGTGCTTATGTAATTAATTGCGTAAATCAGCCTTTTATTATTGTGATGTCTAAATTTTGTAGCATATGATTTGAAACCATCAATTATAAAAATGTTAATGAAAATTCAAGGCACACTCAAAACTTGAAATGATCCTTTCATTAAAAATAAATCCAGAATATATTAACACTTTTAACATCATTATATTGCACACAGATATAACATACTCAAACTAGTCGAATTTAACTTTTGACATACGAATTTCCCTAGTCAACAATCATATTTGAGTTATTACGTTATATTGTTTCTCCATTATGTTACAGCAAGTTAGTACATTCAGGATTCTAATTTTCTTTGTTAAATATATAACTGAGATCTTTTTAAAATAAATGTCTACAATAAAAATATGCTAAATAAAACACGTTTAACATTCATTTTATATTTTATTTGAAAATTTTTAGATTTAATTTAGAATATAAGCTATGGATTGCACCACCACCTAGCCTATAAAATTTGGTTTTCACATATATTTTAACAAAAGTATAATTTTTTTAACAAATGAATACAATGCAATTGAAAAAGTCCCTAGATAGTATGTAATCGATAATTAATAGTTACAGAATATAAATTGTAAAGTAAGATGCTTTACATTTAACTATCTAAATCATACTTTTCAAGTACTACTAACATTTATTATACAAACAGTAACTATTATAAAATCAACATGCATGTAAAGCATCGTACTTGTAAACAAATATACATGTAATAAAATATTTAAAAAAATACAAATAAAAATTCGATGACATAAACCTGTTCGATGTATCGATATGTATTAATATAATTAGTTTCTTACTTACAATATAATATTTTAATAAAAAAATGAAATATTGAGACGTAGTACATTATCATGTTACATTTAGAAGGCCAAATATTAGAGATTTTGTATTAAAATCATACTAACTAAAAGGTTACTCGAAGAAATATCCTACTGCTAAATACATTTTTATTTTATAATCTTTATTTAGTATGGAGATCTGTGGTAAAGTGAAACTAAACTTCTTTTTTTTAATTGTGCTAAAATAATATCAACAATTGCTATTTACATTTTATTTAATTTTAAGAATTGGCAATTCAATAAGAAAAAAATGAATGAAGTAAAGCTCGCACGTTTAAAAAACTAAATATACATTAATGTATAGAATAGGTTAAAACATAATCAGATGAATGTAAGTTAGTCTATCGCACGTATGAATATACAATATATCTATCAAAGAATAGAGAGGATAAGAACGGAAGGCTAACGACCTCAAAAATAGTAACGCCATCTAGCATGTTGGATGTTAACTGATGGGAAAATGATTATATTTTGACGTAAGTTTGCATTCTGTTGACACTTTTGAATCAAATAGGTTAAGAAAAGTAAACGTTTCACGATTAATAACACTTGTTAGATAGATCCTTTTATGGAAAGTATTAAATATTGGTTTTTTGATGTATTAAAATTTTAAAAATATCTACTGATTATTACGCCATCTTTACGTGTCAGGTGTTAACTATTACTGTAAAATCAGGTCGGATTTTTACATATAGTTCTTATGGAGCCTTCCATTCTTATCCTCTCTATTCTTTGATATCTATAGCCACCAAATGTTTTCAAGGTAAAAACCAATTTAATCACTTGTTAGACATATTAGTTGTTCCCCGGATGCATGCAGGCTGCATCATTTTTTGAGGCTAATTTCCTCTAATGGCAGACAGTACAAGTCTTTTCAAAAATGATAGCTTTACTGAATAATTGTAACATAAAAAGTAATTACAGTGGACATTTAAAAGCCCTGTGCCAAAAGAAATTGATTTCATGCTTTTCTTTTGATTTTTCAATAAAAAAGCAGGTAATTGACTATAGATTCTATAGTAACAATAGGTTATTCTTTTGATGCAGGGTTAGTAATCTCAAATTGTTTCTCAACTCATTAAAAAATAATATAATGGGATGCTACATTATCTTTATTTGTAAAAATTACCCTTATAAACAACAAAGCAATTATGAAAAGTTTTATTACAATAGAGTTGTCATTTATAATTGAAGACATCCCTTAGAATATAATGTAATCAGAAGATATAATTACCACACTTACTTTTATAGATATGTATTTTTATCGCAAACTGCAGATGTTAAAATTTGAGCATTAGTATTACAATATCGGTTATAAATATTAGTAATGGAGAAATCAATCCAATTAAATTAATAAATGGCAACTCTATTAGATGAACTATAAAAATATAAAATATAAAGAGACATGCCATTAATTCTTAATTAACCAGGTCTAGATTTGTAGTTAGATTTATAAAATCCATGCAGACAATAAAAATCATCATACAGATACACATATTGGTCCGAAGATAAGGAAAATAAAATTTACATATAATAAAAAAAGTAACATTATGATTTACATTAATAATCAGCCTAACAATTTGTAATAAAATAAGGAATTATTTACTCCTTACGAGTTATTACATAATAAAATATGACAATAATTTATGAATTATGTATCTTCTACTCAATACAACGATACATTTTGTTAATACATTAATATAAATACTAGCATCTATATTCATCTTATTCTGCTTATAAATCTAGTCCTGTGTTGATATACTTTTTCAAAACATATAAAAAAATTAATAATAATTACAATCTTATAATAATTGTCTGATATAAAAAAAGAAGCACAATTTAATTACTTCCTTAATACAATTTCTACAGGATTATTTTAAATATACAAGTATTCTAAAAAATTGTCTCTATGAAAATTTAAATTTAGCAGGTACATTTAATCTGTGCCAGAAGTATTCCATACTTCCATATTTATATATCTGATGCTACCATATTCCAGTAGCTGCTTCTGTAATAATACTTAATCTTTGATACATTAGAAAAGATAAAAAATTTTGTCAGACGCAAAACTAAAATACATGAAATTAAGACGTAAAATAAATAACAATTTTACTATTTTCCCAGCAGCAAATTTACTTTTGCATTGTTATAAATTACTGTTAAGTCTCTGAAACTATGAATTGCCAAAATGCATGTCTCAAGTCGCCATATGTCAGTTATTTTCTAAAGTTTTATGATTATTGCACTTATGTAAGTTGTTTTGTAAGAACTTTACGTACTTTTGGTAATTTAAAAAATCTATATAAAAGGAAATATACTGGGAGAAAATCAATAATAACTTGCCATGAGCATAGGAACAGAAAAAAGGCAAAAGATAAACAATTTGCTAAAGTCTGAATATACGAATATTGCAAACAAAGTGTTATGTGAGAGTATAAGAAGTATAAAAAGATATCAGAGTAACATTACACACATCGGTTCAACAGCTCAAATCTCAAACTGCAAACCTTCTTAATTGCTTAATTCAATATAATGTTGTAAAAACGTCATAACCTCAAATTATGTTATAAATGACCATTTACTATATAGATTATCCAAAAACCAGTCTAAACATACCAATATTAATGAGTGCAACAAGGAAAACATAAACAATATGGGTAGCATAATAAAGATAGAATGCAATCATGGCTAGGTAAATTTTTAAACTAAAGATCTCTCTCCAATAAGAAGCAAGCAAGCAAAACATCTGTCATAAATATTTTATGTCATTAAAAGCATAAAGTGAGGTTAAAATAATTATTTCGATATAATAGTATGGTACTAAATAAATTACTGTTAACTCAATTTCATCATTAGAAACTTAGAAAGTTCAAAATATCATATACGCAGGGAGAAAAAAATTAAAATTATTAAATGGATTTAGGGAGGAAATTCAATTGGTAATACTATCAATTTATTTATAGCAGATTTCGAAAATCGCCCCCCATTCCTTCACATGGAACATCCAACATAGTACGGAATTTTGAAAAATATGGTGCTGTTTCCAAATGCAAGTGCAATTGAAATGTGCCACATGTGAACCAGGAGAAGGAAGCCCGATACATGTGAATTGTGCTAGTGTCGAACATGATTCATCTAAATCATGTAGACAGATGAAATTGGTACTAACAAGAACAGCGTCCAAATTTTTGTGCAAGAATGGCTATAAATCATATAATAAAGTAAAACATGTAAAACCCAGCAAATTTTACATTTATTATAATTAGTTTGTTTAATTTGCGATATTTACTTTTTATGTTAAGATTATTAGAGTTTTATTTGTAATTTTTTGTTAATCCTATTAATAAATTATAATCTCTTGGATTATTGAGTAGTATTGGTAGCTAAATTCTTTCTCTGTGTCGATTAGTGCTTCTTATGGCATCAGATCTCTTCTTCACAATTGAAAATCATATCGTGGTTTTATTATACTGCACATTTATACACGAATTAAAACGATCAGTAATTTAACCACACTTTATGCTTTTAATGACAGATGTTTTTGCTTGCTTGCTTATTATTGGAGAGAGATATTTCGTTTAAAAGTTTACCTAGCCATGATTGCATTCTATCTTTGTTGTGCTACCCATTTTGTTTGTCTTCCTTGTTGCACTTATTCATTTTTGTAATGTGTGAGCAATGGAATTTTGATTCAGAGAAAACCTTGGAAATTTTAGGTTACATCTGATATTAATTTTAAGTAAGTAGTAGAACTTCTACAGATCATTTAGAACTACTCTCAGTCACTAACTGACAGACCTACTTTAAATGGAGTGCATGCGTAGCATTTTAGTTCGGACCCTCGGAAAATAAACCCAAGCTCCATTAGTTTTTCTACCATTTCTCAGATAAATTTCTACCATATTTATCTTTTGTAGTACTTCATTAAATATGAATGCCATTATTAAAAACTGATTTTTTCTGATTCTTTTTTCAAAAACAACTAATCTGGTAGCTCTCTTCAAAAAGTGACAATTTAAATAAACTAATTCATATGATTCAATATTTCACATTCTTTCAAGGCCAACTCTGAATCAAAATTCCGTTGCTCACACATTATGTTTAGATTGGTTTTCTGATTATCTGTCTAGTTTGATTAACTTTTAATAATTTTCTATTAATTAGTACTTCATCCAGAACAAGGTTTTTGTATTTTTATTTGGAAACATTTACAGAATTATTGTAAATTATTAAAAAAAAATCTATAAAAATATTCTGATCAAAAGGAAGTACTCACGTTCTGATCACATTTCAAACAATTTTAAGTTGTCAGAAGTATGATATTAAACTCAGTATTAGCAAAAACTATAAATTATCCTTGATTTAGACAATCACGTTAATGAATATTCCATAACCAGTTTCATTCATATCCACTAACGTGTCTATTTAGCCCTTCCATTTCCTCTAAAATACAGTAGCCACTCGTCAACGTGAATATCCGGCTAACATGAACAACATTTTTTTTATTGCATACCACCATATAATGTGAACACATAAACCCTCGCTGAGGTGAACATTGTTTATGTATGAACACATATTAAATTTGTGACATTTCTTGCAAACTTTCACACACAGTATAATGCTATTTCCAGACATAATAACTACATCAGCGACGCAGCCATATCATTTTATATTACCAGCGTAATAGTCATTGTTTTGGTTAAAGTTTAACAACTAAATGAATTTTTTTTTATTATTTTATTTCTTCTTTATCAATTTCTGACAGATTTATATACACGATTTGAAAACGTGAATAATTCGCAAACATGAACCTACCTTGTTTTATTTTGTTTATGTTATTCTGTGGCTACTGTACTTATATCTGATATTTGACATTTTTAAAGTTTGATTATTAAAAAGAATCTTGTACGATTATTTAACTTAAAACACACTAAAAACAAAGAAAAACTAGTATAATATGTAAAAATAAAAATTCATCTCTTTTCTAATTCAACTTTACAGAATATAGTGACACATAGAAATTGCATGTACACCACGACAGGACCCTGAGGGGAGGATCTGAATTTTTAAAAAGGCCAATTGGAATAGTTATGGTTAGGAATGAAGCTGGCCATGGTATATTCATAATCATTTTTTAATGTAGATACTAGATGGCATTAAAAATGTTGAAATAATTTCTTAAATTTTTACATTTGTCAGTTTGATATTAGAAGAACTCGGTTTCCATAGTATTCATTGTTGTAAATAATTGTAACTATGGCAATAGAGCTTTCAGAGCAAAAAAAGTTGAAATACCAAATTCAGCAAATGTAAAAGAAATGGCATTATAAATAACTATTCACATCACAAGCTGCAAAAGTTTACTTCTAGGTGCAGAGTTACTCCAAGCACCTGAAAGGGCAATCGCAGCGTGTAATGTATTAAACTTTTCATTCTACCCCTTGACATTTAACCACCGTAAAAGAAGAAATTATAATAAAATAAAATGATTTGGTGATTATAATAAAATTACATTATAAGGTGGCTTGTTGTCAACGTTATCTTGGTAACAATACTGTTCTATTTAAAAACGTTATTTCATGACATTTGTCAAATACAACAATTTTATTTTTACATTTAATTTCCGTTCAAAATAAATATTAATTAAATTAACAGTTTAACTTTTTTGTCCAGGGCACAAAAGTTTTTCATACCTAGCAACCACCTAGCAACCGATCACCTATCGTGTTTTACTTTCGCTTTCAATTGCCTTATCCAGAGAGAATGTTACAATTTCATAAACGGGAAAAGAAAAGTAAATTGTCAAAATCATGGCAAAATCTACAACAGAGTGATCAAAAAGTTTTTGAAGAGAAAAAACAGTCATTAATGTCTAATTAAACACTTTTACCGTTGAAGTTGAAACCACATCTTTAAATTAAATCTTAATCCTAACAATACAAATTATCAAGAGTCAATATTGTGTGTGATGCAATTTTTCCATATAAGCATTGATTTTATTTAAAGTTTTTAGTTTTTAACTACTTAATAGTTATTCCGGAGTTAGTATTTATACTCCGTTGGATGTGTGACATCTACGAGCGGCTATCTTCGACTGACGAGAGCTAACAAGCTCGAAACTCGAGTCTCGAAGTGCCGTTCGTGGATTTCACACATTCATTAGTTTAGTGGGTTTGCATTATTATGCTTTTCAACATTTTGTTGTTTTCTAAGTTATTCTTAAAATTGAAATCATTTTAAAAATTTCATTTTCTAACCTAAAAGTGTAAAATGACATTAATGATTATTCTGTCTAGTGCTGCCAACACACGAATTTTGTTGTACAACTCATAAATACTCACAAGCAGTGGCACCTATGATCTACTAAACCATTTTCTTTTGTTTAAAAGAGAAGTGGCAATAAGAGCCTACATTGGCCCACAGTTTTTTTTTTAATTTCGAAATATTCAAAGATTTCTCCTTTTTTTTTTGATGAAATTACAACATACAAGTTTTGGAAACTACCATATATTTGGATATTTCTTTAATTCCATACCATTAATGAGAAAATAAATTCTGAATTGAAAAACATCACCTTTCCACCTTGGTTGCAGTATTTTCTACTTCGTGCATTGTAATGTATGATTGCATAAGTAATAATGTACCAAAAATGGCTCAAGTTGG
Organism: Agrypnus murinus; assembly: GCA_929113105.1. Lineage (NCBI taxonomy): Eukaryota > Metazoa > Arthropoda > Insecta > Coleoptera > Elateridae > Agrypnus > Agrypnus murinus. Next base: position 159,158,858 of record OV816025.1, read on the forward strand.
AATGCGCTGTTAGCGGCCGATTCATGTGTAATTCATAAATTGATCGATCATGTGTTTATTAATATGACATAAGCTTTTGCTTAGAAAGCATTTTTGGAAAGATTGTTGGTCATTATTTGATATTGCTTAACAGTACGCAGGCATCTTAAAAATGAAGGTTACACTACTTATCAAGCGAGGTGGTAAAATTAAAGCATAACACAATTCTATGCGGCAATAGATTTTTGTAGAGCTTCGAAAAAAATCATAAGATTTATCAGCTGTCTCAAACAACAATTTTTATATCAATTTTTCATAAATAGAGCTAACCTCAAAATACCCTCTAACCTAACATTCTAACCTCAAGACTGTCTTTACATTGATTCTCTCACTGTTTACGTGCATGTTGCTACTTCTCTAAGATTGCTATTTTCCAAATTACTTTTATACTCCAATTGAGTGGTCCAGTGGAAGAACCGGGTATCTCCACTTTTCTGCGAATTTGGGATATCTATACGAAAATATACTTGTTTACATCCTGCATCGTTTGTTGCAAGCATGGTTGGTAGCTTCTCCCTAGCATTACTTAACCCTTAACTACCCAGGTGAGGTCTCTGTGACCGCAGGTATCTGTGTGACTTTTGGTTTTTCCTATTTCTAGGAAGAATTAAGATTTGTGCACATCGATCTGTGTTCACGTGTTGAGTTATTATTTAAATTTAAATATTTCGTGCGGTCATAGTGACCGAACCCGGGTATTTAAGTTATGGCTAGCTCTTCACTGAAGGTTTGCTTTGGTGATAAGGATTTTGAAAAATCATTGCTAAATATATCTATTGTAACTTAGTTTATCCTGTTTTGTAAGAAAATTGTTTTATTTTCTGTCTGTAATAAATTTTTTGATTTTAGAATAAACTTATATTAATTTCTGATACAAATTTTAAAAAAATTCTTTAAATGAGAATTCACACTATTCAAGGACTGACTATAACAACAAATTTAAATGACTTATTTTGCATTTTTTAAAATTTTATAGCGCTTTAGAGATCAGCGGTCACCGTGACCGGTCCCAGGCATTTGTGTTACTCTTACAGCACCCGGGTAGTTAAGGGTTAATTATATTCATTTTTGGCAAGGTTTAAATTTATAACAACGTTTTTTCACTTTCTGTAAAATTTAATAAAGTGGAGATACCTGATTTTTGCACTGAGCCCCTCAAGACTTTTTGTATTATTTTCACAGTGTACAAAATTTTCGTTACAAAGTATTATGTGTTCAACATTTCAGTTTCATTATTACAGTCGTGGGCAGCTATAGCCTGTAAAATGATTTATTTGCAAGATTGGTAATTTTTATCAGTTATTGAAGTAATTGGGACACGCCAATAAATGTAGATGGTTACAACAAAATTAAACAAAATAATGTGTCCCAATTGTTTAATTTTTTTTAAGTTCAAGCTTGACAGTTTAGAATTTAAGGTTAATGTTAAGCTGTAACATAAAAAAATGGAAAATTGTCCATTCTAATTATAAAGGACTTCTTCTAAAAGGGATTCTTGACAATTATACTATACAATTCTCATTATTTTTAAGTCACGATTTAACATTAACATTGAAACCAATCTGGCAAGCTTAAACTTCAAAAACATTAAACAATTGTTTTAAAATACTAGTAATATTTCTTTGTAATGAAATATCTACACTATTACAAAAATGCAATTGCAAAGGCAATTAGAAAGGCACGAGTTAAAATCTTGGTTGAAATAGAATTTTAAAAATTTAGTACAGTTGTATTTGAACTCATGAGGATAGGTAAGAAAGTTGTATGAGTGATAAAGTATGAGGAAATGTAATGTACTTGCTACAATAGTTCCATTACCTCCCTTGCACTCCCTTAAGGGTTTGTGTGGAACCCCGATACTGAAAATGCAGTAAAAGGGAAAATGGATTATGTATATATATCCAAATACCATTGGCTTGTCTATTGTCCGTCTCACGTTGGGACTACATTTAAGGAAAGATAGCCAATGTATTTCTTATGGGAGTTTGTACTTCGTTGTTGCCACCTATTTCACTGTATGAATCTATAGAAATGTGGATTAAGATTCCAGAAGTTCTAAACCTTTGAAAACAGTAACCGAAAAAGTGTAATCGTAACCATACAAAAGAAGTATTTAAAAGAAAGTCATATTAACATGTATTTGTTATTTTATTAAACATTACTTGGGATTTTTACATCGTACATGTATCTAAATATCCGATATTTTATTACTTATACTTTTTTGTTTTGTTTAATTCTTTCGTCTTCAAATTCTTTCAACATAAACATAATGGCTGGTTAGCTTCTGTATGATCTTTTTAATCTTTTAATTCACAGGTAAATGCAGGAAGTCCCAAATGTAATTTTAACGGTAAAATGATTTCATCATGATAAAATCATTCATTTGTTCAACTTGTTTCAAAAGAAACTTGCAAAAATGGAAATTTAGGATTAGCAGCAAATGCAAAGCATTTTAGTAAACAATAAACCCTTCTGGTTTTTACTACTTTTACTTCGCGAAAATTCATACCTAAAATTCAAAAACTCGAAATAAAACATTTGACTTTTAATTATATTCAAAATTATTAGTTTTGTAATAGTACTGGCATTAACTCGTAAAGTATGGAACTATTGATATAAATCTTTTATTAAATGTTTTTGAGAAAAATCCTCGAACACGTCGATTTTTATCTTAAATGAGACATATTTTAGTGTAATTGTTATTTGCAGATCATCTTTTGTTTCCGAGTTATGGCGATAGCGAAAATATTTTTAAATGGAAACTCTAATTTTTTATGATGGATTTGGAAAGCAATTTCCGAGAGAATTGCTTTTAAAGTTTTAAAACAAAAATTAAAAACAGTCAAGAGTTCCAAGTTTTAATAAAAAAAAATTAAAAATTCTTTTAAGAACTGCCATAAATTTAACGCTAAGTCAATTGTTACATGGCTACTTGATTTTTATCAAAAAATTTGAACTCTTGATTTGAACTTTGATTGAATAACAATCAAGAGTTAATTTTCTTAATAAAAAAATCAAGTGACTTAGCGTTAAACTTATGACAGTTCTTCAAAGAATTCTTTTTTTTTATTAAAACTTGGAACTCTTGATTGATTTTTAATTTTTGTTTTAAAACTTTAAAAGCAATTATCTCGGAAACTTCTTAATACAGTATCATACTTTTTAGCATATTTGATCTTAGCATTACATTATCTTTCCAAATCCATCATAAAAAATTAGGGTTTCCATTTAAAAAAAAATTCGTTATAGTCATAACTCGGAAACAAAAGACGATCTACAAATAATGATTACACTAAAATATGTCTCCTTTAAGATAAAAATCGACGTGTTCGAGGATTTTTCTCAAAAATATTTATTTCGATAGTTCCAGACTTTATATGCGCACTACATGAACAGCAGCAAATTTTGAAATTTTGTTTTACTACCGCTGTCAGAAGAAGTGACTACCTGCAATATAACTTGCTCGAACAATAGGGATTATAAAGGTTTATGTAGTTACAACTACAATATTTAGAAAGTGTTTTTAAAAGTTGCTTGCAAGATGTTTGGCAACCTCGTTGTCCATAAGAACACACACTGTATTCTCAACGTGAGACGATCAATAGGTCCATATTGCTAGTTATAACCAATAATTAATATATTGTCAAGAGATATAAATTTAATTGAGCATTATTAAGAAAACAATTACTGCCTGCATATAACAATGGAAAAGGGGGGATGGATTATGTATGTACAGTTAATTTGAAAAAATAATGAGTACAGCTTAAGAATCAGGACTCAAAATTTCACGATTTTTTAAATATGTAAATCTTCCTCATTTGAATTTTTGCAGTCGTCTCTTTTTAAATAAGTTATGCCTGACAATAGAAATGTCATTAAAAAGGACAATTTAAAACATAGAAAATTTGGTTTTTTGAGTTCGACTATATGTCCATGTACTGATCAAAAAAAAGTTTATTGTTGGACATTTCAGTAACTCACATTCATTGTACTAGAATCATACAGTGCATATCATGAACTTTCTTAAATGGCTGAATACTGTTTTGCCCATAACCAACCGCAGTCATTAAACTCATACTATTGATTTGTCCCAATGCAAAGGCAGTCAACAGTTAGTTTTAATTTTTTAAAATAACGCAAGATGGCAAATAAATCAATTACTTACTACCCGACCAATCATCTATGTAAAGTCCGTTTCCTTAGAGAATGGTACAGCTCGTCATCATGTTCTCATAAGAATAACATAGGAATTGATGACGTACCTGTCACCTTCTCTAAGGTAACGGACTATATTTCTGTCATAAGCAATAGTAAATTTTGCTGCTCACAAGGGAAGTTCAACAATAATTAATTTAAATTAAAAAAAAAAGAATTACATAATATTCTATTTAGAAAACTCATAATATTGCTTTCACACCTTAATCAAGTCCATTGCACCATGATGATATGCTACAAATATTGTTATAAAATGCCAATTAACTTAGCAAGCAGTTAAACTTAACACATGGTTATACTAATTATTCAGTAATAATTAAACTATCTAATTTTTAATAATTATTTATAAGAAGACACTATTTGTAATTAAATAAAAAGACTTCTAGCTAATTACATCATGTTGTTAAATACTAATCAAGAGATTATTAATAAAAAAATAAATAATTAAGTTTAACTGCCTGTGAGCTGCATCTAAAGCTATATTTACAAATGGCAGTATTTTGTAAAACAGTTTGTGATATAGTATTAACAGATTCACTGAAGTCTTTACATGTAATTAGGAAGAAACTCTGATCGTTTAACGATCATGTACACTTAAATAGTTGGCAATGTTCAGTATGAATACCATCATCTCATCTTAAATATTTAAAAATCTCTATATAAAAAATAATCTCTTTTATTAGTTTATTTGTTTCTTAAAATGGAATGATTGTATTAATTTAAATATAAATAAAACTATAAGGGCAACCCTAAATGCTCAAATACTGTTTTGTAGCAAAACAAGAAATAATTAAAAAAAATAAACTGTAGCACAAATAAAAATACTAACAATTTTACTAAAACAAACTGGACGCTATAAATTAGGATTATATTATTAAAAACATTTTTTCTAACTCTCTAGTCATCATTCTTAAAACACTGTTCATATATATCAACCAATCAATATAAACACCCAATAGTGAATATGTCAACAAAAATAATATTCCACAGCCATTTACAGTCAGCAAAAAAAATTAATGAGCAACAGAGGACTATTAAATACAAAATAATTTATATAATATAAAATAAAGCCAAAATTAGTTAATACTTCTATAACTTAATAAACCACAATTTTCTTGTGTGTATTGTAAATTTAAATTATAAAAGGAAATTATTTACAAAATATAAATCTAATCTTCATAAACTACAAAATGGGACAATTAAATTTTTCTTAGGAATTTAGATATGTTTAGTGGCTATCATAACTGACATTGCCAACAAAGTACGGATACCTTTATTCTATCTTTCATTGTCTTGACGATGAGCTTGCCATTTAAACTCACTTTTCATGATCCACTGTTGACTTTTACTATAGTCACAGGCTCTTAACAAAGGCAAGTTCATATCACTAGGATCTGGTTTTTGCAAACAACTACCAGTATTAACATGTTTTATAGTTTTATCCTAGAAAACAAAATAGCACATAAATAACTGAAACATTAAACAAAAATGAAAATGTTGTAATTACCTCATCATCATACACCCAAGCTTGATTTCCACCCATGCCATGGCAACGCACTAACTTCACAGGCCCGTATTTATGATTAGCATCCAAACAATTATCATCAGACATGATTTGCTGGCGTTTGGTGTATGCAAATACTTGATTCCCACCTAAATTGTGGCAATAAGTCATACCAAGATTTTCGCCAGATTTACGACCCATTGTATCCAGGCAAGTTTGGGTTTCAACATTTCTTATCTGTAAAATTAAGTTGTGGTGAGTTAATAAAGATATGCTATTGCCGACTATAAGCTTACATCTCCTAAATAATAATATTCTAAAGGCATCTGTGATTCTGGATATATATGTTCTAAATACCAACGGAAGCTCTTGCATTTCAGTTTTTCTCGTAGTTCTCTTCGTGGAGAAACATCGCCTACAGGAACACTTCTTGCGCCTGTATAACATAAAAGATTCCTTTTAGTTGTAGTTTACAAAGTTTATTCTTTTTTTCTATTTACATAAAATAATTGCTTATTTTAAAAAATATCAAAAAAGTAGTTAAACTTCTAAATACAAAATATAGACAATTTTAATATTACCATAGTAGCTTCTTTATTAAGATCTGAACATTAAGTTAATTTTATCTTACACTTGTATTCTATAACAATTTCTTACCAGAAAAATAATAGACACTAATAAAACACTTTAAGTAGTCAAACTTGGTTATAGCGAGATCCTCGGGACCGCCAATTTTTGCTCTTTCTAACAGAGAAGAAATAAATTGCAGTTACAAAAATATTTATCTTATATTTATATAAATTAGTATAAAAACTTTTATAGTATAGATTAGTATAGAAACAATATTGTCACGTGATAATTTAATAAATACTGCGAAGCATTTTATTAATCTTTATTTATTTAATGAATAAATAGCTGATTGTTGAGGGGTCTACGTCACACTAGGTCTGTAAGCTTCAATTGGAATGACAAACACTTGTCTTTCATATAATTTATTTCATTAATATGAGAACATGTAAACATCCAAAATTTTAAATAAATATCGGATTTCTCTATCTAAAGTGATGTAGTGTGTGTGCTTCTTTTCCTCCAAAATCAACAGGGGTATGTCCAACCAATCATGGGACACACTGTATATTAAACTGCCTCTGTACTTTAAAGCTTGTTTAAAAAAATACTGCTCCTTAGATTATCCCCATAAGCTATACATCATTGAACGATGGGCATGATTTAAGGTTTGAAACTTGAAATGGACTATACCTCCTTAAAAAGTTCAAAAATCTAAAATGCTTGATATATTCAGATTTCCATTATTTAAGTTAGCTTGTAGAGGTTTTTCTCTTGTTTTTCTGTTTATAAAGATAGATTTTTTTTATACAAAAAGCTATCAATCTTCAAAATGGCATAACATCATGTTTAAAATTGTCGCATATTTTCAGTTTAATTATTAAATAAATAAGTTAGAAGTCTTTTGCCTCTTTTGGCTAAAATAGTATATTGTGGGTGTATATGATGAGCAATTATTTGCATTTCTGACGCAAAGTAGCCGAGCAAATGCAAAAGTCGGTTTTAATCCTAATGACATTTATTTTTTCTCCAACCAAGAAAACTACAAAACATATAAAACTTTAAAAATGATTGACACATTTTGTTGAAATAACCTGCATTCAGAAAAATTGTTATCAAGTATGCTTGCATCAAATAATAATTTTTAAAAATAGTGCAATGGTCACTGCGATAACTTTTTTCTGATGTAACTGTATATATAAATAGAATTAACTTTTCCTCCTTGGATTAAAAGTACTTTTTTATCAAGTTCAATTTTGTTTAGAATATTCCATTTTGAAGAAGTGTTTTGTAAGAAGAACGATAATTAACTTAATGTTCAGTAGTCCTGCTACATGTTGCACTATTTTTCTAAATATTCATGAATCATATAACAAAAACTATAGCAACTCTCAAAATTGAGGAAAATAAACACAATTATGAGTTCTGTCATTATTTAACAAAGTAAAAGTAAATATTGATTTCTGTTGAAACCTATTTCATATAGGGCCACAAGTTTTCTAATTAAAGGTTAATACAGTCACAACCACTTTTATGTGCTATACAAGTCATAATAGCCCTGTACAAAATTTCCCTACTGTGTAGTATGAAGTTTATATGTCCCATACGATCATCCTAATATTTGTATTTACGGTGTGCACGATAGGAAAAATGATGATAGTATGCTATGCACGAGATGTGTAAATTAAGTAATGAGACTGATTTTTTCAATTTTTTTATTCAAATAGAATTACAATTCAATATTGTCTCCCTCAAAATAACTTCCTTGGGAAGCCACACAGTGCTGGAGGCAGTTCTTCCAATCCTCATAGCAGTGCTGGAACTCGGATACTGGAATAGCCTTCAGCTGGTTGGTTACAGCCGTTTGAATGTTTTCGAGTGTCCCAAAATGAGTTCTTTGAGGTGATTTTTCAATCTCGGGAAGAGGAAAAAGTCACAAGGACTCAAGTCAGGCGAATAAGGAGGCTGAGGAGCCACAGGAATGTTTTTACTGGCCAAAAACTCGTTTATTGAAATTGCTGTGTGACAAGGCGCATTATTGTGATGCAACACCCAGTTGTTCTTGATGTTTGGTGTCACACGAATGACCTTTTTTCGAAGTTTTTCAAGAACCTCTAGGTAAAAGCGTTGATTGACCTCTCGTCGTACTCGAACACCCAAGACTCGTCATCAGTAATGACACATTCCAGAAAATGGGGATCATTTTCAATCAATTCCAAAAAGTCAAGGCACCTTTCCCTCCTGATGTCCTTTTGGTCTTGCGAAAGGTTTTCTGGAACCATTTTTGCACAGATTTTTCTCATCCCCAATTCATTGGTCAAAATCTGATGAACGGTGGTGTGAGTCAAATTCAACTCTTCCCCGATCATTCTGACTTACAACCGACGATCTGAACGCACAAGATCCCGGATTCTGTTGACATTTTCATTGGTTCTTGAAGATGAAGGCCTTCTGCTTCGTGGTTCATCTTCAATCGACTCTCTTCCTACTGAAAATGCCTTAAACCACCGAAGAACCTGGGCCCTTGACAAAACACTGTCTCCGTAGGCATTTTGCAAAAGTTTCCGTTGCACTGTACCCAAGTCTGAAGCAAAACCTGATAGCACACCATTGCTCGAAATTGATGTCACTCATTTTTAGAACGCACTAGAAAAAACTGTTTTACGAAAAAAATCGCTACGGACAACCAAATGACTTTAGTGAGTTCAAACTCGTACTGAAGGCGTATCACATGTTCACCTGCCGCTCCTCCAAGTCCCGCGTCCCAAGTGTTGCCAGATCGAATGCTACGTTGCCAGTCTCATTACTTAATTTACACACCTCGTATATACCTGTCTGCAACTGCAGGAGTCTCCCATGTCTTGTATCACGTAGTACAGACATAGTATAGCCAAAAGTTTTGTCAGTAGCACCCTATAATCGAAAATCTTGTTGACGAGTCAATGGGAACATTGCAGGCATAAAGTTCCAACCTTCTGTCATACAGTCAAGTAACAAACGCATTGTCAGGTAGCCTCTTGTTGCTCACAAAGCGGGGTCAGTACAAGAATCATGTTGCGATTATTACATTGTTTAAAGTAGGGAGGAAAGCCTATGTGATTTTTACGTTGTTGAAAGGGCTGCATATTAGTGAACATTTTCTATATCGTAGTATTAAAAAGTCTAATGAAACCAATTGTCTTGATGACAAACCTCGCACGGGTCGTCCTCGCTGTTCACAATCGAAAGAAGTTGTGAAAGCGGTGCGTTCTCGCATAACCCGTAATCCTCTTCGAAAACACAAGGTGATGGCGCAGTAAATGGACGTTGCTCCGTTCACTATGTCACGAATTATTTGTGAGGATTTAGGAATGGGTGCATATAAAAGGGTTAAAAGTCAATGACAGAATGCCTGAAGAAAATAAAGAAAGTTTGTTCGAAGAAAATTTGTGGCAGGAATTGCGAACGCAATGTTCCGTCGTTTATCAAAGCGGAAGATAAGCGTAGTAGCCCAGATCTGAGCCCGCTGGACTGTTGACTCTAGGATATTTTAGAGCAAAGGTTCTGTAATAAAAGGCATGCACATTTGAAATCTCTGAAACGCGGTATAGTGAAGACAGCATCTGAAATTCCACTCGCAAGTGTGTGTTCCACAAAAGATGAGTTTTCTGAGCGTTTGAAGATGTGTTTCCGCAGTGATGGCGGCCATTTTGAATAAAGTTGATATCGTTTTATAGATTTTCTTATGTACATTCTGAAAATATATATTTTGACTAGGCTGCATTGCGTTATTATTTTTTTATTTACGTTCAAAATACTGACAGAACTTTTGGCTAGACTATGTATATTGGACAAAAATAAATATGTGATTTATCAAAACATTAATTCATTTTGAAAAGAAATGCTGTGCACAGTATTTCATTAACACTTACTTGACAGTCACTCGTTTAGCATAAGATTGGTATAAATTATAAGCAACACTTGCTGCATTAAAACAAAATGTGCACAACTGAATAAATAAACTAAATAAATGAACTGTCCCGTAAAGTCCCTGATACTTGGGATCTTCTAACATAGGTTTCATATTTATATTTTGGTTTTAGCACGGTGGGTAATTCCTGTACAGGTCACATTGACTGTAAAACACAGCCAAGTGTTCAATTAAGATATTTTTAGAGAATTCGAAATTTTGAGCCACTAAATTTTTTTTATATGTGTCATTGGAAATTCTGATTCATAAATTATAATTAATTATTTTGATCCTAACAATAATTTTAATTAAAGCTATGTGCTATAATATAAGCAAAATGAAGCACTTGCAAAACAGAATACTACTTATAAATAAATACTGCAAAAGCAAGAACACCAAATGGCTCTCTGTACATGCACAAGCGTTGTCTAAAATTAAATTCTAGTTAACAATAAAATACCATACATACAGCACCAACCCTTTTACAATTAAAAAAATATAAGCCGATTTGACATCTAGGAATATTTTTCTTGCTAACAAGTCTAATATGCCATCGTCTTTCGAAGCCATAACACCATGATCAATCTCAGTACAGTCAAAATGTGCCTTTCTATAAAAGTTATTGTTAAAAACTGAAATACAGACAAATTATGGAAATAAAAACATTTAAAAGCAACCCAGGAACCGCACGGAAAACGAAACAAAAAAGAGACCCACAGATAAGCAGCAACAGTCTGTTAAAACATTAATTGTAAGCAGTAATAAAGACCTGGGTTAATATTATAGTAGAACTCTTTCCACTGGTCTAGCCAGACCTCAGCGAGTCGGGCATTGTTGTGATTGACGATGCGACTGGTGCCGCCCGGGAATGAATAAGGTGTTGATTTACGGAACACATGACCAACGTGTGAACATGTTGCAATCTCCAGCACACCCCCGCACATCCACACCTACCCAGCATTATCGTGCAGTTAGTGTTGTCACACAGCGTTAAAAAATATTGTTAATAAAAATAAATAAAAGAACTTATTCTCTATGCAATAATGATCCTGTAAAAAAAAATGTGAAGTAGGTATCTAAGAGTAGCAAGATAAAAAGCAATACATTTCCTTTTATATTAGCACCTTGTTTTGTTAATAATAATTAAAATGTTTTGTTCCATATCAGTCATAATTTGTTAGTTGATCATGTAAACCACCCTGTGTCCACATAACTATTAATGATTTTTATAAAGTTGGATTAAGTGCATTAAATAAAACTAATAGTTGTAATTAATAAATAATAAATAATTTATAGCACACAATTGTCTATAAATGTTTGTTTAGATGTAGTTGAAGGTACATGAATCTTTAATTCGCCAGATTAGAAAATTGCAACTGACATTTCAGTTGGTAGCACAGATTACACAAAATTGGTAACATAATTCGCAGTTTATATAAAACATGCCTGGAAAAGTATTGGCATAAAATTAACATTATCTTTTGTGATAATAAACGACACTATATGAGAACTAAATTTGTTTTGAGGAATAGGCATAGGTGTGTTGATTATAAATACAAACTTTGGTTATTCTGTCATTAGTATTGAAAAAATGGCGGGTTATACAAATGACAGTGACAGAAATTTTTATTCCTATGCAAATGAAGCTAAAGGAATAAAGATTGTTACCGCAAAACACTTTAAAAAACTTGGGTTTTAAATCCAGAGGATCATCCTGGTAAGAAATCTCCTTTGAGAAAAAAAAAAATATAACTAAAACAAAATTTGCCAATAAAGTCATGGTTTGGCCCAGCTATGGGTGAAGAGGGAAACCGTTCTGAACCAGTTTACTTTGATTCAACCATCAATAAAGAAATTTATTTAGAAAAATGCATACAGAAAAGCTTATCAGGTTTATTAGAAAATATCACGTCAAAGATGTGATTTTTTGGCCAGATTGACGCTTCAAAGTGTTACAAACGAATTGACAAAGAATGAAATCGTTGTTGTTGAAAAAAGAGACAATGTTCTAAATGTCGCTCCAGTTCACTCCATTGAAAAATATTGGGCTATTATGAAAGAATGGTAATCTTTCACATACAATTAAAAACGTTAATAGTTTCAAAAGTGTTACAAAAAAAATTTAATAACATGACTTTTGGCGAAATGCAAAAAAGCCAATGCAAGGGGCAAGAAGAAATCTCTATTTATTTGGAACTCAAGGAATTAATTCTAGTTTGTAAATATGTATTTGAAACAACAGATTATATTGTTCATTTTAATATAAATTATACTTATTTGTTTGTTTCTAGAAAATAAACTATATTAATGTGCCATTTGTTGAGAACTTCGGAGATAACTGCGCATGCGCGCACTGTCGCCATCTATGTACCATCGGTCTCGCGGAACTCGACATTTTGATATGTTTGGCACCCGCGGAAATTCCCTACTTTTTAAATATAAGTAGTAAAGATATAAAAGTTGCTGAAAAAGTGAAAAACAGTTTAATTTGTTATTAGATTTTATGAGCAACAAGTAAATTGTTAATTACGGGAAAACTACTAGGAATATGTTAAATATTCCTAAGTATTTCTTAATAGTCATTTATTTTAATCCTAATAACAAGTTACGGCCTTAAAGAACGATGTTGACAGTTGGAAAGACAATAAAAACACTTATTTAAACATTTTGTAACGACACGGATCCATGACGGGCCCGGCACCCGCCGGACGCTTGGGTATTCGTAGTGTTGAGATTTACCTGCTTGTTAACAAAACACGACTACCAAAAGGCGAGGTTAGAGGAACCGGTTTTTAACAAAAACGTTTGCGAAATTACTTTTCTTGAGGTTTATTTTACAAATGCATTGGTTTTCTACTGACATAAAAGACTTTTTATAGAAATATTAACGTTTTTCTAAAAATAAAACACAATAAAGCTTTGAGGTGAGTACATAACGGCCAGATAACAATTGATATGGCTCTTCAATTTATTGTTATGACATAGCAATCGATTGATACAGAAAGTGCTTAGAGAATACCACTTTTGCAAAATTGCTTGTTATGGCTGTCCCATAACAATCAATTGGAGTCAATTGAATGTCATTGATGAAGGTAGAATTTAATACATATTATAAGTGTTTAAGAAAATGAAACCTGCCTAATTAGATTACGACTTCTGTCTTTTTCCTTCTAATCTCATAGGAACTGACAGAATAACCTGATCGACCTGATTCATTTTTTGATAAATGCCTGAAGTTAAGTTTGTAGCTATGCATTTATACATTTCCGGTAATACATTTACCAATCATTCATTATTATCTACTCTACTCTTATTCTGTCCATCAACCAGCGAAGTTGGTTGTGGCACGGACGAACGCAACCATTTAAGATCATAGCTGCAAACTTACTTTAATATAAAATTATAGGCTTAACCAAACAAATCTGACAATGACAGATGATAAAACTGAAAATTAATAAGTGCCTTTTTTCCAAAAATCTTAAAAGGAAGAAGGATAGCAAAGTTATGTCATAGAGTTCAAACTTTAAAGTTTTAACTATGTTATTCACATAACACACATAACACCTACATGTTAACATTCATTTATAGACACTTTGCAGAAGTATTATCTGCTCATAATTATTTTGAATGAATGTTAGCCATAGAAATAATGGGCTAAAAATATGCCAAATATTTAATATTTTTCTGTGTTAACTGATGTAGTCTCTCAATGCCTTATAACTTTTAGACTAAAGATATTTCCATTCTCTCTCACCCCTATAACTCATTTCTATCTTATGTGGATTATAGAATAAAAAATATTCTATTAAACTTACACATTTAATTAAAATGTTGCAATGAAAAATCTCCTTTCTTAACTCGCCCATAGGTCAACATATGAATTCTTTCTGTGTTTAAATTGTGGTTTTGTCGAAAATAAAAATGATGTGGCAGATTCTCACTTAGAAAAAAAAGTAAATTAATATTTCTTTAAAGGAAGTATTGCAAAAAAAATTAAGTCAATTGATAAGTAATATTTTGTTAAGATATGTGTTCTTTTATTTATTCGCACCCTTGCTTCAAAAGTGACACAACTCAAAAAACATGATTTTTGAGTTACTACAATGCATGAGTTATGCAAGTATTACTCTATCAATCATCAAATTAAAAATAAACTAACTTCACTTTATAATCTCTTTGCCAGATGGCACTTGTGACATTTTTGACGATTACCAATAGATCATATTGCTTTATACAGAAAAAATGACACTGACTATGAGACTGTAGAAAGCAATATGATCTCTTAGGAATCGTCAAAACTTACAAAGTTAAGTTAGTTCATTTTTGATGGTGGATAGAGTAATACTTTCGTAACTCATTCATTATAATAACTCAAAAATCATTTTTTTTAAGTTCTGCCACTTTTGAAGCAAGGGTGCGTATGCCAAAGCAATTCTTAATTAAATCACATTGTGAGCAATTTTTGTAGTTGTTGCTGTTACTTATTTGCTTAAGCTGTAAAATGAAGTTAGGAAATATTCGACAATTGCAACTATGAATACCAGTGTACGATGATCTATTCTTTTTTACTTATTTTATGACAAAATCGCATTCAAGAAATTACAGAAATTCAAACCAAGATACAGTAGATAGATACAGGATCAACTCTTGCAGGTCTTGTAATGCTTTCTCACATTCACATCAACCTGCTCTCCAGAATTGTGGTTGACAATGTATAAACTTAAAAAATCTGTATCCAGATCAGTGACACTTTGCAAATCATATGGACCAGTCGAGAAGATTAAGATGAACAGAGGTGAAGTAGGGGGATCGTGAATTATGAGCCATAGGCATTAACTTTTTGCATCAAGTCCTGTTTAGAATTTCTTTCAGACACACAGACCGTTGTTAGATTAGATATAGATTTATTTTGTACAAAAATGTTGAAATTCATTTCCATCGCAAAAGAATTTTTGATTGTACTATTATTGCCAACAAATTACTTTTTTGAAGATTCTACTTAGTGGCTAACCTTCATTCAAAACTATTGTAAGCAGATAGCAATTATAGATATTTTTAATTTTAAGTATAATTTGAAATTATCTCTATTTTATTCCAACTTTATATTAACAAACAATATTAATATATGTAAATGATACTAATCACTAAATGATTAAATATTATTATGAAGACCAAGAACTAGAATCTGTTACCTGCACAATATTCTTTCAAACAATCTATTATATAAGCAAAAAAGAAATTAACAAGTGATCGTGTTTAGGCAGAACATCACTAGTAAGCATTCGGCAAACAAGCTGCTCAGTAATGTAAACAATGTTCTGCCTAAATGTGCTAGAAGCTAAATCATTGCATGACATCTATGAAATAACAACTCATGCCTCTGCTTAAACATTTAGGTTAATTGCCGTAATTGATAGTATCACTTTATTATTCAAATGAAGGACATAATATAATTAAAACTGTTATGAAATAATAATAGCAGAATTATTAAATATGTTTAATGGTGATATTGTTCAACTTCCCTTACTTGACGGATAACCTACAAACTAATCAGTAATTATTATTTGTCAATCCATAGAGATGGCTATGATTAATCTTTCAGTTAGAAATGATTAATAATTTAATATTTAATACTGAGTGTCTACAATAGACTACTTGATGACATATTACGATGCACATGAAAACATATACAGGGTGTCCCAAAATGCTGTTTTTTTTAAATTTTTTTATAATTTATTTCGGACAATTAATTAATACTGTGTGCAGAACAAAGAAGTTTATAACTTGTGCCTGCTCTTTTATTATTGTTTACATGCAATATCTCCCTTATTTAAAAAGCTAAAGAAATCAACCAAAAACTATTGTGAATGGCTCAAAATGGCCCTTCAGAAAACATCCTTAAACGCTGGTTGCATAGCAACGTTTAAGAGATCATGCCGACTTGATTAATTTTTCAAATTTCACTTTTTTTTATGGAAATGTATTCTTTACTTCATGCTGCATATGGTAGTATGCCGTATTTAATTATCTAATGTGCATTTTCAAATAAGGGAGATATTGCATGTAAACAGCATTTTGGGACTTCTGGTATAATTTTAGAATGTTGCTTTGTAGTTTAATTATCTCAACTATTTGCTTTACATTGCAAGATAGACATGGTTTTGCTAAAAGCACTATACTTTACTGTCACATACCCTGCATTTAATGAATCATTTATAGACACCTAGTATTATTAAGAAGGTATTACTAAAGAAAACACTACCTAAAAGAATATTGTTATAAAAAAATTACACAATTCAAATCAGTGAGTCAATAAAAATGCAACGATAAGAGATTAATGCACCATGTTCATAGTTAAAAAAAACCATCTACTTCATACACTGTAACAAATGTATGAATTTCTCTTCAAATTAATATTCAACCATAATAAAAGTGAATGATGATACAAATGATACATTACTCCAGTTATTATAAAAAGAATGCAAGCAAATTGTTACATTAGTTATCATTCATAATGTAAAAATGCAATATATTATTTAAAATATCAATCCTCCAGAGGCGCTCTAAAATGTCTGTAGCTAAATACAAAACTGCCTTGTTACAAATCCCCAAAGCTGTTAATAAATACAAGGCACCAAATCTTTTAAACATCAAACCTGGATTCATTGCATAATAGAAGTCTCGCCATTCATCCATCCAAACTTCAGCTACTCTGGCAGCATTGTGAAGAACAATCTTTGATACACCTCCAGGGAACGTGTAAGGAGATTTGTCTCTGAATACGTGGCCTACGTGGGAACATGGGATGATTTCTAATATTCCTCCACATTGCCAAACCTAATTAATATATTCAAAACAAAATGTTGAAAATATTTATTAAAATGCAGTTAATGCAGACACAGGAGGATTATTATATTCTGAAATAATACCTGTATAACAATAAAATTAATGTTTAATTGTCAGTATAAGTGTGTAGTTTTAAAGTAAAAAGAATAAATCATGAATTGTAGGTTGGTTACAACAATCGTACCTACACATAATTATATCAGCTTGACAAGCAATTTGATAATTTTTATTTTCCTTATCAATAATAAATTATAAACAAGAAAAGAAATTTGTTAGCAATTACTCCAGATTAATTTCATTGTTTTATTGGGAATTAACTAAGATAAAAAAAAAGTTCAATAAAGTTTTTAATTGAATATTTAAATCATTACCCTGAAGCTCATTTCAAGATTTTCACCACCCCATATATCCATTCCCTCATCATAAGCACCAAGCTCATAAAAATAATCCTTATCGATTGAAAACAATCCACCTGCCATCGTAGGTGTACGCAAAGGAGAAGTACGATCTCCACCCCGCCTATCCATTTCTCTCTGAGGCACTCGATACCTGCAAATAAAAAGGCAAAATCAGATTACTTTAAAACTAATTAACGATTATAAAACCCACCATCTAAAATTGAGCTTCCAATTAAATCCACCCCAGGTCATATCAGAAGCAGTGATATATTCAAATGTTTCGTCCGAAATTACATCAATAATTGGACATACGACAGTCTTACGATCTTGTGCTATTCTAGCTAATAGTGGCTCCAGCCAACCTTCAGTACATTCGCAGTGAGCATCTAGGAAAGTGATGACTTGTCCTTTTACGTGTTTTGCGCCAAGCAAACGTGCCCGTATAAGGCCTGAGCGTTTTTCAGTACGAAGTACATGTACAGGAACAGGTAATTTCTTGATATATTCTTCTAATTTACGTCCTAAGTGTTCTGTAACAAAAAAAAAGGACATATTTAGTAAAGGAGTGCAACGAGGTTATGGAGCTATTGTAGCAAGTACAATAGCTCCTACGCTCCTCCATACTTTATGACTTATACAACATTCATACCTTAACCTAAGGAGCTCAAACACAATAGTACTAAATTTTTTTTTTAAATCTAGTCGCAACCATGGTTTGAACCCCTGTCCCTCTGAACGAGAGGTAGGATCTCTACCATTCGACCACGGAGGGCCTCTAGTACATTTATGTAGTTCAAAAAAAATCATAGAAATATACAGGGTGATTCAGAAATAACTGATATCCTAGAGGGGAGGCAGTAGAGCTAATTTACCTTGACAAGTATAGGTCACAAACGAATAGTTTTCAAGAAAATGAATTTTAAAGTGTAATGAATTTTGGATCCAAAAGGATCGAAGATCAGGACCGGAGCAAAATATTCAATAAAACTTTAAAATTAATTTTCTGGAAAACTTCGTTTTTGACCTATACTTGTCAAGGTAAATTAGCTCTACTCCCTCCCCTCTAGCTACCATTTAAAACAGCGATTCCCAACCTTTTTCGTTCGCGGACCGCCAAACGACGTAGGATTTGCTTGCGGACCGGTAAGGTAAAACATTAAAGAAAACATTTAGCAAAATAAATCTTATAATAATAGATTTACTTTTACACTGTAGAAGAACAATATAAAATAAATAAATATCCGTTCTTGTAATAACAAAAGTCGGTTTTTGTACATTATCTGCTTCCCGCGGACCAAATACCAACCGGTTACCAAACCTCGGACCAAAATGAGGACCAGTCCGAAATCGGCGAGTACCGAGAGGCTGGAGTTTTTCTCTTTTTGCCAAACGAACGTCGACAAACGATCGTAGGGCGGGGTGCGGTGCCAAAACTAAAACTGGGTTCTAGACACATACGACGGTCCATCGTTCAAAACCAGAACAAGGTATCTCGACAGGGAGCGGAGATATAACCGAAAACGCTGGTGAGTGGATTTCGGGAGCGGCGGACAAAAACGGCAATGGGCTCGAACGACCCAGGAGGCAATCATATAAAACTTGCAGAAGTGGTTTCCACTTAGGAACTCTATTAGGACGCGGCCAGCGATATTACTATAGCACGATTCTCGGGCGAAAAATAAATAAGAAATTTCGAGTTTTTCGGCTGTAACTTTTTTCATATGGTATTGCACGCCATTTGAAGGGGAAACATTTTGAGATTGCCCGTTGTTTGACGCCAAGATAGTCGTTTTAGCTGCTATAGTTCCCGAGATATCGCCTCTCGAAAACGAGCGAGCTCCCTAGAATGGAGATATGGAAAAACCAATTTATCCACCGCTTGTATCAGGTCGCGTGACATCAAATGCCGCCAACACATGTTCGATCGCTCCCAAAACCGCATCTCACCCCCAGAAGTGTTGGCAAAAAAAACTTTTACGGTAGAAACGATTGGAGTGGCAAAGATTTCATTGTCAGATTTTCGCTCTGACCTACCATAAGGCGGGGTCAGATTTTTGCCGCCTAAACGGTTTACCGCAGACAGTTGAGGTTTCAAATCTAAGATGAGAACTACCCAACGCATCGACACACAAGAAACGGTTCGAATCGAAGCAAGTTTTGCGGCCCCTCGAAACCGCGAAACCCGGATTTTGATTGTTCACGTTAACTAGGGACGAAAGACAAAAATTCTTTCGGTTCCGGTATGCCTAGACCCATGTGCGCCAAACCTGCTTAAAAATTCTAAAATGGGAGATCCTCCTTATTACCTATTACTGGATATTATCCCACCACATGGGTACGGAGCCGGCACGTTGTATATCACGTATGTATGTATATAGCACCGGTTCCGTATAACAGTCACAGTTTACTCGTGGTCAACTCCGATAAACTATTTGACCCTACATTAGCTCCAGGATAACACGAAATAAAAAAATTCTTTCAGTAAGATTTTGAACATACGTTATTTCTCTGCGGACTAGCAAAAATTTCTGACGGACCGCCACCGGTCCGCGGACCGGCGGTTGGGAAACGCTGATTTAAAGGATATCAGTTATTTCTGAATCACCCTGTATAATAAAATCCAGAAATATCTTAAAATACATAACTTGTCTGATATTACTTCTATTGATGTTAAAACTTTTGTTACATAGCTTGCAGTATGTGCAAAACAACTTTGTTATCTTGGAGTATGCAGGGATATTGGCTCTGCCAACTTTGAGGTAATTTTATTTTTCTAGCAGACATTTTACTGCATAAAGATTTTACAAAAAACAGTGAACATTTAATAAATAAAGACTAAATTGACAAACAGACTTAAAACACTACTCAGTTAATTTTTTTGTTCTGTACCTGATATTCAGATTTACTCTGCGTGTTCACATGTATCGTGTGCTACACTTATGTTGCTACTCTCTGCACTTTGAGAAAGGAAAGATAAGGGAATTAAAGTCTAACGAATCAAGAATGTGTAGTGAGTAACGTGTAAACTTCAATGAAGATGGAGGTATTCTTAACAAGTGACGAACTATTTTATGTGCTCAACAAAAAATTCAATTAATTTTAAAAAATAATTAAATGATTTTATAAAAATAATTAAATAATTTAAAACGGTGTTTTTAGTAGTTTAATTTATTATGCATCAAATGTTACAAATAATCTCGAATTTTCATTGTACTCATTTTTTAGACTTTATTGAGAAATACTATTTTGCAACAATACTGAGAAATTATAAAAAAATTTAATAAATTTAGAATTAGACAATTTCGTTCAGCTTAATATAAAAATAATACATAATACAAAAATAAACATTTTCCACACAATACCGAGCAAGTGGGCAATTATTTTGTAAAATTGTTATCATATAAAAACTATAATTTATTTTCTTTGCAAACAAATATTTATTTAGTACGATCCAGTTTTAATAGAATATTGTTTTTATAAATTAGAGAAACATTTAAATCAAAAAAGTAGAGAAATTCTAATAAGGAATTTCGACTATTTAATAGAAATGAAAGAAAGATTAATACTGATAATAATGATAATTCATACATCGTTCGTACAATCAAACTTATAAGCGTGTATTTAGAACAGGAAACAAAACAACATCACAGTTTAAAACTAATACACACAAACCACTTTAGTTTATTAATAATTACTCCATTGATATTATAAATAATTTTTTAAATAATTGGAAAATTATATTTTTACTAATAATAAATAAAATAAAAATTGCTTTAAATTGCAAAAAATAAACAATTATCTTCTGAAATTAATCACCTCTGTGCAATGATATTTTTAATTAAATCCTCCCTACATAACTATTTAAATTAAATATTAAATTAACATTAGATAAATGATTTGTACTGGTATATAACAATAATTATGCTTTTATTATAATATAAAAGCCATATATGACTTAAGATTAACTACACGTTTAATGGTTTTTGGCATACAGGAACTTTCCTTGAAATTCCAATTCAATTAACTTTTAATTACATCAATGTTTGGGTAAGCAAGGTTAATAGTTAGTAATACATTAAAATAAAAAAATACTAGTATTATCAGATTACTTATTTATTTCCAAAGTATGAAATAATCTTTATAACATTCTTAAATAAGAATAATCAAACCTGTTAATAAAACTTTCATCAAGCTTTTTTAAGGAACAAAAATTTAAGTGTTTTTTGGAAAAACTGATTTTCTGATTTGAAATTTCAAATTTTTACTAAACAACTGACTAAATAAATTAGTTTAACATTAATACAGTAATACATATACATATCTTTTACTTAAGAGCACATGTTATCACTTAACTCAACTACTTTTTTGTAATCAAAATTTTACCTTTCTACTAAAATATATTACAGAATGGCGGAAAAGTCAATAAGAAATTGAAAAAAAAAACGAATCTGATATTTTTAATTATTGAAATTAAAATGCTTCCTGATAAAAATTACTTTCCTGTAAAGTTGATAAAAAGACATAAAAAATTAAAATACCTACATACATACATAATCCATTCCCCTTTTACCGCATTTCGCAGTGTAGGGTTCCACACAAACTCTTATGGGAGTGCAACGGAGATAATGGAGCTCTATTGTAGCAAGTACATTACACTCCCCCATACTTTACCACTCATACAACTTTCATACCTTAACCTAAGGAGCTCAAACACGACTACTAAATTTTTAAAATTCAGTCGCAACCGAGGTTTGAACCCGTCCCTCTGAACGAGAGGTAGGATCTCTACCACTCGACCACGAAGGGCCTAATTAAAATATCTACTCATGGTAAATTAAGTATAATTCCATAAAACAACTTTACATGCGGGCGTGTAATCTAATATAAGTACATACATGGGTGAATATCTGCTATTCTATTTTAGTGTGTCTCCGCAAATATCTAATGAACGTGTAATTTATATTATATATATAAAATATTCGTAAGGTAGCAATAATCTTGCACTATTAGGTACTTTGGAATTTAAGAGAAAAAGTATTCACAATCTTCTAGCAAAAATATTCGAATGCTGAAAATGTATCTACCCTGGCATGTCTTTTTACCCGATTTATGTATAAAAGTTTAATTTATTTGTTAACTACTCACTATCCAATATTCAATCGTTGGTATTATTAAACCAGAAAGTTTCTTATTATCACTATAAGGTAAGAAATAGTAAAGATTAATACAAAGTTAAATTATTGAAATTTTCTTCATTGTCCATAAATTTAATGTCTCCTACCCTGCTTTTTATATTTCAAAGAATCCTGTTCTTATATACATCCAAAAATATGCTAACCCTAATGACGTCGAGCGTTCAATAGGGTAGTTGGTTACAGTTAACCGATTGTGTTCTTTTACGTAGCATTAGCGACACTTGATGACGTGTTTGGTGCACAAGTGCTGGTGTGCCAGTGAACGCTGTCTTTCTTCTGGTATGTATAAATCTAATAGATTTAGTGGATTACTTCTTCACTCCTCGTGCCTAAAGACACATGAAAGAAATCATTAAAATTATACAACATGAAGATTATCCTATTTTGCATTTGGGTATTATTTTAAGTTCTATGTGAATCCGTCACTCCCCTGGTTCTTTATGGTAAGTTCTATGTGAATCTGTCACTTCCCTGGTGTCTCTCCCCTGGTTCTTTTTAAGTTGTTATTACGAAATGAGCTCTATTGTAATACTGTAGGTAGTTTTATTTTGGTTACATTATTAGGCACCTTGACTATTTTGGTTTGATTTAGCGTCACCCCTCTGATCAAATTGTCACTACCCTAGTTCTTGTGCAACCCCCCTGGGTTGTAATTTTCCCCTGGTCACCATGAAACTCCCAAAATGCGTAATAATTACTGGCCTACTTTAAATTAGTGTGGAAATAGGAATTACTTTTCAGATAATAAAACACACAAACTTAATTTAAAATTTTTTGTTGGTCACAAAAATGGGTAGTCAATACACAAATAGCAGATATTCACCCACATGTATTTCGGCTAATGGCAGAACGTTCTTAAGTATAATTTCACTCTAAAAAAATTGTAAGAATTAATATAAATCATACAAACTTAATGACTAAACATATAATGTCTTAAAAAATATACAAAACTCTTCTAAATTTTTATTACAAAAATACCTCCTCCAAACATTTATTAACTTGGAATTTTTTTCTAAAGTTAATATACTTAAAGATCCTTGCAACCCAAAAAATGAACCAATAATAGAGATTTTCTAAACATTAAATTTTTCTTTAAAAAAATTAATTGCCGGTTTATACAGGGTGATTCATTTATAATGCACGCCCACTTATGGGTCGAAACATGAAGGCGGATAATCACAAAAATGCAAAAAAATTCTATCTCAAAAAAATGTTTGCATTAAAAATTTTGGGGCCCCTCAATAATTAACCGTACTGAAGCTGGCCCTGGTAGTCTGGTTGATAGGTTTCGTACTAGATTGTCAAGGTAAAATAACACACTAACAGATGTTTATGGAACTGCGCAAAATTTTGTAAATACAAACATTGACACTTTAAAAATACTGTAATAAGAGAGCTTAGCAAAGGTCATCACATGGTATTATTATGAATGAAAATGGATTTATTATTCTTAACATCTGTGTTTATTTCATTTTAGAAGAGATTCATTGCTCATCATTACTGCATTTTAGCATTGCATACCTAAATTACGTAATATTTATCTTAGATTACAATACCAACGTTTTATTGTTGCATTTGTGAATTATTTTTTATCCAGTTTGTGTATACTAATATCTTTTAAATAATGCCTGTACATATCGAAATTTTGATAATAGAATAAGATAGAAACAATTGAATTTACATAACAATGAATGTCGGAGAAATTTAATTAATTTTTAAAATAATACTTCAATATTGTTAAAATATTTAGTGTTAAGTGTAATTAGATAATTACTATTGGATTGTTTTTGTGGATATTTATAATATAAATAGATTAATAGTGGGTTTTAATAAATAATAAACACTTCAATGCTGATTGTAGTAAAAAAATTTGAGGGTTCCTCTATATTTGGTAAATAGAAAGGAATGCGACAGAAATGAGATCATGCAGATTCATTGTCAGATCGACCATGGACGTAATAGAATACATCTGACCTTGCACAATATGTTCATTATCATTAACTCAAACAAGAAAATGAAGAATCTAGGTCACCAAAATGACAATGGTGAACATGCAAAAAGCATCGCGAACCACGCGGCGATCACACGGATAGATTCCGGCGATTACGTGCTCGATTCGAGTAATTTAACTGACAAGAGAAACAGGGATGATATAGTAGCATCACAAGATTTTATCTTCCCTATTTTTTGCTTTTAACGGGTTATAACTGAAATTTTTGCAATTACTTTTCTTTGAATGTTTTCATTACCCTACCACATTTAAAACGTAATGAAATTTTTAATTATAATTTCGTTATTAGGGTGTATGTATTCAACGATGACAAATGAAATGTTAAAAAGTATAATCATAATGTGTGTCGCTGACTTTCTTTAATAGCCGTGGTAACATAAGATGCTGCTTACACTCTTATCTTAATGTGTTTCACACCTGTTGATCATGCGTTGACCTTGACTATTCATTTTCTTGTTTGGGATAGTTTTGATTCTATTAGTACTCGTTAATAAATATTTAATTAAGTCACCTAAATCTCTCATCATGATGTATTTTATTTTGTAATTATTGACCATCCCGCTATTGTAATAATATCATAATTGTCAATTACTTGTTGCTAATTACTTTATAACTGACTTTATTTTAAACAGTATTTGTAGTATAGATATAGTAGTATACTATATAGATATAGTAGTATACTATATAGATACTTCTACTTAGATTCTTTAAAACAATATAAAAATAGTGATTAATTAACAAAAATTCTGCATAATATTCCGTTATAAAATTGTGGTCGTAAACCTAAAGAACAAAAAGTACAAACACATAAATCTGCTTTAGTGTCATTCAACCTTAACATAACAATAACAAACTCCGATCTTTTAAGTTGCAGACAAAATAGATCACATTTCTGTTTTTAAAAACAAGACTGCCTTCCGTAACTAGGTCAGTTAGGAATGTCAGGACCAGATCCAAAATTCAATTAAACTTTAAAATTCATTTTCTGGAAAACTATTAGTTTTTGACCTACACTAGTCAAGGTGAATTAGCTCCACTGCCTCCCCTCTACCTGCCATTTAAAGGATATCACATTTCTCCGAATCACCCTGTATATGCGACATTTTTCTAAATGGACTTTTTCTGTCTATGAGTGGTTATCTTCAAATCTGAGTGTTGGGTCGACTATCCAGGCTTCATTTGTTCTGTAATCTAGGGCTATGATGTCTACCTGTCATATACTGTCTTTCAGAAATTTGGACTACTTTTTTGAAAGATCATAGCCTTCATCTCGAATTGCCAATGTGTACTTCATCATGCTGTTTTATTCTGAGGTGTTCTCTGTACTGACTAAATCTCAACACATGTACAAAAGATTCAAAGTCATTGAGATAATGTCTACAACGGTTAGTGTTGGGACCTCTTTTGGGTACTGTTTGCAAAGCAGCAGCATTAGTCATTTTCATACAGTTGACTCATTCCGAGCAGCTTAGACCGTTTCGTCAGTATACTCACTCATTTGCTGATTTCACAATTGTTTCAAGAACACTGGTGCCATTTACTCACTTACTTACTTAGTCCTGGGCCTTTCTACCTTTGGGTGTAAGGCTAGTGCCATTTAATGAATTCTTTCTTCCTTAGAAACTCCCATAAAATTTCCAGAGAGCTCGACGTCTGCATTGTCATTAATATTCAATTTATCTAACAAAACTGTTTTTCACTATTATAGACACTTGATAAATATTCGTATTGTGAACATGCCAAGACATTAAATTTATTAACTTGCTGAATAAATGCTTCCTAACTACAGTTATAGATTTCTAGGCCTTTTAGTAATTTGGTTGAATAAAAAAAAATTAGCTATGTTGCCGTGCTTGTGCCTATGCAGTTGTAAAATTTTCCTTACATTATTTCTAATAAGTTTGTCTATTCGTTCCAAGAAATTTTGAGATATTATCTGTTGGAAAGTATACACCAAAGAAGGCAGAATATATTGCTGAAGAATATTTACACCCATATTTTATCGCTTCATTATAACTTCGATAACAATAGCCGATGAAGTTAATTTTTAAACCAATTTCTATTCATCTATTTTCAACCATTAATAATAACTATTTATAGCCAGATGATAAATCTTTTTCAATAATTATATCATCTGTATGTCCTAATATAGATATAAATTTATTTTCGTCTGTGCCAATGCTAAATCATAACTAAATTGAAACCTTCGGTTCAGATGATTAATGGTTAAACACATGATTAATACATAAATTAAAAATAATTAGCAAAAGCACAGCTCCTTGCATTCCACCTTTGTTAATTTTAAAAGATTTTTATTTATGTGTTATTTACAAGTCTTAAATCTATCAAAGACTTGTTATGTGTTGATAAATTAATAATTAAATTTTGTAAGTACTGAGGAATTTTGGAATGTTGGATAACATTAATCAAAGTTTGTGCCCAACTGAATCATAGACTTTACGTATATTTAAAAAAATCAATGTAGCAGTTTCTCTATTTAATTTAATGTTTAATAAAAGTCAAGTAGTTTTGGATTTTGGATATGTTTTGTATGTTGGACTCCTTTATTAGAAATCCAAGCTTTCAATCATGGCATTTGCCACGTGGGCATTCTTTCTTCGGTTTTCGCAGAATATCTCCTAAACGATGTCTTTTACGACTGTGTTGACTTTTGTAAAGCTACACTACTTATCTTCCAAGTAGAGAAAAGATTTCCAAAATGTGACAAGAAATGGCTAAGTTTTGGTCATTAGAGTATTGTAAGGCACTAAAACTGGATGAGGTACATTCAGCAGGCTGGAAAAAAAACTCGAAGTGATGGAAAAATTCTGCAAGTATGAAAAGTCTTTATTCTTGAATATCAAAACAGTTATGTAAGTGGGAGGTCTTGTATATTTATTTTTTTTTAATTTGTAGCACAGTGTAATTATTGATGGAGCTATTGGACTACATTTACTGTTTTGCATAATAATTTGATCTGGGCCAGCTGCTGTATCGAATCAATTTATTAATAGCATTTTCTACTTCTTTTCTTGTTATATAAGGTACACATTAAATCTAAATTTTTGTATGTTTCCAAATAACTATTATTAAATTCTTCATATTTAATTTTAAAGTAGTCGTGAAGCATTTCATTTTCTATCAAACATGAGTTACTTTGTTCATTCTGGAATCTTTCTAACCGCTTTTCTTCTCTAATTGTGATAATATATTGTAATAATTGTGTAATCTTATAGACATAAATTAACCATTCTTCTTTCACTTTCTCACTTGGAATTTCTGTGTGGGTTATTAGAGTTTTTGTAACTAGAATTGCTTCTTTTAAAACCCTTGCATGTTTTCGCTTCATAATATTATGGGTTAGGGTTTTCGATCCTGGAAGATCATCCGCTAATGACACCAAAAGAATCAAATTTTGTCACCTTCACTGAAGTCTTCTTCATTATATAAATATGTCATTAAATATTGTTTCCCAATTTTAAATTCTTACTGATTTTCTTCTTTGCTTTTTCTACTTTTTGTTGTAAAACCTAACATTTTATTGTCTTCTTATCGTCTGAGACAGATTTTACTAAATTATAAAATTTAAATATTCTACTTAAAATTACCATAAATATTAAATTTAATCTGCCACAATTACAATCACAATTAAGATACAACACAGTAAAAGCAACCGCTAAGAACTACATTATCAACTACCGAAGACATTTTGATGGTGTACACTGCCATCTACATTTATTGGTGCATCCCAATACTGCAGCAAGTTTGGTTTACTGTCTAATTTCCATTGCCAACCTTCGTCAAATAAAATTGTGAATAAAGAGTAACTTTAGGGTCTTTTGGTTTGTAATGTGTTTAAGCATTTAAAACTAAGTATTTTAAACTTTTTATAATTTTCTTAAAGTTGACATTACCTTGGTGTTGTTTGAAATTTTCCCGGTTAGGAACGTCATCTAGACAAAAAACAAATACTTAATTATCAAAAACTTATGAATATTTTACACAAATTAGAAATGGATAGAGTTAATAAGAGCAAACTGTTATCTAAAGGTAAGAACGATGTATTATTCAAAGCTTTCCACAAATGTTAGGTATTATAATCTGTGGTCTTTTCACAGTTAGTTATGCAATATTTCAAAATAAATCACCATTCAAGCATCATAAACGTGATATTTGTGGCATATATTCTATTTCCGTCATGACGTTGTGCAGAATATGAATAATCTTAATACATCTCAGTAAGTTTGCAACATTTGAACAAGAAATAAAGTTTGTCAGTAACCAACATAACCTAGATATTATTTCGATAACCTACTTACAAAGTAGATATTGATGTGATTCACACTATAACAATGTTCAAATACTTCTATCAGCACTGTTACTCTAGAAAACTTACTAAATCTGGTTTCTTTAGTTATTTTTCTTACAAAGCGAATAGATCATAGCAAAGATAAAAAAGATTTGGAAGATTGCCACCCTAATAATAGATACAGGTAATAGATAATAACAATAATACATTTAGGATAAAATGATGTACACTATATTTTTCATTTGTCAATTTATTAATCTACTATGCCTGTTTAAGTAGCACTTTTAAAAAAGTATTAAACCAAGGGATATGTTACAATCGGCAATGGCATACAAATCTTTGGTAATGATGGCAGCAACAAATTAGGCAGTATGGTATTGATCCAGACACTGAAATCAATTCAATCAATAATTTAGGCAGTGCTGGCATTAAGATGGGTAATGGCAGCATTGAATTGAACAGTGGCGCAAATGAGACCAGTAATATTGCCAATGATGACATTTAAGTGGGCAATCACGGCACTGAATTGGGCAATGAAGTGAGAAAATATCGCTTATAGAAATTACTAACTTCTTCTCTGGTTGAGAATGTAATGCGAAGTGTTTATAGTTTCTTCCATAATTTTAGTTATACATTTGACATGTTGCTAATGTGGAGAGGAGTGACGAACCACCCCAGTAATACAGTCAAAAGAGCTCTAAAGAGCGGCATCAATTCCGCATAGGAATGTATTGCCAGATATATACAGTGCGCGTCTAAAGTCCGTTCCCCCCCTACTAATTTTTGAACCACCTGGTATATCGCAACGAAATTTGGAGGGCTTAAACAGGAGATAAGAACCTAATTTTTTATGAAAAAATGACAGCTAAAAGTTTCAAAATGGCGGCTGAGCACCCTCTTGAATTACTTTTTTAAATAGAACACCCTGTATATTATTCCGTTTTCGAAATCTGCTCATAATTCTTAACATTTTTCTCTAATACACTTTACTTCTAAATTTAATTGATTTTCAAATATTAACGTTTGAAAAGGGACATTTTAATTAATTTCAAATCCAACAGACACGAATTCTGCTATCAATCAAGTTTGCATTGAAAACAAAAATCGTTGTTGGGGTATCTTACATCTTGTTTACTGTCAAATTTAACTGTTAGCTGTCAAATAAAATTTAGTTAGAAAAATGTTTTACCGGAAGTGACCAAAATCCCTCGCAAAATCCATACTTCATTTTAAACCGGAATGCCAAGTGTATTAGAGAAAAATGTTAAGAATTATGAGCAGATTTCGAAAACGGAATAATATACAGGGTGTTCTATTTAAAAAAGTAATTCAAGAGGGTGCTCAGCCGCCATTTTGAAACTTTTAGCTGTCATTTTTTCATAAAAAATTAGGTTCTTATCTCCTGTTTAAGCCCTCCAAATTTCGTTGCGATATACCAGGTGGTTCAAAAATTAGTAGGGGGGGAACGGACTTTAGACGCGCACTGTATATGTTCTTAATACTAATACTTCAACTGATCTGACTCAATAAAAATTGATTGTTCACACGGGTAATAGTCAATCAAATGCATTCTAAGAAGTTCTTGTAAGAAAGAAAATACAAGTTTGATGGCTTCTATGCCAAAGAGCGTTTTCCTTTTGCCCAAGAAGCTCGAGTTCAAAACCTTTTCAGGTTTGATTAAATTCTTAACTTCTTTTATTTCTTAATTAATATTCAGTGCCAGGCACACTCTACAGGAATAAAAAACCTGAAGCATTTGTTGTCTATTTTCAGAAAAACGTAGCAAAACTTCTACAGATTGTCTACTCAGGATAAGGAGCATGGCATTAAAAACTAAAAGAAATATAGCTCTTATATTAACAACAAATGCAAAAAAGGCATATTTTTCTGTTTATTTTTCATCAATTTCTAACATTTTAAAGGGTGTGTGAAAAAAAAGTTTTTTTATAAATAAATTTATCTGATAAATTTGAAGGATGCAGTGGCCGATAATTTATAGTAGAAAATAAAGATGATGATGAGACACCTATAGTTGAACCATTTATACAAGAATTGGGTCATCCGAGTTATCAAACAAGGGTCGCGAACATGCTCATTTGACATATCACAACATATCAGCTGGGCATCCTAAAAATGTATGCCAATTTTAAAATAGTTACTCTTTATAAAATTGCATAAAACGGCAATGGAGACTCGGACAGCGAGTGCTAACCAGTGATTCCAGATATCTTTGTCCATCTTCAGCACATGATTTGTGATGATTCAATTCTTACATTATGATTGTACCTTAATAAGGTCATATTAATAAAATATCTCACGGACCAATAAATTTATTACATTCTAATTCCTTTTAATTAGCACTTATATGTAAAGCCTAAATTAATAAAAGCCTTGTGTCCTATGCCGATCAAGTTTAATTGAGCAGTTTTACTCACACTGGCAAAAAAGTGTGTCTTTTTGCTACACATAAGATAAGGTTTAAGATTGTTGAAAATAAATTTCATTTTCAATTGTGTGCATGTAACCTTGGTTGCCTACTCAACATACATTTGTCATGCATGCGTCTACTTTTTGAGAACAATACACCAATTTCCACCTGCCGCAACAGTGAAAACAGGGGGCTGATTTAGTTGAAAAAAAGAAAAAGTATTAGTATAAGGTTTTCAATAAAATGTGAATTTATGTATATATATTTTGTGTATAATATAACACACCCTTACTAATTTGAATACAATTTATTCTGGACAATCCATTAATCCAAACAAAGATTTTCACTTCCTTAATTGGAAATCTTTAAAAACAAATTTTAGTAATGTATATCAGTTAAAATACTTTCCCATATAATTACGATAATAAAGTAGTAATTTCAGATAAGACACATTAAATGTGCCAAAAAAAATAAACTTACTAATTTTATTACTAAAGGAATGAAACATAAAGCATAGTCTATCTATTAATACATTTAAGTAAACAATATTTGAAATTATTTGCAGAAGTCTGGATATTTACTTACATAAATTATCCTTTTTTCTTTGATAATATTTTCACTTAATGTATGTGTCTAAATATATGCAAAGAAAATTAAACTTGTTCTAGTTTCATGAATTTGTAAATAAAATTAAATAAAGCTGCAAATCAATCAATCCTCTTTAATTCGTACAACCTCGATAATCTAATTGATACTAAAACTAGATCTGTCTGGATTAAAGAAAGCCTGCCATCTGCCATACAGTAACGTTCTTTTTAAATAATACTAAAGGTGCTGTTTTAATTGTCTATTATCAAGAAAAAATATTTAAACTAACACTAATTACAAACAACTATAAACTATTAACAAACTTAGACTAATTTAATTAAACAAATATTTATTTCACACTGCTACGCACTACCTACCACACTATACTACCCACGATGCGCAAATGTGTTTTGCTGGTTGATTAATCCCCTCCTATTGCGAGGTGATTTATATATCCATATAAGATTGCTGAAACGCGCTAGATTAGTCTTGTGTATTGTGTTTCGTTTAGCTGTCGATGCGTCATACATTCTGCCGCCAATCTCGAATGTTCACCGCGTATAGGGGTTAATCCCGTTCATTACAATACATTCATTCTTAAGTTCTAGTGAAGCTCATTTGTTATGTTACCTGCACACTGATGGTTTTTTACTGACAATTACATTATTTAATTTAATTTATATTTATTTACGTAAATTGTTTTTGCATATTTGTTATTTACATTTGTATTTGTATATTATTTAAATATTTGTTTATATAAATTGAAAGCAATGTATGGGAATTCTATTAAAAGCAAGTGCCACCCACCTAATTAATCTTCTCTCTCTCTCTCTCTCTCTCTCTTTCTTTCTACATACATACTCTTTACTTTTCTTCTTAGTTCTTCATTTTTATTTTTCTATGTGTTATTGTTATTGAAGTATGTTCCTAGGTCTTGTTTATGAAGTTAAACTTTTACTTCAAAGTATTATACAAGTATTATACAATCTTCACTGTATAATACTTTCTGGGCTTTGTAGGTGTTTTTTGTGAAAAGTTTTAGCTGCTGTTTATGTAGCTCCTTCAATTCTCTTTCATTTTTTAATTATAATCTCATAAGTTTTTGCAAAATTAAATAACATTGTTTTCTCTTTGCTTAAGCTAATATTAGAGTCATCCCAAAATATAATGGCACGTGAGAAGCAATGCACAAAAATGCAAAACTGGTTGTGAAGACTTCCAGGTAGATTACTACGAACTAAACAAAAACTATCGTCTCATTCACCTGTTACTATTAGTGGTGTTCAACTGTGCTTTTTTTTGTCTGTATCAGTTATAAGAAACAGTCTTTTTTCCTTTTGTCATTGTGATTTATGTTTTAGGTTATGTTAATAATTGAAGAGTCGGCCGTAACACATTGTATGTAGCAAATTGACTGAACAGCAACACGAACTGACAACAGACATACAGTATTGTTAAACAGCATACTACCAATTCAAGCTTTAAAAACTAGCACTCCGAGAACCTGTTTAAGAATTTTTTATTCTCTATAAAATCAACACCTTCCAATAGGGATATAACTAACATTGTTTTTATAGCAATACCTCATTTCAACATACAACGTTGTTACGGTCGACCAATTACACTACGGAACAAAAATAGCACTTGTTTCT
This sequence comes from Agrypnus murinus, assembly GCA_929113105.1. Classification (NCBI taxonomy): domain Eukaryota; kingdom Metazoa; phylum Arthropoda; class Insecta; order Coleoptera; family Elateridae; genus Agrypnus; species Agrypnus murinus. The sequence continues at coordinate 159,192,559 of OV816025.1, forward strand.
GCATCGGAGACCAGACTAGGTGATTTTTATAGATTTTTGTGCGTAGAATTCGATGGCGTCAAAAACAATTGCGTACCACGTCATGATTTTGAGATATTCGCACTTAAAAGTTCAAAAAAGGCCTATTTTGACCATTTTCAGAAGGTTATAACGCAAAATACTTAATATATTTTATGTATTTACGTTAACACTACGGAATACGATTTTGCATCGGAGACCAGGCTAGGTGATTCTTATAGATTTTTGTGCGTCGAATTCGGTGGCGTCAAAAACAACTGCGTACCACGAAATGATTTTGAGATATTCGCACTTAAAAGTACAAAAAAGGCCTATTTGGCCATTTTCAGAAGATTATAACGCAGAATATTTAATATAGCATTAAATTTTGTCATATGCATTTGAAAGTACCAACATTCAACTACAATTTAAGATATTTATTTTATTGTGCACAAATCTTTCGCAGAGATATTTGTATTTGAATGACAGCATAACAAGCATTTTATGTATTAACGTTAATTAACGTCAATACTACGCTACTACGGCAATATCTCTGCGAAGAATTTGTGCACAAGAAAAGTAGATATCTTAAATTGTAGCTGAATGTTGGTACTTTCAAATGCATATAATAAAATTTAATCCTATATTAAATATTCTGCATTATAACCTTCTGAAAATGGTCAAAATAGGCCTTTTTTGCATTTTTAAGTGCGAATATCTCAAAATCATGACGTGGTACGCAATTTTTTTGACGCCATCAAACTCTACGCACAAAAATCTATAAGAATCACAAAGTCTGGTCTCCGATGCAAAATCGTGTTCCGTAGTGTTATTTGTATCTAAATAATATATGTTCTACAATAATTGATAAAGTGTGGCCCCCACTTCAATTTGTATTTCTAAAGTCTTCTTCTTTTGAGTAAAATTGTTAAAAATGTTCTGCTAACTACTTCATTTTTTCCAAAAGGTCAGACTGAAACTGTACGGGTTTGGGATAATGGCCCATTTATTTTATAAAAATTAAGAAAAAAATTCATAATCAATTTTAAAGTTATTTTAAATTAAAGTGACATTAAGATTAGGTTTTATGTACACCTTTTTATGTAGGTACACCTATATTTTGATTACTTTAAAATCATTACAGGGTGTTTTGGATAAGATGCCTTTCCCATTAAAGGGCAATAGAGAAACATGTGTAGAGTAACATCTTACTAACAATTTCCTGAAATGCCCCTTTGAAATGACAACCCCCCTTATAAAGATAATAGGCACGCCACTGCAAAATAGTAGATAAAATGTATGAAAAGAAAATTGTGTCTACTAGTACATACTTTTAAAGGTCATGAAATGATCCATAAACTAACCCAAGCAGGTAGCAGGATAAATATAAATTCTTCGAAGATTGTAATCAACACCAAATAGCAGTACGTGCTTTTAACACGTTTTTAACTAAATAAATAACACTCATTCTGAACATCTGTAATAACTGTTATTGACTCAGATCTTAGAGATTTGTAACTGCAGTATGCAGTTTGTCGTCAACTTTCTTTGTGTTAGGTGGTGGTAAACTTGAGTTTCGATTAATACACGTATTAGAATTAATAACTTGCATTAGTTAGTGTTAAGTGTTTGTTTTAGTGATATGTAAGATAATTAGCCAGGTAAATCAAAAGCCGATAATCCAATCTTTAATGTTTAATATAAAAATGTATCAATACATGGACCGAATTCGACCAGTGTTAACTAATAACTAAAACTTCCCTTTTTTCTAATAATCGTATTGCCATCGTATTGCCGTTACATGGCAGACGTTCAGCATCATTAAGCATTTACGACCCTTAAAAGTTATGTATAAAATCAGAACGTTTCACATGTTTTAAGAAAAATATCATATTACAATATAGGTTCATATAACGAACAGAAAGACCAAACATTAGTAAGCGTGAATTAAAAATAACCAATGGTAGAAATATAAAGGGCTTATTCATTCTCGTATCCGTACAGATAAGTAGTTTATTTAAGTGTATTTAGTTACTGTTTAAATTATGGCAGAACCAAACACGCCTGCTGAATGAACGGAACTTTTCAAATCAACCATTTTCAAAAAGTACACTTATACCGCGAGTGCAATTTTGCCAATGGCTATTGGAACGCAAACAGGAAAATCCCCAGTTTGCACAAAATGTTTTACTCGTAAATGGTAAGTAAGTACTCATTTTGTTAAAATGACATTCGTAAAATGAAAAACAGGCAATGTTTCCATCACAATTAGGTCAACGAACGTATGTTACATTTTATTTACCGACCTTAATAAATGATCAAGTCATCAAGGTAGTGAGTCACTCGGCAACCGCTGCTGAAATTCAATTCTGTTGTTTCTGTAAATTGATACGTACATAGCGCAGGTCAGTTATTAATTTAGTACTGCATATGTGAGATCATTGTTTGCTTTATCAGTAATTCAGGGTCAGAATCTTACAAACAATCCATAGTCGAGTCGTGACTTGTAAAAAATACGGAAAAATCCGATTTTTTTTTATTTTTTATTTTTATTTTAGGAGTTTTGGGGTCTCTATATGGTCACCTTTCACCCCCTTAAAGCATTGCATATTTGACCGGAACACCCTGTATCTAGGTCGACAGAATAATAAAGGTTTGCACAATAAAAAAATATGTAGTTTGACTGAATAAACTCACAAAATTAATTATAAATGATCAGTCATCAAAAGTAATAAGGCTTGTAATTATTAATTTTTTTTTATAAACATCTATAATGTTAATGAAAGATGAGTATTCAAAAATACAATAATAGCATTCAAATGTCAGTATTTATTAAAAACATAAGTTTATTATAGATAGTAAAACACCGCCCTATATTTATTTTAAAATCTTGTTTAATTTAATTGAATGAGAAAAATTGGATAATCGGTTTTTTATTTCCACCTGTGCCAAAAAAATCGGAATCAGAGATACCTAAATAAAAAGTTTTACGTTATGTGGTGGGTGGTTTATTAATATTACTATTATACAATAATTATTGACAATTCATGTTAATAAATACTCCATTATTTCTTAGTAATTTACAATAAAAGTAATTCTATTGATTTTTGCAATAAAAGCAAATTTTAAAAATGTTAAGCTCTGTAATTCCCATCATTGTTAACTGGACTTGATTGTAATATTTTTGTATAAAAAAAAATCAATAGTTTTATATAAAAAAATATGGATATTAGACTTTAGCGAAAAAAGAAAACTATTTTCAACGTTATTATTATAATTATTAGTTCAATTTTTTTACTTTGGTCTCTAAAATTAAAATTTCATTATTTAATTCCATACAACATAACCATCCATAATCTTAATCCTGAAACATTCCACAAACTACTGAAGATGTTTCTTTTTTTTATTATAGCTTATGACTTAACATATTGCTGCAATATTCTTCATTAGATTCCCCGAGTAGCAAAATCTGTCTATACTAAATGCAGATTGCATGTACATGCTTACATTTCATCAATAACATCACATATATTTTTATTCGTACGTGTGCGCAATCTTTTCCTGGTATAGACAAATTTTGCTACTCGGGTCTAGAGCATCTTTAGCAATAGAATTTTCAAGTGGGCAGCTCTATATAGAGAAGGTTTAGCCTGTTGAAGCCTAAAATTTGTATCGTTTGAACCTGATCTGTTAAAATGGTAAAATCTAGTTGATATTTAAAGTTTTGGTGCCAAAATTGATGTAAATATTGTGAAATAGGATATGTGGATTCATTTAATAATTAAAAAAAGGAAGTAATAAGGTGTGAAAATGTTATTATCTTAATTTTGTAAAAACCATGTTCGTCAGGAAATTCAAGATGGTTGCCATTGAATCCTGGAGTTAAATTTGCTTTTTGTTAGACATACCAAAATATAGGGAAAATTATCCTCTTTCCGATTATCTAATATGTTTAAACATTTAATTTAATTTTTCAACCATATTTTGGTTATGTAGATCTTGTTAGGTTAAAAGTTCAATTGTTTTTAGTAACTTCCCAGATTTTGTTAGTGGAAAAATGACGTTTGTCGTTTGTTTTTGAAAAAAATATAAAAGCAGATCGAAAATCTGGTTACTTGCTTGTTGATTTTCTTGTAAAGCAAAAGCCATGTCAGATCACACAATAATTTAATAAAATTTTGAGGTTATGTGTGACAGATTTTACGTCAATGAAATGTCAAAAAAGTGAGGTTATGACAAATGTCATCCAAATTAAATTTTTTTAAAAAGTATTTAATAATGAAAATAACATTGAACAATTCAAGTGATTTAAATGAAAAGTAAAGTGAAGTGCTAATTTGGTTTTTGGATTATTTATTTATAAGAAGAAAATTTTTGGAAAACGTATTGTAACTGTATTTCTGGATGGAAGAAAATTAAAACTGGATGTAATAAGAATTTTTGGGAAATAGACAATTGATTTATGTACTCACGTATTGGAGGTAAATTGTTCAATATTTAATAGTTGTAATAAATTACAAAAGAAGATCCACAAGAACAATTATATGGAAATACGTGTTCACCAACGCAACAAATAAGCAGGTAAATTTACTGACTATTACAGAGAACTGCCAAATAATATAGTGTGTGCAAAAATTTTCAAGTGGCGCATTTAAAATTTATTTTCAAATTTCAACTTTATTTTTTTTGTTTCGTTTCTTTCTTCAATTAGAATTTAAGATCGTGGGATTGATAAAATAAAAATGAATTAAGACAAAGAGAATTAGACTGTCTCTGGATTCTTATTTTGTTAAATCCAATTGGCACCAATAATTAACTGAATCCATTTTAGATAGTAAGAATTTTTTTGTTTTTGTTTCTCTTTTATAAACTTTCAGTTTTCATTTTGTTTTGTTTATTAATAAAATAATATTTTTAAATATTAAAAAGGAGATTTATTTGTGTATTTTTCTTGTTTTGTGTCCATTAACAGAATTTCACAGGTATAAGTTGAACAATATTTTATTATTTTCTCAAAGAGCGACCCACCTGAAATTTTCTCATGCAATTTTCCTGAGCTTATCTTTGGATTTTAAAATCATAGCCGGTGCAAATTTTCTTTTCATTACAAAGGTAAGTGGTGTTTGTTTTTGTATGACTTTTTAGTTTGCCTTGCTACCATTAAACTAAGTGATAGTGGTCTTTAATTTAAATAAATTTATGATCAAGTGTTGTAAAGTGTATACTAGTACAGCGATTATCACGATAAAATTTTATTGTCGCACGAATGCGATGCTTATTAACCAATAAAATATCATAGCAATATATAGAATATTAATTTAATTACTTATTATATTGTGGTGTTGTCAAATCACCGTATTGAAAATTTTATCAACGACGGAACGGAAACGTTAATACAAATATTTTTATATCTGATTTAAATTAAAAGAGGGACATGCTATATCATGGGCATAATTAATATAAAGGTTATACATAGGACCATAGTTAGGTTCATTAATACTTAAATTAAAAACTAAGAATAAAAATTCCATGCAAACATAACCTAGCTTTCTTATGTATAAATAAATAGGTTTCATTTTAGAAAAAGGATATCAATTAGTTAGATTGCTTGATCATAAATACGTTTATGCAACCCAAGTTACACTTTGGGACGGTTTCCCACTAGTTAGGAGGAAGTAATTTCCATATTAAAATTTACACATTACGATGTTTAACGTTAGATAGATTTTTATATTTTCCAGGAGGCCAGCTCAAGTTTGTTGTTAATTAGCTGAAAATAGATTAATTAGGTCAATCTTATTATGACTCATATAATACAATTAATTTTTGAATTTGTTTACAAGATTTCTAATCACTTCAATTAATGAAGGTATTAAATCCTGTCGTTTGTGTTGATATGACTCTTATAGACTCTTATCCTGTTTTTCCTCACCATTGTTTTGATGTAAGTGCTTAGAGCATTGTATGTTGGACATTTCGAGCATAAATTGATAAACATTGACTTAATATTTAAGCTGGCACTTGTATATGCATTAATTGGTGTTCGTACTCTAAAAAAATTATGTTTATAGTAAATTGTAAAGATGTTTCTATGGAGAAATTATTTGTATTACCTGTGTCATGTATTCATGTAACTAATTTGTAAAGGATGAACCTTGATTTGTTGAACTTTATATGTAATTAGATCGTAACGAGATGTCATTGTCAATCGTTTTTCTTGAATATCTTCGTTACGATACATTTTGGGACAATGAATGTATTATACTTTTTTGATCTTTGTTTCAAGGGATACAATTCTATAATAACAGAATTAGGATTAGTGATCAAAAAATAACAGCTGTGCGGGATTAGTGACGTCACGAGCTTTGATATTATACTTCAATCATATGTTTTTGACACAAATGTCATAGTATAAATAAAGTTTAAAATTAAACTAAAAGTGTTACCTGAACAATTTTCAAGGATTAAAAGATTTAATTATTGTGTAACAATTATTGAAAGTGAAAGTGATTGTTTTAATCAATTCAAGTGAATTTATTTTTTTTTTGACATCGATCTACGTATCGATATTTTATAAACAAGAAGTCAGCTGTTTGGTTTCGTCACAGTGTTACCAATAAGGATTAATTTTTAAAAAGGGAAAATATATCGTAATATACAAGGTTGGTTATAATAAACTATTCTTGTTGCTTTCATGAATTATAATTAACTTGTAGAGTTCATCCTCAAATATAAAACTATTTGGTTTAGTTCATTAAGTTCTTTTGAGAATTTATTTGATTTGAAGTAAATAAAACAACTAAATTTCTTTTATATAAAATTTATTTTCATTTGATGAATATTTTTATTTATAAACAAATTTTATTTGTGTTGGTATGTTCAAATGAATGACCGTACTGTCCCTATGTCAGGTAAACCTGAGAAGTGTTTCTCAATTATCAACTGTATTATTTTGAATAACATTTTTTTTACTTTGATTTTCCATTTGAATTTTTATTTTGTTCGTTAAATAAAGTTTGTGTTTTCAATTTTACATATGTGTTTAATCGATGTTAATACAAGCATTCAGCATTCTTTTCTTTTGAATTCAGAGTTTAGTAGCAGTTGTCCAGCTTGCAGGAGCTTTAGTGCTTACGGTATAAGTTTTTCTTCCTTTCCAGGCATAAAAGTAAATAAGAGTCTCGTAATTCAAATAATTTATGCTTTACTGAGCAAACCTGAGCTAGCCGAGAGGAATAAAGAAAATATCTGTGGTGTATTCTCATCTCAATCCACCGTATATAATTTATGTTTATATTTGGAACGGTGGACATATTGTATTTTATTTTATCTTCAAAGATCACCGCAATATAGATTATTATTATAATTAAATTGTTTGCTAATTAAGTTTAAATTTTATTCATAATAATAAGCATTCATAATGCAACCCAAAGAAGATTTTTCGATGAATAATTAAGATATCAAAAATATTTTGACATCGTGTGACATTTCTAAGGTTATACTTCTATTTTGAGTTTTTCAAATAATTAATCAATATTTAATGTTTGCATTGAAAACAAGGGATTACATTTTGAGCATTTACTATAATTCAATAATTTGATATTTATTTTGCAGTTTTATTTAAATTTCCTGTTTTTGTATCCCAAAATGTATCATTAGCGATGCCAATGAATTTTAATTGGTCACTTTTTGGAAGGACTGCTAACAATTTTTTGACTCCGATCTCACTGTATGTAATCTATAATACCGTGTGGAAATAAAGTAGCGGATAAATTCGATAACTTCGTTAAAATTAATTTTTTGGAAAAAATCTCGAAGGGTATAGAGATTTTAATTACTTGACACTATACTGTACCATTTTCAACTTGTTACATCATTTGTTTTTAAAATAATTACATCATTGATATATTTTCTAAGTGACAACCTATATTTTTTATTGTCGATTTCGGTAGTACTTGTTATTCTCTTTTCAACTGTATACAATTTTCAATATTATGTTACATTTGAAAAAATTGAGAAATCTGTCCTAAAGTTCGAATAAATAAATAAAATTAATCTAGTCATAATAAATAAAAATACGTTACGTTGAAAAAAAGTCGAGAAAAACAGTCTAAAATTTTAATTAGACTAAAAAGAAACTAAATTGATTAACAAGAAAAAAAATTCTAATAACAATAACTTCAATTACAAAAATAAGCACAGAAATAACAGTTTTTATTACACTAGATGTTCAAAGTGATGACTCTGTACCATCTGACAATACCCAAGGAGATTATGAAATTGATTTATCACATTCTGAAGAGTTTCAAGTAATATTAAACTAATCTCATGCCGAATTCTTTGATTGAGATCTTCTAAATTATTGGGTCGATTTTTATACACTTTACTTTTTAAGTACCCCCATAGAAGAAGTTTAATGGCATTAAATCAGGGGATCTACTTGGCCATTCCATCGGACCTCATCTTCCTATCCACCTTCCTGGGAGAACTTGGTGCAAATAGCGTTGTACATTAATTGCGTAATGAGGGGGAGCGCCATAATGTTGTAACCAAACGCTACTGTTTGGTAGCTCGGGATGGTTTGCATTGGGAAATAATGCAGGCATCAGTTCCAACTGTAAAAATTGCAGGTCTTTCTCCAGTTAAATTATTTGTGAAAAAAAATGGCCCTATGATTTGGTCACCAATAATCCCTGCCTATAAATTAAGCTTCTGAGGATGTGTGTATGAGTTTCCTGCTTCCAATAAGGATTTTCTCTAACCCAATATCTACAATTCTGTTTATTAATTGTACCATTTAAACAAAATGTTGCTTCATCCGAAAATAAAATGCGCTGGGAAAACATTGGATCACGAAGAGAAATTTCAATCATCTGGTCACAGAATTCTTGTCTACGATCAAAGTCATCTTCTGCCAACTCATGAACCAATTGCAGCTTATATGGGTGAAATTTTTAAACTTTCAAAAATTTTAAAACTGAAATGTGGCTTCAGATGATTGTTTCAATTTCTATTTAGTAGCACATCAAGTTGTACATCTTCATTTAATGTCACCAGACGTCCACTTTTTGGAAGATTCTTTACAACGCCATGTTCTCGAAATTTCTCTTCAATCCTACTGTTGATTGACATATGGATTGATCCGGGTATGTTTCTCTAAAAAGTTGACACACTTCTTGATGTGTTCGAATTCTGTCGCCATAACCAATCATCATTAACACTTCAATTCGCTGTTTCTCACTCAATTGCGCCATTTTTATTAATAAAATAGTTTACTAAAGGTAAATTCTACTTTAGAACAAGAAAATAACATTTATTTTATTGTTTACTTCTGACAGCCATAACTAAGATTTTTGTTTCATACTGTGACTAGATTAATTTTGAAAATTTAAAGAATTTTTAATATTCGAACTTTAGGGCAGTTTTTCTTAATTTTCTTCAAATGTAACATATTGAAAATTGTATACAGTTGAAAAGAGAATAAAAAGTACTACCAAAATCGACAATAAAAAATATAGGTTGTCATTTAAAAAAAAATATCGATGACGTCATTACTTTAAAAACAAATGACGTAACAAGTTGAAAATGGTACGGTATAGCGTCAAGTAATTAAAATCGCTATACCCCTTCGAGATTTTTTCCAAAAAATTAATTTTAACGAAGTTATTTCCACTTTATTTCCACACTGTATACGTAACGTGTATTGTATGTAATGTGATCTAAGTTGAAGTAAAAATGTTTTCTATTATTAATCTATGTAAACCTGTCTGTCTCAGCTACTCCTCCTAATTTTGAGACAAGGTACAGTTATCTATTCTTTGTATTTACCTTATCTTTGATAAAGACAGTTTTACTGTCGAAACAATTGTCAGTTAGATTATAAAAAACTTGTCAAACTTTTTACTCGAATCAGTTTTATTTATAAAATTAAATATGTTGTAATGTAAAAAACATCTTTAAATAGGTAGATTAAAGCAACTCTAAAAAATCTATTAATTCAAAATATTAAAAAAGCCCTACAACTGAACCTATAACAATACTTGTGTTACAAGTACATTTTGATACAGACAGTTACTACATTAGTCAAGGCCCACAGAAAATCGAAACTAAAAATAAAAATCACTCTGTATGTGATTGCGTACTTAAGAAAAAATACACAAATAATACAAAAAAAGAAATGTTTTAAATGAGGAAATTCCTGGTAAAAAAGACTATAAAGAACACCAACAAAATGAATAAACAAAGATATATTCTAAAGGAAATTATGATTATTCTAGTATTGAATGTCAATCTTTCCTTTCTGATAATAATGAGTTGGAAAGATAAAAATCAGATTAACAGAATATTAATTTACATTAAATTTTGCAATAATTTACTGTTACCATACACACTTATAATAAATAAAATTCTTAATAGATATTATAATAAATTCAATTTTAGATTACAAATATTTCATTTTGCAACTCCTGCAATGACAAAGCAAAAAAATATACCAATTGTAAAAACTATGCAATTTAAAAAGAAAAGAAATTTTCTTAACTGTTGCTAATTTTTAGCATTTCCCCATAATCTTTTAAATCTCTTCTTATACATAGTCTGTTCATTAAACATGATTTTACTTAATTATTTGTTAAAACAAAAACATTTTAATAGCTGATCATCAGTAAAAAGTGTATAGTAGAACTTTTCCATAACTTGTAAACGATTAATTCTGCACAGGTATGATTTTTTTATAATAATACCCCATGGAAGCAATTTATTAAACAGTTGAAAATAAATGTAAACACTTTATTAAAAAAAATGCAAAATAAGCTTTTAATTAATTTGTAGAATACATGAAAACAAGGAACAAGAACAAGAAGTGTTACAAAATACCTTCCCAGATTTTTATCATTTAAATATATGCACACCTACTTTTATGCAATCTTTCAAAAGCATTATGAAATTTTCTTTTAAGCTGTCATTAAGATTATTTTACCAAAATTGAGTGCACATTAAGAAATAAGAGGTAAAAATAATTAGACAATTAAAAAAGAGATAATTAATTGAAAAGTAATGAATATTTTTGTGGTGTAATTTAAACAATGAAAAGAAAAACTATAACAATGAAATTAGTGAAGTTAGGTTGACAATTTTTCTTTTCTAAACTTCAATTATGTATTTCATTAGATATAATTACTCTTACAGCTCTTTGGAATTCCTATATTGATCAATAAACAGAAAGTTATCTCATGTCTTTAAAAATTTAATGAGAAAGATTTCGACTAATCAATTTATAACAAATCCCTCTCTTTTTGCATAGTTTATTATTCAAATTACCGTCTAGGATGAAGATGTCAGTCTACACACTTTTTTATTTATACACATCAAATTCTTTATGAAAAGCCGTCATTGATGTACAATCAAGCATATTGTACATACTTGAACCAGTTTATAATTATACTAAAATAAAAATGCCAAAGTAGCTTTTTACTTACTTCATTAATGTTTAAACAAAGTAGGTGTAAAATATTAAAGCATAATTAAGTTATTTTAGAACAAGCTCTGATTTCCAAATCCACTTCTATAGTAGACTTTTATTATTATAATTAAGAACATTTATTTTCTTATTTCCTGTTTATAATTAAACAGACATTTTGTATGTAATTTCTGGATTATTTAAAGTCTTTAAGTAAAAACAAAAATCTAAATCACATTTAAAAGAGTAATGATAAATAAGTAAGTAAATTTTAAACTGGCAAAATTAATGTTTAATTTATTTATTTGTCTTCAACAGCAATTTTACATTAATGTTTTTTATTATGATTCTCTTTATTCATGCATACCATTTTAACTGCAAAAAAGTCTGTTTCTAACTTTACATTAAAGCTTTTAATGACACAAATTAAAATTTTATGTGCATACTAACCTCTTTCACTAGCATCATCCACAAGGATAATTTCTTTGAGAAGCGGTCGTGGAGATCTATTAATTACACTCCACACTGTCCTGAGTAGTGTCGACCAAGCTTCATTATGAAAAACTATAACTATGGAAGTAGTTGGAAGAAGTTTCTGATACTTCTTATCTAGACATCTGTAAATAATTAATCAAGTGTTAGATAAAAAATAATATTAAATAATAACTGTTTATCTACATTTAAATATTTTCAATATTTACTAACATATTGTGGTGATCTATGAATGAAAGAATAAAATATAAATATAATACAATATCCACCGTTCCAGAGTAACACATAAATTATATACGGTGAATTAAATTAAGAAAATACACCACAGATATTCTTTATTTCTCTCAGCTAGCTCAGGTTTTCTCAGTAAAGCATAAATTATTTGAATTGCGAGACTCTTATTTGCATTTATGCCTGGAAAGAAGGAAAAACTTATGTCGTAAGCTCTAAAACTTCTGCAAACTGGACAACTGCTACTCAGCTCTGAATTTAAAAGAAAAGAGTGCTGGATGTTTGTATTAACATCAATTAAACACATGTATGAAATTGAAAACACAAAGACTTTATTAAACAAACAAAAATTAAATCAAATAGAACGTCAAAATAAAAATAAAAATATTTTTCAAAATAATACAATGTTATTTTTGAGAAGTAACTTCTCAGATTTGCTCGAACGTAATAAATAGTAGTAGAAATCTGACATAGGATAACTACGGTCATTCGTTTAAACAAACCAACATAAATAAAATTTGTTTATAAATAAAAAAAATTTATTCAATGAAAATAAATTCTATGAAAAGAAAATTAAATTGTTCTATTTATTTGAAATTGAATGCATTCTCAAAGGAATCTAATAAACTAAACCAAATAGATTTTTATTATTGAGGATGAACTTTGTACATTAAATTTATTTATAAACTCGACAAAAATCATTTATTTTATTAACCAACCTGGTATAATATGATATGTTTTCCCTTTTTAAAATAATCCTTTTAGTGGTAACACTGCGATGAAACCAAACAGCTGATTTCTTGTTTATAAAATCGATATGTCAATCGATGGAGAGCAAAATAAATTCACTTGAATTTATTTAAACAATCACGTTCACTTTATTTATTATAACACAATATTTGAATCTTCCTTTTATCCTTGAAGATTGTTCAGGTAACACTTTTTAATTTTACTTAAACTTTATTTAATACAATGACATATTTGTCAAAACCATATGGTTATAAAAATCTAACCTCAATTTATTACAGATATCTTATCCGGAGCCGGGCATAACTTCTGCCTTCAATGTTTTAACGACTGATTTTGTTCCAATTTTCCCCAGCTTATATACATTCTGCCATAACAAATGAAATAAATCTATGACACTTTTTCAAATTAAAAGAAAATCGAGCGACGCTGGTGACGTCACTAATCCAGAACAGCTGTTATAGATGAACACTAATCCTAAATCTGAATATAATAATAATATAATAAATATAATAGGATTGTAGCGCTTGAAACGACGATCAAAAAAGTATCAGACATGTATGGTCCTAAACTGTATCGTAACGAAGATATTCAATAAAAACCGTTAAACAATATACAAACTCATTACGATCTAATTACATATACAATTTAGCAAATCAAGGTTCATCCTTTACAAAATAGCTACAGGAATACATGATATAGGTAAAATTAACAATTTGTCTATAGAAATACCTTTACAATTTAATATAAACATTATCTTTGCAGCACGCAATGCACTAAATAAACCAACCAATACTTATACAAATGCCAGCTTAATATTTGAATCAATGTTAATCAAATTATGCATAAAATGTCCAACATACAGTGCTCTAGGCACTTACATAAAAACAACGGTGAGAAAAAGCAGGATAAAAGCCTATAAGAGTCTGTTAGCACGAACAAGAGGATTCAAAAACCTTCTCTAATTGTAGTGATCATAAATCTTGTAAACAATTTCAAAATTTAATTGTATAGTACTAATCATAATAAGATTGACCTAATTAATTTGTTTTTTAGCAAATTGATACTATAAAACTGAGCTGGTGTCGAGGAATATAGAAACAATCTATCTAACGCAGACATCGTAATATCTAAATTCCAAAATGGAAAATACTTCTTCCTGACAAGTGGAAAACCGTTCCAAAGTAACCTGGGTTGCCTAAACATGATTATCATTACGCAATCTAACAAAATTATATCCTTTTTCTGTGATTGAACCCTATTTTATTTATTGTGCATGAAAAAGCTAGGTTATGCAGGAAAAAGCTAGCCCTTATTAATTATGTTTCTAGCATAGCATGCCCCTCTTTAATTCCAAATCCGATATAAAATATTTGTTTTTAACGTCAACAAACTATCGTTAATGAAATTTTCAAATCGGTGAAATGATTACACCTCAATATACATATTTAGAGTATGTTTCACTTCACAGCTCGACACCCCTGTATTTTTGTTATTTATAATCAAAATCAATTTCAAATTTTTATTTGTGGATAATTAAAAACCCATAAACCACCAGCCTACTACGGTCGAATATAAAGTGGAAAAGTCGTTATGGAAATTTGTTCTGGGCTTCTTGAAAACTCCAAAACCAAATTTTAGTTAAGAAATCTTGACTAATAGTAATTCTTAGATATTTCAGCTCGACACCCCTGTATTTTTGTTATTTATAATCAAATCAATTTCAAATTTTTATTTGTGGATAATTAAAAACCCATAAACCACCAGCCTACTACGGTCGAATATAAAGTGGAAAAAATCGAAAAACACATTAGGCCTTCTTTAATCGGAAAAGTCGTTATGGAAATTTGTTCTGGGCTTCTTGAAAACTCCAAAACCAAATTTTAGTTAAGAAATCTTGACTAATAGTAATTCTTAGATATTTCAGCTCGACACCCCTGCATTTTTTATTTATAATCCAATCAATTTTAAATTTTTATCAGTTATTGTACCCCTTAAACGAGATTTGTGTGTAATTAAAAACCCCCATTTATTATAAACCACCAGCCTCCTACGATTGAAGATAAATTCAAATAATCAAAGAAACATAGTAGGGTAATTCTTCAGAAATATTAAATTTACTGTCCCTGCTTAATTAATATTATATTACGAATACCTTTTTACTGTTAGTTCAGTACAGTGAAGATGTAATAGCAGTCTATCTAGCAAGGTATATATCAGTGGTGGCGAACCTATGACCCGCGGGTCAGGCACTGACCCACGAACGCTTTTTAAATGACCCATGCGTTGATGTTTATATACTTCATCAATGAAGAAACTTTTCCATCCAGAACACATATTCCCGTGAAAATTGTTTTCCTCAATGAATTTTGTAAAATCTACCAACAGAAATAAACTTGGAAATGAATTGACTGCGAAATATATTAAACTAATGAATACGGAATATGAACCTAATACGAGGGTAAATCAAATATAAACGGTAATTTTTTCATCATTTATTGAATAGCGTTATACACAAATCATTGTTTTAACATTTTTCAATATAGTCTCCTGCGTGATCTACACACTTTTGTCACCGATTTGGAAGTTTCAGTATTCCCTGGTTATAGAAAGTTTGAGGGCGAGTTGTAAGCCAATTGCGCACGTGCTCTTCGACTTCTTCATTGCTTCCAAGTCGTTTTCCTCCCAGTGATTCCTTCATAGGCGCGAACAAAAAATAGTCACAAGTCAGGGCTATAAGGAGGGTGCTCGAGGGTTTCCCAGCCCATTTCTTCCAGTGTATTCCTTGTCTAGGCCGCGGTGTGAGGCCTGGCGTTGTCATGGAGGAGAATGACATCTCTGATGGGCATGCCTCGTCTTTTGTTTCGATAGGTAGCTTTGGACGACCATAACAACTGGCAGTAGTAAGCCGCATTCACTGTACGATTGTGTAGAAAATCGATCAGTAAAATTCTCCTAGAGTAAAAAAAAATCGTTGCAAGAACTTTTCCAGCTGAGTGCCAAGTTTTGGCCTTCACTGGGCAACCTTCATTCTTTCTTCGCCACTCCTTACTTGCCATTTTAGATTCGGGGGTGTAGTGATGTATCACCACCAGGCCTCCCCTTCTCGCTGAAATCGATTCAGAAGCCTTTCAGTGATCTCCGACCTAACCTGTTTTTGGTTTCCAGTCAACAACCTCGGAACACATCGAGCACTAATTTTTCGAAAACCAAGTTGATCAGTTATAATGGATTGAACACTTCCATAGCTGATACCCACTTCTAATGAAATTTCTTCCACGGTTAACCGGCGATCACGTTCAATAAGCTCTCGAACGGTACGGGTATTGTCATCTGTAAGGCTTGTTCTTGGGCATCGATCATGACTTTCGTTTTCAACACGTTCTCGTCCGCCTTTAAATTCTTTCGCCCACGTATACACACGATTCTGAGAAAGTGTACTGTCCCCAAACTGTGCCTTCAAACGAGTTAAAATTTTTGACGGTTTAACACCTTCATTGGTTAAAAACTTTATGATAATCCGTAGCGCAACAGACGAATGTACCTCTTGCTCGGTCATGGCTGTACTGACGACAAAGCCAAGAATGTGCGCGAACCCGGCCGGCTTCCCACTCCTCATAAACCAAAGATCTACTCAACACAACATCAGCTACCTCGGAACTACATTCTAAGCGGAATAGCAAAATTACCGTTTATATTTGATTTACCCTCGTATTAAGAAAATATCGGAAAATAAGCAACAAAAGATTTCACATTAAATATACTTTTATCAACTTTATTGTACATACACATATCTGGCTCTATGTTTATTAATAAAGAATATTTCATAATATACATGTGCTTTTCTTTAGTCCTTGTTCATTCAAATACTTAGTGCAGAGGCGCCACTGCTGCAATATTT
This sequence comes from Agrypnus murinus, assembly GCA_929113105.1. Taxonomy (NCBI): domain Eukaryota; kingdom Metazoa; phylum Arthropoda; class Insecta; order Coleoptera; family Elateridae; genus Agrypnus; species Agrypnus murinus. Next base: position 159,209,385 of record OV816025.1, read on the forward strand.
CATGGTATCACCCTATTGATATCAATTTTTTGACGTCCACCTTTATTTTTTGCTCTTCACTTGCAAAAGTAAAAGTTGTAAAACAAGAAACCTTTTTAGAAGATTTTAAAAGTGAGAACAAAAAAAAAAGGTCAACTGCACTGAGAAAAATATTAACAAAATATGATAACTATATTGTAGTAGACCGATTTTTTGTTGTTCTAACCTAATTTTAGCAATGTTCACTAAAAATCCAGGTCAGAATAACCAAGCGATTTGTTAAGTGAACTATCTATTTATAGTTAACCAGTCGTTGGTAGATTTTACCCTGGTTCTAGTAAAATCAGCCACTAATATGGGTAATGTCAGCTTAACTAGGATTTTACCTCAGTTGAATTAAATCTACACATACAGTTGGATATTTTAGCTTACAAGTCAGACTAAAATAGCTTAACTTATTGATTCAAGCTACTTTATAACTAGGTAAAGTGAACTAAATGCTATGGTTAGAACTTTTACCCTTCGAAAGTAACCGATTTACTGTGTAACAAGTTTCATTTACCGTATGTAATGCTGAAACAACCTACACGAATTGTGTCAAACCTTGGAGTGAGGTTGAAATGACACAACTGGTATGGTAAATTCAACTATTTACCGGCTGCTTCTACCATATGGGAATGTGATTCATTTAACCTTATTGCGTTAAGTTAACCAAAAACATTTTGCTAAAATCATACATTAGGTACATGTTACATACAAGTATTGTTGTTACTTTTTGTACATATTTTCAGGTCGCTGAGACTTATTTTTGGTTACTTTAACCTGGCCATTTTTCTCAGGGTCTCAAGTTTTTTTTCTGTTAACAAATGATTGGTGTTTACAAATTATTGGTATCCTTTTTATCCCCCCCTTCTAAGTGACGCCACTGACTTAATGACCCACGGGCTAGTACTAGTAATAATAATGAACAAATTCTGACCCACTTCTCAAAAAGGTTCGCCATTACTGGTATATATTAACAACTGACCTATTTGTTTAACAATAAAAAGTAAACTTTATTATGTCATATGTCATTCACGTGGCATGTCCCTAGTATGTATTCTCAAAGTAAAAAGCAGTTTTTCTAAGGCATCAGTTAATCATTACTGTTCTAATTAAGGAGAATTGTAAAACAAGTATAGGGCTCTCATTCAGAGTCAATTAATATATAAAATATTAAGCATCGACTACTACACAATCAATAAAATGTTGTCCCTGGTAGTTTTGTCATTTGCATGAATCTAACTAAGAGAGAAGACATTATTAAATTTCACGTATAGTATCAGTATTTCTACAATATCAGCATTATGTATTGCTTGCATATGTAATTTTAATGAAATCAACAGTGTCTTGTTCAGTTGATCTATAAACTTTATAGAGGTAGTTTATATGGTTTGATGTAAGAGTACATTTATTTCGCGTCATTCACGTGGTTATCATAATTTCTTACTGGTGTTGAATTTAGAAATGAATTTTTCGTAAGTTGATACACTACTTGTGTTGTTTCATTATAGCTAGTATGAAGCCTCCAAAGAAAATAGTCTAGGCGCTATGTTATATTAATGCTCTAATAGTCATTCACGTGGCATTTTCATTGCGTCATTTGCGTGGATTTATAATTCCACGTAATACAATTTGTCCACGTAAATGACAATTCCTACATACATTCACGTTCTTACATTATGAGGTGCAAAGAAAATGTGGAAAAGAAGAAAAGAAGAGAAAAAATTAAAAATGATCCAGAAAAGAAACAAATGGAGAAGCTAAAACATGATGACTATCATATCACGTAAAATAAAAATTACTAATTTTTATTTTACTTGTTATCCATTACTAAGCCATTATTAAGCATTATCGTGTTAGAAATATCTTTTTATTATAATATTAAAGTTCAGTTTTTTAATTAAATATAATCTTTTCTGGCATTTGCATGTTATTTGGATCATTTACATGGATTTTAACACTGTAAAGGTCGAAAATGTCCAGATTAAGCTCTACTAATCAACAGTATGTGTTATATACAATCAATTAATCATACTATTTCGTAGAAAAACAGATTTCAACATTTTTCTTTTCCGAGAATTTTTCACATCCAAATTGTGGATTTCGGGAGAAACACCCAGTAGGACTTGTTTAATCGTAAAAGTCATTACATAAAATTGTTCTGGACCACCTGAAAACCATAAAACCAAATTCTAGTTAAAAAATCTTGAAAAATAATTAATTGAAATAAATTATTAGAATTCAATTAAAATTATTTAATTTTTTGGGATTTGAACTAAAATTTGGTTTTGGGATTTTCAAGTGGCCCAAAACAAATCTCCATTATGACTTTTCCGATTAGACGAGACCTCATATGTTTTTTCGATTTTTTGCATTTATCTTCGATCACAGTAGGCTGCTTGGTTTATAATAAATGGGGTTTTTAATTATCCACAAATTTATTTTAAGGGGTTTTATTGGAACGTGCCAATAAATATACATAGCGTTGTATAACATCAAAATGTATTCGATATGCGGTAGTTGATGACAAAGTTTTTAGGGGCTGTTTTTTTTTGAAATGTCAGTAAAATGAAATTGTCATTCACAGATTCCTCTCAATAATATGTTTACTGTACTGGTGATTTATACATATTGCAACACCTGATAAAAATATGAAAAATAAAATGAAATGATTAAATTATAAATAACAAAAATACAAGGGTGTTAAGTTGTAAAGTGAAACACACTGTAAACGATTAAAAACATTATGCACGAGGGGGGGTATCCACATACAGAAAACGATTCAGAGCATTACTGGAAATTACAACGCATTACTTATAATTATTAGCATTCCTCGGAATTATTTTTTATTACTTTTAGTTATAAAGAATTACTTCAGATTATTTATATGTGTAGGTATTACTCCTGATTATTATGCCTTATTCAGGAATTACATTGCATTACTATAAAATTTTAGTTGGTGTGGTAAAGACACACACACACACACACACACACACACACACACACACACACACACACAACAGCTCTACAGGCCTTAAAGGTCCTTGGCTTTTTCAACTATCTCTTTCCATGCTTTTCTATCTAGTGTAATAGTTTCCCATTCTTTTATTTGCAGTTTCTTCAAATCTTGTTCTACTTCTTTTCTCCAGCTTAGCCTCTACCACGCTTGTTCCTTCCTTCTGGTTCTGATTCGTATACTTCCTTAACTGATCTTGAGCTTTCTAATTTGTGTAAATGACCAATCCATCTTATTCCGTTTTGTTTTATTATTTTTATTATTGTTGCGTCTTTGTAAAGGTCCTCCAATTCCTTATTTGTTCTTCTTCTCCAAATGCCCCCTTCATTTAGTAAAGATAACTTTATAAATTTATCTGTTCTCGAGATGAAGATGTTCAAAGTATTCAAAGTTAAATACAAGTTTAAAACTTAAATTTGTAGGAAAGTAAGAAAATAAAAAAATTGCATTTGTAAAATGAACTTTTTTTTATGAACTAGATCTTGACCTTCTTAACAATGCTTAAATTACCCTGAAAGTGGTTCGATGACCTTTCAGAGGTCATCAAAGGTTAAGTTCATTAAACTCTCATAGAATTGCTTTAAACTTTGTACACCTTTAGAACTGGACCTCTTAAAAAATGTTTTTACCCTCAGTGATTAGACGAATCGTTTGATCTCCAGAGGTCATCAAAACTCAAGGGTTAAATTTCTAGATTTCATAAAATTGATTCAAACTTTGTACACCTGTAGAACTGGACCTCTTAAAAACTGTTTTTACCCTCAATGATTTGATGGATCTTTTGACCTCCAGAGACCAAAGGTCAAGTGCTAAAATTCTAAATTTCATAAAATTGCTTCAAACTTTGTACACCTGTAGAACTGGACCTCTTCAAAAATGTTTTTACCCTCAGTGATTCTACGAATCGTTTGACCACCAGAGGTCATCAAAAAAAAGTTAAGTGCTAAAATTGTAGATTTCATAAAATTGCTTTAAACTTTGTACACCTGTAGAACTTGACCTCTTAAAAACTGTTTTTAACCTCAATTATTTAATGGATCTTTTGACCTCCAGAGATCAAAGGTCAAGAGCTAAAATTCTAGATTTCATAAAATTGCTTCAAACTTTGTACACCTGTAGCACTGGACCTCTTAAAAAATGTTTTTACCCTCAGTGATTCGACAAAATTGTTTAACCTCCAGAGGTCATAAAAAGTCAAGTGTTAAAATTCTAGATTTCATAAAGTTGCTTCAAACTTTGTACACCTATAGAACATGACCTCTTAAAAACTGTTTTTACCCTCAATGATTTAATGGATCTTTTGACCTCCAGAGTATCAGAAGAGAAGTACCTTAAAATATTGGAATTCATAGAATGTTTCAAACAAAACTATTTAATTTCCCTCAAAGCTATCCAATAGATCATTTGATCTCCAGATTAATCTCATTAAAGGTTGAAGTCAAGTCAGAGTATATAGATAAAGTTTTAATGTTGGTGATTTAGTTTAGATCCACAAACCAGGAAGTATCTGTTTTTTGTTGATTGTAAATTCTATGCTTATAGTAGGCGATTCTGATTGCCATACAATGGAGTGCATAACTTTCAACAGATTATCTCAAAATATTGTTTTCGTATGTTCGTATGTAAGTCCCTTTTACCGGATTGTCACATATAGTTATGATATACGTATGATTTAAAGTGAAAAGTCTAAAGTGATTAACTAAATTGTCAGTAAATTTGAAATCTAGAAATATAATTGGATAAAATTTCAGGACTCTCAAATCTCAACCAATGAAACTTCTGAATTTTGAATTTAATGACAATTAAGTTAATCAGAACTGAATCAAGATTTGTGAAACCGGCCATACTGTTCAAAACCAACAAAAACAACAGCTTTATTTTTCCCTCAACTTTAATTCCAAACTGAAATACATCCTTCACACTTGCCAAAAGTAAAATTCAAAACTTACAATTTTTTAATTGTCCCTCCTATACTTCTGTTTTGTGTGACCAATGATCACAAGTATAGCGCACCTACCTACAGTTTAAGGTCGACCCCAAACCATCTCATGTGCATAGTACTTGAATGTTTTATTAATTTCATGGAATAGATTTCCTGGGAAAAGTTTATCTTGGTGGTTTGCCATTGCCTTTTGATTTTTAAAATGATATATATTGACTGGTGATATATTGATCAAGGTTCGAAGCTAGCAATCCCGCACGGAACTAACTGAACCATTATCTCTCTCTTTTAAGTGATATTGCTATCAATTATACCAACTCCAATAACAAACAGGACTACTGTATTGCAAAAGTCTTTTAGAAAATTATGAACGTTAAAAAGCAAGACAAAAAATAAAAATCTCATAGTTGCAGGTATGATGAGTATATATGCTCATGAAGAGTCATAAACACATTATTCCTTTGGCTACATCCACATTTGCATCGTTTTACAAAGAATGAGAAACTGAACCATCTCTGGTTAAATAAAGCTTCATTCCTTAAAAATCTGCCAATTAAAATTATCAGGTAGGCATGCATACTTAACCTGGCTTAACTGTTGACAGTTTACTTTTGTTTTGTTCTGTCATCTGTTATTTTACTCTACAAATTGTAGTCCAATCTTTCGGACAAGTTTGGAATTTTTAATTAATCATGGAAAAACATAAGCGCAAGTTTATCATAGAAAAACACATAGATAATCATAATATCTCCATTTTAGCTTTAGCAAAACTGTTCGAGTTACCTAGAACAACCATGCGGGATGTTGTGAAACGTTGCAAGAAGACTCTTACTATCGACAAAAAACATGGCAATGGAAGAAGACCAGATGCAAGAGATCCAATTAAAGATGGAAAAATTGTTAAGCTGTTAAAAAGAAAATCTCAAATTTTCAGAAATGTGTGCGGTTCAAAAAGTGAATGAGTTTCAAAAATTAGTGCCATGCAAAACAACAAACCGGGCTTAAATCTTATAAGGTTAAAAAGATTGCTGGAAGGTCCCAAATCCAAGGAGTAGCAAAGCCAAGATCAGGTAGGGCCAGAGTTGAAAATTGTCAGTGGGGGGGGGGGGACTTTTCCTTATCAGCAAAGCTTCATAGAGGAAAATTCTAGATCAGGGTGGCCAGCAAGAGTGGTATTTCTAAATTCAAGGTTTTTTCCCCGGTTTTCCAGGTCGTAAAAAATATCATTTTTCCAGGTTTTTCCTTCAATTGATGATCAAATTATTACTTTAGAATGAATCAATCAAAAATAGATCAGTTTAACTGAAAAACTGGGAAAATCCGGATTCTACATTTGTTCTTCAAATTTACAGCGTAAATAAGTTTGACATTTGTCAAAGCTGTTGTACTTCTAAAGTATATGTGCAACAAATTCTCTACTCACGAATCTTTTTTTTGAAAGTACAGTATGATCTAAAATGAGTGAAGAGGTTTGAATTTATTGCCACATTGAATTATTTGTCACGTTAGCAACACGAATACTATTCATACATTTTTATCCTCCTTTTATTTTATAGGAGCATCTCAAAAATAAGTGGTTTAGGTATATTAGAAAATTACATTAAAAATTATCAATTAATATTGTTATAATTAAACAAATGAAATAAACCATAAATTTAATAAAAACCCAAACCAATGTGGCACACATTTCAATACTGTCACACTAACAATTTGAAATACGCTAAAACCTACAGTGCAAAATTCAAACCGTCCTCATTCATTTTGGATCAAACTGTATGTTTTTGTGTTATTTGGGCTCTAAAACATCATGAAATCAAAAAAGATTTTTATAGTTTTTTTTGTGAAAATGTACTGGTCTTTCTCATTCTTTTTCTCTTTCATTTTTATAATACAAGTAAATAAGCAAATTACAACAGCCACTAAAAATAATTTTTAATAATAACTGATTGTTGTTAAAAATATAGAAATTATTATGTAGGTACCTTAATCAATTTTATTATTATTACTTTGAATTTTTTAATCTCAAATTATTATCAGTAGTAGTAGTTAATAACACTATTACAAGTATTACTTAGGTAGTCGTGATTTTTAAAACACTTAATAATTCTTATTTATGAATAATTTGTAATTTAATTTGTATTTCATTAAGAAATGTTAAAAATAAATAAATAATTGCATGTTGTTCTTCACACACACACACACACTGAGTAAAAGTACATCTATCTCTTTCTTACACCAGACAACTCTATGACCCAGATGTTTTCCTTCTTCTTCTGTGTGTCGTGTTGAGTTGCAGAGTACATAGTACTTGGATTTTTTATTAATTTCAGGGCGATTTCTTGAGTAAAATATATTTCGTTAGTTTGTCATTGCCTTCCAAACGAAAAGCAATTTTTAAAAATCCGGTGATATATTGACCGGGGTTCGAACCCGGGTCCCTTGATCGGTAGTCCTGCATGCAACTAACCAAGCCACAATTCTCTTTAGGTAGTAGGTAGGCGGTTTTAACTACTTTTTAATATTTCCATAGCATACCTGGATCTATTAATAAGTTTTAGATCTATGATGTATGTTGTGCGATCCCTGGGACACACAGTATACATTCTCATTTATAAAACTGGTGATATAATTATTTTATTACTTTTTAAAGATATTTTTTGATGTGCTATGAGTTTCATTAAGAAATATACACTTCTTTGTATCTAAACAAGCTATTGTACCTACTCAGTATTTTTTGTGATTGTGTGTCTTATTTTTATTTAAAATCGTCTATTTCTTTTCCTAATGATTGATGTATTATCTATCACACTATGCACTATTATCATGCAGTAATCAATAATTTAATTAATTTAAAGGAGGTTAGAAGGAGCAATAAAATTAGAACACCTTTTCGTATAGGATGAAAACAGTTCTTTAACTAAACATTACTGTAAATACATATTTTGTCCTAAGTTCAATCACCACCTGTATTTGATTAAAAGGTTTAATTAATATGTTGATACACCGTGAAGCAAATGTGTTTTATGTATAGCAAGCAGCACTACTGGCTGACTAATTAAAATGGGTACAGTTATGATTTGCTATTATCATGCATAACAAATTACATTATCTTCGTTATTTTGCTCTGTTGTTCTTTCTTATTTAAATTACTTAAGATTTCTATCCATTTTCAGATAGCTTAAATTCCTTTCTAATCATTTATAAATAAATATGTAAAAAGGTAAAAAAATTCCTTTTGCATTAAAAATACCAACCTACCAGAGTATTAAATTTATTATTCGCATCACAATTCCTACCTACACATATAACATCAAAGCTATTAGAAAAATGCAAATCACAAATAAAATTGTCGTTGTTCTTGAATGTCAAGTGAAAGTATCAAGAATACCGCTGTGAATATCTAAAGAGTATCACGAATTATAATTTCTGAATTCCGATCACATAACTTCTACTACATTTTTTTACTTTTCTCTTTTGTTTAGTCAAATTTCATACAATTTTTTTTTTGATAAAAGCAACTTACCCATCTAATCGAACATCCGCTAATGATCTATTTAATGAAATCATATCACTAGCCATCAAATTAAATTGATTAATTTTAAATTTCTCCTTCATAATAGCTTCTTTTTCCGCAGGAATGTGTACAGCTTTTCCTAATTCTCCGGGTAAACCAGATACTGGCTCTACTGTTGGTGCAGGCCGCCACCGTTTTAACTCTGATGGTTTATAAGTCCCATGAATCCTCGAACTGAAAATTAAAACAGATAAATTAATAAACTGCAATGCATTTACAGTTGTATTTAAATTACATTAAATGCTAATTACATTCTGTTGAAAGATTACGTGTGAGAACTACACATATAAATTATAAATAAATTATCGCATACTGATATTATATTATCTGTTATATAGTAACATTGTTATTGTAATCATGATATATCAGTCTCAGTGTGAAAACACTGCATAATGAAAACAAATAATGTCAACATTTGTAATTTTCATTCATGAATAAACGGTGCGGTACCAAGAAAATTAAACAAATTCTACTATTATTTTGGGATGCAACCAAGCACGAAACCTCATTGTCTTCTTTGTATAACTAGTAGTTAATTACATTGCAAGATAGGTAATCATAAATGGCAAGTGAAAGTTGTAATTTTCAAAATATCGGTTTGGAAACTTAAAAAAATAGAAGTGTTAAGCATGTGGAAACATTTTTCACTTTTTAAATATTGAATTTCTATCTACCTAATAATATCCTATTTTACATATAAAATTGTTGATATTTAAACTAAAAAAAAGGAAAAATAAAACAGCTATTAATTATATGGAATTAAAACAAATAAATTTAAGTATATAGTAGAATAATTAAAACAAAAACTACAGTACTAAAACTTAATTCAGTTTCCAGTTCACAACGAAATTAATTCTATGAATATTTCAGGTTTTACCAGAATTTTACTAGATCTAAAAATATAAATTGACAACTAATTTTTTTTACATTGTATGTTCATTTTCAGCTTTACGTTTAGATAGCCATTAAACAATTCAAAAACCTGTTCCCAAATGACCATAGAATAAAAAGTTACTAAATAGCTTCAGTTTTGAAGTTACATTAAATTAAATAATGAAATGAAATAAATAAAGATTAATAATGAAAGCTTATTTTTAGAGCTACAAAAGTTATATTGACTAAGTCAAAAATTATGATTACAAAAAATGTTGAAAATGTCTTCTTTCTTACTCTTCAACATATTTTTGAACTTGGTGAACTGTGAAAGTCACAGTCGGCTCTTGTGAAACATTGTGTTAAATAGTTTTAAGAAAAACTGTTTTATTTAACTGCTTCCAAATACTAAAGTAGAATGCCCTACACATGTTTTAACTGATTAGGCCTTTGCCAAAAGGTTTCATAGAAGCAACGGTTGTTTTTCTAGCTTTCGTTCCTCTCTAGAAACATTTTCCAAAAGCACAATATAGTCAAGCTGTGTTGCTACACTAATCTCTTAATGTTATCATTTTTATGTTATGCTTCATTTAGATCTATTCACTGAATACTGAAAACTCGGTGCTTCAAATGAGGTATAAAAATCTAAAAGAGACATGACAAGAGTAAGAGGACCAAGGTATTGTAGAACACCCTGTATATTACAGCATAATTTGAAGGGTTTCTCAATGTACATTTCAAAAATATTTCAAGAATATAGAATGTCTGTCTTATTACTAAAAATGTAAAAATCACATTGACCATTATTTAATATTACAAATTTATTAACCACAATTATACTTGGTGTTACCAGAAACTACTCAGTGCTCTAGCTGCAAATGTTCACATTGTTCATTTTTTTTATTGCTGCTCAAATCACCTGGTTACCACCTATTGTGATGGTATATAATCTATGACACTCCCAGGATCCCAAGAATTGCATTAGTTGAAATTTCTTTAAAATCGACTCAGAAAATACATGTGTGTATCTGCTAAAGCATTTCAAAATGTGGATAGACTTATGGTTCTCAACAAAAAACAAGGCAAGAAGATGGTAAGAAGTGCTGGTAAAAACCACACGGTAAAAAGTACAACTCTTGCTCAGGCAGGGATTCGATCCCAGGAACCGACAAAAGGATTTTTCTTGTCAACTTGTAAAAAGCCTCAGTACACTTCGTGTTTCTGTAAGATGGCCACGATAAGCAGTCGGTCTCTACAGCCACATAACCATCTGTCTGTGGTTGTCGTTAAGAATAACACCACCCTATACCACACACAAGTATGTATTTATTTCAATGGTTTGACAATGCTAATTACAACTGACATTTATACATACATATTAAGGTGGTCGTTATTTTGCAAAAGTTAAAATTTTGTAGCTCCCCCCACTAGATCTCTTTAAAATGTCAAAAAAATGCGATGGCAAGATTTCAGCCCATTTGGTCAATATTAACCCGTGCCACCGAGAGGTTAAAGTTTAAATGGGATTTAATATGGGTTTGGAGCATTTCTAGAGACCTTGTGTCATAACTTTTTTATCTTTCTATGTTTTAATGTGAAATATTGTGTACTTATGTCGTTGAAGTTGCTTAACACGAATCTGATGCCAAAAAAACTTTGGCAGTTCCTCGAAACTGCTCATTTTAGTGAAATTGACCACTTTTTTGACAACTGTCAAATGGGTTTCTGACAGTTTGGATTTTATCATATTCGTGTTCAGCAGTTCCAGTAACATAAGTATAAAAATTTTCAAGTTAAAGCATAGAAAGATAAAAAGTTATGCAAGAAAGTCTGTAGAAATGCACCAAATCCATGTTAAATCCCATTTAAACTTTTAACTCTCAGTGGCACGGGTTAATATTGACAAAATGGGCTGAAATCTTGCACATCTTATTTTTTTACATTTTAAAGAGATCTAGGGCGAGGGAGCTAAAAAGTCTTAACTTTTGCAAAATAACGACCACCCTAATACATATACAAACAGGAGAGCTGTTTCTCAACATAAACGTGTTAAAAATTTGCAGTTCATTAAGGCTGCATTACATCTCAGGTGCTAGAAAAAGCAGCAGGCTCCAAAATACACAAAAAGAGTGCAGAAAACTTGCAAAGAAAATTGCAAAAGAGCAAAAAAGGGAATTTTGAAACAAAAAACTGCCATTCTCATGAATGATAAAAAGTACTTTACTTCTTTCCAATAACAAAATGATCGATAATGACAGTCGCTATACATGAATGACACACCACAGTATACTTGACAGTTAAACTGCAAGTTAAAAATTGATAAACGTTTAAAACCTGGAATACACAAAATGATTAAGAATGGCTTTTGTGAAAATTGTAATGATTTCATTTTGTCAGATCATATTGCTTATTATTATGAGAATTCAAACCTACCTAAACAAAAATTTCATAAATAGATGGCGCTATACAAACGCTCTGAAAAGACTCCAAAATAAGTTCATTACGTCGTGTTAGCTTTGCTAACGTAGATAGGAAAATAATACAATAACATGTTATCCTTGTTTACAAGTTGTTTTTCAATTAATTTAATAATAATTAATTAATTAATTTTGTGTCTCTTAGGCAGAAGATTAGGAACTCTGAATCTTAAACAGTAACATAATTTATTAATTACTAATAGATTAAAATAAGCATATGGGAGGAACCTGAGCAGTAATGAAAGCGAAAATAAAGCAGAATTGAGGCAAGATTTTATACAGTGTATTAACTCAATTAGGAATGTCATAGACGTAGAGAGGTGTAATTTATGTGTTGCTGGAAATGGACAACACTACTTACTTTAAATGATTTTTATTTTATTCAATGTTGTAAATTTTTGTAATTATTTAGTTTGTTAGATCATCCATGATTTGCTATTATTCCAAATAAAACATTCTAATATATCATACTTGATCTGCTTGGTTGTCATAACTCTAAATAACACATGCCTATTACGAGAAGAATATAAAAAGCTATATTCGACGAAGTCTGTCTGTCGCCTTTTTCCCTGTTGACTTTTTTCTTTTTGCAATCTTATAGTACGTCAAATTCTAAGAAACTTTTGGTTGAAACATTTTTTTGTATCTCTTCGGGAAAGTGGTCAAAATGGCCACCGAAAATTTCGGTAAATTTTTGAAACATGAAAAATTTTGTATTTTTTTTTTAAATTTACGAAAAAATAAGCATTTTTAGCAACAAAAAAAATTTTTGGACTTAGAATTTTAGTTTTTATGACAACTAATGTGTTACGTCAACATTCGTTTTCAAAAATAAATTAGTTTATTAAGTAAATAGTTGTTTTTGTTCGTCATGGCAATGCTAGCTCTGCGCATTCTCAACTGGTTTAAACATGTTTTTAAAAGATTGTGATAATAATAAAGTTGACCCAACATGATATATATCATTGAAAAGGTTAAGAAAGGCTCTATTTAAATAGGTCACAGCTAACTATGATTTCTATATTTTTTAAACCAATCGAGATATCGTACCTCCAAATCCAATAAACCTATCAAAATTTTGTTAAAGCTGTTCTCTTCTGCTCAAAAAAGTACCTGAGGAACATATAAGTAACTTTTTCTAGCTACACACATAACCAAGGTATCGGCAAGTATCGAAAGTTGAAAAATTCAATTATTGGTTATAACTCGAAAACAAAAGACAATAGCAAATTCTGGGTTCAAGCATTGAGTTTATTTGAAAAAAGACATGTGTAATCCATTTTTCTCTACCTCTTATAATAACCGAGTTCCCCTATATTAACAAGTAAATTCGGCCACCCTGCACATGCATTTGTTTTGATGACTGTATTTTATTCTGAATAAATTATATATGTTCACCTTATATGCAAAGAATAAAAGAGAAAGAAAAAATGAACAAAAGGGAAACTGAAAACAACATTAAATATGTGTTCCTTGTTGCATTTCTTTCCTTCGTTTGATGTGAGAACTTTTCAGGAAAACAGCAAGATGAAAATTCTTGAACTGCTTTAGCTGCTAGAAAGTAATGTAACTACAAAACCTTTTAGATAGGTGATAAATAACTAGTAGACAACTCACAATTAGGTTTATGAGCTCCGACACATATTAATTCGTCTACTTTCATTTTTGTTGAAAGTCACCCCGCAATTTTTACTCCAAAATTCTCTTCTGGTCTAGAAAGTCACTCTTTCTTGTTGTCAAAACTGAAGTACTGCATCTGCATCTACATTATGCGACATTTTATAAAATTCTATCGGAGGGTTTCCTTACACCGCTTCTTGCAAGGTTTTTGGGTATTTTGCCAATTTGGAGACGGTGTGAGGAAGCTTCCCTGCAGAATTTCATGAAACTTGGCATAGAGTAGGTGCAGGAGTAACATTTCACACTAGCAACAAGAAATAGCTACTTCGTAGACCAAAAGAAGAATCTTGGGGTAAAAATTGAGGGGTGTCTATTGATTTAAAATATGAAAAATAAATACATGACAAAATATATAACCAAATGAATATATTTCGCAATATAGAATAGTTCTTAACCTAACATCATATTTTAGCATAGATACAATCATTTAACGGATAAACCATCCTATATTATAAGATACCTATGTTCATTATACTATATATTTTGTGGGGTATTCTTTTTTTATATTTGAAATTAAAAGACCCCCAGCAATCTTTATCCAGCATTTTTTTTGTTCTTTGACATGGATGTTTCCTATTACTGGAGTGAAGTATTACTCCTGCATCTACTCTGTGGTAACTTCATGGAATTCTGGGGGGAAGTTTCTTCACACTGCTTCTTCACGTCTCGAGATTGACAAAAGTACCTTAAAACCTTGCACGAAGCGGTGTAAGGAAACCTCCTAATAGAATTTTATGAAACATTGCATGATGTAGATGCAGATGCTGTGCTTCACTTTTGGCAACAAGCAAAGAGTCACTATCTAGATCAGAAAATAATTTCGAAGTAAAGATTGCAGAATGACTTTTAACAAAAATGAGAGTAGACAAATTAATATGCGTCGGGGCTCGTAGTTAGGTTTGAGCAACAGTTTGATGGGAGAATACAGGATATCTCATTTAAAATGTTTCTGCTGCTGATACTACGCTACTGTAAAGTAACTCAAAGAAAATATATGCTCTTGGTTAATAAACCATATTATTATCATAAACCAAATACTGATTATGATGAAACCAAAATTGATACTTACATCAGAAAAATATAACAAATAATAATTATAATAAAAATAAATAAATAAAAATAAATGCAACCCATAATTCATTTATTACATCCATTTATATGTAAGTTTCGAAATAAACAGGAACCAACTGAATTAAATGTCCTGGAACATCTGTATCAACATGTAATAAAGAATAAATTATTGTAATTTATGTAATATTTTATAATGACGTAATAATAACTGACAAGAGTATTATTAGTTAACAGCATTTTTTGAAAAGCACATTATAGCAGAGCTCTGATTAGTATAAATTTGATTTAGGGTCAGTATAAAATTATATCAAGATTAATTTAATACACTATAATCAAGACTTGATTAGTTAAGGTCAGTCAGACAGACAGGTCAATCTACCTTTCCGGAAACTTTAAAAAAAAATGTGATAACTTTTTATGTCTCGTTTATAATAAATTAAAAGTAATACAGTTATTCATTGATAAATATACTACACATATTAACAGATAAAAAAACTTGGGGTGGGATAATTATCATAACATTAGAATAGTACAGATTTGTACATAAAAGATATTAATCAAAAATTTGCTGTATTTCAAAAAGTTTGGTTGCTGTTATTTATAATAAAGACCTTAGACATATCAAGTGATATAAAACATCAAATGCCAGACATCGAAAGAGTGTAGGATAGGCAAATAGTATGATGTAACCATCTTGGGTTCCTAGACTACATTTTAACATATGTTACCAAAAATAAAATTAACTGTTAAAGAGACATGTTAAATATATAAGTTGGTGTCATCAAAAAAAAATTAAGAATTACGAATTATTAAAATAGGTTCAAAAAAGTATATTATTGTATAAAAGTACTTAATATGTACAAAAATCATTAAATTAGTGCTAATTTTATGATAGCACTGATTTGGTTCTATATTACATAATGCACAAAATAATGTATTATAGGAAAAGATGATACTCTGATAAAAATTTCTGACATTTTAAGTGATTTACATAGTGAAATGACAATATTCGAATGTCGAGACAACCATTCAAGGTGAAAACATTCTTTAACAAATTCTTTCTTGTATGCAAATTAATTCATTGTAAAATTGGTAAAAAGTAACTCACTTTTTAAGGATTTATTTAATTTTATAAAATCTTTATTATAATAAATTGGTATCACATTAAGGATTTGTTTAATTTTATTTGATTTTATAAAATCTTTATCATTATTGGTATCAAAAGGATAATGATCTTTTCAGTAATGTAGATTTATAGGGTTCACAATTTCTCCTTGCACAGGTTGCCTAAAGATTTCTGATTCAAAAACTACGAGGGGTGATTTTAGAATCTCGGAACAGGAATTTTCTAATTTAATTGAAAATCTTATATCAAGTTTTTTAAATCAGTTTTTGAGAAATTTTTAGATTTATGTAAAGCAGATCCCTACTCTATAATTAAAAGAGTTTTTACAGCAGACGAGACTTGGGTCTATTATTCCCAGAGCCTAAACAAGAGTCCATGGAACAGCATGTTAAGAGTTCAGTCCTTCCAAGATGTTTAGAGTAACTCCTTCAGAGGGAAGAATAATGGTCACCATTTTTTGGGATTGTGAGGACATATTATTAATAGATTATTTAAAAAGGGACCAAACAATAAATGGACCATTCTATGCTGGCTTGTTTAGTTGTCTTAAGAGTCTATTAAAACAGAATAGGAGGGGAAAATGCACGACAACACAACTGTGCAAAAGGCAAAAATAGTCAAGATTGCCATGAGCGATTACGGCTTCGTAACCTTTGATGGAGCTACTTTTTGCTCATACTTTATTTAGAGGTTGATTTAAAAAATGGATTATATGTTAATGAATAGTCTTTAATTAGTTAAAAATTATGGGCTAGTTTAAATTGATTTATTGTTTATACAGTGAAGCCTCATTGATCCGAATCTACGTTAATCCGAATATCACGACAATCCGGACCAGCAATTTATTTACATTGGTTTCATTGTAATTCAGATTTATGGTTTTGATAATCCGAACTTTAGAATTAATTGTTTTTATTCATCAAGTTTTGTTTATAGTAACTAATGCAATGGGTATTCAGATGTGTAATTTGATACAAAACTACCCTTGTAGATAAGATAAGATTTTATTTTATTTATGTCTGATGATAAATTCTTATTATAAAAAGGCACGTATTTTTTAAAAGTGGTTACATTGCAACTTCACAATTCATATTAGTTACAAAGGTTTAAGTTAAAAAAGAATTAATACTTCTTTTACGAATTACGACTATGTATCTCCAGTATACATAAAAAGATTTTGTGCTAAATTTAAAAATTGTTAAATGTAATGTTATATTTGTTACAAAATCTGAAGGATCATATAACAAAGTTAAAAAAACACGTTAAAACCTGCGGAATATCCGGAGATGGAAGAAAAGTTGTTTGCATGGTTTTAGATATGTCACTGATATGCTCCGAAATTTTGGCCGAAAACGCAAAGCATCTTTATCCTGCACCGTGCGGTGCATACGAAACAGTGGAAGCAGTCGCGATACGACGTATGCACTATCACGCTCGTACTCATACGTCGGCGTCGTATCACGACTGGTTCCACTGTTTCGTATACTTTGCACGCTGCTGTGACTATAAAAGATGTTTTCAATCGATGACGTCAGGGCAAGTAAAGATTGGATATTTAATTTTAAAAAAGGCAATTTGCGAGTGCTAAAAATTGCGGGAGAAAAGCTGTTCAGTGATTCGCACGCAGTGAAGCCATTTAAGAAACTATTGCAAAGCGGTGGCTTTGCACTGGGAGGTATAAATTTGAAACAATTGTGATGCCAGAAGATTTAAAAAAAATCATATCTAACGTATTATGTTCAAAAAACACGAAACAAGCAAAAATCACCGCCTTTTTTTTTAATGACATATTAATACGGAATATTATTTTTTTGTGTTTTTAAAACAGTTTTTGCGTAAATATTTTTGTAGTTTTATTTATTTTTAAATAAATGTTTTTGCAGAGTGTTTTAATTGCATTTATTTACAAATAAAACATCTACAGACGAGGTAATCCGGAAACCGCGATGATTTGGATTTCCCCTGTTTTAATTAGTCCGAATTAGCGAGGCTTCACTGTATTTATAAACATGGGAGTGCTAGCTTGAGCTGAAGTCACTTTAAGATTTTCATTTCTGATGAATAGAGGTTTGTCCAAAACTTTATGAATTGGTCCCAAATTAGTCCAAAATTATAGCACTAGAATTTTTGAAATTCGACAATATGGAGGTGCTAACTTTACTGACGTGATTTCTAGCAAATTATTAAGTAAGTATATTTACACTAAGCATAATTTATAGCTAAACACTCGAGTTTTTTGCATGATTTTCCATAAGCTTTTGCACAGTATTTCACAGTATAGCAGCTTTGCAGTCTGGCAAGATTTTTACTGCAGAACCTTGCTTCCTCAATTTATTTTTGCAAATTGCCCAGTGCTGTTCAATTGTACATAATTCTAGAAGTTAGGTGGGTTTATTGCCTTAGGAACAAAATCAACATTGTTGCTCTCCATTCAGGTTATTGTGAGACCCGAAGTAATGTGCCATAGCCAAATCACGCTAAAATAAATGTTTAACAAAGGTAATAGTTATTTAAGCATTAAGGGAGGTAAGTCCAATTTACCAGTCGAGGACGATTTTGCGCCCGAGCGCAGCGAGGGCTGGCAATTAAGTCCGAGACTGGTTAAAAGACTTACCTCCCGAATTGCTTATAACATTTTTCCCACTCCCCAGACAATAAAATCTTCAAGAATGTAATAATGTATGTGAATATTGATTGTACTTGGTGGTTTAAAATACCTCCTAGCCTAGAGGGATCACCACTTTGATAATAAATAAATAAATACATAAATACATAAATAAATAAATAAATAAATAAATAAATAAATAAATAAAACAGGTGTTCCGATCCTTTTGTCCCCTAGGGAGGTAAGTAGATCACTTACCTCCCGCGGCCACATGGTGTTCTGATACTTTTGTCCCCTAGGGAGGTAAGTAGATCACTTACCTCCCGTTGCCACAACAACCATTGTCATTTCGGTAAAACCAACTTACGTCCATAATAACAATGTATTAATGGCATGCTTACTATAAGGGGAGTGAGAAAATGTCATTTTTGAAGGCACTCTTTAATGTAAACATTGGCACTGATTGTTCCTTATTAATGAAATTAACAGTTGGCTTGGCAAACAAGAATCTTTTCAGCTAATTTCTCAATACTTACAGTTGAAATGGATTAATTGTTCCAATTTCCTTCATTGTCCATAACAATGCAACACTTTTTAGACAGAATCAATTCATACACTTTCTTGATCTTCTTATTGCCTTATTAAGTAGAGTTGAAGTTTTCTTCACAATTTTAGTTTTTATATTTAAATTGTTTCACTGCTTGATTCATTGTATCATAGTACAGTTAATGTTAGATACTAATGTTGTTACAACACTGGCGATAGCTTTTGATGACGAAATTTATTTAATAAGTAATTGTGCACAATTTAACTTGCGAATATCCAAATTGGATCGCCCAGTAATTCATTTATTAAGCACACAAATTCCTTGCTTCATATTTTGTGTCAAGTGTTTCATAATGCAAAACTTTTCAATGCATGCTTTAAAAAAATGACCAATATTAACTCGTGTGAACTTAGCACCTTTAATTTCTTGAAACCAAAAAATCCTAAGAGTTCTGAATAAATAAAGTAGAGTTCTAGAGTTCCTTACAATATTAACAATAGTTCTGGTATTTTAAGCTCGGAAATCGAAAAAATGATTTTAGGGTGCTAACTTCACGCAGCACCCTTATTTTCGCAAAAAAGAGTTCTGATGGAATTTTTCGTCATAATTGTAAGAGTTCTAGAGTTCCTGATAAAAAATTTGAATAGTTCCGCTTAATTAACAAATATATAAACAATTAAAGAATTTACTACAAAATTAAGTTTGTCAAAATGACGGTTCTGAGAAGAATCCTGAATAGCCATCGAAGAGTTCTGTACAGAACTGTAATCAGACCTCTATAATTAACAATAGTTTAATTGTTATAAACAATTTAAAAATCGTAATTAAGAAACACGTCATTTTTATTGAACTCGAACAATAGTTCTGAGCAGAGTTCCGAGTAGCCATCGAAGAGTTCTGTACAGAACTGTAATCAGACCTCTATAATTAACAATAGTTTAATTGCTATAAACAATTTAAAAATCGTAATTAAGAAACACGTCATTTTTATTGAACTCGAACTATAGTTCCGAGTATAGTTCTGAGTAGCCCTCGAAGAGTTCTGTACAGAACTGTTAACAGAACTTCATAATTAACAATAGTTTAATTGTTATAAACAATTTAAAAATCGTAATTAAGAAACACGTCATTTTTATTGAACTCGAACAATAGTTCTGAGCAGAGTTCCGAGTAGCCCTCGAAGAGTTCTGCACAGAACTGTTAACATAACTCCATAATTAACAATAGTTTAATTGTTATAAATAATTTAAAATTCGTAATTAAGAAACACGTCATTTTTATTGATCTCGAACAATAGTTCTGAGTAGCCCTCGAAGAGTTCTGTACAGAACTGTTAACAGAACTCCATAATTAACAATAGTTTAATTGTTATAAACAATTTAAAAATCGTAATTAAGAAACACGTCATTTTTATTGAACTCGAACAATAGTTCTGAGTAGAGTTCCGAGTAGCCCTCGAAGAGTTCTGTACAGAACTGTTAACAGAACTCCATAGTTAACAATAGTTTAATTGTTATAAACAATTTAAAATTCATAATTAAGAAACACGTCATTTCTATTGAACTCGAACAATAGTTCTGAGCAGAGTTCTGAGTAGCCCTCGAAGAGTTCTGTAGAGAACTTTAAATTCGTAGATAAATTTGGTCATAATAGTTCAAACGATATCAGATACCAATTTAATAGTTTGGCTGTATGCGAGAATTGAAATATTTGAAAATGCATAGAAAATAATTTACAGGATAAATATCATAATTTAAGTCGCTTAAAGTGTTCACTACTGAAATTTTGGGTTTTCTTCCGTAAATAATGATACTCGGAAATTATAGAACTTCAATATTTATTTATAAAATAATAAATAAAATAAAATATTCATACATACCTAACTTGTTTTTCAGTAATTGAATAACAGATTTTTTTAACATTTAAAAACATTCAAAAATATATTCTATATAACAAGACACAGATTAGAAACTATCCCAATAAACATTGTATTTATACAATAATAACAACAAACTTAATATCACTAATTTTGAGCACCACAAGTTTGCGGTAACTATTATATAAATAAGAATGTTTATTGAGATATAAATAGAACTATATAAACAGATTTGTTTCATTAATAAACTTTTAATCACATTCAAAAATATATTCTATATTAACAGAAAACGAAAATCTTATAGAATTGTGTTTTTTCGTTTATGAAGGTTATAGCATTTTATTTTTCTTATTAAATCTATTCTCTAAATAACATATCGCTTTTGATTTGTTGACTTAAATTTTTAAAATTCTACGATATCTTTCTTAAATTTGATATTAAATAAAATGGAGTAAAGACTTGAAACAAATTCTGTTTGGAAAAGGCTTTGCTTTAAATTTTGAGTTTTGGAAGAAAAATGTCCTGTATTGGCGTTTTTATAGAACTCTGTTCCTCCTGTCTTTCGATATGTGATAACAAAGCGTTATTCTGAAATTTAAAGCAGAGGCTTCTCCAAACAGAAACAGAATACAGAGAAACAGTATTATGGCTTTTATTCTACTAAAGTATCGATGTTTTGTAAATCCATGCTATTACATTATTATAGTATAAGATATATCCGCGACCAGGTCGATTATGTGGTCCGGATAATGTTGAAATATTTACATTTGCTGTAATTTATTACTTAAACAACTTGGGCTTCGAGCTGGTGTGTATAATAAAATTATAAGTATCGTATTTCTTTGAAACGTTTTTATCACAAGGCATTATTGACTGCATAATTTCTAAATAAAGAAAGAGATTTAAGTAGACATTTTATTATGAACTCAATAATTATTTCTTTCATTTCGATATACACGTTTAAAAAAATACGATACTTATAATTTTATTAAACACACCAGCTGGAAGTCTAACTTGTCCACATCCTCGTCCTGGTCCACGACATGGTCGCGGACGACCGTGTGTGCCCTATATTACGAAATTTTAGTCTAATTGTTTTCATAACAATTTTCACATTAGTTGCTAACATTTGGTTTAAGATTTTTAAAGTAAATAAATAAAAATTCTAAAACTGTTAACTGTTAAACTGTTGCTATTGGGACGCGCCAATAAATATAGATAGAGTTGTACAACATCAAATGTAGAGAACCTTTAATTAGAGTCTGGCCAATGCGTTGCCATAGTGCCCAACATTTCATATCACACTAGGGTCAATGACATGAATTTTAACATTTTACTGCTAAATAATGTTTTATATACACAACCACTATTTCGTGTTTTTTAATTGAGTCAAATACCGTTCACATGCATGTTAATATTTGGCCATGTAACAATTCCTCCACTTTTCAAATTTGGCGCCACCTGTTGTGATATAAAATGGCTGCCTTGGCCAGAGTCTGATTGAAGGGTCTTTATCACAATGTCTTCGATATCCGGTAGTTATTTTTGTCTAATTTGACTGAACTATATATATATTTACGGACCTTGAGGCGCGTCTAAAGTCAACTAGAGTACTTTCTATTGTCTGTGTAGTACAAGTCTATACAAGTCTGGTCATGGGCGCCATTTTGTGTCAGCGTGACACTTCATTATTACTGTTACGAAATGTCAACTGTCAATTTGTTACGTATTTGTGATTTGTTCATAAAAACCATTGATTTTACGTAAGAACATCAAACGTTTATTATTACCAACGAAACAGCCTGAATTGGACATTACTATCGCACATTTTCTAAACATTGCAACATATTTGTTGAACGGTTTTTTATACTGGAAGTGTCTCGAAGGACAAAGCAATGGGACGACCCAGAAAGCTTACACCCCAGGTAGTTGGTGATATCCGACAATGTATTATTATTCACAGCCCTAATAAACCAATAACAAAATCATCACAACAAACAGGTTTGTTTATGGCCTTGTTGCAGAAAAAATTATACAATGGCCATAGAGTAGGATTCTTTTTAAGAAAAGTGAATCAAAATATAATTTAGATTAAATAATATGTTATTTAGTTCTAATAAGAACTGTTTTTTAATTGATGAAAGCAGGAATTAGTAAAAATCAACGTAGATTAAAGACCACAAACCACCTTCAGAAAAATAAAAGTAAATAACTATGTAACAAATCGACATTTCGTAACAGCAAGAATGAAGTGTCGCCAACATATAGGTCGTGCGATCTAAAAACCCTAAATTGAAATTTCCCGCTGACACAAAATGGCGCCCATGACTAGACTTGTATAGAGTCACTACATCTAGTCACCTAGATCGTGCTTATGAATTTTAAATTGTTTATAACAATTAAACTATTGTTAATTATGGAGTTCTGTTAGCATTTCTGTACAGAACTCTTCGAGGGCTACTCATAACTCTGCTCAGAACTATTGTTCGAGTTCAATAAATCACGTGTTTCTTAATTACGAATTTTAAATTGTTTATAAAAATTAAACTATTGTTAATTATGGACTTCCATTAACAGTTCTGTACAGAACTTTTCGGGAGCTACTCGGAATTCTACTCAGAACTATTGTTCGAGTTTAATAAAAATCACGTGTTTCTTAATTACGAATTTTAAATTGTTTACAACAATTAAACTATTGTTAATTATGGAGTTCTGTTAACAGTTCTGTACAGAACTCTTCGAGGGCTACTCAGAACTCCACTCAGAACTATTGCTCGAGGTCAATAAAAATGACTTGTTTCTTAATTACGAATTTTAAATTGTTTATAACAATTAAACTATTGTTAATTATGGAGTTCTGTTAACAGTTCTGTACAGAACTCTTAGAGGGCTACTCGGAACTTTACTCAGAACTATTGTTTGAGTTCAATAAAAATGACGTGTTTCTTAATTACGAATTTTAAATTGTTTATAACAATTAAACTATTGTTAATTATAAAGTTCTGTTAGCATTTCTGTACAGAACTCTTCGAGGGCTACTCAGAACTCTGCTCAGAACTATTGCTCGAGTTCAATAAAAATAACGTGTTTCTTAATTACGAATTTTAAATTGTTTATAACAATTAAACTATTGTTAATTATAAAGTTCTGTTAGCATTTCTGTACAGAACTCTTCGAGGGCTACTCAGAACTATTGCTCGAGTTCAATAAAAATGACGTGTTTCTTAATTACGAATTTTAAATTGTTTATAACAATTAAACTATTGTTAATTATAAAGTTCTGTTAGCATTTCTGTACAGAACTCTTCGAGGGCTACTCAGAACTCCACTCAGAACTATTGCTCGAGGTCAATAAAAATGACTATTATTATTATATCCATCATGGCCGGAATATCATGGGTCCAACGTGACCGAGTTGTACATAGGTTTTAAATTTTTCACGATAAAACCAAAATGATATAGGGTCTATGTTAATAAAAATGACGTGTTTCTTAATTACGAATTTTAAATTGTTTATAACAATTAAACTATTGTTAATTATGGAGTTCTGTTAACAGTTCTGTACAGAACTCTTAGAGGGCTACTCGGAACTCTACTCAGAACTATTGTTCGAGTTCAATAAAAATGACGTGTTTCTTAATTACGAATCTTAAATTGTTTATAACAATTAAACTATTGTTAATTATGAAGTTCTGTTAACAGTTCTGTACAGAACTCTTCGAGGGCTATTCAGAATTCTACTCAGAACTATTGTTCGAGATCAATAAAAATGACGTGTTTCTTAATTACGAATTTTAAATTATTTATAACAATTAAACTATTGTTAATTATGGAGTTATGTTAACAGTTCTGTGCAGAACTCTTCGAGGGCTACTCAGAACTCTACTCAAAACTATTGTTCGAGATCAATAAAAATGACGTGTTTCTTAATTACGAATTTTAAATTATTTATAACAATTAAACTATTGTTAATTATGGAGTTATGTTAACAGTTCTGTGCAGAACTCTTCGAGGGCTACTCGGAACTCTGCTCAGAACTATTGTTAAAGTTCAATAAAAATGACGTGTTTCTTAATTACGAATTTTAAATTATTTATAACAATTAAACTATTGTTAATTATGGAGTTATGTTAACAGTTCTGTGCAGAACTCTTCGAGGGCTACTCGGAACTCTGCTCAGAACTATTGTTAAAGTTCAATAAAAATGACGTGTTTCTTAATTACGATTTTTAAATTGTTTATAACAATTAAACTATTGTTAATTATGGAGTTCTGTTAACAGTTCTGTACAGAACTCGTCGAGGGCTACTCAGAACTATACTCAGAACTATTGTTCGAGTGCAATAAAAATGACGTGTTTCTTAATTACGATTTTTAAATTGTTTATAACAATTAAACTATTGTTAATTATGAAGTTCTGTTAACAGTTCTGTACAGAACTCTTCGAGGGCTACTCATAACTATACTCAGAACTATAGTTCGAGTTCAATAAAAATGACGTGTTTCTTAATTACGATTTTTAAATTGTTTATAACAATTAAACTATTGTTAATTATAGAGGTCTGATTACAGTTCTGTACAGAACTCTTCGATGGCTACTCGGAACTCTGCTCAGAACTATTGTTCGAGTTCAATAAAAATGACGTGTTTCTTAATTACGATTTTTAAAGTGTTTCTTAATTACGATTTTTAAATTGTTTATAACAATTAAACTATTGTTAATTATAGAGGTCTGATTACAGTTCTGTACAGAACTCTTCGATGGCTACTCAGGATTCTTCTCAGAACCGTCATTTTGACAAACTTAATTTTGTAGTAAATTCTTTAATTGTTTATATATTTGTTAATTAAGCGGAACTATTCAAATTTTTTATCAGGAACTCTAGAACTCTTACAATTATGACGAAAAATTCCATCAGAACTCTTTTTTGCGAAAATAAGGGTGCTGCGTGAAGTTAGCACCCTAAAATCATTTTTTCGATTTCCGAGCTTAAAATACCAGAACTATTGTTAATATTGTAAGGAACTCTAGAACTCTACTTTATTTATTCAGAACTCTTAGGATTTTTTGGTTTCAAGAAATTAAAGGTGCTAAGTTCACACGAGTCCAATATTAGACTTATCAAAAAAGGTTAAACAAATCATCCAGCAGTTTTTGTACGCAAACAAAATGAACAGCTCTATAGTATTTATAGTAATTTCCTTAATCTCCGTTGGAATGCATATCATAATCAGGTGTATTTATAGCATCAATGGAACTCAGGTTTGTTTGTATTATGAATCTAATTCAAGTGATAAGAATTTAATAACATGCATGGTGAAGCCTCATACATTATGAGTAAAAATATAAACATTCGTAAATATATTCAACCCACGAAAATGAAATGTCTACCATTTTTATTTTATCTATTTTTCTTTTTTTTTTTTGTTTATATTAAACTTCCTTGAGAACTGTTAGCTTTTATTTCTTCTCTATTGATTTATATCCCTTTGTTTGGCAAATTCATTAAACAAGTAGTGAAGTACAAATTACATCATACATCAATATATAGCCTAAAATACATAAAATCATGCATTTTATATAGCACAAAAATTGAGATGCTGGCATGTGAGTAGAACACAATTCCTGCATGTGTTTTATTTTTAATTTTGTTTATTGGTTCAGATCTCAATACAGAATTTTCGATTGCTTTTCATGATGTATCAAATATGTTTTATTATTTATTCATTTACACTTATAAAATTTGTATCATTGCCTACTACTTTAACAGATTGGAAAGTCCTTTGACAAATTGTGAAACACAATTGACAAAAAAGTAAAAACAAAAGATAAACACTATATATAAAGATATTCTTGAGGTTAGAAAACTTTTTCTCCAGCTGTCTTAAAAGAAGTTTATTTGTTACTCACTCGTAAACGTCATTTAACATAACCCAACACAAACAACGAAAAGTTACTTTTACGAGCTACTGACTTGTAAAACTGACAGCTGACTTGTAAAAGTTTTACAAGTTAGTAGAATATGACGTTTATAGATCAATTGGCATAATAACATCTACGCACACTTCCACTTCTCATAAAATTATTAAAAAAGTGTCACATTTTGTTTGTCAAAAGTGTCACAAGACCAGGTTTTATAGAAACAATAAATGTTGTGTGTTGTTTACGAATAAATAACAAATAAAATATTGTACATTATACGCAAGGTAACTGTTTTTACTGGCTCAACAAGGTAACAGGCTCGCCTATCGGCTCGCCAGTCCTCTCCTTCTATCGCCATTAAAAACAGGTTTACCTTGCTAATAATGTAAAATACTATTGTTTTAATACTATTATTTATCATTAAACTTAATGTTTTTATAACTTATATAAAAGTGTACTTTGGGGTGGCCCCTGCTTGTATGGGAAAATTTTATTTCAGTATAATTATTGAGCGACCCCCCTAAGAAGAAGTTTCAGATCAATCCAAAGTGATTTAGTGGTAGCTCAAGCCAGTCAAAATTTCGAAAAATATGATTTTTTGCATTCTTTTCCTTTTACCCACCCCAGAAATATATTATTCCAACCCTGAACATAAAAATAAATATTAACACATATTCTATAATCTTGTTTATTGTTTCCAGCCTTATTTTGTGGAACTCCATAGTCATGAAATAAATAAAGATTATTAAAAGTTTCACAGTTTTATTAAAATATACCTGACAATATTGTTTCGACAGCTATGCTGTCATTATCAAAGGTAATATAATTATAAACAAACACGTCGCTAAGGTAGATACAAAATAGGTAACTAGATAAAATAATAATAATAATAAAAATTAATAATAAAAATCATAATTAAACATCTAATACTTCCAGTAACGGAGAATTACTGAGCTCAAGTTGTTCATTCATTAAAGGTACCCTGAGTTTGTGTTTGTATATCTCAAAGGCTTCTAAAATGTCTAATTTGTGTTTGTTATTACAAAAATGTAGGAATTTAATATTATTTTGAGGAGTCATTGTGTGATTTTGTTCTAAAAGGTGTTTGGCGTAATTCAACACTAACACTTTTTCATTTTTATTTAATGCTAAAGACAGAACACATGATATCATGAAATCGGGCATTTACCGTTTAAATTGTTCTTTTTGTAGTTCGGTATATATTGGACAAACACTTCGAAATTTTGACATAAGATATAAAGAACACGTACGTCATTACAAAAATAAACATCCTGAAAAATCGAATTACGCCAAACACCTTTTAGAACAAAATCACACAATGACTCCTCAAAATAATATTAAATTCCTACATTTTTGTAATAACAAACGCAAATTAGACATTTTAGAAGCCTTTGAGATATACAAACACAAACTCAGGGTACCTTTAATGAATGAACAACTTGACCTCAGTAATTCTCCGTTACTGGAAGTATTAGATATTTAATTCTGATTATTATTATTATTTTATCTAGTTACCTATTTTGTATCTACCTTAGCGACGTGTTTGTTTATAATTATATTACCTTTGATAATGACAGCATAGCTG
Organism: Agrypnus murinus; assembly: GCA_929113105.1. Taxonomy (NCBI): domain Eukaryota; kingdom Metazoa; phylum Arthropoda; class Insecta; order Coleoptera; family Elateridae; genus Agrypnus; species Agrypnus murinus. Next base: position 159,237,722 of record OV816025.1, read on the forward strand.
TCGAAACAATATTGTCAGGTATATTTTAATAAAACTGTGAAACTTTTAATAATCTTTATTTATTTCATATTCTATAATCGATTACCTTTCCAACAAGTCAAATATGCATAAAAATCGGTTGACAAATAAGGAAGTTATGGCCATTTATATTATTAAAAAACCAAACATTTTAATTTCTATAAGAATATTTTATATTCTTATAAAGATTGGGTGGCTTATAATTATGAAAGAATGTCTACCAAACAACCATTGCTGTTATTACAACAACAACAGTTGTTATGGTAATTTATTATTGAATTTACTTTTGATACTGGTGTCTAAAGTGTTACTTTAGACCTCGCTTTAGACACTGGTGGCATAAAATGACATTTTTAACTATGACAACAAACGTCAAAAGTTCTACTTTTAATAGGGTTGTATAAAAAAGGTATTTTTATCTTGATGCATATAATGTGCATTAATAATTTTTTTTTAAATGAAGTTTTTATCATTTCTTGTAAACCTACTCGCATTCCGCGTCACTTATGCCTAACCAGAAATCTAATCCAAAAAGTAGATCGCGCTTTGACTAGGAAACTTACCGGTTATTGGTAACTTGGTTATTATTATTACCGGTAACTTGAGGTTACACCAATGCAGTAAAAGTTTTTAATTTTTAATTGATTTAAACTCATGCAATGTATTTCAAATTGTCCAACCATTCAATCAATGGTAACTCGAGCGTTATTATAATTTAGGGATGTAGTTGTTTTGTAGTATCTTAGGTAGTGATGTAAATGAAAAAACCAAAAGGTTTTTTTTCAGAAAAAACCGTTTTTTTTCAAAGAAAAACCATATGTGTCTGTTTTTTTTCTGAATCGTTTTTTTTTTCTGATTTAGACATAATTTCGGATATTATGTCTATATCAATCTATATATTATGTCCATTATTGTTCATTTTTTTGTCTGAGTAGATTGTCAGCAGTAATATAACAAGTGGTAAGATTATTATCAATGATATGTACGATGTTACGGATGTACATATAAATATAAACACGAAAAAATCGTTACAAAATATTTATTGCTATTTTTTAATATAAAATATTTTGATAAATAAATTATTGGCTCTCATTCTCTGAACATTTCTGAAGAGAAACAGAGTAGTCTGGTTGAAAAATATTGATTTTCTAGAATTATATACCAAATCTATGAAAAAGTGTTTTTCCCCATATAAAATACATGGGAAACTTTAAGGGCTTTGAGGCACCCCTTCATCCGATTTCAAAATAAAAAAATGGGGTTACTTTTTTTTCGATATATATAATCCTAATCCAATAATCCTAGTAGACCACGAGCCAGCAGCGTATTTGGAGTTGTCATTACAACAGTCGTGAAAATCTTATATACCTGCTGAACACTAAAAGTCAATTCTGGCAGCCCCCTGTGGCCAGGTTATACTACCCCAAAATTACTAAGAGGGTGAGAAAAAAGATTCTCTCTCTAACCCGTAGGCCGCTATATAACTATCTCGCTCGCACTAACATGTAAACCTACATATACCTACTTTATTTATTGTGTCAGAATTTCAAGACTTTTAAAATAACAAAAATGTCACTTTTTTAAATCAACATTTATAGCGTTCTGGCAACATTTAGAAGAGAAGGAAATGTTCTGGCAATATTTTTTATAAATAAAGAATACTATCGAAAGTAACCTCCTGAAATTTCATGACTGTTACTTTAAATAAATTGAATCTTATTTCTCACCCTCTTAGTAATTTTGGGGTAGTATAACCCGGCCGCAGGAGGCTGCCAGAATCGACTTTTAGTGTTCAGCAGGTATATAAGATTTAGTACCCAATTTTTCACGACTGTTGAAATGACAACTCGAAATACGTTGCTGGCTCTCCGTCTATAGGGGGTGAGTGCATAAAATTTACGACTTTGCTTTTTTGTTGGACCACCCTATTGTCCATCCAAGCCAAACACTTTGAATTTTGACTCGTCACAGAAAACTACATCATCCTAGAAACTAGGATCTTCATTTTCGTACTTTCTTGCAAATTCTAATTGCCATAGTCTATTAGTTTGATTGATAAATGGCATTTACTTGCAATATGATGGTAATGAATGTATTCTATCTTCGTATTTAACTGTTGGACATAAATTTTCTTTTTTTTAACTGTTCATTTTTCTTGCGGTTGTCCATCTGAGCCAAACACATTGAATTTTGACTCGTCACAGAAAACTACATCATCCCAGAAACTAGTATTTTCATTTTTGTTTTATTATTATTTTTTCAATATTTTGGTATGTTTTTCCACTCTCATAATGAAAGATGACGAATTGTCTAATGTCAAAACTAGTATTTTGCCCTTTTCTACTCATCACTGGCTATATAATAATAGCCAGTTTCGATGTCCACCGAAAAATATCTTGAAAACTAGAAGACTTAGGAAGCTGAAATTTTACAGGCAGGATAGTATTCTTCAACCCATACGAACACGTTTTGCATACGAGATGACGTAATCTTTACATCATAAGATGCAACTTAGCCAATCAAATGTTACAAGGTAATAGAGAATTACCTCATCTCATATGTGAAACTTGTATGCGAAACTCAAGAATACGGGTCCAGGTGGGCCTTGCCCCAAAGGGGTGCATAGTATATTTTTCATTCTAAAAAACCCGCGGGGTCGCTGGGGGGTGTATTTCTTAAAAAATCATTTTGGCTATATATTTCTTGAATGGCGTAACTACTATGGCGTGTCTGCACTACTCGTCCAAAATTGCTTTTTTTTCATTAATATTAATTCGCGTCATTGCTGTATGTTGTACACAAACTTGAATTTTTTTTTCATATGAAGCAGTTGTCGATATACAAATAAACAAATTATTATCTAAATTATTTTAAAAATATTTCACAGCTTGCTTTTGCGATTGTTTAAAAATGTCAACTTTCTTTTCGATACAGTCCTTAATCTATAAGAGATACATATATGCCATCGCAGACTTTTTGTAGATCTTTTTAGGGCTACAATTCGTTCGCTTATAGTTTGGCTTTATCTGTTACCATTTTCGCAGCATAATGCGTTTTGTCCCTGTTAGAGCCAATTTTCTTAAGTATATATTTCATACTTTGCTTATTACTGGACTCTCCAAAAATCCTCTCAATAATCTGTATACTATATAGCAGTGGTGGCGAACCTATGACCCGCGGGCCAGACACTGACCCACGAAGACTTTTTAAATGACCCATGCGTTGATATTTATAAACTTATTTTTTATATCATAAAAGACAGAACAGACAATCGCAAATATTAAAAAAAAATAAAGTATAAATATCTAATGTTGAATTTATAAAAAATTATACATTATACACTTTATTATACATACACATATCTGTAACTATGTTTATTAATTAAGAATATTTCATAATATATATAGTCTGTTTGATTCAAAGCTTCCCGCTTTGTAGCAACTTTATTTTCAACTAGAAATGGTATAAACCTATATATTATTAAATGGCATAAAATTCTCTATGTTGTGGTTCAGAAAATTTTGTATTTACTAAATCGGCGTGAGCATGATGACGTTATCGAACTTTTTCAAACGTTCATCGAAATTATCAAGTAAAACGTGCAAAATGATTTACGACTAGTAGGCTTTGATTTCAGGTCCTCCAATTAATAAAACAATTATCTAGCAAGCTTAGGTAAATAACGAAACATTAGTTGTGGCGTATTTACAAATTTTCCTCGGGGGGGGGGGTACTATAAAAATTCCGAATCAAAATACTTTTCACATAACATAGATTTTGACATAAATGACCTAAACTATTAAAAAAAAATCGGGGGTGACTTCATCTCGTTAGTCTCCCCCCCCCCAAAATGCCACTGAGTTATTCGGATGGTGTTTAATTCTCAATTACGGAAAATGTAGAATCAAACAGAAAAATAAATAATCAATAAAATAAATTGAATAACTTATTTTAGAATTCCACTAATAAATCGAGAGCCGCAATAGGAAACTATTGATCTATTTTTTACCATACCAAAAAGTATTAATCATATCATATCGAACATGAAGAACAAGAATATGCCCATAAGAAGTTTGCATCACACTCGCCCTGCAGACGGCACGCGTTTAAAATGTTTCGGGTGGTCTGGCACCCACGAGCAATTATGGTTTGGTATTCTTTGTTATCCTTGGTATCCTTTATTTGTCTATGGTATGTATGTTTCATCACCCGTTACTATTTTAGAAAGAATACGATGCCCACCATTATTTAACATTTCTAACGTTTCCCACACGATTCTTACTCGCTCTGCCTTTTGGGAATCGTTAAGCGTATGTGGAACCCAACGAGTAACAATTTTTTATATGAAGATAATCGTGTAAAATGGAATTTACTGTTGCGGATCCAACACCAAGAGTTGCCTCAATCGCTTTATAGGTGCATCTTGGATCTTCTTCGATCATACGTCTCACTCTCTCAATGTTTCTAACAGCAACCGATGCACAGGGTCTACCAGCACGTGCCTCATCACCAAGCGACACCCGTCCTCTTTTAAATTCGCTATACCAGCCAAACATAGTTGCCCGTGAAGGACTCTCATCACCAAATGCGCGTTGCAGCCGTTCAAGACTTTGTTGTTCACTTAAACTGACCTTGAAATCGAAGTAAATCATAGCACGCACATGTTCTCTTGACACTATACATGTTTCGACACGACAAATCGTATGTACCACGTTTACTCTGTGACAGCTGCGACTCAACTTAGAGACTCAAGAGCTTACTAATGAAGGATGGTGCTATGTAGCAATGCCGTGTTGCCCAGCTCTAACTCCTCTAGTTTCGTGGCATCTCACAATATACAGCGTAGCCCTCGTATGAGAATGTCCAGTAAGTAGATTGCAACTCAAGGTCATTACGAGTTTCCTAGCAGGGCATGCTACCATTAGGGAACACCTGTGTAAGATCGGAGAATTTAATGGTGACCTCATTTGCAAGACTCTGCAACAACAAACCAGAAACAGCTATGCATGTTTTATGTAACTGCGATGCGCTGAGTAGGAAAAGAGAGTGAATTTTCGGACAACTCTCCTTGGAACCTAGATGTATTGATATAGGGTACTATCATTACAGACTGGTTGCGATGAACTTGTTATAGGGTAAGTACAATACGCCTTCTAGGCTGCAGTGCTACCGGTACCAACTGGCAGACATAACCCCAAGGGAGTAAAAAACACACAGAAAAAAGGAATTTTGGCAGCCATGAGTACAATAAGGATCATCAGGCAAATAATTTTTTTGATAAAAAGATAAAAACTCGAATCTTATCAACCAATTCTATTAATAGCTATGTATAGGGTGTGGATATTTAGGAATACTTAATACTGAGAGATATGTAGATTAGAAATCTCGCTTCCATTTACGTGTATGTTACATGATGCCGAACTCAATTCATGTTACATGAGAGATCTGAACTTCTCAATGGAATTCTTAAAAAATTATCAGCTTGAATTTACTAATATGTGCACCTATTATAGATGCTTTGATTTCTCTTTATGGCCATACCTAACAAATTCAATATTTACAACTCCTGTTGATGATGTGGAAGATGTTAAGGGGAGCATAACAAATAAGATTAATAACAGACTAATGGTGTTGGCTGATATTATTAATAGAATATGTATGGATCAAGGTGGTGGTACATAACCCATCTCGTTTAGTATATTTGAGTCTTTTTAAATGTTTGTGTCCATTTTTACTATTTTACGATTATAAAAAAATGAGGTTTGTTATTATTTATAAAAATTATTCATTCATATAAAAGTGTAAATCTCATTCCTCAAAAGCCTACTGTAGAGTAGTTTGAATTTTCTTAGCCTACTCTGACGAATTCTTTTTAAATAATCATTTTACTTGCATTCATATATCTTATTACTATTTAAACAACTTTTTTCATGCTTTTATCAATGATGTATGGCTCTTCAAACTACTAAAAATAACTCGCCAAATAAGTAAGGTTTGAAAAATAAATAAGACAAATATATACCTACCCAGTGAAGTTTAAAACCTTGCATCAATTTGTTAATTATAAACTGGATCAAGAGTACTATTATAACTTGATCGAATCTTTAAATGACAAACCTTGAACACCTACAATTTTTTTACAGTTGAAATGTTAATGACTGCTAGTTATTTAAAATCTTAGTTGTTATGAACTTTCTGTATTACCCCTTTTATAAATCCTTTCAAAGAACTTCATTTTATATAAAAGTATGAATACAAAATTAATAAGCTTTTGTCAGTACTCATCAATAACATGAAAAAGCAATTTATTTTTGACCGTAGTATTCATAAACCACGAATATCTATAAAGTGTATAAGCAGATCAATAGCTCACGTTTGCTGAAAACAAGTAGGTTAAGTCTCAATGGATAAATTATGATCAACTTTAATTAAGCTATTATACAATAATTAAACTCTGCAACAATAAGAAATACAAAACAATTATTTTAAATTCTCAGGCTTTTAAAAAATTTCTTTCTTCGCGTTAGTAATTGCAATTATTTTATGTCAAGTTCAATATTAATAAATTCAGCATTGACATGTAATTAAGAAGAAAAAGTTACACCTTGGACTGATAAAAGCACGTTCTACATAAATTTAATATGCAATGAAAAACCGATATTATTTCAATAACTGTAGTGCTTTACAGTTTTTCATACATAAAATCTTACAGTTACGGATGAAGATAGATACGAACATAATTGATCAGTTCTTACTTCCAACTTAAGACCCATTAAAGTTTATAAATGAAGCTTCTAATAACAGAATTTCTTATTGTTATCGTTATTTACAAATGGTATCAGCATCTGCGATTTATTATACTAACAAATATTGTCTATTATTAGAATTTTTTATTACTTATGATTGATCCGTTGTTATGCTAATTCTTCTATGTGTAATAACCTACAATAAGTCTAAAATGAGAGCTATTTATATTTATGTATATGGAGGAAGTGTCTTGTAATAAATAGCCAAGTTTTACTGTATTAACTTCAAGAATCAAATCTTATTATTTAATTACCTGCTGGATTCTTCTTTTCCTACGTTGTTAATAATCTCATCACTTCTTAATTTAGTGTCCTCTTCATGTTCACCAACTAATAAAGGATCAGCAACTTCTACATCGTATTCACTATTTTTTTTACACGCACCCCCGAGACACTCCGAATAGAATGATAAAATAACTACATCTATGAGGAACCAAACTAAAGAAGTTAATAATATCACACGGCACGTGTGAATTCTTAATTTTCCGTGGAACATTTTGATAAAATTGTTAATAAATTCAACTAATAATAATACGTGTTTTTTAAATACTATTTACAGGAGGGATTTCATCACAAACTTCTAACGAAATTCCCACCTCGAATGTGGACTTTTTCTTATCACAGATTACAAAACCACGGTTTTCCTTCGTTCTTATTGCAGTTCTAATTCATAAAAGTGAAATTTCTTGAGAAACAGTCAAGGCCGGAGTTTTACAGAAAAAAAGAGGTCTGGAAAACATCAGGTGTCAAACAAAATAAAATAAACGACGTGATATTTTTAATCTTTTACCATACACAAATGAATGGAAATTTCAACCGTACTGCCACATAACCAATTTCGTTACATTAGTCAACGTGTGTGTAATTGAAAACTGCTAGAATCATTAGTAACATCTTAACACCTGTATTAATACACGTCGCACATTCTCTACCACGGACAACTGTCAAATCGCGTCGTGTCAAACAACCACAAAATTTCCATATAAAAGCCTACTGCGCATGCGTCAGTTATTTATCAGGATTTGCAAACCATTTTTCTAGGCAATTTCTCTGGTAGTTTTCTGGTTAACTCAATATTAAAATCTACACCTATTTTTTATGTCATTTTATTAAGGGTTAATTTCATAACCGATTCAATGTTTTTAAATAAAAGATAATTAGTTATATTATACTTATTTATTGTTTCCAGCCTTATTTTGTGGAACTCCATAATCATGAAATAAATAAAGATTATTAAAAGTTTCACAGTTTTATTAAAATATACCTGACAATATTGTTTCGACAGCTATGCTGTCATTATCAAAGGTAATATAATTATAAACAAACACGTCGCTAAGGTAGATACAAAATAGGTAACTAGATAAAATAATAATAATAATAAAAATTAATAATAAAAATCATAATTAAACATCTAATACTTCCAGTAACGGAGAATTACTGAGCTCAAGTTGTTCATTCATTAAAGGTACCCTGAGTTTGTGTTTGTATATCTCAAAGGCTTCTAAAATGTCTAATTTGCGTTTGTTATTACAAAAATGTAGGAATTTAATATTATATTCCTACATTCCTACATTTTTGTAATAACAAACGCAAATTAGACATTTTAGAAGCCTTTGAGATATACAAACACAAACTCAGGGTACCTTTAATGAATGAACAACTTGAGCTCAGTAATTCTCCGTTACTGGAAGTATTAGATGTTTAATTATGATTTTTATTATTAATTTTTATTATTATTATTATTTTATCTAGTTACCTATTTTGTATCTACCTTAGCGACGTGTTTGTTTATAATTATATTACCTTTGATAATGACAGCATAGCTGTCGAAACAATATTGTCAGGTATATTTTAATAAAACTGTGAAACTTTTAATAATCTTTATTTATTTCATATTATACTTAATTCAGAAAAATAAATATAATATAATAATTATTAAGCTTTTTGCATTTTTGTATCAATAATTACAAACAAACCAAAACAATTTATTTGTCACGGAACAACCACACCCATTCATATTTCTCGTATATGTTTTTATTAAAAACTCTCTTATTATACGTTCTAGTTTTACTTGTAGATTCGTAATTAATTTAATTTTTGTTTAAACGGTTTTGCTCAAACGGCACTGTATTGCTTTTTAACAGATACTGGACAGAATTTATTTCTGGATTCGGATCAATTTCTATTAATAAACAAATAACAAATAAACACACCACAATCACATTAAATTAAAACCTCGATTAAAATTTAAAACTAAAAAAAACGGCCAAACTATTTTGCGAGTTGCGACGAAATAAAACAGGCAACAATACCAATACGGTGACTTATAACTTATAGTATCGTAGATCGCAACGGGCTCACAACGGGGATTTTCGCATGTAGACACCGGCCCTTAAACATATCTGCGGTCTGCGTTGGAGAAACGGAGATTTGTGCCCCTGGTCGGCTTAAATCGGGGAATTTTACTTCCACCGAAGAATGTCGAACGTCGTAAACTAAGACACGTTTGGAGAGACATTCTCGCGTGCCCTTGAAATAAACTTTGATATAGTTTGGCGCGTGGATGGTGGACGGAAAATTAGTTTTGAGTTTAGTTTTTCGCAACCGATAATAAAATTACAAAAAAAAAATGTAAAATTATAATAGCGTCATATATTTCTTCGTGACATGCACAGTGAAGGGTGGGCACGTACCCTTGTGCCCCTTAGGACTAACCGCCACTGCTAGAATCAGTTAGTTATTGTGTTAGTACTGGGTGGAAATAAATGATTTTCATCAAGTTACCATTGCATTCCCCAAGTAAAAGCACGACGTGCCGCTCTACGAAAATAGAGAAGGCAGTACCATAACCTCAAAATAAATTAATTCAATAAATTCTATGAATTGTTTGACAGATTGATTTCATTTATTGACAGAACTAATTTAGTACTAAATCAAAAAGAGTAGAGCGGTACAGAAAAATTTACATGTGAAAAAATTCCAAAGGGAACTTGATGAAAATCATTTATTTCCACGCTGTAGATAATTAAAAGTATCAAAAAAGGCAAGAAATGCAAGCAGGTTCTTATTATTTATATTATTTGCTATTTATTGTATAGATTTCAACCGTGAGATCTGCGAAAAAAAATCGCACAGGTGAAAGTAAAACACACTATAGTACAACCAAAAAAAGAAGAAACTAAACCGAAGTGAATCTAGCAGCCGCAAACTAGCAGTCAGAGTTGATCGTGAACGAGCGTTGCTCTCAAATTGTCAAATTTAGACAGTTTGAAATAAAAAAAATAGTCATTGCTATCTGTCAAAGTTTTTTAAAACTTTATTAAAACTATTATTAATAAATAACCTTTTGATAGCAAAAGTGTACACGACATTAGTTGCTGCTTAAAAGATTTTTCACAACTCCAATTAATATTTATTAATATTGTAGTTTAATAATTTTATTAATAATTGGAGTGGTGAAAAACTTTTTAAATTTGACAATTTGGGAGCAAGGCTCGTTCAAAATCAACTCCGACTGCTAGTCTGCTGCGGCTAGGTTCACTCCGGTTTATTTTCTTCATTTTTTGGTTGTACTATAGTGTGTAATGCACGCTTTGAATGCACCCGTAATATTCGGTTTTCTAGGCAACTTGATTGTGTGCTATATGAGCTACTTTCTGATATATCCAGGAAAATAACTGTTACAGTATCTAGATTCATTCATTATGTTAGGTTTTGTATTTGAATACTTCGCAGAAGAAACACAAAATAATGTTCTTTTATCGGTATAACACTGCTCCTGGCGCCTTTAAATTTAAAAATTCTTATTATTAGGTTGATGAACTGTCCCTAGGTGTCGCGAATTTTTTAATGGATATCTGAACAATCTAAACGTCGTTTTAAAGTTGCCTATCTAACACAATTCAAATTTCACGATCTATCATTATTGCTTATTGTGCTTGTATCAGTTGGTGGTGGTTCAATTTGTATCATTTTATCAGAATTTATCTACTTTTTAATATTGTATTTAGTAATAATGTTCGTATTAATAAGAACTTTGACTAGATTATGACAAACTTGTGTGACATTTCTTTAAAGCCGGTTTATTAACGCTTCTTTTAAAAAACATTGCTCAACTACTGCAGAAACGTTTGGAATTCCCCGATAATTGAAGTTTTTTTAATTAAACGTAAGTAATTATATTTATTTTTTAAGTAATTTAGTTTAATTGTTAATAATATGTGTTAGGTTAGAATTGTCAAATGTTAAAAATCGTTTAAAACTCTTGATAATATTTGCCAGTTCTTGGAAGAGGTTAATTAAATACAAGTTGAATTGTTCTTTAAAATAATAGAAAGTCTAATAATTTACTAATAAAATTATGACTTATTATGTTACTATGACGGTTCACAAGAATAAGTAAAAAGAATGTTATTGTAGATTTTAAAAAGTATCGGAACAAAACTCGAGTGGAGACTTCAATTGCATTATAACACCTGGAACTCATTAAAGAGCATTTTTGTTACATTCCCATAAAAATAGTATCATGAATGTTGAACTTGCTTTATGTAGTTTTGAAATAGTAAAGTAAAATATAATAACTTTAAATAGGTGTAGGTTAATTAGAGGTTAATTAAAGATGACAAGTCACTAAAGATAAAATAATAATTGGATATTAATATTCATTGCAATGAATTGTAGTGATTATAATTTTGTTAAACATACTTTCAAATTTAAAAAAGAGAAAAATTCGTTATCTCATAGTAGTTAGTAGTTAGAGTTGATATTTATTTATTTTTGGGCGAGAAATTGGGATGGCATAGCATCCTTCGTACCTCATGGCACCAATTACTATGATCATTTGGCCAACCCTATTAGAATTTAGTTGAATCTAGGGGAATTCCACCCCCCCCAGTAAACAAACATAGGAGAGGCACTTGAAAATCTCACTGGTATGAACAGCAACGTGTGGAATAAAAAGGATAAAACATGGTTTAAAATACACAGGTTAGAATGGGAAACACAAATAAAAAAATAGTAATTACAATATATCCTTTTAAGGATGTTTGGGAGGTACAATCGGAGGAAAAAGTACTGAAAATTAGAAATTCATGAATATCTTCGTTTTACACCATATTGCGAAGTAAATTAATAGTTACAATGCCAAAAACGAATATATTATTTTAAAAAAAAGAGGAATTGTTACTAATAATGTTGAATGAAATAGAAAATAACAAATAATATCAAGTAAAAACCAGATTTTCGGTTTGTTTATAATTTTTTTTCTCAACAACCGTTTAGTGAATGTTTATAAAACTATGCAAAATCGGTTCTATGAAGTTCAAGTTAAGTAATTTAAAAATCTGGGATGCTTGGTAGCTTTTTTCTTCCCGTAATTGAAATGACTATTCTATTATGTGAGCGAATCTCCATAAGATCACATGTAAAATTACAGTTACTTTAAATTGCAATAACTTTTAAACGGCGTAGTCAATCGGATTGACATTTTCACTATATAGTTTCTGTGCTTTTTTTGTATTCACTTATTTGTTGAATATGAAATGTATTATTTGAAATAAAACTAATTTGTTCTTGTAATTTTTACTAATGTTTATGACATCTCAAACTTAAGTGTCCTATAAATAGGACGCTGGGCGTTAAGCTTATCAATACGAAAATTTCAAGCAAGTTTATTTTGCTTCTAGACTCATCGATTATGAATTGAAAAATGTTCCGAAACTTAGAGAATGGTCTGAAGTATTTGTTTTCGAATGAAATAGGGACTGACATACCAGCACCTCATCCAGACATGGATGTATTGACAGCTGAATATGGTACTGTGAAGACGATACTGGCATTGCAGAAGTTGTAAACATCCCTGAAAGTGTTAAGATTTCTGCACCTGAGCATGACTGAATTGACTCCGATGCAGAAAAATAGCCTGATCCTACAGCTTAGTTTCTGACAGCAAAAAGAAAAAAGACAGAAAAATCTTTCTTGATGAACTGGAAGAAAGAACTAACTACATATAATTTTCCTGGCTCAGACGATACTAATGTTGGAAATATTGAAAATATAAAACAAACTGTGAAAGGAAAAACTCCTGTAGAATATTATATCTTTTCATATTTTGTTTTATATTTTCAACCTAAAGTATCTTCTGAGTCAGGAAAACCATATATCGCTAGTTCTTTCTTTCAGATTTTCAGGAAAGATTTTCCCATCTATCTTCTTTTCGCTGGTGGAAACTAAACTAAAAGACCAGACTGTTTTTCTGCATCGAAATCGCTACTGCCACGATCAGGTACAAAAGTTTTAACTCTCCTAGGGATGTCTACAACTTCTGCAATGCCAGTATCGTCTTCATAGGTATCTTCCTCATCTGTCAATTCATCCACACCCAGAGGAATTGCTGCTACATCAGCCTGTATTTCATTCGAAGACAAATATTCCACAGCATCCTCCAAGTTTCGGAACATTGTTTGACTTATAATCAATGAATCTATAAGGAAAATGACCTTGCTCAAAATTTTCATATGTATAATTGTATAAGCTTAACGCCCAGCGTCCTATTTATAGGACAGCCTTTGTTTCGAAAAATTCACAAAAAATTGTTATTTTGTGATTATAAAAGGTTTGAAAAACTAAATGTTAGCAACATTTCAAATTTTTACAAAAAATTGAAAAAAATTGATTTGGGTGTTAATGGGTTAATGGCGAGGGGTGAACCACTCGCCGCAATACATGTACATTTTGGCGGCAATCGCACGCAATCCTTAGCAATCACAAGGAAATCATCAGAAATCTCGCAGTCTTTATTGGCAATCAGCGAAATCTTTCGCAATCCAGCAATCATCATTGCAGTCGTCGAAATCGAATATAGTAGAAGTGGTGCCATCATTAATTTGCGGGAAATTGGATAGTTTTTCATACTTATTATTAGTATTTTTGCCAAAAGCGGCATTTTGAGAATCGGTAAGTGAATACGTCAATAAAGCTAACACTACCACTTCAAGCAAAACGAAAAAACCCGCCTATAATTTAGTGCTAATTAAAGACAAAATACCAAAAAAAACTAATTTTTTTTTCACAATTCGCATTTCAAAATTGGGGGTGCTAGCTTGAGCTCAAGGTAGCACCCACTTCGAACAAAAAAAGATAATAAAGCCATAATTAACTACTAGTTAATTAAGGACAAATTTGTACCACAAAAACTTTTTTCGCAACTACAACTTTATAGTCGCTATTCACATATCAAGACTGGCAGCGCAAACTAGCAATCAACTTTCATAAAAATGAAAATTTCCTAAGCTGTCATTTAGTACTAATTAAAGACTAATTTGTAACCCCAAACTCTTTATTTTTGTACTTTGCGTTCGCAATGGACTCATTGTGACACCAAAAACGATTTCATAATAGAGGCTATTATAACATTGTTTCTGGGGTCTATTTGTTTTGTAAGATTGGTAACATTTGTTTTATATTACATATAAACACATTTAATTTTGACACATTCCTACCTCACAAAACGTGAAAGTCATGTTATAGCTTTACCACATGTTAAGCGCAAAAATCACTAGATTGTAATGCAATGTTTTTAAAAGCTTGAATTTACATTTTTATCAAACTAATGACGCAAAGTATAAAAAATAGTAGTATATTATACTTGTTTTATAGACGTATTGTAGCACTCATTCCTTTGGAACACTCCTCGCTTCACTCGTAGTGTACCAAACAACTCGTGCTACAATAGACCGTCTTATACAGCTCGTATAATAATATGCTATTGTACCATGATTAAAATGTTAAAATAAACGATTGTTTAAAACGTGTGCCATCTGTTTCGAGATTATTAGAAATTGATTAACTATAGAAATGTCACCTGTCAACTTTGACATGGCTTATTGCAAGTATTTTTGGAAGCAGAATTGATTGCCTCACAATGTCTTTTTTCTACTCCTACCTGTAAATCACCCGTTTTCTTCACGTATCGCGCAATGAAAATGTATACAATTCCAGTAAGGTGTACGGATATAATTTCATATCCGTACAGTATACGGATATGAAAACAACCAATCAACGTAGTTCAATTTGACACTTCCTTATTGATAATTAATTTATTGACAACTCCTGTCATAAATATAGAAGTAAAAGTAAGTTAAACCAATGTTTCCTTCTTTCAATAACACTTAAAGCATTTGAAAATAACGTGATTTGTGAAATTGTAGCTTTAACAATTATACTTTTATAATTAAAAATACATAAATATTAAATCATTTAAATAAGTACAATCTACTTTTATAATAAGTATAGTAGACACAGTTTGTGATGGGGTTTGGTGGCTCAGTCTGTAGAAGCTTCGTATAAATAAATTGAAGTTGACCAACGCAGGTTCAATTCCAGCTGGGAGAAAAATTCTTTTTTAATTTTTTTTTATAAAACAAAATTTAAAATAATAATTTTCTCTCCGAAAATGTTAATTTCTGCAAAGTTTTAATAATTCTCTTAAAAATTCTACAATGACAGGGGCTTTTACAAACCATATTTTAGCATGGATAAAAGCATAGGTTAATCCTTACATTCGATTTCTCAAGGAGATATACAATCTATTTTGTAATTGTTTTGCTTAGCCGAAGAAAAAAGATACTGTACAACTTGGGTGGAATGCCTATATCGCCCTCGAACGATTGAGGCACTTCGCCTTCGGCGTCGTGCCTCAAACTTCGTTCTCGTGCGATATAGGCATCATATCCGCCCTTGTTGCACAAACTACTATTTCCAATCAGAATATTAAAAACTTTCCCACATGGATCCAACTTTATGGCAGACACTGCATGTGACACATTGTAAATCGGGCGCATAGTGCAAGTTTTAGATGTTCAAACATTTAAAATAAAATTTCCAAAATCTAAACTAGACGAGTATTAATATTTGGCCAAAAGAAGAGGATGTGCAGATTGTAAAAATATATTTTTCTTTTATGGGCCTATGAAATTACAGTAGGACTCGATTATCTGTGAAGCATTGAAGGATAATCGAAAAGACGGTTAACAGAACAATAAGGAATTTTTTAATGAAAAAATGTTTTTTTCTCAAAACTGTTTTGTTTTTGGAGAAATTATATGTATGTAGTAGTAGGGAATAGTCTATTTCGTTTAAAAAGCCATGGCAAAATGGGTACTAAAAAAGAGTATAAAAATCTTAGAAGTCAAAACTAGTTAAAACTCTAGAAATCTTTTTATACTTATGTAACGTTAAAATTAATAATCGTATAATAGTTCCTAAATGAAGCATTTTATTTGTGAAGTGTAAAGTAATGTCCTTCGTAATATCTTTATAAATGAATTTACCTAACAAACACATTTTGATTAATAGTACTGTTCTTGTAAAAAACAACAAGTACAAATACTATCGATTTTGTTCTAATCTTTAGCAATCACATTGAAAATCACTTTTCAAACATTAGCACGGCAATGAAGAAGCAATCGCATTCTAGAAATCATCCCACAATCCTCGGAAATTATAGACATTGTGAACGCAATCCTTGGAAATTAGAGATTGCAAAGGCAATCCTCGAAAATCATAGAAATTGCGAGGAAATCTTGTATTTCGGCTACACATGTACATTTTGTGGAAGAGTGGTTGACCCCTCGGTTAATGGATAAAAGATGGCAAAATCCAAAGGTTGAAGGATGTGAGTTGTGTTTGGTGGCAAACAAGTGAGAATAATGTTTTTCTGTCTACAGAATGTACTTAACTCTTATGATAAGTATGAAGCATGTTCATCTAAGAACATTTTCAACAAGATACAGATAAAAAATATCAGAGAAATACTCAAAAAAGTTTTCACTCTGCATCCAGTCACTATCACTTTTACCAATTCCCCAATTGGATGGCGCAGATTGAATTTGGCAATCTCTCATATTTGAATATTGTAAGGGGTGGAGCCATTTGACCAATAACATTGACCGACACTAACGTTGTCTTTACAGAGGTAGATGTTACGTCTTATGTGGTTCTTTCCCTTTTTCAGCAAGAATTAGTGAACCTTTAGAGGATAAACATATGGCAGTTTCGTCCATGTTCCACACTCTTTGGATAATTTAGAACTTCCACATTTTCTCAGAGCAACTGTGCAGTTTCTGAAAATCATTGTCTGATTTTATCTTCCGATAGCAGCAACTCGGACTCTGTTTATGTATTCAGCAATACTTCTGTCTTACAATAGGGTGACGTTTAAGAAAGGATTGAAACCATTTTCTGCCTCGTTTGCTATTTGCGAATGATGACACTATTTTACTTTTTGCTACTATTTGTTCTACAGTATACAAAAGACCTTCTTTGTTAACTGGGAAACCATTTGCAGCATTGCTGATTATCCAGTTCACAAGTTCTTCTTCAACCTCTTTTCCTGAAACTGACTCTGGACCAACCTTAACCATAGTTTCTGGGGTTCTTTCATCGAGCTTGTTCCGCAGAGTAGTTCGAGGTATTGTAAACTGCTTACTAGCCGTAGCAACTGGCATGCCATTTTCTTTAACTACCTTCAATGCTCTGGAAACATACTCCTGGGCGTATTGTTGAATGAATTGGACCTTTCTGTCTTTTTTTAATGTTATTTTTAGACCTTTTAGTAGCAGCTTTAAAACCGTGTCTTTGTTTAAAACCTTGGTTGATGTTTATAGTATTTAGTAGCATCATGATGTTCACCAAGCTAAAAGCCAGAAATTGCTGTAAATGGAAAATACTTTAGTTTGTGTTCTAGTTATAGCCACCCATAGTTCTCTATCTAACTTTTTAAATACCGGATAACCTTAATAAATATATGGGTGGCAACTAATAATTACCTGTTAGTATAATTTAATTGATGGCACCTTGTACTTCAATCGAAAAAACTAATTAAACTAACTAAAAAACTAAGAAATCGCGTATAACTATCATCTGGGGACGTTTAAAAGAGGTGTTTTTGCGAGGCGTTTGAAGCTCCAAGTACAGACCACGCTGAAAATATCCGGGCGAAGTACACATTATATTTTATAAGTAATTATATTTTGTAATTATAGTTTTAAGATACATCAAACGCATTAAAAATTTCGATTAGTTATATATAAAATCTAACTGAACAATGCATCCGATGTAGCTCTAGAACCATTTACATAGCGAAGAGCTGTAAGCAAATGAAAATATAAAAATTAATACGGTTTGTAAATAATTTGAATATCGATGTATTGTTTATTATAATCATTACAAATTACAAAAACACACAAGTTTACTAATATCTGTTAAAATTTTATTTACTGAACTGAGCGATATCCCTGCTGCAATTGCTAAAATTTTCCGAAGTTGCGTGTTTGTTGCACTTCTTGGAATTTCTTCGGTACCATCATGAACTTTTTGTAAAAATTCGAAAACTTTTGTAACTATTTCACAAGTTTGGCTCCTGTACTAATTTCTTAACACTGTATTTAACACAAAATAATTATAACAGATAACAACTCGCACTTTAACAACACAAACCACGTTAGCGTGTCAAGTCAATAACTATCGTTGACTGAATGGCTAGTAACACACTTACGTGTAGGACCTACCACGTGGGTTGTTATGGAAACTGACGATGCAGACTACTGTGCAACTTTTTTCTTATAAGAGTCTACTTTTGATAATGACATTTAATGTGGAAATTGTTAGGTTAATAATTTAATAAAACTTGTGAAATTTTTGATTATTCTTTTTAATATATTTCATCTTCATTATTTTTTGCTAAGTCTCATCTAACCTAACCTGGCTATGGCTTTCAATTTTGGTACCGATCGATTTGTGTCATTGAATAATAAAAGAATCAATCAAAATATTTTATGAAATAAACAAAGATTAGTAAAAGTTTCACAGTTTTATTAAAATACAACCTGACAATATTGTTTCGACAGCTATACTGTCATTATCAAAGGTAATATAATTATAAACAAACACGTCGCTAAGGTAGATACAAAAATAGGTAACTAGATAAAATAATAATCAGAATTAAATATCTAATACTTCCAGTAACGGAGAATTACTGAGCTCAAGTTGTTCATTCATTAAAGGTACCCTGAGTTTGTGTTTGTATATCTCAAAGGCTTCTAAAATGTCTAATTTACGTTTGTTATTACAAAAATGTAGGAATTTAATATTATTTTGAGGAGTCATTTAATGAATGAACAACTTGAGCTCAGTAATTCTCCGTTACTGGAAATATTAGATATTTAATTATGATTATTATTATTTTATCTAGTTACCTATTTTGTATCTACCTTAGAGACGTGTTTGTTTATAATTATATTACCTTTGATAATGACAGCATAGCTGTCGAAACAATATTGTCAGGTTGTATTTTAATAAAACTGTGAAACTTTTAATAATCTTTATTTATTTCATGATTATGGAGTTCCACAAAGTAAGGCTGGAAACAATAAACAAAAAAATATTTTAGTCTCCACCAAATCTATATAACATCCTTTTAAATTATTAAATTAAATTATTGTGGACCCCATAGTGTTTCATTACTTCTCATTCTACCCCTAATAAAATAGTTTTTTTATATCATTTGATATATAAACAGATATGCTATTTATAATAGACGCTACTGCTTCTATTAAGCAATATTTACAATTATCTGATTATTCACGTCGTGTCACCTAAATGGAATTGAACTGATAAAAGTGCTATCACAGATTCATTGCTGTCACTAACAGGAAATTCATGGGAAAATTTGTTTACTGAGAAATTATTTGTTATGTCTTGATAGTATATCCTTCAGTAAGGAAATGTAGGAGTGAGAAAATAAGCAGTGATTTCGATTTTCGAACATAATAATAAAAGAATTATGGGGATCTACAGGTAAAAGCAAGATTACAAATAACAATTAATAGATACTAAAAATAGATAAGTTAAATAGAACTAAAAATAGATAAGCAATGATGATAAATAATGATAAAATAGAATGAAAAATAAAGAATAAGACCCCCTTTTTAAAGGTAGTTGTTTCAAGGTTTTTTTAAATAGCTACTACATACCTACAGTGTGTACAGGGATTAGGTTCACAATGGTATAAATGATCAAGTTTGTTAAAATATTAAAAAACACTCTTAGAGCATAGAGAAAGTGGACAAACTGCAAGATGAGAAAGCAGAAATTTAAGAAATTCTGACAAAATGGAATATTGCGAAAGAAAACAAACAGAAGAAAGACAAGGTAAGAAGAGTAAGTGAATGATCACCGAAGGAATTGGTTAAAATAAATGAAAATTATACTTCTGATAGAGCAAAAGCAAAATCTGCTAAATATAAAAAAGTTTTTGAGCATTTTTCTCAAACTTTGCTCGTTTCTACTTATCCTTTTAGTCACCCCGTATATAACAAGTAACAGAAGATTCTGAAATACAATAAGAGCATTGTGAGGAAGAATGAAGAAAAGAATTAGAGAAATTAAAACTAAACATAATCAATTAAATTCTAACATGATAGAAATAGTGGAACTATGAAGAGATTACTACATGAACAGATTTGGCCAACAAGAACAGGAATCATAAATAGAAGAAGAGAACAACGAAAGCCAGGAAGAGAGAGAGAAGATTAATATCACGCTAAGAGGTATAATTTAGTAGCAATACCCCATTATACTCGAAGTCAATCATAATACTAAAAATCAAGAAAACAGAATACAAACAATATAAATGTAATTTTTATGGAAGATTGCAGGAACAACTAAATGGAATAGAATAAGGAATGAAGAAATAAGTGAACAAACAACAAGAAACAGTATTAACAAAACTTGAGAAGACAGTTAAATAGACATGGGCATGTTATAAGAATCGGGTTAGATAGATTGATAAAGAAGGTATTAGAAGCTGGAACAAAAGGTAGGAGAAGGGGCAAGAAATCTTGGAAAGTATGGGTGAATATATAATGCATCCACTGTTAATCTGATGCTGAAAGACTTAAGGGAAACAGAATAAGAAAGAAAAACTTACCCAAGTTATCAAGTTTTATTTGTTTAAAAATTGATTTCTTTTCTACTACAAACAAAATCATATGAGGACTCATTTATTTTTAAGTTTTCAAGAATAGTGACATTTTAGCAGAGTTCTCTTAATAAAATACGTTATAGTGATAATAGTTTACTGAAAAGTCAGAACAGAAATATTAGAATAGGTTAGTACAAAACAGTTTCTGTTCAATTGAACAATGAACATTCACTTTTGATAATAAATTTTGTGATTTACATAATATCTTCTACTACAACAGGAACTTCTTGGCTAGCTAGCTGTCGGTGTTAGTAGGAAGTCCTTCTATATTTAAATTATAAAACAAAACAATAATCTTAAACTATTATTTATTTAGAGTTCAGCAAATATCTGCTACAAAGTAAACAGCCACCTTTCAACTCAGCATAAACAAAATATAAATAAAACACAATAGTGCACGAAACAGAAATAGTTATTTTCATAACGAGTGTCGAAAGTTGGTTATATCGTGCGAGTGAGAATGTTGATGCACGAGCGATAGCGAGTGCAGAAATCTCACGAGCAGACGATATAACACTTTCGAAAGAGTTATGAACACTATTTTTTAGGCGACCACATAAAATAAATTTAATTTTTAAGAATTGTTTTTATTTATTTCATTTACAATTTATTGTTATATTATTATTAGTACAATTATAAAAAATGATGGGATGTTGGGAAGCTTGAAGAGTTTGTTCTATTTGCTTTTTTGTCTCTGATGGTGTGGCATCTGCATTTAATCGAAGTTCTGGTTCACGGACTGGTTCTATCGTGTTCGGTAATGACGATGATGAAGACGCAGAATTTTCTATTGAGTTAACTATTGTATCAGCTATCTTTATTTTCTTTTGCACCGATTCTTCAATGTAGCCCTCTGCTACAGAAGTAGACTTCCAACCCCCATGACGTTTGAGGGTAGTGATATCACCTCCAGCGTCTACCAGAATCGTAGCAGAGGAGCGTCTATAACAATGACCAGTGTATAATTCTGGTTCTTGCAAACCGAGATAAGTAGCGATGTTTCTAGGAGTATTCCCAATTTTATTAATTCCAACGACTTGTTTGGTGCATTTTTTATTTTGATAGTTCAAAAAAAACGCTTTTCAGTTAAATTTGATGGTCTCAGAGCCGCATATTTCTTGTAAAATTCTCCAGTAATAGTGAAAGATCGCTCTCTTTTTGTTTTGCTGTCAGGGATTTGAATGAGCACAGCAGAGCCTAGATCTTTTATATTATCGACCGTTAGTTGTACCAATTCATGTTTTCGACAGGCGCCACAAGTTCCAACTATTAACACTATCTAGAACAAGAATAATAAAATTTAAGAGGAATCCGTACGATAGTCGGTCTTCAGATTCGTTACCCTATCCCCACTGTAATTTTTACTAAAGGGAATGGTGGAGAAATAACGAATTACCACGAACTTTCTTTTAGTACAGAAGTCCGGCCACCTTATTACCACGAGGTTTCTCGATTCGTTAGCGAAGGGGAAGTTTTGTATCGGAGCGGGGTGCACGATGTTTTGAAAATATGTTTGCAGGATATTACTGGATTTAACGTAGCTCTTACATATTTTGTCTTACAATGACGAAATTTGACAGAAATATAGTTGAAGACTTACATTGCGATTTGGTCAGACTCTTTTTTCTAATATGTTACCTAAATTCGAGTATTCTGCACATGAAAATGTGCGTTTTTCCATAAGTTTATAATTTATTTTTAACAATAAATTAATCGCTTTCCTCAATTGCGTCTGACGGAATTGTAGAAGAGATGTTGTATGTTCTAACAAAAAAAGAAAATCTCAAAAATATTGAATATTAACGGTTGTACAGCAGATCCAGAAAGCCATAAAATCGATACTATTTTCATCGTACGGATTCCTCTTAACATGAAAATTGGTAATATTAGAAACAAATCTAAACGTAAATTCGTAAATACAATGATTGGTAAATGGAAATAACTATAAACTTACCTTTTGTAAAAGATGTGTGTCATCTGGTGCTTCATGAAGGTATCTATTTATTTCTTCAGTTGTCAGAGTTTTGGATTTTTTGGGTTTGTATCCATCCGATTTGCGTTTTATAAAAGCTCTTAATTTAACGTATTGTGTTATGTCTACATCGTGGTGAATGCTAACAGTGCTTTTTAACATTGAATATTGAGTCCATAACGTATTCGGTGCAATTTTTGTCGATAGTTCACCAAAATATGCCATAAAGACATTTTCAGAAAAAGATGAATTAATTTGCTTTTGTTTGCGCCAGTTCTTAAATTGATTGTACGCAAATTCATACCGCTTTTTTGATTTTGCCGGTAAAAGGTCCAAAGTATTTTCTTTTGCGGCTTCTAAAATTTCTGGCGGAGTGCAGTTCAAGTCTGAATTAACTTCATCGTAACTTTCCATCATTTACACGTATTTACACGTTTTTACACTTCAATGAATTGTTTGAATTGATATATTAGCAAATAAATTAACTTTTAAAGCGATTTAAATGTTAAATAATTACAAACAATCGTTGTTTGTAAAAATGCACTTCATCGTAGTCATAGTAACAAACAAAGCAAAGCCGTTTGGATTATGTGAATAAATTCGTACCGTTACGATATGACCGTGCGATATTATATCGTGCTAGTATACGAAAACAACAACTTTCAATAGTAGGCTGATGTCTCGATATTAATTACTTTTATACGTGGTCGCCTAAAAAGATATTATTTAAGTAAACCTAGAAACAATGTAATAAAAGATCAATCAAAAGTTAAATTAATCAATAAATCAGGTAGTAATATAACAATTCGTACACAATCAGAAATCAAATGTTATATATAACTACTTTTTAATAATCAATCGGTTCATAAATTACCAAAATGAAGTGGTATCTACTTAAATATAAATTCAATAGTACTCACCAAATACATTTTCTGCAGAAAAGGTAACATTATATTAAATTGTGCAACAATGTTAATATTCTATTTAATCATAATCAAAATTTGTTTATTAATCACACTAAAAAAATGGGCGTAAAAGATTTACAGATGTCACAGTACGAAGCAAAAAGGTGTTGTCTGTCCTGGAGTTTGCTTGAACTGGTTATAAGGTTTGTCCTTTTAGATGTTCTTGTCCATTGTCTACAATAGGAAGAAGACAAGACCCAAAATTAAGGGGAAACTCAAAGCAAAGAAGGAAAGTCTAGATTTGCTAATATTCTATAATGATGCGATTAGCACAAGATAATAAATAATGATTTACTTATTGTCATTATTTTTTCAAAAAATAGTCAATAATATAGAAATCAAGATAGGATACCGAAAACTACATAAACATTTGCAAGAAACAAATGCACTTTTTGAATGTCAACAAAATCAAATAAAGAATAAATACCGCTATTTTTAATACCACCAATCACATACGTAAATAGCATTGCAAGTCAACCTTTTAATTTATTTTTAAAATGAATGTTAGTTTAGGTGCGTGCATCTAAAAGTTTCATTTAAGTTATTGTAGAAATTTAGCTTTCAATAAACAAGTGATTTCTGTTTATATTTAGATAATTTAAATTCTTTGAAATATTTGATTTTTATGTGTCAAACCAAATTCAAAAAATATATTGAAAGTGCATTAGGAATTTATTCTATAGTTTAATATATTTTAATTTATTTTATTATATGTATTTTATTTTATTATTTCTTAATTTATTTTTGATTATATAGGGTGTTCCATAAATGAGTGGCAAATGAAGCATTAATGTTTTACATGGAACATTGTATATTATTCTCATATAAGATTCCTTTTGATAGCAGGTTATAGAAACATTAATTATAGAGTCAGATGGGGTTAGTGTGATAACGATATATCAAGTCCCAAAATTTTATTACTCTGGGAATATGTATGGGGAATATAAATATTTTATGGGTAGTTTATGATAGCTTATAGTTCGTTTATTATTAAGGATATTTCTAGAGTAATAAAATCTTGGAACTTTATATACCGTTATCACACTAACCCCAATTGACCCTATCTACTTATCTAAACATTTTCTTAAATTTCAAAATGTTTTGGTTACAAAAATCAAAATATTGGATCAATAATCTACGAAAAATCAGTTCAATGTATTTGCTTTACATTTATTAATTTTTTATTAATTTAATGTTCAGTATTGATATACAAGGATCAAAAATTGTTACATTACTTGTTCCATTTGCAGGATGTGCCATTAAAATAATAATTATTGCTTATACATTGAGTCTCAGGAGTCGATGATAATTTTGTTGCGCTAATAAAATATGTAATTTTGTTTTTGGAGATACGACAATTATTCAAACTTCAAAAGCAATATTTGGAGATTTGTTTATGTAAAATTGTTAATTTCAGAATGAGTCATTGGACCAATCAACAATGTGTTTTTTGTGTTAACAATTCGTAAAAATGAATTCATAATTTCCACATAAGTGGCTTAGTCAATAGTCAAAACTACTGTTACTGGTCAGCTGTGAACCGTTGGATGATTCACAAAAAACCACTACATACACCAAAAGTTACTGTATGGTGTGCTGCATCAACATCAGGAATAGTTGGACTTTATTTTTTCAAGTCAGAGCTTGTTTCTGGATTTAATCTTTTTATATGAGTATTATTGAGATCATCGTTTTTGAAGAAAATTAATATGCTATAGACATAATTGAAACATTTTTCATACCACAGCATGAGGCTCGAGGGAACAACAATGATTGATTCTAACAGGACGGAGCTACGAGTCACCAGCAAGAATAAGCATCGAGTTTCTACAGGATAGATTTCTCAATAGATTATCAGCTGCAAAGGAGATTTGCTTTGACCGGCTAGGTCACCTTATCTAACAGTGTCTGGTTTCTGGGGATTTTTAAAGGACACGGTATATGTAAATAGACCTCGAATAGTTAGAGACTTAAAATTACAAATTCAAGAGGAAATACACGCAATTCCAGATGAAATACTTGTTAGAGTTATTGCTGTATTCACACGCCGTTTAGAAGAATGCATTGTAGAAGATGGAGGGCATTTAAAACAATCTATCTTCAATAAATAAAATTCTAAAATATATACAGGGTGGGGCAAAAGTCCCGCAACGGCCAAATATCTCCCGAGGGGAAGGTTTTTTAAAAAAATGTTTCAGGCAAAAGTTGTATGGCTTTGAAAGAGGAATCATTTGCATACAAAACCATCTCCCACCCCTTCACCCCCTCCTGAGGGGTGGGGGTAACTTTTAAATTTTAAATGGCCAACCCTATTTTTTTTTGCTGATTAATATTCTCTAAGAAAAAACAAGAACTTTTGTCCGAAAAATTTTTTTTAAAAAGACGAATTTTGCGATTGACCCAACGAACAAACTTTGGATATTCCAAAATATTCCGACTCTTTTACGCGAAAATGACGGGGTTTTCAGAAAAATTACAAGAGGTAAAAAAGGCTTAGAATTTTGCAAAAAATCTAGGAAAAAAAAATAAACAAAAAAATTTTTGAACAATTTTTGAAAAAAAAAACATGATTTTTGAAAATGTGCACACGTTCATATTTTTTTGCAAAATTCTAAGCCTTTTTTACCTCTTGTAATTTTTCTGAAAACCCCGTCATTTTCGCGTAAAAGAGTCGGAATATTTTGGAATATCCAAAGTTTGTTCGTTGGGTCAATCGCGAAATTCGTCTTTTTAAAAAAAAATTTTTCGGACAAAAGTTCTTGTTTTTTCTTAGAGAATATTAATCAGCAAAAAAAAATAGGGTTGGCCATTTAAAATTTAAAAGTTACCCCCACCCCTCAGGAGGGGGTGAAGGGGTGGGAGATGGTTTTGTATGCAAATGATTCCTCTTTCAAAGCCATACAACTTTTGCCTGAAACATTTTTTTAAAAAACCTTCCCCTCGGGAGATATTTGGCCGTTGCGGGACTTTTGCCCCACCCTGTAGATTAGAAATATATTGAAGTGTTTCCTAATGTTCAATTATTACTCCTAGACACTTGGCACTCCCTGTATAATATAGCCCTAAAAAGTGTTCGAGTATTTTTAGACAAAGGCTAAGTGCCATATTCACAGCTTACTATTAAATTAACAGCATGTTTAATTACCATGGTGACCAATTCTAATCTTTTCCCACACTGAGAAAATGATTTATTTGCAATTAATACAAAACGATTACCGCAAATAAATTGTTATTTTGGATACGGCGGAACAAATATTTAATGACAAGGAACTTATTATTAGTTTGAAAATTATAAATATAGAAAATTAAATAATAAAGAATGACTTTTTAGATGTAAATGTAGTAAGTTATCTGTTATAATGTACAAAACTATATTTAAACAAATTAGTTTGCGATAAAAACAGTTCGATTGTAGATATAAAATTAGTTTATAATATTTATACAATATTGGTTAACTGTTAAACAATCTATTTAATGTTAATACACCACGTTACCTACTAATCAATATGTTCCTTAGCATTTATTTTAGTGAATTTATTCTAATTGAATTAATTTACATGCAAAGTAAGTGTATAATATTAGTTACCACAATTATTTATTGGCAAAATAAAGATATAGTAATACTTATTCCAGTAGCTTATCTGCTAAATAACCGCATAGTAGTAGTTACTATAGTAGTTTGTGAGGTAAATCTTTATAAAGTAATAGTTAGTATATTTACTTAACAATAAATTCATGATCAATTAATAGTTACTATATTACTTGGTAATTATACTCATATGTAGTGCTGGTGAAACTTGGGTTAAATTTTCATGTGTGAGCAAATGAAAAATAGCAAATAGTAATATATCTGAGAAAGATAGATGCTTATTGCATACTTTCCATAGAAACGTTTTTGCTAGACAAAAACTATTGTCGTATGTCATTCTGAGTTCTGACATGTAAACCTTGACAAGTATGGGATGATGTCTATCTTTCTCAGATGAATTACTATTCGCTGTTTTTCCTTAGCTCACACATAAAAATTCAAAGCCAAATTTTACTAGCACTGTATATATTATGTGGTTATGACCTCGGTCAGAAAAACACAAACAGTTTTAGGAGAAATTTA
Source organism: Agrypnus murinus (assembly GCA_929113105.1). Lineage (NCBI taxonomy): Eukaryota > Metazoa > Arthropoda > Insecta > Coleoptera > Elateridae > Agrypnus > Agrypnus murinus. The sequence continues at coordinate 159,265,635 of OV816025.1, forward strand.
ATTTTTATTGCACTCTGAAAGCTACAAATATATTATAATTACACAGTAACGCACCTAAATTAATGTCATTCACAATTTACAATCACAGTTCACCACTTATTATTAAATAAACCTGCCCAAAGGTTGTGTATACCCCAAGCAGTGGACACGTGTAAAACATCCAAAGGAATGGACGCCAGCAACCGTCAAGCTATTCTTTTGCACTTTATAATATATGTATAATATAACTGTTAACAAATATTTAATAACAGATAATTAACTTTTTTTATAAACACATAACGTTAAGTAACTAATACTCTGTTAATAAGTTACGTTAATTATATGTGTTTAAATGTTAAAAAATGTATTTTTGCGTAGAACATTAAAATGTATTAACTATTACTGTAAGTAATTTGATGGGTAGCAAATCTTATTATGGCCAAATGAGGAAGCACGGTAATTAATAAAAAATATTGCATTGACTGTCAATAAATACACAGTTTCTGTAAACCAGGTTTTGTACAAAATTCACGTTAATTATTTAACATTTAGAATAAGAGTGCTTCTAAAAAACAAATAGTTCACATGTATTATACTATTGTAAATCCAACAAAATCTTGTTTGAACTAATTATTTCTTTGGCTGTATAAATTGCGCTTTTTAAATCTTACACAACGTGTGTTAATTTAAATATGGCATAGTATATTTAAACAAATTGAGCTCAAACTAGCACGTTCGTTAACTATAAGAAAGTCTTTTTCTCAGTGCACCTATTAGAATTACAGTTCTAGTTATAGATATAAAGTTATCTCTTACTGATTTTAAATACAACCTTTAATCAAGGCTTGTGAATATGGCCTAAGAGTTAAAAAAAACAAATAAGGGAGAATGACTTTAGACTAATTTTGTGTAAAAAGCATATTTTAATTTTTAAAAACTCAAAAAACCAAATAAGAGGTAAAGACAAGAATATTAGGTAACAGACTACAGAACAGTCCAAAGGAAAACTAACCTTCTGTTAAAATTCTTTAGAATTGGGTGAACTATCCAGTACTACCTGAAATATAACATAGGGTGGTTTCATATTTTCAATTAAAACTTGGTTATCTAATAGATCTTGTCATTCCCATCAACTTTGAAATAAACTGATTTCTAGTGCTTTGGCTCCTTCATTCATAAGAAAACCTCCAAATTAACACAGGCTTTCAACTACTATTCGTTCAATTTTTCTGAAACTACTCCTCATAACAAAATCCTTAAGTAGGGAATTTAGAATTTTTAACTCCAGTTTAACAATAAATAATCCCTTAATTTGGAGGCATACGAAACTGTGTTTCAAGTTTAATATTGTAATGAACGGAAAACCCCTATAAACTAGCAGCGAACAAGCGAGAAGGATCCCGTCTCATCTAGAGCCTACTAGCGGCGGTAATACACAAAACAGTACAGCCGCAAGAATAGTCTGGTATGTTGTGGAAGCTTTTATAGGGGATATACAAACACTACCGCGCTAGAAGGGGCAGTCAACCAGCTAACCAAATACGCGTATCGTGTGGTAGTATAAAATACATGTTTAAAATAAATATCAGTGTATATAAAATATTGTAGTAATAATAATCTGTAATTAATTTAATTTAAGTTCATTAATAGTCTATAATTGTGTTTGTAATTAGTGTTAGTGTTAATATTTCTCTTTATAATAAACAGTTAAAACAGCACCTTTGCATTATTAAAGCATTAAATTATTCCATTTAAATGTTATATTTTGTTTCTTTATTCTTGTTTTAGGAAAATTACTACTAAGGTACTCAAGTGTAAAATCTGTTTGGCACAGATAAACATGTTTACAAATGAGTTGTTTCTACTGAACCATAAATTCTTTTGATTTATGATCACTGCCTCTCAAAGTAAAGGTAAATTGTTGAGAAGTTGCAATAGATGCTGAAGATGTGCTTATTCTAATGGAAATGCATTGATTTTATTATTTCGAAGGGCAGGTCTGCCAAATGCATTCATACTTTATTTTACTTTACATGCAACTTATATATCGTTGGTGTCAAATTATTATAAGTAAAAAACTTAGGAGATGCATGCAAACATTCTTTTTGTACTGTATAGGATAATTTACCCATTTCTTTCATTTAAATGCATCTCATTATTTTACATAAATAGGCTATTTGATTTATAGTTTTGTATCCACCAGAATAAGAATAATAATCTATTGGGTGTCATTAAAAAAAACAGATGTAAAATTTTGTAATATAAAGTGCATTCACAAAAAAATTGTAACAAAGCATTGTTACCATCGTAACTGTTTAATAACATAATCTTGCCAGACAACTTATCTTAGTAGATTTCTATATTATTAAACAAAACAAATACAAAAAAAATAAATAATGTTTTATTCCTGTTTAGAAAAAATAATACAACGTTTCTTTTAATACGATCATTATGCTTTGTACAGTATCTGACGTTATAGTATTTGAAGCAGTTTTCCGCTTTTTTCTTAAATCTTTCGTATCTTTAACAGATTTTCCACTTTCTCGCAAAATTCGCTTAAACTAAATATTTCATTTTGGAAATGCAATCACTGAGTATGTAAAATGTATCGGTACCGACTCGTTTCATGAAAGTATGTATTACCATAATCATTGTAACATAATTTTCAGTATTATGTTGTGTTTCTCAAGTTTCCTCGGTTAATGTTGCGTTGACTGGCCCCCGAAATAATAAAGATGATTGTCTTTAGATATATATATATATTTTATTAAATTTTACTAACACTTATTTTAATTATTGATGAAATAAATTGTAGTTGTTCTTCATGCCTGTATTGATGATAACTAACTGATTTTAGAATTGTCATACATTGGAAAAAGAAAGTTGTTATCTATTTGTTTACGTGCCAATGTTCATAGTGGAAATTTACTATACTGACTATGGATGCAAACATTTACTGGAAGTGAATAACAATTATATTTATCCAAGATTAAATGTTTGACAATCATGAATCACTTTAAATAGGTCAATAGTAAACAAATAGTAACAACTTGCACTTAGAACAAATTAGTAAAAATAGATCAATGCATGAACAATAATAATGATAATTTAATTCATGTATAAAAAATCCCATAAGCCGCGATACATTTGTCACTTTGACATCGGATAAAGTTATCCCTAACTTTGCATCTGGATAAAATGTGTTTAAACTTCCATGGCTAACTTTCTCGAACCTGATTATTGTTTTTAATAATTGTCATTTTCAAGTTAATAAATGTGTTCTTGACTTCTTCATAATTACCTAGTTATTCCTTTTTATTATTCATTAAATTATCTCATCGAATTACGCTCGAGGTTTTTTTCTCCGGGATAAAATTGATTTTTTAAACTCTAATTTGGTTTATTTTTGGTAAACTGACTCTACAAACCACCAGATAAAAAAACTCGTCCTTCGGACTCGTTTTTTTATCGTAGGTGGTTTGTATCGTCAATTTACCAAGCAACCAAATTATCGTTAAAAAAATCAATTTTATCCGGACAAAAAAAGACCTCTCGTGTAATTACAGTCGATAATAAATCAACCAGAAAAAAAACAATAATTAACACAAAAGAAATAATGAGTATCTAACACTTCCCCTGATAAAATTGATTTATGGGGAGTTAATCTAACCATGAATCAAATAGTCTGTTTATTTATTTTAGTTGAAGTCTATGGATGGTTCACGCGAAATAGATAGACTTCGGCGTTAACACAATAGGTACACTTTCACTAAATGCGCTATTATCTTCAGCTCCACGATGAGTGACTTCTTCTTCTAGGATTTTAGATAACTGGAGTTGAGTGACAGGTACACCGCTTATGTTCATGTTGAAGATCTTTGCACAACAAGTACCACAGCTTGATCTTGGGTTGGTTTTACAAATTAATTATAATAGAATTTTAAAGAGTCCGCACTTGTAGAAGAGGCAGTATAAGAACATAATTCCGATGATTGAACCAAAAGCCGAAAAAAGTGATTTATACCAACTTTGATAATGATAGGCAGTTGGATGTTCTAATCGTTCCTGAAGAAGATGGTCGAACTGGTGTATTTTATGTTTTGCGTAGCTTAGTTCATCTAGGTTGATGTTTGTTATCTTAATAGGTTGTAAAGTAATTGGTTCTTGACTGACGTTTAGAGAGTTGTGGATGCAACAGTTATCGTTAATAATATTGATCTTCGGTGCTACATCGATGTCTACAGCTGAGTAATTCGTGCTGGCTTATAAAATATTAGTGGGTGTATATGCTGTATATGCTGTGTATATATCTGTATATGCTTTACAGTTTTCCATGAGTTAGAATATTCCGGTAGTTTGTAAAGTGATTTCCTTGTGGCACTTATGATTAAATACTTAAAGGAAGGTTCTATATAGGAATATAGGTGTGAAATGTTATGGGAAATAGGAAGTGGGTAGAGTTTAAAAATATCGTATTTTAATTCGTCTACAAGCGGAATTTTTAGAGCAAAAATTAAATTTTTGTTTATGTATACTACATCAAGATGTATGATATCGAAATATCTGTAAATTGTTGCATATAATAAAGAAAGAGGTAACTGTTGTCCATCTTTAAGTAAAACTTGGGACAATTCTTTAAATAAACTTAGAGGAGTAATAACATTTGGATGTAAGATATTTTTATGAGCAAGTGTAATTGAAGCAATTAAATTGTTATAGTAATTATCTAATTCATTTACAAGCTGATTTAATAAGGTAAATTGCTCGATTATAATTTGTTGAATTTTAAATTCTTTAATTGTTGTGGTAGTATATTTTGAAAAATTATTGAAAAGTTCTATATTGCTGTTAAATTTTTGTTCATTTAGTTTCAGAGTTTGAATGGTATTGTTGAAATTAGATATTGTTGTAGAAATTATTCCGACCGAATGGTTGTAATATAACCCGGTATGGTGATTAAGGTAATTTATTTTGTAAGGATTTCCGATTGCAGAATGAATTAGAAATAGTGAACTAAGAACAGACGTTATTAGGAAGAACAGGTTGAGATTTCTGGTCCCTTGATTCTTCATTTTGGTGATCTGAAACAAAAGGTTTCAGTTTATTTACGTGATATGTAACTAGTTTTTCAGAATTTGAACAGTATGGTTTGGGAATTTTTTTTTATTTAATCCTAAAGTATAAGCTTGATTGATTATGCAAACTAAATCGTCTACTTTATAATCGTGAATACGAACTTTATGGTCATAATACTGTTTAGATTTATTTTTTGATTCGATTAATCTTTCTTTAGCCGCCTTATGAGTGATGTTTAATTTTTGTTTTAAATTTGTAATGTAATCGTCGTAAGAATAACTAAAACTTGGTTCTTGAGTAATGGTGTTTGGTAAATAAGGTTTATTTCCGAATAAAGTTTTGTACGGAGAGAAACCGGTAGATTTATGCACATGTGAATTATATGCAAACATCGCAAAAGGTATGAATTGATCCCAGTTATTTTATCATTAATGTAATCTTGTTTATTATCAAAATAATATTAAATTCCTACATTTTTGTAATAACAAACGCAAATTAGACATTTTAGAAGCCTTTGAGATATACAAACACAAACTCAGGGTACCTTTAATGAATGAACAACTTGAGCTCAGTAATTCTCCGTTACTGGAAATATTAGATATTTAATTATGATTATTATTATTTTATCTAGTTACCTATTTTGTATCTACCTTAGAGACGTGTTTGTTTATAATTATATTACCGTTGATAATGACAGCATAGCTGTCGAAACAATATTGTCAGGTTGTATTTTAATAAAACTGTGAAACTTTTAATAATCTTTATTTATTTCATGATTAATGTAATGTTTGAGATAGTCTTTTAAGGTTAAGTGTGATCTTTTAAGAGCTCCGTTAGTTTGGGAATGATACGGCGAAGATAGAATGTGCTTTGTTTGGAAGAGTTTCATTAAATCTTTAATTAATTTAGAAGTAAAGTCGCTTCCTTCATCAGAAAGAATAGATTTTGGAATACGAAACATTGTGATAAATTTAGATAGTCCGTAGCAACAGTTTGAGATTCATGATTCGAAATAGGAATGGCATATGAAAATTTTGTTAGGTCGTCCTGCATGGTAAGGATAAACCTATTGTTATTAATAGTTTGCGGTAGTGGTCCTACAATGTCAATGGCTAATCGTTCGAAAGGTTTAGATGAAGTCGATGTAATTTCCATAGGCGCTTTACTAGGCTTGAAATTTGTTTTGTTCAGTTGACATGACGGACATTGTTTTAGGTAATCGCGAATATCTTTTTTCATAGAGTTCCATTTGTAAGTTTCACGTATTTGTTTATATGTTCTGATAAATCCTGAATGACCAGCGAGTTTTGAATCGTGATTATCGTGCATTATTTTTAAAATATCTTTCTTTGAAGTTGGTTGGATTCTCTTCTGATCCAAAATTATTGGAGTACTTAATGTTTGTTACATCTTTAAACAAGTAGTGCAACATTTGTATTTTAATATTTGCATTATCAGTTGTTACATCATGTATATATATACAGGGTTATGATAATGTAATGCACAAAATTCATAAAACGTACAACGATCACTTTGGAACAAAATGCAAAAACACGTCAAATGTTTTTTTTTATTCCGCATCTTTTGACATAAGTTACAAAAATAACACGTCAAATTTGTCAAAGTTATGACGTCATTAACATATTTTTTTAATGGGAAGCTAAGATTTTTATTACATTATTGGAGAAAGCTTGTTTTGTTACACTAGGGAACAATAGTTGCAGTAGGGCTCACATAAGAAAAAAAAACGAGAAAATGAATAAAAAACGAAATAAACGTAAGTTTCATAATAATCGTTGTACGTTTTATGAATTTTGTGCATTACATTATCATAACCCTGTATATGTTTCCAGAATAGTTATTTTAATTAATTCTGTACGAAGGTTACGAAGACCATAGAAAATGTCTTTGTACGAGGGTTTATCGAAATGGAAATTTTTACAAATGAGTAAGAAAGTTACTTTAGAAGTACTTGACAGTTTTATAAGAGAATGAAGATTATTTGGTTCTGTAATGGTCGAAAGATCGTAATTATCTCTAAGTATTTGAGAATATTGATTATTATTATCAAGATCTTTTGAATAAAACAATACATTTGGGAAATATTCAGATTTATCAAATGGAATAGATTTAATTCGGGGTATATTTTCGGTTTTGTAATGATATTGAATGAAATTTTCGAATACATCATCCTTCTTTATTATTGTTATTATGGTTGATTTATTTTGAGAGGATTGGTAGAGTAAACACAATTTAATTTCGATCTGTGTGTCTTTAAAAATGAAATTAATCATGTTTTTGAGTTTAGTCCAGTCTAGATTGTCTAATCCACAGCTAATTTCTGGCATTGCTAGTTTATGAATTTTTGTATTTACGCAAACGGATTTTAGATTATTAAGTGTAGTAAAGACATCTTCGTAAAAAGGTTTATGAAAAGATTTATTTTTAGTGATCATATAGAGTAAATAGCGGTTACGCTGTTTTAGATAAAGTACTTTATGAATTTCTGGTGAGGTTTTTAAAGTTTCTATTTTCCCAAATAAATTTTTGAATTCTTTAGCGATTCCTTCGTTGCATTTAAGGTCTCCGCTGACACAATGAGCGAGGCTATAATCAGTGGGGATGTGAAAAAGATTTTCATTTGTTTCAGTAATATTCGAATTAGGAAGCATCGATTCTCCTTTGAGTTGAAGAAATTCCTGATATGGGGTTGACAATGTTCTTTCTTGCTTATGTTCATTGGGGTGACTATTTTCTTCAATTTTGATCCTACTTAAGGCATCGGCATTGGAATTTAGTCGACCTGGTTTATATAAAATCTTATAATCATATTCAAACATTTTTAATCTCCACCTAACTAATCTACTACCTGGGTCTTTACAATTGAACAACCATGTTAGAGGTTTGTGGTCCATGACTATGGAAAAAGTTCTGCCAAACAAATACGGTCTAAAGTGATTAACACTCCTTATAATGGCGAGTAGTTCTTTTTCTGTAGTGCTGTATTTTTGTTCAGCTGCATTGAGTGTCCTAGAGGCGTAAGCAATTGGTTGGTCTTTACTTAATTCACCTTGACTTAGAACAGATCCTATAGCATAATTGGAGGCATCGGTGGTAAGTATGAATTCTTTAGTGAAATCTGGATATTTCAACAAGGGTTGAGTCGTCAATATTTCTTTGAATAAATGAAATGACTTTTGATGGGAGTCTGTCCATTCGAGGGTGGACTCTTTCTTGAGAAGAAGCGTTAGAGGGTTAACGATTTTTGCTTATAAACAATGCCACAACGCTGGTCGTATCTGGTAAATGCGCATTTTAAGCTAATCGCGTACAAGCTAGCAGTTATCACGTATACAGAGGGGGAAAATTATTCATTCAAATTTAAAGCAATTTTTAGGAATTTTTTTTATGCCTAAAACATAGCCAGAAGAAAATTATTTGCTGATATTCTGCTTTACTAGTAGGTGTTGACTGCAATAAAATTAAAAAAAAAAGTAATTCCTGTAGCCTATTGTGTTCAGGGTACCATGATGTAAAGGTTCAGTAGGGTCTTACCTTCAAACAATTCTTTGAAGAACTCTTTGCTCTGATTAGTACTTGATGGTACATTTTGGCTACGCCAGCGGATAATTCGTATATATATTTTCGAAATCGAATTAGTATTGCAATCAGATCATCCTGAATTACTACACCAACCATTTGAAGGTCGTTTAAAGAAAAACTGCTAGTTTTGTAGTGGGGCTATTTTTCTTTTATGACTGGGTGATGCGTGGAGCGTGGCAAATAAACGAATACTATTTGAGTCTGGATCTGATAATTCAACCATATGTCCTAATGTTTGGTACTCGTTCATAAAGGCAACGTATTGTTTTATATCTGCATTTTTCTGTAATTTGTGTTCTAAAGAATAAAATCTAATAGCCACTATGTCTTTGGAATTCCCTAGTTTCGCAGAGTGTTTCAAAGACAAAGTTACTATAAACCTAGTGTCTTTATCACGGGTTGTATTCTGCATGAAATTTTCTTCACAGACTCTTTCCTTTTTAGATAAAACGAGGTATGTTAAGCTGGCACCCCCACAACAAGATTTTTTTTAAACTTACGTGATAATTTCGGGCTTTTTATGGGCTCTCCAATCCCCTCAAAAATAATTTTTGGGGGCTCTCCAATCCCCCCAAAAATAATTTTTGGGCTCTTGCCAATTCCGAGAAAAACCAAATTCAAGTGTGGGGGTGCTAGCTTAACGTTAAGCTAGCGCCGACTTTTTCCTTAAGGTAGTTAGACATACCTACTTGGTCTCAGATTTATGGGCTCTTCGAATATGCAAATCTCAATTGCATCGGAACTACCCTTTCGAAGTTAATCAATATTCAAAAATTTCGAAAATTCGAAAAATAATTCTTTTTTTCTCTAACTTTGCGTTATACTTATGAATGAATTATGGGCTCTACAATGCGCCTAATTACGATTTTTAGGCTGCACCCTAATAGCAATACCACCCTCGAAGACATATCAAAAATCGTTAATATCGGCATATATCGAAATTTCTTGCGCGATAATTACATAATTACATTACATATATAATTATTTATAGGCTCTACAACGTGCCTAATCATCCGATTTTTAGACTGCACCCCTTGTAGCAAAAGCACCACCGAAGACATCAAAAACCATAAATTTTGAGATATAGCGAAGTTTCTTGTAGGATAATTACAGGCTCTACAACGCTCCTAATCAAGATTATTGGACTGCACCCTTAATAGCAACACCACCCTCAAAGATATATCAAAAATCGTTAATATCGAAATATACCAAAACTTGTGCGATAATCATAGGACGTCGGACGTCCTGGAACTTAAGACAGCAACATGATTCAAATTAAAAACAAAATGTTTCTTAATGTATCGTAAATATATGGTGAAAAGTAAAAACTTGTCGCACTTAATTTTTTAAAATAATCGATAGAAATGCTAACATCCATGGAAGTTAGCACGGCGTCCGGCCTAAATTGCAAAATTATAAATATAATTTAGAAAACTATATTGTAAATTAGTCGTAAATATGTGGCGAAGAGTAAAAATTTGTCGGGCCTAGTTTTTTGAAAATAATCGATAGTAATGCTAACTTCATTGAAGTTAGCCGTTAGCAATATAATTGGAAAAAGTATAGTGCATAATTTATCGTAAATTAGTCGTAAACGAATAGAGTAGCAAGAATTGGATATTTTTCTAGTCAGTCTCCAGAAAAATATAACAATAAAAACATTACTCTTGGAGATTTTAAATTACAAAAATAAATTTAACAATTGTAACAGTTGGGTGTAAATCTGTAAATTAATCAATTTCATTTGGTCGATTATTAAGTTACTTGAGTTTTATTAATTTATATTATTAATTTCTAAAGCCTACTTTATTTTTTCTATAGCATGTACAATTTTATATTCTTTATTTGATGCATGGTAAGTTTCTATTAGGAAAGAGAGATGAGACAGATTTTTATTAACAAATGCTTTTATGCTCTGATATTCTTTTCTCAAAAGGTTCTTGCTGTTTGCCTTATATACATTTTCAGGCAGATCTATTTATAGACCCCTAATTTTTACCATTTCATATTTTTGGCCGGTTTCACAAAGCTTGATTAAACTCTGATTAACTTAATTGTGATTAAATTTGAAATCTAGAAATATAATTTATTGTATAAAATTCAAGGTCTGTTAAATCTCAGCCAATGAAATTTCTGAATTTTGAATTTAATGACAATTAAGTTAATCAGAATTTAATCAAGCTTTGTGAAACCAGACATTTGTCTTTATTATTTTTAATATTTCTGAATAAGTTCTTGCTATAGTATACCTAGTTTTAAATCCTACTTAAAAAAGCTAATAAAACATCTCAGGGATTGTGGTTATAAACAACATACCTTCTCCTGGTGACCTTTACTAGAGGACCGATCATAAACATCTAAATAAAGCCTACAAACGTGTAGTTTAAAAAATATTTCAAATAACAATAACAGAAAAGGAACCAGAAAGGGTCGACCTTGACTAATGTTTATGGTACCCATGTGTTATCTTTACATTGATAGATTTCTCGATCCAAAAATAATTTAAAAATGGTTTGTTATAGTTTTAGAATTTCCTCTTTTTTTCTTACGTAAGATTTGGTTATTTGTAATATTTATAAAATTAATTAGATCAGTGTTTATAAAAATTCTTTTTATCAAAGATAAAATTTAAATTGTCGAATAAAACAAATTCAATTTTCTTGTTTAATCACTTTGGGAGAAAAATTTAACTTGAAGAAACTTCCGCTTACCATTTGCTTCAATCTTTTGTTTGCAATTATTATGTCTTTTAGTTTACGTGATAATCAAAGATTTGAAAAAGGAAATGCATAATTAGCAGGGTTATAAATAGGTAACTTTGTAACCGAAATACGTATTTATTGACATACCTAAGTGAAAATAATACAAATTATGGAATTCCATGGAAGTTAGCATTACTATCGATTATTTAGAAAAAATTAAGTGCAACAAGTTTTTACTTTTCATCACATATTTACAATAAATTAAGAAACATTTTGTTTTTAATTTGAATCCAGGACGTCCTGTGATTTTCGCGCTAGAAATTTTGGTATATGTCAATATTAACGATTTTTGATAAATCTTCAAGGGTAGGGTGATGCGTTGCTATTAAGGGTGCAGTCCAATAATCGTGATTAGGAGCCTGTAATTATCCTACAAGAAACTTCGATATATCTCAAAATTTACGGTTTTTGATGTCTTCGGTGGTGCTTTTGCTACAAGGGGTGCAGTCTAAAAATCGGATAATTAGGCACGTTGTAGAGCCTATAAATAGCATGTAATTATCGCGCAAGAAATTTTGATATATGAGGCATTCTTTTACAAATCGAACAATAAGTATAGGAAATGCGTAAACATTTTTTGAAGCAAATAAAAAATGTGACCCCATATTAGTGTTCGATTTGTAAAAGAATGCCTCATATGTCTATATTAACGATTTTTGATATGTCTTCGAGGGTGGTATTGCTATTAGGGTACAGCATAAAAATCGTGGTTAGGCTCATTGAAGAGCCCATAATTCATTCATAAGTATAACGCAAAGTTAGAGAAAAAAATTATTTTTCGAATTTTCAAAATTTTTGAATATCGATTAATCTTACGTAATTATCACGTAAGTCTAAAAAAAACTCTTGTAGTGGGGGTGCCCCATACTTAACATAAAACATTAGCTTAACATACCTGATAAAACGCTTTAATCAGAACATTCCTCTAAATCCCAAAACTTGGATAATTGCTGGTTAATATCATTAACAGAAAGGTTACAAATAGTATCAGCCTTGGTAGTGTAATGCCTGGCGTGCCGGACTTTCACCCAAGCGGCCCGCGATCGACTCCCGGCGTCGGCAGATCTGGTTAAGGTTTTCTGCAGTTTTCCTTAGCTGTGACACAAATGTGGGATTTGCGCTGTTCCATCTTCAAGTCGGCTGCAGCCGCACATTGGGCCTACATAATAATAATAATCGCCCCCTCCCTCCCGCACAAGCTTATAGCTTCTGGGGCCTTGGTTTAGGTTATGGGTTGGAGTAGTTATTATTATTATTATAATTATTAATATTATTATTATTATATCAGTTTTTGATCGATACACATTATATCAAAAAAGATTTGAGCACCTATCAATAAATCTATGAGGACTGATTAAGTACACTGTCTGCTAATTTTAGGTTAGGTGGAATAGTTAAATTGGATTTATTAAATAAAATGCTAGGAATAGGTAATAGTGCCCTGTTACTTTAGGCATTACTATGCAAGATAACTTTGTTTCATAATTATCGAAAATAAAATTTAACATCGACATTGTACCATAAACTACGAAGCGATGAAACTGCAGGTGAAGATTTTTCTTGAGAGTATTGGTTTAATCAATCAATCTTTACTTCTGTATTTTAATATCTAGTTCATATTATTTTTTTTTCAGATACAATACTAACCACAAAATGGATCCAGAAGGTGATCTAGACAATTCCCATGCAAGTGAAAAGCTTGAAGCTGTGCAAAGCGAATTACATTGTGGTATATGTCATGATTACTTTGTGCAAGCTTTCACCCTTTCTTGTTCACATTCATTTTGTTTTAAATGCATAAGTGCATGGAGAGCTAGTCATATTGATTGTCCTGTATGCCGTCGAGAAACAGTTGGCATGGCACCTAGTCGAGCACTTGATAACATGGTCGCTGCTCTTAATGGTGGTGCCAACAATGCGAATAGTGCTCCAAATGAAACACCCCAACGTGGCGATGCCTGGTTTGATAGTGTATCACAGAATAATGTTCCACCACCCCAACAAAATGCTAATCATGCGGAACCAGAAACTGATTATTCATATGAGGGTAGCTTTGATGATTCTGAAGAAGAAGGATTAGAAGAAGAGGATGATGGAGATTACTATGAAGATGATTATGAAGGTGAAGGTGAAGATGAAGAAGAAGAAGGATATGAAGATGAGGAAGGATATGAAGATGAGGAAGGATATGAAGAAGAAGGTGAAGAAGAGCAAGATGTTGGAGAAGAGGAAGGTGTTGGAGAAGAGGAAGGTGATTATGAAGATGATGAAGAAAGTTCTTACAGTGACAGTGATTATGATGAGGAAGATGAATACTTAGATGATGATGGTAATTATGATTGTTCATATGGTAATGATTATGATAGTTCATATGGTAATGATTATGATACTGAGATAGGTATTGATTATTTAGAGTTTTTTTGAGTTTGCCTTATACAATAATTATTTTTTAAACTCTGGTTTATTATCAGTATTAATTACTATTAACTTGTATCAAAGAATTAAAATCTACATTTTCTATGTCATAAAGAGCAATATTATTACATGTTTGTTCTAACTTTCATTGTTTATTGTGATTGTGATTGTGATTTTTGGTATAATTTATTTTTTTTTGTTCATAGAATTATTAAGCTGTACGATCTGATGATATAGTTGTGATGTGTTCATTCATTTAATATAACTAATGTACCACCTAATAATACAGATTAAAATGCTATTTTGTATTGTGTTCACATGTGAACCATTTTCATTACCACATGAAAAGTCCTCTCTGCAAATATACCATCAAGGATCACAAAATCCATTAATTTTACATATACAGCAAGAAATGAAAAGCAGACTTGAATACATTATGCAGGTACCATGAACTTAATAACATGTTCATTGTTATCTGTTTGTTATTAATTTAACTAAACATGGTATTATTTTGCATTTCTATTAATTTATATACGTATTTCTTTTTTATATATTTTAGAAGATGATTACGATCATGCAAAAAGGAGCAATCAAAACAATCCTAATAATGATGAATATTGGAGATCACGTGGATGGACCGAACGTCCTCCTAATTGGAAAGGTAATAATTTTTTTAATCTACTTTATTTCACACATAAAGTGACTGCGTTAGGGGCACTGCATCCCAATGCAAAATACTGCGCTCCAGGAGCTACAAAAGAAATTAGCTCTATGTAGTGTCATTCGGAATCAGTGCTTGCTTACTTTGCAATTGATTACTGTCTAAGTCAAAGAATTGTGATTTTTGATAAAATTACAAAAAAAGGGGCAAGGAATTTATATAAATGTTGAATATGGTTCGGCCGTGTACAAGTGGATCGAGAAGTTCAAATATGGTACAGAGGATCTGGATGACGATGTTATGATATAATTGTCATTTACATCTTTTCTACTTTAATTGTACTTTAAATATCTCAATCCAATTGTACACAGACGTACTCTTCAAAGCATCGTCTTTATACACCATATTTTCCTTATACCTATTCTACTATACACCATTCTATAATGTTCATACCCCTTTTTTGTAATTTCATAAGAATCACGATTATTTGTTCTTTTAAAATATCGTCAGACTTGTTTTGACTGCACAAAAAACTTACACATTCGCAAAATAATCAATGGGTGGTTACTATACGTGCCAATTTTCAAGAAGATTTTGTAGGTTACTGTCAACTGTGGATATTATAGAATATGTCTTGCCAGAATTGCCGTAAGGCGACTACATAAAATCCACATAATTGTCTTACCTCGTATTATTTGAATATTTTCAAACCTCTTTAAACCTCTCCTAGCCATATTGATGTCAAATGCTTTAACAAGATTGGTCAATATGTCAATGCTAATAGCAATATGAGTAAAAACACAAATTGTTAACTTTTAAACTGGAAAAACCTTTTTTTTTACAGCTGTCAAAAAATTATGACATTTTTTATCAATATCCATATGCAAAAATTGATTTTGTTTACTTGACAACTTGCACGAAATGTTTTTTGCTCTAGAGCGAATTAGGCATTTATGCAATTTATGCATATTTGAGCAATGTCGTTTCCGTAGCAACAACGAAACTGTGCATTTTGAGCTAAAAAAAAATTTCCTTGTGTTATTTTTTATGATTTTCTTTTTCTGGTTATTTCAATAACGCTGTAGAAAAAAAGTTGTGTGCAATTCGTGCTCGAAATAACTTCGGTGGTCTCGAATGAGATTTTGACTCGGCTACACCTCGTCAAAAGACTTTCATTCTTGACCACCAAAGTAGCATTTCACACACTAAGTACACAAATAACTATTACACTGTAGATGAATTTTTAAATTACTAATGTCTTGCTTTACCAATGCTCAAACCTTTTTTTGAAATGTAAATGTGTAAGTGTGTGACCGTTTATGTAAAACGATTAGTCCTAGATTATTATGAAACTAATAGTCATCAGCAATCAGCTCAAAAGACCTTGAAGGCCCATGGCTACAATCTTCCTCCATTCCTTCCTATTTCCACCTTGCGTCTCCCAATTATCGGCTATGTCCATGCGTGCTAGGTCTTCCATTACGTCCTGCATCCTCGTTTTGGTGCTCTGCCATTTCTGTTTCTGCCCTCTGGTTCCTCTTTTAGGACCTTATTTGGCATTCTTGTCTCCTCCAGTTTCGATAGGTGGCCCAGCCAGCGTAATCTTCCTTGTTTAAGTATGATTTCAATTCCGGGTTCTCGGTGCAGTTCGTACACCTCATCATTGGTTCTTCTCCTCCACTCTCCCTGTATTTCCACTCCTCCGAATATCCTTATTAACATTTTCCTCTCCCACCTTGCTATTTTACCACGCACTTCCTCTGTCAGCACCCACACTTCACTCCCGTACGTCACTACTGGTCTTATCACCGTTTTATAGATCCGAACTTTAACCTTCTTTGATAATGTCTTGTTGTTTAGCACTGATTTCAGCATTGCCGCGCACCTTGATCCTGCTGCGATTCTTCGTTGTATTTCTTGATTTCTGTCTTCGTTGCTGCTTATATTTACACCAAGAAATGTAAAGTTCTGTACTCTTTCGTAGTTGTATTTTAGGTTTTGTTGGTTGTGCAGTATAACAAGCCCATTATCTCTGGGGGCGTTGGAGTTCAGGATCATGTACTTTATTTTACTCTCATTTATCATTAGTCCGAATTTTTTTGCTTCCTTTTTCAGGCATTGGAATACCAGTTTTAGCTCCTCTTGTGTCCGTGCCATAATTGTGAGATCATCAGCGTATGCTAGTATCTATTTATAATACTTTTATTGACCTTCACTCCACTACGTCTGATTGTTGTTTCCAGGGCCAGATTGAATAGTAGGGGTGATGAGGGGTCCCCTTGTCTTAGTCCTTTTTGTATCCTGAATTTGTTTGACCATTCTCCTTCAATCCTCACCCTACTCTCTGACCCTTCTAATGTTATTGTTATTAGTTGTATAATCCATTCTGGTAATCCCATTTCACTAAGTGCAATTAATAGTTCCTTTCTGCATATATTGTCGTACCCTTGGTACTCACCTATCTCATCCTCCACAAGATCCTTTAGCTTGTCGTTTATTAGTGATGCTAAGATTTTATACACGACACTTATCAAGGAAATAGGCCTATAATTTTCAGAGTCCAGCTTATTTCCCTTTTTATAAATGGTAATTATTATGGCTTCACTCCATTCTTTTGGCATTTTACAGGTGGTCCAAATTTGCAATATGAGCTCATATATTTTCTTTTCTAGGGTTTCACCGCAGTATTTTATTAATTCTGGTTGGATTTCCTCTATACCTGGGCTTTTGTTGTTCCTCATTTTGTGTATGGTTGTTTTTATCTCTTCCAGTGTTGGGAAGATTTTGTCGGTTGTTCACGATTGGTTCCGTTCATTTTCTTCTTCAGCTTCCTCCCCATGCTCAGCAAGTAGCTTTTCATAGAATTCCACCCACCTTTGCGCCACTTTTTCGGTACCAACTATCAAATTGCCGAGTTTATCTTTACAGATGGATGGTTCATGTAGGTGTTCTTTTTTTGTAAAGCTTACTTGTTTGTAAAATAATTTCATGTTCTTTTCACTGTAGTGTTCTTTTATAGTTTCAATTGTGTTTTCCTGCATTCTCCTCTTCTTCCTCCTGCAGATACTTTTAAGTTTTCTTCTCTTTTCTTTTAGCTTTTATTTGTTTTGTTCGGATTTATAGTTCATTATTTTTATTTTAGCTTTCTTCAGGCTTTTCTATGCTTCTGTGCACTCTTCGTCAAACCAACTATTCTTTTGTTTTATTACTTTGGTGATTCTTTTCTCCGCTACTTGCTTTATAATGTTTTTAAGATCTTCCCATTCTATCAATGTGACTTCATCTATTCTTCTCTGCTCCTGTTCAAGTTGATTTATGTACTCATCTCTTACTTCCTTGTTACTTTGTTGACTCAATTGTAGTTCTCTCTTCTTCTGCTCCTTTTAGGTTTGTGTCTTACTTCTCCTTTTATTAGTGCTCTTACTAAATAGTGATTGGATGAGAGTTCCGCTCCCCTGCAACTTTTGATATCCATGACTAGGTGTTGGTGTTTTGCCCCTACGAGCATGTGGTCAATTTGATTTACTGTCCTTCCATTTGGGTGTTCCCAGGTGCCTTTATAGATGTCCTTGTTCTTTTTGAATGTCGATATTACTATCAGGTCTCTTATGGCCGCAAAATTAATTACTCTCTGTCCGTTTTCATTGGTTTTGTGATGTAGGCTATGCTTGCTTGCTACTGGGTAGTTACTCCTTACTTATCCTCCTTGCCAATTTTGGCATTGTAGTCTCCTACTACCAGTTTTACATCATACCTTGGTATAGAGTAATACAGCTGTTCCAATTCCTCGTAAAACTTGCCCTTAATTTCATCTTCCGTTTCCTCTGTCGGGGCATGAACATTAATTAAGCTAGTTTTCCTCATCCCTTTCATTCTAATATAGCTAATTCTTTCGCTTGTTACTTTAAAATCTATTACATTTTCCACCGTTGAGTTTAGAATCAGAAATCCTGTGCTCAGTCTGTTTTGTTGTGCTTCTCCCTTGAAAAAGGTGTAGTCTCTGAGCTTTGTTATGCTTTCACCTTTTATGTTGGTTTCTTGTACTGCTAATATGTCAATTTGGTATGCTTTACATTGATCCTGTAGTTGTAATAGTGTCCCTTCATAGTTTACTCCTGTTACGTTCCATAGCCATAACCTCCAGTTCTTTGGTCGGTTTTTGTTATTTTCCCTGAGGTTATTTGTGTCTGTTTTAATATGTATTACGTATTTCTTGTATTTTCGTTTTGTTCCGATCCCCAATTCCCCTAATCTTTTCTCTAGCCAATTTTCTAATTCCTTTCTACATCCTTCTGTGTTGGACAGTTGTTTGAGCCTCTCAGGGGAGTATTTCACTTTGTTTATCCTCTTCGTATTTGCCTCCTGCTTGCGTGATTTCTTTTCCTTGTTCCTCTTTTCTTCTGCTCTCGCCACTTCCTCTCTTAGCTCTCTTAACAGCGCTCTTTGCTCCACCAATTTTCCTGTACTATATTCTGGTTCCCTCGTATAATTCTCTCATATTTCACTTATTTGCGCCCTTTGCTGTTCTAGTTCCACTATGCACCGGTGTGCATAGAACTTACTTGTCGCTCATTTGTGGAGATTCTTATTTACCTCTTTGCCCCTATCTTATCTTTTTAACCCACTTTATACACTTTACTTAGTACTTCCTTTGCTCCTGTATCACAGTCGGCACATCCCTCTTTCCAACTCCTCTAAAAACCCAACTATTACCCACTCGCTCTCTACACCACTGATTTTATATTGCTCCTATAAAATGTACCAATTACGGCCCGCTACGTTATGACGTGTCTCGTGACGTTTACGATGACGTGTACGCCAGTTGTTAAATGATAAACACCTTATCAGCACTAACTTCTCACCAAAATACGGTAATTTCGTCGCTGTTTGTTTACGCGGTACCCGAACTTTTCACTAACTCCAAACTTCACACTTTACTCAGTCTTCTTTCACTGTTCACCGTTTTTTTAAAGGTCTTACTTTCATTGTAGCCTCGTAACTTTGTTTAAGAGTCAAGGTTGCCTGTTTGCAATTTACTTGACGTCACACAATACTAATAGTGAAACTAATAGTACATGCCTATATTCAAATGCTATTTACTCAGCTTTGGTATTATGTAGGAAGCATGGAATACCTACTATAATTTTTGTTTGTTTTTCTGACCTTTGTAACACACTATATTATCTGAGTTTTTAACAAATTTCGACTGTTCTCAAAAATCGGTTCCATTAATTTTTGCAAAAACAATTACAACTATTGTATGATACAGTAGCTGCCAAAAAGATATGATGAGAGGCAATTCCGAGCATAACTCATAGTGACGTAAGTCCAACTGTCAATTTTTCATACAGAAATGTTTAAAAATATTAAAGAATATATACCGAAGCAAACAAATGTTGACGAATTCGCAATCTGTGATATAATTGAAAATTTATTAAAATGCTCATAATATTAACTTAACAGCAAAATAAAAAATTAATTAAAAACATTTGTGATCACCATTCATGTACTTTAACAAATTAACAATTAAATCTAAGATTAATTTAACTAATACTTAATAGCATGACCTGGCATCTCTTTGGATTGAATCCAACAAAGTCTCAATGTCAGTCTTCAAATTTTTAGCTCATGTTTAGATGGGGCTTTGGCTGGGCCACTGCATAACATTAAGTTTTCTCCTCTTAAATCGTTCCTTGACAAGGGCGGAAGAATGCTTCAGGTCGTTGCCTTGTTAAAATAGGAATCCATGTCCCTGCTTTGGCTTCGCCCAGGGTAGCATTATGTTTTCCAGAATATTTTGTTATATTTCCTTGTTTATAATCCCTTTCGATGCGATGTAAGAGACCAGCTCCACGTGACTAAATGCAGCCTCAAACAAGAAGGCTTCCTTCTCTATGCTTCACAGCTCACAGAAAGTCCCACCAAATCTGACTGGGAACAAGTATTCTGGTCAAAAGCACGGATGTGGGTTCCTGAGTCTGTTAGTTTGGGTATCCATGTTTTTCCTGACGAGAAGCTTTTCACTATTTTCTTGGTTGCATTGCTTTCTTCTAGAATCGATTGTATCACCGACGACTCAAGGTTTTTTAAATCTTTTCATATGACTCTTTTGGTTAACTTATTGTACTTGTTGTGCTTATACTTTCAAGTTTTTATACCAGGTGTTTCAAGCCACCCGTACCCCCCGAATTTCTCGCGAAATACGAAACGGATTGAGAAAAGAAAAAATACGTGCGAAATATTTTTTGAACCTCTATCGAATTGTAGCAAATGTAAGCCCCCCCCACCCCCTGGTAGTGCGGAGGGCGGCAACTCCGTCATCTTTAATAGCAACCCCCAGTTTTTTATGCAGATTTGGATTCTGCGCTAAAAAATATGAATTTTTTGTCTAAAACTTTTTTTTAAGTTTGTTACAGATGGCGCTGTAATCGCGAGAAAAATATTTTCCAATGACGAAAAATTTAAGGTCAGTTTCGATAAATGAGGTCAGGAATGTGAATAACGTTTTGTAAAAAGGGGTGGGTAGGGAGGTTTATGTAAAACCTCCTCCCTTTTTTTTTTAAACGTTTTCAACGTTTTAATTATGAACATTTATAAATCAATTATCAATTACAAGTTAAAGTTGATTGCAATTGTAGAAAAATAATGTTGATTTACCTTCATCCCAGATATCGAGCACCAAAGTTCGTTACAAAAACAAGTGTCTCATTTTCAGACAACAAAACATCTTCGGTGTTTCAACGATGTTTCACCTTGGTAACAACGTTATGTATTAAGACACTTTTTCTGTCTTTTACTGCCAAAATGTCGCAAAATTAAACACTTGTTCTTGCAGTTTTTACAGCGCTATCTGTCACAAACTTAAAAAAAAGTTTCAGACAAAAAATTCATATTTTTTAGCGTAGAATTCAAAACTGCATAAAAAACTTGCTATTAAAGATGATGGAGAATCCCAGGGAGTGGGGGATCATACATTTACTACCATTCAATAGAGCTTCAAAAAATATTTTGCACGTATTTTTTCTTTTCTCAATCCGTTTCGTATTTCCGAGATATTCGGGGGTACGGGTGGTCTGAAACACCCAGTACTTTTCTTGTTTTTATACTTTCAAATCTCCTTTCTTTTAGTTCTTCACGTTTCTTGATCATATGGTCCCACTTGACAAGGCCGTATTCAAGGGGGGGTTTAGGGGGTCTGAACCCCACCGAAACTAAACTTAATATCAATAAAATGACAACAAAATAAAGTTATTTTTCTATTCTGCTTCCCCTCGAAAATAAATTCCCCCAGAACCCCCCCCCCGGAAATAAATTTCTGGCTAAGGCCCTGCCACTTGATATTCTGTTTTGTTTTGTACTTCTTTAGCGCTTACATTATTTGCTGCATCTATTATTCCTTTCTCTATTTTGTTGTATGCTTGTTGTAGATCAGTTGTGTTTTGCTCTTCAATACGACTGAACATTGCTGTCAATTGTGTTTGGTAAGCTTTATCTTCAAATTAGTTCAATATTATTTGCAAACAACCTCACTCCTTCCCTACCTTTATCATTGTTATAGTAGCTCTTACTATTCTGTGATCTATATCAAAATTAAATTTACTTAGGACTTCTATATTTTCGTTCAACCCGATATGGTACTTAATTAAGGCAATAATCCAATCAAAATACGCATCATCGTAGATGATGAAACGTAGCAATTTTAGTGTACGCAAAAATACTTCACATAAATCACAGTTTATTATATTTATTTTTGTATTTTGCTGAATTTGCTAAAGTGCGTCTAAAATAAACTGTTGCAAGGACTTAAACAACCATAAGCGATGCTATTGGTTGGCGCGCACGTGTTCTCTTTAAGCCATGAAGACTGTAATAAGGAGGATATACTCCGAAGGTGGGGGTATGTACCAAAAGCATGCACAGTTGAGCGGCCCCCTAGAATATACAGCGACTTCTCGTGGTAGTCTAATGTACAACCAGTTCTCTCTCATTGTAGGATCCTGCGAAAGATTATTTTATTTTATTTGAAAAATAATATCATTAATAGATGCAAAGTTATGTAAATTTTCCTTGGTTACATGTAATAAAGATGATTTGTATATTTTTATTTCTGATAGCACGAGTAACGTTATTTTATCGTTCCGTTTAATGTTAAATTAAAATTCATTTAACGTTGATAATATATCAAAACTATGTTAAAATAGACTGTAAGAACGTGGTATTAATTCGGTATGAAATGCAAGATATTTTTAAATATATTATTTAAAAATTATGATACAATTAAAATATAATCTACAAAATTATTGTTCTCTGAAATATGTAATATAAAGTTTGTTATAACAAACAGTAAATTTGAATAATAAATCTAAAGAGACGAATATCTACGAGTTAACATGAAATTTAACATGAAATCTAATGTACTATTCATTATATATATATTAGCACTACAAGCCTTGAAGGCTCATGGCTTTTTGGACAATCTTCTTCCATTCTTTCCTGTCTGTTGTTTTTGATTTCCATTCCTTTACATTCAACTGCTTTAAATCTTCTTCAACTTCCTTTCTCCATCTTGTTCTGGGTCTTCCTCTCTTCCTTGTTCCTCCCATTTGACTTTCCATCACTTTCTTTGGTAGTCGGTCAGTTCCTAGTCGCATCACGTGGCCCATCCATCGTATTCGCTGAGCTTTGACTGTTCCAATTATGTCTTCTTGGCCATATAGTGTCTGCACTTCCGTATTAGTTCGCCTGTGCCAAACACCATTTACTTGTTTTCCTCCTAGAATTTTACGCAGTACTTTCCTCTCCCACGCACCTAGGGCCTTCTGCTCTGCCTTTCGTAATGTCCACACTTCACTTGCATATATTACCACTGGTCTTATGATTGTTCTGTACAACCGAAACTTTAACGATCGCGACACCACTTTACTTTTTAACATCTCACTAAGTGCAAACACACACCTATTTCTGCCATCATTCTTGCTTTCACTTCTTCGCTTGTCCCTGGTTTCTTTGTAAATATTGTGCCCAGATATGTGAACTTTTCAACCTCCTCAATTTTGTATATTTTGTGCTCTTCTGTTTCTATTTCTAATACCCTATTTGGTTTATTGCCTTTGCCGCTCTATCTAATCTGACCATTACCTCTTGTAACTCTCTCTTCGTTCTTGTCAACACTACTATGTCATCCGCAAAAGCTAAACATTGATGTTTCTTGTGATAAAGTAAACCTGCTCTGTTTATTTGACTTCCTCTTATCACTTTTTCTAAAGCGATATTAAATAGAATTGCCGATAGTGGGTCTCCTTGCCGCAATCCTTCTTTCACTTCAAATGACCTGGATAGTTGCCCCTCTAATTTAATTCTATTTTCAGTGTGCTTTAGAGTCATCTTTGTTAAATTAATTAACTTTTTAGGAATGTTTAGTTCTTCCATTGCTAAATAAAGTTGTTTTCTACGGATTCTATCATAGGCTTGCTTGAAATCGATGAATGCTATATGTGTTTTCTGTTTGTGCTCGAAACTTTCTGCTTGTATTTCTCTTAATATAAATATCTGTTCTATGACCGATCTTCCTCTCCTAAACCCACTTTGATATTCCCCAACAATGCTCTCCATACTATGCACTAGTCTATTTTTTATACAGTTTGCTAAAATCTTATAAGCTATATTCAGAAGCGCTATCCCTCTGTAATTATCACATTCTGTTTTGGGGCCTTTTTTATGAACAGGACAAATTCATTGTCTATATTTAATTTTAATGTCAATTTTAATTTTATTCGGCAATTATAATTTTAAGAGCAAGTTAAGCATACACGGTACGCAAACTCACATAATCGTAAATGAAGCTTCAAAGGTCAGCTAACTTCAAGTTTATTTACGTCTCCCGACAGCTTATTTTAGACGCACTTTAGCGTACTTCGCGATTTATCCCGCCGGAGTCTTTCTCTATATTCTCTTTAACAATTTTTATTAGTGGTGGTAGACGTAAACTAACGTGAGTCGTCCGCTTTATGGCGCGTATAAATTAAAAATTAAAACAACATAGGATTATAGAGAAATGGTTTCATAAATTTTTCCGGGGAAGCGTTTAAACGTGTAAACGTTTAATTTTTGATGGTTTAAACGTTTATTTTATTAAACATTCGTTTCATCCCTAGAACATGTGCATATCTAAACTTAGTGCAAGTGAATAGGGTTTCCAACCAAAGAGGTGTCTATTTGGATCTAATATTTTCAACTGAAATGCTGGATGTGTTGTCAGTTGATGAATCTCCATTACCGACTTACATCATCCTACGCTGTGTGTTCTTATTGCTTTTAATGTGAAATGTGTTACGGATCTACTTCCTAGACAGGGCTATTTTTAGAATTTTTTCAATGGTAGTTACCAATTTTTAAATGAATATCTCTTGCATATTGATTGGAAGAGTGTATTTGATAATGGATCAATCGATGAAGTGGGTTTGCAAAAACTCTCCTTTTTGCTGGCCTAACTCGTTAAGAAGGCTTGTCTATTTAAAAAAGTTGGCCCATTGTAAGTATAAGGATAGTCTTTCTAGGGAGTATTATCTAGAATTTAGTACATTAAGAATGGAATGTAATCCTTCAACGTATTTCTGAAAATAATTAAAGTACTTAAAATATTTCTAAATGATAATATGTACTAAACTTATTTGTTCTCAGTTGGATCTAATTTGCAATTTATATTAACCACATTTACACAATATGTTGTCTGTAAAAAGGGGCTTGTAAAAATGTAAAAAAGGGCTTGTCCCGTTAATAAACATATTATCACACCTTTCGGTGCCTTCCGTGTCCATTTCCTTCCTTTCCTTTTCTTAAACATAGTATTTGCTATAACTAGTCTATTTCTAACTGCAAATTCTAATATTTTT
Source organism: Agrypnus murinus (assembly GCA_929113105.1). Classification (NCBI taxonomy): domain Eukaryota; kingdom Metazoa; phylum Arthropoda; class Insecta; order Coleoptera; family Elateridae; genus Agrypnus; species Agrypnus murinus. The sequence goes on from OV816025.1 coordinate 159,291,023, forward strand.
TCTCCTTTTGTATTTCGTGTTCCATAGCGGTATAACCCTCTCACATTTTCCTATCCTTGTTCACATTCGCATATCTTTCCATTTAGATCTCCCATCTGGATAAGTTTTCTGTTCGTCAGCTATACTCTACCATTACCTCATCTAATAGGTTGTAAAATTGATTTTTTTCTTCGCTACTAACATTTAATGTGGCGTAAACCTGTACTATAGTGAACTCTTATTTAAGTTAGTTGTAGTGCTGCAATCGTTTCTGAGTATCCTTTAGGGTCATTCCATATCAACTCAACCAAAAATTTAATTAATGACTTTGACATCTCAGATTTTTATAATTTTTGGTATACTTATAGTACTCACCAAGAAGACAAAAAATATAAAATTTCAGATTTTTTACTTTTATTTTATGAGTTATGGACTTCTAAAAATTCAAAAACACCCGATGTTGACCACGTTTTTAATGTTTAAATGGCCGTAAATTGAAAACTATTTGTCATAGAGAGCTGAGATTGGTGTCATTCTCTTCAGTATTTAATGGGCTTTGATTTGATATACACCATGAGTACCATTAGAAAAATTTTATGTTATTTTGAAGCATCCAAAAAAGTTTTTTAAAAACCCAAAATATGTCCTCTCTAATTTTTTTGAAAAAAATGTATGTTGTTCATACACTGATTGACTACTTTTATACAAAATTTTAGAGTGGGATGACAATGGGTTCTTGTAGAAAAAAATATTATTATCATCGGACAAGCAAATTCAGGTAAAATCTCCTTCTATTGTTTCATTCAATGTTTTTCTAGGTTTGGAATTGGGATTTGAAAGAATACCCTTTTCCCTAACCAAATTTTTAACTGAACTGGCCATATAATTGCTTACTCCAAACTCATTTTCTGTTTTCTTGCAGCTCCAACTTAAGGTAAAACTGACAATATTGTCATTTTTCACTCCTTTTTGTAGTTTTATTAAACTAATTCTTTTAATTGTGCCAACATCTCTGACCCTACATTCTCGTCACACCCAGCATCATAATCTGTTTCTTGAGGAAGTAATAATTCTTTTCCAGACTAGTTTTTATTTTATCAAGCTTCTTCTTTGCATAGTTTACCACTTGAATGGTTTTCTTTTTAAATGGTGACTCTCTGGTGACTGGTGTTATGGTGAAAGAACTGCAAAAAGTAAACAGAAAAACTTTTTTAAATCATATTTGTTAAACTTTGCACAAAAAACAGACGTTGCAAGTGCAAGCAAGACCATAATTTGTAAATCATTTCTATTCAAATTTCAATTGTCATTTTTTTCTTTGTCAATAGCTATTTTAAAAACGTTTAAAGAAAAAAATAAAATAAAAATATTCTAGCAAATAGAAAACTAGATGTACAACAATACTGAATGAAAATTACAAGAATTTTTGTTTTCTGAAATAACTGCGTAATGGGTTTTACACATAAACCAATTAAAGTTTTACATAAACTAGTCATTTTTCTGAGATTTAATTTAAAATCTGATTTCTAATTGAACCGTGTTTAAATTCATACAAATTATACTATTCAGTTCCCGCATAACGATACCTCAGAAGCTTTCGTTAAAATATCGATTGCATGATAACGATTTTCATAAGAATTTGTCTTACAGAATACCAAAATAACGAGTTTCGATATTATAACCAACTTCGATATTTTAACGTTCGTTATCTCGTCAACGAAGTCTTACAGAATAAGGGGGTTAGTTAGTTTTATCTCAGTTTTGCTTCTAAAACAAATTTTTTACAGCCAAATGCTATTGGATAGGTGACAAGGCTGCTGATACTAAAATATCTTTTTCTCCAAGAACCCATTGTCATTCCATTCTAAAACTTTGCATGCAAGTAGTCAATCAGTGTATGAAAAACATAATTTTTTTCAAAAAAAAATTAGAGGGGGCGTATTTTGGGTATTTGAAAAAACTTTTTTTGGATTCTTCAAACTAACATAAAATTTTTCTAATGGTACTCATGGTGCATATCAAATGAAAGCCCATTAAACACTGAAGAGAATGACACCAATTTTAGCTCTCTAGGACAAATAGTTTTCAATCTACGGCTGGTCAAAATTAGGCGTTTATGAATTTTTGGTAAACTCAAAAAATCTGATTTTTTTATTTTTTTGTATTCTTGCTGGGTACTATAAGTGTACCAAAAATTATGAAAATCTAAGATATCAAGGTTCAGACCATTGGATGATTTGACTTGGAATGACCCTTTAAGACTGAATTTTATCCCTGAATTCTTTTTTTATCATAAAACTCCACAAAACATCCACTTTTCTATAATTTTTATCCGCTAATCCTATTATATCACCTTTAATCCATTAAATAATTTAATTTATCAATTGATATACCAAGTTGAAATCTTAATACAATTATAAGGACATATGCAAAGTTCTGATTTTTTGGAAAAAATTAATGAAGTAGATTTTGAGAGTCGCAGTTTGCTGTTCTTTTCAGAACATTTTATTCACACGACTATAGAAAAAGTTCATAACTTCTGATTCCATAGAGATACCAAGTTGAAATTTTAATGCAATTATAGGAACATTACATGCAATAGTTGTAATTTTTTTGAAAAGAATTAATTGGAACCGATTTTAAAAATGATCGATATTTGTTAAAAGCTCAGATAATATACTATGTTATAAAGGTCGGAAAACAAACGAATCCAACCTTCCTAACTAGTACCAAAGCCAAGTAAATAGCATTTGAATAAAGGCATGTGTTTAAAACTGAGAAAATAAACCTCTATATCTCGTGAACAGTGTATTTACTGGTGGTAATATTTGAGCTTTATATAAGTCTTGGAAATTGTATTACGTAAACAAAATATGAAAAAAAAATCCGAGAGGGTATCAACCAATTTTAGTGAATCGACGTCGAATGTATCATATAGCAGTCTTCTTTCCTTAATGTTTTTTAATTTTCTCTGTTTGTTATAGGTCTTAATAAATTATTATGTGTAACATAAATTTGAAATAAGTTTAATGCTTAAATAATTTAACAATTACAACCAAGTCAAACTTTAATTAGTATTATTTGTTTCAGAATTAGTTCGGAGACCATGAGAATGTGTAGAACTACTTAGTTTATTTGTAAATAACAGAAGAAATATTTTAATATTTGTTATTATATGTGCCACACCATAGGTGAAGAACAGACTGATTTAAAGTGTGATATATTTGTTAAATAGTTAATGAAAAAATCAAACGCAAAAAAAATATTTGATGTTCAACATATACATTCAATGAATTCAGTGGAGTAGCAGCAAGGTTTAAAATAAAGTTCTTCCATTTATGAAAAACATTTAAAGATATTTTGAAAACTTCTTAAAGAAAATATGTAAAGATCATTCTTTTGGAAAGCTTACAAGTATAGTATCATAATGTATATTTGAAGACTTAACAATGTCTCCTTTAAAAGACTATGACAAAATGATATCAAAAACGCTGTGATTTATTTATTTTTACCTTCTATCTGCTCCACCAATAAGTATTAAGTATACATAAATTGTTGTTTATCTAATATTGGTATAAAGAGCTCCTTTCAAATGTCTTGTTTGTTGTAATGTAGTTTTTATATTGGTAAATGTTACAAATCCAAATGTTACCTCATTATTTTGACCGATAGTATTATAACAGGGTAAGGTGTTTGTAAACACAATCTGATAATCTTAATAACTATTATAATACGAGAAAGTAATTTTTTATTGGGAATATGATGAACATTATTACAAAATACACATTGTAAATTGTAATTTTGTAAGGGTAATTTTTCTCAAATAGTTATTAGAATTATAAGGATGGATGTGCTATATCCTATTATATCAAAAACTAAATTAAATTATAAACATCAAAATTTAATCTATGTTCAGATTGTTAACTGACCTCATCATTTTCTATATTACATACATTTAATAAATCATTGTTTGACTTTTTGGTTAACTTATCAGTGATGGCATCAAATCATGTCAATTATTTTATTTACAACATATCGATTTGATACCAGCGATATATGTAAGGAAGGGAGGTTGTATTCTATAATAGTACTGGTGAAAAATGAGAGATGGTAACTTTGACTATATGATGTAAAAAGTATGTAGTAATTGAGGCCATTTCTGGAGGAAGGGTGTAATCGACAAAATGATGTTTTGAGAATTTCAGCTCCCAACATTTTAATTCGTAATAAAATATCTGAACGTTACTTAAAGTTTTATCATAAATTCGACAAAAAAAAAAGTAGTATATGCTCATACAAATATCAACTTGTTTATAAATATGAAAAAACACATAGAAAAATTAATAAAAATAAATATACAGTGAAACTCGTTTATTACGAGATCTGTGGGACCGCGGATTTTGCTCATTATATCTGTTAAACGTAATGTCCGTGAAGCTTCAAAAATTAAAAGCAATGCCATTTTTTGAATAACATTATTTATTATCTATAAAATATATTTACTGCAATAAAATACTAAAAATGTATTAATTTTTGTCTACTTTCTTAAAAAGGTCCTCTATTTTTAGTTGAACCTTTGTTTTAAATTTTATTTCATGAATGTACATCTTATAATACTTTAGAACTAAACTCTTGATCAGTACTGACATTCGCTTCAAAAACTGTGTCAGTAACTCCAGGGCATCCTTTGTTTGAGCATGTGTAACAGGCACGGGTATTTCATATTATTGCTATCATTATAATCACCTGCATCACTTTCAGCTTCCTTTTCTGAAATTTCTTTTACGATTTCCTGATCGGTTTTCAATATGGAAGTAATCATGTCTGCATCAATATCCACATCTTCATCTATTGACATGCAATTTTCAAAATTCTTGTCTCTTTTGTAACCACACAAACAAAGGAAGATCGTCTTCCTCGTCAAAACTTTCGTTACCAGAAATAATAATAATAAGATTTTTATTTAGCATAAATAAAAATAAAATCTACAATAGTTTTATATTAAATCAAGTAAGATTCTCTTAGCAGACACTTAAAAATATTAATATTTGTGGTATCTTTCATGTTTTGTGGCAAAGAATTATATCTTATTAAACCTTTGACAAATAAAGAATTAAACAATACTTTTCAAGTTCTGCTTGTTATATAAAAGTCATTCCTGATCCTTGTTAAATAATTATGCACATTACCACATTCAATTAACACATCATCAAAATAAGGTGGCATAAGGCCAATTTTAATCTTATGAATAAAAACCAAAGCACAATATTCACAAAACTGTCTGACATCTAACCACTGCAAAGTCCTATGCATATCCCTAATCCTAGTATATCGGTTACATCCTAAAATTAATCTCATACCCAGTGGCGGATTTACCTTGTGCGGGGCCCTAGGCGCAATTAGCTAAGAGGGCCCCTATTCTTTTACGAAATATTGGAAATAGGTGTAATTTAATAAACATTTTTATAAAATAGATTTTATTTCCAGTCTACACATTTAAAACATTAATCATGACAACAAAAATATATAAAATTAAAAATTAAAATTAATATCTAACAAAATGGGAATTAAAGATTCTTTTCAAATATGATCGAGATTAAAAACTAAATAAAATAAAACTAAACTCTACCTATGTAAACGAAATAAGTAAAAATATAATAAACGAGCCCAGGCCCATAATAGTTCGGACATTATATAATAGTTCGGCCAGAACATTTATTACGAATTTTTGTTGAGGTCCACGATAATGCCGTTTCTTGTTATTAAAATACTGCCCCATGCCAAGTTTCATGAAATTCTATTAGGATATTCCCTCGCACCACCCCTTCGAACTTTTTGGGAACCCTCTGTTAATTTCCGAACGCGATAAGAAGCGGTGTGAGCCACGATACACCCACAACAGTATGACAACGCGCAGCTCGATAGTCTATCCTTCTCTGGTTTGTGACGTCAGTGCGAAGCAAACCAGGTTTGTTTCACATTACGTTCTTATGTATAATGATGTTTTTATCATTTATAATGACAATGGTTAGTAAAGTATGACGTTTGATAATCGTTCTAATATTAGCCACTTAATATTAAAGGCATAATTAATAAATTATAGTATGAGGGAATGTTATTATTTATAATTATGCCCGTGGTGCATATAACGATTTATTTTATTTTGATTCAGAAATATTCCAAATTTTAACAATTTACTAATCATGTACCGCCGATATGGATTGTTATGCTTTCTATAAAATATATATAATAGTAAAATTTGTTAGGGAGGTACTTAGAAAAATAATATATAGGTAGATACTAAATAATCGAAAGTTACCATATCACTAAATTTAAAATTGTTTATTTTTATTAATTACAAAGCCAATGTTACTTAATGAGAAATTAAAACCTGTAGGTAACATTCAAATGTATCATAGTGATAAAAATTTGATTAACAATTGAAGTATCCTCCCCGCCATGTTATTTTATAATTTTTCTAAAAATTCTTACCATTTTTTAGATTTATTTTATCATTTCTTCGACAAGCAATTTCCCAACGCTTTGAAAGTTCTTCGTTCTTTGGAAATCGAAAGTATTTTATACCAGTTCCTTTTGTATTCCTGTTATAATTGCAACAGTCAGTAACAGCACAACCAGGCATACTGTTCGATATATACCTGTGTAAGAATTTCACCTTGTTATCTTCGATATTTCACAAGTTTACACTCACCAAAACAAAAGGAATTTCAAAATTAATTATTTAAAGCCGCTTTTCCTAACATACACCCACCGTGCTGTGTAGCTGGAAGAGATCAAATGGGAGGAAAGTTAGAGTCCTTGGAAAGTTGCTTCGCAGCGACGTCACATGCGCGCGGAGAACGAGTTTTGGTTGTGAACTGGCATACCGTTGTGGGTGTATCGTGGTGTGAGCTGATAACTCTGCTAATAAAATTTAATGAAACTTGGCAGGGAGTACGTACTTGGTTGAGAAATATTCAAACAAAAACTTTTCTCGATTTCATTTCATATGGATTTGGTTCTGGGAATATTTCCTTAGTCAAAACGATAAAATTATATTCTCACAAGATATCAGAAGCGTCCCTAAGGTCGGTCAGCCGGGCGTATGCACGGGACCCCGGAGGCTAGTGGGGCCCCGCAACGAGCTACCTTATTTTAATCAACACTTGTTTATTTACTGGAGGTCCCACTCGATATTTGTGCCCAGAGTCTCAAAATCTAAAAGGCGGCTTTGCAAGATTTAAAAATTAAATGAAAGAATTACTCTTTGTTAAAAAGGTATAAGTTTATTAAAAATACTTTTAAACAGCCACTTCTTGTTTAATAACTATAAACTTGTATTCGTAACCTTCTGGCATCTATATTTTCCATGCATGCAGCTGTATTTAAATACTTTGAAGGAAAAATATGAATTTTTGTGTAACGTTTCGGGGCCCCCGTTCAATGCGGGGCCCTAGGCGCGCGCCTAGTGCGCCTATGGGTAAATCCGCCACTGCTCATACCTCTATTTTGCAAAACTTGTAATCTACTTAAAGCTTTCTCATTAAACAAATACAAAATTGTACCACAAAAATAATAGTAAGGTAAGATAATTGTATTATAAATAATCTTTCTTATACTTAAATCTAAAAAACAACTTGTTCTACCCAGGACTCCTAACTTTTTCGAGATTTTCTTACATACAAAATCAGCATGATCATTAAATTTCAAATTTCTATCGACAATTATACCAAGATACTTTATTCTATCTACCATTTCTATTTCTTCACTTTCAACCTTAACTCGCATATTATTTTCAACATAACTTTCATACACTGTTCGTTTAGCTATTAACATACCTTTCATCGTATTAACATTAATTCTTAATTTATTAACTGCTAACCAGTCTGTAACAATTATATATATATATATATATATATATATATATATATATATATATAAATTTTAGTTGAAATTAATTTTTGTTAAGTTGAATAATGATTTTACATTAAATAATATTTAGAATGCAAATTCATATATATATATATATATATATATATATATATATATATATATATATATATATATATATATATATATATATATATATATATATATATATATATATATATATATATATATATATATATATATATATATATATATATATATATATATATATATATATATATATATATATATATATATATATATATATATATATATATATATATATATATATATATATATATATATATATATATATATATATATATATATATATATATATATATATATATATATATATATATATATATATATATATATATATATATATATATATATATATATATATATATATATATATATATATATATATATATATATATATATATATATATATATATATATATATATATATATATATATATATATATATATATATATATATATATATATATATATATATATATATATATATATATATATATATATATATATATATATATATATATATATATATATATATATATATATATATATATATATATATATATATATATATATATATATATATATATATATATATATATATATATATATATATATATATATATATATATATATATATATATATATATATATATATATATATATATATCTATATATATATATATATATCTGGCTTTCATTCTTATGATAGAATATTGCCCCTTCTTTCCGAAGTATAAAATCCTTTTGTTGGGGTGGATTAGTCCCCTGATTTCCTTTCTGGTTTAAGTCTTCTAGAGTTTCTGGTGGCATTTTGCTTCCCATACTATCTTCCTCCACAATAGTCTATTTCTTGTTTTCTCTTTCCAGTCCCGGATCTTCATGTTTTGCAAGTCTTCTGTTACTTTTTCGTACCATCTACTTCTTGGTCTTCCCCTTGGTCTGTTTGTATCTGGTTTCCATGTTGTTATTGTTTTTATCATTCTTGAGTCTTCTGCTCGCAGTATATGCCCAAGCCATTTAATCCGTTTCGCTTTTAGTACCTTCACAATATCTTCTCCTTCCATTATTTTTAATATTTCATGGTTCATATATTGTCTTTTTTCTCCATTCTCCAATTTTTTGGCTCCCATTATCGTCCTTAATATTTTCCGTTCAAATACTCGCAGTTGTTCTTCTTCCGCTTGTGTTGGACACATTACTTCTGCCGCGTACAGTACCACTGGTCTAATTAGGCTCTTGTATATTCGTATTTTAGTTTTCATTTTTATTTGTTTACTCTTCGGTATATTTCGGTTTGCATAGAACGTTTTATATCCCATTTGAATTCTTTCTTTTATCTCTTCACTGCGGTCATTGTTATACGTTAATTGTATACCTAAGTAGTTGAATGAACTTACTTTTTCAATTCTATACGTTTCTATTTCTACTTCTCTTATTTCATCTATTTTTCTTCTCTGACACTTCATGTATTTCGTTTTCTTTTCATTTACTACTAGTGCTACTTCCATTGTTTCTATTTCTAATCTTCTAAATGCTTCTTTTAATTTATTCCATGATCTTGATATGATGACTATGTCATCTGCATAGGCTATAATCTGCACTTCCTTATTTCTTATGTTCCCTTGAATATTTGCATTTCTTATTGCCTATCTTCTAACGCCATATTAAAAAGTGTTGCTGACAGGGCATCTCCTTGTCGTACTCCTTTATTGATATTGAATGTTTCTGTTTGTCCCTCCTTTGTTTTTACTGCCGCTCTTGAATTCTTCATAGTCATCTGTATGCATCTTCTTAGTTTCCCTGGTATATTCATTCTTTTTAATATTTGTAATAGTTTCCTTCTCTTAATTTTGTCAAATGCTTGTTCAAAATCAATAAATAGTAAGTGTAATTCTATGTTAAATTCGTAACATTTTTCCATGATTTGATGTATAACGTGTAAAGCATCTATTGTTGACCGTCCCGTTCTGAATCCCATCTGATATTCGCCGATTTCTTTTTCTGCATAGTATTTGTTTAGTTTTCTTTTAAGTATTGTTGTGAATATCTTATATATCGTATTTAACAGTGTAATTCCCCTATAATTTTTGCATTGTTCTAGATCTCCTTTTTTGGTATTGTTATTATTCCCATTTCCCATTCAGTCGGCATGTTTTCTTGCTCCCAGATTTTGTTTATTAGTTCATGTATTATTTTGTGTAGCTTTTCTCCGCCATATTTCAGCATCTCCCCTGTTTTTTGATCGCTTCCTGGTGCTTTCCCATTTTTAATGTTGTGTATGATTTCTCTCGTTTCCTCATAGTTTGGTTTTTCTATTTCGTTTTCATTTTCTTCTGTTTCTTCATCTACTTGGTGTTCTTGCTTTCCTTCTTCTTCTTCTGTTTCATGTAATAAATTTCTGAAATGTTCTTTCCAAATTTCTTTTTTCTTATTTTCATCGTACTCTATGTTGCCTTGCGTATCTATTAATCCCCTTTTTTTTATTGTGTTCTTTCTGTTTTGATTTTTGATTTGTTTGTAGTATTTTTTTGTATTGTTGTTTTTACTGTTCTGTTCCAGCTCATTCATCATTTCATCCATCCATGTCTTCTTTTTCTTTCTGTAAGTCTGTTGTGCTTCTCTCTTTATTTCTTTGTAGTTTTCTAGGTCTTCATCATTTTTTGTTTGCACCCATTTTTTTCTAGTTTTGTTTTTTCTGTTACTTATTTCTTGGCATTCGTCATCATACCATTGCTTCGTCTTCTTGTTTTCTTTATATCCTATTGTTCTCTTACTGCTCGCTGTGATCATATATTTGATATTCTTCCATTCTTTCTCTACATTCGTTTCTCTCTTCTTTTTTTCTATCTCTTTATTGAGTTCTCTTATATATTCTCTTCTTCCCTCTTCTGTGTTGAGTTTTTCGGTGTTCCACGTTTTATATTCTTTTCTTTTACTTTTTTCTATATATTCTTGCTTTATTTTTGCAACAACCATATAATGGTCTGTATCAGCATTCGCATCTCTATATGATCTTACATCTGTAATTATCCTGTTATGCTTTTTATTTATTAATATGTGGTCTATCTGATTACCCTTTGTCGACCCTGGTATTATCCATGTTTCCTTATGTATTTTTTTGTGTTTGTATTTTGTGCTACTAATTATCATATTTGTCTTCATTGCGAAGTTGCAGATCCTATTTCCATTATCATTCGTCTTGTTGTGTATTGTATGTTTCCCAGCAACTTCATTTACATAGTTCTCTTTCCCAATTTGTGCATTCATGTTTCCCATAATAACTATTACATCATGTTTTGGTATGTCTTCATAAGCTTTTTCTAATTCGTCGTATAGTTTATCTTTCTCTTCTTGGCTATCTACCTCTGTGGGTGCATAAACACATATTAAGGACATATTTAGGGGTTTTCCTTCTACCCTTAGGTAGGCTAGTCTATCATTTATCGGGTTAAAGTTTATGATTTTTATTTTATTATCTACTATAAATCCAGTACCATAATTACCTTGTTTAATTCCTCCTGAATATAACATTGTAAAATCCTGTAACAATTAACAGATCATTATTTATAGAGTTAACTAACTTATCAGTATCTTTACCACAAAAGTAAATAACAGTATCATCTGCAAAAAAGTGAAACTTGCATTGTTTTATCCAATTACCTAAATCGTTTATATAAATCACATTTTTTAAGTTTATCTAGTAACATTTGTTGGTCTATTGTTTCGAACGCTCTCTTCAAGTCCAAAAACACAATTATCATTTTCCATCGCTTCTTTCCAGTCATGCAGCGCATATTGAAACGCTGTTTCGCAGCTGAACTTTCCCCTAAATCCAGATTGAAAATCTGTTAGCTACAAAATGTAATAATTGCAAATAAGCCACTTTTTCTAGAATCTTTTCTAGAGCTGGAAGCATGTTAACTGGTCTGAATTCTTCACACTTAGATGTTTTTGGAACTTTTCTGATCGGGACTATAGTGGATATCTTGAATTTGTCTGGTACCACTCCACTTAATAGTGATTCATTGACTATGTGCAAAATCGATTTCCAAAGTTCATCAAAAAACTCCTTAATAAAAGAAATAGTGATATCATCCGGGCTACCTTTACTAGACATTCCAAAAACAATCTTCCTTAAATCTTCTTTATCAGTGAGTTGAAATTCAGCAATGCACTGTTCTCTTTCTTTTAAACTAAAATTTACATTTTTGGTTAGTATACTATTTACAATTTCATTAATACTTTCTACAAAATATTTATTAAAGGCATTAGCCATTTCTTCCTCTTCATTGATTGTAACATTGTTGAAAATAATATTTTCATAAGCTTCTCTGCTGTTTCCTTAATTTTTAACAACATTTTTGGTGTATGCCGCATTAATTTTTCATCTCCTCTACTTTCGAATACTTTAGTGTTGTAATAGTTCCTTTTCTCATTTTTAAAGACTGCTACTGCTCTTATTTCTTTCTCTCTGATAAGTGTTCCAGTCTGACTGTTTATTAGTAATTTGATATTTCTTGTAAGCCCAATCACACGTCAATAAAGTTAGCACCCCCACTTTATCAATTTTCAAAAATTTTAGTATCATAATTTTGGACTAATTATGGACAAATTTTGGACCAATTCAAAAATTTTTGGACCAACCCCTATTCATCAGAAATGGAGATTTTAGAGTGGGGGTACTGACTTGAGCTCAAGCTAGCACCCCCACCATATAAATATAAATGATAAATCAATTTAAACTAGGCTATAATTATGGACTAATTAAAGACTATTCTTTAGCATATAATACATTTTCGAAATCAATCACTAAATAGAAAATTACCCCACATGAATAATACCACAAAATTAAAAATGATGAAATTCAAAAAAACACCATATCATAATTTTGGACTAATTGAAGACTATTCATTAACATATAATACATTTTCGAAATCAACCCCTAAATAGAAAATTACCCCACATGAATATCACAAAATTAAAAATGATGACATTCAGGGAAAAAATATATCATAATTTTGAGCTAATTAAGGACTGTTCTTTGATGCATAACCAATTTTTGGAATCATCCCCTAAATTGGTAAATCGACCCTTGTGAGTAAAACTATGAAATCAAATGAAACAAACCATGCTGATAAAACCTATTGCTTTAGACTGAATAACGACTATTGATTGGTAGATAAGCAATTTTTGAAATCATCCCCTAAAATGGTAAATTCCCCTTTCCCACTAATATGTCCCGATTTAAAGATGATAACCAGAAAAAAACCGTGCCATAATTTTGGACCAATTAAAAAAATTTTGGTCTCCAACCCCTATTCATCAGAAATGAAGATTTTTGAGTGGGGGTGCTGGCTTGAGCTCAAGCTAGCATCTCCACCATGTATATATACTGCCGTGCTAAGCGAAAACAACCTATCTGCAAAACTGCAATGTAGAAATGTACTATACAGAATGTAAATGTGAGCTAAGAAAATATATGGTATATTTCTGAGTTGGTGTTTTGCAGATAGGTTGTTTTCGCTTAGCACGGCAGTATACACGACAAATCAATTTACACTAGGCTATAATTTTGAACTAATTCAACACTAACCAGGTTTTCTTCTCTGAATTATTTTTTTGGTTACGCAGTAAAGTATTGCCCCTGCACTTACTCCATATCAAGTTTCATGACATCTCAATGCGTGGGGGGGTATCTCTTACCGCCCTTTTGCGCCTGCAGGTTCATCTCAGATTCTTTCAATCGGCAATTATCTCTCATGATAAATGTCTGATAATCAAATACGATTATATTCAAGAACAGCCCCTCCATATTGTTGTGGTTGATTTGTAGTGTAGGGCGATTTACCAATTTAGGGGATGATTCCAAAAATGGGTTATGCGTCAATGAACAGTCCTTAATTAGTTCAAAATTATGATATATTTTTTCCCCGAATGGCATCATTTTTAATTTTGTGGTATTATTCATGTGGAGTAATTTTCTATTTAGGGGTTGATTTCGAAAATCTATTATATGCTAATGAATAGTTTTAAATTAGTCCAAGATTATAGCCTAGTTTAAATTGATTTATCATTTATATTTATATGGTGGGAGTGTTAGCTTGAGCTCAAGTCAGCCACCCCACTCTAAAATCTTTATTTCTGATGGACAGGGGTTGGTCCGAATTTTTTTGCATTAGTCCAAAATTTGTCCATAATTAGTCCAAAATTATGGTAGGGTTTTTTCTAACTTTTATCATCTTTAAATCGCGACATTATTCATTGGATTTTATCAATTTAGGGGTTGATTTCAAAAATGAGTTATCTGTCAATCAGTAGTCCTTAATCAACCTGAAGTTATAGGTTTTATCAGCACGGTTTGTTATTTGATTTCTTGGTTTTACTTGCAAGGGGCGATTTACCAATTTCATCATCATTTGAATGTCATCATTTTTAATTTTGTGATATTCATGTGGGGTAATTTTCTATTTAGGGGTTGATTTCGAAAATGTATTATATTTTAATGAATAATCTTTAATTAGTCCAAAATTATGATAAGGTGTTTTCCTGAATTTCATCATTTTTAATTTTGTGGTATTCATGTGGGGTAATTTTCTATTTAGGGGTTGATTTCGAAAATTTATTACATGATAATGAATAGTCTTTAACTAGTCCAAAATTATGATATGGTATTTTCCTGAATTTCATCATTTTTAATTTTGTGGTATTCATATGGGGTAATTTTCTATTTAGGGGTTGATTTCGAAAATGTATTACATGCTAATGAATAGTCTTTAATTAGTCCAAAATTATAGCCTAATTTAAATTGATTTATCATGTATATTTATATGGTGGGGGTGCTAGCTTGAGCTCAAGTCAGCACCTCCACTCTAAAATCTTCATTTCTGATGAATAGGGGTTGGTCCAAAATTTTTTGAATTGGTCCAAAATTAGTCCAAAATTATGACACTAAAATTTTTGAAATTTGACAAAGTGGGGGTGCTAAGTTTATTGACGTCCCTATCACGATTTCACATAGCCTCTAGAACTTTCCCATTGAACCACAGATTTTTGTTTTCCTTAATTTTTATATCTTTTTTTGGCCTTACTTCATCTAAAATGTTGCTTAATTCAGTGAGCAAAGTATCGACTTTAGTATCTATATCAACCAGTTTATAAATTAAAAGGTATTAACTGAAACTTATGAGAGCATTCGTCTCTACTATTTAATTTGCAGTGAATTGTAATAGTTACCACTTTATCATCAATCATTTTTGTAAAAATCATTACTGCTGCATGACTCGATATCCCCAACACATGCAAAACTTCAGTATTAATTTCCCTATCGTTGGTGATAACTAGATCGATACATGTTCTACTGTTAACTGTTGTATGTGTATCTTCGTTAACAATTTGTTTTAAACCACTATCATTAACACATCGTTTAAGTCTCCGTGGATAAATATTATCTAAGTTCCAATTTATATTGAAATCACCTAAAATTAATATCTTCTCTTCGCACTGGGAAGCATAATCATTGCACTATTTTTCAAAGAAGTCCAAAAAACTGGCATGGGATCCTCCTGGAGATCTATATAAACCCGCAATTACAAATGAACATCCATTGATTTTTAATTTTAGAACCAATATCCAATAATTTTTATGAAGAATAAAAGTGTCTGCTGTTTGGAATGCAATTTCCTGCTTAATATAAAAGCACACTCCTGTATGCCTACTTTCCGAGTCCAGTCTTAATAAATGATATCCTGTAATATTTATTTCAAAATCATCAATATTGTTGGTCAAATGAGTCTCTGTTAAACAAAGTATCAGTCGTTTATTTTTTATCACTAACTGGGTAATCTCATCCATGTGTTGTGCGGTAATACTTTGTGCATTCAGTAATATAATACAGCCTTCTAATTTCTGTGGTTGCTATATACTATAAGAAATCTTATCTTTCTTTTCTTCCACATACCTTTTATATATTGCACAATTGAAGTCATAAATAGAGTGGTCAATATCCAGTTTTAATCCAAATTTCTTATTAGCAGCTACGCAATTTACACATTTATGGGAAGCACTATTGCATTCATCTCCTTTGTGGTCAGTTTCTCCACACTTCCAACAACATATCTCATTAGTACAAATTTCTGCTTTGTGATTATACCCATAACATTTATAACATCGTAATATTGAAATATGTTCCAATACTCGACAAATTTCCCAATTCACTTTTAATTTTCCCGATTCCATTATTCTGTTAAATAATACTCCATCTACTTCTAATATGGCCATGTACTTAGTTTTCATCTTTTTTTAACGACTTTAACTTTCAACTCTCCTTGTTTTATTACTTTTGCATATTGTTTTTGGATATAACCCTCTAGTTCTTCATTACTGCAATTATCAATCAATCCTATAATTCTTAAGCATGTTTTTTTTTAAATTTTAATGTTGTATTTGGTGTTAAATTGAAAAAAAAATAAACCAGCCTCATCAACTTTGTATATGCCCTCCCCATTAGATTTTTCTCACAACTCCGTGCATAGATTTGTTAACCATTCATTTCATCTGTAGCATCAGTATCTACCGATTTTTCTTCGCCATTTACTTTCCCATAAACAATGTCACGGTGATTTTTGAAACGGTTAATCCAACCATTGTTGCATTTCAAGTCTTTATAATCAAGTTGTTGTTGAATTTTTTTTGCTTGTGCTTTTAAAATAGGTCCATTGATGGATAAAACTGCACATTTTTTCATTTTAAACCTCACGAGAAGAGCTTTATCAATGTCATGTTTTTTGCACTTTTTAAATTTTTTACAATCAGTCACATTGCTCTCAAATGCCGCAAGAGTGGTTTCTCTGTTCTTCCACGGGGTTGAGATGGTAGACGATAATAAATTGTAGTTTTTATATAGACTACGAAATTTCTTATCCCATTTTCTATCTCAAATTATCGTAACTTTTTCGAGAATAGAAAGTGTTTTGCATCTTAACGTAGCCATCCTTAACTGATAACACATCTTCGTCAAAATCCACGAGCTCAATAATAAGGAAATCGGATTTTAGATTTTAAAGAAAAAATG
The DNA here is from genome assembly GCA_929113105.1 of Agrypnus murinus. Classification (NCBI taxonomy): domain Eukaryota; kingdom Metazoa; phylum Arthropoda; class Insecta; order Coleoptera; family Elateridae; genus Agrypnus; species Agrypnus murinus. The sequence goes on from OV816025.1 coordinate 159,308,046, forward strand.
TTAGGGTCCTGTAAAACCACATTATTTAAGATCAATTTAGGTTGTTCGATTGTAAATTTGGAGAATTATAAGGACAAGTGCATTCATTTGTAAAAAAACTACCTAAGTACTTATTCCTAGAAGTCATGCAAAGAAAATTAAATAGCCATTAGAAACCAACAATAGGGTTACCGTTAGGTGTCCTGAATAGCTTTTTAAATAAGATATTTTTGTTAAATTTGCCTGTTTTTTCCGTGAAACGTAATTGTTTTAAACGAGAAATATTAGTAAGCAAAGCAATACAAATTGAACTATTTAATTCAAAAGCGCTCATCTTAAGTGAGTTGGCTGTATTTCTTAAATAAACTAGTCTTTATGACTTCTTTGTGTAAACATATTTTGAATCCAGGAAATGCTGTCATTATCCATAAATTGAAATGACTTCCTTACATTCGGTTCTTTAGTAAACGTAACTGGATCGTACTGTACTTGAGTTAGTTTTATACCTTTTAATTCCATCATAGTGTAGCTTTTATTCCAAATATGAAAAGGCATGTAGGGCCCCCTTTATAAGTTAGGGAGCTTAGCACAGTTCCATCTTCTTTATATTTTAATATATAATATTTCTGGATTTTTGGATAGTCTCATTGTTCAAAAGAGTGACCACGACTGGAAAAGATGAATCACCTCCACTTAGTGCACTCTGGATAACCATGAACAAAATGATACCATGGAAAATTTTTTATTTTGTCCTCCATTAGCATCAGATAAAAGAATTACATGTTTTAACATTTAGAAGTTTCCTCAGATTTTTTAAGGCATCTTGCAGAAATTAAATGACTGAATTTGAATATACAGGTGTGGTCCAGAGCACACGTACACCCCTTTTAAAATGCGGGGGATTAAAAATTTTTAACAAGACGATGGGTGATCTTACTAATGTGCTCTTTCGAATGACGCCAAAATGGAACCCCCCTGATTCCCCCTTGTAGGGGGAAAGGGGGGAACTTTGAAAATTCAAATGGGAACTCCTAAATTTTATTGCATATTTAGATTCTACTCATCAAAATATGAATAATTTATTTGAAACATTTTTATCTTCGCAACAGGTGGCGCTGTAATCGCAAAAAACCGATTTTTTGCATTACTTAGATTTATGTACGTTTAATGTTAGAATATTTTATCTTTTATAATTAAAAAAATTAATCTGTGTTAAACTAAGTAAAACTACATAGATATTCTACTTATTGGATGTACGAAATTTTAATTTTATTACAAAACAATTATTACTGTCGATACTCACCTCCATAAATGACAATCGCTGTTCCACAACTGCTCTTCCAACTGCCTGTTACAAAAAATGCTTCTAAACTGAATTATGTATCACTGGTTGTAAACAAAAGAGGTCACATGCTGGATAAAAACATTTGCAATACATAATTCTCGGAAGATTGACACCTAAATAGACTTGCGAAGTAAAGAATTGTACCAAGTTATTTTCTGTTAAAATTAAATATTAAATTAGAACGATTTAAATATTATTTTGCCATATGCAGATCAGATTACAATTTAGTTTTATCAATCATTTTTATTAGTTAAAAAAGTAAACATTAATTACATATGCTTAAAATAAATATTCAGATAAAGATTTTAAAAAGATTAAGCAATATCTAAATAAGTAGACGTTAAGGTTCAAAAACGATCTAAAAATTTCAGAAAAAAGATTGTCACGTACAACGCAAGAAAAAAAATCTGTTTGTCGAAAACACTTTAGGGGGACAATTTCCGTTTTTCATTGTAACGCAGAAATTTTTCTCATGAAAGTACACATTAGCAAAGCTGTTTCATCACTATTAAAAAAAATATGAAAAACTGTTATTTGTTATTGTAAATATGCCTGTAAATGCAAAAAAAACGTTTTTTTCTGCGATTACAGCGCCACCTGTTGCGAAGATAAAAAAATGTTTTTAATAAATTATTCATATTTCGAAGAGTAGAATCTAAATATGCAATAAAATTTAGGGGTTCCCATTTGAATTTTTAAAGTTGCCCCCCTTACCCCCTACAAGGAGGGGTCAGGGAGGTTCCTTTTTGGCGTCATTCGATAGAGCACATTGACATTAGTAGATCACCCATCGTCTTGTAAAAAATCTTTAATTCCCCGCATTTTAAAAGGGGTGTACGGGTGGTCTGGACCACCCTGTATATTTGATGACTCTTCATTGTGGAAATGAACATTAAATGTTTAAAGCCACAAAAGGAGCTTATAGAATTGTCTGATCACATTTAACTTTGGATTGAGTAGTTTTAGGCAAATCGAACTCTACTACTCAATAAGAAGGATCGGTTTTCCCTTCATAAAATCTTTTTTCATATCCATATATTCCAAAACTTTTTTCATGGGTCATATAATCAAGTTTACTTGAATCATTAGAATTTGCTGCAAAGTTTTGTTTAAAAGAAGTATAAAAATGTACGTCAGTTTTTACTTAACTGGCTGCTTAAACCTGTAATGACAGTGTTCTTCAAAATATGTAAGTAATATAACTTTTTCTTTTCTTAAATTTTCAGGAAAAAGATTGTATAGTATTTTAAGTCTTATATTAGAATCTTCAAAATAATTCAAATCAGATTTATGGCCATTATAATGGCTTTGTAGGTGGAGAATTAAGCTTAAATCTTTCATCATAATTTTATAAGGACGATTACTATGAGAACCTTCTCACATATTTGATACAATTTTAATAAATATGCACGGCCAATTATAATTTTCTTCCTGCATAAATTAAAAAAAGAATTTCATTTATGTTCTGAATTTACAGTATGTAGTTTACATGTGCTATTAGGGTTCGATATTTGAGTACGACTAGACAGAAATGAATCTTGTCGTTCTTTTCCTTGTCCTTCGTAAAATGTTTAAAATAACTCTTCTTGTTCAGTTTTTCTTAACTTAATAATAATAGTTTTCTTGGCAACATTTATTTACATGAAAATACTGCTTTGCTTTAAAGTTTAAGTGTACCCAAGTGTGTACACCAAGTGTACGATATTTTTCTTCTTTTAGCTCATTTTTCATACATCTCAAAGTTATTAGAAAGAAACACCTTAATAATGAAAATCAATGCTATACCAGTACATAAGACACTCAATGGCATATCACTTGAACATCTGCGTGGACAATTTATTCTCATAGTTTATGTTGAGGAGATATTAAACTGATATTTGGAGGTAATATGCTTTGAAATATGGCGAATCATTTAAAAGAATTTTCCAAAAAAGGGCTTACAGACTTGTATGCCTGTCTTCTGGAAAAGGCCTCAATTGTTTTTACCTTCTCTAAATTTCTTTTCCAACATTATTGGGGAGGATTGACTCTTGAACGATGAGGTTCCATACAACTCCTGGTCAGATAGCAATCTTGAGAATCATAAGAAGTTTTTAAAATTTTTGTTGCTATGTATGGATTAATTTTGATACATTTTTTATCTACCATGACATTTACTTTTTATTTTTTATGCTACTTGTCATTTTACTTAAATGCAAATCTTACAAGATACGGATGGTAATGTAGTAAGTAATGAGTTGATGGTTGTGTTGACAATCAGTTAACCTAAGAGTCGGCTATTTTTTATTTTAATGACCTGAAATTAATGCACTATTTAGTTTGAAATCATTGAATAAGTAGGTACTGATTTTGCTTAGAATTTTGCAGAACAGAGTAGATTGTGTGTTAAAGCTTAATGCAATTAGTACAAAGTGGAAATAAATGATTTTCATCAAGGTCCCTTTGGAATTTTTTCACATGTAATTTTTTCTGTACCGCTCTACTCTTTTTGATTTAGTACTAAATTAGTTCTGTCAATAAATGAAATCAATCTGTGAAACAATTCATAGAATTTATTGATTTTGAGGTTATAGTACTGCCTTCTCTATTTTCGTAGAGCGGCACGTCGTGCTTTTACATGGGGAATGCAATGGTAACTTGATGAAAATCATTTATTTCCACCCAGTATATATTTCGCTATGAATGAGCAAGCTAGAAACATATGCTGTTAATTTAATGGCGATGTGATAATCACACAGGCTTTGGTGTATGGTTATTTTTAAAAAATTAATTCAGTACCTCTTGTTCTGTAAATTTTTAGGCAATCTGTATACTCAATCAACAAAGATATTAAACAATTATAATTAAACTATTTTTATGTAATGTTCAAAGAAACCCAACCAAGGTTAATTATTTTGTAAAGTAGCTCGCTAGAATCTTGTTTTTTATTTACTTATACATCTAGAAATCTTCAAATGAATGTCTTGTTACTTTCTTATGGCAAAATAAAGTATATAACATACTTATTTTACATTTTTGTTTTTATATTTAAGAATGAATATTTATATAATTATTTTTCAATTGAGCAAAATAAAGAATGTTGATAAATTAACTTAGTTTCAATCATAATGACAAATCCCTTCTGTACTAATCTTAAATTAATGTATTACCACATTATTTGCAAATGTGCACCTTAATCTTTGCTAGCCTGGAAGCTGTAAAGAAATATAGGATGGTAAGGTAAAGGAAACAAAAATTGATGTGTGCTCAAAACAGAATTAACCTACTAAAAATATTGTATAAAATAAAGCATGCACTTTTTCATTATATTAGTTCATTTATATTATTAACTGATATAGTCCAGTCGGCCGGGAACCAAAAGTATCTGTTTTTGGTTCTTTCGTGTTAACAGCTATTTTATTGCACAAACATATTTAGAATAGTGGGTAGAGCAATATATGTAGTTGCGTACTAAATCATAGTGATAGCAGAAAAGTTATTAACAATTTAAGACGCCATCAACCGTTTTCGAGGAGTTTTTATTCCGTAACTCATCAGGATGATTTCCTACGAAAAAATGTTCAATATATGATTTGTTTATAATAAAAATAGCTACAAGTTGGCACCGGTTCAATTGTTATAACTGAAATAATTAAGTTGCAAAACCGGAGAAACTGCCAAAATCGCGTATGTTTTTTAAGTTGCCATAAAAATTTAAATAGTCAACCAATATTGATGAAACTTACGTTAAGTATAGTTCAAATTAGGTACAATAAGCATTCAAAATTCGTATGCCAGGTATGCAAAACTTTTTGTGTAACAAGGTTTTATAAATCTACTGCGCCTAAAACTTTGGAAGTTTGCAAAAGCTATTTGAAGCTTTGCATACTATTGCAAATGTGCGTATATATCGCTTAAGTCATTAGCAATCGAACGCAATTTGTAAAATTAGATTGTGTTTATTTTTACAATTTTGGTGACGTTTTACATCTCTTCATAGTTTTGTTACGTTTATAAATAATTAGTTTTTTGGTTCGTATACGTGGTCATTTATGAAATATTCCATCGGGTTCGAACAGACGGCAAGAAAACACTCAATGTAAAAAAAAGAAATTCAAGTTTCGATGCTTGGATCCTGAGATATTAAACTTTTTGCGTAAGTATGCACTACTCGTATATTATTTACCATATTGAAATGAATCAAAATCGTGTGTATAGTATGAACCTTGTAGAATAAGTATGCAATTGCCCAAAATTATTAGTAGCATATTTCTAATAGAAATTATTGCAATAGAGTGAGACGCGCACCCAAAAATCGGACAATCGCCTACTTAGTCTAATGCATACTTACGCAAAAACTCGCAGGATCCAAGCATCGAAACTTGAACTATTTTTTAAATTGCGTATTTTTTGCCGTCTATTCGAACCCAATGGAATATTTTATAAATGACCACGTATACGAACATAAAAAACTAATTATTTATAAAAGTAGCAAAACTATGAAGAGATGTAAAACGTCACCAAAATTGCAAAAATAAACACAATCGAATTTTACAAATTGCGTTCGATTGCTAATGACTTAAGCTATATATATGCACATTTGCAATAGCATGGAAAGCTTCAAACAGCTTTTGCAAACTTCCAAAATTTTAGGTGCAGTAGATCTATAAAACCTTGTTAAACAAAAAGTTTTGCATACCTGGCATACGGGTTTTGAGTGCTTATTGTACCTAATTTAAACTATACTTAACGTAAGTTTCATCAATATTTGTTGACTATTTAAATTTTTATGGCAACTTAAAAAACATACGCGATTTTGGCAGTTTCTTCGATTTTGCAACTTAATTATTTCAGTTATAACAATCGAACCGGTGCCGTTTTGTAGCTATTCTTATTATAAACAAATCATATACTGAACTTTTTTTCGTAGTAAGCCATTCTGATGATCTATGGAAGAAAACACCTCAAAAACGGTTGATGGCGTCTTAAGTTGTTAATAACTTTTCTGCTGTCACTACAATTTAGTAGGCAACTACATATATTATTCTACACACTATTCTGAATAGGTTTGTGCAATAAAATAGCTGTTAACACGAAAATACACTCTTCACATCTCTATTGACTGGACTAATAATATTTACTTCCGGGTGTACATGGAAGTTTGCTTTAGGATGACATTATATAGATGGCTCCAATTGTAATTGTTACTATTAATGTAAATTCGAGATATAAATTACATATAAAGAAGCAACAGGTACAGAGGTTCAGGGTTTCAGACAATGCCTCCCATACTGAGGAGCCTAAAAAGTGAGGGCGAAATAATTGTCTAAGGGTGTTTTTTAGGGTGTGAAATTATGTGCCTCTCAATTTGCTGCTATACCCAAGATTTAATTTTATATGTTTAAATAATTTACTTTAAAGCAAAAAGAGAAAATTTTATTTTTAATAAAATATTATAGTATGTATTAATATAATAAGAAATATCACATGAAAAAATATCTTAAAAGTTAGTAAGAACTACTGTGATACTGTATTTAATATTGAGGGATATATTTAATTACAATGTTAGGTTATGTTTAAGGAAATATGGTTTGTACGCATACTATAATGCTATAATTACAGTTGTAAATAAGAACGTAAATGTAATTGTTTGTATATGAGTATTTAAATGTCGATAGAGGTTTTTTACTGAGTAAAATAATTTTTATTATTATGTTTTAAACATAATAGTGATATTTTATATTACATTTTTTCATAAGATATTCTGTCCGTAGGATATTTTTACATGTGATATATTAGCATGTGGTATTTTGACCATGATATATTGTCGTGTGATATTATGACTGTGATATTTAGACATGTAACCGATTAATCTTACGTTTTTATCTCGGAACCGATTGTAACTACTCAGATTTGAATGATTTTTTAAATCTTGTAACTTAAGGTGGCTGATTTGCATGCTATTTCTCCATAAGAACAAACAACGGTTAAAATCATAATGTATTGCAGACAAAGTGTTAAGGATCTAACAGTATAATATTTGATCCTTTCCGAACAACATATTATAATTTAACAACAAAAGAACAAACATAAATTATGTTAAAATACAATTAACTAAGCATTGTAGATTTTGCTGTAGACTTCGATGTAATTATTGTATTTTTTGTAGAAATGAAATTGATTACACTGTTCATATTGTAATATAACAAGCTAGGTCATATTAATGATTTATATTCATCCGATATAAATATGGGGTTTTATTAATTTAATTAACCGTTGTTTGTATTTTACCCATTTAAAGCAATGTAAATTGATACTTTGAAATGAATTAGACAGATGGCGCATAGATTCAATAAAGGAAAATTTAAATTCTTTTACTCAATATTACTTTCTAATAGCGACTTATATTCTAAATAATGAGTAAAAGCACCAGAATTAATGTTGGTCACATTGGAAGTTACCAGATTTGACATTCCGTTTATAATAAATCATAGGTTTAATAATAATAATGCACAAAAATATTAAAAATTTAATATTAATTTGATAATGGGCATTCATTTTATGTAAACACGCATACTACACTTCCATCCATATAAAGTTACTGTCGTGCAAGAGTTACTTCCCCCTGATTATGAAAGACGAATTCAATATGTAACTGGTTTAATGCAAATCTTCGCAATGATGATTTATTGGATCTCACATTCTTTTCCGCTGAATCGTGGTTTCATTTGTCCGGATACATTAATTCACAAAATTATATATATGAAAAAACGAGTAGATGCTTGTCTGGCTGTACATGGAGGTCATTTTGAACACATACTATAAATCTATTGTAATAATTTTAATTGTAAATTGTTTAATTGTGTTAATTTGTGTAATTTTAATTGTTTATTAAATGAAATCTTTTGTATTTACTTCTTATTTTTGATCGTAATTGATCTTAATGATAATAATTGATAATAATAGTATTGGTTACCAATACTGTGGCAAGAGAAATTGACATGTCTTGTTATTTCTGTTATCAATGGTAACACAAAACAGTAAAATATTTCAATTAGCATTCAGTAATTCTTTTAAATTCCTGATGTTTATTTTGTATGAAAAGGATAAACTTCTGCATAGTTCAAATGAGAGAAAATAAACAATCCTTATAACCATTTCAATATATTTTTTAATTAAAAACGAACTTGTTTTTCATGTTTTTAATTTCATACAAACCAAAGTGTTTCTAAGTTTTTGTACATTACTTTGGAGATTAGTTTTTTGAATGTCGTCCGCACGCCACTGCTTTTGTCCTGACTCTCAGGTGATGGATGTAAATATTGATATCAAGCTCGTGGAAAGTAGTGTAGCATCAGGACATTCAATCTTGATCTCCCTGTATATGTTTGTGTACTAGTAAGTTGCAGTACAACAAATAACGAGTATTTGCACGTAGTTTCTGGGCGCGTGATCCACAGATTCTTTTGTGCCGACAAAAATTTCTTAGCTACAATTTATTTATTTTTTAGATGACATTAGTGCTGTTAGGGTTTTTTTTGTTTGTAAGTTCGTAACAACAATAAAAAACTTTTGAATCTAAATTATTTAATTGCTTAGAATATAAAACTGTAGGAAGGAGCGTAACTAACCGGCGAAATGAACTTTAAAAACGACGGATATGACGTCACACTGGCCGCCATTAGACACCACTCAAATCTGCTTTTCTCTCAAACACCGACAAATGCGAAGAAGGGAATTACATTTCATAAGTGAGTATTCGTTTGTTTAAAATATTAATTATAAAATTTATATTCTAAGGTTTCAAAATACTATGTTTTAAAATTTAGGTTATGTAGTTTATGTGCGCATTTAGAGACAGTGATAACCGCCAATGGAAATATCTCATTACAAAACCGGAAACACTTACACCGCCATATTGAGACCCCAACCCGATCGTATGTGGTAGACGATTATGTTCCTTCCTACAGTTTTATATTCTAAGTTTAATTGTCATTTTAGGACAGTGAAATTAGACCCGATGGGGACCGTTGGTGGAAATAAATGTTGGAAAGCGGGAAAGCGTTTCGATCGCTTTGTTTGATGTCAAATATAAGTATCCTAGGTTTGCACGGTCCCTCGACTCGAGCTTACCTGAGGGCATCAAAAGAACCACGAAATCTTCGAACCTTTTCTAGTTTTTCGCTTATAACTCCAAAGCGGTGCTTTCCAACGAAAACTTCACAATTACAAGAATTAAAGAGCATTAAATTCTGCGTCGGATGAGTATCTAACACTTTAAATTCTGTTCAGTGGTATGGTCGAAATCGACGGTCGAGAAACGACAATTTTACAAATTTTCGATTTTCACACAGACCTGACGCTCGGAGGCGTATCATAACGAGAAATTCAAAACCCATAAATACCAGAATAGTAAAATTTCAGATTTTAAATATTTTATACATATAGTACCTCTAACCGTGTACGTTTAAATAAAAAATCCGCCCTAAGACTTCTATTTTATCTGGATATATGAAATATGCCCCCATAAACGCGAACATTTTTGTAAAAACTGTAATCTTCTGGATTAAATCACATCCATAAGTAAGCTTCCTACAAAAATTATGATTAGATTAAAAAATGTAGTCCGACATGTGAGCAATACAATCATTTTTACCAAAGGTCTCTAGGATCAACCGTTCTTGAGATATCAAGATTTACGTTTACATCAAAAAACTGCAAACAACGTCGTGCACCACGAAACAAATATGGCTGCCATATTTAAATCAAATGGAATAAAAATAAAATGACAGTGGTTTTGAGCTACCAATACTTAGGGGTGATAACACACAAAAAATTATCTTTTTTCGAAATGATCGAGCGACTAGCACTGCACTACTTCATATGGATTGATCCTAATTGCTATGATGGGGGATGACAACCTCTATAATATCAAAGCTTAGGTATTTCTCGACTTCTATTAACAATCAAAATGAGTCCAACGGGTTTTTTTATACGGAAAGCCTCTGAGCGTCCGGTCTGATGGAAAATCGAAAATTTGTAGAATTGTCGTTTCTCGACCGTCGATTTCGACCATACCACTGGACCGAATTTAAAGTGTTAGATACTCATCCGACCCAGAATTTAATGCTCTTTAATTCTTGTAAGTGTGAAGTTTTCGTTGGAAAGCACCGCTTTGGAGAAATAAGCAAAAAACTAGAAAAGGTTCGAAGATTTCGTGATTTTTTTGATGCCCTCAGGTAAGCTCGAGTCGAGGGATCGTGCAAACCTAGGATACTTATATTTGATGTCAAGCGAAGCGATCGAAATGATCTCCCGCTTTCCAACATTTATTTCCACCAACTGATTCTATTTTACTGGCCTATTTATCTGTTTGACTTTTGTAAATTTAGTAAAAGTTGTTACCATCCAACAAACATAAAGATTCCTAGTTTTATAAATATATAAACAACGCGTTGGCAACGCCAAAAATTATAAATTAAAACTAATTTTCTACTTATAAATACATATTCTCGTGAAACATAAAATTTTGTATGCACCACGCGCGTTACTATATAGATGATAATACCCATCGGGCGACTTCCATCCCTCGGGCTGGAACAACGTCGCCTTCCTGGCATTATCATCATTCTAACGCCCTTGGTACATAAATAACTATAGCACCTTGATGACAATTTTTGTTGATCCCTTGCTATAAATTTGTATTTGATTTTTTGTGTTTCTTTTTGTAGTTTTTTTATTTTTACTAGACATTTTAATTTTTAATAGTTTATAATGCATCATTTTTTGATTACTCTTTGTTATTTTTTTGTGCTTAAAGGGGGTGTAGTGCAAAAAAATAAATTCTAGAATAAAAAAATCTAAGAACAACAGTAAAAACCGCACATTTTTAAGATAACTAATAACCGAGATAGGCCGCTAGAAGTTTGTCAGAGTTCGTTCGTGACGTCACACCGACACGGAGCCGTGAAACCTCAATAGTATTACATGCATTTTAGATGCAGACGCTCTTCGCGTTAATCATATTTCTTTAACAATGGCGTTTAGGGTTGAACCAAAATATACACAGGCTCAATTAAGGCAAATAAAGGAATACAAAAAAGAGAAGACGAAAATCAGTCGAATATTACAAGATTAAACAATCTAAATTGGTGCAAATGCAATAATTGTATGCTTATGTCAACTGTAAGGGGATGCATTTGCTGCAACGAAAATGCTCTTGAAAATGGAGTAAGTGAAGAAAACGTGCATTATTCTCCACGAATCATTTGTAAATGTAGTTTTACACTTAGATAGTTTAAATATGATAAGGCACAGCTTACTTTTAAAGTGTAAAATGGAAGAAGAAAGACAACGATACTATAATTGTTGCGGCATTTAGCTTGTCGCAATTTTGTCTGTTGTAACCAAATCTTAATAAACGCTTTTATTTTGGTTAATTGGTTTAGTTGGATTTCAGTTGAACGATTTATTTTCATATTTGTTTTTGAAATGCCAAACGTCATTTATCACTGAAAATGTTCCTAATTTTAATAATAAAAATGCGGAAACAAAAAGACGGTATCTATACTTTTTAAAGAAAATAATATCTACATACGAAAAGTGTTAATTTAACGAAAAAAAATTGACGCTATCTCCATTAATAAACAAGAACGCATAGTTCACTATTTTTTCATATAAATCTTAAATAAAACACTATTTTGTCCGAAAATTAATAGGATAACAACCGTAAGGCTTCTTTCTAACCCCTGCAAAAATCTCATAGATATAAGAGATATACTTTCTGAGAAAAAAATATTTAACTTTCAATGAAATTATCCCTAAAAATGGATACCTTTTATTATGTATCGTCCGAGAAAAATAAAAGTATATCAGTTAGAAATATGATACTGTTGCATGTAGAAATAAATTTACTATTTGGTCGTTTTTAAAATATTTAATTTGGTTCAGTGGTTCTGGAGCAATAAGGTATCAAAGTCAAAGGACCCTAAAATTATCCCTAAAAATGGGTACCTTTTATTATGTATCGTCCGATAAAAATAAAAGTATATCAGTTAGAAATATGATATTTTACTGTTGCATGTAGAAATAAATTTACTATTTGGTCGTTTTTAAAATATTTAATTTGGTTCAGTGGTTCTGGATCAATAAGGTATCAAAGTCAAAGAACTCTAGAAAAAAATGGATAGTAGTCGAGGCAGTCGTGTCGGTGTGACGTCACACACTAAACTCCCTATACTTTAGAAGTCGATATCTACGAAACTATGTACTATCACTAGAAAAGTGCGGTTTTCATTTTCATTCTTAGAATTTTTTATTCTAGATGATATTAAAATAGTTATTTATGATGTGAGTGTTAAAAGTAAGATTTTATTTTGTGAGTGGAGAAGATTGCGAAACGAACGTAGTGAGTTGAGCAACTCCACGAACAAAATAAAATCACTTTTAACACGATTATCATACAATATTTTTTCTACAAAACAATCGGAAGAACTTTAAACTCAATAAAAATAAGAAATCAAAAAATACTACCACACAGATCGCAATATTTATGAACCAAAATTTTCGTAGCAACCAGTGCTGTTGTTAGTTACGAAAAAAACGCAAAAATATTGACAGCATTTTCTATTAATATTATAAGTATAATGAATAATCTCGATAATGAGCGTAACGAATCCATCCCTGCTGAAATCGAAGAAGCCGCCAGTCGAGCAACATTGGAATTATTGCTGGCGAAATCAAAGGAACAGTACGAAATCGCTTATAGACGCTTTTCGGAATGGTGCAACATTAAAAAGGTCCCTGGGAAATGTAACGAATCTGTTTTACTGGCATATTTTGAGGAAAAAGCCAAGATATGGAAATCGTCAACGCTGTGGTCAAATTATTCTATGATCAAAACTATGTTAAAAATAAAGAAAGATCAAGATATAAGCAAACATTATAAACTTATTGCTTTTTTAAAACGGAAGGGTGAAGGATATCAAGCAAAAAAGTCAAAAGTTTTGACGAAGACGCATATCGACAAATTTCTCACAGAAGCACAAGACGAAAAGTATCTGATGATGAAAGTCGCAGCAATAGTGGGTGTCTTCGGGGCGTGTCGCCGGGAGTAATTGTGTCAGATGACCATCGACAATATCGAAGATTTGGGCACTTCGGTTGTTGTGACCATACCAGATACCAAAACGAAAGTGCCTCGGACTTTCAGTGTTGTTGGTGAATTCTATTTAAACTTTTATAGAAAGTATATGGCACTCCGGCCACCCAACGCTGACCATAGACGACTTTTTCTTAAATATATGAAGAATAAATGTGTGAAGAATCCAGTCGGAATTAACATGTTTGGTAAAATGCCTGCCGACATTGCAGAGTTCTTGAATCTACCAAATCCTCAACTCTACACCGGACACTGTTTTCGTCGTTCATCGGCGACATTGTTAGCAGATTCTGGTGCAAATCTTAATACCATCAAGAGACATGGAGGATGGAAATCTTCGACGGTAGCTGAAGGCTACATTGCAAATTCATTGGAACAGAAGAAGGAAATTGCGTGCCAAATACTTCCTACTGCTGCAACTACTAGCAAGACCACCAGTAGTATCAGTACTATTTCTACAGAAAATAGATGTGTCACACATGTTGACAGTAAAACCAGCTTAAGTATGATGGCTCCTGAGGGAATTACAATTTCAAATTGTTCTAATTTTACTATAAATGTTAATACTAATAACTAGTTAAAATGTTGGTTTGTACTTATTTAAAATAAAAAGTTGTTCATGTGTTTGTTAAAACGTTTTATTAATTTTCAAAACAAAATTTAAATAAACTTTGAATTACTTTTAACACTAGTGTTAAAAGTAACTTACTTTTAACACGCGTGTCAAAAAATGACACTTTTAACATCAAAAATGACAATTAAAAAGCCCACTTTTAACAGTTTTGTAGAAAAAATAATTTTTTGCACTACACCCCCTTTAAATTATTATTTTAACGGAAAAGTAAAGCGGTATAGAATCAGATTGGCGGGAGAATTCAAATCCATTTGGTGAAAACCTGGCAACACTGCTTTTGTTTGTAGCTAACTTCTCTGGAGTTTATCGGTCCGTTTTCTAACCTATGAACTGCGCTAACAAATAACGTAAATAAATTTAATGTTAAATTCGAACTTTTATTATAAATTCATAAAAGTGATATAAAAACGTTGGTGAACGAGGTGAAGTGTAACGTTAAAAATATATAGTTTTTAATATTATTGTGCATTTCTATGCTATACGCAACGTATTAGGCCTTTGTAATTACGTTATAATTATTGTTCTTTCTCTTCCCTAACAATATTAATTGAGGGGGTCAGAAGTAAAAGAATTTAAGTGTGTTTTTATTAATATATGAACCAACCACACATTACCATAGTTAAATGATTTTATAAATTGGTAGGGAAATGATTCTGATCTCTCCTCTTTAGTGCCCATTTAACGTCTGGATATATTGTATTCAAGAAATTACTGTAATTAATTACATATAGCAATTGACTTTGAAGGTAACTATCTCAGAATTACTAGAAATGCACATAAATCCATTTTTACTTCTAACCTCCTCAATTATTAGTTACCAATATTTACATAGAAAATAGTTTCTGGTGCTTAGAAATTAATAATTACGCTCTGATATGGCAAGAAAAGCATTAAATGTCAGAAACAATTTTATTCTTGGCTTCAGAAAATGATAAATTAAACAATCGCCAACTCTAAACAAAATAAAATACAAAACAACAAAAACAAAATGGTACAAACTTAACCAATAGTAATTCATTCAATTCATTTGTTTTAAAGCAGGTCTATGGTTATTGAATATTTGTAAATAAAAGAACAATCGCATCTCTACTCTGTGTATATTTCTGAATATCTCAGGGAAAAGGGATCTTAAAAACTAATATGTGAGCAACTCCAGGACTGTCGTAGACATAGTTTGGCATTGGTGGTCAGATTTTAAAGAATACAGTAAGTCAGATAGGTATTCTTTCTTTACCAGAATCAGAAATATAATTAGTTTCTACGCTTGATGAATGACAGCAGAACCAACTGCTATAATTTTTCTTAAAAAAAATTGTTGAACCACCACCTTAATATACTAAGTTTTATAACAAAATTGATATTATTTTGTTACTTAACGTGTAGAATTAGTTAAAGTAGCACTAATGCATGCTTATTCACAAATACCAGAATTATGGCTTATTGGTAGGAAAAAGCATGTTATTGTAAAAGAAATCAGTTCAAATATAATATGCCATGTGGGAGGCGTTTACTTATTCAGCATGTTGTATTCTGTAAAATTTGGCCACATATGCCAAACTTAATCGATACCCAAACATTAATTTTTAGGAGACACAAAAATACCTAAACTATATTCACATTATTGCTGCAGTAAACAAACAATACATCATCAAAAATTTGCGCAACTTAGAAAGGCCAGCAGAGTCTCATTTTAAAGCTTGAAACCCTACTTTCGAATGTCACATGTCTCCTATATGAAAAAATTTATATTTGGCTACTAAAACAGGGTAAACACGTATCCAGTTCCAAAAACAAATTTACAAGTTAAAAAAATAGAAAAGGAAATATTTTTTAAATTTATTTTAACGGCATGACATTCTTCGTCAAAGAATACATAAATTTTGTCCACTGCATTTTTTTTCCTAGAGTGCTTCAATTTCGAGCAAAATTGAGAACAACAATTTTCCATTTTTGATAGTTTATCATTCTTTTCATCGAAAATGGGGTCAGATAGAAAAAAAATGATAGAGTAAATAAATGCTTATTTTTACTCAATGAATACCAAAAAAATACATGAATGAATTACTGACCAATTTAAAGCGATTTTGAAAATTATCGTTATAGGTGTTGCCTATCTACGGGTTTTAATAATATGATTAAAACCTTCTAAAATGATGAAAATTATCAAAATCGCTTTAAATCGGTCTGTAACTTTTTATTTCGTATTCATCGAGTAATAATAAGCATTTTTTACTCTTATCATTTTTCTTCTATCTGACGCCATTTTCGATGAAGAAACGATAAACTTTCAAAAATGGCAAATTGTTGTTCTCAATTTTGCTCGAAATTGAAGCACTCTAGGAAAAAAACAGTGGACAAAATTTATGTATTCTTTGACGAAGAAAGAAATTTTTTTGGAACTGGATACGTGTTTACCCTGTTTTAGGGGTCAAATATAAATTTTTTCATATATGAGACATGTGACATTCGAAAATAGAGGTTTCAAGCTTTAAAATGAACCCCTGCTGGCCTTTCTAAGTTGCATCAATTTTTGGACCTACCGGTGGTTGAGTTCTGAAAGAATGACCCATATATATAAAGTTCTTTTATCTGTAAATGTTTGTGCTGCTTTAGCTATCTGCAGTACTTGCAGTTTCACCATCTGTTACAATAGTAAGGCATTGTGCATTTGTTTAAACGTCTACAATTGTTTTACACAACGATGTCAGAAGGTATTGAGCATTTAAAACGAAAATGTATACCAATCTCTAAGCGGGAAAAAGAAATAATTGTTAATTTATACAATGAAAGTTACCAACAAAATCCGGAGGTGACAGTTGTGGATATTATAGATTTAGTAGCAAAAACAGTAGATGTAAGTGCGCGTTCTGTGCATAATATTTTAAAAGAACTTAAGAATAGTGGACATCTGTCATCTCCAAAAAATCACAGAGATAGAACATGCGTTACTGATGAAATTGATGAAGCAGAGGTATTTACGAAAAGAAAAAAGGTACATTTATTTATTGTTATCTGAAGATCGACTTTTACTTTAGTTCATTTTTATACAAGGTATATCATGACGAGATTTAGCTAGAAGAATATGGAAAATCAATAGAATTTACGATTTAAACTTTTGGAAGTAAAATTTTTGGGGTTATGTTCTTTTGACTAAAATAATTTCAGATTTCTACACCAGAAGTGGATATTAACTATAATGTATTCGCTTGCGGGAAGAGTAACTAAAGCAACCAGATGTAGCGTAATTTTTCTAGTGTAATGGTACTGATAATAATACTCTGTACCTCGGAACTTGCAAAATGTTATAGTGTGAATTACACCAGCACTTATAGACCATTCAGTCAACCAGAGGGCTTATGTCATTAGTCACGTGACTTACTTTGTAAACATGTTACGATGAAAATGCCAATAATTTCTAACATTTCATTTTTAAAATTAGGTTAGGTTAGCAGTGTTTGTGAAATGGTGTGTATTTTGACTATGTAATTACAACTAAATAAAAATGAGATTGATATCTCGCAAAGAAAATAAAATTCTTAATTGAAATTTGTTTAATTTCTCTCTTCCAAACTTTAACATATATCAATCATAGAAAACCCAATTATTAACTAACAACTAACCTAACTTTCTTTATCAAAACAAAACCGTTTTCTTCATTGGTCCACTTTAATACCTTTTAAATTTGTTTGGTGTCTTCTTATATATTTAATAGTGATGTAAATGAAAAAAAACCAAAAGGTTTTTTTTCAGAAAAAACAGTTTTTTTTCAAAAAAAAAACCATATGTCTGTTTTTTTCTGAATCGGGTTTTTTCTGATATAGACATAATTTCGTATATTATGTCTATATTTGTTCATTTCTTTTGTCTGAGGAGATTGTCAGCTGTAATATAACAAGTGGTAAGATTATTATCAATGATATGTACGTGTGAAACCAAACTGCAGTTCAAGGAGCCTGTAGGGCGAGTTGAATGTGCTGCTCCAGTTTCACAATTAGAATCATCGATTATTAATAGTACTACGAGTTATATTTGATGAGAGCAAATTCGAATCAAATTATGTTCTTAGAAACAGACCAAAATAAGGTAATACGATCACTTGTTCTTTACTATTGCTGTGATAGCTTTGTAATTAAGCAAATTAATAAGTTTAAATGGCTGATTTAACATCATGTGTCATATATAATACTACTAGTGGTCCCAATTTTGCCAATAATTTTGAATGTCATAACACAAGTAGTTGACCGAGATGGAAACTGTGATGAGAGCAAAGCATAACCCGCATTTATCATCTGAATCAACTACAAGTATAATCTAATATGATGGCCAAGATTATCAAAAAAAATTGGGACCAAAAGTGAAATTCGTGTGAAAATCGTACGACACTCAGTAGTGACCAATAAAAAAACTAGTTCAGGAGCCGTTACCATGGCAACTAAAAAATTTTTTGGAAATTTTTTGTAGGTAGACCAACCTAACTGAAATTAATAAGTGGAAATTTTTCTGTCAAAAATGTCAAATTTATTTAAACTATACAACTGAACAAATTACAAAAAACTAGAACAAATCAATTGAAATTAAATACACAACTATTGTAATAAACGTTTCCTGTCAATTTTAATTTTGGATACCACGGCTAACTATGTTATGTTACAACTTGACAGTGATAATCAAAATTTAAAATAGGTAGAAATGGTTTGTGTCGTCACCTTTTTCTTTCCGAATATATCCTCGTGCATTGATTATGCCTGGAAATTTTACTTTCGTGCATTTCTGCAACTAATTGCACTCCACTTCGTGTCGTGCAATTATGACGTTGCAGAAATGTCACTCAAAAAATTTCCGGCAATAATCAATGCACTTGGTATATTATAAGTGAAAATTTAACAAATTATCTCTGTAAATACCACCAATGGTGATTATTGTTGTAATAAGCTTGCTGTTAATTGATTTGACGAAATTTATGACATTTGATTGGTTGATAAATAATGTGTTGAATTGTCACTGTAATATAATTCAACGTTTTAAAAAAATAGCTACTAAATATGTGACTTTTGTAGTAAAACTAAATGACAGTAAATATATTGACTTATGTCCTGATCTTGCTATAAGATTTTCATCTTTTTTTTTATCTATTGATTTACTAAATATAATAATCCTCCCCATCAGTTCTTTTCTTAAATTGAAGGTTATAGGTCATTGATATATGTATATTTGAAGAATAATTGGTTGGTCTCTTGTTTCCCTAATCATTACAAGAAATTTTTATTATTAAGCACCTGTCTGCTGAAAATAACCAGAAAGTGTTTTTTTTTTTTCAAAAAAAAAACATGTTTTTTATTCAGTCTGAAAAAAACCGTTTTTTTACATCACTAATATCTAAACAACGTAAAACAACATGGTATAATTCCTAAAAGGTATTTCGAGGCTTGTAATAATTATTGTAATATTACATGCCTACATATTTCAAAATTGAATCCAAATTAACCGGTATTTCTAGAAGCAAAAATTTTGTAAAGGTCAGTAACATATTGTTACATGTATAGAATTAATGAAGAATACTGACGCTTTTCAAACATGTCATATAGTGCATCTCGTAATGCGAATCTTTGGTTGTTGTCTAAGTCAGTAATTCTTCTTTTTCTATTTCTAGTAGGATCTTCGGATCACTAAGATTTTAATAGTTGCAGATACCTTGCAAACGGCACTTTTACCAATACCCAAAGCCTAGTTACCCTTTACAAATATTACTTTGTGGAAACAGATTATAAAACGAATTGTATATTTAAAATATATTCTATTTTAAGACACTTCTCGTACTGAAGTTAAACGTAATAAAGATCCAGAATTATCACGCTCTTTCCGAAAATAATTAATTAAAAAGGCTATCAAGTTTCTCGATTGCAAACTAAATGGTTTTGGCATGGTAAAAGACAGGATAAAAAATATTATATTGTATATAAATAAAATATTAGCTGTCTAATAAGCTCTCTGACGTTTCAACTTGCCAAGATGACCAAGTAAGATATTTGCATTGATACAACAATGGACAATTGTTTTCGTTTGGAAGATGCAAATAAACGTAGTAATCGTAATACCAACAAAAAAATACATTTCTTAGGCGTGAAACTATTGGAAGAGTTGTGAGTTGGTAACGGATTATGACGTAAGACTTCTGCTTGACCGAATGATCTATACTTTGCAATTGTAGGATATCAGATAATATCTAGGTTATGTTGGTTTCTATCAAACTTTAGCTCCATGTTTAAACCAATGTTGAAAACTTATTGAAATGGTTTCAAATTATTCACAATTTACACAACGTCAAGGCTAAAGATTATCAACACAAATAGCACGTTCGTATGCTTGAATGTTGATTTATTTTGAAATATTGCATAAGTAACTGTAAACACAGCACATATTATAATTCTAAAAATTTGTGGAAAGCTTTGCGCAATACATTGTTCTTATTTTTAGATATCGGTTTGCGCTTATTAACTCTATTCATTTTTAATGTATGTAAAATATTCATAAGTTTTTGATGATTAAGTATTTGTTTTTCGTCTAGACCTAGATGATGTTCCTAAGCGGGAAAATTTCAAATAACAACAAAGTTATGCCAACGGCAAAAAAATTCAAACTTTCAAATGGTTAGTTTTAAATGCTTCAAAGTATTACAAATCAAAAGACCCTAACATTTATTCTTCCGGTTAGCGAATGGAATATACTGGGTGTCCACTCTCAAAGTCGATCATTAGGCAATTAACATTGTACATTTTACTTTTATGTATTTTGCTGTATCTCTATACTACACCAATAAATGTTACCGTAATGAACAGTTTAAATAGTCGTTACTAAATTTTGAAATTGAAACCGTCGTTATTAACTACATGATAACCAACGTAAACAAGTGTTTATAGGGCTAGAGTGAACTAATTTTTTTTAAATTACCAACATAATTTAATAAACTTTAATTCACTCCTTGCAATAAATAGTAGACATATTTTGCAACTGGTTACAACATTTATTTCGAATGAAAATACTCATCACATTTACTCAAACTATTGAAACAAAATTTACTTCTTGTTTATTGTTTTCAGCGAGGGGTCAACCACTCCCCAAAAAACGTACAGTGATTTCCAGTTCCTGGGAATACTTTCAAAAAACATCAGGTATTTCCAAGTATTCCCAGGTATTTCCAAGTATTCCCAAATATTTCCAAGTATTCCCAGGTATTTCCAAGTATTCCCAGGTATTACCAAGTATTCCCAGGTATTACCAAGTATACTCAGGTAATTCCAAATTATCGAAAAATAGAACATAGAAAGTCAGATTATTTTGATATAAACTTAAATGACTTAAAAGTTCTAAAACATCAGAAAACAGACTTTAGTAAAAAAACATCTTATCTTTGTGAGATGACTGAAATGTTTACTTAAAGTATGGCAAATGCGGAGACAACATTGGGACATTAAATAGACCTTGTGTCAAAGTAATGTAATTGAAATAAAATAAATTGAACAAAACAATATTTTTAATATAAAAAAATTATTCTCAACCAAGTTTAAAGAGATTACAGATTATACCTACGTATCACTCATTCCTTACAATACATTAATTTATATCACAATTTAGTATTATTTTTTATTGCATTTTTCTATTTGCATTATAGTTGAACATAAAATAATAGTATAATGTTTAGAATATTTATTCTAGTACACTTAGTTTTTCTCATTGAGATATCCATAGAACATATCTTTCACACAATCATTCATATAATCATATTATAACATCTTCAAGGATTTAAAGAAGCTTGATCTCCGTATTGCATAAGTTGTTTTATTTTATTTCGTATTTCAATCCAAATTTCTCCCTTTTAAAATCCATCCGAATTTATTGTATAAAGAAGCAAGTTGCCTTGTCTGTGTCATCATACGCGTAACTAAGAAGATAAAAAGCAGCATGCATGCATGCATGTGGCTATAATGCAACATCAAATTATTTACGTTGTCAACAACAACGGAGATCAAGAACGTCTTGAACTCCGGTATCATTGACAACGGAGATCAAGATATACTTTATATTACTAATTGTGGTATATAAAGAATTGTTTGAAATACGAAATGAAATAAATATTATTATTTGTATCATTTGATGCGCAATAATTTTCTCTTTCTATTCATACTATTAACTTTCTTGTAGTTGACTTTGGCGAGCAGGAATCACCATAATATGCTTGTACTGTGCTATTCACATATGAACATTATAGAAAATTAAAAAATTGTTTGTTGTTTGGACACACAAAAATTGTCACTTTATATCAGAAAACAAATTAATATTGATAACATCGTTGTTAAAAATGTAAAAGTGAGGTTAGAGTTTGCTAAACAATGGACAGAGACCAAGCACAGGGACCTCGTTTTCGCAAAAAAGGACGTTTTATTAAGCAGAATGTCCTTGATAAACAAATAAAAGCTGCTGAACATCGCAAGTTGCAAGCTGCACGTGCGAGATTAAAGGAAGTGTATGACAATTATGATTGCGTGGTTAAAGGACCGCAAATTATTGAGTTCAGTGAGTATCCGGTTACAGCTGGAATACAATTTTATGATCCACGTAGTTCAATAACTAAGAGGTAAGCTGCAGTTTTTTTTAACGTCAATATAAAATTCAATTCTTAAACTATTGTTACATAGTATGGGTAGTTGTTTTAACCCTTTATAGGGCAAGAGACATATATTATTAAATATGCAATTTTGAGTTCAAAAACGGGTTGCTAGAAGGTAAAAGCATAACTTACCATGAACTAAAAAATATTTTTTTGATTAGTTTTTTGTAATTAGATCGGTACATATAAGTACCACAGTGCACTGCGATGATATTTTTGTGGTACATATTGATACCACAAATCGTTAGATAAAAGAATTACACGTATATTTTCATGGTACATATTTGTACCATAAGTAAAATAAACAATCTTATCAAAACCCAGTTTATTCAGTAGAATAATACAAACCAAAATCTATGTATACTTATACCTCCTACATAAATGGTATCACTAGAAGAAATATCACAACATGTAAGTATAGATATCACATTATTACTAATGTATAAAAACTATTTTATAATACTTAAGTAAAGGAAAACTAAACATAATTCAGTTCAGAAGAAAATAATCAGTCATTTATTCCGCTACTTTATAAATAAAAACCTAATAAGTAATTTTGCGGATACTTTTCATGTTTCTTATTCGACAAATCAAAAAGTTTAACGTTTTCCATCTGAAAAAAGTCATAATACTTCAAAAATAAATATTGCTACAGGAGTTTTGAGGTACATACTTGTACCACCACTTTTTAGGGCTTTTTATTTTCCTTGCCACAAACATTATACAACAAAACAAATAACAGAGTGAAATTATCATATAATGCGAAATCATTTGTAAAGAAATTAAATCCGAACAGGTAATATTAAGTTTGCAAATGAAATTCAAAGAAACCACTGAAATTTAGCGATTCTAACCTTACATTTACTAATTGTTAAAATTTGGTCAAATTAATTAATTTAATATCAACTTTAATTGTTCAAACAATATCTAAAGTTATTTCGCGTCAACCTAAACAGTTACAACAATTTGTGATATTATAATACCAGAAAAAAACACAACATTCCTTGCACAAATAATTAGACGTTCGGTGGTACACATGGATACCACTAAATCAAGTTTATACCATTGCCGGCGCGCAATTCAATTTATGGTATATCTTTCTACCACTATCCATTCAGAGCAAGTGTATAATCCGTAAGGATCATATTTAATGTTTATATAATGGCGTAGACGCCTGTAAGTGCACGTGGTACATATTTGTACCAGTGTCCTATAAAGGGTTAATATAAAACTTTCAAGCTGTTCTTGGGCATACTGTGTTAGCCCATATACATCAGTTGATTTGAGTGCAACTTTGTTAATCGTTTTCTCTTTACATATGTGATGAAATGCCCTTTTTCGGATATCAATCGAAAGACCAACACTGAATTTACCAAATCATACTTAAATTATGTAATTGTTGAGTTGTAACATTGTCTGTTGTCATCACATCTATACAGGCTGTTTGCAGTTATCGGTGCATCATTGCCATCTTCGTTATTATAGGAGCTACGAAGTCGGTTAAATGAGCAAGTTTGCAGTATTTTTTTTGCTAATTAACATAGTGAAGACAAAGAAACAATTGAACGTGGTGTTTTCGAGTTATTTTCAAAAGTAACATTTTTTAAATGGGACACCATGTATATTTTTATAGAAAATGAATGAACAGCGACATTATAAATACAAAAGTTTATGTTCATTACCTCTTTAAAATGGCAAGTAAAGAAATTATAGGACACTTTCCATAATTTTCATTTAATGCATTGTTCAGGTTATCTGCTATGGAAACAAAATCACAGGGTTGCCACAGAGTCACCTAAGTCACTTATAGTCACTTTTTAAACTTCTGGTCACTATAAGTCACTTTTTAAACAAAAAAGTCACTTAAGTCGCTTTTTTAATCAGAGTGCATTTTTATATATTATGTGATTAGGAGATCAAGCGATACTTTAAATCCGAGAAGATGTATTATAACGCTGAGGCGCCAGCCGAGGCGTTATAACGTCTTCGAGGATTTAAAGAAGCTTGATCTCCGTATTGCATAAGTTGTTTTATTTTATTTCGCATTTCAATTCTAATTTCTCCCTTTTAAAATTCATCTGAATTTATTGTATAAAGAAGCAAGTTGCCTTGTCTGTGTCATCATACGCGTAACCAAGGAGCTAAAAGCAGCATGTCACGTGTGGTTATGCAATATCAAATGATTTACGTTGCCAACAACAACGGAGATCAAGTCTTGAACTCCGGTGTCATTGACAGCGGATATAAAGATATACTTTATTTTACTAATTGTGGTATATAAACAGTTTTTTGAAATACGAAATGAAATAATAGCTATTTATGTAACAAGTACATAATGTAGGACATTATAGACAAGCCCAGTTTATGGCCGAGCGAGCGGAGCGAGCAAGGCCTATAAAAAGGGCGAGTCTATAAGGTCCGATTATGTAAGAGTTGCATACAAAGCTTTATGTTCGATTCCTAAAATTAGGTAAATATCAAAAAAAATCAGTTTATAAATTTGACATCTATTCTTGACAGAAGAAAATTTGACATGTAATATACAGTTGTCATACTTTATTTTACTACTATATACTTTATTTTACTACTACCACTTTATTTTACGAGTACAATAATAAGCCAGTTCACTGCCGCAAAACAATACAATAAATAGTACTTTATAATGCAATCGGACATAAAAAATTTTATTCGACAATATTTATTGAATATTTTTATATATCTATAACTTTATAAAATCTTAATTTTAATATAATTTTGAATTATAAAAAAAAAAGTGGCGATAACAGTACTTTGGTCTTCTGGTAGGTCAGTAGTAAATAATAAATATAGGAAAGGGCCAACAACGCTTTCCTGTGGGACATCGGATTGGATAGGATATTGCTGGGAGATTTCATTACAAAGTTTAGCTTGAGTAAAATCTGTTAAAAGATAATAGCTGTTTAGCAATAGTCTTTTTTAGTTTGTATAGCAACCTACTATCGAATGCAAAAGTTCTGAGCCCTGAATTTGAATGCGCATAGCAAAACAAGTAACTGCTCAAATTAATTCAACCAAAAACAGTTAGTTTATTTTTGTATAAAATAGTAAATTTGTAAAATCATCTGATTTTAGGTTTTTGAATTTTTATGTTACAAAAAGTCCGTTTTTTGGAAGTTGTGACATAAAGCGTGTCTTTAATAATTAATATTTTAATAACTACTCGACAGAATTGAATGTAATTGTATATGCAAGTAGCTAATAGTGTTGTAGTTGTAGTTTGTAATTTGATTTCTATATTATTTCTCAAGTTATTTTTTGAAGTAGAGGGTAATGCATTCTGGTGCCTTAATCAAAATTTTTTTTACAAGAGATAGTATTTTGTAAATAAAACATCAAATACGATAAGAAATCTTGAAATTATTCAGAAATTAATTAATAAATAATTCTTTAAAAATTATTTTGCAAATATTCACGAATTAATAAATAAATTCTTTAAAGAACTATTTATTAATTCGTGATTGTTTTCAAAATTTCGTAATGTATTTGTTGTTTTATTAAAAAAAATACTATCTGTTGTAAAAAATAAGATTTTGATTAAGGCACCAAAACGCATTACCTTCTATTTTATAGAATAACTTTAGGAATAACACAGATATCAAATTACAAAAATTTCCACATACATACAATACTATTAGCTACTTGACTATAATTATATTCAATTCTGTAGAGTAGTTATTAAAATATTAATTATTAAACACATACTTTACGTCAAAACTCCCAAATAAACGGACTTTTTGTAACATAATTCTCAAAAATTCAACAACCTAAAATCAGATAATTTTACAAATTTATTATTTTATACAAAAATAAATTGTCTATCTAACTGTTTTGTTTTTACTATGTGCATTCAAACTCAGGACTCAGAACTTTTGCATTGGATAGTAGTATGCCAGACCCTATAAAATGTCGGGGTTGCATTTAATAAGAAGATAGCTGTACAGTACTTTTTCTCTTCGAGGCTTTTTGATATCTGGTTTAGTATTCTATGTATTTGCAAAGTTGTAGAATGGCCTTCTCTAAATCCGAACTGAAATAGGCGCAGGTGTTCTTCAGTAGTCTTTTGGGAATAATTCTCAAATTCTTTGCCTAGTAAGAGACTATTTGGCCTATAAAGAAGCCACATTTTGTAATGTAAACGAAGATTTAGGTTTCTTTATAATATCCAATAATTCAGCATATAGGGGAGAGTCGTCCAAATTGAACCAGTCGATTATCTTTTTAAAGATTATATTGCTATGCCATCTATGGTTGAAAATAGTAACAGGAGGACTACAGAATGCTGTAGTTTCAATATGAATACGGTGTTCCCGCGAATATCAATGAAATTGTATGTTTATGCCTTCATTTATGTATTTTCTCCGTATGTTTAGTAAAGGCTAGTGCAAAAAACTGCTGAACTGTTCGGAAGGCGGCAAATACCATTATTTTGTTATACTATTTTAAACAGTCTGGCGCTATTTCGGCGATAATTAGAATTTGAAAAAAATTGAGGTTAAATTGAATAAAACAAATAAGTGTTGCCTAAATTGAACTTATTAGTGTTGCCTAAATTGAACTGGTTAGGTTCATTGAAAAGACAGATGGCAAACAGTTCTTCTGATGATTTGGTAAAGTCGTGTGCAGAAGATGCTTCATGTCTTTATTATAACGATATAACTACCTGAATTCACTTGAAAATAGTGCATAGTGGGCCTACGAAGAATGTGCTGGGGTAGAAGATGGGGATTTCCATGTTCCAGTCGCTAGACTTACAGGTTTATTGTGATTTCTAGTATAGTATTACCCAGTGTCATAATAAATAATGAAATTTTTTTGGTTTTATTATTTAGAGAGCTGTTAATAGAGAATTTATGTTTTTTCAATATATTTTTTAATTGAATATGTAATAAACATTATAAAGTATCCCTTAGTTTGAATTTTAATTTAAATAACCGACAATGATCTGAAATACGAATTTTCTTCTAAAAAAAGGTTCAATTTGGGCGACTCTCCCCTACTTTTACTCACTATTATTTTAACACAAATAAAATATTTAAACTTTGTATTATAAATTTCGGTTGTGAATTTTTAAGTTCAATATTCACATATGGTAAAATGGTTTTTTATAATAAGATTCTTATTTGTGAAGACCATTGTTAAAAATTTAATAATGAAATCAGTCACTTTTTTAGTGGGAAAAGTCACTTAAGTCACTGAAATTAAACTACAAATCCTGTGGCACCCCTGAAATCATTAAAACTTGTAAAATAAATTAAAACACGAAAAGATAGTAGACGTAGTTGTCTGTAGAATATTATTAATAACGCATGTTCATTTAAATTCGTAATCTAGCAACCTTTGGAATTTTAATGAAAGAAGACAGAGCGACAGATATAATACGTCGCAGATAGAGACAGGCAATAATCCAAAGGTTGCTAGATTACGAATTTAAATGAACACCCGTTATTAGTGCAAATCCGTTGATTTTTTGTTGTGTTTGTGATGAATCTGTAACAACCCGCCGATAATCATTTAATTATCGTACCAAACTATTAGGACGCCAGGTATATTTAATTAAATTGTTTAATCTTTATTAATTCATAAAATGCTTTCATAACATGTAAGGAAATGCTGAAACTGCGTTTCACAGGTAATATGCTTTTTGAACTTTGATAAACTTAAGACAGGATACACTAAGCTGAATCAACTTAATTTAATAAAATGTAACTGTGCTAAATAGGCACTTCACACGAAACATAATAGTTGGGTTATCGTAAGACAGGAAACGATGTTGCAAATTTCACTCATAGCGTTCTGATAAGCAAAACAATGCTCGGGTTCAGTTTTGCTATTTGGCATACACAGTTGGAAAAATACTGAAGTTTTTGAAACATCAGCTTTTCGTCGAGCTGCTCGAAAACTTGACTTAGAAGTCAGTTCCCGGGAAGATCTACAGTTGAACGGTTTGGCACTACATAATTAGCTCAACAAAAAGAGCAAACATTCGGGACTCATTTATTTAATTGTGAACTTAAGAAGTTTAATATAATTTAAATATAAAATATTCCAAATTATAACTAATATAAAAATTGCAATAATAATAACGTATATTTTACAATCGGACGCTTAAACACGAGAGCGTAATAATTAAAGTGTTAATTAACTAATTCCAGACAGAAATATTGTATTACTTTATTATATACGCAAAGGGTGAGAAATTTTTGCACTATCGTATCTTGGGAAATGCTTTAAATCTCGAAGCTATAATATAGTTGAATTTACTTTTATTTAAACGATTTTCATTGTTGTTATTTGAATTCATCAGGGAGAATATTCAGAGGTCTCTCATTCACTTATTAGTTACATAAGTAACGATTTTATTATATCTATCATTTTCGTTTTATTTTTAATATATTGTTTATTTAATTAAATCTGTAGTATCATTGTGTCTTTCCCCCAACATACCCCAATCTACACATTGGCAGGGATGTTATAAGTCCAATTCTGGTATATTAAACCATAAAAACTCCAATTATTGGTCTACCAATAATCCTTTCGTAATACATACAAGAAATCCACAACGCCGCTTTAGTTTAAATGTTTGGTGTAGTTTATATAGATCAAGGGTTACTTTCAGCAGGACGGAGCCCCTGCACCCAATTCCACTGCAGCATGGAACTTGCTTACATAATTCTTCGATGACCAATGGATAGGAACGCAAGGACCCATACAGTAGCCCCTGCGTTCTCTTGATATAACACCTCTTGATTTTTATTTTTGAGGGTACCTTAAAGATGAAGTTTACCAGCAAGCATTCGAGAACGTAAATGAGTTGCAAAACAGAATTACCCACATTATTAATAATATTAATGGTAAGACAATTTTAAAAGCGGTGTGTCATGATAAAATTCGAACTAGAAGAGATGTATCGAGCAAGAAGGAGGAGTTTTCGAGCACCTATTATAAAAATAATGACACTTAATTATTCTGTCACTATTATTTTAGATTCTTTTATACCTTATTATTCATTAATATGTTTATTTATTTTGTATCATTATTTACTAGTATCTAATAAATGCTTCAGCTTGGGTTCAACAACGTTTGTCATTTTTTCATCACCTATGTACAACAGCTGCTACCAAGATTTAACCAAGAAAAATGAATTATATAAGAAATAACAAACAATGGACCATATTTTCTTTCTTTTTCATTTTAAAGGGGTAATGAACATAAATTTTTGTATTTATAATGTCGCTGTTCATCCATTTCTACAAAAATATACAGGATGTTCCATTTAAAAAAATACTATTACTTGAAAAATAACTCGAATTCAATTGTTTTTTTGTCTTCGCCATGTTAATCAGCAGAAAGAATATTGCTAATTTACCCGATTTCGTAGCTCCAATAATAACGGAGATAGCAATGGTGCGCCGATAACTGCGAACAGCCTGCATAGATGAATTTTGGCATGCATTCATTTAAAAACTTTACATAAAGTTTTTTTGAAAATGTTATTTGTGACATCCAGCAGCTGCCAATTTAAAAATATTGAGATATCTCAAAATCGGTAAAATTTAGAGGCAAGGTTTATCAGACAACTGACTAGCCTTCAAATTGTGGCAGGAATAAATCAATAATAAAAGTCTGGGTGTTCCATTTGAAATAAGGTAGTTGACATACACTTCGTGTGTAGACTGTATCCAGAAGTAGTAGAAATCTGAAATTATATTAAATCAAAAGAATGTAACCCGAAACCATTATCTGCAAAGTTTCAATCCGCAACTCTTATTGGCTTCCCTATATTCTCCTAATCTCGTTGTGACATAGTTGTATATCATGATGTTCATATTGAATGTAGCTTTATGAGAAAGTTAAAAAGAACTGCAAAGATTTACATAAAAAAAAGCTAAATTTCAAGTTAAAAATTTGAATTTTTTTAAAGAAGCCAAAATAATTAAACTAATTTTTTTTATAATGTTTATGTTGTCCGAACTAAATTGAAGTTGACAATTTTATGCACTGCAGCTCAAACGTGAATGTAGTTTAGTAGCCAAAAATTGGAATTTTTATATTTCTTTCTTATTTTTGTTTGTTCTTATTTCTGTACCTTTAAATTACCTAAATTATATACCTAAAAATTTTAAAAAAGTCTTCTTACAGAGTGATACAAAAATCTCAATTTTAGTAAGTTAGTAAGTAAGTTTAGTAAATTAAGGTTCTTTTTGCATGAAATGCTCATACTTTTAATAATTATGTTGACACCTCTCTAAAATGTTTTATAATATAAAAACAATTACGAAAATCTAGAATCTTTTATTTTTAAATGGCAATCAAGTCGACCATGAGCTGCTTAGAGTGTTCATTTTCAAAAAAATTTTATTATTGAATTAATCTTAAACTGCTCAAGTAGTTTTTCATATTTGTAATAACACAGTAAACGCACTCTATAAGCCAACATCTCGTTTTTCTATTATTAGATATTTTTGCTACGGGGGTTTACCGTTACTTTTTGTACAATTTTAACTACCTGTCAGAAAAGCAAATGAAAAAAGGGCATAAAACCAATAATAGTTGTAATAAAGTTCCAAAAATAGTAATTAGTAAGCCATACAATTTAAAAAAAAGTATACGAGGATGGGGCTTGAACCCGCGATTTCTGATTACGAATCTGATGCGTTAACCCATGGCAGACTTTAGTGTACCAGGCAGGAGCTGTAAGAAAACAGCACTGTAATTTTACCCATATTTTCAAGGAGTACTAGATTATATTTGCTTTAGAAAATATAAAACAAAAATTGTCTTTCCAGATCTTGGTCTGTGTGTTTCTAGATTTGTAATATTGAAAAATAACATTCCTAAAAGCATATTATCAGTTTAGCAATTCATTTTCTTATAAATAACAAAAAAAATATCAATTACAGGTACTTGTTAAATAAACAGAAATCACATTTAGTGAATTTTTAAAGTAAATTGTAACATTCGTCTTTAAATTAGTTGGCTTCATGTATTTTCATTGTTAATTGATAAGTAAATTAAAAATATAAATTTTTATTTTTTATTTATGAAAATTTTGTTAGTTATTAGTAAACCTTTCAACCAAAAAAATTATATTCAGCAGAAAACTGTCCAGTAAGATTTTCACAGGTATCTATGATCTAATATTTCTTGAGAAAATTAATAGTGACGGATGTTGACATTATTCTAACCAAGAATTGGATTACAAATTTTGTTTTGCATTTTTCTTAAACAAATATAATCTAATACTCCTTGAAAATATGGGTAAAATTACAACGTTGCTTTTTTACAGCTCCTGCCTGGTACATTAAAGTCTGCCATGGTTAACCGCTAGGCCAATCAGCGTACAGCTTCCAGCTTTTCTATATAGTTTATTACCAAAAGCAATAACTCAATCACAGCTGTCAACTGTCAATTTTTCCAATCTGACATTAGAATTGAATTCAGCGACCTCAAAAACATAAACTCTTGATGTAAAAAGAGAATATTTACTTTTTTATCCTGCTTTGACAGTGAATTGACAGCTGTCAACTGTCAATTTTTCAAATCTGACATCAGATTTGAATTCAGCGACCTCAAAAACATCAACTTTCAATGTCAAAAGAGAATATTTACTTTTTTATTCTACTTTGACAATTAATTGACAGCTGTCAACTGTCAATTTTTCCAATCTGACATTAGAATTGAATTCAGCGACCTCAAAAACATAAACTCTTGATGTAAAAAGAGAATATTTACTTTTTTATCCTACTTTGACAGTGAATTGACAGCCGTCAACTGTCAATTTTTCAAATCTGACATCAGATTTGAATTCAGCGACCTCAAAAACATATACTTATATATTTAAATAATTAAAATATGCTTTTGACATCTATAACATCTATAATTCAACAACAATTTTATAATAACTTTATATAGTAATAATAAATAAGTATGATAAGTCGCCTCCATAGGTCAGCGATACAGACGTCGCTTCGCAAGTGAACGGCCCAGAGTTTGATTCCCCGCCGGAGTAATAATTTTTCTATATGGATTTGCATTCAAAATATAAGTTAATGTAAAACATTAAGACGGTTTTATGCTGAGAAAAAGGTAACATCGTTACTGAAATACGTATTGGCAATTAGTCAAATACAATGTGTGGTTAGGAGACACCGTTAAATATAGTGTTGTGATAAACCACAATCCTTACAATTCATTATTAGTGTAAAACATTAATAAAACAAAAGTAAATTAACCTTTATTGATATAAAGGTTAATTTCAAATAATTAATAATAATAATAGTTAAATGATTTGTAACAGCGTACGTAAGCCGCCAAGAGTAAATTAAATGAATTAAGACAGAATTAGAATATGGAAAAATTATTATCCCGGACCAGGAGTCGAACTCGGGGCTCTCTGCTATCTAGGCAGATGCTCTTACCGCTGTGCTACCCGAGACCAATTGCTGGTGAAACAACAATTCTTCCATATAAGACGAAAATGTATAAACACACGAGTATTAATCGATTAACACGAGTAGATTAAAATCAAATTCGTTGTGATTGTTGGTAAAAATGTCGCAAATCAGGGTCAACCTACTTTAACACAACAAATTACAATTAGTTCTCTTTCTGTGTTTACACATGATTCATCTTATATGAAAGAATTGTTGTTTCACCAGCAATTGGTCTCGGGTAGATCAGCGGTAAGAGCATCTGCCTAGATAGCAGAGAGCCCCGACTTCTACTCCTGGTCCGGGATAATAATTTTTCCATATTTTAATTCTGTCTTAATTAATAATAATAATATTACATGTGCTGAACTACTGATCGTGGGATATCATTTCCCACGGTCATTTCTGTTCAGTTTATAGATTGTGAGCAATAAGTAATTTTCGTGGTTACTAGACTGTGCGAAATGTGTAATTTTCTATAGTAGTCGTAGATAAAAGTAGTTTAGCAAGTCTTGAAACGAAATGTTTATGAAAAAATAATTGAAAGCTACCTAAATATCTAAAAATTAATTTTTAAGCTCTATTATGTTTTGAAGTTACGGGTTCTACTAGCTTTAAGAAAAGATGCAGTCCGTACGATCTACGATATTTGTTGAGCCAGAATTCCCAAAAATGAGAAAGCCGATGACGTTCTATTTTCGGAACGCAACGACCTGCCACGGCTTGATATTTGCAAGCAGCGGCGCGGCGTGCCTTGAAACGTAGATTGTAAAAAATATTTGCAATCTTGTAAGTAATGTGTTTTTATTTCTTTTATTTCAATAATTTGTTACTATCATCTAGGTACATGTTATTATACAATACAAAAAAAGGAATAAACAAAGAAAAATTTGTTTGCGACACCGCCAATGTCTTTCCAACTCGGATGTCGAATGCGGTTAATTCCGAGAAAGTGACGTAGCGGTCTTTTAGGAATTTTGGATCAACAAATATTGTACTGGCTGTAGCAGCATCCGCCAAAGAAAACGGAACTTGTCAGCCTTGAAACGAAATGTGTTTATTACAGAACGTTGTATCCTTTGGAGGTTATGTTAATCGGTACGAAAAACTGTAACACACAAATCCGAACCATGCTAAGAATTCATAAATAACTTACGAATAATAATATAACAGGAATAGGAAAACTAAATAGAAATAATCTTTAATGTTAAAGTTGCATTAGATATCTTCAAAACAGCCAACTTAGTAATAGTCTACTTAATTGTTCTTCTGTAAAATCATGAAATTGAGATATGACAACGGATAATGGCAAGATAGCAAGTGCATTTCACATTCCCCTCTATCTCTTTACTCCAACAGCGTCTTGCGCCGCACTACCGAATGAAATAGAAACGCTTGTTGCTTAGATTCTGTGTATTGTATAGAACCGGCTTTGCGTAGAACAATTTTTTTTTCGAAAATGAATAAAATTTTATTACAAATCATACAGTTTAAACTAAAAACTGCACAGTTCGACATTTCCAACTATTCTTCGCAGGAAATGAGACGGAAGACACAACGATAAATTGTAGGACGTTTGGTAACCCTTTAATTCTACTCTTGTGTTACCGAGTTACTTAGGTGTCGGAATGATGAAAGTTAAAACTGGATTTTATCAGATCCTAAAAATCAGAAAAATAGACGTGTTCCACACAACTAAACATGTAGGTAGATTAGAGGTTAGGTTAGATCAGGGGACTAAGAGGTATATTATTAATTAGGTTAATTATATTAGGTTAGCAGACGCTAGAAGAGTTTAGACTAAGTTATGTGCCATAAAGTTAACGGGTAATATCTTTTGATTCTATTTGCGTTCTTAGGTCAGCGGTAATATGAGGTAGGTTTAGAAGCGAGGTTATGTTAGGAGTAAGATAGCTTAGACAATAAGGTATGGTAAAGTAGGTTAGTACACAAATTAATCTAGATTGAGTGAGGCGGAAGGTTATATTCTATTAACTATACTATAAGTTAGGTTATCAGATCAGAGTAGTACAGTCTAACTGTTTTATTGCGTAATGATTAAAGGCTATTTAAATATCCAAAAATTAATCTTTAAGCATTATTTTTATTTAAATTAGGGTTCTGCTAGTTTTAAAAAGTTAGCAACACCCACAAATGAAAACAGAACTTAAGGGGGCTATCTAGCAATTCATATCATAAGAAGCTTTTCTAATTGCTTTGTTCTTATTAGAGATAAATCATTAATATTTTAGATTCATATTATTAAATTACGTATTTAACGTTTTTATTATACTTTTAATTGCAGATGGATATTTACAATAACTAAGGTCTAAAACTAATTAACACACAACAAGACTAATCACTAAACAAACTTAAACTAGTTCATTTAACACTATGAGATTATTTATTTTAATCGCACAATTATTTATTTCGATGGTGGTTTATTTATTAACTTATATTACACTGCTTCTAATAATTATCAATTCCCATGCTGCGGGTGTTATAGAATTCTCGAAGCATTTGAAACGTCGCTTTCTAAATTGTTTGATATGCACGATGGTTGCTAATTCACTACAGTATTATAGGGGTTTTGCTGTATTATTTGAAAAATCACTGCAGTGGTAAATATCTATTAAGTGAAACAGGCCTAAAACATTTTAACCTTAAAATGTTTTTGTACTTGTATGAGTTAAGTTAGCAGAATTTCACAAGCTTTTAATAAAAGTTTTACTCCTACTTTTCGGACTGATGCAAAATAGAATTCTTGCGTATTTTAGAAAATTTGCAAATTTCGCCAGATCAAAAACTTGAAAAGCTTTAACATGATGATGAACTGCAAAAGATTAAATGTAATTCAGGCGGTTAATTCAAAATTGGATGTAAGCGGTAGATCGTTGGACGGAAAATACACATGTAGTGCAATAAATAATGCAAACAAATCTTTTATTCTTTAAAAAATGGTTTCTTTTATTTTAGAATTACTAGAGCAATAGCAATGGAGCTTGCTACCACCATAATCTTCTCTATTTTTCTTCACTACCTACAAACGCTCAATAACTCTCTGTCTGTCTGTATGCTAGCATATAACTCGAGAACTACTTATTCACATTTTGATGTGGTTTTTTCTAAGACATGTAGACACATTTTCAGGTTAGGTTTTAGGTTAGATGTTATACATTTAAAATAATCCGAAATTCCCACCCACGCCACGGCAGCCATTTTGGTCCTCAGCCCATAGTAGAAATTGATGACATGACCTATCTTTCAAAGCCATCCAAATAGTCAACGGACCTTCGTTTACACTCTGCTAGTTTGGAATTCTAGTGGCTACATAAGTTTGCATACAAATATAAATAATCATCGGACTTTTTCTGTCGGTTCAGTTTGCACTTTGCAATTTGCTTCATTACAGAAGTGATAGTAGTGTTCTGGTGTAGTAGTAATAATACATTGCGATGGCTAACAGAACACTTTGTGCGAGTAGAAGACGAAAATGTTCTTCGCATAAAAACTCTTTTTATGCGAAAAGAAACGCTTTGATGAGAAAGAAAAAATATGATAAAATGCAGTCAAGGTAAGTGTTTAAACTTTATAAAGTAATACATACCTATACTATACATTATGTAAAATTTGACAGGGGGAGGGGCTTTAAAGTACATGTCGGAATGAAAGTAGGAAAGCTGAATTTTTGCATGAACCTTTGTTTTGATGTTCTGAAGACTGGCTGAAAAGTCTCCTATAATCCCGTATCCGTGTCACAAGATATTAAAGGTCAAAGGTCACGAAAATCTTATTTATTCTTTTATTATTAATTAAAAACTGTTAACATCGAAGAAAAAATAATAATTTCAATATTGTACCATTTTATTCAGTAATTAACTTTGTATAGCGATGTCTTTCGTATAGCTATTGTATCCGTTCGCGCAATGTCTTAGAAAAAACAGAAATTTACCAATATTTCGCAATTTTCACTGTGCAACTAGCGAAGACGTTTGCTAGGACAAAACAAACCAGAACTCACTTGAAACAGATTGTACTGGTTTGAAGTAGATTGAGCCGTGGCCTTACTTTGCTGCACCCTCCCCCGACCACCAACTCGGACTTCTACTCGTCACGGGGTTCACGTCCAGTGTCTACGGCCTTCATCAAATGATATAACTCATTATTTCTCGTTTGTATGAACCATCAATATCATTAGAAAAACTAGAAATAGTAGGATGTGATGGCACTGTAATCAACACTGGATGGAACTCACCACGTGGAGTGGTTGCACGTCGAATTCCACCCACACCCTACCCAACCAACCATCCAATTATTGGGTGTTGTATTTATATTGTATTTACATTACATACATTTAAAGTCTGATTTTGTGGAGAAATAAGGCATAACCGATCTAGACTTCAGTGTTGCTCGAATATAGCCATCTCTAGCTTCATGTCCACATACTTTAGTCGAGGCCTCTGTTACCAACTTGACGCACCCTCCACAACCTGAGTGTGACAGGGAAACTTTTGTATTTCTCTGTTGAGCGTAGTGTCAGAATTGACGAGTGATTTAATATCATCCTCTTTCATTGACAAGCATTGCCAACAAAACATTCTCTGAATGCGCAAAGCATACATTTCGTTGTATTACTGGATTGACAACTTGAAGTAATTCGTCGGATAAATACCGCGATGTTTGGATTCAGCGTCAGATTGGCGACATTGGGGCCCACCGGGCAAACCGCGAAGAGGGCCCTACTTGTTTGTGTTAGTAACTTTAACATATGTCAAATCGCTTCAATAACTTAATAAATATTACGGATATTTTTGCAAAATTATCAAGATTTAGCAAAAAGAGTGAGATGAAAGTGAGATGAAGAGTAGAGTTCCTGTAGATGAAGAATTTTGAAAAATAATAGCATATGTTAAATAATTTTTATTGTGGTTTGGTGTTGTCTATTATTTAAGAATTTTGTTTTGTCGGTCTTCTACGAGCTTTATTTATTAGTTTATAGTTTCCAGAAATCAAAAAGTCCCCGGTCTCTATTCAATCATCAACTCATTAACACCGCTAACATTCAACAACATTCCTGTCTTACTTTTGCCCAATAAATATGCAAAAACAAATTACAAAGAATTAAACCATTTGTAAATTAACTAATAGTTTAAAAACATTAAAAGATACAAAGCGACAAAAGAAGGAAAATAGTAAAAGAAAAGATAAGGATTTATAAATTGAAAAACGAAGAAATGAGAAAGAAATATCAGGAAACAGAATATAAGAAATTGAAAGAACAATTTGAAAAAAAAGGATTAGAAGAGAAATGGGAAGAATTGTAAGAAAATGTGCTAGAGTCGGTCAAAGAGTACCGTGGGATATCAAAAATAGTAAAGACAGATGTAAAAAGAACGGAATCGTGGAATAAAGAAATGAAAAAGATTATAAAATACCTAAGTACAAAACAGACCAGACATTATGAAAAAATACAAAGAAAAGAGTCAAAAGTCGTAAGTTCAAAATAAGAAATATGGTAAGAACAAACAATGAAGAATCAAAGAAATTTACAACAGAAAAAGGAGTGAAGCAGGGATGTGTTCTCGGCCCCCTATTGTTCACATTAGTGATGGATGGGTTAATTAAAGAGATAAGAAACAAGATGAAAAAATTAAAAATAGGATACTGGAAGATGGAGGAAGTGAAATTGACAGAATTAATGTTCGCAGATGACATAATCATTTTAGCTGATTCAGAACAAAACCTACAATTTAACTTACAAAAGTATAGTATGGAAATAAACGTGGGCAAAACAAAGAATACGATAATATTAAGTATAAAGAAAACACATAACGTACAAATACAGGGAAAAAGAATTGAATAAGTCGAAAGCTATAAGTATTTAGGATCAGTAATAGAAGAAAATGGTAAGATGGACAAAGAAATAAGTGAAACACTGGGAAAAGCAGTGGAGGTATATTAGATAATGAAAACAACAGTTTTGGGTAAAAGAGAAGTACCAAAACATATAAAAACAGAAGTTGTCAAGAAAATAGAAAGATCAACAATACTATATAGCAACGAAACATGGACAATAACAAATAGGAATCAAGAATCTATGTAATGGACATTAGATTTTTAATATTATTAAAGAAAATTAAGGAAAATAGGAAACAAAACAAGAAGAGACAAAATTAGGCACGACACCATCGCAGAACAATTCAAAATCAAACTAATATATGAAGGAAGGACAATTGAGATGGTTTGGTCACCAGCAAAATATATGGAGTAAATATGGATGGTTAGAACTGAAAGGGAAGAATGGAATGAGGGAATGAATCAAAGAAAAGGCAGATAGAGAAGGAATCGATCTGATCGAGAAAATCAGACAAATGACATAGGTAGAAAAGGACGGAGAGAAGAGTGCACGAAAGAACAGTAAAGCACATATGGTCTTACACTTAACGATAGAAAGGCATAGAATTAAGAGGAAGAAGAACTAATGGTCTTATTCTTTGTAATTTGTATATTCTAGGTCTTGATAAAGAAAATAAATCGTTATCGAAACGTCTTAATGAATTTGTAAAAAATAAGTTGAGGACTGAATCCCATGAAGTTTTATTCAATTTCAACAACTATTACTGATTATTTAACTTTTAATTTAATTAACTTTTAATTTGATGTCAAAAATTAATAAAATCTGAATTTTGCAAATGGGTCTTGGGGGCCCACTTTTCGGTTTCCAGGGGGGCCCATCGGGCATTTGCCCGGCGGTCCAATCCGACACTGTTTGGATTGCTTGAAAGACATGTGTTGGTCCGCCAGTAAAATATTTGCTCTTTTTTATGGCAACACAGGCATGTATGATTTTTAAGATGAAGCCAACTATTTCTATTAAGTTCCCGGATGGATCTGATGAACTTATATTCAACCTAAGGACTCGGTTAGCCGCAGTTAGCCATCTGGAATGGGACAAAGGACCAAGGTCCCGATTTGCCAAGTCTTCTGGACAATGTCCCAAGGTAATTGCATTTGCAATGTCCAACAAATACTGTTGGTCTTTGCTCAACAAGTTCCTGCCTATATCAGGAATCGAACAAGCTATGGGTTCATAATCGACCACGGAGTTTTTCATAACAAGTGAGCTGCTGCCCGATGATCCCACTAATAAATTTAGGCCCTGCAGTTTTACCGTCAATATGTTGGGAAATGTGGCGAAAAGATAGCTCATTAAAATGCAGGAGGCATATGCTCCACTGTGGCGGGCGTCCTACATGATTTTCTAGTCGTTGGATGACAAATGTTAACCGATTTTAATTTTTTTATACCGTTTCTCTTCTTATTACAATAGGTAACTTTTCCACCCTAAAGCGTTCCGAAAAAAAAATTAGTTTTTTTCGACCCACTCTACTATATACCTAGCTCTGTAGTTTACATGCGCGCGTGCCACTCTCAGCGCTATATCTCGAGAACGTTTGATAATACGACAAAATGCATGAAATAAAAATTGTAGATGATTTTATGATCTACAAGTGTTATACTAGCCTTAAATGACATATGACGCATAGAAAAACGAGATAATTGCAAAAAACCGATTTTCGTGACCTTTGACCTTTAATATCTTGTGACGCGGACGCGAGATTATAGGAGACTTTTCAGCCAGTCTTCAGAAAGTCAAGACAAAGGTTCATGCAAAAATACAGCTTTCTTACTTTCATTACGAGGTTGAATCCTTATTTTACTGGAGTATTAAAAAATAATCAAACATTATCAGTTCATATTCTGAAATAATTACCTCCGCATTGACACTATGGGCTTTTACAAAACAGCCACATTTTCTTATTGTGTTATGCAATAACGTAGACTTAGAGATTTACCTTAGTAATAATATTTTGTGCCGCACATCAACCCTTACAAGAAAAAAATATGATAGTTTAAATTTATGCCATATAGAGTTTGAATCAATAAGAGATTATTTATAAATGCTTCTACCGCCGCGAATGTTTTGACAACTTTTCTAATCTCAAATTTCTGAAGTTCTTTGTGAAGTGTTTTGAAGTTAGAGAATAAAAGTGAAAAACTAGATATAATTAAAAATGTGTAAAAAGGAGAAATAACAAAACTCATCACAGCTGCAGGTTACCGTCTCTTTTCTTATTGGTCAGGGCTCTATTACGTATTATAATATTTGTGGAGAACTGTTTCCAAGATTTTACAAGGAGATTAAAGTAAAGCCGCTGGTCTATAATTATAATTACGTCGGAGGAAAGAGTAAAAAGTGCACCGATTTTCTTTGAATCGCTTTTTTTAAACCATTAAAGATAAATAGTAGACTTATAGGTATCAAAATAAAGGAAAATAAATACTCTGTTGGCACATTAAATAAAATACAGGGTATTCCATTAAAAAAATATATAAAAAGCTGATTTGAAAACGTCAATATTTAAAAAATGTTTTGATTACCCTGAATAAAAACTCAAACTGTGGGGCAAACTTACTAAAACTGTGCTTCAACCTCATCACACATACTTTTAATCGGTCTGGACACGTGTTTTAACAGATAAGCTGTCATCTTCAGCAAACACTGAAAAACTAAACTAAAATCTAAAAAAATCTAACCTTGTATACCTACAGAATTTCACGGTCCGTCGGTAATTGATCAAGTCTGACTAACCATCAAGCTTGACTGATCACAGGAGCAATTCTAAAAGACTGTAATTAATAGGACCTAAAGCAGAGTTCATTAGCGCTTTTCTATTCTTAATAATTTATAAGGTTTCAAAACAGTTAAGTTCTGTTGAGTTGTTTACATTTCTAATTAATTCTACGCCTTTAACCTTA
Source organism: Agrypnus murinus (assembly GCA_929113105.1). Classification (NCBI taxonomy): domain Eukaryota; kingdom Metazoa; phylum Arthropoda; class Insecta; order Coleoptera; family Elateridae; genus Agrypnus; species Agrypnus murinus. Next base: position 159,350,097 of record OV816025.1, read on the forward strand.
TGATTTTGTTCAAGCATATGTATGACAACGCTAGATTTAATAGGTCTTTTAAATTTTAAGTGAGCTAAATGCTCTTTATACCGAATCTTCAAACATCTCTTAGTTTGTCCTATATATACTTGATTACAGTTTTATATATTTTATATATTCCCGATTTACCCATGTAATCTACTTAATCTTTTGGGCTTCCTAAAACATTCGTTATTCGAAATCGTAACTGTTTTTAAACCAACTTTTGATCACCCTGTATTAAAAAATACTTCTAACATCTGCTTGGGATAAATAGATCGTATCTAAGACCACACCCAATGTTTTACAAAAAACCAACAAAGGATGGCTTAGATATTAAAATTTAAATGAAGAGTTGATATTGACCAAAAAATCATAGCCTGGCAACGTCGCATCTATGACCGAAAACATCTAGAGTTAAAGGTGAACCTAAAGGTGCTTTATTTGAGCTAAGAAAATTTAGGTTGTTGCATTCCAAAAAATTCTATTTTATGCGCTATACTTTTTTGAGACAGTATGTGCCACTAATTTTTAAAATGTGCCTTTAACATCATTAACATTTCCCAAATAGAGTTTTTTATCTGGGTAACGATAAACCTATAATGGAAGAACGGAGTAATATAAATGGACACCCTGTATAATATTGAAGTAAACCATCCGGGCTAATGATTTCTTTGGCTTTTTTTTAATTTAATTTCACGCCTACACTACGGGGGAACCAACATCTAAGGTCATCTGTCCCCCATGTAACATGCAACACGAATACACACATCCATAGTTGAGTGGGGAATTTTCCGATTAGAAAAATCCCGTCGCCTCAAGTGGGTTTCGAACCCACGACCCTTGGAACACGAGTGATGCACTGACACCACTCGTCCACCGCTGGCCCTATTCTTTGGCTTTAGTTTTGAAATAGCTTCCCGAACGTCTGCTTCCGTGATTAGATTAGGATAACGTAAGAGTTGGTAAAATGCTGACATTTGGTTTGTATAGTCAGTTATGTTGTAAGTAGGTTTATCATTACGATACATCGACTTACGTAAGAGGCCATTTGCCTGTTGAAAATACCTACTTGCGCTGTAATGTTCTAACAAATGACTTAGATTTTAGTTTTTTGTGTGAATTCTGATTAATAAAGGATCCTAGGCATGCTCACTTTTTGTTAAATTTTTATTATTTCTTTTATTAATTTTCAAAGAATTTTTATTTGAATTGCTGAAAACTTATACTTTTCTAGTAACTTGATAGCCCTTGTAACCCAGTGTTTGCCAGAAAACAAAGAATAAATTACATTACCGGCCTAATTGAGAATGTTGACTGGTTAAAATACGAAAATATTGCTTTTAATAATAACTTAAGTGTAAAATAAAAGTTTTTCGAACTGATTTTGCAATTAAATAAGTGTCGAGCGCAAAGCACCGTGTTGCATTCGGCGTCGTCTCACCCTACTAGTTGCAAATCATTTCTGACAGTAAACAAACGAATTGTGCGTTGTACAGACTGCCTCTACTAAATATTGTTTTGATTCTTTGTGTTCTGCTATGGATTACCGAAAGGGGAATAAAAGTAGACTAAGATTATCGGCTAAAAGAAAAAAGCAACGTAATATCTGCAATTATCATCGGTAAGGAATTAAGTAGTTACTTTTATGTTTTATTAACTGTATAATGTACATCTTTTTTATTACCCAGCGGAATTCTCAAATGTTTTATTCTTCACTTGCATAATATTTGTTCTTTATACTCGTGATACGAACTATTTTATCAAGTCCATAACAAACAGGGCATTATAAACGGGCATTATCATTTATAACGCCCGCTTATCGTTAAATTTACAATCAGTGCCGGCGTTATGTTCAAAATAGTTAGTCTTTACGGCTTTTAAGTGCAAGAAACTTGATCACGATTATAAAGATAATTGCCAAGAGCAAAAGCTGACTTGGACGAAAATGACTCTGAAGAAGAGTCAAAATTATGTGCTATTGAGGAAAGAACTCGCTTACAGTATGACTGATGCATGGAATGGAGGGAGCTCCGCCACCATCTTCTCACAGCTTCTTCTTTTAGCAAAATATGCTAAATGGATTCTACAACCAGCTGCAAATCAATTGTTAAAGATTTATTATATCAAGAAATATTGACAGCTAAGTCTTTAATATGGAGAAAAGTAAACGAAGACGTAGCAAGAGAAAATGCTAGTAGTTCTCAGTCTAGAAATATCACTTTGTGACCTATTGATAAACGCTAAATAGCCGTATTTAGGTGCCACACCTGATGGAGTTTCCAAGTGACTGTACTTTGATTGGAATTAAATGTCCATATGTGTTTCCATTTTATTGTTTGGATGACTAAAGACTTTTTTGTTTTAAAATGTTGAAAGGAATGTCAACTTTTTCGAACAAAAATGTCTGAAAAAATTTGTGAATATTTATTATCTGAGATTATCGATCCCCGCCATGCCAAAGCTATGGAGATAAGAGATCCTAAATATATATTACTGAAATCCGACAACACGTTGAAAACAAAAGAAAATTCAAACTCTAAATGTAAAATATCGTTTTATTAATATAAATGAAAACAAAAACGAAGACATTGTCACTTTTCTTTCGCAAAAAGAAGTAACGCACAAACTACTCTCTGAGAAATTCCTTGCCAAATCACTAGAAAAAATGAACTTTTCAACTGGACCATCTCAGATTTTCATGAAATTTGATAGAGCTTGATTTGACCTGTATCTGCAGGTACAGAGGTATGTGAAGTTAGCGGACAATTTTCGAAAAATCAATTAAATAAACAGTTCTACTGTATAGGAATAGTTCTACAGTTCTTACTAGCTTTTTAAAGAGTTTTGCAGAAAAACCCCCAAAAACCTGAGAAACCGAAATGCACGCCAACTTCACGATGCGGGCAAATTATAAAAAATGCAGAATATTTTTGGAGTTCTGAATAGTACGATAATAGTTCTATAGTTCTAGATAGGTTTTAGAAATAGTTCTGAAGAAATAACGGAATAAGAATAAAAATAAAATTTCAGAAATAGAAACAGAAATTGCGAATATCTTTCAATATTCATTACAGACCGGGAAATTTCTTAAGAACTATTGTTAGAACTCTTCTGCCGCGATCCAGAACTCTAATCAGAACTGCGATATCGTTGATTTTAATTTCATCCCCTATTATAATAATAATAATACATAATAAAAATAATTGCTACAACCCATAGCCTGGAACCAGGCCCCAGAAGCTATAAGCTTGTGCGGGAGGGAGTGGGAGATTATTATTATTACGTAGGCCCTAAGTGCGGCTGCAGCCTACTTACAGATGGAACAGCGCAAATCCCACATTTGTGTCACAGCTAAGGAAAACTGCAGAAAACCGGCACCGGGAATCGACCTCGAGCCGCTTGGGTGAAAGTCCAGCACTATAGACATTACACTACCAAGGCTGTATTACACATCATTTTATCAAATTTAATCCTAAATATTGAGATAGTTCCTTTAATTCTCACATGACCGAAAAAATGCTTAAGAACTATTGTTAGAACTCTTCTGCCGCGACCCAGAATTCTAATCAGAACTGCGATATCTTTAATTTTAGTTTTATCCTCTTCACTGCTAAAAGAAGTATTTTTTAAAGACGTTAAGAACACTTTACTAGTGTTTTTTCTAAAAAACGTTTTTAGCGTTTTGTTTGTGAAAAAAAAACATCTTGAATGCTTTATTTTAGAAAAACGTTTATAAAAACACAAATCGTGTTTTTCAAAGACATTTTTACAAAAAAATAGTTTTTGATAAAAAACAAAAACTTTTTTTAAATAAATCGTTTTTTTCACCACTGCAAAAACACGCGTTCCGTACGTAACGTTTTTGAGGCTGATTTGGAACGCTTAAATCATTTTGTTTTAAAAACGCTTAAAGTAATCTATACAGAACACAAGAAATGCGTTCTTATTGAAGACCGCATTTGTGCCGTAGTGTTCTGCACCGAAGAAATGTCTGTGCAACCGTTGCACCGCCGCCCGGTGCATTTGCTGCACGAAATGCTGGAACAGCTAATTTTGGACTAATTTCTGGTTATAAATAAAAAAGATTTTGACATTTTTACGTTAGCAGCACTTTTGCGTGTGGCACATTTTGACGTTGGCACCTTTAAATGTAGCACCGTTGTTGTGGCGCCTTTGGTTTGGCATATCTTTGTTGTGGCGCAGTACTTGTGATACCTTTACCTTTGGGACCTTCAAAACGTAGCTCTAATTGGGTGGAATCGCTGATTTTTGTTTCTAGAATCTCTACATCTAAAGCATGTTAAGTTTCATGATATTTTACTTTTGAGGAATTTCTGGGTGGGGGTGAAGATTTGGGGTAAATGGGCGGGATTGACTTTCATGAAATTTGTCATGGGGTAAGTGCAAAGATAGTATTTCACTCTAGCAGCAAGAAACAGCCACTGCGGGGCGTCCTTTAACAAAAATGAAAGTGGGTCAACATAAACAAGTGGGTGATTATGTAGGGTAGTCTTATATTAGAGGATGGTTTGGAGAATGAGTTGAGTGACAGTGAATAGTCTTTAAGTAGCCCAAACACATGGCATAGTTTAATTTGATTTTTATCTTTTTTACTTTCTCAGCAGTCCATGTCGCTATTTCCCAATTTAGGCGACGATTTCAGGAATTGACATTAATAACGGAAGTGGGGATTTACTACGTTAGGGGATGATTTCAAAAATGGGTTATGTGCCAACGAATAGTCTTTGATAAGTCCAAAATTTTATATATCTTATATATTCCCGATTTACCCATGTAATCTACTTGATCTTTTGGGCTTCCTAAAACATTCGTTATTCGAAATTGTAACTGTTTTTAAACCAACTTTTGATCACCCTGTATAAGAAAATACTTCTAACGTTCTAACACTTGCTTGGGATAATAAATCGATCGTAGCTAAGACCACACCCAATGTTTTACAAAAAACCAACAAAGGATGGCTTAGATATTAAAATTTTAATGAAGAGTTGATATTGACCAAAAAATCATAACCTGGCAACGTCGCATCTATGGCCAAAAACATCTAGAGTTAAAGCAGAACCTAAAGGGGCTTCATTTGAGCTAAGAAAATTTAGGTTGCATTTTATGCACCATACTTTTTTGAGACACTATGTGCCACTAATTTTAAAATGCGCCTTTAACATCATTAACATTTCCCCAATAGAATTTTTTATCTGGGTAACGATAAACCTATAATCGAAGAACAGGCCTAATTTAGAACGTTGACTGGTTAAAATACGAAAATATTGCTGTTAACAATAACTTAAGTGTAAAATGAAAGTTTTTCAAACTGATTTTGCGATTAAATAAGTGTGGAGCGCAAGCACCTTCTTGCATTCGCCGTCGTCTCACCCTAAGGCTGCCTCTACTAAATATGGTGTTGTTTTGATTCTTTATGTTCTGCTATGGATTACCGAAAGGGGAATAAAACTAGACTAAGATTATCGGCTAAAAGAAAAAAGCAACGAAATATCAACAATTATAATCGGTAAGGAATTAAGTAGTTACTTTTATGTTTTATTAACTGTATAATGTACATCTTTTTTAATACTCCAGCGGAGTTTCCAATTGTTGTATTCTTTACTTGCATGATATTTGTTGTTTATACCTGTGATACGAACTATATGATCAAGTCCATAACAAACAGGGCATTATAAGCGGGCATTATCATTTATAACGCCCGCTTAGCGTTAAATTTGAAATCAGCGCCGTCATCACGTTCAAAATAGTTACGGCTTTTAAGCGCAACAAACCTGATCACGATTATAGAAATAATTGCCAAGAGCAAAAGTTGACTTGGTCGAAGACGACTCTGGAGAAGAGTCAGAATTATGTGCTATTGAGGAAAGAACTCACTTACAGTATGACTGCATGGAGTGGAGGGAGCTTCACCACCATCTTCACCATAAAGATAAAGATGGGAACTGAGTAGGAAAGAGATACATGATTCCTACTACTCAATATGGGCGTGTAATTTTAGCAATCAACCCACATTACAGAAGATTATTTCGAGATTATGTCTAAAACGATAAATGCTCTTGCATAGTATATGTCCTTAAATCTCTTTCTGGACGAGTTTATTTATTTAGTGTACTTAGATTGTATAAAAATTGCATAAGCATAAGCACCTTTACGTAACCTATGAAACGTGCTCATTTCATATTTTTTAACATAACCTTTTAATTCCTCGTGTGACACCAATTTTTATTATATGAATTAATAGAAAGTTTTCCAACGAATCAATAGAATAAAACATGAAGAATCCTTTTTTCAAAAAATGTTACGTCTTTCTTATTTATCAGATAATTTTTGTGAAGGTTCTTAGTATTATCACAGTATATTATACTGTGGTATTATTAATGAAAGTAAGAAAATTTCGGAAAAAATAAGCGAATTATTCTAAGTAGTCTTATAAAACCAGAAAATAATTTTGTTTTAGTAATTTAATGAAAATTAAATTAATAGCTTTTTCGTTCCTTCCTGTATATATTTTTTTATCTTAATATTGTAGCATTCTTTTTAAGTAATACTAAAGGTGGTGTTTTAATCATGTATTAACAAAGGAAAATATTTACACTAACAGTAATTACAAACACTATAATTATAAACTGTTAGCGAACTTAAACTAGATTAATTACAGACTATTTATTTAATTACAACATTTATTTTTCACATTTATCTTGTACTATTTTATATGCACATTTATATTCTACTAATTCACAATGCGCGTATTCCATTCACTGGTTGACTAATGACTCCCCCAGTTACCTCGCAGGGCGTTTATATACACTATACAGTGCGGAACGTGCTATAAATTTCCAGTACATTGCGCCTCGTTCACACGAGTAACCGTCGATGTGTCTTACATTCAGCCGCCAGTCTCGAACATTGTAGATGCGACGTAAATTTTCTCGCTTGTTCGCCGCCAGGCATAGGGGTTTTCTCGTTCATTACAATATTTAGATATAAAACGGCATACTAGATGTAAAAATAAAATTTTATGTTACATGGAATATTGATTACATTAAATGGAATTGTCAGAATTAAATTGTTTCAGTTTTAATAGTAGTACGGTAAATATATTGTTTATAGAACAATTATTAAATTTATTTGTACTTTCTATGTAAATGACACTTTATAGGCATTTATGGTAACTAAGTAAATGAGAAGTTACAGGTACAGCCTTGTAAAGTTTTGCGAGCTCCTAAAAGATACTTGTGAAGTTCTACAATGCTGCTCATCAACAAAAAGCTAATGGAAACTAATTTATTGCTTCTTCACAACACCCTGACATCGTATAGCTATAAATTGTTCTACCGTCTTTAATTATAACATGCCTTATTAATTATAACAAAATATACAATAAATTAATAAACGCTGGCGAATATAGAAATAAAACTTTGTACGCTGCACGCTTGGTAATGAATCTTTACTGGGCTCACTGGATTATGGAGGCTCGCTCCTTCGTCGCTCGCCCCACAAACTTTTCAACTCGCCCGTAAAGATTAATTTACAAAGCTTGCCACGTAAATAACTATTACAAGCATTAATAGTTAGTTATTGATCAGTAAGTACACTGGCTTGCAAAAAATTCGCGTACACCTATTTTTGATTGTATTAAGTCAGTCTTAACTTTTAAGTTGTCAGTGTCAATCAGTTAAAATTATTTTGTTTTATTTTCGTAATGACATATTTATCCGTCAAAAATGTAATGTCAAAAGTCAGAAAGGTCACGTTTACATAGCAAAAACTACATAAAAACTAGGCGACTTGATATTTAAAGTGTATGCGATTTTTTGCAAGCCACTGTACATGGACCTAAAATTGAGCAAGTGTCAGCAGCCATATTTCTGGTGCTTCTTGCTGTAATATCAGTGAAAATGAATAGGAAAAATGCAAATTAATTAGATCTTAAGCATTTATTTAAAAAACATTTACGTTGAATGGAGTAACGAACTGTTAACGCCTGACGCCCCTGAAGAAATAACGATATTTAAACGAAAAATAACACATTCGTGAGAGTGACGCATCGACTGAACGAGTCCGATCTTTGCATGTATGATATTAAGTTAGTTGTTTATTATTTCTTTGAACGTATTATATCGTTCGGTAGGGAAAATGGAGGACAAGTGCAGTGTAGGGAAAATGACATTCAGTGATTGTCACAAATTAACTTATGTAGTCCAAAAAGCTATAGTGACTGTTAATAGTTTATCTGCAGATGAAAAAATTCTTCTAAAGCTAAGAACTGAATTAAAACAAGACTTGAATACTATTTGTCTGCATCATAAAAGTATATTTTTAAAAAAGTTTGAATTTCTACAAAGAGTATGTTGCGATCCTTTGAAAATACATAAAAAATCACTTCGTGTGGTGACCATTCCACAAAGTAACATCATAGTGTCAAAAGGATATACGAGGGTAGATTGAAAAGTTTCCGGAATGGGCAAGAGATGGCGCGCGTATCGTGAAATTGTTATGATGGTTGTCAAGGCTAACCTATTTTAGGAAAGCTGTCAAATTTTCAGACACGTGCGTCGTTCCGTTTATGTTTACTAGGATATCTTGTGAAGCAATTCAGGCACTTTTGCAAAAATGGATAAAAACGAATTTCGTGCAGTCATCAAACATTTCTGGATGGACGGGAAAACGGCGACGGAGATACGAGATATTTTGCAGAAAGTTCATGGCACATCCACACCTTCATTTTCGACTATTAGTTTCTGGGTGAGCGAGTTCAAACGTGGCCGTACGAGCACCAAGGATGAACCACGCAGTGGACGTCCAAAAACGGCCACAAATGAAGAAATGGTCGATAAAGTCCATGATCTCGTGTTAGCCGATCGACGAGTGAAGTTGCGCGAAATAGTAGAGACCACGGGCATCTCATATGAACGTGTGCAAAATATCGTGCACGAACATTTGGGCATGAGGAAGCTCTCGGCGCGATGGGTGCCGCGTTTGGTGACTATGGACAACAAGCGAAATCGTGTGACCACTTCGAAAGAGTGTTTGGCCTTGTTAAATCGTAATCCAACGGATTTTTTTCGCCGATTCGTGACCGTGGACGAAACATGGATCCACCACTACACACCAGAAACCAAGCAGCAGTCGAAACAGTGGATTTCTCCAGGCGAATCTGCTCCGAAGAAGGCAAAGACTGTCCCATCTGCTGGAAAGGTCATGGCCACCGTTTTTTGGGATTCGCAAGGTGTGATACACATCGACTTTTTGCAGAAGGGAAGAACTATCACGGGACAATACTACAGCGATTTATTGGATCAATTCAACGGCATTTTGAAGGAGAAACGGCCTCATTTGCAGCGAAAAAAAGTGCTCTTCCATCACGACAACGCGCCGGCCCATTCATCCCGAATCGCCAATGCTAAATTGGTTGAATTGGGCTACGAGGTGGTGCCGCATCCCCCGTACTCTCCAGACCTGGCCCCGTGCGACTTCTTTTTGTTCACAAACATGAAGACTTGGCTCGGAGGCAAGCGCTTTACGTCAAATGAGGAGGTCATCGCCGCCACTAAAGCTTATTTTGCAGAGTTCCCGAAATCATATTTTTCTGAAGGCTTAAAAAAGTTGGAGCACCGCTGGGAAAAGTGTATCGCCCTGCAAGGATATTATGTTGAAAAATAAAAACAAAAACCTGTTCAATTACTGCGTTTTCTTGCCCATTCCGGAAACTTTTCAATCTACCCTCGTATAATTAAACCAGGACAAAAACTGTGTACAACATGCAGCGGGAAATTCTTACGGTAAGCTTTTAAAATCATTTTCCTTAGGTATTATAATACAAGTTCTTTAAATTTTTAAATAAGAGTCTATGGTAGTAACAGCCTTGGTAGTGTAATGTCTAGAGTGCTGGACTTTCACCCAAGCGGCCCGAGGTCGATTACGGGTGTCGGCAGATCTGGTTAAGGTTTTCTGCAGTTTTCCTTAGCTGTGACACAAATGTAGGATTTGCGCTGTTCCATCTGTAAGTCGGCTGCAGCCGCACTTAGGGCCTACGTAATAATAATAATAATCGCCCCCTCCCTCCCGCACAAGCTTATAGCTTCTGGGGCCTGATTTCCAGGCTATGGGTTGTAGCAATTATTATTATATTATTATTATTATGTAGTTAATAAATGTAATAACGTTACAATCTAACTAAAACAAATGTTATGCAGTAAGAGTTTTGACAGTAAGACCAATTAATTTTAAAGTAAAAAATTAAATTTTTCGCATTTATATTGCTACACTCTTTCCAATAAGCAACAAAAGAATTATGAATCTTGTGAGCAAATGAAAAGTGTGTTTGCTACACTAATTTAGTAACAATGCGTAAAGAATTAGATAATCAGATAATAGTGATTAGATAAAAAAAGTTTTTTATATTATTCCTGTACCTTTAGTTGATACTTTAATTGTTAATTTAACGTTACACCACATTTTCTAAAACAAAAATCATTATATAACTTAAATTTCTTTTTCTGGTTTTATAAGACTACTTAGAGAGTTCACTTTTTTTTTCTCATCTATAATGTACTATAATCATCTATAATAAAGTTGTTATAAGCATTTAAACCGCTCTACTGTAAAATTGCTAAAACAGAGTTATGACCGTATGCATTAAAGGTGACTATTTCTGTCCGCATTCACTTCTCCCAAACACTGGGAATCCCCCCAGATTATGACGCCTTGTTTTGACTACATTAATTAAACATTTTAATAATGAGAATGCAGGTTGAATGCGCAGCGAATTTTACGAACAGTACAAACATTTAGAAAAAAGGAAATTATGTGAATTAATCTTAAATTAAAGGGCGATTCTTAAATTAAGTGCTAGCCTGCTAGCAAGTTTTACTATTAACTGATTATATTTAAACCAGAAAACACCATCGAATAAACTCCGATAATAAACATGATAGTTGAAGTTTATGATAACAAGAACGCTTCCGTTGTTGATGTCATCGTTTATGAAAACTTGACCTTCGCCAATTTCCTTCCTTCTTTTTCTTGATTCGGTGTTGTCTGAATTATCATCTGATTGTATTGTTTATCAACAAACCGGATCAGGTTGCAGGTTGTAGGATCAGCAACGTAAACATAACAAAGCATAAAACTTCGTGTTGTGAAGATCATAAACCATACTGTATGTGCTAAAAACATTGTACCCTTCGTTATTTATTTTTTTTTGAAAATTACGCTTCTGAGAACAAAATGTTATCTAGGGATTTTTTGTTTGTCTTATCTATGTCTAACTACTGTCGCGTTTGGTTTACGTCTTATGAGACACCATATGTTACTATATATATTTCTAGCATAAAGGGAACAAAAAGGTTGTTCATAACTAATTTTACGGATACCATGTGTTTTTAACCAAGGGATTACTTGACCCAAAAACAATTGATTTTAAATCTTTTTTTCCTTTCCATATATAAAATTTAACGTTATTATTTGAGAGTTTTTCTTGAATACAATGTTTACCATGTACTTATCACAACAGTGTCGATTGCTGAGTTGAGTTGGTAACTATACCGAACATTATTGTGAATAACTACATTAACAATTTATCGTTATAATCTTTGTGACAATGGGAAACAAACGTGGTTCTTATTTATCAAAACGTAAAAGTCGTAAGAAGCACTTAAATCGTATACGCGGTTTAAGAGGTAAAAATCAAAATTGTGATAGTGTGTCTTCAAGTGATCAATGGATTAGATGTTACAACAGCAGCAGTTTCGGGTAATTGTACATTTTATTGTTTTATATTGTATTACAGATTCTTCTAGCTATATTTCACTGTGAATGTTAACTTTTTTGTATGTAAATAGTTTTTAGCACTGTTACTACAAATATTAGAAATATAGATCTGGTTAAGGTTTTCTGCAGTTTTCCTTAGCCGTGACACAAATGTGGGATTTGCGCTGTTTCATCTGTAAGTCGGCTGCAGCCGCACATTGGGCCTACATAATAATAATAATCGCCCCCTCCCTCCCGCACAAGCTTATAGCTTCTGGGGCCTTGGTTTAGGTTATGGGTTGTAGTAGTTATTATTATTATTATTATTAATATGAAAGTATGAAACTATAAATTTAAAAAAAATTAAATTTACAAATTACATAAAAATATAGAATAAGATTTACAAATTTACAGAACATCCTGTGGATGTAAGGATTATAGACCAATCAGCATTCTTCCAACACTCTCAAAAATATTTGAAAAGGCTATTAACATGCAAATTCGAGAATACTTAGAAACTAACAAATAGAATTAATTAGAAATTAATAACTTATTATCAACATAACAATCAGGTTTTCGGTCTGGTTACAGCTGTTCAATTGCTTTATCTTGCATTATTGATGATGTCCTTAAAGCGTACGATGAAGGAAAATCTACCTTTTTAGTTGTATTAGATTATATTTAGTAAAGCGTTTGATACAATAAATCATGATTTACTTCTCAAAATATTACATTACTTAGGTCTAAGTGAAAATGCGATTGGTCTGTTCAGAAACTATCTGAGACAAAATTCGTGAAATGGACCACGTATTTATCAGTAGTACGATATTATATGTTAATATGAATTTTCCTGTCATTTAATGATAGTAACCTGATCCTTAATCGATTTTAAAATTCTTGATTTTTCAAAAGTTATTAACAATAATATTTTTGTGTAACGACTTAAGAAAAATTTATTTTTCTAAGCTACTAAAACATTAAAATCAAAATTATTCGGCAAATCTCTACATAAGGGAATAAAGATTAATATCAACTAAATATTTTTAATCCAACATGATATTCTTATAAACAATAAGGTACAGTCGAACTTCTATATAACGAAGTCGGTAAATCCCGAAAAAAATGCTATAGGGAAATTTCGTTATAAAGAAATATCACCTTTTGTAAATATTATTTTAATGCTTTGATTTTAATTCGAGTGATTCCGCAAACTGTAACGTCTTGTGTTAAATTAACTGTCTTGATAATGGTGCATTTTTGTCGCCAATTAAATGCACCCACTTTAAAACTCTACTCTTCATCTACGTCGTCATAAACATACGTTCTAGCACGTTTTGCTGTAAGTTCACCAACTGATTTTAAAATTGATTCGCGATTTTTTATTATAGTCGATAAACTACTGACAGGAATTCCAAACTTTGCCGCGAGTTGCGATGTCTCTTTTTTGTAAACAGTTATCAATTTCCCGCAACACGTTGATTTTCTCAGTAATGATTAAACACTTTCACTTTTTTTGTACTACATTGTTGGGCTGTTCTCACAAAACTAAAGTTAAAAAAATTTGCAATGCAAGTTTTTAATTTTACGTGAATGCTAATTGAATTTTAATCTTTCTTAGAGGGATGGAATATCCATTTAGATAAGTAATAATGTGTATAATGCATCGAAGTTTAATCTTTCCTAGAACTCTCATTCAGGTAAATTTACAGAAATTCCCTGAAAAACCAGTTGTAAGAGGCCTTTTAATGACAATTTTAACCCTTCTTAGAACTTCAATTTAAACAAATTTACAAAATCCTTTTGAAAGATTTACAGGTTTTTAAAAATGTGTGCAGGCTTCTTGGAAGAAAGGTAAATTTATAATCTTTTACTGCTGCTAAGAAAGAAATATTGATGCATACATAATACATACATTTACCTGGAAAAAATTATTTGTTTGGACTAAAAATTTCGTTATATAGAAATTTTACTTCGTTATTTAGAGACATTTTTTGATGTATTTTTTTCTAAAAGCGCAGTGTACAGCACAAAAATTCGTTATATAGAGAAATTCGCTATATAGAAGTTCGTAATATGGAAGTTTGACTGTATTTCTAATAAACAAATTCAATTATTTATGACTTCTTAATGGAGTTGGAACATTTTTCTAATTAATTTATATTCTCTATACATTTACCAAAACATTGCTGAAAAAAAATTTTCTGATTCAGATTTTCCTAGAAATTACAGCAATTTTTATCGCGTCGTGTCCGCGAATTTTAGCGACAATAAACATGACACAAGAACGCGTCAGCTGTTTGGACACAAATGTGGTGAAGTCTTATTGATATAATAGATGGTAGCGTACTCACGTGACGTGACAGAAATTGCTGTAATTTCCTAGAAAATCTTTTTAAACATAACGAAGGAAGAAGTTCTTTATTTAAAATCACCCTAAAAAAAAGCTAACAATAAAAGACTGATTATTATTATTGTTCATGCGTATCAAAACAAGTTACCATTTAACTCTCAATGAATTTAGTATTACTCAAGGGTGTACCCATCAGGATCTGAACTAGAGAGGGGCAACTCGTATTAGTTTTGAGGAAGGGGTGCAAAGTGAAATACGACGATTTATTTGAAAATAAAACTCAAAACTTAATTAATTTTAAATTCCCACGAATTCAATTTAATATTCGGGGACAATGAGTGAAGGTTAGTAAGTAAAAATGTGGGTTAAATCCTATCAATAGAACACTACTATAAAATAGTTTCAAGAATTATTTCTCCCTTTTTAAATTTTAATATTTGAGGACATGAATGAAGGTTTGTAAATACAAATGTGGGTACAAACTCTTTTAAAATAATACTACTACTATAAAATAGTTAAACCTTTTAATGGGAATAGAAAGTGTTCCAAGAATTATTTCACCCTTTTTAAATTTTCATGAGTTCGAGGACAATGAATGAAGGTTAGTCAGTAAAAATGTGGTTTAAATTCTTTTAATGGAATACTACTATAAAATAGTTTCAATAATTATTTCACCGTTTTTAAATTTCCATGAATTAATTTTAATACGCCAGGACAATGTAGGTTAAGTTTTTTCAATAGAATACTACTATAAAATAGTTAATCCTTTTACAGAAATAGAAATTATTCGAAGAGTTATTTCTCTCTTTTTAAATTTCCACGAATTCATTTTAATATTTGAGGACAATGAATGAAGGTTTGTGAATAAAAATGTGGGTATAAATTTTTTCAAAACAATACTACTACTCAAGGGCGTATCCAGAATCTCAACTAGAGGGTGAGCAAAATGAAACACGACGATTTCTTACAAATGAAAATTTTTTTTTAGCAATGTTTTGATAAATGTATAGAGAATATAACAAAATTAATTAGAAAAATGTTCCAACTCGATTAAGAAGTCATAAATAATTGAATTTGTTTATTATAGATCCCTTATTGTTTATAAGAATACCATGTTGGATAAAAATTTTTTACTTGATATTAATATTTATTCCCTTATGTAGAGATTTGCGGAATAATTTTGATTTTAATGTTTTAGTAGCTTAGAAAAATAAACTTTTCTTAAATCGTTACACAAAAATGTTATTGTTAATAACTTTTGGAAAATCAAGAATTTTATTAATCAATTAAGGATCAGGTTACTATCATTAAATGACAGGAAAATTCATATTAATACACTTCTCCAAGAAATTAACGCACCACCAAAAAATAACCAAAAGTTTGAAGTTAATTTGTGTCTAGACCATGTGTCCGATTTCAATGATTCTTTTTTTGTATTGTAACGTTCTTTCTAAAAATAATAACACAAGTGCTGTTTAAATCGTCTATTCACAAACAAATATTTATTTCTATACACTAATTAATACACTATAAATTAACGCTATGATTATAAACCATTAAAAACTATTATTTACAGACTATGAATTTCTAATACAACATTTATATTCACTATTTATTTTGTAATACACAGTTAATGACTTGCTGTTGACTACTCTTTTTCTCCGCGACGTCGACTTTATACCATCCTATAAACGTTCCAGAAGTCGCCCGAACATACCATGTATTTCTAGAATACACCAGAATAAACCGCGTTTAGTTCACATGCTTGTGCGATGCGTCATTCTCTCGAAGGCGGCAGAACACACCACCTGTCGCTCGAAAAGAGGTTTGTTCCTTTTCTCTCTTGTTACACTGCCCCCCTCTTCAAGTCTGTTCTGTCCCAGAACAGGTGTTATGCTCTGGTTCCTGTAGAACGGGTCATGACGATATCGACAGTCTTCACCTCGACTACACGTTCCATTACGGTAGAAATAACAGTCTACACTCTTCGTTGGCCTTAATGCGGGCTGTGGGTCAAAACTGCAGACGAGGATCTTGACGTCCGTACCTCTAAAGACAACTTCCAGCATGTTTCTAACGATTCTCCAATCCAGCTGGTCCCGCCCACAGCCGAGTTTGGGAACTGCCAATTTGTTAATTCCCCTGGTAAGCAACTCGATTCTCAAATTCCATAGTGCCCTCCACAAGTCGCCGTAACTCGGTTTCTGGTAGTAAAACTGCTTGGTTACCAAGTAGTAAATGGATCGGTCATGATCAGGCAAGCGTAAGGATTTCCCAACAGAGGGATTTTGTTCTCGAAGTTCATTCAGCCGTCCAAATTTATTTCTAAACACCACTGCGATCCCCCTGGACATACGGAGATCCGCGGAGACACAGTGGGCAATGGAATAATCACCAGGGACCCGGAAGAGATCTTGTTGCATCTCAGTCGTGACTCCGAATCGCGCTTTTCTAGTTCCAGAGAACGCAGCCATAAATTCTCTAAAGGTTGGCTGATCATCTTCAGGCCTTACGGTATTGATAGCCACCTCAGCCTCATCTTTCCGATCCGGGACTGCGTCATTATTTCCCTCATAGTGCGCCAGACGATTGGAGTGTACCACTCTTGGTTTCCCCCTTGGCAATTTCTGGATGCGATAAATCAAGTCATTTATTCGTTTCTTCACCTGGTATGGACCCTCCCAATTTCGCTGTAACTTTGGAGAATAGCCACGACGCCTTTGCGGGTTGTATAACCAGACAAGCTCTCCAGGTTGAAACCCTCCTTCTTGGGCTCTCACATCGTACGTAGCCTTCATCCGGTCACTCGCGATTCGACTATTATTTCGGGTTCGGTCGTGAATATCCTCCAACTTCTTCTTTAAGTTGATGACATAATCATTCCCGGCTACCTCCTGCTCTATAGGTGGAGACCCAAATTCCAGATCACACGGTAACCGTAACTCGCGTCCAAACATCACAGACGCTGGTGACTGACCGGTTGTTTCGTGGACCGATGCACGATAAGCCATCAGGAACAGATGCAGGTATTGGTCCCAGTCTCGTTGATGATCGGAGACGACCTTGGCCAAATATTTGCCCATTGTCCGATTCATGCGTTCTACCATTCCATCTGACTGCGGCTGTAACGGTGTGGTCCGAGTCTTGCGAATGCCCAACAATCGACAGACTTCTCCAAAGAGTACAGACTCGAAATTGCGGCCTTGATCCGAATGCAGCTCCATGGGCACTCCAAAGCGACTGAAAAACTCTTTGACTAGTACGTCAGCAACAGTCGCAGCTTCCTGGTTTGGTAGGGCATATGCTTCTGGCCATTTGGTAAAATAGTCCATTGCCACTAATATGTATTTATTCCCATCGTCGGTTTCGGGAAATGGTCCGGCAATATCTATGGCTATTCTTTCCAGAGGACTACCCACATTGTACTGCCTCATAGGTGCTCTTCGTTTCCCCAAGGGTCCGTTACCAGTGGCACATAGTTCACATTTCCGGCACCACTCCTTCACGTCTTCTTTACAGTTGACCCAATAAAAACGCTCCCTAACTTTCTCCAAAGTCTTTTTCACACCGAAGTGTCCTCCTGAGGCACCGTCATGGAGATGTCGCAATACTGTAGCCACTCGGCTTCTTGGAACCACGAACTGAGACCTAATGGTGGTGCCATCTTCACTCTCCAGTACTCGCTTCAGGAGATCGTCTTCCACCTTCAAGGACTCCCATTGGGCCCAATATGCTTTGAGCGTTCTGTTGAAAGGGCTGACGGCCTCCCAGGCAGGCCTTTCTCCCACGCGCTTCCATTCCAGTACCATTTTTAGTTCGGGATCAGCCTCCTGCTGTCGTTGCAATTCTTCCGGCAACCAATTGTCGTTGACGATGGTAGTCCTTAATACTTGGCAAACCCTCTCCTCCAAACGAGAGCAATGACGGCAATCCGTTGGACAGGGTCTTCTTGAAAGAGCATCGGCATTTCGATGACTAGTGCCCGCTCGATGTTCGGTGTCAAAGTCGTATCCTTGTAATCGTTCGATCCACCTTGCGACCTGGCCTTCAGGATTACGGAATTGTAACAGCCATTTCAACGCTGCATGGTCCGTCCTCAATAAAAACTTCCGTCCGTACAAGTATTTGTAGAAGTGCTCAACGGACTTCACGACGGCCAATAGTTCTTTTCTGGTCACACAATAATTCCTTTCGGCTTTCGACAAAACCTTACTAAAATAGCCGATGACCTTTTCTTGTCCATCCTGTATCTGAGAAAGTACCCCCCCAATGGCCAAATTACTTGCATCTGTGTCAAGTATGAATTTCCCTTCTGTCCGTGGATAGCTCAATATTGGTGCTGTTGTCAGGGCACGCTTCAGCTGTTGGAAAGCTGTTTCACACTCTCCGCTCCAAACATACTCGCGCCCATCTTCAGTTAACCTTGTCAGAGGTTTCGCTATATTGGCAAACCCAGGAACGAAACGCCTGTAGTAGGTACATAACCCAAGAAAACTACGAACTTGGTGTTTATCTTTCGGTGTTGGCCACTCTTGAACTGCACGAATCTTATCGGGGTCGGCTGCCACTCCATTTTGTGATACGACGTGCCCGAGATATTTCACTTCCCTTCTGAATATGTGGCACTTTTTCGGACTCAGTTTCAAATTGGCTCCACGTAGTCTTCGGAACACTTCCTCTAGATTTTTCAAATGTTCGTTGAATGATTTTCCGACTACAATCACATCATCTAGGTATACCAGGCAGGTCTTCCACGACAACCCTCTCAGGATGGTCTCCATTAGACGCTCAAAGGTGGCCGGAGCGTTACATAGACCGAAAGGCATAACTGTAAACTGCCATAGTCCGGAACCAATAGTGAACGCGGTCTTCTCCCGGTCTTCAGGTTCCATTTCAACTTGCCAGTAACCGCTCTTCAAGTCCAAAGTCGAAAACCATCGTGAACCAGACAGGGTATCTAACGTGTCGTCGATGCGTGGTAAGGGATAGCTGTCTTTCTTGGTCACGTCATTAAGCTGCCGATAGTCCACACAAAATCTCGTTGACCCGTCCTTCTTACTGACCAGGACCACCGGTGATGCCCATGGACTGCTGGATGGCTCGATGACCCCTTGTTCTTCCATATCAGTAATAATCTTTTCGGCTTCTGCTCGCCTTGCTAGAGGTAGACGCCTCGGCTGCTGACGAACAGGCATAGAGTTGCCTGTATTGATTTTATGTTTTACTATATTTGTTCGTCCCTTCTGGCTATCGTCAAGAGCGAAGATATCTTGGTATCGGTGAACCAAACCCTGTACCTCTTTCACTTCCGTTCTGTTAAGGTCTTCGCACGAACTAGTAACCATACCCACTAATTTTCCACCATGGTCTTTGGGCACTGGTTTTGGAACATCAGCCATACACCTGGCTACTCGTAATACTGGCACACACTGTCCCACAAGGGTACTCTTCTTCAATGTCACCGGATCCACATTAACGTTCATAAGCCTCACTGGTACAGTCTTTCCAACCTTGATCAGCGCTTTTCCCACCAATATGCCACTATGGATCTTCTTATCACAAAGAGGCTCCATCATTCGCACACATCCTACCCGAAGATCTCCATCCAAACCCGTCTCGACAACCATCTCGCTTTGACCCGGCAATATCACATCTTCAGTCAGCAAAACCCTTACAACCGGATCTTCTCGTGGGTGCAACGGAAGTTCTTCGTTACCGACCTTCAAAACACCCTCTTTCAAATCCAACGTAAAACCAAATTTTCTCAGGAGGTCCATTCCCAAGATGAAGTCATCAGTGATATCGGCTACCAGCACCTCATGATCACGTTCTTCACTTCCAATGCCAATCTTCATCTTCACCACTCCGCGTGTTGGTATCACTTCACCTGTTGCTGTACGGAGTTGAGTAGTTGTGGGTAACAACTTAATACTTGATCGTAGAACATCAGGGCGTACGATGGATTTTGTCGCCCCCGTATCAATAAGTAGTGGAACAGTTCGGTTAGCAATCTTCCCATCTACGAACAAACTGCTGGTACTGTTCTTCGATGTTACGGCATGGATGGTGATCTCCGGGGCATCTCCACTCAAGGTCAACGTTCGCCCCCTCTCGTCGACCCCCTTTAGTTTTCCGACGGCTGAACTTGTTTGGGTTTAGGGCAGCGGCGTCGTATGTGCCCTTGTTCACCGCAGTTCCAGCAACGGGGTCCTCGAACTTCTTGAGGATTCTTTTTACGGTTCTCTTCCTTCTGAAGAACTCTCATTAATAATTCTTCTAGGCGATCTTTAGAACCTTCATCTTCTTCCAAAACGGTCCGAACACGTCCGTGACCTCGGGACGCTTGTTTTGCAGCTTCAAATTCTAAGGCGTGAGCAAGCGCATCATCAGTTGTTCTTGGTCGTGCCAGCCTCAATGATTGTTGTGTTTCTCCGTCTCTTAACCCATCAATGAAGGTCTGCACAGCCAGTTGTCCCAGAAATGAATCGGGTGCCGTAGGGTACGCCAATCGGACAAGCCGCGCCACATCGGCTTCAAACTCCTGCAGGCTTTCTCCATTCTTCTGGATACGATTCTTCACTTGCGCGTGATACACTTGTTGAAGATGCGCGTCTCCATATCTCATTTCCAATCTAGACACTAACAATTGGTAATCATTTTCCTGTCCTGCTGGGATTGTTTGCAGGACGTTCAACGCGTCTCCACGCAAAGCCACAGTTAAAGAAACGGCCTTTTCCTTGCCTGTCCATCCGTTGGCCCCAGCGGCCGCCTCAAATTGTTTGTAGTAGGTGGACCAAGGTGTCTTTCCATCGAACGTGGGTGGTTTTACTTTTATCCCTACGGCAGGAACCTTTTCTTCTTTAAATTGTTTCTTTACTTCATTAAACGGCCACTCAGAAGTTGAGGGAAACCGTAGTTGCCTCATTCTATCTTCCAGCACTTCGGTCATATCGTCTTTCTTAGATGTTGGTGGTAATTGCATTTGGGATATTTTCTCTTCTACCATCTTTATTACCCTATCATGTTCCGCCAATCTACCTTCCAACAGTCCTAACGCGCTGGCATTCTCAAAAAATTCTTCGAAAACTTTGTCTTCCAACGCTTTGACATTTTCCAACAATTCTCCTTTAAGCCTTCTAGAACTTTCTTCGGACTTTTATAGTAATTCTTCTTTAAGCCTTCTAGAACTTTCTTCAGATTTTCTGGAATTCTCCAGTATTTCTTCCTTTAGCATTCTAACAGTTTCTTCGGCCTTTTCTAGTAATTCTTCTTTAAGCATTCTAACATTTTCTTCGGACTTTCTAGAATTCTCTTCGGCTTTTCTAGAACTTTCCAGTAACTCTTCTTTTAATATTCTAGAATTTTCTTCCATTTTACTTAACAATACGTTAGTATCAATTGCGGGTCCAGCTATTTCGAAGCGGTAATTTTCAGGATCTTCCTTCTGTTCTAAAAGCCATTCTCTTAGCCGATTTATCAAAACTTCTTTCTTTCCATTACTATCCAAGTCCCTCTCGTCCAATTCCCGTTTTAAATCTATTACTAAGAGATCTTTCAATAGTTTCATCACCATTTCAATTGTTTGTTGAAATTAATTTTAACACTAAAAATTTATTCTCACAGCACTTTATTTAATTATTACGCGATTTTATTTATTTTACAACACCACACCTGACAACACTGTAACGTTCTTTCTAAAAATAATAACACAAGTGCTGTTTAAATCGTCTATTCACAAACAAATATTTATTTCTATACACTAATTAATACACTATAAATTAACGCTATAATTATAAACCATTAAAAACTATTATTTACAGACTATGAATTTCTAATACAACATTTATATTCACTATTTATTTTGTAATACACAGTTAATGAATTGCTGTTGACTACTCTTTTTCTCCGCGACGTCGACTTTATACCATCCTATAAACGTTCCAGAAGTCGCCCGAACATACCATGTATTTCTAGAATACACCAGAATAAACCGCGTTTAGTTCACATGCTTGTGCGATGCGTCATTCTCTCGAAGGCGGCAGAACACACCACCTGTCGCTCGAAAAGAGGTTCGTTCCTTTTCTCTCTTGTTACAGTATGATACGTTTTTTATTCGAAACTATGAATGTACTATTGTTTTGTCAAGGAAATTATTTTTTTATGAATACAGTGTGTAACAATTGCGGCGTGTTTTTTTTAATAAACTTTGTAACACCCTGTAACGTTTAACAGTTACACCAGCAAGTTAAAATTCATATCGTACTCTAGCCTTATCGTTTCTTAACATTCTCGTTTTTGATTCACTTGGTTATCTCTATTAGTACCGGAAAAACACAAGTTTATAGCGTGCTAAGAAAAACAGGTAAATGTGAAAAGGCTGTTGACAGGAGTGTGTTTATTGTGTTGATAGCTGTGTTTTTCCAATATTTTTGTCAATATGGAGCGTTAAACACGAAATCTTACTCGTGAAGAATGTGTCCAAGCATTAATATTGTCTGAAGAAGGTTGGAGTTATCGAAGAATTAGACAGCGATTTAATGTGGCTCATACAACTGTTTCACGAGTGATACAAAGATACAGGGAGACTGGTAATCATGGTCACAGACCGGGACAAGGAAGGAATCGAAAAACCACTCCAATTAATGACCGATATTTGTGACTTAAAGCTTTACGACAACGTTTTATAACAGGGCCAAGTCTACAAATTCAGCTACGACAAGTAAGTGTTGTGTAAGTGAATCAAAAACGAGAATGTTAAGAAACGATAAGGTTATAGTACGATATGAATTTTAACTTGCTGGTGTAACTTTTAAACGTTACAGGGTGTTACAAATTTTATGTTAAATGTTAAAAAAAACGTATCATACAAAAAAAGAATCATTGAAATCGGACACATGGTCTATACACAAATTAACTTCAAACTTTTGGTTATTTTTTGGTGGTGCATTAATTTCTTGGAGAAGTGTATATAATATCCTACCACTGATAAATACGTGGTCCACTTCACGAATTTTGTCTCATCTGTGTACTAGAAGACAAAGAGTCAAAATACCTAATGAGGTATCCTCACCTGTCAATCTATCAGAGGGGTGTCACAGGGATCCATTTTGGGGCCTCTGCTATTCATCTTGTACAATACACACACGGTTTTTGTGGTTGTGTGGGGACATGTAATGTTCACATATATGCAGATGATGCTCAAATTTACTTTTCCTTTAAGCCGAGTGATACCAACTTACACAACAGAACAGAAGCAACTTAAATGTTAATAATGATCTCAAAGCAGTTTCTGAATTTTCATTACAACATGCATTAATGTTAAATCAAACGAAATCGAGTGCACTATTATTAGGAAAATCAAGTGACGCACTTCAACTCAACGTATTCAACTTGTTCAAAATTCTTGCTTGCGTCTTATTTATGGAATTCCGAAATATGAGCATATTTCGCTTAAATTAATTCATACCGGTTGGCTTAATATGAAAAAAAGGGCTTTTACTTACAAACAGCTGCATTCTACCATAAGGTAATATCTGACAAGCAGCCTCCCTATTTATACAATAAAATTAGGTACAGGACAGATGTGCACAATAGAAATCTGCGGCAAAGAGTTAACTATCCTCAGACATAATACTGTTTTTTATCAACCTATAATATCACAAAAATTTATAATGAGATACCCTTTTACATCAAAACGATTGCTATTAACCAATTTAAAAATGCTTTGTCCAAAAAGTTACTAGTAACCAATTGATACATCAGTTCGTAAATAGTCTATGTAATTCATTCTTTGTAAATTATTTTTTATATACCTATATGTGTACTGGATATGTACCTACTATATTTTTTGTAGTTACCTTGGCTTTTTTGTATGATTGTATTATCTGCTTAATCCTCAATTTTCGTTTGGAACTCCAAGGGGATGGAGCTTATGCTGAATCATCTCCTGGTCATTAAATTATTATTTATTTGGGTACGATTCCCGGTCGGATATGATAATTTTTCTATATGTTTATAACTTCTTAAATTTATTTATATTATAATTGTGATTATTCACCGTAATTTTAAGAAATAAAGGGTGCGTGACAAGTATTTAATTTTCGTATGCCATACAGATGAAACGTTCGTCTTGTTTGCAATCATCGTACATGCCAAAGTGATGTACAAAGATGATCAGAAAACCGTGTATACATATATTACATGCCACTAATTGCCATTAATTTATTGATTTTTAAAATTCTGAAATAATTTAAAAGTGGATTTGTTCAAATCAATTTATTTACGTAAAATACTGTGTAAAATAATGTAGTGCAAATATTTTCTAAATAGAATTTTACAAAAGAGATGTATTTAATTATATTATATTTTTTATTATATTGTATAGCTTATAGCAATTTGTCATTAGACGGCAATAATGATTGTGAAATTTTCACAATCAATAGCCAACGACATCACCATTTCGAGATTATTATTATCTTTGTATTATCTGATTATACCAACTATAAATACTGCACACTTTATTTGAGCTTAAACACAAATGCGGAATTAACATTAATTACAACAAGGTCCGTAAATGTCTAAGCAAGCTTAGAACGATAAGTCATCTTACGTACACTTCCGCTATGCAGCTAGCGCGAAAATGGCGGAACATGTTGATTAACAGGAAGTAGGAATAATCGATAACTCGACTTGTTTGCAGTTATGTACTTTTTGGTACTAAGCGTTAATTTGACGTTTTGGAACGTCAAGCGTCTCATATGACCATCATGTCGGCTTCAATAGAAGCTGTATAGCAACTATTACCTAGATCGAAAATGACGGAATTGCGATGACCTATATTTCTAAGCTTGCTTATACATTTACGGACCTTGTTACAACAAACAACCGTGGCGACATCGATACAATGCCAATCACACTTATCGGAAAACAAAAGTAAAATCTGTAAAATAGAAAAAGTCTACTTAATTAATAGTAGGTGCTCATGGCAATGACAGAGGCATGAAAAGGATGTATTTTTCACGTGCCAAAGATATACCGCGGGGTACATAATTATATCAGAATTAATTCCGAAATTATTTGTAGATATGTAAATTATTTTCCAATTTTATATATTAGTTTAAAGTTTAGACTTTAAACTATCTTTCGGTGATAACATAAATTCATTAAATTTTAATAGCTAACTACAGTAGACATACACATAAAAAATCTAGATTTTAGCAAGTTTAAGAAACCAATAGACTTAGTCATAAAATAATCATTTTATCCCAGGTAACAAATCTCTAAATCGGTTTTGTATAATATCCTAATTGATAAGAAAATACAACTCACGTAAACATTACTCGTTACTAGAATGTGTAGCTTTTAAAGTTAACCTAAACACTTTTCTGTCAAGGCACAACATACACCCTGCCCACTGCAGAAATACATCAGCTGTTCTTATGTAGAGCACACACGGTCGTGCGCTACCACATCGAGGACGTGGTCCGGATAATGACGGAATGTTTAAGATTTGCTGTAATTTACTGCATAAACAACTTGGGCTTGGAAATGGTTTGTATAATAAAATTATAACTATCGTATTTAGTTAAAACGTTTTCATCACAATGAAAGACATTATTGACTGCATAATACGAAATACTTTTAATTAAAGAGATTTCAGTAGACATTCGATATACACGTTTCAAAGAAATACGATGCATATAATTTTATTATAAAACCATCCCGAAGCCCAAATTGTTTATGCAATAAATTACAGCAAATCTAAACATTCCGTCTTAATACGGACCACGTCTCCAACGTGGTCGACGATGTGGTTGAAGACGACGGTGTGCGCTCTACTTTAGGTATTCCAGCTTCAGCCGCCGCGCGCCGCTGCTAATAATGATGAGGTATGGCCGTGCGCATCTCGACCGTATCTACTACGCCATCATGGACGCAACCCTAATGTGCGACGCATGTATTTTATAGGAATGTGCGCAATTTTATTAAGTTGTTTTAGAAAGTTTCGCGTGTAATAAAGTTTATCCCCTATGACGTATTAATATAGTATTTAATAATGCCGTGTTGTGCTGTGGCCAAATGCATCACATATAATAGAAAAACAAAAGGAAAAGACGTGTCGTATTATCAGTTTCCAAAAAATAAGGAAATTAACTTAATATGGATTACTGCTTGTAAAAGGGGTGATAAATTTAATGTTAATAATGGTGGGTATTTTTATTTACGTATACCGGGTGGCTATAAAAGACGAATCCTGTTTCAATATTCATATCCCCGGAAAGCATATAGATATCGAGTTGAAACTACATTTCTTCGGGGACGGAAGATTGCAAATTATGCATACCAAATTTCATAAGCGTAAATTACATTTTAAATTTAACATAACATTGAAATTAACATGCAATGAAGCACGCTTTTGATAAAAAATGGGTTATGAGTGACATTTATGTCTGGTTTAGAATCATTAACCACTAAAAAATTATCACTAAGACTTAACAACTACAAATTAAAAGGTGGTGTTTACTCAGATAGGTTTATACAACTCACTAATGATAGTTAATTATATATTAACTATCGTTAACTATGAATTAAGAATTGGATTAATTTTAATTTTTCTGATATTTAATGACATACGCAAGTGCGCATGACCGCTGGGACTCAAAACAGGTTGCCGTCGAGAAATTCAAATATTTATGGCGGTATTACGAACTCATGGCAGTATGACAATGCAACTAATGCCTTAACAACTAAGAAATTATCACTGCCACTAAATAGCTGATAATTAAAAGATGGTGTTTACTCAGATCGGTTTATACAACTCACTAAGAATTAACTATCATTAAGGGTTCTTTCGAATGCTCGCGAAGCGGTTCCCTCCACATATACACGTTTACCTCTAATGTAAATTCAAAGGAGAGTTATTATAGAAACCAAAGCTTTTCGGAATTGTTATGATTTATAGAATACCGCTACACCGAGTTTTGTTAGTTATTGTAAAAAATATTAAATTAATTTAAAAGGGGAAACTCGGTATTACAGATTTTTAAAAATCTGAATTAGCAGACATTTTTACTTTGTAGCGGGATTCTAAATATACTTACTAAGCACTATGCAAAATATGAGGATAATCCTACAAGCCGTTTTTTTGTTAGAAGTAAAATCCCAAAAATTAATTTAATCATTGAGATGTGGCGCCCTCGCCATGACTTACTCGAAAGTGTCGCTATTAGTCCCGCCTACAAGTATCTGACGATTCACTACAATTTTCATTTGAAGAGGAACACCGACAAATGATTTTAATATTCAAAGGAACCGTAAACATTTTTTACATTGCATCTGAATCTGCTCAAGTTTGAATTATGTAAAATTCCAAACTTTTTGAACGGCATTCAACAATATAGTTTTCAGAATTTATTTACAAACATTTAGTAATTTTATTAATTAGCGAAGTAGTTGAAATTTTTAATGCTAAATAAAAAAGGGGAATAACATATTACCTTTGTAATGACAGCTTGGCTGTCGAAACAATATTGTCAAGTAATACTTTAAAAAGCTGTGGAACATTAAAAATTATCTTTATTTATTTCATGAATAACATTTGGTCTGCGATATATTTTTTATCTTACTACAATAAAAAATACTAATAGAATGATGTATTGTTCTGTTTTCAGAACTATTATTTTAATAAGATAACAAAAATAAAAAATATAAACAAAACTATTGCTGTGTACTTATGGCCACATAGTTGATTTCTGCTGTCATTAAAATATTGAATTATAATGCATATAACATTTATTAGGTTTGGAAACTGATCGCTAAAAAAGACTTTCAACATCATTTATACTCGTGATTTATTGCAATCACTGGCAACTTTATGAAGTTACTTTCTTTTCGAAACATAAAAACGGCTTAAATATTTTTAAACAGAATAGAATTAGTGTAATTAATTATATTGTCTTTCTTTAATTATATTTTTAATCATTAATTAATTCAGATTTCTTAGATTATTGCCTCGTGGATTGCGAGTGAAATATATTCCTTACAATAAAACAATTAAAACTGACTTAAAAAGACTTATTAGCCTTAGCACTTAAGTACTTATATACTGCGGAATTAGGTAATTTCAAAAGATATTTCTGAATCTAGTGCTATTAGTGACATTAGTGCAATAATAGTGGTATTTGAACAAAATGGGCCGAGTAAGCTGCGGAAGCAAGACGAAGTATTTGAGTGCAAAACGCCAAAGTTTTATAAACAGAATGAAGATGTAAGTATACGTTCTGTAGTACTTTCTATTCATACAGGATGTGTGTATATAGGGGAAGAGGGGGAACAGTGTTACACCAAATATATTTTTTGATATAATGCAGAACCAAATAAAAATTTTAAAATTTATTCTCTTCTTAGTTTAAGAGTTACGAATCTTGTTTCAACTTTTACATTTGAATTGCTTTGATTATTTTAACTTTTAGAGAAATTAAGATTTATTCAACATGGTGCTCTGTGTAACACTGTATCCTAATAGTGGGGTACAGAGTTACAAGGAAAGGTTAACAATGTTAATGTTAATAAAATAACTTAAAATCCTTATATCCTTGAGTTGTACGTATGAAGTTATAAGTTGGATTAACTTCTGTATTCATTTTACGTGTAATTTCCCTAATTGATCAAATTCTGTCTTTTATTGTAGCCTCTTCTTGTATTACCACAAAGTTTCCAACATCGATATCATTTGAATGGAATAATGTATCTTTGTCACTTAGATGCAACTTGGACTGATCACTGTCTGCACAAGTAATACGTAAATAATATTACACCGTACCCTACTATCCACTGTAACACTGTACCCCAATCATCAAAAATCTATACTCGAATAGTTAATAAGAGCACAAACAGTTTTGAGGTTAAGTTCGTGCTTCTCCGGCGTAAATAAGCTTACAAACTACTTATAAATAAATTTTTAATAATCTAGGTTTAATTAATTTAATCCTGAAGTAAATTGTATTTTACTTGAAATAACTACTTTTGATATTAAAAATATACATACCTTAATTTCTTGAAAACCCATCATGAATATTAACCAAAATGCAGCTACAGTTGGTTAACACCAAAGTACTTCTAACATGAAAATATGAACAATGTTTAATATAAAGCAATCCTAAAAACATTATAAGTGTAACACTGTAGTATGTGTAACACTGTTCCCCCTCTTCCCCTACAGGGTGTATTGTCGGTTTTGTTACATAAGCGAATAGCATGTAAAAACACAATTTCTCAAATATTGGCTTCTCTAATTATTTTAGAGGAAAAGTCACTGTAACAAAGTTGTAGATCTTATTGAGTACTGTACAAACCATCCCCTTTTAACATTCAGTGTAAAATAGTTTTCAAGATATAAGTGATTTTCTGGTATATTAACATTGTAAATCAGAAATTCGTTAATAGTTATTGCCACGTTACAATGAAAAAAATGTTCAGGTTAAATTAACCAAAAATGAGTTGCAGTAACCCGAAAATATGGTACAAAAAGTGACAACAATACTTGTGGGTAATACGAACTATATGATTTTAGTAAAATGTGTTTGGTTAAATTTACCCAATAAGGTTAAATCAATCACACTCCCATATGGTAGAAGCAACCAGTAAATAGTTAAATTTACCATACCGTGTTAGGTTGTTTCAGCCTTGCATATAGTTGAAACAGTCTTAATAGAATAGTTAAATCAACCTAGTAGACTAGTAAAAGCAACTCACGATGTAGTTGCATTAGCTTGGCTTTTCTGGCTGATGTAATAATATTGGATAGTAAAAATACCTATATGTCAAGTTAAGTCAGCATCTTTCAAAGGTGGAATCAGCTACATATGATAGCAGTCATGACCATTGCATATAACTAAAATACCATTCTGTTTAGTTGATTTTACCCATCGATTCAAGTTCACATTACTATATTTTCTGGTTGTTTCTACCAGATGACATTGGTGATTTCAACTCACTATTTTTGGTAGTTTGCCTAATTTTCTAGTCATCTCCAAATTTCCCCCACTCGCTGAAAATCCTATTATAAGCTAATTGTAGGAGAAACCCTGTAATGAGATGGTAGGAAAATACACATTGAAAATATGAATGTTTTCAATTTTTACACCTCTACTACATTTCAATGTGTATTAGCTTCATCTGCTATATAAGTTTTTCTCACAGAGATAGCTGAAAATATTTTTAATAACTGATGGAAATCTAGTAATTCTGAAGAGCAAATCTGGCTAACTAGCAATAATAGTGAGTTCAAGTCACCAATATCATACTTACACAAAAAAAGTTGAAAAGAAACAAATTCAATAAAAAAACTGTTATTGTTCAAAAATGAAGGCCAGACAAATAAAAAAACGGTGTTTACTTAAAAAACTTACATTAGAACAATTAATTATATTGTGTTCATTATAAATAGTCAACATTCTGAAATAATTATGCAAATAATTATAATTATGATAACATGTGACAATTATAAGTACAAATTAAAGATTCCAATAAAAATCTAAAACTAAAGACGCGTATTTTCCTTGGTTCTCTTTCTGGCTGTCTGATCTAGGATACCTTTCTCGAAGCACAGATCTAATAAGGCTCTGCCCTGTGGGGTTAGTTGCAGTGTTACAGCATATACTTCCTGCAATGAAAAGAGAACATTATTCAAATTTCAGAAATGATAGGTATGTAAAAAATATTGAAGTAAAAAATAATAGTCAAATCACTATTGTACAGTCAAATTAGAAAAAATAGCCGAAAGTCGAGGTAAGTCCGTGAATTTTTGCATAGGGCTCCCTTGTGAGTTGTTAAATCACCCCCTCAAAGTCAACACCTGTAGGTGGTGAGCTCGAAGAGATAATGAGGGTAAACCACTCCCCCTATCGGTTTTTGTCGTTTTTCTCGAAAACTATTAGGTTTATTGAGATGGAGATTAGGTAACATAATGCTTTGTTTTGTGTATTCGAAGAAAGAAGGTATGTCATACATAGATCAGCAATTTGCTCCAGTAAATTTGCTCAAGGAACTTTCGGACGTAACATTTTGTGGTCTCATGTACGTCATGAAATAGATAAGAAAAATTCGTTGAGAGGCGGACGCGATCGTGGTTCAGTAGTATGTTACCTTACCATCTCTTGGGCAAAATCCATCTGGCGATATTATCGTTATTCTTGGTGCCAGTCGGACGAAAGTTTCCTATTGGCAAGTCAATTCTCAGGAGAGTACACTGTGCTAGTTAATTTTTGTATCCAACCTAATACGTACAAGGTGTTGCGCTTTTTTAGAAATCTTTCTAATTTCCTTTATTTCTAAGATCTTGGTATTATCCACATTTACAATTTTATATTGATACAGTACGTTGAATGCATGCTAAATGTGGAGCAAAATCTTTATAATTATCTATTAACAGACGTTTTAAGATACAAAACATTCTGCTAGTATCTTGGTTGCTAATTTACAACAAAATTGCAGCTACATAAATATTTCTAAGGATTTCTACAAACATTGACTAGTACAGTGTGCCCTCCTAAGAATTAATTTGCCAATACGAAACTTTCATCCGATTGGCACCAAGTATAACAATAATATCGCCTGCTGGATTTTGCCGAAGAGATGCTAAGGTAAAATACAACTAAACCACAATCACGTCCGGCTCTCAACGAATGTTTCTTATTTATTTCATGACGAATATGAAACCACAAAAATTTACGCCAGAAAGTTCCTTGAGCAAATTTACTGGAGCAAATTACTCATTTATGTATGACATATCTTCTTTCTTCGATAATACAAATGAAGGCGAGGTACGAAAAAACATTCGGACATTTCTGGTAGGGATTTAAATAAACTTTTAATTTACCGACTAATTACCTTACGATAAACCTAATAGTTTCCGAGAAAAATGACAAAAACCGTTAGGGGGCGTGGTTTACCCTCATTATCTCCTCGAGCTCGCCACATACAGACGGTGACTTTTGAGGGGTTATTTAACAGCCCTCCAGGAAGGCCCATGCAAAAATCCACGGACTTTCCTCAGCTTTCCGCTATTCATGAAAATTTGTTCTAAATTGACTGGATTATTAATACAAAGTGAATCCTACTATTTTGAATAGTGTAGATTTCACCCAACTAACGTAAACTCCTAGTTAAGCTAACGTTACCCACACTAATGATTGATTTTACTAGAAGCCGAGTAAAATCTGCCAAAGACCGATTAACCATAACTAGATAGTTCACCTTATATATCGTTTGTTTATTCTGACCTAGATTTTTAGTTAACGCTGCTAAAATTAGGTTAGAACAACAAAAAATCGGTTTACTATAATATAGTTAGTGATATTTTTCTCAGTGTAGATTTAAACATTAGGTGTAAATGCAAAAATTATTAATCACAGTTTCATGAAGCAAATTCACTTATCAGAATTTACGATTGCTACCGATTACACTATGCATGGAAGAAATAGACTAGAATTGTTATTAGTCATGACAACAGTTGTCAAAATATTCTAAAGATTTGCTGCTACACTTGTCATTTAAACTAGTCAATTATTAACTTTTTTGCACGACTGAACTCTATTTGCTTGTTTACCGTGTGGGTTTCCACGACAGCAAGTTTTATTTACCGGTTACTAACGATCAACACAACTGTTATAGATTTTGGCGTTCTAGAACGGTAAGTACATTTATCAAGATTATTCAATTATTTTAAGAAACAATTTATAATTCATTTTTGTACGACCATGCTATTTCGGATTGTTTACCATACTTGGTTTTAGAACAGTAGGTTATATTTACTGGTTGCTAAGCAAAAACGCGTCGGTAAGTAATTACTTACCTTTCAGTTCTGTCAAAAACAGAACGGTAAGTAAATTATATGTAATTTATAAAATAAATGCATGATCTTTAGATGTCTCTTTCGTGAGAAATCATTTATTTTCTAAATAATTGGACTATTTAAAAAAATCTATGTTGTTTATTTAAATTTGCTCAGGCCTCTTCAATATCCCAATTATATTCGTTTTCAGATTCACTCATTCTCACGAGTTTGACAAATATCGTGACATTCAAAAATAATAGTAATTACAAACGTATCCATGGAATGACAAAACCTACTTAATGTTTGGTGGATATACAGGGCAAAAATAAATTATCTATTTTTTTCGGGGATATTTCCTTAGTTAATACCTTTGTATTCATAATGGTCGTATAAAAAATAGTATAAGCATTTCAAACAGTAAGGAGTTTACCGATCTCCTCCAATATTGGCGACCTCGCTTCGCTCAGTCGCCAAACATTGTCGTCGATCGGTAAACTGTTCTTGATACTTAATATACTATTATTAACATAAATATTAAAACTACAACTATTGCAACTGCCAATTGCTAAAGGAAACTTATTTTGTAAAACAGAAGTAGAAGACGGGATGTTAGCATCGACTGGAACGTCACACGGCTCGTTTGATTCTCCTTCCTCCATGTTTGAATCAAATAACATCATTGAATTTGTCCCAACATCGCCATTGTCAACATTTTTACAAGTCGAGATTTCTTTGTCTTCAGGCTGACACACTGACGTCGATGGTTTTGAAAATTTCCTACTTCCGTTACTATGAAGAATTTTCTTTGTAAACCGAATCTTATTTTCGACAGAATCTTCAATGTACCCTTCAGCTGTACTTGAAGATTTTCACCCTCCGTGTCGCAGTCCAAGAAGCTCTTCACCACTATTAGCTAACAGTGTAGCTGAACTTCGCCGAAACGAATGACCTGTGTAACTGGCAGGATTTTCCAGTTTCAAATATTTGGCTATTTTTGCTGGCCGTTTTCCGATGGTACCTTTTCCAATTACTTGATTTATACATTTTCCATTACGGTAGTTTAAGAAAAAATGAGATGATTTTGAGTTACTCGGTTCGTTAACAACAACAAATGATCGCTGAACATATGTCTTTGTTTGAGGAACTTTTACAATGATTAATGTCTTCAATTCTCATATTGTATAATTCCTCCCGTCTAC
Organism: Agrypnus murinus; assembly: GCA_929113105.1. Classification (NCBI taxonomy): domain Eukaryota; kingdom Metazoa; phylum Arthropoda; class Insecta; order Coleoptera; family Elateridae; genus Agrypnus; species Agrypnus murinus. The sequence goes on from OV816025.1 coordinate 159,384,265, forward strand.
ATGCTCCAGCTATTCCTAATATCATTCCTACCTAAAACATGAATAAAACAATAGTATCATCAAATTAGATGTCATAAGAAAGTAAATTTACCTTATACACAAGAAATTCTTCGTCAGGTGCTTCAAGTAAAAACTTTGTAAATTCGTCTTTGGTAAAAACACTCGCCTTTTTTGGTCGATACCCCACATTTTTCTTTTTCAAGAAAGCAATTAGTGTAGCAAACTTTGATATGTCAATGGAATCGTAAAGAAAAATTGTGGACTTTAACATCGAATATTCAGCCCACATGCTACCGGGAGATTTCAGTTTTTTATTCCTTATGACAAGGTACGCCAGCAAAGATTTTTCGTTAATATTTGTGCTTTTCTTGGTGCGCCAGTCTTTAAACATTTTGTAAGCATTTTTGTAGCGCTCTTTTGACTTTTCAGGAATCAAAGCCGAACGTCCCATGTTCCAGGCTTCTTCCATTTCGTTGTCTTCATTTTCGGAATCACTTAATTCCACTTCACCCATTCTTTCAGTATTTATCTTCTCATGAACTATTATTGCTATCAAAAACTTTTCTAAAAAACTTCAATGGCGGTTCTTATTTACTCATTGCTATGGAAATGCATTACAAAAATTAATATTACGGCTACGTGATGTGGAGAGTGACATATCTCCCGGCGCCTGCTCCTTGATTGTGTCAGGTATTGTAACAGGAAAAACACATTATTTAATAAATTCAGTCGTGCAAAAAACGTCATAAGTATCACGAACGTTAAGGACTACCGATCTCAGACAATATTTGGAGTCGTCGCTACGCTCCTCCTCCAAGCAATTGTCTTTGATCGGTAAAATGTCCTTACCGTTCTTGATACTTAATATACTATACCTTTATTGATTGATAAGTAGCAACCTTCTGATGAGTGATTTTACTACATAAAACTGTGCTTAATAATAATTCCTGCATTTACACCTAATTTCTAAATCTAACGTGATAATTGCCATTATCAAACTTCTGATTTGCAATGTCAATTTCCTATACCAGAAAATCACTTATATCTTGGGAACTATTTAACACAAAATGCTAACAGTGTTGCCAGACCTACCGCTTTAGCGGTATTTCTACCGCTTTCACTTGCCATCTACCGTTCTCCCGTTTTAGCATGCCGATCTACCGTTTTTTGTATTTATAGCAAAAAAACTTTTTTTTCTTGCTGAAAAATTTGGTCAATAAATTTACCAATAAATGACAAAAAATATCACCATGTAAAGTTTAACTTGAATGACCGACAGCTGCTGTTTGCTGCCACCGCGGTCTAGGAGCAGACTACTCTAGTACTAAAAGTAGAGTAGGAACAGAAACCTGTAATAAAACTTGACCATTCCCTAGATATGGGATTCCATCATATTCTTAAAAGGCTTTTAAGTAAAAAGAAATCTTACCCAACCAATTTCTTGACCCGAGGTTTTAAAAGGGACCACGTTACAGTTTTGCGTCATTAGCTAATCATTAGTCATTATTAACGTTTAACCCGTATTTATATTTATTTTGGTATTATTAGTATACATCCCGGGCGTAAATTACACCTATTTAATTTTAACTGACTTTTATACGCTCGTTTTTTCAATCTACCGTTTTCTACCGCTATTTTACGTACTCTCCTACCGCTATAATAAAAAATCATCTGGCAACGCTGAATGCTAAAGTGGCCTATGCTACAACTTTGCTACTGTGACTTTTCCTCTACAATAATTAGAGCAGCCAATATTTGAGAAACTGTGTTTCTGTATGCTATTCGCCTATGTAACAAAGACAATACAAAGAGATATACAAGAAAGGGTTATAATTATGGAATATCGATCAATAGAGAAGAAGGAAAAAGTTGCATCCATCTACATGTGTTACGCACTTATTAGTGCTCATCAGGGCGGCATAGCAGATAGAATGAAATAAGCAAGTAACTCAAACAGATGTATAACACAAGGTTTCACAGATAGCAGCCAACTGCCGATACTGCAAATGTGCGGTTGTTTGCTATCTCTGGAACCTTGTGTTATACATCTTTTTGAGTTTGTTGCTTATTTTTATTCTTTTTACATTCTATTTGCTATGTTGATGTTTAGACTAACCTTATTTGAAAATTTTGCTTTTTTCAGAGTACGAAATATGAAAACATCAACAACAATCGATGCTGAACTTTCAAATACTAACTATATAAGTCAGCCAAGTACTTCAAGGTAATAATAATTGCATAGTTTATACCTTACGGCGGTCGCATATCCAAGAAACTCTAAATATGAAATGTGAAACAAGAAACATTAATTTTCATAAAATAACAACGCATTATTTTAAATCTGAATTCGAACATCAGCGAAATGCATTATTTATGTGAAACAGATCCTGGCAAAACACGTCTCATTGAAATAGAACTTGTTCTATGTTTATTTTGTGTTTCATGTCATTTCATGTTATTTTTGTTTTATTAATAAGTAGTACAGCAGTTTTAATAAAATGAAAGAGAACAAAGCTTTGTTAAAAGATCTCTCATCTGTTGGGATAGCTCGTCATCGTACGCACATTTCTTTATTATTAAAATTGTTAACGTTTATACATTTTCAGTTTCTTATGTATGTACAGGGTTAGTTTTATTAATGTAAACCCCCCTTAATTATTTTAATTTTTGGCTGATTCAAAAAATTTCAAAACTTTTTTATGTGATTTTTGATGTAGATTCCATTTATGTTAACGGTTTTGCAGTAGCATTTTATACAGGGTGGGATTAAAGTATGGAATATTAAAAAAAAAGCGAACTCAACCCAGCTTTTTTAAAAACGCTGAAACACGTCGATTTTGTTTTTTAAAAATACACATGAATATGTGCAATTCACCTTCCGACTTTCATTTGTTTCTAAGTTATGACGTCATCACGAAAAAATTTAAATGACAATATAGATTTTTTATAGTGGAATCCGATAGTGATTTTTCTTCCCTTTATGATCATGCAAATCAATCATAAGGTTGCATAACAAAAATTCTGAGAAAAATCGAGCTGAACTTTGTAAATGTTTGTTAGTTATGACGTCATCACAAAAAATTTAAATGACGAAAAAATTTTAATGCGAACTCATGACAGTATGCGCACCCGTTAATATTAATTTATAATTGCTGTATAAACCGGTTTAATCTTCTTAATTCTCAGCTGTTTAATGACAGTGATAATTTCTTAGTTGTAAATGACAAACCAGACATAACTCTAAATGTCACTCATAACTCCATTATTTATTTTAAGAAAAGGCTGCTTCAATCTAAGCTGCTTATCAAATTAGAAACGTGTAATCTAAAATTTATTTATTTCGTTGTTAATAGACATACCCTTCTGAAATTTAGTATGCATAATAAAAACGTTTCAAATCGATATCTAAAGATTTTCCGGAGATGTGAAGATTCGTTTTTTTTTTTATATCATCCCGGTATTAATAGTACAATATTACTTACTGAAATTCTTTTAGCTCATATTTGTTCTAAACATTTTAAAGACGATTGTTATGAACGTAATTTAAAAGCGGAATTGCTAGGGATTCCGGCCAAAAGAATATTAAAAAAATGTGCAATTCCAACAGAAAATCTGCCAAATAGTGTACAAATTCCAGAAGCCCGGAAACTAAGAGCTGATATAACAGAAAAACGATCTCAAAAAAAGACTGCCGACGAGTTGTTGGAAAAAACGAGTGTGTAAATCTGATTATCTAACATAAGAATATTTGAATGATTTAATCTACGATGATGAAAATTCATTTTAGTACAAACGTTGAACATATTTTGCTAGAACCAGGCCCATCTTACCAACCAGCTGATATAAAAATTATTGATAATCAAAATGTGGAGATCGATCAATGATAAGCATTTAATTATTACTAAAACGGTACTTGACACTGAAAAACTAAACTAAAATCTACAAAATCTAACGTTATATACCTAAAGAACTTCACGGTTCGACTTTGAGTTTGACTAACCGTGAAGCTTGACTGATTACTGGGGCAATTCTAAAAGACGAACTAATAGGACCTAAATCAGAGTTCATTAGCGGTTTTCTATTCTTAATCATTTTTACGCTTTCAAAACAGTTAAATTTTGTTGGGTTCTGGAGGTTCTTTTACCTTATGATTTTGTTCAAGCATATATAGGACGACGCTAGACTTGTCATGTCTTTTAAATTTTAAGTTAGCTAAATGCTCTTTGTACCGTATCTTCAAACATCTTTTAGTTTGCCCTATATATACTTGATTACAGTTATTACATCATATTTTATATATTCCCGATTTATCCATATAACCTACTTGACCCCTTTATGTTTCCTAAAATATTTTAAGGCTGTTATTCGATATCGTAACTGTTTTTAAATCAACTTTTAGATAGTCTTAAGACATTTCGTAAAACATGGAAATGCTTCCTGATAGTATTATAGATAATATCCTCGTAGTAACCGTTAGAAACAGCAATGTCAATAATTTTCTTGATTTCTATTTTATATCAGAATTTTGAAATTTTTTCTATTAATTATTATACAGTGCGAGTGTAAAGTCTGGAACTATCGCAATAAATCGTTTATTAAACGTTTTTGAAAAAAATCCTCGAACACGTCAATTTTTATCTTAAATGAGACATATTTTACTGTAATCGTCACTTAAAGATCGTCTTTTGTTTTTGAGTTATGACGTAAGCGATAATTTTTTTAAATGGAAACCCTAATTTTTTATGGTGAATTTGGAAAAAGCATGAAATTCTTAGACCAAATATGATAAAAAAGTGTGATATTGTATTTTTCTATTTGGAAGATATTGTATATAATAGTAATGAAAAATCGAAAACACGTCAAATAGGTCAATGATTTGATAGCTTATTGACTGTTCCATTGCGTATAATGTATTGAAATTATTATGAAATACAAAAGAAACAAGAAATAACAAAGTAAAGAAAAACAATTAAATTAAATGTTCGAACTGACCACCATTTTGTGCAAGGCAGTACCCGAGTCTGTTTATGTAAACCTTACTCTTTAGATAGCCCCATAAAAAAATCCATCGAAGTTAGGTCGGGTGATCTCAGAGGCCACTCAACAGTTCCCCTTCTGCCTATCCATCTACCAGGAAAAATTTCCTTTAAATAATTCCTAACACCAATAGCAAGATGTGCCGGAGCACCATCTTGCTGAAACCATAATGTATCGCTTGGTAGATCCGGATCTTCATTGTTCGGATAAAGCACCGCAAGAGCAGGAATTAAATCGTTTCTTAACAAATCCAAATACTTTTCACTTGTCAATGAACCCTCGATAAAAAATGGTCCTAGAATTCTATCCCCTACAATTCCTGCCCAAACGTTGAGTTTTTGAGGAAACTGCGTGTTCGTCTCGTTCATCCAGCGCGGATTTTCAGGTGCCCAATATCGATAGTTATGACGATTCACTGTTCCATTAAGGTGAAATGTTGCTTCATCAGAAAAAATGATGCGATTTGAAAAGTCGCCATCGATATTGCACTGCTCCATCATTACCTCACAGAACTCTGTTCTGCGATCAGGACCATCTCCGTTAAGCTCTTGCACTAATTGAACTTTGTAGAGATGTCATTTATGTTTCTTTAAAATCTTTATAACTGACCATTGAGAAATGTCATTATTTGCGGCTATAGTTCTCTTGTAGTTCCATGGGGATTTTCTTGTAGAGACAACAGAATATCTACTTCGTTACCTTCTTCGGTTGTTGGACGACCACCCCTATGGCGAACATGTCTCACATGTCCGAATTCAGAAAACTTTCTTCCTATTTTGGAAACTGTCGCTCTTGTGATAGGTTCTTTATCAGGATACTTGTTATTAAATATCTCACAAACCTCTGGTTGTGCTCTAGTACGGTCGCCACGTCCCCTCAATATTAAAATTTCAATTCGCTCTTTTTCAGTCAAATACCGCACCATTATTTACTGCATTACGTAAAAAAGCCCACAATAAAAACAGATAAACAAACTGATAAAGAACTGTCATAATTTTAACGCTGTCAATTGTTACATGGCTACTTGATTTTTGTATTAAAACTTGGAACTCTTGATTGTTATTAGATTTTTGTTTTAAAACTTTAACGGCAATTATCTCGAAAATTTCACAATACAATATCACACTTTTTTATCATATTTGGTTTAAGAATTTCATGCTCTTTCCAAGTTCATCATAAAACATTAGGGTTTCCATTTAAAAAAATATCGCTTACGTCATAACTCAAAAACAAAAGACGATCTTTAAGTGACGATAAAAGATGTCTCATTTAAGATAAAAATTGGCGTGTTCGAGGATTTTTTTCAAAAACGTTTAATAAACGATTTATTGCGATAGTTCCAGACTTTACACTCGCACTGTATAAATCAGTTTTGGTTTTTCTACATATGATTTGTAACTACGCATACGTCCTGCATATGTATACATAAATGCACGATAATAAGTAATTGTAAACAGTCCTGGTTGTTATTCATGGGAAATCATATTCTTATATTTAGTTTTCTTTAAAACTAGATAAATATATAAAACTGAAAAATTTCTATAAACTGACGCAGTGTAGTTGAAGACTCTTGTGATTTTGATTTTCAGAAGTCAAAAGTAAGCTCAAGATTCAGATTGCGGCACTTCGGTTCGAGACGCAAATTCACAGCCGCCAAAGATATCGTCGAATTTCAAAAAAATAAAAATGACTTGTTAGTTAGAATCTGTGGAAGAAACGACCAAGAAGCAAAGCAAATTGAAATATCTAGGGCAAAGCAATAATCCTCTTTGGGTTGAAATTAGAGCTTGCCTACTCGCGGCAACATATTTTGGAAGAGTATGCTATATATAAAAAATTTCAAGTTAATTACAGACCCAGGTCATACACGCCGGGGTGGTGGCAATGAGCAGAACGCTTTAAATGCTTTTATGGAAAAATCTCCAAATTTACCAGAACCTGAACAATGTGGAGTTTTTATTGACAGAACAAACGAAATTTTTCTTGCTAGTCCAGATGCTTTGTATTATCTGTAGGTTCAAGGTCAGCTTCAACTCACCGGAAGAAACATTTGTTATTTTCTTGTTTGGACCAAAAAAAAGTGAAACATAAATGGCATGGCAAGAGATAGCATTTTTTGAAATGAAAAAATGCTTCCAAGAGATTGTCCATCTACGATATTCGCGAATGCTATCACTTCGAAATTTAGAACGGCCGCATGATATGACTGAAAAAGAGTATTTTTGAGTTTTTTGTGGTTTTGTATTTTCAAATAATGTCTCACGAGATTTTATATTATGAATAGGCTTTTTTACTGCACAATGCACAATAAGGCGGCTGTTATTGGTTTTCATGTGCAATTGTAAAATTCTGTTGCAGTCTAATTAGATTTTTTATTGTCCTAACAAATTTAACAATCAAATTAAAATTAAATTTATTAAAATCGTAGCCACACGCCACTGAATATTTATTTCTTTCAAGGAAGGTTGTCTTAAAAAACTATGGCATCGTTAAAAACCCATATCGAAGACATTTTGATGTTGTACAACGCCATCTATATTTATTGGCGTGTCCCAATAACAACATAATAAATAAAAGATTATGTAAGATACACGCTTTTTTATTGAGCTATTCTTACAAGATCTCTTAAAATAACGCAAATGGTAAACAAACACCTCATACGTTACACATTATAACTTAGAGAAGAGCAAAATAGTTGGCTTTGCTTTTGAAACTTTTTGATGGCGTAATTTTCATTGGCGTTATTCTAATAATTTTTGTGGATTTCGATAACATAAAACTTAGTATTGATATTTGAATTAAATTTATTAAAATCGTAGCCACACGCCACTGAATATTTATTTCTTTCAACGCACGTAGTCCTACAAAATATGGCATCGTTACAGACCATTAAAAAACTTCACTTCAAAGCGGTTCTTCACATTTTAAAGCTGTATCAAACGTTTTATTTTCAAGAACGTATTGGTCTAGGGAATTACCAAATTTCAGATAAAAACCTTAAATATTTTAGAAAATATAAGCGTCTGAAGATAAAGATCTTATTTTATTTTTGAACGAATAATTCAATAATTTTTCTTTTAACCTTAAGAAGGTGTTTAAAGCTGTAAAACCGCAATTAGAAGGTAATACCTGTAGTAATAAAGCCTATAAACAAACACCATTTTTAAGCCATTTTCACGTAAATACAGCCAACTTTTTTACTAACTGTAACCTAACATCATAACATTCTAAGCTCAAAATAGCCATTTTAACATTGTTTTTCTTATTAATTACCGGCGACCAGCGCGATGTTTTTTCGGATTTTTGTTCTCTAAGTTATCCTCTACAACTCAATATAATTGGTTTACCTGGGTTCAGAAGGGTCCCTATATCGAATTGTAACGTTCTTTCTAAAAATAATAATACAAGTGCTGTTTAAATCGTCTATTCACAAACAAATATTTATTTCTATACACTAATGAGTACACTATAAATTAACGCTATAATTATAAACCATTAAAAACTATTATTTACAGACTATGAATTTCTAATACAACATTTATATTCACTATTTATTTTGTAATACACAGTTAATGACTTGCTGTTGACTGCCTCTCTTTTATCCGCCATCCGCTTTTATATCTTCATATAAACGCACCAGAAATCGCTGGAACCTTCTATGTATTCTTAGAAAATGCTAGAATAAACCACGTCTAATTTACATGCTTGTGCGATGCGTCATTTTCTCGAAGGCGGCAGAACACACCACCTGTCGCTCGAAAAGAGGTTCGTTCCTTTTCTCTCCCGTTACACTGCCCCCCTCTTCAAGTCTGTTCTGTCCCAGAACAGGTTTTATGCTCTGATTCCTGTAGAACGGGTCATGACGATATCGACAGTCTTCACCTCGACTACACGTTCCATTACGGTAGAAATAACAGTCTACACTCTTCGTTGGCCTTAATGCGGGCTGTGGGTCAAAACTGCAGACGAAGATCTTGACGTCCGTACCTCTAAAGACAACTTCCAGCATGTTTCTAACGATTCTCCAATCCAGCTGGTCCCGCCCACAGCCGAGTTTGGGAACTGCCAATTTGTTAATTCCCCTGGTAAGCAACTCGATTCTCAAATTCCATAGTGCCCTCCACAAGTCGGCGTAACTCGGTTTCTGGTAGTAAAACTGCTTGGTTACCAAGTAGTAAATGGATCGGTCATGATCAGGCAAGCGTAAGGATTTACCAACAGAGGGATTTTGTTCTCGAAGTTCATTCAGCCGTCCAAATTTATTTCTAAACACCACTGCGATCCCCCTGGACATACGGAGATCCGCGGAGACACAGTGGGCAATGGAATAATCACCAGGGACCCGGAAGAGATCTTGTTGCATCTCAGTCGTGACTCCGAATCGCGCTTTTCTAGTTCCAGAGAACGCAGCCATAAATTCTCTAAAGGTTGGCTGATCATCTTCAGGCCTTACGATTTTGATAGCCACCTCGGCCTCATCTTTCCGATCCGGGACTGCGTCATTATTTCCCTCATAGTGCGCCAGACGATTGGAGTGTACCACCTTTGGTTTCCCCCTTGGCAATTTCTGGATGCGATAAATCAAGTCATTTATTCGTTTCTTCACCTGGTATGGACCCTCCCAATTTCGCTGTAACTTTGGAGAATAGCCACGACGCCTTTGCGGGTTGTATAACCAGACAAGCTCTCCAGGTTGAAACCCTCCTTCTTGGGCTCTCACATCGTACGTAGCCTTCATCCGGTCACTCGCGATTCGACTATTATTTCGGGTTCGGTCGTGAATATCCTCCAACTTCTTCTTTAAGTTGATGACATAATCATTCCCAGCTACCTCCTGCTCTATAGGTGGAGACCCAAATTCCAGATCACACGGTAACCGTAACTCGCGTCCAAACATTACAGACGCTGGTGACTGACCGGTTGTTTCGTGGACCGATGCACGATAAGCCATCAGGAACAGATGCAGGTATTGGTCCCAGTCTCGTTGATGATCGGAGACGACCTTGGCCAAATATTTGCCCATTGTCCGATTCATGCGTTCTACCATTCCATCGGACTGCGGATGTAACGGTGTGGTCCGAGTCTTGCGAATGCCCAACAATCGACAGACTTCTCCAAAGAGTACAGACTCGAAATTGCGGCCTTGATCCGAATGCAGCTCCATGGGCACTCCGAAACGACTGAAGAACTCTTTGACTAGTACGTCAGCAACAGTCGCAGCTTCCTGGTTTGGTAGGGCATATGCTTCTGGCCATTTGGTAAAATAGTCCATTGCCACTAAGATGTATTTATTCCCATCGTCGGTTTCGGGAAATGGTCCGGCAATGTCTATAGCTATTCTCTCCAGAGGACTACCCACATTGTACTGCCTCATAGGTGCTCTTCGCTTCCCCAAGGGTCCGTTGCCAGTGGCACATAATTCACATTTCCGGCACCACTCCTTCACGTCTTCTTTACAATTGACCCAATAAAAACGCTCCCTAACTTTCTCCAAAGTCTTTTTCACACCGAAGTGTCCTCCTGAGGCACCGTCATGGAGATGTCGCAATACTGTAGCCACTCGGCTTCTTGGAACCACGAACTGAGACCTAATGGTGGTGCCATCTTCACTCTCCAGTACTCGCTTCAGGAGATCGTCTTCCACCTTCAAGGACTCCCATTGGGCCCAATATGCTTTGAGCGTTCTGTTGAAAGGGCTGACGGCCTCCCAGGCAGGCCTTTCTCCCACGCGCTTCCATTCCAGTACCATTTTTAGTTCGGGATCAGCCTCCTGCTGTCGCTGCAATTCTTCCGGCAACCAATTGTCGTTGACGATGGTAGTCCTTAATACTTGGCAAACCCTCTCCTCCAAACGAGAGCAATGACGGCAATCCGTTGGACAGGGTCTTCTTGAAAGAGCATCGGCATTTCGATGACTAGTGCCCGCTCGATGTTCGGTGTCAAAGTCATATCCTTGTAATCGCTCGATCCACCTTGCGACCTGGCCTTCAGGATTACGGAATTGTAGAAGCCATTTCAACGCTGCATGGTCCGTCCTCAATAAAAACTTCCGTCCGTACAAGTATTTGTAGAAGTGCTCAACGGACTTCACGACGGCCAATAGTTCTTTTCTGGTCACACAATAATTCCTTTCGGCTTTCGACAAAACCTTACTAAAATAGCCGATGACCTTTTCTTGTCCATCCTGTATCTGAGAAAGTACCCCCCCAATGGCCAGATTACTTGCATCTGTGTCAAGTATGAATTTCCCTTCTGTCCGTGGATAGCTCAATATTGGTGCTGTTGTCAGGGCACGCTTCAGCTGTTGGAAAGCTGTTTCACACTCTCCGCTCCAAACATACTCGCGCCCATCTTCAGTTAACCTTGTCAGAGGTTTCGCTATATTGGCAAACCCAGGAACGAAACGCCTGTAGTAGGTACATAACCCAAGAAAACTACGAACTTGGTGTTTATCTTTCGGTGTTGGCCACTCTTGAACTGCACGAATCTTATCGGGGTCGGCTGCCACTCCATTTTGTGATACGACGTGCCCGAGATATTTCACTTCCTTTCTGAATATGTGGCACTTTTTCGGACTCAGTTTCAGATTGGCTCCACGTAGTCTTCGGAACACTTCCTCTAGATTGTTCAAATGTTCGTTGAATGATTTTCCGACTACAATCACATCATCTAGGTATACCAGGCAGGTCTTCCACGACAACCCTCTCAGGATGGTCTCCATTAGACGCTCAAAGGTGGCCGGAGCGTTACATAGACCGAAAGGCATAACTGTAAACTGCCATAGTCCAGAACCAATAGTGAACGCGGTCTTCTCCCGGTCTTCAGGTTCCATTTCAACTTGCCAATAACCGCTCTTCAAGTCCAAAGTCGAAAACCATCGTGAACCAGACAGGGTATCTAACGTGTCGTCGATACGTGGTAAGGGATAGCTGTCTTTCTTGGTCACGTCATTAAGCTGCCGATAGTCCACACAGAATCTCGTTGACCCGTCCTTCTTACTGACCAGGACCACCGGTGATGCCCATGGACTGCTGGATGGCTCGATGACCCCTTGTTCTTCCATATCAGTAATAATCTTTTCGGCTTCTGCTCGCCTTGCTAGAGGTAGACGCCTCGGCTGCTGACGGACAGGCATAGAGTTGCCTGTATTGATTTTATGTTTTACTATATTTGTTCGTCCCTTCTGGCTATCGTCAAGAGCGAAGATATCTTGGTATCGGTGAACCAAACCCTGTACCTCTTTCACTTCCGTTCTGGTAAGATCTTCGCACGAACTAGTAACCATACCCACTAATTTTCCACCATGGTCTTTGGGCACTGGTTTTGGAACATCAGTCATACACCTGGCTACTCGAAATACTGGCACACACTGTCCTACAAGGGTACTCTTCTTCAATGTCACCGGATCCACATTAACATTCATAATTCTCACCGGTACTCTCTTTCCAACCTTGATCAGCGCTTTTCCCACCAGTATGCCACTATGGATCTTCTTATCACAAACAGGCTCCATCATTCGCACACATCCTACCCGAAGATCTCCATCCAAACCCGCCTCGACAACCATCTCGCTTTGACCAGGCAATATCACATCTTCTGTCAGCAAAACCCTTACGACAGGATCTTCTCGTGGGTGCAACGGAAGTTCTTCGTTACCAACCTTCAAAACACCCTCTTTCAAATCCAACGTAAAACCAAATTTTCTCAGGAGGTCCATTCCCAAGATGAAGTCATCAGTGATATCGGCTACCAGCACCTCATGATCACGTTCTTCACTTCCAATGCCAATCTTCATCTTCACCACTCCGCGTGTTGGTATCACTTCACCTGTTGCTGTACGGAGTTGAGTAGTTGTTGGTAACAGCTTCATACTTGATCGTAGAACATCAGGGCGTACGATGGATTTTGTCGCCCCCGTATCAATAAGTAGTGGAACAGTTCGATTAGCAATCTTCCCATCTACAAACAAACTGCCGTTACTATTCTTCGATGTTACGGCATGAATCGTGATCTCCGGGGCATCTTCACTCGCCGTTAACGTTCGCCCCCTCTTGCCAACCACCTTTAACTTTTCCGACGGTTGTACTTTTCTTATTTTGGGACAACGGCGTTCTACATGTCCTTGTTCGCCGCAGTTCCAACAACGAGGCCCTCGAACTTCTTGATGATTCTTCTTACGGCTTTCTTCCTTCCGAAGAACTCTCAGTACTAACTCCTCTAGGTGATCTTTAGAACCTTCTGCTTCCTCCACAACGACCCGAACACGCCCGTGACCTCGAGACGCTTGTTTTGCAGCTTCAAATTCTAAAGCGTGAGCAAGCGCATCATCAGTTGTTCTTGGTCGTGCTAGCCTCAATGATTGTTGTGTTTCCCCGTCTCTTAACCCATCAATGAAGGTCTGCACAGCGAGCTGTCCCAAAAATGAATCGGGTGCCGTAGGGTACGCCAATCGGACAAGCCGCGCAACATCGGCTTCAAACTCCTGCAGGCTTTCTCCATTCTTCTGGATACGATTCTTTACTTGCGCGTGATACACTTGTTGAAGATGTGCGTCTCCATATCTCATCTCCAATCTAGACACTAACAATTGATAATCATTTTCCTGTCCTGCTGGGATTGTTTGCAGGACGTTCAACGCGTCTCCACGCAAAGCCACAGTTAAAGAAACGGCCTTTTCCTTGCCTGTCCATCCGTTGGCCCCAGCGGCCGCCTCAAATTGTTTGTAGTAGGTGGACCAAGGTATCTTTCCATCGAACGTGGGTGGTTTTACTTTTATCCCTACGGCAGGAACCTTTTCTTCTTTAAATTGTTTCTTTACTTCATTAAACGGCCACTCAGAAGTTGAGGGAAACCGTAGTTGCCTCATTCTATCTTCCAGCATTTCGATCATATCGTCTTTCTTAGTTGTTGGTGGTAATTGCATTTGGGCTATTTTCTCTTCTACCATCTTTATTACCCTATCTTGTTCCGCCAATCTACCTTCCAATAGTCCTAACGCACTGGCATTCTCCAAAAATTCTTCGAAAACTTTATCTTCCAACGCTTTGACATTTTCCAACAATTCTCCTTTCAGCATTTTAACATTTTCTTCCAGTGCTTTAGTATTTTCAAGTAATTCTTGTTTAAGCATTCTAACATTTTCTTCGGACTTTCTAGAATTCTCTTCGGACTTTTGCAGTAATTCTTCTTTTAACATTCTGGAATTCTCTTCTGACTTTTCCAGTAATTCCTCTTTTAACATTCTAGAATTCTCTTCAGACTTTCTAAAATTCTCTTCGGACTTTTGCAGTAATTCTTCTTTTAAAATTCTAGAATTCTCTTCGGACTTTCTAGAATTTTCTTCGGCTTTTCTAGAACTTTCTTCCATTTTACTTAACAACAAACTAGTATCAATTGCGGGTCCAGGTGTTTCGAAGCGGTAATTTTCAGGATCTTCCTTCTGTTCTAAAAGCCATTCTCTTAGCCGATTTATCAAAACTTCTTTCTTTCCATTACTATCCAAGTCCCTCTCGTCCAACTCCCGCTTCAAATCTATTACTAAGAGATCCTTTAATAGTTTCATCACCATTTTAATTGTTTGTTGAAATTATGTTTTAACACCAAAAATTTTATTCTCACAGCACTTTATTTAATTATTACGCGATTTTATTTATTTTAAAACACCACACCTGACATCACTGTAACGTTCTTTCTAAAAATAATAATACAAGTGCTGTTTAAATCGTCTATTCACAAACAAATATTTATTTCTATACACTAATGAGTACACTATAAATTAACGCTATAATTATAAACCATTAAAAACTATTATTTACAGACTATGAATTTCTAATACAACATTTATATTCACTATTTATTTTGTAATACACAGTTAATGACTTGCTGTTGACTGCCTCTCTTTTATCCGCCATCCGCTTTTATATCTTCATATAAACGCACCAGAAATCGCTGGAACCTTCTATGTATTCTTAGAAAATGCTAGAATAAACCACGTCTAATTTACATGCTTGTGCGATGCGTCATTTTCTCGAAGGCGGCAGAACACACCACCTGTCGCTCGAAAAGAGGTTCGTTCCTTTTCTCTCCCGTTACAGAATAATTAATCTTTATTCTACTTTATAACGAATTTGGTGCGTTTGCTTTTGTTTGATAAGTTTTTGATTTAAAAATAGTAATTTTACTGAAAAAAAATGCCAATGCCAAATGTGTTACAGAAATTACTTCGCATTTTCTTCCAGTATTAGCTTACGAAATAGGTGGATTGAAAATTTACATCTTCCTTCTGGTAGGATTAAAACATATACTTTAGTAAAATGTCATTTATTTTACTTTATACATTTTCTAAATTACATCGTATTTAGTGCATTGTACAGTAGAAAGGGACAGTCTGGACAGTATAGTTAACGTAGAATTTTAATTTATTTCAGATACTAAAATACCCGAAAGTACTGTTATCTGTAAATTACACTTTAAAAGCAGTTGCTATAAAGACGGATCTTCTGGTTGAAAGTTGTTAAATTGTAATGTGCTGCCCTACAGTACATACAGTAATTTCTGAAATATAGTTTTAAAAAATCTTTTATCATAACACATTGTAGACATGTTTTTCGAACACTCCTCATGATGTACAGTATGTATTGACCAATTCCTTGAGCAATTGCTCCTCAAATCGCTCTTAGGATTAATCAATCAACAAGATCGTGGAGATTTGAAATGCCCTAGTAAAAATTTCATATTAATAAACCAAATAACAGAACTGGTTTTAAATAGATTTCAATATTTACCTCAAGAATGCAATCATTGCAGTATTTTAGCTGATCTTGACTTCAGAATTCTTTATCTTAGAATTCTTCTTTATCTATTCTCAAGATTCACAACAAGGACCTTTGAAGAATAATTTTAAATATACTTCTAAAATCAATATTAACTAACCTTGCCAAAAAAGCACCAAGAACATATCTGGAACGCGATTGTACATTAAACTTCTTTCTAAAAAAGTACTCAAACATTGACAAATAAATACTTTTCATAAAAAAAATGCTTTTTCTTAGAATCACCACTGCCGATGGCATAAATTATAATTTATTTGAAGTATGTTAACTGTCAAAAGTGTAAAAATTTAAGCTAATTTTCGAACCATTTTAAATTACCGGCGCGGTTCTGATCTCCAATCCCCCGGTAGCTAGCGCCATGCGAAGAACATGTGCATAAGGATATTTTTAAAATTTGAACTGGCCGTATTAAGAAGTCAAACGTCGCATCGAGGAGGTCGTGCTTCAATGTACAGTCTAGGACAGTGGTGGCGAACCTATGACCCGCGGGTCAAACACTGACCCACGAACGCTTTTTAAATGACCCACGCGTTGATTTTTATAAACTTATATATCATAAAAAAGAGAACAGACAATCGAAAATATTAAAAAATTAAAGTATAAATATCTAATGTCGAATTTATAAAAAAATATATTTCCAAGTGGACGTTTGTTAACTGATTTTCTATCATTTCTAATATTGAGAACCTATCTGAAAATAAGTAGCAACCTATTTCACATTAAATATACTTTTATCAACTTTATTACACATACACATATCAGTAACTATATATGTGCTTTTCTTTATTCCTTGTTCATTCAAATTCTCAGTGCAGGGGCGTCACTGGGCATGGTGTCACCTGGTGCGGTAATTCATGGTATCACCCCACTGATATCAATTTTTTGACGTCAACCTTTATTTTTTGCTCTTCACTTGCAAAAGTAAAAGTTATTAAACAAAAAGGAAACGTAATCCTTTTTAGAGAATTGTAAAAGTGACAACCAAAAAAAGGGTAAACTGTCAAGTTTTTCTGTTAACAAATTTTCGGTGTTTTCACATTATTGGTACTCTTTTTACCCCCCCCCCTCCAAGTGGCGCCACTGAGTTAGTGACCCACGGACTGGTATTAAAACAAATAGTGAACAAAATTTGACCCACTGCTCAAAAAGGTTCGCCATCACTGGCTCTAGGACTTTAGTAATACTTTATGTCTCAATCTAGCCATACACATTACGCTTCATAAAATCACTATTTTATATGAGTGTTTTCGTAAATAGTTTTTTTATATTTGCGTGTCCTAATGGCTTCATTAGTACACGCAGTTTGCGTGTCCTAATGAAATTTTTAGAATACTGGAAACAGTAACATTTTATTTTTTAAAGTTGATATCACTGTTATACAGCTGTTCTTAGAATGTCAAACTTATCTTATTTACGCAGTGAACTATTATAACTGGAATGCAACGCTTGCGAAACTAGTATTGCAGGCTACATAAATGCGCCGAATAATAATTAGTCTTAATAAGGGCGTAACAGTTTTTATTCACAATCATATTGCAATATGTACATTTCATATGTTGTAAAAACCTTGGAAAGTAAGCTATTGCTATAGCAACACCAAAGTGGTTAACAATTTCCTTTACATGTCTGTAAAACTGACATGTAAAGTTATGGCCAACTTTTTTTTCTGAATAATTTAAAACAGGACGTTTTATCCGATTTAAATTTAAGTTTTTATAAATATATTTAACGCTAAAAACATATTTTTTATTTAATATTAGTTTTATCTTTATTTTTCCATATTTTATATTTAATAATTACAATGGAATTAATTAAAATCTAATTTTTAAATACTGAGCGCATACATCGCCATCTAGCGGCGAAGAATGAAACCGTACTTAAAATTTCGTTTGGGCGATAGATGGCTCTGATTGGAATTATGACAGTTTATAAAAAATTTATTTTAAAATTTAAAATTACTTTTTATTTTAATCATCTTAAGTCTAATTATTGTGAATAAAATAGTATACATGTTTGGTTGGTAAAGTTTCCACGCCTCGCGATATTGTTTGATTATCGCTTGGCTTGTAAAGATATCCTTTACCAACTCAACATGTAATATACTATTACTTTATTATTAACGAAATTGTAAATTTTGATACTGACATCGTAAGGATGCATTGTGTATCTGCAATTAATAGCTCACGATAAACTTAACGTAATAAAATTAAATTTTATAAAATTATACATATATCTTTACCTTATAAGTTATAATATCCAAAAGATCCAATGAATAATTATTTTGGTTAACAAAAATCATTCTTTGCTGAAAATACTATTGCATTTATAGTTACCTCATTAATTCCTTTAACAAACAAGGTGTTTATTCTATGAAATGAAATATAATTATTCTTATTTCATCCAAGTTTTTAATTCATTAAGTAGCAATTATTTATGTCACAAATATATTGGCATACATTCTACTTTGAATTTATAATAATTTTCAACAGTACGTATAATACACCTGGCAAATTTGAACGAGGTCCTGCTGCTTAGCGGGCGTTGTGTGTATGAGATAAGAATGGGAATTTCTACGTCGCGCGGATTACCTAAAGTTAAGCAAGGTTATGTAAAAAACAATATTGCATAATTTCTAGTGTTGCCAACTGCTATGCTACTTACCAAAATATCCCTAACAAATTTTATTTAAAACTAAGTAATTTTTATAATTATTTAATAACGAACTAACGCAAATAGAAAAAATAGTATAAAGTATTCGTTTCATAACACGTTTTAGCGCACTTGTTCTCATTAGAAAACTCCCCGCTACGCGGGTCGTTTTCTAAACTCGGACGCGTGCGCTAAAAACGTGTCTTATGAAACTAATACTTTAATATACTATTGTAGTATTTATATTCTTTATAATGTTATAAAATTATGTATTTAATCTAAATCTGTAAAATGGTTTGAATGTAGCTAGATATAAACTCGAATCATTACTAAAGTCTCAGACTGTACGTATAAGTATGCTGCTAGTGGTTTATGCAACCCGCAATGGTTGAACCCAGCAGGACTATTTTTCTGAAATCAAAGTTTTTTCATTCTACTAAAATGTATTACAGGACAGCACGAAAGTCGATATGAAATTGAAAAAAAAAACGATCCTGTTAAACGAGTCGTAATTACTGCAATACGAATTAGGTTTAAGAAATAAATTAGTTTTACAATAAATATGGTATTATTATCTACAGGATTTTTTAATTTCTAAATGTTCAAGAATGTTTTTGTAGGAATGTTTTCCTAATGAGAATTAGTTTCCAAGAAAGTTGTTACTTAGAAAATAAAAAGTACTTCCTTATAAGTAATCTCCTTGCTGAGGAAAGATTCCGATGTAGGTAATAAACACATGATGTATAACAGCGGGCCGCAAACATAGGGTTGTGACCCAATTTTGGGTCGCGAAAGTTTAAAACTGGGTCACATGAATATTTATTTTTATTAATCACTCAGGTTAATGTTAAAAATATACCCTTAAAGTCCTGTAATTTTAAGTAACCTCCCTCATCCTATCGTATGGGATGCCTTATAAGTTATTGAAACTTTTGGGTCGCTAGATAAAAAAGTTGCGGAACGCTGATGTATACAATGGAATAAATTTTGATATGTTTAATCGGTTTTTCTTTACCGTTGAATTAAATCAGTTTTTTTCTTTTATTCACAACTTAATCGGCGATATTTGTTTTTTAACTCAAATAACACCCAGAGTGGTTCCTATTTATTCACACTGATGAGTGTAAATAACATTGGTCTTAAAAGTGGTAAAATATATAACAACTTTAACCTTCAATGCAGGTTAAAGTCATGGATTCTTTATACCTATGTTACACGATACAGAAATGAAAAAGACACTAACGAGTGTAAAAATGACAAACTATATTGTCGAGAAAACATTTGTTGAGTGTAAAGAATGTACGAACTGAGTGTTAATTTTTCATTCTTTTAGTGTAAGAATTATTGCTTATAATGGCAAGGAACATTTTTTTAATGGAAAAGGAACCAACTATAGTGCTTACAATCATTTATCGGAGTATAAATAACTATGCTGTTCGTGTAATTATATAAGTCTATTTTTTGGTTCAGATATTTTTTTTGTAATTTAGGATAAAACAGAAAAAAGTAAAAAAATAGTGCACACAAATATTAGTTTTATTTAAAAACAAAATGCAAAATATAAGTACATTCTAAATCTAAACAATCCAATGTAAATACATATGTAAATATTATAGACTACCTTATATACAAAACGTTATAATTTGTATATTATAGTATATAAAACATTTGATATTAAAATAATAAAAAAGTTAGTTTTACTACTAGGAAATCAACACTAATTTTGAACAATTATATACTTAGGTACTACCTAGCAGGAACCAGAAACGGTTTTACATTTAAATGGTTCTTTGTAAACCAAAAATCTGAAAATAATTTTATTCTATTATTTATCCACAATTCACGTAATAGTATATTGTGTTACAAGTGCAGAAAAGTGCCAATTTTGGTGTTTTTGCACGCGTTACACACTATACTTTATCTACGACAACAAAAAAAGTAATAAACCACCAACAGCTAAATAATAATAAATAAAATTACATTAAAAATTATATAATAATGTAAAACATTAATTAATTTTACGTTTTAATTTAATAACAATAATTGTAACTTTATTTAATGAGAAAAAACATCATGAAAAGGCGTCTCGGTAGCTCAATGGTTACGCTGTAGCTACTAACCGAGTGATCCCGGTTCAATTCCCCGGGTCTGACCTTAGTTTTTTTTCTAGATGGATTTCCATTCGAAATATAATTTAATGTAAAATATTAATTAAACAAAATAAATTAACCTTTATCTAAAATTTATAACATTTTATATTTCAAATAATTAATAATATTATAAATATTGCAAGTGGTGACATCTATGGCGTTTTAATAGAACTACGGATTATTGAGAACTCTACTGAATGCTTTACCGTTGAGTTTGGAGATTGTTTGCAATTGGTCGTTTTCACGGTTACTAGATTGTGCGGAATATGTAACTTTCTATGGTGGTCGTAGATAAACATTATTATTACAGGTATTTACACAATATGTTTATGCATATGATGATTTAAATTACAAAGGATCAACATGGCAGCTAAAACCTTTACATAAGAAAAAGCTGAATAGACACAAACCAGGACTTGTTTGGAAATTATTGTTTTTAAATCTATACATATAAAGTACTTACCTAATTGCACAACATCGTAGAAAGGTGCATCCTCTTCTATTTTAGCATATTTACTTTTATTGGCCAGTTGAATCTGAAAAATCATTGTTGTCACTTTCAAAGAGAACTAACTACATTCAAACACAAACAGCAAATAAAAGAAGTCACGTCCAATCTTGATTATTCGCGTTGGAGGTGGATGTTCTGACACTTGCGAGGGTTAAACCGGTATGTTGGCAATCTTATTAACACTCTTTACTGTTGTTAACATGAATAGTGAAATATATTTTTTGAAAGATGACTCTTAGACTAACGAGAATATCTTTACCAAATTCAAATGATTTGTACACCAAACACATTACTTTTACTCATTTTTTTAATTATAACACTTATAAGAAAATTGGTGCTGCGTGTTAATTTTGGTTGTTAATTTCATTCACATGAGTGTAGAAATCTACACTCAGATAATTCACCACATCAAATATGTTTTTCACCACCACTGCATTTTTTTACTGTGGTATTTGTATTTTTTAATAAAATATTCACTGTTTAGGTACAGGTGACAAGCTGTAAATAAAACATTCGCTAGTGACCAGCTCTTGGGAGCACTAGCATATCTTATTATTTTTTGCATTAACAAGTGATAATACATATAAGAAGTGATAACAAATAGTTTTTTTAAATGCCTTTACATTATTTAATTAGACAAAAACAAGTAGTTTGTATCTCGATAAAATAATTGTTCATTTAATAAAATTAGTGGGCCGGCGGTGGACGAGGGTCGTGGGTTCGAATCCCACTTGGGGCGACGGGGTTTTCTAATTGGAAAATTCCGCCACCTCAACTATGGATGTGTGTATTATTCGTGTTGCATGTTAGATGGGGGACAGATGAACGGATCGAGATTATTTTATTGTTTTTACAGGAAAGTTCGTCCCTTTGGGCCATTCAGTAAAATAAACACGTTTTTACTGTCAAAGTGCAAAATCTTTGCAACATTCTAGATAATTCATTTATTCGTTTGTTATATTAGTGACTTTTGGAGATTTTTATTTTTAACATTAGGTAAGTTCTGCCTTTTGCATAAATTACACGTGTGTAGTAAATCTATATATATAATCGATAGCCTTACTAATAGTAAATCTAACCATGTTAAGATTTTCTGGGCTAGAATTTGTAACAATTAAACTTTATTGTCGGAAGTGGTGGCTGACTGCTAGAAAAATTATTTTTAAATTTAAAAATATATTACAGCCTTATTTTCGTTTATTTGAAAATATGGCTGACTACTGGTGGTGACTGAAATTAGACGAATTTACCCTATTCCATATCGTTTCTTTAATTACTATAGTCTACTTTGCGACTCATTATCTTTTTTCGTAACATTTCAATAACATACAGTATTCACTTTAAGAGCTTATCAAACTATCACCCTGTATAATAACGATGACAAGTATGGTACTTTTGGAAAGAAGAATTGTAAAAGAATATACAGGGTGTTCCATTTGAAATTTCCATTGTTACCTATTTCAAAATGCCAACAAAGTTGCCCCATTCCCGAAAATACGCTGTCATTTCCGATTAAACCAGAAGTGAGCAAAAGAATGCGGATACTTCTGTGTTATGAATTTATATTTGGGGTTGTTTACAAAGAATTCAAAATTGTACTTCGCACACAGGGCTGAAACCTGATTCTAGCCGGTCAAAATTATTTTACAGGGTTAACTGGAAGCAAATTACTGGAATAGTATAAAGATGATAAAATAATAAAAAAGAAAGAAAAAAATCTTTTTGAGGCACTAGAACTGGATCAGTTTCATACTTTTATATTATTTCCAAGAAAAAGTTAGTTACATAATTATGTTATTATAAAAATAAGGCAAAGACGTAAAATAAATAGCATTTACACGAATTCTTCTTTATTTAAGAAATATTGCACAACTTAAAATGCTTTTTTAATATCTAAAAATGAAATAACGCGCAAAAATTATATTGCTAATCGTTTAATAACTACCCCTTTTCATTTCGATTGTATTTCAGTTTATACATCATTGTGCATGTTGATTTTTAAATATGTTATTCTTTATGCTATAGCAAAAAGATATTAAAAATACAAATGCAATAGCTTGCAAGATTTCTAAGTTATAAACCACAAAATAAAACATTTATTATTCGGAAAGTAAAAACTCACCGTTTTCTATATTAGAAGGATATCAACTTATCTTTTTATAACACTTTTTAGCACTTCAATTCTGTTTTTATAAATTATTGAAATCAATAAAAAAACAGTTCCACAAAAAAACACTTTGACTTTAACGAACGAACTACAAATACATCTACACAGATTGGCGCCTTCAGAAGTGTTTTAACACTGACCTGCACTTTACCGGAATTATTGGATTTTTGTTTATGGTTATTATTTGCCGTAACGGTAAACGGGAGGTAGTTACGAGTTTACGAAGCTTTCTACTAAAATACTAATTCTTAGAAAACCTTTCATTTTAACAATGGTTTTTGGAGTTTTGACCGGCTAGAATCAGGTTTCAGCCCTGTGTGCTTCGTTAAGTTTTTACCTACATTAACTATTAATTAATCACTAGAGATGCTAAATTCACATACAGAAAATAAAATTAAAAAATTTGAAAATTTAAACTACATATTTTGAAAATTTTAAAAATACAGATTTTTAAATTTTTGGAAATTTAAAATTTTAAAAATTTTGAAAATTTAAAGATATCTAAAATTGTAAAATTTTAAAAAAATTTGATGTTAAAATTTTTAAAATGTTAAAGATATAGTTAGTGAAGCGTATCCAACCGTTCCCACCAACTCAGCAGTAAGAGCAGTCACACGTCCTAGAAGGACCTATTGAATGTCTTAATTATAGCTAGTATTAACTTTGATTTGTGAAAATTAGTAATCTTTAAAATAAATATGTATGCCGAAGAACCTTTTAATAAAATTTAAATCATTGTTGAATTATGCTCTCGGTCTGCAGCAAAACTTTCTAAAATAGTGTTAGTTACTTTCAAATCCTTTTCTAAAAGCATTGAACAAAAAGATCCTTCTGCAGCTCTATAACATTAAAAAAATAATTAATTTAATTAATTAATTAATTTAAGATTTATTGCGTATAGATCTAGAATTTATAGTGCAAAAATGAGAGACATTTTACAATGTTTCTTATCCTATACTTAGTGTTATTATCTAGTTTAGTAACATGCTTAATATTTAATTTATTTCTATCTTTTCTCATAGTATTATAGACAGTATCCTCCGAGTAACCGTTAGAAACAGCAATGTCAATAATTTTCTTGAGTTATATTTTATATATGAATTTTGAAAGAGGAAAACTGAATAACCTGTGAACTAGAAAGTTTATAGCGGCAAGTTTGTTTCAAAGGATGGTTGCAGTCCTTAGGTATAAATGTATTAGTATTAAGAGTGGATTTCCTTTAGACGTTTATTTCAAACTTATTCATATTCCTTATTACTGGGAGTACCGGAGAACCATTCGGTAGAGATAGAGATGATCGTCTCTACCTAATTCGTTCTCTTTCGTACACAGTAAACATTTGCTAAGGATTGTACATAAGGTTAGATTTTTTAGATTTTTGCTTAGTTTTTCAGTCTCCAGAGTGATTAAAAGTGTGTGTGGTGAGTGTGAAGTATTGTTTTAGTTAGTTTACGCTACAGTTTTGAGTTTTTTCTTCTTATTTTAAATTATTTATTCATGCGGTCTATATGCTTAAAAAGCTGCTTATATGCAACTGTTTTCTACAACTGAAAACCTGTGTTAGTATCAATAAATAGAAGAAAAATCTTACGTTCAAACAGACATGGTTAATGATGACATGAGAAATAAGTAATTATTGGTAAAAATATTACAAGGGAACTTGAGAAAATGGAATCGAATCTGTACTTCGGATCTGTTCTACAAAGGCTTAGTAGAAATTATTTTAGTTACCTCCTCTCCACTTGCAACATCAAAAATGTAGTTTAAAAGTTTTAAAAATCATTCTAAATAAAGTAACGGTTTAAATTTACTCTTGCATTTAAATCTCGCACTGTAATCGACCAAAGTAATTGGTCTTAATTAAAAAAAAATGAATTCCAGCAACAAAATTGGGAATTTTAGGACTACAGAATTAGAATGAGGTTATTTTGTTGAGCGCCAGTGGGTTTGAAAGTATGTTCAATGATGACATTTAATACTGATTGTATTAAAAAAAATAAAAATTTAATTCTAAGTTCCGCGAAACACAGAAAGTAGAGTTAAACAAACAACAAATAATTAACTCTTACTACTATAGTATAACACACGAACTAAAGAATACATTTTCTTTGTTTAATAATGAACAATTCAATAGAAATGAAAACTGTTACATACGTAAACTCTATTTTGCAATAACTAGTATACCAGAGATTTTGGTTGTTCATCGGGGACACAAGAAGGTAACAATTATCTAAACAAGGTTTTATGATGTACATTGGCTGGTGCTCAAAGACGGCTTTGTTGTTCTATTCTGAAACCAAAAGTCCGAACTAGCATAACATGAAAACGTACCAACCACTGGGGCTGAATATCAATTCTAGCTGACTAAAAGTAAAAAACTTACCTTTACAACAAACACTAGCGTGAAAGGAGTTACCATGACAGCGATAGAAGGAATTAAGCGCCGTAATGTCGTGCACCATCATGACACTACTATATAACCCTGTTCTCTGACCTGTTCAATTTTTAAAAGAATTTCAAATATTGAAAACGTGGGATTGCAGAAGCTGTGCTCATACCATTAGCCATTAGCTCCTACCATACCAAGTTAGTTTCATCTTGCTTTCTGAAAAATCTTCTAATCACAACTTACAAAGTATAGAACCGTTTGCCTTAAAACTGTCAGAATTTCTTTATATGGTATATACCGAGATATACCGAAAATTCTCCATTTTTCAAAGCAAGAAATTTTTAAAGCAGTGACGGTGAAGACTTTTTTAGTAGCAAATATTATATCTACTGGCTGGCGTGTCAATAAAAAAGCAGTTTTCTTCTTGACTTTCAATTAAAGCTCATTGACCCAGTATTTTCATATCCTGAACTGTTAATGTAGCTTTTCTTTGATACAGAGAATCACGGATTTTGCTCCTGCTATTACTAACAGAATTTTATATGAAGCCTTCAGGAACGAAATACCCCATTTTTGGACCAAAACCGTGATTGGGAATGAGCTATTTTTTGTTAAACCATTTGGTATTTTTACTCGGTATATCCTGGAGGAACAACGATGAATTTCAACATGCCATGGGAGCTCGAGTACACGGATTTTGTTCAAATTAAAGATTAAATTAAGGCCTTGTAAGAATCGTTTCAACTATTTCGAGAAAAAACATAAGCTTTGGCTAGATCGGGACTTCAATGTTACTGTTGCACCAACAAGGTTTGTATTTTTCTTCTTTATTATGTACTGATATGATCTTCTGATCGTTCTGCTCATTTGTATTTAATTCATAAGTGATTTAAAACCCTTACTGAAGATTTTGATTTTATTTATTTACATAAGTATTCAATTCTAATTAAATACTTTTATATATATTTTTCTGAGTTCAATTAGATCTCGAGATTCTTCCTCATCCCAAATAAATAAATGCTGTTCGGCAAGTTTTGTAATATTTTATTTACGACCACCAGTCATGCAAATTTAATTTGCCTAAAAAGGCTTTTAATATTATACAATGTATATTGTATAATAGCCATTCCACGTCAAATCAACTAAAATAAGTATAGTTTTCAACCTTAATCCCAACTTCAAACATTCAAAATATGCAGAGAAATAGTTCTTGAACATATATTTTTTGAAGATTTTTAAGATTCCAGTTTTTTGAAATTTGTAATGTAAAAGATTTCAGTTGCTTTTTTTAACAAGAAAAATTTTACCTTCCTGTCATGTTATATTCATAACTATGTTGGAAAAAGTTTGGCGCGCTATAAATATACACCTATGCACTATACAGAAAAAAGTTTCGGATAAAAGTAGTAGAAAATGTTATTATCTACGAAAACGATCTCTTCTATTTTTGTCGTACGATGCACGGTTCACGAGATATTTGATAAAACGTGTTTTCCAAGATGGCAGCTAACGTTCAACCCCCCCGTCCCACCCACTTGACGTTACATTCAGGGGACACCCCCGAACATTTTCCTACAAGAAAATCAATTCTGTAGAAGATTGCAGAAATAAATTACCCGGTTACTGGCCTAGTATGTATTTGTAGTAATAAAACATCAAGCTAGACGTTACGATTGGTTTACCAAGCCCCGCCCCTCAGTAACCCCCCCATTCCGCGAATATAAAAACGCCCCCTCGTAGCTGTAACCCCAGCTCCACACATGCGTTAAAATATTCGTACACAAATACGTGAAGTGTGAATAAAACATTTGCTATTCGTCCACGAACACGAGCACGATCCGTCTTGTAAATTAGCGCGAGTCAAAGGGATCAAACATTTGTCTTAACCCCAACATGGTGGCCTCTACTCACTATACGCGAATATTCGGTTACAGTATGCGAAGTGTGTAGGGAATTCTTCGATTACATTCGCAAACGAACATTCAGCCACGAATATTCGTGTTTGCACACGAATATTCGTATACGCATGTGTGGAGCCGGGGTAAAACTAAACTTCATAGCTCGTGGACGAATAGCAAATAGTCGTATACGAGTATTCTATCCACACTTCACGTGTTCGTGTACGAATAACATACATTCGTAAACGAATAACGCATGTGTGGAGCTGGGGTACGAATACTTTCTATTCGTTCACGAACACGATCCGTCTTGTAGCGGTAGATTGGCGCGAGTCAAAGGGATCAAGCGTTCGTCTTAACCCCTATGTGGTGACCACTACACACTTCGGTGTAGCCAAACAACCAACACCAAAATTCGGTTACCCCGGCTCCACACATGCGTTATTCGTTGACGAATGTTTGTTATTCGTACACAAATACATGAAGTGTGGATAATACATTCGTATTCGTATATGAATATTTGCTATTCGTCCACGAACACGAGCACGATCCGTCTTGTAGCGGTAAATTAGCGCGAGTCAAAGGGATCAAACATTCGTCTTAACTCTCATGTGTCTGCCATATACACTATACGCGAATATTCGGTTACCGTATGTGAAGTGTGTAGGGAATTGTTCGGATACATTTGCAAACGAACATTCAGTCATGAATATTCGCGTTTGCACACGAATATTCGTATACGCATGTGTGAAGCTGGGATTACAGTATGCGAAGTGTGTAAAGAATTGTTCGGATACATTCGGAAACGAATATTCAGCCACGAATATTCGTGTTTGTACACGAATACAGCCTTTGTTTAGTTGAGTAGTAGTGCAGTTTTCTGTAGTTTAGTATATACACTTACGTATTTATATACAATGGGTTACGCGAAAAGACGTTTATGTGGACAAAGAAAAAGTCGACGACGACAGTCAAAGATCTATTTTCAAAGATGGTAAATTACTTATTTTTTAATTTTTATAGGTAATTTCGAATATTACCGCACGTAAACGCGTATCGTAACCGAGTTGAAAAGAAATAATTATGGGGCTTGTCAGCAGATGCATCTCATCCAGCGCAACAGATTACCTTAAGAGCGCTTATCTCTCCTTTAATTCTTCGACCCTTCAAAATGGTTTTTGCTGTCCCAAGTGTCCACAGCTATTGTACATATTACGTATGGCAACAACAAACGTCGTACGTGTTTAGTATTTATTGCATAAAACGAAGAGATTTTTCCCTCTTCTTGAGTTTTTACAAAATCATATTTTCGTTGTCCCAAGATTTCACAGTTATCGTATTATGTACGACAACAACAAAAATGGGGAATGAGGTTTAATTGAGTAGGGATAGTTAACAAAATAATGATATGTTTAATAGGTTATAAGAGAATGAAAGTGAAAAGTGCTCAAAATTAGTTACTTTTAGCTAAGTACTTTAACAGCAATTAGTGAAGTTTATGGAAATTTTTAAATTCGTGGTAACGTACTAATGTTTCTTCTAACAAATTCTGCAAAAATTATCGCATAATTTTGTTTTATTTTTGAATAATTGAATTCAAGCCACAGTATAATAACAACCAGTAGGTCCACTTGCGTGTCGGCACTTTGAAGTCGTTAAGCTAGCTTCGAATATCACGCCCACAAACGAGCAGTTCACCGAAGCTTATCGGTCGTCAGCGCCTGCGAATGCTGTAGTAAACAAGACGCAGAAACGTAGTCCTTAAAATGATATCATGATTGTGGCGAATAAATTTTGTAAAAACTGAAAACTCTTGTTATAGTGGTAGTAAAAGAGGAAAAAGAATTGTATCAACAAAATTAATTGACACCTTCGAACAATTAGTTGTTTATCAACTTAAATTAACATATACATAATTCAACATTTATTTACAAAAAAGTTGCAAAACTAAAGCTTCATTGTTGAACACGTTAATAATACACTCTAGTCGAGCATATAATAGATACACAACTGAATAGCTGTATACAAAATTTGAATACCTAATAAGTCAGCATAAAGAATTATTAGATAGGATTTCGGAGGACCTCGTAGGAGGTCGATTTTGTGCAGACATTACATAGTAGAAAAGTAGCAGGTTCTGAAGACAATTTTTTTCAAAACTACAGAAAACACCCTTTTTTATTTTTTAACCATAGCACGTACTATATGCTAAGGTAATTCTATAAAAAAAAAGTTATGAAGAAAAAAGTGACGAAAGGTGTGATAATTGTATTATAGGAACAATATCTAAATTTGTAAAATACTAACATATTTTTCTACTGTCCAATGTCTTTGCACGTTTTTTGAAATACTCTGAAAAATCCAAAAACTAGCTTTAATCAGACACCTGGATGATCCAGATAACTCGGAAAATAAGAGAGTTTATAATCTTAAATCAGATATGATACAGTGTCGGAGAGCAAAATTAGCAAAAAATCGAGATTTTCAAAAACTTCGGCCATTTCTGATTCAAAAATCTGAAAAAACTAATTTAAATGTCATTTCATATGTATTAGTGCAAGGAAGAAATTTGAACAAAATCTGAGACTTGAAGCAAATGGCTCAGGTGATTTGACATGAAATTAACCAACTGCAAATTATGACGCGAGTAATTATGCCAGAGGCCTGGGCATAATCTCATTGAAAAGAGCGACTTTTTAATATATGATCTCTATCATAACTCAAAATCGATATATTGATATAATGGGTTCTTTTTTTCGCCCGCGGTCACATACAGAACCATCCAAGCCCTAAAACTTTGCATCCTTGTTATTTCATAAATTATTATGGAATAGGGAATACTAGAATTCGTTATACCATAGACATGTCGTGTTCATTCTAGAAAAAAGATGCTAATGATTTTTAGACTTTTCTATAATAACTGGGTTTTAAAACTCAATTATTTACTATTAGGGATAAATTTATAAGGATAAAATTTATATTTAGGCATAATTTACCTTAACTAATACGAATTCTAAGTACCGACACAGCGTAACAAATGGTCGCTAAGAAATAAGTACCCAATAGTAAGAAACAAGTTTTAGTTCCGATTTTGTTGTTACTCAGATCAGTTAAAATATATCGTGGGGTTTTTAATAGTGTCGCAAATTATGGGTCGCAAAAAACTATATCCTTCTCAGAGTAGAAAACGTACAAAGAGGGCTAAAAGTATTCGTATGTCTATTAAAAGAAAAAAACTCAGTCAATGTGAACGTGCTATATGTGAAAAAACAATTGGTTCAATTATTGAACCATGCATGCAAAACACCATCACCACCACATGGTAAGTAACAGTTTTATTTACGTTTTTAAATTGTTGTTACAAAGTAGCAATAACATATGTGTAAAGGTACGTTTAGATCTGACACTTATTGCTTGATATATATGTCAGACACTAATTGTAGTTAATGTAAACGGTGGAGAATTTCTGTCGGACATATATGTTTCATGTGTCGGCAATTTATATCGACACATGTATATGGTTAGATGTAAACGCTAATTATTTTTGAGTTCCAACTTGCATGAAATAAATTGCATTAAGGTACGTTTAGATCTGACACTTATTGCTTGATATATATGTCAGACACTAATTGTGGTTAATGTAAACGGTGGAGAATTTCTGTCGGACATATATGTTTCATGTGTCGGCAATTTATATCGACACATGTATATGGTTAGATGTAAACGCTAATTATTTTTGAGTTCCAACTTGCATGAAATAAATTGCATTAGTTGAGTATTCGTCTACTTTTATAAAAGTGTCTGGAAGATATTTCGTTTTATTAACCCATTTAAAACCACTATTAAAGAAAAACTACAAATAAATTTTTTTGTGTTTTGATATTTTTATTAACATTAACTGAAACTGTTTAATAATACAAAAAAAAATATTAAATAATATATCAGAACATAAAAAAATTTAACGTTGCGTAAACACAACGCTCTAATTTATAATCACGGTTTTTCGAAACTATATAAGTTTTTGACTTTTTATATCAACAGTAAAATTTTTTGATCTTTCCAGAGACATTCCAGATAAAAATTAAAATTTTTATTTGTAAGAGTAATTTTTTAACGACGTTTCTGTCACCCATGTAATAGTATTCAAAATTCAATAAATTCAGGCTGTAATTTTGATAAAATAAGGATTGAATTTAAATAGAAACAAATATGCTACATTTAGTTTCACACTATTAAATCACACAGAAGTTATTATAAAAACAGACATGAATATAAATACTTAAAAAAAAATTCATTTGGAGTGTTGCGTTAACATTATTACAAACGTCCATATACGAAACATTAGAAAGAAATAGACGGAGTTTATTGTATTTTTATAAAATTGCAAATGTAGCAAAAAGAAAACGCTT
Source organism: Agrypnus murinus (assembly GCA_929113105.1). Taxonomy (NCBI): domain Eukaryota; kingdom Metazoa; phylum Arthropoda; class Insecta; order Coleoptera; family Elateridae; genus Agrypnus; species Agrypnus murinus. Next base: position 159,416,307 of record OV816025.1, read on the forward strand.
ATTATTAGAAAAAAAAATTAAATCAATTGGATAGTGAAAGAGTTGTAGAAAGAAATGTATACGACATAAGTATAATAACTTTAGTATATACAGATGTAAACGGTTCATATATTTATTGCAAACTTTCAGAACATCGGGCATTTCATACACATATTGGTGATATAAATCTCAAGTAATTTCTATCTGAATGTAAACGATCAGAGCGATTTATGTCCCGACACTTGACACATATGTCGGACAAAAGTGTCAGATGTAAACGTACCTTTAGTTGAGTATTCGTCTACTTTTATAAAAGTGTCTGGAAGATATTTCGTTTTATTAACCCATTTAAAACCACTATTATAAAGAAAAACTACAAATTAATTTTTTTGTGTTTTGATATTTTTATTAACATTAACTGAAACTGTTTAATAATACAAAAAAAATATTAAATAATATATCAGAACATAAAAAAATTTAACGTTGCGTAAACGCAACGCTCTAATTTATAATCACGTTTTTTCGAAACTATATAAGTTTTTGACTTTTTATATCAACAGTAAAATTTTTTGATCTTTCCAGAGACATTCCAGATAAAAATTAAAAATTTTATTTGTAAGAGTAATTTTTTTAACGACGTTTCTGTTACCCATGTAATAGTATTCAAAATTCAATAAATTCAGGCTGTAATTTTGATAAAATAAGGATTGAATTTAAATAGAAAAAAATATGCTACATTTAGTTTCACACTATAAAATCACACAGAAGTTATAAAAACAGACATGAATTAGACACAACATACTTAAAAAAAATTTCATTTGGAGTGTTGCGTTAACATTACAAACGTTCATATACGAAACATTAGAAAGAAATAGACGGAGTTTATTGTATTTTTATAAAATTGCAAATGTAGCAAAAAGAAAACGCTTATTATTATTAGAAAAAAAAATTAAATCAATTGGATAGTAAAAGAGTTGTAGAAAGAAATGTATACGACATAAGTATAATAAATTTAGTATATACAGATGTAAACGGTTCATATATTTATTGCAAACTTTCAGAACATCGAGCATTTCATACACATATTGGTGATATAAATCTCAAGTAATTTCTATCTGAATGTAAACGATCAGAGCGATTTATGTCCCGACACTTGACACATATGTCGGACAAAAGTGTCAGATGTAAACGTACCTTAAGATATATATTATATACAGTGTCTGCCATAAAGTTGGATACGTATAGGAATTTTTTTTAATATTCTGATTGGAAAAAAACTTTGCGGAGCAATCACCTCTGCTTCCAAAAATACTTGAAATGCGCCATGTCAAAATTGACAGATGACATTAGGTTTCTGTCACATTCGCTATTTAAAAAGAAATCGACGAGAAATGGCCTTATTTGTTAAAATATGGAAAAGTTTTATTAACCAAAAAAATACTTATAGGTATACACCCTTTTTTTACAGTTTGGAAATATTAAAATGAAATCTTGGCACGCTTAATATACAGCCAAAATGGTAAATTTTTACATAAAATAACGCGAGCATAATTACTTTTGAAATTTAAATGGAGCACCCCGTATATTTTTACAAATTTGAATTCGTAAGAAAATGCGGAGTCTGATAATGCTGGTTTGAAAACTGTTAGAGCCTAATTGAAGGATTGAGCCCACTAGATCTTTTTTAATCCAGAATTCTTTCGAATCTAGTAAAGTTACAAACTTAATTATTAAACACCAGATGTGGCCACCAGAGCCACATAAAAAAGTCATGTTTATAACTTTCGAATTCGCAGAGTTTTTGCTCAAATAAAGACCATTGTTCACCAAATACTTGTTCGTAGGACTTCAGAGTAATGAAAATAAAAGTTTTTTTAAAACAAATGTATTGCGTTAACTTTAGCTTGAATCATTATTATTCCTATTTAGAGTCTTGAAGTTGCATAAGAAAGGGACCTCTAATCTCCATCGTTCATAAAATTATTACTTTAAAGAATTTTGGATAAAAAAATATAGCTGGAGCAAAAGGATCTGCAATGGTTATATATGCAAAAATAGACGTTGTTTGCAATTTGCAATTTGTCTAGAACGTTGGTTTCAATTTCAGATGTATAAAATGTGTAACAATATACCACAGAAATTAAAGGAACTTTCTCAAAATGTTTTCTAGGTTAATATGTAGTATAAACATCTATATGAATTAGAAATAGGATAAATCACTAGGGTGGCCGTTATTTTACAAAAGTTTGAATTTTTTAGGTCCCCCCCTAGATTCCTTTAAAATGCCAGAAAACGAGCTGTGCAAAATTTCAGGCCATTTGATTAATATTAACCCGTGCCACCGAGAGGTTATAGTATATTAAGTATCGAGAACAGTAAGGACAGTTTACCGATCGACGACAATGTTTCAACAATGTAATATTGGAGGAGATCGGTAAACTCCTTACTGTTTGAGATGCTTATACTATTTTTTGTACGATCATTATGAATACAAATGTATTAACTAAGGAAATATCCCAAAGATGGTAAAAAAATAGATTCAAGATAATTTATTTTTGCCCTGTATATCCACCAACCATTAAGTAGGTTTTGTCGTTACCATGGATACGTTTGTAATTTTATTTTTGAATGTCACGATATTTTTGTCGTTTCAACATAAATAAATAGATAGCATCCGTTGTTATTATTATTTATTGGGTGTTTTTTCACAGCAAATTTAAATAAAAAACATAAATTTTTTTAAATAGTTCAATAATTATTTAGAAAATAATGATTTTTCTTTGGTCTAAGTATTCTTTGGTGCATTTATTTTATAAATTACATGTAATTTACTTACCGTTCTGTTTTTGACAGAACTGAACGGTAAGTAATTACTTACCGACGCGTTGTTGCTTAGTAACCAGTAAACATAACCTACTGTTCTAAAACCAAGTTTGGTAAACAATCCGAAATAGCAGGGTCGTACAAAAAAGTTTTAAATGGGATTTAACATGGGTTTGGTGCATTGCTAGAAACTTTTTGACATAACCTCTTTTATCTTTCTATGTTTTAACGTGAAATATTGTATACTTATGTTGTTGAAGTTGCTTAACACGAATCTGAAGCCAAAAAAACTCTGGCAGTTCCGCGAAAATGATGATTTTAGTGAAATTGACCGATTTTTGACAGCTGTAAACTGTCAAAAGTTTTTCTGACAGTTTGAATTTCGTATGAATGTTTGAATCATATTCGTGTTCAGCAGCTTCAACGACATAAGTATATAAATTTTCAAGTTAAAACATAGAAAGATAAAAAGTTACTCCACAAGGTCTCTAGAAATGCACTAAACGCATGTTAAATCCCATTTAAACTTTAACCCCTCGGTGGCACGGGTTAATATTGACCAAATCGGCTGAAATTTTGCACAGCTTATTTTTTTGACATTTTAAAGAGATTTAGGGGGGGAGAGACCTACAAATTTTAACTTTTTCAAAATTACGGCCGCCCTAATAATCCCTATCATTAATTTAATTGTAATTATAGTAGGTGAAGGTGCCAATGGAAGAACAAGGGTAGGAAGGAAGCTACTAATTTGAATTGACTGTTTTATAATTTTTCTGTATAGGTACATAACTATATTTTGTATTCTTAAATATTGTATTGTTTAAATTTACAATGGGGAAATAAATTAATTAATTTATTATTATACTGTATATTTATTTTTGTTGATTTTTTTTGGATATTTACTAATTGCTAATTAAATAATACTTCTTACAAAATATGTTACTCCACTTCATAATAGTATATTAAGTATCAAGAACAGTAAGGACAGTTTACCGATCGACGACAATGTTTGGCGACTGAGAGAAGCGAAGTCGCCAATATTGGAGGAGATCGGTAAACTCCTTACTGTTTGAGATGCTTATACTATTTTTTGTACGGCCATTATGAATACAAAGGTATTAACTAAGTAAATATCCCGAAGATGGTAAAAAATAGATTTAAAATATTTTATTTTTACCCTGTATATCCACCAAACATTAAGCAGGTTTTGTCGTTACCATGGATACGTTTGTAATTTTATTTTTGAATGTCACGTTATTTTTGTCGTTATCATGGATACGTTTGTAATTACTATTATTTATTGGATATTTTTCACGGCAAATTTAAATAAAAAACATACATTTTTTTAAATAGTCACATTAAGTATTTAGAAAATAATGATTTTCACAAAAGAGACATCTAAAGATCATGCATTTATTTTATAAATTACATATAATTTACTTACCGTTCTGTTTTTGACAGAACTGAACGGTAAGTAATTACTTACCGACGCGTTTTTGCTTAGCAACCAGTAAATATAACCTACTGTTCTAAAACCAAGTATGGTAAACAATCCGAAATAGCATGGTCGTACAAAAAATTATTTTAATTTTAAATTTATTTCTAATTAGAAGAAAACAAATGAACGAAATATTATACACTTATAGAGTTTACAACTCTAAAACTGTTCACTTCACAGTTTGATTTGAATTGTCAAAGTGACGCTCCAAAATGTTTAATCTAGAACATAAAATTGCATAACCTCTAATTTACACAGCGAGTCAATTGGCAGGATCGCCAAACGTATAAAAAAATTCCCGCCTACTTTAATTTTAAATTTAAATGATCTCACGGTATTACTACAACTTAAAACTTATTAAATCTCTCTTCAAAATCAATCGGTTAAAATGTGTTTCTTTTTACAACTAGTTACAAAATAATAATACTTTGTATAACTTGGCTAACCTTCACAACTAGTGACAAAAAGAACCAGAAATCATTTTAACTCTTCGATCATATAATTATCATAATTAGTGGTATCGGGCATGGTATCGGAGTGTTACCTGTGTTAATAAGGGTTCCGGAAATAAAGATGTTTGAATAGAGACCGGGGTCATAAATGCCGTACTGTAGTGGTTAAAGAATTATATAAAATATAATTCTTTATAAATATTCTTATAAATATAAATGTAATTTTGCACCATCTGGAATCACCACATAATTATCAAATTATTTGCGAATAAGTGTATGTGTTGCAATACAAAAATAAGCTACGAATTCCAGTAAACTCGTTAATTATTTCTATAAGTAATTTAAATCAGTTAAAATATACTGGACGCTTATGATTTAGAGCTTTTTGACAATATTAATCCTTATCATTTCATCTTCCTTGGCTCCCTGGCTGTACATTATACACTGCAGTATTATAAAGTGGCTTGGCTAGCGCTGTGTATGTAGGCTTTATATCATGCATTCCACAATGGGCAGGCCCGGATTAACACTGAATCCTACTAAGTTCCGGTTTCAGGCGCCATGTTTTGGGGGCATCAGCGCCAGACACGGTTCGCAGAATTGCAAATTCTTAGAAAGGTCTGGGACTGGAACGACGTAAATTGAAAACCTGAAATTCCTGTTTTTATGATTTTCTATTATAAAATAAAACTTGTTTGAAATGTTTCTATTTAGTTTATTTCTGTTGCTAGCCTGCTCAAGTCTGGTCGCAAGATCTATCCGGAGACAGTAAATAAATTAAATGCAACACTATTAATGGGCGTGCTTAATGTCGGATAACGTTTACTTAATAGAAAATAAAACTGTAGGAAGGAACACATTCATCTACCACATACGACCGTGATGGAGTTCAATATCGCGGATTAGGTGTTTCCGGATTTGTAATGAGATATTGTTCTCACTGTCTCGAAATGCGCACATCATTGAAATGTATATACTAACTGGAACGGCAACGCCCGTAGAAGTTGCATGGCAGGGGCAGTGGCTTCGCGCAGCATGAGAGAGACAGGGAGATTTAGGGATCGCCATTCTTATCTGTTTCATTCTTTCATATGCGAGTTTGTTTTGTGTGCAGTTAATTGTTATTATTTTTGCTGAAAAAAGTTGTGAATTTCTAAATAGTAACAATGGTGATGCATTGTGTTGCGTATAATTGCAATAATGTCCATGATAAACGTTGTAACATTCAATTTCATGGGTAAGTTTTAATTTTTTTTCTAGAAGCCTAACCTCACATCTTAAGAATTAGGATATTTATAACAATTCTCCTGTTATTTTTGTAGTTTTCCTTTCAAAAGACCGGATGTTTTAAAACAATGGGTAAATGCTGTAAGAAGAGCAGATTGGGAACCAACAAAACATAGTAAATTATGCAGTGCACACTTTTTAGAAAGTGATTATCAGCAGAGACCTGGGCAAAGTGTACGATGGTTAAAACCTGACGTCGTGCCTAGTGTTTTTATTTTTCCACCGCATTTGATGAAGAAAAAACACAATTATTGTAACAGAGATGACTATCAAAGGTTTGTAAATTTTATAAACAGAGGAGGATTGATCTGTGCTTCTGAAATAATTTATAAGATACTTTGCTACTGTGAAAAACAATTCAGATTTTTATTTGAAACAGGTGTACCATGTATTAAAAAACCTAAGCAAATTATGTTGAATAATGCTGTTCAACATTTCTCTCAACAGTTACATTTATTTTTACCAAAGCATCCAAGTGTAGAAGAATTTGGTTTCGAAGACTTGAAATTCAGTTAATCAAAATAGTTGTTAATAGTTTTCTGGCTTGCAGGTTGCACTGTCGTGCTAAACGAGAAACTGAACTGCTGATAGGGAAAGGAACTATCATAAGACAAAAATTGAATAAGTTAATTCTTTTTAACAATGTGTGAATTTTTTTTACTTTTAAATAGTTTATATTTTAATTTTTTTTCCGATAAATTTATAGAACATTGTTATATTCATAAACTCATTTATTTCTCATTATATCTTTCCTTGATACATATAGGTACTGTATAATCTCGCTTAATTTTTGTGTGTGTTCTTAATTCTTATGTGCCTAATTAAATATTTATCTCCTCCACAGATTTCTTGATTTGCTTCTTTCCTCCTTTTTATTTACTTGGTGGCAATTTTTAATTATTATTTTACAATTGAGTACCTATATACATCTTACTTTCAGTTTGTGATATCTCTCCAGAGAACAGATAGCTTTTTACCTGTAATATAGGTGGAAAATCTCATTCGCGCTCTGCTGTTCATTGAGTCTGTGTGTGTTAGATAAGGACAGCAATACCTACGTCGCACGGGTTGCCTAAAACTCTCGAGGTTACGCGATTTATACAATACGTTGCCGTTCCAGTTAGTATATACATTTCAATGGCGCACATAAACTACATAGCCTCAATTTTAAAACATAGTATTTTAAAATTAATCTTAGAATATAAATTTTATATTTAATATTTTAAACAAACGAACACTCACTTATGAAATGTAATTCCCTTCTTCGTATTTGTCGGAGAAAAGCAGATTTAGGTGGTGTAATGGCGGCTAGTGTGACGTCATATCCGTCGCTTTTAAAGCCCATTGCGCCGGGTAGTTACACTTCTTCCTAAAGTTTTAGATTCAATTTAAATCACTCGTAGATGCAGAGATGCCAGTCTTTGTGATCTAATTTAATTGTGATGTTAAACATTTTCATCGTCGTTTTGGATTTTGGTCGATACAACGTATTGTATTCAAAGCACCGAATATCAAATGGTCAGATAATGCACAAAAGGTGTATGTAGAAAAAGTGTTGTGTTTAAAAAAGGTTCATAGTTTGAAAATATTTTTCATTAGCAGCGAGTTTCAGGAAAGAATTAACACGCAACCGAGTTTTCTTAGATAGATTACTTGTATGCTTTTGAATTTCCGGAACGCAGAATCTCTTTACACCTTTACTGAAACTAGAAAGCAAAACTATCCTAGTATAATCTCTATAGCTGTGTAGTTGACGCCTTTACAAGGAATTCTTTGTGTCAACTTAGAAGCAGCAATTCATATTTATTGTTCATATTTTACTCTTCACTACCTTTTGACTCCCGTCAACATATATTTAATTCATCATAATAAAATCTAATTAATAATTACACAAATAAATATGCTGCTTATGGAATTATTACTGCTCTACGGAGTATGCCAGAAAGTTTTGCACGTGGTTTCTTCCTTGCATTATCATGATAGCTACAGAAATAAAAACGTCATTAATCCCAGAAAAGCCCCGAGATTCGATCTGATCACTGACGTTGTTTTAAAACAACTGCCAAAAAAAGCTATATATTCGGGCCGGCGGTGGACGAGTGGTTCAGTGCATCAATCGTGTTCCAAGGGTCGTGGGTTAATTGCTTTAATTTAAAAAAATATATATAAAATAAATTTCCGAATGCAAAATATGGACATCTATGAAGAACGAGTTTCCATGGTAACTGATTACGTACTAAAACATTGTCCACTTGATTGATTGTATTTGCGTCCGGTAATAGTATATTATACACCAAGGTGGTGAAGACTGTTATTATTGACCGAGCACCAAGATTATTTCGCGAGGGGCTTTGCCCCGAGCGGATTAAGGTGCGAGGCCTATTAATGTCTTCACCACCGTGGTGTATATACTATTTTTTCCACTACTAGCCAAATTTAAGGCAAAAACTAAAAATTAAAATTTTTCTTGTAAAAATCAAGTAGCACAGGAATGCAAATTCGCCTTTCCACTAATAAAACAAAAATCAAGTAGTCTGATGCAGATTGACATTTCCACTAATAAAACTGATTTTCAAACAACGTTTGTAATTATCGTGTTAGGTAATTTCAAGCAGCAAATACGTTAAAGACAATCTCCTGGGTATACAAAATTATGTTGCACAAGTTTTTGTTAAACAACTATCCCTGGATTCTCAAAACATTTGAATTTATCCATTATTAACCTAGGTTAATAATAGAAAAAATTATTAACCACTACTAGAGAAATTCAACTTCTCAGTTGGCTAGGAGACGCAATAATTGTCAACTTCATAGCTAGTAGTGGAAATAGTTATTTATGGTACAAGTGAGTTAAGTAAGATATTATCCACGAACGAAAAATTTACACGTTACGTTACGCCGGCTGGCCCGAGAGGGTTAATTTTTCTGAGTGGATAATATCCTTAACTCACGCGTGTCATACAAAATTTTATCCAACACCGCTTTATTTAAGTTTCAACATCGAATTTGCAATGTATAGTTAGTCTGTAGTTTTGACGGTAATAAATTTAATACTCTAACATGACTGGATTTTAATAATATTAAATAACGTAAGCTGGTGATTGGTTGTTATCTTTGAAGGAGTGAGTTTTTTAAAAATAACCCACGTTGCTAGGGGCAACGTAGGTTATAATGTAACATAAGAGTAAACAATCACTTTCCTTATTTAAAATGACCATAGTAAACATGGTATTTATATAGAGGTGTTGGATAAAATTTTTTTATCCACTAGATATTAAGTAATATCTTACTTAACTCACTTGTACCATAAATAACTATTAGTCATACTAGACTGTAATAGCTATTTACACTCGAATGCGGTAAGTCGAACTTTACAGGGCGACAACTTTGTTTAAGGCACGAACCCGTAGGGCGAGTGCCTTATTAGTTGGAGCCCTGTAAAATGACTTGACGCATGAGATTTGTATAAGATTTTTTGGCCGACAAGTTTTATAGAAAATAAAAAAAAATAATTCAAAACATGCACATAATAGTGTGCTCTGAGCGCCATGTTTGAAATTGAATCTAAACAAATGAATACCTTGTTGTTAGTTTGTAGCGTCGTCGTTTGTAGTTATTAATTTTGTAAAAATGAGCAACAGTGATACCAGTTTTTCTTCAACACCTCCTGAAATAAGACAACTTGCCAAGGGTGCTACAAATGACTTACTACCAGAAAAATCAAAAGTGGGGTACGAAGCTCAATACAATACCTTTAAGAAATGGTGCGAGACGAAAAACGCCAAAGTTTACTCTGAAAGCGTCATGCTGGCTTATTTCACGGGATTAGTTGACAAAAAGACGAAGTCTTTATGGGCCATCTATTCCATGTTGAGAGCATGTATTTCGATTAATGACAATTTGGATATTTCCAAGTATGCAAAACTGATTTCATATTTGAAAAGAAAGGTCGCACTTCATAAACCAAAAAAAAGTAAAGTTCTCGATGAAGATCATATCTCTGCATTCATCACTCAAGCTCCAGATGACACTTTCTTATTAATGAAAGTAAGTACTTACATTTTATGTAAAAAAATTTGAAAATTAGTTTCCCTGCCTAATGATCTGTCAAGATTACTGATGTATATCTACTTATTTTTCAGGTTCTACTAATAATTGGAGTATGTGGAGCTTGTAGACGAGAAGAGCTCTACAAAATGGTTATAAATGACCTTCAGGTAAAAGGTGAAGTCATATTAATTGAGATTTCTAAAACAAAGACAAACATTAGTCGCTCGTTTGCTATCACAAAGGCTGAATGGGTCAATATTGTTAAACAATATTTACAAATGAGGATGAAAGTTGACAAAATTAAAGATCGTCTGTTTCTTCGGTATGAAAAGGGAAAATGTTGCGCAGCACCCATAGGAATTAACACAATAGGTTCCATACCTTCAAAGATTGCAGAGTTTTTACATTTAGAAAATCCCAAAGACTACACGGGGCATTGCTTCCGTAGAAGCTCAGCCACCTTATTGGTGAACAGAGGTGGTGACTTGTTATCATTAAAAAGGCATGGGGGCTGGAAAAGCTCAAGCGTCGCCGAAGGATATGTGCAGGAGTCATTAAAGAGAAGAATTGAAGTTGCAGAGATGATGACAGAAACAATAGCAGAACGACCAGAACCATCAAGTTCTAAACGCCCACATTTGTCATCAGTACGAGTTGACGTCAATAACTCTAATGTCAATAATGCACAATCGGATCCACTAATTCCAGGTGGTTTGTTTTCAAACCTGGAAAATTGTACAATTAACGTTACGATTTATAACAATTATGCAGCCAAGGATTAGGATTAGTAACAGCTACAAGTTTGATTTTGCTTTAGTATTAATAATAAATTCTACATAGTTCAAACATCAAACATTATTATTTTATTAGAGTTCGTGCACTACACAAGGATTAGAGGTGTTGGATGTATGCAAATCAGACAGGAGACAGGTTATGTAAAAATTAGAGGTTCGGCGTTACATACTCACATACGTAACAAATTTCATAACATTTACCAGTGAATAGCCTAAATATGTTATCAGGGCTCACATCCCTTCCTTACAAACATTTTATCCAAATATTATCTTAATGATTTGTTGACATTTGCTTTGAAATGGAATAATTGGATCTTGGATGACATTTGTAGTTTCCAAACGTACAATAGATGGCGCTGCGGCGATTTAAATTAATTAAATTTTCATTTTTTCTATTAAAGCCCGAAATATTTTTAATAATAACTTAGGTAACATGTATTTTATTACATAAACTTAATTATTACAAGAATAGTTGGTTTCTTAAATATCTCTAATTGCCCAGTGTTTTCTAGTATTTTTACGGCATTTGCTTGTCATTTTACGACATCATGCGTAAATATGAAGCTACAGTTGACGTAAACAAAACTGAAACAAACGTTTTAAAATACAGGAGGCCAAAAAATTTTTTACAATCATACTAGACCGTAAAATCGCATGTTCTGGACTAAAAAGTTTGACGTAAAACTGACAAATGTGACACAGTATGAAATAATATATATTATGTAATTAGGAGATCAAGCGATACTTTAAATCCGAGAAGATGTATTATAACGCCGAAGCGCCAGCCGAAGCGTTATAACATCTTCGAGGATTTAAAGAAGCTTGATCTCCGTATTGCATAAGTTGTTTTATTTTATTTCGTATTTCAATCCTAATTTCTCCCTTTTAAAATTCATCCGTATTAATTGTATAATGAAGCAAACAAGTCTGTGGCATACGTGTAACCAAGGAGATAAAAAGCAGCATGTCAAGTGTGGCTGTTACGCTACATCAAATGATTTTTACGTTGCCAACAACAACGGAGATCAAGAACGTCTTGAACTCCGGTGTCATTGACAACGGAGGTAAAGATATACTTTATTTTACTAATTGTAGTATATAAACAATTGTTTGAAATACGAAATGAAATAAAAGTTTTTACATTAAGGTAAGAGAAAAGAGAAAATTTCCCATAACTCCATCACAGTTTTCAAAAAATTCCTAATTCTACTGGTAACTCTGATAGTTGTAAATAATAATCTTTATCTACGACCACCATAGAAAGTTACATATTCCGCACAATCTAGTAACCGTGAAAACGACCAATTGCAAACAATCTCCAAACTCAACGGTAAAGTATGTGAGGAAGGAGTTCTCAATAAGTAGTTCTATTAAAACGCCATAGATGTCACCACTTGCAATATTTATAATATTATTAATGATTTGAAATATAAAATGTTATAAATTTTAGATAAAGGTTAATTTATTTTGTTTAATTAATATTTTACATTAAATTATATTTCGAATGGAAATCCATCTAGAAATAAAACTAAGGTCAGACCCGGGGAATTGAACCCGGATCGCTCGGTTAGTAGCTAGAGCGACTACGTCTCATGCCGCAAAATCTTCACACTCGTGAGAAATTGGCACTTTTCTGCACTTGTAACACAATATACTATTTTGCACGTCCTATATATAAGGCTCTACTTTAGTCCCCCAAAAGAGGGAGTAAAGTAGCACTTTTACTCCCTGAGGGAGTAAAGTGTTTCCATGACGACAACAAGTAAACAACAAAAAAAAGTAATCGCGGTTCATGTTAGGATTTATTATCCTGAAACTATGTGATTGTGGCGTTTGCAGAGTTCAATTGTCAGAATGACATTAACGAAATATTCGGAAAAAAATTTTTGAAATTTTGAATTTCTGCGATTAAGTCCTTTAGGACGTGCAAAAAATAGCGTATATACCACTGGACTAAAGTGCCTTTTATTCCCTGATGTGTTTATTTTCCTCGCTAACGCTCGGAAAATAAACTCACATTCGGGATTAAAAGATGCACTTTAGTCCCTGGGAATATAATATACTATTGCTTGCCACTTGTCAATAAAGTCAGTTGTGTCAGTGTCAGCAAAATAGTAGCGACAACGATTGATCTCGTCGCTGGAGCAGAAGTACAGGGTGATCCAAATTGAGTGAAGATGGGTTGAATTTGTCGCCTTGGGTTTTAGAGTATTTCACGTTGTTAGTGTAGCACTATTGAAATATGTAGCGTCAGATTACAGCGGCAACTCGTCACTTTCCCGTTTACAGCGTTGTGCTTTGCCACGTTCTGGATTTTCATTGAATTTTGCTTTATTTCGCTTGTTTTCTTATTTTACAAAACAGTTGTTTTCAGAACTACGGTTTGTTAGACGATTTTATTAATGTTTTTAAAACCCGTTTGTAAAAAAAAGCAAAAAACGTGCTTAATTTTGTTTTACAGCAAAACAAGTGTACTACAGAATCAGCAGAGATGATCGGTTTGTTTAGACTAAACGATTTTAATTCTAAAACAAGGTCAAGGTCATTACAAAATGCGATTCTTTTTATATGGCAATGATTTTTTCGAAATTACTCGAAAACTAATTGAGATGATTACAATAACCATTAGAAGTGAAAGATTAATTATTATTTTCGTGAAAGTTATCACATTTGGTGCTTCATATTTAAAAAAATATTAATCTCAAATACCACATATGGAGTATTGCTGAACACAGAAAAAATGTACTTTTCATTTCTAGCAAAAGAATAAGGAGGATCTCATTTTAAAAAGTCGATGACGTCATAGACCCCGCAGTAGTAAACTAAAAAATTAAAATTGATGTTCATAAAATCCCCAGGAAAAATAAAATTGACGTGCCCGAGCTTTTCTTCGAAACAGTGATAATACAAATGAAAAATGAAAATGAATTTTATTCCTTACTTAACTAACAGACTATAATATATTCTATGAATATCGACGGCGCGCTTAACCAGAGCTTGCTTGAAGAGGGGGGGGGCAGGAATAAATTGGGTGTCGTAGATATATTTGTTAATCGTAAAATATTTATAACTACAAGTTGCAAAAAGTATTTTTTTTCACTAGTCGGAAATACGACATGTATTTCCGACAATACCTATTTTGCGCGTATTGTATATCTACACTAATTTTTAGAATTGTCTGAAAAACTGAAAAATGTACCCTTCTTCAAGTTGTTAATTTTCGAAAAAGAGTGGAAAAAGTACCTAGTACTTCTTTTCGCTATTTTAAAAAACTGAAGGAAATACATCATTTTGACATTGAAAATGATAACTAAAAAGTTAGGATTTTAGTGTAGAATTGCAAAAATATATTTTCCAAACATATGAAATTGTCTAGTATGATCGCCAACTTCTTCCATAACAAATAAAAATATTTTTTCTCCAACCGCACGAATATGACACTATAATATTGTAATGTTTTTTTTAAATAATAACAAAAATGCTGTTTAATCGTCTATTAACAAGACAAATTTTATTTACATACACTAATTACAAACACTATAATTATAAACTGTTTAATGAACTTAAATGCTAGATATTTAAAAACTTATTTGAGGACTATTTATTTTTAATACAACATTCGTTTATAACATTTATTTATTCACTAATATTTGACTACTAATTACACAAAGCACATTTATTCAATTCACCGATTGAACACTAATTGATTCCCTTCTATCCGCGACGACGATTTATATCTCTCATATAAACGTTCAAGAAAACGCTGGAACATACTCCTGTATTGTACCTCATCTAGCCGCCCGCCGATGTGTCATATATCTCGAACATTGTAGATGGGCCGCGAATCTTCTAGCATGTTCGTCGCGGCGTATAGGAGGTTTTCCCATTTGTTACAGTATCAAATTATTCGTATAAAAAGTAGACCATTTGGGAACTGTTACTCGTTACCATAGCAATTGTACAAAAAATAATCGCTTTTTGTACTAATACAAAAAGTAGTCTGAGGTTATGTATGAACTATTTTCCGCGGTACTCTAAAAGATTTTCTTTTATAGCAATAATCCGAATTAATACGTAGACATTTTCATTTAAATAATAATCATTTATATTTTCTATAACAATATTAAAATATTAAATTAAGTAAAGACGTAAAAAAGCAAAAACAAAGTTCGGCGTTTCTATTAAAATTTTTGTGGCTGCACGGAGCGACGTCGCAAAAACAAAAACCAATCCTAACCTCTAATTATTTAACGGTAAACACATATCTTAAGCAACCCCTGTCGAAATTTTTTCGAATTTTCGACGAAGTGGGTGTGAGATTATACATTTGTTAGTATTTCTTAATTATATTAATTCTTAATATTCAAATTGCCACTTTTTACACATATTAGAATTGCAGTAAATAAAAAGTAGTTTAACGTCATGTTGTTTATTCTAAACAGTCCTCTCACGGAGTTTGCTAGTTAAAAATAAGCAGTTGGAGAAAAAATAGTATGTTTAATTCGTACAAAAAAATGCGTTTTTGGAACTCATAAGGTTGCCAGACTCCGCTAACGTGTCTTCCGGCAACTTTCTTATTCGTCCCAAAAACTATAGTTTAAAATAAACGATAAATTTTTTTATTGATTTAGCAAAATAATGAATTTAATATTAACAGTAATCTGAGACATATGCAGATAATCTTGACATCATCCCCCTAGATCCCCAGAAAATCACAAATCAGGATTTTCAGGTGCGGATTGTGGAAGTTGTTAATTTTCTTCTATTCGTTACGATGCGGCGTGAGTTTATTGAAGAGTAACTCAATTTTTTGTGTTGTAATTGTTACGTGTATACTTTGTGTTCTGACAATTATTATATTATTATGTGTTAAAAACAGTTATTTAGATATTTTATAGTAATAAGAAATTAGTGTAAAAAACTATTAAAGGCCAATGTTATTAATTAGTGCGAACGTATAGTATGTTTAGGAGTACTTCTTATGAAATTAATTTACTCAATAAATGAAAAGAGAAGGATCTTTTATATTTAAACATGGTGTACCGAAGACCTCTTTCCAAAACAAAGAAGCGAACTAAACGCTCCAAGGTGTGCAAAATAATTGCAGACAAAGTACATAACAGAAAGTTTGTTAAAACCATCTTAGAGAATATTATAGAAGACGTATTTACCAACAAACGACAAAAATCTGAGTCTTCCACTTCGGCTTTCCTTGTTCGTAGTCGATTCATAGAAGAACCTTCAAGACCGTCCACATCTTCAGATAATTATAACTTCACAGAACAAACTGTCTCTCTCCAGAAAAACACTGCAAATGAATCAGATGATAACGATGAATATAACTTTACGTGGGGATCCCTAGACGAATATGATTTGTAAGTTTGATTATGCTTTTTAATAATTACTGTAGTTTTTAGTTTTTTGATTTTCCTACCTGTGTATGCTATTTCAACATGCATCATTAAAAAACCATTTGGTAAATAGGGGATATATGTATAATTTTGTGGTGAAGTTTTGACAACACGTCAGTGTGTTTTATATATTTTATTATTTTGAATCAACTAATTTAAAGAAGAAGCTGAGTAGGTATCTAAAACATCATTTACTTATTATGCTTAGCGACGACTCATACGTACAGACATTAGCAAATATCGTGTCAACTAAAAATCCGAGAAATTGTTTTGACTGTATTTTATAATTTAAAAAAGAACTATATCATACCGCCAATGTGTGGATTGGGGTATGTTGGGGGAAAGACACAATGATACTACAGATTTAATCAAATAACCAATATATTAAAAATAAAACACAAAAATAAAAAATGATAGTTATAATAAAAATAATAAAATCGTTACTTAGGTAACTAATAAGTGAAAGAGAGATATCTGTCTATACTCCCTGATGAGGTTAAATACAAGTAAATTCAACTATAGTATAGCTCTAAGTATTATAGCAATTATAAGGTACGGTTGTGCAAAATCCTTACCCTTTGCGTTTATAATAAATTAATCCAATTTCTCTGTCTGGAATTAGTTAATTAACACTTTAATTATTATGCTCTCGTGTTTAGGCGCCCGATTATAAAGTATACGTTATTATTATTGTAATTTTTTTGTATGAATTATAATTTGGAATATTTATGTTTGAATTATATTAAAATTCTTAAGTTCACAATTAAATAAATGAGTCCCGAATGTTTGCTCCTTTTGTTAGAGCTAATTAAGTAGTGCCAAACCGTTCAAGTGAAGAATCTATCGGGAACTGACTTCTCAGTCAAGCTTTTCGAGCACCTCGCCGAAAAGCTGACGCTGTCAAAACTTCAGTAGTTTTCCAACTGGTTATGCCAAATTGTAAAACTGAAGCCGTCCATTGTTTCGCTTATCAGAACGCTACGACTAAAATTTGCATCATCGGTTCCTGTCTTACGATAACCCAACTATTATATTTCGTGTGAAGTGCCTATTTAGCACAGTGACATTTTATTAAGTTACATTTTATAAATTAAGTTGATGCAGCTTAATATATATTTTCTGTCTTAAGTTTATCAAAGCTAAAAAAGGTATATTTCCTGTGAAGCACAGCGTCAGCAATACCTCACATTTTATGAAAGTAATTTATGAATTAATAAAGATTAAACAATTTAATTAGATATACCTGGTGTCCTAATATTTTGGTACGATAATTAAACGATTATCGGCAGAGTGTTACAGAACGAAGAATAATAATCGATTTAATGCAAAAGTACATAGTGTAATCATAATCTGCCACTTGTTGCGCTTTGTTACTCACGCAAGCCATCAACTTCTCAAAGTGCATCACTCGAATTGGCGGAGTTTTTCTTTATTCGGAGTGTTAATTCCTCCGTGATTTTTACTTCCCAGCCACTTTTATAAACTTTTTGCTTTAGTTAATACTAAAATCAATTAATTGGCCTCAACCGAGGAATGTTGGCAACATTTTCTGTACGTGGAAATTCGATATGATACTTCTGATATATGGCCAGAGGATTGTGTGCATAGTGGAGATATAATTTCCATCATTGTGATGTCTTCGTATAAACGTAGTCTTTTGCGGATACATTCGTCTGAATCAAGGATTAGAGAGGGTTAAAATAGGAAGATGAGCGACGATGTAGAGTCACTCCATCTAGTTACCTAGGCCAGCTGGTCGACCAGAGTACCGCAAACCGCCGCCATATTGGGGCAAACGAAGCACGAAATTGTTCATTATTTGTTCTGTATTGAATTTAATCAAATCCACGTTTACTTTAAAAGGTTTTTCTTATTCTGAAAGATCAAACCTCTAATATGTCAAACACGTAAAACGTGGTTTTAATTTGTCCATTATTAAAAATAACCCTTCTCTGCCCCCAATATGTCGGAGGTTTGCCTTACTCTGATCGACCAGCAGGCCTAGGTGACTAGATGCAGTGACTCTACGACGATGTTGTAGGTATTGCCATCTATAGTCTCAGGGGAAAGCAGGTTGGTCGGTAAAAAAGTAATTGATGTTTATTTGTTTGTCATTTTTTGGTAACCATTGGTAACATCACCTATAAAAAAACAAATAAAAACCTGTTTGATAACTGTCAAAAAAATCATCTTCAAAGCATCATCAAGATTTTGAATAGTTTTTGGTTTTGGGCGAGATTTGCTCTCGAAATTGAAAGAAAAAATGGTCTCGTATTGCATAGTGGAAAATTGCCGCAATAATAAAAACGATCATCCTCAACATACTTATTTCACGTTGCCAAAGGACGTAAATATGTAAGCAACTTTCGGTTGTATTCATTATTGCTCTTCAGGATTTTGTTTTCTTTTTTTGTTTCAGTGCAAAGAAATGGATAATAGTATATTATTTTATGCGGAGAAGAAGTATGACTTTTGATGGCGCGCCTGAGTTTACCCGCCGAACGTAGTGAGGCGGGTAATAGAAGGCAAGCCATGAAAAGTCACTTCTCCTCCAAATTAAATATGCTATTTTTTTTTCAAACGCTTTAAAATATGTACTATAAAGCTGCCATGTTTTTGTGTTTTTGATACTCAGCTCTGGATTTGATTTATGCATACAATACTAGAAATGTAGTAGGCGATTAATAAATGCGAGTAGTTTCGATTGTTATACAAAAAAACGTTTTGACAGATATAAATTTAACACTTTTCCCTCCATTGTATGTATTTATAGTTTCCCCGTTTGTAATATTGAAATGTAATATAATATTTGAACGTTAGAAGCTGTTAGTGAACTCGAAGGTTAGTTTAGAGTAAGATAGTAGAAGTATATTCTTAGCGAGACCTCGGTCCTATCCCGCACATGATACCTTTAAATCCTCTTCCGAACAGTTAGAGGTCGAGTTCAGCCAAAGAAAGTCACATGACACCTTAGAACATATAAAACAAGCCAAGCCAAGAATCAGTAAGTATAGTTTGAGAATCTTCGAAGCACCAGAGGTCAGCAGTCAATTGTAGAATTAATTTTTGGAATTGTGTTTTTCGCAAAATTTGATTTTTCTAAATAAAAATACTTTATTATAAATTCCTACTTAAAACACAATTATGATAATAAATGGATAATATTTTATTATAACATTCTATTGAAATTAAATTGTGTAAAGTAAGATATTTTTAATTTTTCTTCGTTTCTATATATCTAGATTCAATGGGGGTTCGGAGAGGGGGCACATTCAAAATTTACAAACCTACTTAATTTTATTTTAACAGAAAATAAATTCTTTTAAACATTATGTGTACCAATAATAATAATAATCTATAACAAATAAAATTAAATTCTATTTAGTTTATTAATAAGTAAAACAATGAGTGGACAGAAAAAACCTAGATATGACTGCTGTTTTAATCCCTTTAATGTCGCGAAGCATAAGACGAGAATAAAAAGACTAAGTGCTTTAAGACGTGTGACCCGCCGCATGCTTACAAAATTAAAAATGGAAAATGTAGAATTGTCAACGGCTCTAAAAATTTGTGTTACTTGTCGATTAAGACTTGGCAAGCTTCCACGTGTTTCTGAAGAAAACAAAACAATGTAAGTATGCTTTGCTTGATCTTTCGGCGGTTTCTATACGATTTCAGTTTAGCTATAACTGTGCCTACGGTAATTTAGACTATACCTTAAACTATATAAACCCTTGTTATGGTATACTGACTCGTAAACATCTGTTTATTGAGCTTTGTTTCTATGGATAAAGATTCTTTTTACGGGATAGCACGTTATGAAGCCCGTAAAATTATTACGGGCTCCTTATCATCAGTACCTAGCAACAAACATATTTATTTAAAACGTTCATATATATCTTACGTATTGTGCTGTATTGCTTCAGTAAATGAAAGAATTATTTATTAAAGATTTATGATTCAGTATACCATAAAACATTGTACAATGCTCGACCGTTACATGAACCCTACGTGCTTGCACGGATAACAAGCTCGCTGATCGCTCGCATGTTAGGTACCGTAATCGCACGTAAAGTTCTAAGTAACGATCTTGCAAACTTGCAATGTAAATTACTATTGCACCTGCTACGCCCCTTAATTACACTTACCCTTTTTACACTGCCCTATAATGGTATTCTAATGTTGTTGGTTTAACTTTGATTATTCAGGTAAGTAATTACCTATACGCAATTGGCCTAATGGCAATTTCTCTCAGAATAATTCCTTGTTTTTAAACACCTATAACAAATATAACAGAGTTATATGAACAAAGATGCATACTCTAAAAATATTTACAACAATACAATTGTTAGATAAACTGGGGACAAATAGAAGTACGCTTTTCTTAAATGGGACACTATATAATTTACCCGAAATTGATTCCTCTAACAGTTGTTTATTCAACAGTAGATTATTTTTTTAATCTGTTGCGACGTTGCCAAATTATATATAATCTTCGTAAATTTTTCAGTTTTGTAAGGTTCTAATAAATAAGTCGCAGTTTATTCATTTATTTAAATTTTAAAAACATTTTTTTCAGACAGTATTATCAGAGTCCTATAAACACTATTAAAATGTTAATAACTATCAAATTTACTTTATGTACAAATTATACCTTCAAATTTTGATAACAAATCAGATTTACTCCGTTTTTCAAATGGAACACTCTGTATGTTTTACTCGAAAATTTGGATTTCTACTAACATAATTCCCAAATTATGAATTTTAATTTATAAAATTTCTAAGTTGTTGAGAGAATTTCGACAATTTAAGCGTATGCCTATGAGTTAACTTATGTGACGTTTTAATTTAAATCAAAAACTTTTTGACATATAATATAAATTTTTAACAAGAAGCAATGCAATTCAGAATATAGTTTGTAGCTTGTAAATCCAACTGATAACATTTTATTGCTAGTCATAAATAATAATCTTAGGTAAAAAGGTTAAAATTCACTATGTTCGCAACCGCCCACTACCAGCTTGAATACTACCTCAAACTGCACACCCCAAATTTTTCTACCCCTCGGTTTTTAGTATGGAACGCTCTTTCTTTAGAGGTGTTGGATAAATGTTTATGTTTAACTGTTTTTCACATTATTGCGTTTACTCGGCTTTTAGCATGACTGAATGGAATCAGTATTTCAGGACACTTTTGAAGAGCAAATGGCATTAATTGTTCCAATATATCAGCAGCTTTACACATAAAATTCCGGTAATTCCTATTGTTTGCAATGCATATAAGATTTTAATTCTGGGGCCCTTTAAGTTCAAACTTAGGGAGGTTTATGTACATTCTTATAATTTATCGCAATAAACTCTTTGTTGGAGATTATTGTCAGGTAGCTCAATACTTCTCAGAAATATTGCTGACATTTTTCATTATACAAACCAGATGTCTTAGGTAGGCCAAGGAATACCGATCATTTTAAGCAGGTGGTCACAATATAGAGATGGCCACTTTAGTAGTTTTATGTAGGATATAAAGTTAATTTTAGAAATTGATCAGTTTTATATATTGAGTTGTACAGTATGAAGTTAAACTTTTTATGCTTGTGCTTGAAATTGATATTTTATTTTGTGTAGCAAGTGGAGCATTTATAAACATTATTAGTAGGTATTTACTTAAAAATTCAATCTCACTTTATATACAGTGCGCGTCTAAAGTCTGTTCCCCCCCCCCTACTAATTTTGGAACCACCTGGTATATCGCAACGAAATTTGGAGGGCTTAAACAGGAGATAAGAACCTAATTCTTTCTGGAAAAATGACAGCTAAAAGTTTCAAAATGGCGGCTGAGCACCCTCTTGAATTACTTTTTTAAATAGAACACCCTGTATATTATTCCGTTTTCGAAATCTGCTCATAATTCTTAACATTTTTCTCTAATACACTTTACTTCTAAATTTAATTGATTTTCAAATATTAACGTTTGAAAAGTGACATTTTAATTAATTTCAAATCCAACAAAGACACGAATTCTGCTATCAATCAAGTTTGCATTGAAAACAAAAATCGTTGTTGGGGTATCTTACATCTTGTTTACTGTCAAACTTAACTGTTAGCTGTCAAATAAAATTTAGTTAAAAAAATGTTTTACCGGAAGTGACCAAATCCCTCGCAAAATCCATACTTCATTTTAAACCGGAATGTCACTTTTCAAACGTTAATATTTCGAAATCAATTAAATTTAGAAGTAAAGTGTATTAGAGAAAAATGTTAAGAATTATGAGCAGATTTCGAAAACGGAATAATATACAGGGTGTTCTATTTAAAAAAGTAATTCAAGAGGGCGCTCAGTCGCCATTTTGAAACTTTTAGCTGTCATTTTTCCATAAGAAATTAGGTTCTTATCTCCTGTTTAAGCCCTCCAAATTTCGTTGCGATATACCAGGTGGTTCAAAAATTAGTAGGGGGGGGACGGACTTTAGACGCGCACTGTACCTTATAAAGAATAATTTAAAAAGAGAAGAAAATCTCATTCAAGTTTTCTTGTTGAAACTCCGCTCTATAGGCAACATATCGACGTTTATGCCTTTAAAATATGGACGACTTTTTGATAAAATTGACAAAAAAATGCGAATGATTATAATAAAAAGAAAAAGGTAACTGAGTAATTCCATTTTTAATTGAAAATTATGTTTGGTCTCGTATTTCAGATTTTTTCAAATCTGATTAAGTTGAAGATCTTGCCTAAATTTCAAAATTTATGTTGCAGACTCTTTTGATCACTAAGGGCAGAGTTACGGTTTTACCAAGGCAGATACCAAGGTCATAAATGCAAGTGAGACTGTGAGAGCCTTTTGTTAAAATCCTATTGCTTGGAAACTACTTGTTATAGCAAACTTCTTTTTGTAAATTTAAATAGAGAATGGACTGCTCTTTAGAAAAAATGTTTTTGATTTATCTTAAGTATAATCATTTGACCACTTAAAAATATTAAGTAAAAGTCTGAAAAACATCAAATTGGCGTTGTAGAAAAATGAATCAATGTACAATTTGTTAAATTCAGCTTGTCCGGCGAAGTTTGGATGCGCATAATATTTGCGGCATTAGGGTAGGGACAGCTCATTTCACCTAACGTTCTCGTCTAGTGCAGATCGGTACATTCTATGAAAAAGTATAAAATATATAAAAAACACGCTAAGACTTTATCACAAAAACTCGTTAGTTTTAATCCTTCTACCTGAAAAGTCTTATTTTTGGATTGTTGATAATTTTACACAAGGGTATAAAGATTTGTATCGCTAAAGTAAATTCCAATTTACACCTTTTTTGTGAGTTGAAAATACTTGCACCACAGATTGTACTTTCTCTTTACCTCCTAGATTTTGTTTTTGTCGAACACCGACTCTTTCTTTTCCCCATCTGCGCATTCCGCCGGCCAAGCTGCACTTGACGGACAATACTAGCTCTTTCATTTTTGACTAGAAAACTTCTGGTGACCTTTAAATGCTGGTCAAGTTTCAGAACAGTACTCTTTAGCTTTCTTACTTTTACCTACTCTTTTTTATATTCTTCAGAATAATGACGATACCCGCCACGTAATAGTTTCGACACTTCTATTTTTTATGGACACCCCGGAATCTTCACTTCGAAAATTTTTCTACGATATGGCTATTTCTTGTTGATAGAGTGAAGTACTCCCGCACCTACTCCTTGCCAGGTTTCATGAAATTTTATTACGTAATTCCCTCGCACCACCCTTTCAAAGTTTTTGATGATCTGCGAACACTAAATGAAGTGTGTTCCCTCACATACTTCATTTCGTGTCCGCCAGTAGAATTGACTGAAACCTGGCAGATAGTAGGTGCAGGAGCATTACTTCACTCTAACATCCAGAAACAGCCACCCGTTGTGTCAAAAATATTTTGGGGTGTAAAAGATTGTAAAAGATGAATATACCACAAAATATATAAATAAATAAACACATTTTGTAATACAGGATGCTTTATATCTAAATTAAAAAATTAGATGTATTTTTGTATTACATCCTATTTTACGAAATGTGTTCATTTATGTTATCATTGATTTTAATAAAATATTTAGTATGCTGCATTAGCGCGCTGTACGTTTTTAATATTTTAGTTAGTGAATGTATTGACTGTTAATTTTTATCGCAATGGTTTTACGAACTAAAACGGGCTTGACGGTTAGTGCTAAACGGAAAAGCAGAAAACGAATAATGAAAAGGATTGCAGCTAATTGTAAGAGAAATCGAACGTAAGTATCAAAACAGCTGCCAATTTAACTGTCATGATGCTTTCTCACATACAGATCCTGAAGTAACAAAATCTACCAAACTTAAGTAAATAATCTGATAACCGGAAAGTAATTTATTCTTATCAGCGACTTACCAATATAAATAAGCTGGATTCAATTCATTTTTACTGCTTTTTACTTAGTATGTTTTGTAATTTAATGCTGTTCTTATGAAATCATTCCTTTTTCTAATAACATTTTTATTTATTTATTATAAATTTTATGTATATTTATCTATCATTTTAAAGAACGCGTCACTTTAATATAAGTAACAGTAATTTTATCTTTTAAAACGATTAGAAATGCGAAACGCGGTTATGTCTTTATTTGGTACTTACCTGAAAGTATCAAGGAACAAAGATTTTTAAAATGCACTTGATTCGTTCGAGGTAAATTGCTAAATAGTTCAATCAGAAAAAAATATTACTGTTTTTAATACAACTAATGCAGTATATATTCGGCAGTAAATGTCCATCAATGTCGTCACGTAGGCGTCTCGCTGTTCTCCTTCCATTACTCTTTTCCGTGCCCGCGTTTAACATGCGTTGTTTAGGGTAGTGTGGCAACTTCGCATAAACGAACTTTGGGCCGGGAGCGGCTTACACATACATGTATATACTGAACACTTCAGGATCTGTATGTTTCAATTTTTTTAATACATATTTCAACCCTCTAAAAATGTCTGTTTTGATTTTGTTCATTTACGAAGTTTATCTGCATTTCGTCACAAGTAGTAATTTCTCGTTGAATTTTTTACTTTTATGGTATACGGGTGCCACGATTTTTTTTTTAATTTTAACCCCCTAGAAATGCTTCACCACTGGTTAGATCTTGCTTATATACGACAACGATTTATGTATATTTTGTGGTAAAAAACTTTTGATTTAAATTTGAAAGGTAAATTAAAATTCATAAGTTGTCAATCAACTAGCGGCAATTCACACATCGTGGAAGTGATGCAATGCCAAGATTTGCTGGAAATGAAAATGGAAATGAAACAATTGAATTTAAATACACTTTAAGGAATTTGCAGTGTTAAAGTTGTTGACATTTACATGTATAGGCTCTAATAGCATATTATATATTAAGGGCCTAATTGAGTGTTTTAGAGCCCGCAGAGTCAGTCTGCTAAGACGATAAAAGGCTTCAAAACACTAATTAAGCCCGAAATGCATACTTTAGTTTATGTCCGGTCTAAGTTTCAATCAGTATTTAATTTTAAAATAAAAATAATTTGAAAAGTCCAAAACTCAAATGGTGCAATAATTAGTTATTATGGAGACGGCGTAAACAAGGGTAGCTAGTTTTCTAGCGGGCTCTAAAAAGTTTTACAGCCCTAGAGTTCTAATTTAACAATTTACGCTCAAAAAAACAGGCTCGTAAATCAGTTAAAATCGCCCGACCGGACATAAAATCTTTTTTGAACTCACCGCTTTTAAAATCACGTTTTGTGAACATAATAGTTGAACAGGAACGTAGAGTTCGCGCACTCGTGCTTCAAAACATGCAAAAAGCACCTGGCCCTTCTAAGCTCGTTAAAAATAATTTGACTTGATAATAATAGAATTTAGTTTAAAAAAAAAGCTATTTTACCATTTGGATATTAGAAATCACAAAAGAAAGATTAGTAATCGATAATAATTCAACTGACAAAAGTGCGAGCGCTATGTATTGGCAGCAAGAGAATGCTATTGCCTGCTTGATTATATGTTTACTTTGAATTCGAAACAGTATTAAAGATTTTAGTTAATTTATTATGTTTTTTTATTGTTAATGTTCGTTTCAAACAATTTGTACAAAACTCGATACACGAAGTTATCTTCAACACTCGCGGAAAATGAATCATGTGCTCGACGCTCGTGCCTAAAAAATGCTCTCATGTTCGCATTTTAAAAATAGAAAATTGACAAAAACTTCATTCGAAAATATTTTCAAATGTCACATTAGTGTTGCCAACTGTCACAAAATTCCTTACATTTTGAAATTGCGATTTTTTTTTATTTAAAAATTGAATAAAAGCCGCAAAGCAAGTCCTTATTGCACACTTGCCCTTAGGATCTTCGCCGCAAGCGGCTCGTTTTCTCAATTTGGACTCGTACAATAAATCTTGCCTTATGAAACTCGTTCTTTAATATACTATTATAAAACTACAATACTTAGTTAGCAACGAATTATGTTGGTTGGACTGTTACTGAATAAAATATGTCTAATTGACGTTTGTTTAAGCCTTTCAATACCGTAAGATTTTTAGGTGACTTATGACTTATGTCAGTTCGATTTTCCGGACGAAAATTAGTCCTAAGTGTTTTAAAAAAATTGTTAAATCGGTCCAATAATTATGTTCATTATTGATAAATAATATTGATAGTTTGCTTATTTGACATTAATGGTTAAAACAAGTAAAGAAAGAGATAAACGGTTTATAAACAAGTTAAAAGAGAGTGGTCAGTATGAAAACTTCAAGAAAAAGAAGACAGAGCAACGACGTCAACAGCGTGCAAGACGATTAGCGCGTGAAACCAATGAGGAAAGAATTGCTAGATTATCAGCGCAAAGAAAACAAGTAAGAAAAGCAAGAAGTAGAAAAGAAGAGTATGCAACAAGTAATTTACATCGAAGGTATGTGATGTCAATGAGTTTTAAAAATATCCTATCTATCTATTATTATCATTAATCTTAAACTCATTAATTATCGTTATCTGTCCTCCTAATCTTTAATCAGGATATCAGATCTTTAAAGATCCTGAGAAGGCCAGAATGGCCGAAACGTGTATTCGGCTTTGAGGCTATTTAAATTATTTAATCTAAATCACCATTTAAAGGATTTAATTAAAAAAATAATTGATTCAAATTAAGTTTTATATTTTGTCAAATTAACAAATCATGTACACAAATCATACAAAAGAAGTGATCTTCAGTGATAGGAAGAAAAACACTGCTAGTAGTTAAACATATTTAGTTTCTGTTTTTACAGAAAACTACCATGCGACCAATCGTTTAAATAAACAATTTCCTACTACAGTAACAATATGAGTATAATACTGTACTGTATCTACTATACATTTACATATTTGTTAATTAAAAATATTTTTAACTTTTAAAGTACTTCCCGAAACGTAAAAATAAGGTGCACTACAAATATAAATTAAGGGCGCATTATCGCCGCCCGTGTTAATAATAGGAAGCTTCAGAAACTATAAACACCTAAAGATGGCGCTACGGTCCGCAAAACGGAATTAATTTCTTTAAACTAAAATTTGAAAATGTAAATAGAAACATCATTTGATCGCATCGCAGTTCTCTGCTCACAGTGTTGCCAGACATGCGGGAACTTTCAAAATATTTTCAGTTTAACTGAAATTTTTAAATGCCAAGGAATAATTTAAGGTAGTTGAAATCAAAAAGAGGAATATAAAGCTGCTAAATATCTTCAAAAAGTTTAGTTGTTCTTGCTGGTTTTAAGAATACTATTAAAATATTGAAAATATAAGGGTGATTTTTTGAAAACGATCCGCCTGAGATATTTCAGAAACCAAAAGGAAATTGAAAATTTCCGAAAACAGGTCCACTTATATGTAAAGGGGGAAACGGTTTGATCGATGATTCACACTTTTGACGTTTACCCCTGCGCTCCCACTAATACCTCCCCAAAAATTTTAAATGGAATGACCCATCGTGTGGTATCTCAAATGAAAGCTTATCTTATCAGGATTATGGTGATGTGTTACTTGCGCATTTTTTTTATTTAGCATGGAGAAATGATCAATTTTACATTAGGATGAGAATAATAAGTCTTTAAACATCTAAGTAGGCGTTGAAAATAACATTTTAACAAAACTGAAAAAAGAACATTCACAGGAACTGCTCAAAATGAGCACCTGGCACATTGGCCTCCATGCAGTAGTAAAGCCGGTTTTCAAATTCTTGCCTTACTTTCTGAAAAGTTTCTCGTGGAATGTTTCGGCACTCGTTGATAATTCGTTGACGCAAGTCATCTAAATCTATGGGTTTAGTCTTATAAACTACTGACTTTAAATGACCCCAAAGGAAGAAGTCAAGACTTGTGAGGTCCGGTGATCGTGGAGGCCATTCGATTGTTCCACGTCTACCAATCCAGTGATTTGGAAATCTCCGGTTAAGCCAGTTACGAACATTCGCAGCATAATGCGGTGGAGCACCATCCTGCTGGAAGAACAATTGATATTCGTCGAGTATTTGATTAGCTTCTTCATCAAGCTGGTTTTCCACTTATTAGAGGATCGATGATGTTCTCCAACAAATTCAAGTAGACGGCACCATTTAGCGTTTCATTAATGAATAGGGGTCCAACTATTGAATCACCTACTATTCCTGCCCAAACATTTATCTTTTGAGGTCTCTGGGTATGGTCCTCTCTTGTCATACGCGGATTTTCGTCGCTCCAATATCGTACATTCTGCTTGTTCACGAACCCATTTAAGTAAAAAGTGCACTCATCACTGAAGCAAATGTTTTTTACTAAATTTGGATTCGCAATGATCATTTAGGTCATAGTTTCGCAAAATTCTAGTCGTCGGTCGCAATCGCCGTCGCTAAGTTCTTGCAATATCTGCATCTTGTAAGGGTGAAAGTTATGCAGCTTTGTCACTTTCTGTACCGACGAGTAAGAAACTCCGGTGGATGCTGCAACCTGACGCAAAGAACTGGTTGGCTCCATGGTAAAATCTCCGCCAGTTCATCTACTACCTGATTAGCATGCCTTTTCTTGTTCTCTACCGATCCAGTTGCTTCAAATTTTTGCACAAGTTCGTGAACGTATTTATGCTCCATATGCTTATTTGGATGTGTTTGATTAAAAACTCTTGCTGTGGCACGAGCACATTGCTCGGCACCATAAATGTAGATAACTTCCATCTTTTCAGCAATAGAGTACACCATTTTTACGGAAACCAATGTAGGTGAAGTTGACTAAACGGAAACAACTAATGTGACAGTTTGTTAGACAAAACGACAACGGCTTGCTTCCTTTTTTTTCCACGCCTACCTGATTAAAATTAGGTTTCGATAGCGCTTACCGTTCTCCTGAAGTGGCAATGATAAACTTTCTCATAAAATGTATGAGAAAATACGCAAGTGACACATCACCATAATCCTGATAAGATAAGCTTTCATTTGAGATACCACACGACGGGTCATTCCATTTAAAATTTTTGGGGAGGTATTGGTGGGGGCGCAGGGGTAAACGTCAAAAGTGTGAATCATAGGTCAAACCGTTTCCCCCTTGACATATAAGTGGACCTGTTTTCGGAAATTTTTAATTTCCTTTTGGTTTCTGAAATATCTCCGGCGGATCGTTTTCAAAAAATCCTGTATATGCGTTTTAAGAAATTAATCAGGACTAATTAAGAGTGAAATAGTTTATTCAGAAATTAACCGTCACATGCTCTTAAGTAAAGAAAAACAACATTTACTTCGGGAATTTATTAAATAATAGTTAAAAGATTAGGAAAGTTAAATTACTTTTAAATGTCCCGCGAATATTACCACCCAACGCTTCCTGGTGTAGAAAGCGTTCAACTAAAAATGACTGATTTTCGTGCTGCCATATTTTTAAATTTCCGCACGGTGTACATCTATTTTATTTCAATCAATACTAAATTAGTAAGCAAAAACATTTATCCATTGTCATAGATGTTGCTATTCTTCTTATTTCACGCCTACACTGAACCAACATCTAAGGTCATATGTCCCCCATCTAACATGCAACACGAATACAAACGCACATAGTTGAGGTGGCGAAATTTCCCAATTAGAAAAATCCCGTCGCCCCAAATGGGACTCGAACCTACGACCCTTAGAACACGAGTGATGCACTGACACCACTCGTCCACCGCCGGCCCAGATTTTGCTATTAAACAGTGTTCTAATACTGTATTATGTTTAGTTTGGTTATTTTTTAGAAAACATTAATTCTACAAAATTGGCGATGTTCGACTACGATTATAAAATTTATTTTAGATATCTACTCCTACAAACTATGATCCACACTACCTTAACAGTTTAGCAATCGACATCAAACGTTATCTTGCTAAAAAAACGATTATTAAAAGAAAGCTGAATGAAAAACATGAGCTATATTTTGATGCTAATATTTTGCGCCAATAACGCCCCCTTAAACAAAAAACGAATAATAATACTGTATTCCATTGAACATAAGTTGTTGAAGAAGAATACAAGCTTTGCGGCTTTTTCAGTTTCGTGGCGATTCTGTGATGTGAAGCCTTCAAGAGTGAGGTTCTTCTGGATTATCACGATCATGGTGACCTGAAACAGATGCTTGCGGTATCGAGCGCTCTTCAACGGATCGCTGAAAAAGAATGAGTACATCGTTATGCATCATAATACATATTTAGAGGGGTGTACAAGCGCCAAATCTTCCCGGCGATGTCCGCCTGGGACCACTGGGGTAACTTTATCTATTGTCATCCAGATAGAGATCGGCTGTATGTATCGCTGAACTTTCATTCGCTCAAGTTTTACAACTAGCTGTCATTCAGCTTATCAAATCAAACAACCATAATGCCATCCATAATTGCATTAACAACATTACAGAGTGCCCATTAATAATAGTAACAATAAATTTGCTAGGCAATAAATAAATTATCACTTCATAATTAAACAACACACAATAAGCAAATATTAAAACGTCACATCTGCATATTTGGTCTCTTTAACACAGCCAATCCGAGGGTCATTTTTAACGTACCTCTCGCATAAATTTAAGGTTTTTCTGGAGTGTTGCTAAAAATTCTCTTGGAGGTTAAAAAAATATATGTAGGCAACCAAAACTACATTTAATGAATGATGAATTTATTTTAGATAGCGTGAAATGACATCATTCAATCAGATCGTTTTAATATGTACAGTGTGGTCCAAAATGAATGAAGACGGCTTGAATTTCTTGCCATAGGTTTTAGTGTATTTCACGTTGTTAGTGTGGCACTATTGAAATGCGTTGCGTCAAATTGCAGTGTCAACGCGTTCCTTTCTCGTTTACATCGTTTTGCGTTGCCACGTTGTTGATATTAAAAAATACAATGAATTACTTTTTTCAAGTAGTGCGAAATAACCAACAAACTTAAATCTTAAAGCGCGAATCGGACTACAGATAACTCGAGACCGAAAAAAA
Organism: Agrypnus murinus; assembly: GCA_929113105.1. Lineage (NCBI taxonomy): Eukaryota > Metazoa > Arthropoda > Insecta > Coleoptera > Elateridae > Agrypnus > Agrypnus murinus. Next base: position 159,448,069 of record OV816025.1, read on the forward strand.
TAAATACTATGCACATGCCTGCAAACAAAGTCAACTCAGACGCGCCCAACGCTTTCATATTCATTCAGTCATTCAGCAGAAAAACGATCAAAGCGACGTTGAAAGAATTTGACGTTGAAAGCGACGTTTTTAACAGCTTTCGTATAGTGGCACCATCTGCCGAGTCCTGTAATAATTATTCCAACGAATAATACTAAGCTTAATTTTAGGAATTTCGTTTGGCATTGTTTAATTTCATTTTTATGATTTCTAATTAATGTTCTTGATATATTCCAGCTCTCTAGTACAAACCTCATCCAGCTTGTTAGTAAAAACCAGTTTTTCAAGTTCTCAATTTTTATAAAGAAAAAGAATTCCTTTAACCGGTCGACTGACGAGAGTTTAATGTATTTTAATATTTTCTTTCCTGTCTTCTTAAATTGATTATTCTCTGATTATTTTGTATAGTTTTGTTGTGTTATAATGCACAGATAAAATAACACAATATAAAAGCACATATTTTATGAGAGGTTATGTTTTCTTACCAACTTTGAGAATTCGCAACCGGACAGCAATGTACTGTTTCCAAAGACAGTATTATAATACGCAACCTGAATGTTTTGTATTGTCAGTATTGTGACTCACCCTTAAAAACAGGAATAATACATGGAACTAACAATCACGAACGTGCGTATAAGGGACATTCGTCACTCATATATGCAGGTTGTATATTCAAGCACGGCCTCCTCGATTTGGGAGACGACCGTGTAGTTCCAGACATTATTTCTGTTTTGAAGGGGGAGCTTTATGCAAAACATTCAGGTTGTGTATTATCAAACCTTTTTGGGAAATAATGCGTTACTGCCCCCGGTTGAAAATTATCAAAGTTGTTAATAAAACATACCTCTCATAAGCGCTTTTATAGTGTCAGTTATTATTTTTGGTATTTATATGTAATGTAAGTGACAAAGTAATACATAAAAACGTAAAACAATGGATATTCTTTGCTAGTGATATTTAATTTTGTTTGCAAAAAAGTGCGGATACAGTCGGTCTCAGTGAGTTGAGTTTTTAATTTTTATATTTTCTTTGTAAAGAAATAAAAAGACGGTAAGTAAAGAGATTTTTTGTGGGTCAGATTTTTAAGTATTTCTTTTTAGTAAATATCATGGGGAAGCGTAAATTACCCTATTTAAACCCTAGCCGTGCAAGAAAACGCTCAAAGAAATCTATGGTTGTAAGAGAAGTCCGTAGAAAACGCCAAGAGGCACTTTTATTGTAAGTAATATACCTATAGTAATTTCTTTTTGTAACTCGTTTTTGTTCTAAAATTTAGAACTTTTAGAACAATGTAGAATCTAAATTGTGTAAAAATATTAGCTAGGAAAATATATGTTAGGGATGCAACGTAGTTTAAATTGAAACGTTAAAATAATTGAATTAAGTTAAAGTGAATTAATTAAATTAGCCGTGTAAGTACCTGTTAATTTCCTAATTTCGAGAATGGAAAGATAGTTTGCTGAACTATAACTGCCTTTTTGAAACAGGCAAATATCAGAAAAGAAGGAAAAGGGTAATAAAATCTGCAAATTGGATATATACTATAAGAAGCAGATATGACAACAGCGGTTGGTACATCAGCTTTGACTTCCATTTTCAGACTGATCATGCGAAAAGTGAAACGCCAGAGCGTGACCGTCAGCGTGCTGAATATGAAACGGGTCTACGCTTTTGATCCAACTCGTAACTTTGTTTACTTTGATATAATTTTAAATTTTACTAGAATGCTAGTATTTAATTTTGTAGACAGAAGCCAAAGATTAGAGAGGGTTAAGATAAGAGACTGGCATACGGGTACTATGAAAAAACAACCAATTTTTTATTGTCTAATTTCCTCTGAGGCGCTAGATGTTGCAAGAATCGCTTCAATGCCATGGCCATTCATATTTACTGACGGCGGACATTAATGAAGCTGGCCATGGTAATACGGCTGGCACTGAATTGAGAGGGAATACAAAAAAAATACTTACATGTTTAAATCCTTTTAGAGGGAGAGCCAGCAACGTATTTCGAGTTGTCATTTTAACAGTCGTGAAAATTTGGATACTAAACCTTATATACCTGCTGAACACTAAAAGTCGATTCTGGCAGCCCCCTGCGGCCGGGTTATACCACCCCAACATTACTAAGAGGGTGAAAAATAAGATTCAATTTATTTAAAGTAACAGTCATGAAATTTCAGCAGGTTATTTTCGATAGTAAAAAATATTGCCAGAACATTTCCCCCCCTTCTAAATGTTGCCAGAACGCTGTAAATGTTGATTTAAAAAAGTGACATTTTTTAATTTTAAAAGTCTTGAAATTTTGACACAATAAATAAAGTAGGTATATGTAGGTTTACATGTTAGTGCGAGCGAGACAGTTATATAGCGGCCTGCGGGTTAGATAGAGAATCTTATTTCTCACCCTCTTAGTAATTTTGGGGTAGTATAACCCGGCCGCAGGGGGCTGCCAGAATTGGCTTTTAGTGTTCAGCAGGTATATAAGATTTAGTACCCAAATTTTTATGACTGTTGAAATGACAACTCGAAATACGTTGCTGGCTCTTGGTCTATTTGGCAACGATAAATAAGCGTATGATGTATGATTTTTTTAAATTATTATTAATTGCATTTTTTACTGTACAATACCAGTATGAGACTATTTTTCTTGTAACTTGGACTAACAACAAAATACTCAAAACCGCGTTTTGAAGATACAGTTGGTAAAAAAGTTTATGTTGGTCATGTTACCAATGGTTACTAAAAAATCTTGATAAATAAATACCCCAATGTATTTAATACTGGTAACAATCATCAATTACTTTTTACCGACCAACATTTACTTTCCACATCATCGCTTAGCTTCCAATCTTAACTCTCTCTAATCTTTGGACAGAAGCATAACGAACATAATCATTACCTGACACTGAAGATATGAATAAAATCGCTAAAGAATCGGAATAATTAGTTGATCTTAATATTGCAAAAATTCAAAATATTTGCTTAAAATGTTCTGAAAAATAAAACGTAACAACATTAGTAATTAAGTTTAATGATACACGAACGAAAATATTAAAACATATCAAACATTTGTCCGTCGATCGATCAAAGGAATTCGTTTTTATATAAAAAAAAAACTCCCTGAAAAGGCATTTTTCTCGTAGAACTAAATGAAGTTTGGGCAACAGAGCTGGAATGTATTTATAACATTAATTAGAAATTATAAAAATTGAAGTTTTTAAATGTATAAGACTTAAAAAGCTGTCAAAAACAAAAATTTATTCTACGCGATCGGCCGAGTAAGTAAGACTTTTCTGACTCTTAAATCGAGCAGACCGTGTATTCAAATCCATTTATTATTTTAACGAATGTTAATAATTTTATTTTGTTGTCATTTACTAGTATTAAGTTTGGTTTCGAGGGAAGGGTTAGACCTCCCTAACCCCCCCTTTTTTTTAACGAACTGTAGTAAAAATTACATAATCTGCAAGTATCATACCTCATGCCATAAATATAAAGTACCTTGCATCAGGAATGTGAATAATGTCTCTTACGCCTCCATTTTTCAAAGAATGGATTTTTACTCGCAAAGTAGATTTATGGAAAACTTAATTGTTTCTCTTGCACAATTATTACTTTTATTAAATTTTGCCTTGAAGCGTAGTTAGCATCTTCGATATCGATAGAACACTCTGTACACTAGATATTCCACACACACATACCCATTACCACAGTATAATAATAATCAGTATGCTCACTCAGGCACAAATATTGAAAGCATGAATTCGGGACGTTTACAGCAGTTATGCTTGATGCGCGCAAGCGAACACATCGATTACGCCAGAGCCGTATAACTTTAGTTGTGCGTTGTGTAGGGGCCCCGTATGAAATAAAGGTTGCCAAAAGATTCTATTCCTGTAATTTTCCATTTGTTAGAAGGATCTTCTAATAGTTATATTGAACCAGAACTTAATTATAAATAGGTATTAAATGTTATTATTGTAATAATAATAAACGAATAACGCTGTGAGTATATGCAAAATGTAAGGTATATTGTCTGCTTTTTGTTATATTTAAGCTAATTCTTTGGATATGAATGAAATCAGCGATTCAAAAAGTAACTTGATCTCTTTAAAAATGTGTTTACATTAAAATGTGTTCTATAAAAGAATTTAATCTTTAAATGTTCCACTTCGCTTATTTTAAAATCGCTCGAACTGAGAGGAGGGTACATTTTGATGTTTGCATTAAAACAGTTTTTGTTGTATATTATATAAAAAAATCTAACTAATGAATTTTTAAATTTTTTAACAAATAAAGTAAGAAAATCTCTATAATGATAAAATAAAAACAAATTTGTACACTTTTACAAATCTAAATATACTCTGTTTCATTTCAGATCAATAACTTTTAACTAATACCTTCTCACTAATAAAAAATCTTGAAAAAGCCTATATTGATAAGCGAAACATAGTAATATTTTATATATAATATGTTTTATTGGCAGCCAGTTCTCAAAATATAAAATTATTATAATAAAGAATTTTTTAATAAACACAACAAAAACAAGCTTTAATTTTATAACTTTTGTAAAATGGTGAATTATGTATGTACCTATTTAAGTTAATGAATTAATTGTTCAAAGGCGTCGATTAATTTTGTTCTTACACACAATTCTACTACCTCTTTTACTACCTTTATAGCAAGAGTTTTTAGTATTTACAAAATTTACTTGCCACAATAATACAATTTTATCTACATAATACGTCCCTACTTGTCGTTGTTTAATACTGCAATCGCAGACAATGACGATCGACAAGCCTCGGCGAACTATCGGTTGTGGGCGTGATATTCGATGGTAGTTCTACCCGTTTGCGAGAATAGGGAAAGCCAATGTTAAGTTTTAACAAAATATCTGGCGAACCCCTAAATATTTTTAAATTTGGTTTTGACAGTGATAAAGTCCACATTTTTCTAGATGGATTTAATTAAGCAGATTTTGATTTTTCTTTTTTTAGAGCTTTTTTAATTTTTAAAGGTCAACTTCAATGTAATTAAAAAAATCATTTTTTTAGCCCTGTTATTGGTTTTGAGGAGTTCATAAAAAATATTTTAAAAAATCTGTCCTGTATAATTAATTAATACGTGTTAAAACTGTTCAAAATTAGACGAAGTCTGCTGAAATCTATCCTTCACTTTCTATCTCTTATTTTGCATAAAGGGTCTAAGAGTTTTGGGATAACAAGATTTTTATTTATGATTCTTCATAAATCTAAACGATAAGCTTGAATGAACGACCACAAAATATGAGTATTTGTGAAGATTTTCTCAGGGTGACAAACTAACACGCTTTTGCAAAATGAATAAAAAGTTAGCATTTAGAATGAGATATTTTGTTTTGGAAATACCCAGGTAATCTATATTATGTAGTTGCACTGACATTGCTATTGGTTCCTTTTAATTTGCATCACGTGAGCTGTAATCTCTAATCACTGGGAATTCTAGGAAATCCCAAATTATGATTCTTTGTTCAACTGGTAAGCAAAAGAAAGATTTTTGTAATATTTTTGGGTTCATTTCGAATTAGCTCCTACGTATTCGAACGTTATTCGGTGATTTCTGTTTTTTCTTAAAATTTTATTTCGAAGTGTTATATTTTTGCGATTTTATAAGCAATTTTATCTGTATTTAGTAATTTGGTGTTAGTGTAATAGTGTATAGTTAGTGTATAGTAATAAACTGAAGTGTATTGCTTGGACAAGTTTGAAAATCAATGGGTTGTGAAAGGCGACGGTTACACCGGAGAAAGGCAAGCCGGAAAAAGTTGATCAAAAGATGGATCGGGAAAATGTAAGTAACCAAATATTATATTTTTTTTATTAATTTTATTGCCTGTCTTAAAATTCTTTGTACTTTTGCATATTATATTATTTTGTATGTTATAAATATTTATTGTTATATGCATACGCATTTTATTATATTGTAATATGTTACGATATCTTGCATGTATTATACCTAAAATGTTTGTTAACTCTAGTAAAATAATAAATTCTTTTAACTTTTGTGCTCAAGATTATGGCCGTTATTGCGTTAAATACCTTACCCTTTTATAATGCTGTCATTCTGTTGTTAGTGGTACTGGTTTAACTCAATGTAAAAGATAGAGATACCGAATACTGTAGTGTAAGTGAATAGGCATAATGATGACAAATAGAAAGTTTCAAATAACAAACGTAAATGAAAACCTTTACTAAATAGATTCTCAAATTTACCGTTATCTTTTAGGGAAGAGGCCCTTACCATTCTGCACACCCTTTCACAACGTATGGAGGAACCAGATTGTCAATCCCCAGAGCTTTTTTTGGTTTCAGGTTCTTAATAGCTTTGTCAAAGTCAGTGTCCGTTAAAATGTCAATGTTGAAATTGTCTAAGTGCCGACACGTGAGAGGATCTGCTGTATAATATTTATTCTGTGCTATTACCGTTACGTTTACCAATTTTAAAATGTACGGAGGCGTACAAATTTTGCCATTTAACACTATCAGGATTCAGTTTTTGCTACCTTTTACTTAGAAAAACAAACTAAGTTAGTATTCACGGGTCAACGCATATCTAATGAATGCATTACTTAATAGAAGAAACTAATAGTAGATGTCCGAATAATTTGCACAAAGTTAAGAAATGCCTATGTATTTCAATGTTCAATAAGCGTATGCAAGTGAAGAATTGGAAGGTTGGTTTGCAAAAAATAGTCCAACATTGTGAAGCTTTATAGGGTGTAACTTATCTCATTATAATAGTCAATCTCGTTATTATCTCAAAGAATTTGGAAAATGTCAGTTTTGTATCAAGTAGATTAATTTTTTGATTAGAGTTTAGTTATTAGAATTGGCACAAACGTAGAAAATAATCCAAAAGGTGCAAGTTAGTATACGTATTGTTAGCGTAGTGGCACATTTTACCTTTAAAAACGATGAATATGCCAATAAATCAGTCAATACTTCTAAGAAAGAAAATGTGGATGCCCATGAATTGGACGCTAAGAATTTAGTTAATCCTTATTGCCCTAAGTATAACTGTGAAGAGTGCCATGAATTGAACGCTAGAAATATTTACCACGAATTGGACGCTACCCACTGCTGTGCGTGAAAATGTTGTCTGGGTGTTTACCCAAAACAAAAACTATCTTAATATATTTTTGATGTTTTATTTTTCTTGATATCTTATATAAGCGAGTACAATACCTAACTACAAATCTAGTTAATTATTTACATTCGATTACATGTCACATCAGATACAAATTTTACAAAATGAAATCTCGAAATTTCGCCTAAACTAAACCGTTTTATATTGGTACGTAATAGTTCTGTACGCTTACGTTCTGCGGGATCCAGAATTCGAATCTTTTCGTTTAAACTTTGAAGTTCCACATACGTATTCGTTTGAAATTGCTTTAGCACTTCAATAAATGCAAATATGTTAGATTGGGAAGAACAAAAATTATAAATTAATCTAGAGTGGAAAGACTCGCATGCATTTGTGGTTCTTTCTATGCTGTCGCTACTACACTCTGCCCATGATTACCTGGCCTCCTCAAATCTATAAAAAAATTTCTTGGAATATTAGTAACCGGCAATAAATAGATGTTAATCCCTTCCTCAGCGTCCAGTTCGAGGGTAGGATTAAAAAGAACCAGGTACTTACCGTTATTTTGCTGTATATAAGTAAAACCTCAAAAATAATTTGAATATTTTAAATAATGTTGTCAAATATTTATCAAAGAAGTGCTACACTATTCGTAGTATTGGAGGTGAATAGTTCTAACTTAAAATCTCACAGGTGTGGGTTAGGCCAGTTAACCTCCAATACGACGAGATGTATTGTGCATTTGTTTAATCCAACTCCAAGTACTTATTATATTAATTTGAGTAATTTATTAACAATGCCAAAATCAAGAAAATGTTACAGTCTGAATTATTATTTAAACACAAAAGTCTTAATGTTATTATGATAAAAAAAAACAAATCGCGGCCACTCTCTTATCTACATATTGCAAAACTTATTTATTTATTCCAGTATCCATTACCCACCTGCTGATAAGGTTTTTGTTAATATTGGAAGATGTGTATAGTTTTAAATAATTGACCATTTTTCAAGGACCACAGTTTGGACCCGTTTTAATTTTGTTGTAATTGAATGTAGATCTACGGATACCGGATTTCGTAGAAACAACTCTTTTTGAACTTAGTAGACAAGAACAAACTGTATTTTCTGGCCTACTAGAATAACATGGGGCTATTTTAGGACCACAGGTTGGACTCCTTTTGATTTAAAATTTTAATTTTGTTGTAATTGACCGTTAACAGGTTAACTACATAAATGGTCAATTACATAAATTCTTTTCGAGTTTCTTTTTTCAAATTTAATACTTTTGAGAATATTTTGTCTTTACTTTTAGCGTAATGAAGTTGGTTTGTTTCTACTTTTATCGTTTTGAAAGAAAAATAGGACTGGCCATTATAAATTACGTTTTCAACTTGTATGTTTTCAACTACCCGATTTTAAAATGAATTAAAACTAAATTATCTAATTGTTGAACTTGCCTTTGTTGCTGCTCTGGTGTTAATACTAAAACACTTAACTAAGATAAACGCAACTAAACACCCAGTTGAAGATGCTAAGCCTAACATCGCCAGATTAACTCTTGGACGCGTGATTTAACAAGCACCTCTGACTTTCCCTCCACTTACCAATTAACCATTCAATTCTGTCGAGTATTTATTAAAATATTAATTAGTAAAGGCACGCTTCACGACAAAATTCCCAAAAAACCGGACTTTTTGTCAACATAATTTGCAAAAATTCAAAAATCAAAAATCAGATAATTCTACAAATTTACTATTTTATACAAAAGAAATTGTTTTTGTTTGAATTAATTTGAGTTAGTTTTAGTTGGTTAGTTTTTTACTATGCGCATTCAAACTCAAGGCTCAGAACTTTTGCATTCGATAGTAGGTATTGTTTGTGTATGGCGTCAAAGGTGTTTTCTATCTGGTAAACAACTATTGAAATAAATCAAATTCAATTTTGTGCCTTAACTTATGGCCCAAGGGTTATTATTGGAAATACTCTGCATTTATTTCTCACATAGACTCATGATAGTAGACTAACGCCATTCATATCATTTCATTTGCTTGTATCATTTATTTTTTCTTCTTCAAGTATTTAGATTCACACACCTAAATAACACAATCTGTTTATGCCAGACAACATTGCATGTTGTCATAAATTCTATTCTTTATTCTTTTTTTTTTAGTGTAAATGCATAGGATAAAATAATAAAAAATAGTATCATCAACTCAGTAGTACGTGCCATAGGCGCCCTCAGAAACTTGCCTGGGGGGCAAGCCTAGAATGAACGGCATGCTAGGGAGGGCAAGCCTAGAAAAAACGGCATATTATACAAAATCTTCAGTACAATTCAAATTGTTCAACTTCCAGGGGAGGGGCAAGAGCCCCTCCTTGCCCTCCTTCTGGGCGCCTATGGTAGTGCTAATCTTCAATAAATAAGAAATATATCAGACACATTTTTTATTTCTGCTAATGTGGTCCGCAAATTTCGTCTGGAATAAACAGATTGTGCTGTTTGAGCAGTATCTAGGTACAAGTACAAGTTGTAAGGGTAAATAAGTAAAGTCTATAAATATTATTAATTTGTAATATAATTAAAAGTGGTGATCAGCAAAATAGCTGTATAATGGGTAACACTAAAAAAAGTGGCGGGAAGAGACTGTGTCTCAGTGCTCGGAGAAAAAGTCGCCGTCGTAGTATACTTCGATCCATAAAGAATCGGTAAGTATTCTGGAAATATATTTTCTAATTAGTTAGTAGTTTTTACAGAAAGAATTACATATACTTTACGATGTATTACATCTTTTTATTACGATATACAGGGTGCCAATTCAGTGCGCAACTATTCGATAAACTTTTAAATATCGAAAGAAACTTTCATAATACAAAAGTTTGTTGGCAAAGATGGATAGTACTACTTTAAAAATATATTACAACAATACCAGGTGTTTACAAACGCGGGACAAATAGAACTACGCTTTTCTTAAATGAGACACCCTATATATATTTACCCAATATGGTATATTCCTATCAGTTATTTATTTAACAGTAAGTTCGTTTTCATCCGTTGCAGCGTTGCCAATTTATAAATTATTTTCTTAAAATTGTTAGTTTTGTAAGGTCGTAATAAAAAAATCACAGTTTATTATTTACTTGAATTTTAAAAACATTCTTTGCAGACAATAGTATCGAGGTACTACAAATATTATCAAAGTTGGATTTATTATCAATTATATTACCAAAAAATATAATTGGATAAAATCGGGTCTATTAAATCTCAGCCAATGAAATTTCTGGTTTTCAAATTTAATCACGATTAATCAGAACTTAAGCTTCACAGAAGCTTTGTGAAACCGACTATTACACTTACTATTTTATCTACGATCATAATAATAATATAATAATAATATTTATTCAAGAAATCAAAGAAACCAAATTTAAAAATTACAAAAATCGAATTTCACAAAAATAAAACTTAATTTAAATGTATATGTATATGATAAACATATGAAAAATCTTAAAACAATAAGAGAGAAAAAAGAAAAGAACAGAAAAAAAAGAAGAAAAGAAAAAAGAAAAACAATTTCTAATTATAAGAGATAGTGAAGCCAACCTAACCACAGCCGACTCAAGCTACTAGCCGCGACACAGGTAACATTGGCAACACCGCTGTGGTCCTGTGTATGTTCGCAGTAGTTCGCACCGGGTTACCGGCATTATGAGATTTTAAATGTCGTGCTCGAATTTGTGCGTTTGTTTATAACAATTAATGTGCTAACACAGTTCTGTGCTAAGCATTATGCTCTACTTGTGATCTGTGTTTCAATCATATATGTGTCAAGTAGTATAAACAGTTTGATTTTGATAAATCGAGGCTCTGTTTTTACGCATAACCTTAAAACCGTCAACGTAGCAGGTGAGTATTCGTCTTCTGTACAAGCGTCTAGAGGCTGAAGGCAACTACATCATTCCCGACATGCGCTATGTATTTTTGTGTGTAGTTTTAGATTTTTAAGATGATTGAAGTTTTTGTTGCAAGTGGTACATGTAAACTGATACGTCTTTTCGCAAAGTGATTTTTTAATTCTTGGTAATTTCGGTGCAACATCATTTGTATTTAATAGCGGATGATATTTTTTTAAATGTTTTCTCAAATTATAATTTTGCGTAAAAGTTTTCTTGCAAACTTCACAAGACAATGTTTTATTAATTGCCGAAGTGGAAGCCAGATCCAATGCCTCGTCGCTGCTCAGTTCCTAAGTGTAAAAGCAATTACGACTCAAGTCTTCGAGGGGGAAATCAACTGGTTTCTACGTTCCTTTTTCCCAAAGACGAAGTTTTAAGAAATAAGTGGACTAAAGCTATTTGCAGAGAAAACTGGACTCCAACAAAGTGTGCAGTTGTGTGTGCCAAACATTTTGTGGATAGTGACATTATACGTACAGATAATTTTCTCCAACCTGATGGCTCAGTGAAACCAATGTTATTGCAACGTCCTAGACTGAAAGAAAATGCCGTTCCTAGTGTTTTTCCCGAGTTTCCAACATATTTGCAGCCTAAACTTGTGAAGGAAAGACACGACCCCGTCCAAAGGCGTGAGAAATATTTTCATAAACAAGCGCAAGTGCGTCCGTAAGTATCAAATAAAATTCATAAAATTGTTAATATTAATTTTCAAGAAATATCCTCGGACAGGTCGATAATATTTAATTTTGGAAGAAAATATCTCTTGAACAAACATCAGATCCCGCTTGCATTCACGCGCAACACAGTCCGGACCCCGACAATCATCGCTCGCGACGTTGCCACATGGTATGTCATGGCTAGTAGCTTGAGTCGGCTGTGCCTAAGCAAAGCTTGTGTGTTGGATTCACTTCTCAAAAATACGGAAAAAATAAAAATAAAAAGAAGAACCAATCTGTTTCCTTAATGTATTTCAACCATGGGAACGCAATTTTCACATATTATTAAAGTTTCTTAAAAAGTTACAGAATTCTTTCAACGAAAGTAACTCAACAGAATACTCATATCTACTGTAAGCAAATATTGAGTTACCCTACTTTTAAAAGTCCTGACATTTTTTACATTCCACAAATCTCGTGGTATTATATTATAAATTCGTGGTGCAAGATAGTTCATATACCTAGTGCCAATAGTTTTATACGCTCTTATAACTGTTACTGATCTGTTTGTTACATTTCTAGTCTCATAGCCGTGACTTATGGTTGTCTGTGAGTTATTATGATAGTTACATAGTATAGACCTTATATATAGCTGCCTGATCGTGCATAGTTTAGTTTCTGCATACAGTAATGTGGTTGAAAACAAATTGTCTTTCGACAGTATTATTTTCAACACTGTATTTTGTACAATCTCCAGAGGCTTTAGAGCGGACTGGTAAGCTCCACCCCATGCTATCAAACCATACTGTAACAGAGATTGTATCAAAGCATAATACACCGTTTTCAAATGAAATATGCTATTTACAAATCGTTTGAGTTGTTTTAAAAGATAAAATAATTTTCTAATTTTCTTAATTACTTCCTGTATATGAATATCCCATTTTAAATGACTGTCGATATATATACCCAAATACTTTATATTTGTAGTTATTTGTATTTGAACAGTAGTTCCCGGTATCTTTATAAAATTGATAGAGGGTAATCCTGTTCTATACGAGACGAATGGCACACATTTAGTTTTTCCATAATTTAAGGTAAGTAGATTAACATCAAGCCATTTTTGTATATTTTTCATGTTTTCACTTATTGTATTAAAAATGTTTTCCCATGAGGACCCAGTAAAATATAGTACCATATCGTCTGCGTAAGAAAAGATTTTGTAGGCGTTATTGGGTTTTAGCAAGTCATTTACGTATATTATGAACAAAATTGGCCCTAAAATACTACCTTGTGGAACACCGTATTTACACAAGATTCTTTCACTGATTATATTATTTATTTTGACCTGTTGCATTCTATTATTTAAATATGTCTTAAATAGGTTTAATCCTGCTCCTCTAATTCCTAGGTGTTCAAGTTTATCTAGTAAAATCTCATGACTGACTGTTTCGAATGCCTTTGATAAATCTAAGAATACAGCGGCAGCATTTATACCACGGTCAACATTTTCATATATATTCGATATAAGAAGTTCTATTGCATTTTCAGTAGACATATGCTTCCGAAAACCAAACTGATTTTGCGACAATAAGTTATACTTTTCTAGAAATTTTACTAGACGAACCTTTATTACTTTTTCTCATCATGCAAAAGGTGACTACTTTTTACACTGATTTTCGTATAAAGTTAACGTTTATTGATCTAGTGTTATAAATTTTTCATTGCACGATAATATAAACAAAATATTTATGATAAAGATTTATTGGTATTTCTAAAACTGGTTGCTAAACAACTTAGTACATAAAAATCAAAGCACGCTGATATACATAACATAAGTCACAAATTTTAAAAAATATTAATTAAAATGAATACTCTTTTAACTTTTAAGTAAAACGTTATGATCGTAGATAAAACGTTGTAAGATACACATATAAAAAGTCTCTTCATTGCAATCACGTCTTTTAAACACTCGCTCGTGTCTTAAACCGTTCGCACAATAAAGAATGACTTTTTATACTTGTATCTTAAATATCTATATCCTCTGCAGTTACCAAATGGGCGACTTTTATTTTTTCAAAATTCCAAATACGTTTACACTTTTAAGTCATCTTGGCTAGCCATGAAAGATTAATTAACATTTCAATGATGCCTGCTTAGTAGGGTGGTCGAACAAAAAAGCAAAGTTGGAAATCTTATGCTCTCACCCCCTAGGATTATTGTATATCGAAAAAAAAGTACCCCTATTTTTTTATTTTGGAATCGGACAATGTTTAGGGGTGCCTCAAAGCCTTTAAAGTTTCCCATGTATTTTATACGGGAAAAAAACACTTTTTCATAGATTTGGTATAGAATTTCTCAACCGGACTACTCTGTTTCTCTTCAGAAATGTTCAGAGAATGACATCCAATAATTTATTTATCAAAGTCTTTTATAATTAAAAAATAGTAATAAATATTTTTTAACAATTTTCCCGTGTTTCTCTCTGTTTCTTCTGATTTTTTGCATTATGGGATTATGGGAAAGTCTTTAAAAAATAGTTAATATAAGAAATTTTACAAATAAATTATTAGATGTCATTCTCTGGACATTTCTGAAGAGAAACAGAGTAGTCCGGTTGAAAAATATTGATTTTCTAGAATTCTACACCAAATTAACGAAAACGTGTTTTTCCCCATATAAAATATATGGGAAACTTTAAGGGCTTTGAGGCACCCCTAAACATCGTCCGATTTCAAAATAAAAAAAATAGGGGTACCTTTTTTTTCGATATACAGTAATCCTAGGGGGTGAGAGCATAGGATTTTCGACTTTGCTTTTTTGTTGGACCACTCTATTGCTTAGTCTAGTTTAGTGTAGTTTTGACATTTGGTACTTATACAGAATATCTTACTTATTACTAAAACGAACTATTCTTCAGAAGAATAAATTAACTTATTCTTCAAATATGTGTTATTTACTAACGAATCAACGCTTGATAAATTTCTTTGAAATCGGCATAATTTTCGTTTATGCTAGCAAAAACTCGTGCTGTTTAAATTTTGAATTTTCAACGCAAGTAGTCGCTCACTGTTTGGGGTATAATCATTCATGATTATGTAATTGGAGCAATGTTTTTTGATATAAGGAATATTTTTTTAATATGGGAGATATTTTTGCGGTTTTTACAAGAAAACGTACTGCAGTATGCTCCAGCAGAATTTCCTGCTCCTGCGCATTTCCTTAGGGGAGTACGGACTCTTCTTGATCAAGCTTTTGAAGGTGAATGGATAGGTCGAGGAGGATCTAAGGAGGAACTAATTGGCCTGCCAGATCTCCCGATTTGATCAGTATGGGCTTCTCTTATGGGCATACGCAAAATTGGTATATCGCTCAATAGGCTATAATTTAAACACCCTCTACATAGTGTACATAAACAAAACTTGTTAACATTTTAATAGTGTTTGTAGGACTCTGATAATACTGTCTGCAAAAATGTTTTTGAAATTTAAATAGATTTATTTATTACGATATTAGAAGTAATGCACAAGGCATCATTGTTTACGGACTACGGATGATGTTATCGTTATGTCGAAATCTAGGCAAATCAGTTGATACATTTTTAAGAATAGTATTTAAAACGGGCAATAGTTAGAAAGAAATTAAATTTGGACACGGCCTCTTCCTTGAAATTTTTTTAAAAACCTTAAGTGATATTTTTCGTTAAAATATTCAGTAAAGCCAATATTTAAATGTGTCCTAAATAATAACATGCTATGCCTACTGTTGCGCGCGACAATGCAACACCGCTATAATTTGATTTTCAAATGATTTTAGTAAAAAAAATGAATAATAAACACACTTCGTTAAAAAATGATCATGCCTCGCAACCTACCGCCAACAAAAAAGTAAATAATCATTATTTATTAATATTACATAAGGGGAAAAATTAAGGATTTTAGTGCAAAGTGTAGTTTGTTTTCCGACGCGCAGCGGAGGAAGACGATCGCATAAATCACAAAGCGCTAAAATGTGAAATTTCGCCCATGTATAATAGCATCATTTTCTCTATAACCTAATAAGAATAATAAAGAAAAGTTAATAAAATCGCACAAAATTTTAGTTTAGTATTTTATTAGTTTAAACGAAAATGCATCGCGAATCACGCGGCGGGACACCGCGGTTACGTGCTTGACTTTATTATAGTAAAATGCGTAGTAGGAAACGTATTGTAACGAATAGAAAACCCTATACGACGTCATCGAACATTCTAGATTCTGATGGCAAGATGTATGATTCATTGACACCTGCGTGTATGATTCATCGCCGTGAGACATCGACGGCTGCACAAAACAATACACCAACTAGTCTAATCGAGTACGTTCTAGAACATTTATATTATATATTTTTTATATTGCATTGCATATTTACAATCTGTTAATAACTAACAAGAAGGAAATCTTATGCCATATTTGCCACTAACCTAAATACAGACTTGCTGAGAACAATCCAATGATAGTTCTCTTATCAAACATTTATATGGGGATATAAATTGACGTTCGCGCACAAAAGGGAGTTCAGTTAATATTCAACCGGTGAATTGAAATGCGCTTTGTGTAATTAGTTAATAGTCGAATATTAGTGAATAAATGAATGTTGTATTAAAAATAAATAGCCTACTTTAAGTTTGTTAATTTCTAGCATTTAACTTCGTTAAATAGTTTATAATTATAGTGTTTTTAATTAGTGTATGTAAATAATATCTCTCTTGTGAATAGACGATTAAACAGCATTTTTGTTATTATTTTAAAAAGAACGTTACAGTATTTTTCGGACACCAATGTTTTCTTATTGTGACATAATTTTGTATTCAATAAAACTAATCAAAACTCAAATTTCTATTGTGCTTCGGCCGAATCTTCGGTGCTTCGGCATATTTTAATGGCCGAATATTCGGTATTCGGTTATTCGGCCAAAAGCCGCTTCGGTGCGCGATCATTAATTTATACTAATTTTATAACATAATCGTTCTTTATGACAATAATTATTTTTAGTACAAAATATTTATTAAAACATTTCAGAAATAATTAAACAAAAATAACTAAATTATTTCTAATAAAAAAAGAAAAAAATAATAAATTCCTCAATCAGAAGTGTGCGACTTGTGCAGTTGTTTTCTTTTAATAACAATCTATATAATAACAAAATAATTACATTACATATAAAATTTAGTATTTTTAACTGACCATATTTTAATTATAATATGACAAAAATTATTTATTTTTTAAATTATCTTTACGAATTCTAAATCGCGGATGATCTGACATCGCGGGTCGCATTTCTAGGGTTTGAGGGCCTCATTTGGCCCGCGGGCCGCACTTTGGGAACCCCTGGTTTAGGGCATTTTTTGTGTCGCCCGTGGTACTTACATGGTACTGGTAAATACAATTTATATGTCTAACAAGAATTTTATTTAAATTCATTTTATTATGTACTATTGCGATATAAATAAGAATTTACAATTTGTTTATAGCTAAGAAGGTACCTGAATCCATGGGCGTACCGAGGGAGGTATGTGGCTTAAGACTTAAATCTCAAGACTTAATTCAATCCCAACAATCTTAATGAAAATACTATATACATAAAACTATGTAAAAAAAACTATATGGAAATTAAATTGTGTGAATGACAGCGGGAGCCAAAAGACAAAATCCTCGGTCTGCCGCTGACTAATTAATAATTAACTTTATGTAGGACTACTACAGAAAATTACACATTTTGCACAATCTAGTAAACCGTGAAAATGGCTCATTTCTCGCAATCTCTAAACTGAACAGAAATGACTGTGGGAAATGATACCGCACAATCCGTAATTATTATCACTATTAAAACGGAATAGATGTCAGCACATGCAATATTATAATATTATTAATTATTTGAAATATAAAAGTTTTAAATTTAAGATAAAGGTTAATTTATTTTGTTTAATTAATGTTTTCAACATTAAATTATATTTTAAATGCAAATCCATCTGGAAAAATTATCACACCGGCGGGGAATCGAACCCTGGGCTCTCTGCTTGGTAAGCGAGATCTCTACCGTTGACCTGTTGAGGTGACTTATCATAACTTAGTTATGAGTACTACTATATTAATCTATTATAAAACTTTTATTGAATTAACTTAAAATTGATTAACTTTAAAACTGGAAAACTAAACCGATTTTGTGAGCTTTGACCTTTAATATCTTGTGACGCAGACACGAGATTATAGGAGACTTTTCAGTCAGTCTTCAGAACGTCAAAACAAAGGTTCTTTTCAAAACGCGCGATGGGTACCATTAAACCTCTCGTTCCTTGCCTCCCACAATACCTGCAATGCCAGAATATGTTTACATTTCGCGGCAAAGAGGTTAATAACCTTCACAATTGAATTGTGATTGTTTATAAAAAATTACTTTTGAAAGCGAGTACATACGCATGATTGCTTAGTTTGACTGAAATTATACAGATTTTAAGTGTTATTATTATGGTCTTTAAAAATTTAATATTTACTTGGTTGTTTTCGAAATTCTAAGTTTACCATAAGTGTATCCGATAATGAAAAATGGAGTGTACACCTCCAAACATTGCGGAAACTGCTCACATTACATCTCCTAATCTATTGCCAGAGATTTCACGTAAAAAATATGAATGCGAGTATAAATTCTAGGTTAAATATTTTTCTTAGCTTTTGGTGTTTTATTACTTTTTTGTGGTCGCAGATAAAGTATAGTGTGTAACACGTGCTAAAACGCCAATTTCACACTCAACTTTGTTACATTCGTGAGAAATTGAAACTTTTTTGCACTTGTAACACAATATACTTTTTCAACATATCTATAAAGTTTTGTTCCAAACTGATCAATAGCCAGAAGCATCCATTGAAAAATGTTAAAATAAAAACGATTCAGGCTAAAATCATTGCTATCAACAATTCAAATCCTACATTTAAAAAAGTCGTAAAAAGTTTAAAATCGTAAGATAAATCGGGTAATGTGAAGATTTTACAATATTCGTCATAATTTATTATTCTGTTAATTGTGTAATATCGCTTACGCTTCTAATCTAATCGAATCTTTCTAATAGTACTTGTGCGTTTTACAAGTAATTTTGACCTTTTTTTTCTAACAAAATGATTTCCATTCTGTTTGACACACATCTTTAAACTTTTTTCCTATGTAAGAACTACTAGCAGAAAAGTACCCTAACTTGTTTATTTTTGAATAATCCATTTAGTTTAAGTGTAAAAACATTGAAAATGTAATTAAAACACCTTTTTTATTACAATATTACCGAGACAAAGATGTTAATGTACATTAAATTAAATAAGTTCGAGAACATCTTTATAGTTTTTATTTTAATATTTTCAAAACAATAGTATAGTAACTACTCGGAGAAGTTTGCAGTTATGAAAACAAATTATTCTACGTTATGTAGTAGTGGGTTATTTATGAGTGTTACGACACTTTTTTAGGGGTTGTGAGACCTGCTTACGAGAAGCGTTGAAATATGAAGTATATCCATCTTTATTTTAAATACAGATTTTTATATATTGCCGTTTTCCTCACTTCCACTGATTTGGCAATTCCAGCGACCTTCAAGAGTACCATCCATGCTTATGCGCACACATAGACATGCATTTGGGTGAGATGATAAATGCTCCACAGTAGTGCCAAAGAATATTAACCTAAACGGAACAAGAAGCGACACTAATGCGAATGGGGTGAAAGTGTTTTCTAATGCGCATGTTTACTGGAAGTGTCAGTTGAACAGCAGCTGAGGGCCAGAGGAGCGGTCAGTCAGCTGTTCGCATGTGAACCGGGGCGTGAAGTAACCTAACTGTTTCGAAACGTTTTGATGTTATTGAGAGTGTTGAATAGACATTATTAGTATTATTATGGCGAAAAAACGCGGATATGTATGTGCAGTCAATTCCTGCAATACGAAAAATGATGGACGTGTAAGCTTCTTTAGATTTCCCAACGGCGATCGAAAGAGGTAAGTACATTTCAATTGATTTGTCGTCAGATTTTATTATTATAACTAGCAAATACCCGGCGCGCTTTGCTACGCTTTATTGAAATTACATGTTTTTACTTTTTGTAATTGTCAAATTACCAAATTTGACAATTGACAACATATCTATTCACATCAATCTCAGTACCCATTTTTAACTTCCATATATGGGTTTTTCGCTGTTATTTCGGACCACGATGGAGAGGTGCCGATCAGAGTCCAATTTGGTCTTATTTTCTATTCTGGGCCAAGACCTTTCCAATGATACCAATTTCATCCAAATCGGTCCAGTGGTTGCGGAGAAAATCGCATACATACATACATATATACAGACAGACAATCTTTCCCTTTTATATATATAGATAGAATAGATAGATTGTATAATTTGATTGTGTAGATGTATGGAATGGCTACAACTTTGCAGTCGAGAAGAATTAGCACATAAAGATGTGAAATACTTCCATGGCAACTTAAGAGTATGTGCCAAACATTTCCAGAATGATATGTTTTTAAATGACATAAAGAACAGACTCCAGCCTCATGCAAAACCAGTTCTTTTTGTGGCAAGAATTTTAAATGTAACGTCTATTGATCCCCAGTCCTCGTGTTCCAATATCAATTCTAATGAACCACAAGCAGATCTGACCGTACATACAGGAGATAATGAAAGGTAAGGTACATGCATGTTATAATCAGTCGATGTAATTACCTATGAATAAAAAAAAACCTGTATAATTTGCTTATGTTGATTACCTACTCCAATTTATATTATCATTAATAAATCTTACGTATGGTTGTACCAACTTCTACCTCTACCCATATTTATCAATTTTAAATTCGCGCGCTGTATAGCACCCTGGCAAAATGGCTGACGTGCTTGAAGGTCACGAAAAAGGGAAGTGGAAACATCAAACGAACCGCCTTAAGTGTCGCTTCTTGTTCCGTTTAGGTTAATATTCTTTGGTAGTGCTTCGTATAATAAAATGCTCTGACGTGCCGCTACTGTTTAAGTTGAAGTCTCAAAAGGTCTTATTATACACACCTTTTTATTTCGCAACGCTTGGATGTTGGATGTTACGAGTATCGCTAAAACACACCACTAAAATGTACTAAAATTCTTACATTCGGTTTTTATCCTTCACGTGCTTTCTCTCTTTGAGCGGTCGGCCAGAGAATATAATACTCCGTTGTTTGGGTTCATGTTATTATTTATTAATCCAAGTATTTTAGGCATTGTTGATTGTTTATTGAATGTTAATTTTTATTTCTACGTCTGATGGCTGTAGCCTTTTAAAAGGAACAAGAACCTAATAGTTCCGACTTAAAATTGTGTCTGTGTACTACCAATATAAAAATTTGTTCCTCAGTTGGCATAATGGGTAGCAAATCTAAAATTCCTCTTTCAAAACGCAGGAAAAGTCGCCGAAAAATGGGAAAATTATACAGGTATGAGGTATAATCTATTCTTTATAGACTTTATAGCGTGTTGTCCTATAAATAGACTAAATTTTTTAAACGTCAACTATACATTACTAATTAGATTCATGATCGGGGTAGATTCAAGTAACTAAGGCGTCTTCATATGCCACCAGGTTACGTGTTCTAAAATTAGATCAGGTAAGCAACTCAAATAAGCCTAGTCGTTAAGTAGGGTTATGCAGGTTCGTTTGCGGTTTGAGGTTAGGTTATACATGTCTATCATGCGTCGAAAGGGAATGGAGCGAGGTAGGCGTGATAGAAAGGAACAACTTACATGAAGGGTACTTCTGTCACTGTTAGTTACATTCAAGGAAAAGAGGAGAAGTGATTTTTATAACTACCACTACATTTACTTAACAAGAAATGCCACTAATTGAGATGCGCCAATAAATAGATGGCGTTATACAACATCAACATGTCTTCGATATGCGGTAGTTGATGGCGTAGTTTTTAACGGTTGTTTTTAGCAGATATTAGGTAATTAAGTAAAGATATATTGGTTAATTTAATCTATCCATCAATAGGTATTGTTATTTTTTATTTAGTTTATTGAAAGTCTAAAATCTGAATACAGTAGTACAAAGTTCCTTTAGTAAAACCTTGATTGCTTTTCACTAGAAATCGGCCGCCTTTTTTATGAACTTTCTAGGAATAACTATTGTTATTCTAAACACAACAGAGCAAAACTGCTGTTTAGTAAAAACCTTATTGTTTTGTGGTTGATAATAGTAATTTCTTTACATGTAAATAGTATAAAAATAATACATACTGCATTTTCAGAAATAAGTACTGTCTTGCAAAATACGAACGAACGGTCATTTAACCAAATTATTGTTCCACTAATAAAAAGTGGAATGTCAGGGTTTTGCATTTCATTAGTCCCTGATCTTGTCCGAAGATTTAAAAACATAACAAAGGTCGTCGATCGGGTTGCTTGGTGTATTGCTAATACAGCTGTGCCAATTAGGCACAATTCTTAGAAATAGTAACAGTATCTACAGTGATGATTTTATTGCTTTTCACTAGAAATCGGTACCTTTTATTTATTACATAGTATTACTTTCTGGGAATAAATATTATTTTAAATAAAAAATAGTACAAAATAATACAGTACACCATGCCCAGAAAATAACACAACTGGCACGCGGCTATCAGAAATAAAAATCTAATAATCCAAACACAATACTACTAATAGAATACTAAATTACCGTGCAGCGAATTTGCGAAAATATCTTATTTGATTTAGTAAACAAAATTAATACGAAAATATTTTTTTATTCGCAGATCTCCTTGTATTACACGTATGGGTTAACATACCTATTAAAAGAATATGAAATTGTCTTACAAATCAGAAAACACAAAACAAAAATACCATTTTTGAAACATGATATCAAACGAAAGGTCGTTTCTTATTTTATTTATCTGTTTTTATTCCACAAAACACTTGACCAAAATAAAGACGGGTTATTACTTTATTATGCTAGCTTGCACATTCTTGAAAACAACTAGTATTGCTTATCACCTTGAACTTTAAAATATGTGTCTTGTGCATTCATACTATTACATTTGAAAACATTAGGCTTAACTTCAATGCTGTTTTTTCCCAAAAGTATAGAAATACGAGAAAAGTGGTATATAGCAATTTTCTTTCTTAATGGTTATCTAACCACGGCAAAGTCTATTCTACATATTCTACATATTCCTTTTTTTATTGACTATAATATAGTTTTATAAACGAAACTCATATATCGGCTATTAACCACAGTTGTTGATGCAGCTAACAATTAGAAAAAATAAAAATTACAGTCTTTATTTGCTAATCTATTAACTAACACGGTTAGATGGTATGGCCGATAATTACAAATGCATTATAAGTAATAATGCAATTATATAGATTTCCACCCTTTTTACCTGACCTTGCCAATTCTATTGTTTGAGTAAATATGTTTTCACCTGCTTGAATTTTACTGTTGCTAAATATTTACAGTTTTTTCATAAAATTGGTTTATTTATAAACTTTCCTAAAACTATAAATGTTTGTAGAAGAATTTTGTTTTTAAGGGTGTCGTGCCCCTATTAGTTGATAGGTATATCAGTCTTAGTTGTGCTTTTATTTAAGCACAATTGTGAAGTGTGTGAATTGGTGAAGTTTTGAACAGTTGTAAAAAATGAGAAGTGGCTAAAAGTTTACAATGGGTCGCAAATACGGCAAACCTATATCCGTAGCACGAAAGAGTTCGAAGAAAAGATCAAGAATTGCCAGCGAAGCTGCAGCACTGAAAAGAATTAGGTAAATTAATTAATCCTCTTACAATCTTCTAAGAAGAGTCTATTTTAACCTACCTGACGCTGCCGACAATTAACCTTGCTGTTATATAAATATTATCCTATCTTTAGAAAAAATTGATAAATAAAGCGTTTAGTTTAGTTATAATATAGTTGATAAAAGATAAAATGCATCGTCATCAATTTTTTATAAGAATTAAAATCAGCTCGATTAGTTTGTAATTTCCCATTTCAGTGTGTTCCCATTTCTACCCGTAGTGTATAAGGGAAAATTCCATTTCAGTAATTTTAGTAATTACTAATTACAGTACATAGTAGAGTAAAAAGCTGTTTCTATCGTGTCATCCCGTTTGCACTTTGTTGCTAAAATACCGGCTGCGGCAATAGTGTGGGGAAGTCCGATAGCTCCTAAACGGTAACAGCTAGAAAAATTGTTCTAATACGGATGTAAACAGTGGATAGAGGCGCATCTAGAGAAATTATTTTCAAATATACAGGGTGTTTCAGAAAAGTGTAGCATGCTTAAGGTAATTCTTTTTAAATAGAATGCTCAAGTATTTTTGCATATTTAACACCTCTCTTGGCAGGGTTATTCATATCTAAGATTTTAGCGCCATCTAATGACCGGTTTAGAAGTTATAAATTATTTTTCAAAAACATTGAGTTTTACATTATCCCACTTAACAGTTTACCGCTTTTACGGCCGCAACTGTGAAGACGAATTTAAGTAGGGATTTTGTTGCAGGGGCTTGTAGGATGCTCTTGTTTAAAATAAAACGGACCCACCATGTACAGGCTGTTCAAAATTAATTTTTAAGTTTAGCGAACTTCAAAGCTAAAATTCACAACTTTTTCAAATGGAACACCCTGTATATTTTGTACCTTTGTGATGTAGAGTTAAATAATGAACATTTTTTGTATTATGTACGTCCCTATAGCTATCTGTAACCACGTTTGATTTATTGAGAAAAAACTGCAAGAAGTACACAATAAAAACAATTATTTATTTAGTTGTCAAGTGTGTTGGTTGTTTTTGTTCAATAAAACATTAAAGCATCTAGCAATTGTTGTGCACGTATGCAAAACGTACATTTCTCGCAGTTATCGACCATCAGTGTTTAGTTCTAGTAGGTGTTTTAGTTTTTTAAAATGAGTTTTAGTAATGAAGAACTTGTAGACATGGCTTTTGTTTTGGGCGTGTCGGAAAGAAATTGTTTGCTTGCACACATAATTTACCACCAACGGTATCCTGAACGGAGGCTCCCTAAAGTTCACAGCTTTCAAAACCTGCTCGATAGATTTGTGAGGACCGGCAATGTACAGTATGAAAAAAGTGAACTAATTAACAATGTTGTGAACGAAGTAAATGAGTTATCTGTTGTGCTGGCAACGATTGAGAATCCCCACGTTAGTCAGAGAGAAGTAAGTTCATCTGTAGAAATAAGTAGACGTTCTGTTGGTCGAATCTTAACGAAAAATAAGTTTCATGCATATCACATTCAAATGCACCAGGAATTAACTGATGACGATGTTCTAAAACGTTTACAGTTTTGTAATTGGGCCATAGGTAAAATACAAGACGATGCTACATTCTTCAATAATGTTTTGTTCACTGATGAGGCAACGTTTCATAAAAATTTGTATTGTTAGATTTGTTAACAGGCACAATTTCCATTATTCTGCTACAGAAAATCCCCACTTTTTCAGACTACTTGATAACCAGCACAGATGGTCCGTAAACGATTGGGGGGGAATTATTGGAGAACATGTAATAGGGCCACATTTTTTGGATGGTACATTAACTGGAGCTATTTATCTTCATTTTTTTTGAGAACTATCTGCCACAATTATTGGCGAACATTCCTTAAAGAATCCGAAATGGGATGTGGCTTCAGCAAGACGGTGCTCCACCGCATTATTTACATGCAGTAAGAGACCACCTAAATAATATCTACCCACATCAATGGATTGGAAGGAATGGACCCACTAAATGGCCTGCGAGATCTCCTGATGTTACAAAAATGGATTTCTTTTTATGGAGATACGTGAAAGAAATTGTTTATACAGAGACACCAACCACAATCCAAAATATGAAGGATAGAATAATACATAGTTTTAGAAGTATCACGCCGGCAATGTTAAGAAACGTACAAAGATTGTTCCAAAGGCGCATCGAAATGTGTGTCCATGCAAATGGGCAACATAAATATGGAGCATTTGTTATAGTTTTCTTCATTTGTTTTATTTGAAAAACCTCGATTTTTTAAATAATTTTTTAATTGTGTACTTGCAGTTTTTTCTCAATAAATCAAAAGTGGTTACAGATAGCTATACAAAAAATGTTCGTTATTTAATTCTGCATCACAAAGGTACAAACTATACAGGGTGTTCCATTTGAGAAAGTTATGAATACCCTGTACATGATGGCTCCATTTTCTTTTAATGAAGAGCACCCTGCAAGCCCCTGCAGCAAAATCCCTACTTAAATTCGTCTTCACAGTTATGCCGTGAAAGCGGTAAACTGTTAAGTGGGATAATGCAAAACTCAATTTTTTTGAAAAAAAAAATGTATAAGATTTCATATTTTTATTCCAAATTTAACATTTTTAATAGAAAATAACTTGAGAAAAGAGTAAAATATTTATTATTAAAAACGCTAAAAACTCGAATAACACGTTTAGCTCATTACATAAACATATAACCATTTTTTCCATTGTAGTTTAGCAAATCTGTAATCTCGTTTAGTAATTTTTGAAGCCCCCTGGAACTCGAGGCTCCAAGCTGTAGTTTATTAAGCTTAATGGTAAATCCGCCCCTGCGTATATTAACAATACTTTTATTCTAAGTATATTCTACACTTGCTACGCACCCGATACATTTTTCTTTGGGTGCAACTGACCCCTTGCACCCATGCGGTCGCCGCCCTGGCGACTATTCTGTAGTTCTGTCGAAACACATGAAGCATATTATTTTATTTCAGATGCAATCAAATCATGCTACCTGTTCTCGAATACCATATCAGATTGAACAATATCGTTTATACAAATGTTTTTGTCGATTAATTAACGGGTTCTCAAGTTATGACGAGTTAAACGATATCACAAATATGGCTTTTCAAGGCGAACGTTTATTCATTAACCCGCTTCATATAAAAGAATTGTACAGAGTGCTATTAAAAATTTAAAAAGAAATACTTCTATAAATTAAAACCTTGCCACAGTATTACAGCAGATTATTGCCCACATACCGGGGATGTAAAAGACGCAAACACAAAATTTGACCTTTTTTGAAAAATCATCCTTTACCCTCCCCTGAACGGTACGATCTTTGCACGGCCAGTCGATTTTGCATTCTTAAAATGATTTAAAGTGGGTCTTATATTTTAGCAACAAAGTGCAAACGAAAATCTTTTCTAGAAGGCTTTTGTAGGCTAGGAAGCTCTACAGACTAACATTACAGACTATAAGCACAGTATAATAACATACAGTAGCCCCACTCTTGGAAATATAACCTTGGCAGAAGGTAGATAGCAGTTTTGCTTCATACGCCAGACCGAATACTTCCAGTTTTCCAGAGCCGTATAACGTCAGTTGTGCATTCAGAGTCGCTCCGAACGGATAAAATGGGTATACACAGCCGTTGTGCCGCCAGAGGCTGTATAAATACCTCGGAAAAAACGTCGGCTAGTTTTTTCAGGTTTCCTAAGGATAATCACCGGTAAGTATTATTTTTTGTTCTATATACTATTATTTTTTAATAAATGCTCTCATAAAAACAATGTAACAAATACGTGATGACTCAAATTGTATACAGCTATTCAGATGTTCGGAATTATTTCTAAATAAAATGAAATTTCAGCGCAAGAATATGGTTAATGGCTTGTAATAGGAAAGATTTGGAGGAGAAATTGGAAAACATACACAACTCTTCCTACAGGTTGTGTTCCGAACATTTTGAATACAAAATGTTTGCTAATCCCAAACATAACAGGTTGGGAAAAGATGCTATTCCTACAATATTCCATTCATTAAAAAGATCTTCAGGTTATGTTGAGCCAGAATTAAATGATGGTAAATATTAAATGTTATTATTGTAATAATAATAAACGAATAAAGCTTCACAGTTTTTGTTATATGAAGCTAATTTTTTGGATGTGTATGAAGTGAAAAATGTGTTTTTCTCAAGTAAATGAAGAATCTAGGCAGTGGCGTGCGGTGAGAATTTAGGCTAGGGAAGCAACCACGATTTTAATTATAATACACCTAGGTACAGGCGCGGTTTAACGGCGAGGGAATAATCCCCCCTCCCCAATTTAAAAATAAGTACACATACAATAGAAACAAATAATGTTTGTTTAATTATTATTTATTAAAACAATTATGTTTCCAAAAATTTTTCCCTCAAAATACTTCTCTGGATCCGCCCCTGCTAGGTACAATAAAAAAACAGTGTTACAATTATTAAGCTTAAAAGTTTTTCAAAGAAGAACTTTTACACTTTATACTTATGGAATTTGTTGACTATTATTCTTTATTTAAAAAAAACTACTACTATGTATTTATACTGCAACTCGATTTTTCCGGTCTTAGCAAAATACCAGTGCAGGTTTCAATCTTTGTTGTTAAATTTGAAAGTTCTGGTTTTGATCTGCCTTTCTGAATAATTTCTAATTTCTGTAAAGTGTTACAAATGGATAGGGGCTACCAAGGAAGTTTAAATAGGGGGAAGTGGCACAAGAGGTGTGCACATGAAGCCTCAAGTGTGCACAACTTGTCAAGTTTTAAATTTGGCTGTCAAACGGTGCGATAAAGATTTTATTTGTTAAAAACTAAATTAAAATCAAATAAAAACGTCGGGATACTCGATTAGATGGTGTAGAAGTGATATTAGATATCACAAAAAAACAAGAACCTGGAGTAATAATGCATCATTAAGTAGTTTTTCCTTAAATTTGTGTCATTAATAACTTTTTACTCGGGCATCAGGTCCGTAGTACTTAATTTGTATCTCTATTGGAAGTGTTATCACGTACTGTATAAAAATGTTTTTTTTAATTAAATAATTACGGAGAACCATCTCTAAAACGGTTTATAAAGTATACATGCATTGTCATCGGTACGCAGTAAACTTTTAAATTCGTACTGGCGGAGTTATTGTCCGTTTAGGTTAATCACTCGGCGCTGCGTTTACATGTAAAAACTACTTACATACAGATAATCAATAATCGTGAAATTTGAAATTAAAAATTTAGAAATAATGATTTTTTTACAGAATTTGCAAATTTCTTAGAAATGTTACGATTATGTATTTCAATTTAATAATTTAATAATTGTAATTAAGGTGACAAATAAATTAAAGTAATTAATGAAAAAAATAAAAGAGTTTCATATTAACGGTGTCCTGAATAGTATTTTAAACAATTTACTGAACCCAACGCTGCATTGTATTTACATGTGTGCTGTCAAATTTGTAGTCCCCTTACTCCACTGCAGGCTTCACTTTTACAGCCCAGCAATTGCATCATGCCTCTTCCCCCTACTTAAATTGTTAACAACTTGTTACAACTTTGTTACAACTTGTTAAAACTTTTTTTTACCCAGTGTACCACGCCTACAAGAATTTATAAGACATGTCAACATTTTTCCGGGTGGTTAACGAGGTGGGTCCGGGTAAACGAAGTTTACGAAATTTTGAAAAGGAAATTACTAATTTTAGTAATCTTGATACACTTTGTATGATTTGTGTGGACGAAATAAGTTTGAAATCAAATTTGTTTTATGCAACAAACCTAGATAAAATTATTGGTTTTCAAGACTATGGGAAGACCGAAAACAATTTTAAACCTGCGATGTATGCAACAGTTGTAATGGTAAAAGGGCTTTGTTCAAAATACGATTTCGTCGCAATTATATATATAAGCTTATATAGGAGTATATAAGCTTGAACAACAACTTCCCAGCCTGACGTTATTTTTAAGTGATTATTGGTCGGCTACGTCATATGACTAATAAATGATGTCCATAAGACGGCATGTTATAGGACGTACGTAGACGTCTTCAAAACGACGTTTTTTAGATGTACAGTAAGGTCGTTTTTAGACTTCTAATATTATTAATTATGATCTATCTAGATAACCAAAAAGTGATGTATTCCATAAAATATTTTCTATTTTTACATTTGCAGAATGTGAATAGAATGAATTATGAATTTTTTTCAATATTTAATTACACTATTTTTGTATTATCAGGTCCACTGATATACGAGAGACAAATCTAGCAACACTGCTTTGCTTTATTTTTTTACTGCACATGCCGCAATACAAACACCAACATCTTTCGTGTATTTGTTTTGCTCTTTAATTAGTAACGTTTCTACTTATTATTAAAGTTGTCGACGTACCTACATCTATAGTTTATGTATAGGTGCAACCATTGCATAATAATTGTGTGGTTTATCACAAAGGCTGAGTATTAATAATTACTTGTTCCGTCGCAATACTACATAACCTATACAATTTTACTCATTCAACGATTTTGTGAGATTACTATTAGTAGGTATTAGGTCGCTTGAGCGTGGGAAAATTTTTATGCAAATGAGCTCCACCCCTTTCCCCTTCTCCTAGACCCTCCCCTCGCTTCTGATTGGTCGACGCCATCTTGGATGACACGCCTACTGCTCTCTGATTGGTTACCCCCACTCCTGTAGCTCCTCCCCTTGCTTCTAATTGGCTGATAGCGGCCATTTTGGAACGTCGGGCGCCATTTTACCACGCCCGTCCGCCATTACGGGAATCTGTATTACCGGCAATCTGTGTGCTGCCAATAGAGGGCGTCATGCTACAATTAGTGTGTATTGCTAAGAGAGGGCGTCATGAAGAAATCTGTATTACCGGCAGACTGTGTACTACTACTAGTACTAGAGGGCGGCCTCATGAAGAAATCTGTATTATCCTACGTACTGATGCTATTAGAGGTCGCGGACGTGCGCCATTTTGGAACTTTGGGCGCCATTTTGATCACGCCTGCCCGCCATTACGGGAATCTGTATTACCGGCAATCTGTGTGCTACCAATAGAGGGCGTAATGCTACAATTAGTGTGTATTGCTAAGAGAGGGCGTCATGAAGGGATCTGTATTATCGATGCGTTGTGTACTACTACTAGGTGGCGTGTCATGAAGAAGAAATCTGTATTACTACTACTACAGAGAGGCAACCATTTTATATCACAGCATCTTGCGTGCGCGCGCTAAATTTGAATCTATTTTAAATTTGTCATTTTTGCATATGTCATTTATGCATTTAAAATTTGTCATTTTTGCATCTGTCATTTTTGCATATGTCATTTTTGCCTCTGTCATTTTAAATCTGTCAATTTTAATCTGTCATTTTGCATCTGTCATTTTAATTCTGTCATTTTTGCATAGGTCATTTA
Source organism: Agrypnus murinus (assembly GCA_929113105.1). Classification (NCBI taxonomy): domain Eukaryota; kingdom Metazoa; phylum Arthropoda; class Insecta; order Coleoptera; family Elateridae; genus Agrypnus; species Agrypnus murinus. Next base: position 159,479,071 of record OV816025.1, read on the forward strand.
TGCGTCTGTCATTTAAATCTGTCATTTTTGCATATGTCATTTTTGCATCTGTCATTTAAATCTGTCATTTTAAATCTGTCATTCTTAAAGCAACCATCTTACCAGATTTGAATTTTAGCGCTAACTCTGGGATTGCATCCTTTCACTAAGCTGAAACGTTTCCACCACTACCTTTTTCTAGAAGAAATAATAAAGCCATATAGGCATTAAAAAAAAAATTATGTTTATTAATATAGTGTTAAGGCTACATTTAATTTATAATAAAAAAAAAATGTTGATAGAATGCTGAAGATAGTTTATTTCCGCCATGGTGTTCTTAATACGACGGTGCAAACGTTGTTGTCGTTGACGTCTCCGACTGCTGCTGTTGCTGATATGATTGCAGTCGTGTACGTACGGCATCGATAAACTTTTGCGGATAATGTTTTATTATTTCTAATAAAATGAACGAGTTCAATCCACCACCAATTGCTGCTGCTGCTGTGTTGTCTATTAAACTGGTAGCTGAGTAGTAACCGCATAACAGTTCGGACGTGAATAAAATTGAATCGGATGTCGGGAGCGATTTATAGGCATCTTCATGGCGTCTCAGTTGACCTTCCGCTACGTTCTCTATGTTTGCGTGGTAGAAACGTGAAATGTCGAGGTGACGTAACGTTCGAGCATGATGATTGATCAACGGTGCTAAATGCAGTATAGACTGAAACTCGTAATCTTTTAAGGTTATAGTCCGCTGTGTATCATGTATGGCAACCCTGTTGCCGAAAAACTCGTTGTGAATAATCTCGATGTATAAATTGTCACATAGATGGAATTTCAAATGTTTATCGCAATGTAGTACACTGTTGTCCTTGTTGCAACAGCAGCAACCATGAAAGAAATTTTTAAACAGTGCCTCGACTCGTATATCATACAGCTCGAACCAGTCCCGTTCCGACAACACCAATTCACCATACTCACATATGCTATTCACGCACTCGAGCTTCACTACCACGGCAAATTCTCCCTGGTCGTCGTCGTCATCGGGCGGAATAAGTCCTACTTGGATGTTGTGTATATGATCGTAGTTTTCTTTTTCCCCTGGAGGTCTCGTAACATACAACGGATACTGGACAGCCCCGAGCAGTTGAACACGTACTTCACGTTTAGCTGCTGCTACCGGTGTATCTATGATGGTAAAGTTTGCTGATGCTGCTACAGCGTCATCAGCGTAGTATAGAGGCTGCTGCTGCGACAGGAACGCTAAACAATAATAATACAATAATCGATTAATATAAGCATAAAAACACACACACAAAAGTTTTAAACATCTTACCTGTTTCTTCGACTTCGTTGTTCCACGCTTGACCGTCGTCGTTGTCGGCACTTGCTGTTGATGATAATGATGTATGATCTGCAACATCCGAACCTTCTTCATCTAAACAAGCAACAGCAACAAAATAGACACAAATTAGCATATAAACTTGAAGTTTTATAAACAACAACAACAACTTACCTATTTCCAAGGGTTCACTCTCACAGTTATCATAACAATAATTAGGACTGCTTGACATCATCGTAATTGCTGTTGCTGCTGCTACTGCTGCTGCACACGTACTGTCTACTGCTACACGCTAACAACGGTCGGCTTTATATAGTCACCTATACTTACCTAGATCCAGCGCATGCTCAGTAACAAGCATACGGTAAACAAGCGGTCATCGCTGGCAGACAAGTTTCATCCTGTCGCTGACACGTCATCATCATCACAGGCAGGTGTTCGTAGGTAATTACCTCATTCTCTCTCTCTCAGTTATAGCTATCACTTTTCATGACATGGTACAGCTGGGTGAGAATAGTAATAATACACATATATAAAACATTAATCTTTTTATTCTATGACAATCTTTCTCAAAACATTATTAAACAACAAAACAATAATACTTAAATAACTAAACAACTATCTGTTCTCGGATAACTTTGATAGAACATCTTTTATTCTACGACAATGTTTCTTAAAATTATTAAACAACTAGACAATAATCAAAATAACTAAACAATTATTATTAGGTTGAAATCTGCTCGGATAACCATGAAGACATACTCATTTTTCATGAAACATCCTATTGAATGCTTTGTACGCTTTGTTATGCCAAATATTCTTTTCAACAATGTCTTGATCTACTACTACTACTACATAATTGAAAAGAACAAAATCGTGTTTATCAGATCTATTTCATGAGTATGTTCCCCTGAGTATCCTCTTGTGATTTACATTCAACATGCTACACAAACAAACAATCTGCTGGATACACAAACTGCTTTCTCAAGCCGTATACGAACATGGTTAGCAAGCAATCTTAAGCATAAGTATCCAAGGGAATTCCTAAAGGACTGTTCAGGTCTTTTCTGTCGCCTCATAAAAATGTTCAAACTGATGCTGAATTCCTTCTGGGGTAAGTACACTAAGTAGTAGTAGATGAAGACATTGTTGAAAAGAATACCCGAATTCAGACAACGGGTAGAGAAACATCCCTTGCTACTGAACACACCGCTCATCCCGAGAGCGACTCATCAGCTGCTACCACCTGTGTAAGATATGGTTTGCGAGAACAGATCTTGCGTGGAAAATGTATAGATGGTTTTCTTACACACCTGTTAGAGATGCGTAAAAAATTAAAAAAAAAAAGTTGTAGCAGTTGCTCATAACGGGCAGGCTTTCGACACACAGTTTTGGATATATCAAAATTGAAACTATATGACTTTCATTACTCTTTATGCAAAAAGATGTTCCAGTTATTCTATAGATTAAATGTTAAAAATTCGAAGATCTAGTGGATATCGAGTTGATAAAACGGAAGTTTAAACTTCTGGATGGCCAACTGGGAATTTGGCGTACTTGCATACCCAAGGATAAAGGGAGCATACATCTACATACCGGCTCTTTTCCCCGTCTTTTGCAACTCTCTTTATCCTTGGGTATGCAAGTACGCCAAATTCAACAAAAGAACACCTGCGTTGTCCATGTAGGTAGCACTTATCTATGTAACTTTAATAATAGTAATTAGTCAATGTTTATTTAAATTAACAACATATAATCTTTGTTGTTTTAGCCTTTGTTAAGTGTGCAAGTGCGATATTTTTTTTTTTGCTATTGTTGCTGTTACTCCTGTACAAAATGTCTTCTCTCTACGAAATTATCGATGAAAACGTGTCCACCATCAAGAAATTTGGCACTCTGAAACATCGACTGGTGTTTAAAGTAGCCGTTACGCCAGTCGATGAAGATCATTTGGAGCATTTTAAAACGGCTATTAACCTAATTCTAAGGGATGTGCTAAGCCGAGCACGACCAAATGATAAAGTAGGGGCCCACATTTGAGTTTGATAGTTTCAAACAAAAACTTCCCGGCTACATGAGCCTCAGGTGCTCTGATGAAATCACCTTCAATGATGTCTGGGGCATTTTAGAATCGATTTTACAGAGCGATCCTGAAGCCTTGAGTTCGGACACCTTCAGACTAATAGCTACAATCGTAACACCACCAGCCGGACAAGGTCGCTGTCGTAACGGTACGTACAGCACCTTTGCCGAAGAGTGTAGCCGTCGCAGAGGGATTGTCACGATTAACAACACCACCAGTGACAATCTATGCCTACCCAGGGCTTTGGTCGTAGGCAGGGCTCACGCAGATAACAGTGCTGATTACAAGAAGACCCGTGATAATCAGACAGTGCAAAAGATAAAGGCCGAGGAAATGATGCGAGCTGCTGGAGTAGCTTTCATTCCACCGGAGGGAGCCGGGGTCAATGAATTAAGGTTGTTCCAGCAGTTCCTGGCCCCCAACTACAAGATAGTAGTGTATAGCCACGGCTCGAGAGGTCGTTCACTTATCTTTGAGGGGGTCGTAAGTACGCCAAATTTCCTACAGGTCACCCTAAAGTTTACGGGGGTAACGAAGCTTGCCAACAGCTAATCAGGGATAAAGGGGGCATAGAACAGATCAACGGCGTTGTAAAATGCACTATGCTACCACCGCAAGATCTGTATCATCAGGTCTTACCCGTCAAAATGCACCAAAAGCTGCTTGATTGTACGAGTTCTAACAAGATAAATACATTACAAAGCGTAACAGAATTTAATACTAAGTCTTTTACACACACACCCTGACAACCACGAGAACCTTATTAGTTGCTGGCAGAGGTACAGCGTGACGACGAAAGGAAAAGCCTAGCTAGATCGTATTAAATGGGAGGATACACAAACTGCTTTGTCTAGTGGCTACCGAGTTGATAAAACGGAAGTTTACTTCAACAAGTCCATATATGTAGGCATGTGTATATTGGATATATCAAAATTGAAACTATATGACTTTCATTACTCAGACATTAGGCGACGTTTCGGCGACAAGGCCCGAATTTGTTATAGCGATAATATGGCTTGCATACCCGGAACGTCGAATGTTCAGACCGCAGTACCTTCGCCGAAGAGTGCAGCAAGCGTAGAGGGATTGTAGCTATCAAGAATACTGACAATCTATGTCTACCCAGGGCTTTGATCGTAGGGAAGGCCTATGTTGATAATAGCTCTGATTACAAGAAGACCACTTCCGGATCCTATCCATCAGAAGAAAGCTGTAATAAACATTCAAAATTCCGATCAAAATTGTGGAGTATTCTAACGCTAACTACATTGGCCCTCTTCCGCATGTCAAGTTCTACAGTATTGATACCATGAAACCAAAAGCTCGTAAAGAATTCCTAAAGTGGTGCGAGGTAAAACAGGTTCTTGAGAATAAAAGAATAGTTAAGAGGGCGAAGGGTTATCAAGAAACATATAGTCAAAATCATATCACATAATATATGAGAATGAACTAAACTTTAACGAGTTGGAATTTCCTATTAAGTTAAAGGATATTAACAAATTTGAAAAATTAAATAATATATCCGTAAACATTCAGCGGGTTCTGGCAAATAAACGAACAGTTAAGAAGGCAAAAAAAAAAGGGTATTAAAAACACATAGTGAAAAACACTATCGATGCGCGAAGGGTGTTAAGAAACATATAGTAAAAAACATCATCACATTTGATGACTATGTGAGTTGTTTATCAGATGGCAAAGAAACATCTGTACAGCAAAAATTATTCAGAGCCAATAAACATAATGTTGCAACTATCTCTCAAACCAAAATCGCGCTAAGTCCTCACGACGATAAGCGCTATATTATACCGGGCTCGCATGACACTCTACCGTAGGGTACTATCGCATACCTGATAAACATGGTTGTATAAAATAATACTTAAGTTTAGATATAAGTTAATGTTAAGTTTTTCATATAACAAAATGATGTATATAATCGCGCTAAGCCCTCACGACGATAAGAGCTATATTATACCGGGCTCATATGATACTCTACCTTGAGGCACTATAGCATACCTGCCAATAGTTGTACAATGTAATATTTAGGTTAGGATATAAGATAATGTAAGTTTTTCATATAACAAAATGATGTATATACTATAGTCTTAGAGAACAATGATATGTCAATAATAATAATATGGTTCATAGTAGAATGTAGAAGTAGCCCCTATCAACTTATAAACGAATAAATTTAACAAATGTGATACAGTTCACTCCTAAACGTCTATTTATTGTTTCTACCTCCCGTAAAAGCTGATTACACGCATTGATCATATGTTCTTCACTGTCACTGCTCTGTATTTGAACAGGGGCCGATGTATAACGACGTGAATCAGACAGCTGCTCCCCGCTAGATAGCAGATGGTCATATTCATAACAAATAAGCTCTGCTACTGAAATAGGTATGCTGACTCCTGCGTCTAAGATACACTGTCGAAACTGTTGTTGTAATTGTAACTCATTTAGATTGTGACCGTCTTCGAACTCGTTTAATGATAATAGCGACATGATGTTTTTTTTTTCTCTCTTAAAACAACATCAACGCGTAAATTTAGTACAAATGAATCATTACAAAAAATAAGAGAAAAATCCTACCTTATGGTTGGCTAAAGTTGCTGATTTAGACAGGTACCAACACACACACACACACACGCACACACTCAGAGTTTTATTTTACTACCATTAAACGTAATGAAGCTCTTGAACCGTAGTCGAGCATCTATATAGCAGGTATTGCTACGAGTTTGGGTTTTTATAGCCAAACAGTGAACAAGCCCCCTCGCCTGGTTACGTTACCAAACTATAAGATCTTGCGTAATATCCCATAGGGTTATCATTGGTGATGCGCAGCATACCTTTGATAGACCTGAGAGTTGGGGTAAAAATCAAGTTCCCACGAGAACACCTGCCTATTAATTTACTGATGTTTAAAATGTAGATCTCAACATAGATAATTTTTATTCCCCTGCCCAGGGTCAACAGTTTATATTTATTAAGAGCTGTTCTTAGTTTATGAGGGAAAAATTGTCATGTCTATAAATTCTAATACAATAAAACACTCGATTACGTAAATAAGCTATATGTATAACTGGCCTTTTTAAAGCTGATTAGCTGATAACAACTGTGAAAGCAAAATACCTTTCTGACAATTTTGTTACTCTTGTCTAACGATGGTCTGTAAGATAGAAATCTTTAAACGATGCTCTCAAATGTTTATTGCATAGAAGGGGCGATAATTCTCAAACTCTTTGACAGAGCACATTTAAAGAGATACCACCCCCTGATAAAAATGTTAAAAAACTCAAAGTGTCGAAATTGACTGCAATGAAAATTAAACCTTTAAAATAATGGCTGGATTTTACCCAGATATTACTATGGTTATCACAGAGTACCTATATAATAATAGGTTATATAAGATAAGAATTAGGATATATGGATTCAATGTCAAGAACGACTTGATTTCTCATGGAGTATTTTCAATTATCAACTTTCAGTTGTTTGAATTTCGAAACCAAAAAATAATATGGGCCGTATTACGAGCCACGATTAAAGGTGTCTCTAACTAAAGTTTCGTTTAAAATCAACAAGAATAAAGATAGCTTTATCTAATTTTAATAGGTGGGAAAAGATTAGAATTGGTCACCATGGTAATTAAACATGCTGTTAATTTAACAGAGAGATGCGAATACGGCTTATCGTGTTTAGAAAGATCCAATTGAAAAAATATATTTGATCTTTGTATCAGCGAAAATTATTTTACTTGTAATAATAAACTTTATTTACAAAAAGACGGTTTATTTCTGTTAACTAACATATTTATGGATAACTTATAAGATCAAATATATTTTTTCAATTGGATCTTTCTAAACACGATAGGCCGTATTCGCATCTCTCTGTTAAATTAACAACATGTTTAATTACCATGGTGACCAATTTCTAATCTTTTCCCACTTATTAAATTAGATAAAGCTATCTTTATTCTTGTTGATTTTAAACGAAACTTTAGTTAGAGACACCTTTAATCGTGGCTCGTAATACGCAATAATTCCATTTGTATTAAATAAAGGTTACAATCGATATCGCCTCTTGCTAACATTCAAAAAGTATGTAGTAACTGTCGTCGAATAGCTTTAGTATATCTTAACGTGGTAGTGTCGTTAACATTTTCGCAATATTTATGAGTGTAACATATGTAAATAGCTTAAGACACCCGACCAATGCATCTCTGTAATTAATATTGCGTTCTTTAAGGGCTTGTAAAATTCTAATGTACACCTTTGCCTTTATTATTATTATTTGTATCAAATTTCAGATCTGTATATAATCCCCACACTGACAGTTTAATTTATTAAAAAACCAAATTTCATAATTACCAGCTTTCTAGTAAATAGTTTCAAATATGAAATGAAAAAGAAAAAAAAAATGCGACTGTGTGTCTTGATTTAAAGCCTTTTGTTTGTTCTATCATGTCGAGAAGACAGGTTCACTTAAATACGACTGCATAATAATAATTAAATGAAATACACAATAAATACGAGTTCTACCCCTGTTAAATTTTTATAACGGTTTACAAAAAAAAAATAAAATTCACGGAAACCGCTCACAGATAGATTAAAGAAGTTTTTTATTCTCAGGCAGATTAAATAATAATAATGGTAAATATTATAGAGCTCGTACATGCAGTATTATATATATATATATAATGAAATCTACAGCTTTAATCGAACAAAAAGGTAGGATTTTTGCGGTAGATGGGTCGATCAGATAGCGTTTTTCAAGAAATATATATTGGTGACAGCATTGAACAATCAAACCATAAAAATAAGGGTGTATTCCGTCCGGTAGATAATAAATTTCTAAATCTGTTCCTGCAGGTAGACGTTTTGTGTTTTCTTTTAAAATTCACCTAAATATTTAAACGAAAGAACAATAAGTCTTTTTAAGCAGATTCGACGCTATAAAAAGGGCACCGTATAAAATAATGCATCTATATATTTATTATTGTTCAATCTAAATTAATAATAATGCGTATACTATCAATGTTAACGAATGAGAAGTCTCACGAGTGATTTCTAATTGAATTAATTTCAATTGAAACGTAACATGCAATGGGAACATGTATAATATACACTTATATGTACCTATGATAATTTGTTAATACATTATCAGGCCCCCTTTGACCGCCTTATTAGCATTTAAAATTCTATAAAAATTTAAAGTGTGTTCTTTTAAATGCTCTAAGAGACAGAAAGGTCTTTTTACCTGGAAATAGCTTTAGAAATCAAACCCGTCAACGTGCGAGATTTACAGGTACTTAATAATACAAAGAGTGATGAAATGTTTGATTATTTTGCTATTACAGTATATCAATATTATAATCTATTGAAACTTTTCTGTTAAATGTGATTATGATAAATCGAAAAAAAACCATTTCTTTAAATAGGTATATTTTTAATTAAATGTCTAAAGTATGACAAAAAAAATACTTTTAATGCTCTAACACAGTCAACCTTTATTTAGAAGATCGGTCACATAGATAAGTGCTACCTACAAATTCTATAAAAATTTAAAGTGTGTTCTTTTAAATGCTCTAAGAGACAGAAAGGTCTTTTTACCTGGAAATAGCTTTAGAAATCAGACCCGTCAACGTGCGAGATTTACAGGTACTTAATAATACAAAGAGTGATGAAATGTTTGATTATTTTGCTATTACAGTATATCAATATTATAATCTATTGAAACTTTTCTGTTAAATGTGATTATGATAAATCGAAAAACCATTTCTTTAAATAGGTATATTTTTAATAAAAATGTCTAAAGTATGACAAAAAAATAGTTTTAATGCTCTAACACAGTCAACCTTTATTTAGAAGATCGGTCACATAGATAAGTGCTACCTACATGGACAACGCAGGTGTTCTTTTCTTCGTTAACGAGTTTCTTTGCTCAGGGTCTGTGTGTGTGTGTGTGTGTAATAAATTAAATGGTTATCAATAGTTACATCTAAAAGTTTAATTTAAAATTTTAATGTTGTAGTAAATTATAAAAACGACACCGAGGGTAATAAATTTAAATTTTTATCTAATCGTGTTACATGACAGTGCAGGTGTCGATCCCTTTTTTTTAACAATACCCTTTTTTTTTTGTTCCGAATGGTAATAAATTAAGATTTTATCTATTCGTGACAGTGCAGGTGTCTACCTTTTTAATGATATCCTTTTGCTCCGACGGTAATAAATTTAGATTTTATCTACTCGTGTTACTTTGACAGTGCAGGTGTCGATCCCTTTTTAACAATACCCTAAAGAACACCTGCGCTGTAAATGTAGGTAGCACTTATCTATGTGACCGATCTTCGAGGGTAATAAATTTAGATTTTTATCTGATCTCAAGTAATTAATTGACAGTGCTGGTTTTTTTTTTAACAATACCCTTTTTGTTCTGAAGGGTGATAAATTAAGATCTTATCTAAAATCATGTTCATTCGCGCAGGTTCGAAGTTTATAAAAGCTCAGTCAAACCCCCCTTCCGTTTTAGTTTGGTCTTGACATCGGTTACGGTGATAGTAATATTGTTATTGTTTGCTTGAACTAGGTATGTTAAAATAATCATTTATTATTCTTGTGAGTGTTAAGTTTTTGTCTATTTTTTTTTACATAGAAAAAAAAATGGATTTGCTAATACAACAATTGAACAAATCTCCCGTTAGCCAGAAGCCAATCAAGAAGTTATGTGATTACAAAATAAAAGAAATTGCAGAGATACTACAATTCAAAAGAGTCGTTTGCCGTGATAAGCGTCAAAGTGTGATTATTGTTGCTGAAAAGCATGTTACATTTCTACCAAAGCGAATCAGCGATAAGTTAACAGATCAAAGGGTTACAGAGTTTAACCAGCAGATTGAAGCTAAAACGATTTCTCTAGGTTTGATGTACATGGGGAAAACACACTGTTATGATGACTGCCTGTTTGTGGAATTAAATAAGGTACGAGTAAACATCAAGTTTATACAATAAACCCCTTTTTTAACGTTCTATTGTTATTGTTGTTACAGCCCCTGGAACCGCAAATAGAAAACAGAGGTCAGTCCTGAAGTCCTCAAGCACCAGCATTCTATCAACATTTTTTATTATAAATTAAATGTAGCCTTAACACTATATTAATAAACATAATTTTTTTTTTAATTCCTATATGGCTTTATTATTTCTTCTAGAAAAAGTAGTGGTGGAAACGTTTCAGCTTAGTGAAAGGATCCAATCCCAGAGTTAGCGCTAAAATTCAAATCTGGTAAGATGGTTGCTTTAAGAATGACAGATTTAAATGACATATGCAAAAAAAAATGACAAATTCAAAATGACAGATGCAAAAATGACAAATTTAAAATGACAGAAGCAAAATTGACAGATTTAAAATGACAGATGTAAAAACGACAGCAGTAAAATTGACAGATTTAAAAATGACATATGCAAAAATGACAAATATTTAAAATTGACCGATTCAAATTTAGCGCGCGCGCGCACGCAAGATGCTGTGATATAAAATGGTTGCCTCTCTGTAGTAGTAGTAATACAGATTTCTTCTTCATGACACGCCACCTAGTAGTAGTACACAACGCATCGATAATACAGATCCCTTCATGACGCCCTCTCTTAGCAATACACACTAATTGTAGCATTACGCCCTCTATTGGTAGCACACAGATTGCCGGTAATACAGATTCCCGTAATGGCGGGCAGGCGTGGTCAAAATGGCGCCCAAAGTTCCAAAATGGCGCACGTCCGCGACCTCTAATAGCATCAGTACGTAGGATAATACAGATTTCTTCATGAGGCCGCCCTCTAGTACTAGTAGTAGTACACAGTCTGCCGGTAATACAGATTTCTTCATGACGCCCTCTCTTAGCAATACACACTAATTGTAGCATGACGCCCTCTATTGGCAGCACACAGATTGCCGGTAATACAGATTCCCGTAATGGCGGACGGGCGTGGTAAAATGGCGCCCGACGTTCCAAAATGGCCGCTATCAACCAATTAGAAGCAAGGGGAGGAGCTACAGGAGTGGGGGTAACCAATCAGAGAGCAGTAGGCGTGTCATCCAAGATGGCGTCGACCAATCAGAAGCGAGGGGAGGGTCTAGGAGAAGGGGAAAGGGGTGGAGCTCATTTGCATAAAAATTTTCCCACGCTCAAGCGACCTAATACCTACTACTATTGCTAATAAATTAATACTAATCCAATTGTTTCTTAGTACTTACTAGTATTATTTTAGTATCATCAATTATTCTGCATATTGTTTTAGCAGCTTTTCAGTTAGTAAATGTTTACTTTTGTTTAATAATTATGAGATAAAAAAAATAGTGTATAATAAATATTTCCAATATTCAACTATTTATTTATAATTCCTGTCCTAATATTAGTATAAGACGTTTTAATGGCGTCATTGAATAACGTTTTAATGACGTCTCGTTGAATTACGTTTTAAGGACGTCTTATATTGACGTCCTTGGGCTGTGGCATAATGATGTCAGTTTTAGGACAATTTGACATTATTTTAATACGTCATTTGACGTCGTTACTGCCGAAAAACCGGCGACATTATGACGTCAGTGTGCTGGCTGGGATAATATTCGTGGTGCACCAAAATTGATCAATTCTCATATCTCTCTGAATAGTTTTGCAACTTTATAATCTCTGTAAATAGTTTATTTGATTTTTTAAATTCTTCCGGTCAATTTCGAAAAACCAAGCATCAGTGTGCGTATTTGTTTACAAAGGAACGATACGAGTTTTTATTAAGTTGACATTGATAGAACAATTAGTTTTGTAAAAAATCGTAAAAATGCTGAATATAATAAATTGGATTTCGCATACTGTATTGCGTATGCGAAATGTTTACTTCCTGTATGGTTGCACAAAAATTATATTCCTGCATTGATTTATTTATAGATAGATAGTTTAGTACTTTTTATTCTTCTTGAAATTAACACATTTTACAGTGAATAGAGATCTGAAAGGAACGGAAAGCACTCTATTAATAATAATTAAACTACATAATGATGATACTTAATTGATATTTGAACAGTTGAATCATCAAAATATCAATGGGCATATAAAGTGCTAAAATACAGGGTGTAACTGATATAACCTAGAAACCTCGTAATGAGAGGTAGCTCTAATGATTTAGAACATATTTTCCTTATCAACATGTGGTCACTTCCTTCTAGTTTTCGAGAAAATCAAATTTTAAGTATGTCTGTTAATTGTACTAACATTACATTAAAAAAGGTTTCTATTTATATTAGTTACACCCTGTATAATAAAAGAGATATTTAAATTAAACTGATTTTTAATTTTTTGTCAATTCATAAAAGATAACATACACTAAAAGTCAAATTGGTTGTTAGCGCATTTCTTAAGACATTTGGACCCTTTGGAATTTTAATTATGTATGTTAGAAATCAGGGAAGTTTTCATTTTGCTTATCTGACAAATTTGCATGAAATGTGTTTATTCTACTGTAAACTTGTTTTGAATTTCGTTTTGTTTTCACTTATTGACAACCCTATTGTTATTGTTCTGAGAAATGCCCTTTATTTGTTACTCAGGTAATAGGCAATTATGAAAACAGTTTTTTCAGGAAATATCAGTAATCAGTAACTGTTGTACAAAGTAGTTTGTGGTAAATGCATCTGTAAGTGAGAAGTGAAACAACATGGGAAGAAAGTCCAAAAAACCTTTATCAGTGCGAAGAAAAAGTGTAAGGAAGAAGGCATTAATTGCTGCACAGGCATCCGTTCGTAAGAGAATGTATAAGTAAATATTATAAAGTACTTCTATTTTATTTTGTAAATATTAATTTGCTTAATAGGGCTCGGCTTCACAGGCGCTAGCTACGCCTCTGCGGCAGAGCTGTATAACTCACAAGTAGCTAAGTTTGTGGGTGGAAGACGGGTATGCTTTTCATTCAGAAATTCATACGAATCTCGTTGCGAAACTGCAGTAGAACATGTTAACCTGTATTGCCTTATCCGGGAAACCTATTTGATAAGATGGATTTTTTAAAGTGTAAAGAAATAAATTGTACTAGTAGCTAAAAATGAAAGACCAAAAAATCGATAGTATTATTGTATTATTTTAGCCCTTTTTACTTCCTTCAGTTGAACGTTTGGTTAATTGTTTCTGGGTATAATGAAAAATCTAACATTATTTTTCTTTTTGTTACAGGGCAAAACAGAGCCAGAAAGAGCAACTACAATCGTCTGAGGCAGGTCCTAGGTAAGCTGTTTATATTACTTATAGTGCAACAACTCGGATTAATCCAAACTAGAACTACAATTTCACAAAACATTTATGTAAATACATTTAGTATTTATATTTAGATATGCAAAGTTGGTCCTCCCAAATGCAAAAATCAAGGAGTGCTTGACAATACAAAAAGGACTGTCTATTGTCCGTCTCACGTTGGGACTACAGTGAAGGAAAGATAACCAATGTATTTCTTATGGGAGTTTGTGCTTCGTTGTTGCCACCTATTTCACTGTATAAATCTATAGAAATGTGGATTCCAGAAGTTCTAAACCTTTGAAAACAGTAACCGAAAAAGTGTAATCGTAACCATAAAAAAGAAGTATTTAAAAGAAAGTTTTATTAACATGTATTTGTTATTTTATTAAACACTACTTGGGATTTTTACATCGTACATGTGTCTAAATATCCGATATTTTATTACTTATACTTTTTTGTTTAATTCTTTCGTCTTCAAATTCTTTCAATATAAAAATAACGGCTGGTTAGCTTCTGTATGATCTTTTTAATCTTTTAATTCACAGGTAAACACAGGAAGTCTGAAACGTAATTTTAACGGTAAAAATGATTTCATCATGATAAAATCATGCATTTGTTCAACTTGTTTCAAAAGAAACTTGCAAAAACGGAAATTTAGGATTAGCAGCAAATGCAAAGGATTTTAGTAAACAATAAACCCTTCTGGTTTTTCCTGCTTTTACTTTGCGGAACTACACAATACAGTTTGTACTTACTGAAATTATAGTATAAGGTTTTTTGTCGGCACTATTATTTGTCACTGAACGCATATAAGCAAATTTCTTAATACATAAATAATTATTTGGTTTCAAATTTTGATAGCTTGTGCTTCTAAGTATAGATCTTCGCTTAGTAGTGGGTTTTATCGTTTGTAATTATTGTTAACATTGTCGTGTTGTTTGTTGTAACTATTCGTATTGTAGTATTACATAACGCACATAGTACATTATACATAAGTATGGCGGATATTGTTAAAAAGGAATGGGTTGTGTACTAAAGGTTGGTAAAAACAGTCAAATTTGATAAAATATCGTCTTACTGAGACCCGGCAGTCATTATCAGTAACTATTCGACAAGTTTCTAAAGAAACAGGTATTAGCGAAAAAAACTTTGTTCTCAGTACGTCAAGAAAGTATTTCACCTGATGGAATAAAATCTCCAAGAAAAAGAGCGAAGAATAAAAATACTTCAAAATCGCGCAATATAACCTACTGTGATGGAATTAGGAGTGAGATTAGAAGAAAGATGCACGAGTTTTTTTCGCAAAATATACCACAAAGGATGAACAATATTGTAGCAGCTGTAATGACGATGAAAACTTGCCCAACTTTAGCAGAAGTACGTTGAATAGATTATTACGTGATATGAATTTTCAGTGTGTTAAGGGAGGACGACGATCTTATTTAATTGAAAGAGAAGAGATAATTGCATGGCGTCATCGTTATTTAAGACAAATCAAAAAATATAGAGAAGATGATTACAATATAGTTTATATTGATGAATCTTGGGTCAATCTTGGCCACAGCGTCAAAGCTCAATGGGTGGATATGTCAATTAAATCATATCGGGATGCCTTCATTCGAGGATTAACCACTGATTTGAAAGCTCCCACAAAGCGTGGCCCTCGTTTTATTTTACTTCATGCTGGCAGCAAACAAGGTTTTATAAATGGTACAGAGTTGACCTTTCTAGCAAAGAAGAACAGTGCGGATTATCATGATGAAATGGATGGAGCTACTTTGCAGACTTGGTTTAGAAATTCTTTGTTGCCCAATTTACCTGCAAAATCAGTTGTAATAATGGATAATGCACCATACCATTGCCGACAAATTGAAAAGATATCAAATCAGTTTTGGAAAAAAGAAGAAATACGATCATGGCTTTGGTCAAAAGATATATATTTTGACGATGATTACTTGAAAGCAGATCTATTGGACGTGGTGAAGGCTTTCAAATCTAATTACGACAAATACATTCTTGAAGAATGTGCAATAGAATACGGCATTCCAATAGTAAGATTACCTCCGTATCATTGCGAGTTAAATGCCATTGAATTGGTTTGGGGTGATGTAAAACAGTATACCGATAAAAAAAATACCACATTTAAAGAAGGAGATGTTCAAAATTTTATTAGTGAAGCGTAGTTCAAGTGACAGCGGAAAAATGGAGCAATTATGTTAACCATGTAATTAAACAGAACATGTGGCAAATTGATGGATTGATGGACGATATTGAGCCAATACTTTGGAAAGTGAAAGTGACGTAGAAGATGAAAGTGATTTCGAGGGATTTGTGCTAATGCTGAACTTTTTGCTGTTGTACTTTTTATACTCATATGATTTCTTTTCAATTTATCACTGATTTATATAAAAGCTGTACAATTAAAAAAAATAGTTTGATAGTATACAATCAATAATTTATTAGTTTTAGTTTTGCAAGCGTTGCATTCCACTTATAAGAGTTCACTGCGTAAATAAGATAAGTTTGACATTCTAAAACAGCTGTCTAACAGTGATAACTACTTTAAAAAATAAAATATTACTGTTTACAGTATTCTAAAAAATTTCATTAGGACACGCAAAAGGCGTGTAAGATTTATTTTGGTAGTTCCATACTTTATGAGTTAATGCCAGTACTATTACAAAACTAATAATTTTGAGTGTAATTAAAAGTCAAACGTTTTATTTCGAGTTTTTGAATTTTAGGTAAATAAAAAAGTACAACACAAGTTATAGTTATTTGGTTTTTATTAAATAAAGAAACATTAAGTCTTGCAGGCCACATATGTGCGCCGAATAATAAAAAGCCCTGTCAAGGGCGTAACGGTTTTTACTTTATTATTAACGAAATTGTAAACTTGATACTGTCATATGAGATGCATTGTGTTGTGTATGTGCAAAAGCTCTCGATAAACTTAACGTAATAAAATTCAGTTTTATGAAAATTATATATGAAATAAATAAAGATTATTAAAAGTTTCACAGTTTTAATAATCTTTATTTATTTCATGATTATGGAGTTCCACAAAATAAGGCTGGAAACAATAAACAAAATTATATATCTTTACCTTATAAGTTATAATATTCAAAAGATCCAATGAACAATTATTTTTGTTAACAAAAATCATTCTTTGCTGAAAATACTATTGAATTTATACCTCATTAATTTCTTTAACAAATAAAGTATTTATTCTATGAAATATAATTATTCTTGTTTATTGAATGAATGAACAACTTGAGCTCAGTAATTCTCCGTTACTGGAAGTATTAGATGTTTAATTATGATTTTTATTATTAATTTTTATTATTATTATTATTTTATCTAGTTACCTATTTTGTATCTACCTTAGAGACGTGTTTGTTTATAATTATATTACCTTTGATAATGACAGCATAGCTGTCGAAACAATATTGTCAGGTATATTTTAATAAAACTGTGAAACTTTTAATAATCTTTATTTATTTCATAATTATTCTTATTTCATCCAAGTTTTTAATTCATTAAGTAGCAATTATTTATGTTACAAATATATTGGCATACATTCTACTTCGAATTTATAATAATTTTCAACGGTACGTATAATACACCTGGCAAATTTGAACGAGGTCCTGCTGCTTAGTAGCGGCCCGCTGCTAGAGAGCTTTGTGTGTATGAGATAAGAATGAGAATTTCTACGTTGCGCGGATTAAGCGAGGTTATGTAAAAAAATAATTGCATTATTTCTAGTGTTGCCAACTGTTATGCTACTTACCTAAATATCCCTAACAAATTTTATTTAAAACTAAGTAATTTTTTTAATTATTTAATAACGAACTAACGCAAATAGAAAAAATAGTATAAAATATTCGTTTCATAAGACGTTTTAGCGCACTTGTCCTCTTTAGAAAACTCCCCGCTACGCGGGTCGTAGTCTAAACTCGGACGCGTGCGCTAAAAACGTGTCTTAAGAAACTAATACTTTAATATACTATTAAATGGAAACCCTAATTTTTTATGATGGATTTGGAAAGCAATTTCCGAGATAATTGCTTTTAAAGTTTTAAAACAAAAATTAAAAAACAATCAAGAGTTCCAAGTTTTAATAAAAAAAATTAAAAATTATTTTAAGAACTGCCATATCGCTGTCAATTGTTACATGGCTACTTGATTTTTTATCAAAAAATTTGAACTCTTGATTTGAAATTTGATTGAATAACAATCAAGAGTTTAATTTTCTTAATAAAAAAAATCAAGTATCCATGTAACAAGTGACTTGTGTTAAACTTATGACAGTTCTTCAAAGAATTCTTTTTTTATTAAAACTTGGTACTTTTGATTGTTTTTTAATTTTTGTTTTAAAACTTTAAAAGCAATTATCTCGGAAATTTCTTAATACAGTATCATACTTTTTTAGCATATTTGATCTTAGCATTACATTATCTTTCCAAATCCATCATAAAAAATTAGGGTTTCTATTTAAAAAAAAAATTAATTATCGTCATAACTCGGAAACAAAAGACGATCTACAAATAACGATTACACTAAAATATGTCTCCTTTAAGATAAAAATCGACGTGTTCGACGATTTTTCTCAAAAATGTTTAATAAAAGATTTATTTCGATAGTTCTAGACTTTATATGCGCACTACATGAACGGCAGCAAATTTTGAAATTTTGTTTTACTACCGCTGTCAGAAGAAGTCATTACCTGCAATATAACTTGCCTTGAACAATAGGGATTATAAAGGTTTATGCAGTTACAACTACAATATTTAGAAAGTGTTTTGTTGTCCATAAGAACACACACTGTAGTCTCAACGTGAGACGATCAATAGATCAGGCATGTGCAACCTTTTAAGTGAAGAAGCCAATTACAGGTTTTGCAAATTCATAAAGGGTCGCACCACTAACGAAAAATAAAACTTTTAATTTTAAACTACCTTAAAATTAAAAAAGTCTTTGTTTTTATACATCAATAGATTCCTTTTAGCCTTGCCTATAAGACCATATAAAAGCAATTTATATAAAATTATGTTTGTAGTCATGAAGAGATAAACACCACTGCATTTCATTTTTAACCTGAATATGGGGTAAATATGAAACGCAAACGGGAAAAAGTGAAACATCACCTTAAATCTTTACTTAATGAGGTATCAAGTACCTCAAGGGCATACCGGGTGTCCACTCTCATAGTCGATCATAGGCAATTAACATTATATATGTTATTTTTATGTATTTTGCTGTACTATACTAAACCAATACATATTAAAGTCATGAAGAGATAAACACCACTGCATTTCATTTTTAACCTGAATATGGGGTAAATATGAAACGCAAACGGGAAAAAGTGAAACATCACCTTAAATCTTTATTTAATGAGGTATCAAGTACGTCAAGGGCATACCGGGTGTCCACTCTCATAGTCGATCATAGGCAATTAACATTATATATGTTATTTTTATGTATTTTGCTGTACTATACTAAACCAATACATATTAAAGTATTGAACATTTTAAATAATCGTTATTCAATTGTGAGGTTTGCAACAGAGCTGGGAGTTTTCATAATTTTGTAGGTCCGGTCCGGCCCGAGCCCGTACCGACTACGGTTAGACCCGGTCCGCGCCTTTCCCGAGTACCGTCAGATCCGAGCCGGCCCGACCACCCTTAGTTTGATTTAGATTCTACCCGACCCGCGTACCGCTGATCCCAATTCGACCCGTTCCGTCACGGCCCGTTTTTCAACACGCTTCAACTCGGCCCGAACCGGCCCGACTTGTCTGTGGCCCGACCCGGCCCGTGGCCCGGCCTGGTCCGTGGTCCGGCTCGGTCCGTGGTCCGGCCCGTGGCCGGACTGTAATCTGTATACGTAGTCTGACTGACCTATTAGCCGTCGCCGCACGACCTGTCCCGATTTAAGGCGTATTTAACAGTCCTCTTTTTCATCTTATCCTAATATCTCGGTCATTTTTTATGGGAATGTAATGTAATCTTTCTTTGTTATATATAAATTCTTTTTCTTGAAATTGTCAAATTTGAAAAGCATCAATCGATAGAGTCTTTTTGTTAATTGTAATTTGATCACGTGATCGCGATTAAAAGTTAATCTCAATTAAATATTTAATTTGCTTTTTGTAAACCGGCCCCTAGTGTTGTAAGTTCGCAGTCTCTTGCATGTCTGGAGTAAACAGACACAGAATAATAGCGATCAAAGATCAAAGTCCGTTTGCTACGGGTACGCGACTCCACGGACACGCGGACATGGGCTTTTATGATGCTCCTCAAGCCCGGTCACGGTACGACCGTCCAAAGTGCAAAATGTCCGAGCCCGTACCGACCCGGTTTCGGAGCCACCCGAAACCCGTACAGACCCGAAATATCCGCCCGAAGCCCGTACCGTCCCGAGAATTGTACCGGTCCGAAGTCCGAACTATCCCGAAAGAAAATACAGTCCGGCCCGGCCCGACCCGTTAGTATCCCAATTTAGGCCCAACCCGGCCCGATGTCGGGCCGGGCGGTACGGACGGGCGGGCTCGGACCTAAAATCGCAACTCTAGTTTGCAACCGTTATTATTAACTTCCCAATAACCTAGGTAAATAAGCGTGTATGCGCTAAAATAAAATAATTTGAAAATCATAGCTTGTCATACTTAATAACAGCCAACTTTTAAATCAGTATTATAAAATATAAATGTAGCTCTTAATATTATTAGTATTATTTGATGCACAATAATTTTCTCTTTCCATTGATAATATTATCTTTCTTGTAGTTGAATTTGGCGCGCAGGAATCACCAAAAGCATTCAATACAATGGCTGCATTCAGCAGACTTACCGGTGATAAACCGGTGCTGCTCACCGGTAGATTTTAACTGAATTATGAAAAATTAGTTACCTATATTTAAATTTACTTGTCAAATATAGAGTGACATAACCTAATTCGATATTTGTACTAATAATAATGGGGCAACTAGTAGTAGATAAGGATAATAAAACTAAATTTTAAATATCAACAGTTTTTTCGGTAGAGATTGTAAAAATATCTATTAAGCACAACAAAATAAACATCAAGGACGGTGTTGTAACCTTACTTCAATTGTGCCGATACTACTGTATGTAAACAAACCGTATTTAAAATATGGTGAGCAAAACAACTTCTGGTGACCCAGACTGGTGTGACCGGTAGGTCAGCTGAATGAGCCCAATGTTGGAGTAGGTTTCGCGGTTTTCTTCCCGCTTTAACTTTTTCACTTGAATACTTAGTACCATTCTTTTAGTAAGTAACAGAAAATATTAAGAAGGAATGAGAAGTAAATCCAATAACATCTCTACCTCTAACTCATGTTGAATCTTGTAAATGGTGTTGCATTTTTTCCCAGACCGTGTTTCACTTTTTCCCAATTTTGTGTTGCATTTTTTCCCTGAACTTTGTAACTGAATAAAACAAAATCAAGATGTTATAATTATACATCATGTAATATAAACCTGAAGTAATTATATTAACTTTTTAGAATTTTCTAAAAATTAAAGATAAGAGTGGTTATCAACATGTTTCACATTTACCCCAAATTTTTGGTGTTTCATATTTACCCCGGTTGATCCTAGGGTATATGACGTATTTCTAAGAAAACAACAGTGCAGCAAAATAGACGAATAATAGCTATAGCTGATAATAAACAAGTGTTGTAATAAAAATATGCTAATGAGATTTTTGACGTCAGTCTTCTCTTATAATGTGAGTAATATTCAGACAAATATTAGTTTACAATATAAGCGAACATTTTTTTAAATAATAAGTCAAGGAACTTTTGTTTTTGGTCTTTGTCAATTTTTTAATTGCCAAAGACCAACTTCCAGATTTACCTTTATCCCTATTCTTTGAAATAACTTACTTTCTTTACTCAGAAATTCCTGGCTAGTCGCATGCGGACTGCAGGTTGCATAGGCCTGGTCTAAAGAGTATAAGTATAATTCGTAGTAGGGCATGCACGATAGATACGTAAGTTTACCAAGGTAAAAATAGTACAAAATAACAGCCGTACTGAAAAAAGTCGATTGGAGTTTGAAATATATGAATTTCAGTCATCAACCAAATATAATCATACCAATTCATGATAAAATTGTTTTAAAGTAGATTGCTGACCTCACTTTGGGGCCATTTAGAGCCGGCACACCATTGCTCAAATCCTTAAATGACCATACCTACACTGTCAGAAATAAGTGAACTGTGCAATTTCTAATGATCCAATCAGTGTTTATCTAGTGACCAATCAAGTACTGTTTGTTTAATTTAGTTAAGATTCTCAAAGATCCAAAACTCCTGAATGTCAAAGTTTTCAGCTTTCGAATGTTCAAAACTTAGAAGATTTTAAAGTATTAAAACTTCCATATATTTAAATATCAAAGTCTGTATAACTATTACAGTCCATTGCAAAATTTTAATGAATGTTTTATGAATTTGAAACTTCAAGCAATTCTAACTTTTTAGGGTTTTTAAGATTTAGAATATCTGGATTTTAGTGTTTCATAATTTCAAAACTTTTATTTCAAGAAATGGAGTGCAGTAAACACAACACTATATTTTAAATGGTGTCTCCAAATCACACATATGAGAAATAGATTTTGAAGAGAATATAGATAGGAATATTCGATCAATCCAAATTAGTTTTAACAGAGGATGCAGTTCAATCTCTTTGCAATCAATCCTATCGCAAATTTTGACAATGTCACTACAGCACTGAAGTCGAACCTGAACTTGGCAATGTATAAGTGAAGTCGATTTTCACTGCTGTGGAAAGAATTGCATTTAAATGTAGACGTTAAGCATTGATTAAGGGAAAGGGCTGAATGGTAATATATTATACTGACATGGGAATATGATCTTTCTCATTAGGCCATTATTATTTTCTCTGTTTTACAAATTTCAATCCCGTACTAAGTAGGATAGGCTTAGGCAAGGTTGTATACTAGGTCTCAGATTGAATTATGCCTAAAGGAGGACCTGATCCTACCCGATCTTCAAGCTGACATGTGTCCTATATGAAATTTTTCACACTATTCTTCTCAATGCCTTCAATACAACTTTTCCTGAAATAGAGAAAACAATAATAGAAAAATGTCCATCAGTTGGTACAATGATAAGTTGAAAAAAAAAATTAAAAACCAGTTAGACAGCATTCACATAATAACAACAGTTATCATAAATACAGATGCTAAAGATCTATACGCAAGATTACCAAAAGAATAGCAGAAGCTAAAAGGGCATCTAATGCTAACATTATCCAATGTACAGAAAATAAACAAAAAGTGATCTAGGAAATAATAAAATATGAACTAAATAAACATAAAAACATAGCAAAGCAAAGTCAGATAACTACCATAGAATTAAGCAATTACTTTGCCAGCATAGCAAAGAAAACTCTAAATCGAATTATCCTTTTATCTATTCTCTGTAATTGAAATTCAGATCCTCAACTTGGTACGGAGCATCAAGACAAAAGCAGCATCGGAAGTATATGGTTTCAACACAAAATTATTAAAGATAATTTTGCTTTATATTATAACACCATTGACACATGTTATATATAAGTGCTTTGAGAAAGGAGAGTTTCCAAATGAGCTAAAAATTGCCAAGATTTCTCCCGTACATAAAAAAGGTTACATTAATGAAACTGATAATTACAGACCAATTGCTATTCTTCCAGTGTTCTCAAAAACTTTTGAGAATTTGTTAAAACATAATTTATTAAATAATAACCAAGATGGATATATTGAAGAAAAATCAACCATAACAGCTCTAATAGATATTACTAATGTGGTAATCGAAGCCTTTGATAATACCAAATTTGTTCAAATGATTAGATGATCTTAGATTTAAGCAAAGCTTTTGACTTAGTGGATCATAAAATTACCTTGTTTAGACTGTTTAGAGGAACACCTTACAATATGCTAGAGTCTTATCTAAATAACCGATATCAAAAAGGGTGGTGGAAGAACAAATTTTCTTCAATACAAAGTTTAGAGCTTGGGGTACTGCATGGCGTCCACATACTGGATGACACATCACATCAATTATTACAAAAAGTAATTCTCAGCAAGAACTTCAAATACTCTCAGAAGAGGCGTTTACATCAGCAAAGGAATGGTTCCAATCAAATAAACTATTGGTAAATATACAGCAGACTCAGTCTTTGACGTTCTCTTCAACACCAATCCCAACCATTTCAGCGAAGCTACTTGCAGTACAATTAGATAATAGGCTAAAATGGATCACTCATATTAGTGAACCAGAAAGCAGATTATTAACATCTCTATACTACATCCGTAAAACTAAAGAATATGGTAATTACGAAGCTGCAAGAACCACTTATTTTTCTATGTTTCACTGCGTAATATCCTATGGCATCATAATTTGGGGCAGCTCTAATAAACTCAATTCCATTATCCTGCAACAAAAGAAAATAATAAGGATACTTGCAGGTATAAGCAGCAGACAGATACTGACAGATGTATTGTCATTTAAGAACAATGTCGATGATGTCATATTTTCGACAGATGTCAATAAAAAAAAACAAATGAATTCTATCAGAATGTGGGGAATTGAAAAACTAAATTGACGTTTTCCATAAAACCTTAAGACTACCAAATTATTAGGGGTAGTCCATTTTTCCACACTGTATATAAAACAGCACTAAAGGCCAGTTTGACTTATGACTTCCTAATTATTTTATTTATTATTATCTAATTACTGACCTAATTATTTTGTTCCATTTCTTCCTATCCCTTATTTCTTCTTCCCAGTTGCTTGTTCCAGCGTCTTGTAGATCCTCTTTTATTTGTTGCCGCCATGTTTTCTTGGGTCTTCCGATTTTACTTCTTCCTTCTGGTTCTTGTCGTATTATTTTTTTGATTGGGTTATTGTCTTCTCTTCGCATTGCATGTCCAAACCACCTTAGTCTGTTTTGTTTCAGCACCGTACTTATATGCTTCTTTGTACAGATATTGCAGTTCCTTGTTTGTTCGCCTGCGCCACTCTTGCCCTTCCTTAACACCGCCGAAGATTCTTCTTAATATCTTTCGCTCCCATGTTGCCAGCTTGTTTTCTTCTGCTGTTGTTATCACCCATGTTTCGCTCGCGTATGTTAGTATAGGTCTTATAACGGTCTTATATGGCCGGAGTTTTAGGGCTCTTGTAACACTCTTATTTATCAAAAAGTGATTTAAGGAACCCGCGCACTTTGAGGCACTTACGATTCTGTTCTTTATTTCTTCTTCCTGCTTTCCTTCAGTATTTACTTCAATACCCAGGAATATTATACTGTTTTCCATCTTGAAGATTAGCTTTTCCTTTGTTAATTCGGTTTTGATACTTAGTTCATGATTTTCTTCCAGTTTCGTGTTTCCTAAGATCGTGTAGTGTAATTTTTTTCGTTGATTTTCATTCCTACTTTTTGTGCTTCTTTTTCAAAATTCTTCACTAGCTCTTTTGTTCGGGTCATTATTATCGCTAAATCGTCTGCGTATGCCAGGATTTGATATGGGCCGTTTACTACGTATTCTGGTATTCTGAAACTATGTTAAACAAATATGGTGATAAAGGGTCTCCTTGTTTTATGCCCATGTTGCTTTCAAACTCCTTGGATATGCAGTCTTTGTATGTCACCTTGTTGTTTGTTCTCTCCAGAGTCATCGCTACTAACGCCCTTGTTTCTTTGCTAAATTGTAGTTCTTCCATTACTTGTACTATTTCTGTTCTTTTTATCTTGTCAAAGGCCTGTTGGACGTCTATGAACAGGCCCGTAGCCAGAATTTTCTTTCGAGAGGGGCTAACATATTAAATCAAATATAATTATTACAAAACAAATTCTTTTATACAATAAAATAAACATTAATTATTCGATATACGTACCCTTCTGAACCCCATTAAACCAATAATACTGAGTTGTAGAGGATAACTCAGAGAACAGTGATCCGAAAAAAAATCGCGCCGGTCGCCGGTAATTAATAAGAAAAACAACGTTAAAATCGCTATTTTGAGGTTAGAATGTTATGATATTAGGTTACAGTTAGTAAAAAAGTTGGCTGTATTTGAAAATGGCGTAGAAATGGTGTTTGTCATATGACGAGAAGATTTTATAATTTTTACCTGTTTTTATGACGTCTTTCCAACGAAAACCGTAGCGCTTGGTATTTCTGTAAGTATGTATGTACAATAGGGGTCGGTATATCGAATAATTACATTAAAGTGAAAAAATTGAAAGTCACACATATGCTTCAGGGGGGGCTTCAGCCCCTTGAGTCCCCCCCTGGCTACGTGCCTGTCTATGAATATCATATGGATTCTTATATTTTTTCTCTACATTTTTCATGTGTTTGTCTGATGATGAATATTGGGTCCACTGTGGGTTTTCCGGTTCTAAATCCGGCCTGATAATCTCCTATCTATACTTGAGACTCTTCTCTCACTCGTTCTGTGATTAGTGATGCTAGCATCTTGTACGTGGTGCTTAGGAGTGATATTGGTCGGTAGTTTTCTGCTAATTGTTTGTTACCTTTTTTAAATATCGGGCATATTACTGCTTTCTCCCAGTCTTTAGGCATTTCTGTTCTTGTCCATATTTGTTTGATGAGTTCGAAGATCCTTCTTTGCATTTGTTCGCTCCCGTATTTTATTTGCTCCATTGGTATATTATCTGCTCCCAGGTTTTTGTTGTTTTTCGCTCCTTTTATTATTCTTTGACAATTTTCTCAACTCAGTAATTTTGTTTCTATTTCCGGTTCCATTTTTTTTCTATTTTGTTTTCTCCTTCACACGTAAATACTTTTTTAATATGCTGTTTATGTAGATCCGCTATTTTCGTTTCATCCATATGTAGCTCCCCGGCTTTATTTTTCAGTCCTATAGATTGTTGTTGGTATCCTTTCTTCTCCCATTTTATCGTTTTGTAAAATATCTTTGTGTCCATTGCATTATATGATTCTTGTAGTTTTTCGATCTCTTGGTTGATATTTTCTCTCTTCTTCCTTCGTGTATTCGTTATTTTTTGCCCGATCGGGCATTTTCGTTGATTTACAAGCTCCGCTTTCAGGGCGGTCAGGTCAACTTACCACCCATGGCAAGTTAATAACGTACCTCATCATTTAAGTCGAAAAACACTCGCTACCATTCTAAAATTCGTCTGGATTGGAACAAAAATTGTGTCTGTTTATTCAACTCTTTAACAACCAGGCCCATTAACCGACTTGATCGAATTCACATTTTCAGTGTGATTTTTTTTTAAATGTGGAATTTTAATATGGAGACCTCCGCTACGCGTCGGTCTCCACACTATTAGCTTCGACTGGTAAAGCGTACCTACCGCCCTTAATACTTTAATTGCTATTTTATTCCAATTTTTATATTATATATGCTATTACCTTTTATCTGCATCTAATATTATTGTTACTTATTGCATTTTTTGATGTTTGTCAAATTATGTCGTTATTAGTAGTATTACTATGTGTATTGCCTGTATCTATAAATTTCCATTGATTACTTGTGATGATCCTATGCTTTTTTGTGCTTTTGAAAATAAACACTATTATTATTAATAACAAATGAGCAAAGACGGTTTACGTTCATGTTTTTTCTACATAAATATGTAAAACTAATCATTACGTAAACATTAGTAAACAAAGATTTATTCTCTTTTAATTTTACGTTTTGTTTTTAAGAATTTTGTATCTAAAATCCACCTGCAATTGTTAGTCACACTGGAATTACCCTGAAGTGGATTTTGTGCTGTAACTCGCACTAATTGTTAATAAATCATTTATGTCAAATTAATTAACTTATTTCATTTTTTCTTTCAGCACTGCTTATCCTTCAACTTCTACATTTACAATAAAAGAAGACCAAATTATAAAAGAGGAGCATCTAGAAGATACCAACTTGCCAGGTTATGATGAGACTCCGGTATATTTATCAGAAGTTGTTGAAGATGTTAACATCGGTAACACTGAAAGTCAGGATCCTTTCCAAACAGATAACCAAAATACTTCTAATATTGTAATTCATAATTCCATTACATCAGCTGTAGGTGACCAAACAACACAGATAACGAATGAGGAAGAAACTCCTGCACCATATACTGCAGAATATTTTGATATGATTTATGAGACATACAAACAGGCAGTTAATGAAGCACAGTATACCCAAACAGTACCGGAACTGTTGGAACTATGTGTTATATGTGCAAAGGATATTTCTAGAAATCGATCTAAGAAATCTGCAAAGAACTTTTTGGATATTATATTGACTGTAACGTTAGTTGATGTAAGTACTTTGTCTAACATAAGATAGAAATAGTTTTTTCTATTTTGCGTCTATAATAAAGCTGTTAAAGCACCCAAAACAGTGTGTTATAGCTATTTGAGTGCTTTATTAGCCCAACTTTTTCAAAGTTGGTAGCATTGAAAAAAATTGAAAAAAACAGAAAATAAAACTTCACCCTAAAAATTTGAATTTTCAAATGTCACATTGTCAACTACTACAAAATTCCCTAAATTTTGAAATTGAGGTTTGTTTTATTAAAAAAAGGAATAAAAGGCGCAAAATAGAAAACACGCCGCAAGCGGTTCGTTTTCTAAATTTGTACTCGTGCAATAAATCTTGCCTTATGAAACTCGTTCTTTAATATACTATTAGGAACACAGAAATAATTAAAATTTGTATTTTCTTTAGGTAACCAAATATCCATTTTCACTGGATTGTTGCGGCTCCTGTTATTCAACTTTATTGCAAATAAAACGATTTAAAAATACTGTTATAGAAGCTGGTATGATAATAGATAATAAGTTAAATAACTTTGTTAAAGAATATAAAAGAACTAGGCCACATACTGCCCTTTACCTTAATACTGATCGGAATGCTTTGGTAAACAGTCAACCAATAGAAACAGTAGTTGTCATTCAAACAGCTGAAGCTGCTTCTATTAAATTTGAAACAGAAGACCTAGAAGAAGAAACCCAGAGCAATCAAGTTGGAGCTGTTTTACATACTAACCAAACAAATCTACCAAGCAGCACAACTATTCAAACTAAAGAAGCTGAACAAAACATTAATATTTCTGCTAATTATCAAAGACCAAGTCTACCATCTGAGAATATCCAATCTTCAATAGAACAAGCAAATAGTGAACATGAAGAGAATCAAATTCATGTCCTTAATGAAAATAATAGTTCTGTACTTGCCCGACCATATCTATTAAGAAGTGCTGATGTTGTTCAAACAGATGGGGGAACTGTTATAAAATGCCCTATTTGTCGAAAACTTTATGTTAAAGACTATTATGAAAAACATCTATTATTGCATATCTCGAAGAAAAGGTCAGAAAAAGGTAGAAAACCTTGCCCAATTTGTGGAAAGCGTTTTGCAAATTTTTCCAGCCATTTATTAAGCCATCAGAATGTCTTTGTTGTTTGTGAAATATGTGGAAAGAATATAAAACGTTCTGCTATGTCAAGACATAGACAAGCCCATAAGGACAAAGAAGGAGATAAGATAATATGTAGCCAGTGCGGTAGAGCATTTCAGAGTTATGCAGCTTTTAGAAAGCATGAAGTATATCATGAAGGTAAATAAATTAACTTATTTCTTTGATATTAATATATACCATTTTGTTTTGTGTTATGTGCATAGCTGTTACAGTTAGCACAGCAAAATCCGTCGATGTATCTAGGTTTGCCTAGAAAATTAGGTCATTGCATAAGCCAATTTGATGCATTTTGTTGACCAGTATCAGTTTGTTGGTATTGCTATTTTCTTCGTGGTTGGGAACATTATTTTCAAAAATATAAAATGACAAATGAACTGACTTTTCTGCAAAATATTTCGAAAGTTTAAAAATGGTTGGGAGGGCAGCATTAAACTGTTCTAATCATTTCAGAAATACTTATTGATTATTTAGGATTCTGTCTAACAAAAAAGACAAGGAATTTGGGTATAAAATTGCCAAAAACTGGTTGTCATTCAACAAGATACTTGGCTGTATGTGAAGTGTGCAGTTATGTTTTTAGTAGTATTTTGCAGTTTAAGTGTGCAGTTTTTTATAGACGTAATGATGACATTTGACAAAATAATTATATTTATGTCTGATTGCATTATAAAGTACTGTTTATTGTATTGTTTTGCGGCAGTAAACTAGCTTATTATTGTACTAGTAAAATAAAGTGGTAGTATTAACAAAGTATAGCAATACCAAACGCACACTACATTATAACATATCCAGTTTTCCAATGACAACTGTACCTATATTACGTGTCCAATTTTCTTCTGTCAAGAATAGATGTCAAATTTATAAACTGATTTTTTTTTATAATGAGTCAATTTTAGTAGTTGAACATAAAGCTTTGTATGCAACTCTTACATAATTGAACTTTATAGACTCGCCCTTTTTTATTATAAGCCTTGCTCGCTTCGCTCGCTCGACCATAAACTGAGCTCATCTGTATAATCCTACATTCAGTGACGTAACTACCTAAGACTGTGCACCCCTGCGAGACTTAGGTAATTGTTGTTGAAAATATGCAATACCTAATAATATAATTCATTACCTTTTCATTTGCTTGTATCTCTTTAACAATTTTTTTTATATGGTTAATGAGATAGAGTGTACTGTCTCCTGCCTTACTTTGTGGAACTCCATAAGCATAAAATATAATAAAAACCAATAGAGTGATTAAAGTTTCACAAGTTTTAATATAAATTCTTAACCTTACAATTGTTTCGACATTAATAATCTACCTTTGATAATGACATTTAATGTTGAAACAATTGTAAGGTTAAGAATTTATATTAAAACTTGTGAAACTTTAATTAATCTATTTATTTTTACTATATTTTATGCTAATGAGATAATTTTTCGAGGCTTTAACGCAGGCGAATTGGTGAATTAAACTGTCAAAATGCATTGTTTTTGCTATTTCCCTTATACACCCTCTTAGTAAATTTGGTAAAACTTTAGTTAGGTCCGCCATTCGCACATGCTACATGCCATTCGATGCAGCTCATCGAGCTGAACGATAGTGTCCTGACCTAACTGAATCTAACACAACCCAACCCAATCGAACCTAACCTAAGTTAGGTTTAAATTAGTTTTGCATTATTCATCAATTCATACATGTTTTGATTTAGTTTTTGGTTAGGTTAGGTCGCATGTGCATCAAAACATCCATTTTCAGGTATGTTGGGGGAATTAAGATGGATGGCTATGGCTTCCTTCCAAAAAATGTTTTTGGCGATTATCTTGAAAACTGCTGCTTCCTCCTAAATTTCGCTATTGTTCAGCTCGACGAGATGCACTGAAAGGTATATACCATGTGCAAATGTTGGTGGAGTAAATCAGTGCGGCGTACGCATAATTAACGTGACTGAGCTGCTTATTCGAGCAGCTATAGATTACAACGACTGATATATTTATTTATTCCCACATAAAGAATAATTAAAAATAAAGTACTGTTTATAAAATATTTCCAACTCTGCCTGTACCGAATTTTCCTTTGGCCCACAGTTTACTATAACCGTAAATCTTCATTAATTATTTTTATGTCTACTGTCGTTATACGTTTTAATATTAGTTTCCATTCTTTTATTTTGCTTACCCAATCTATATGTATAATTAGAGTTACTCAAGCACTGCCATGATTTTGCATATCACCTCAGTATAAATTAGTAGATGATTTCCATTTCTATACACTGCCCTTTTTTGGTTATTTTTATTATCTTCATCTTGTAATCTTCCATCCCTTCTATTGTCTTCGCTTCTTTTTTTCCTATATTGCTCCCACATTTGAAGCTTTGTGCTTTAGTTAGTTTAATATTTGTCTCTATATTTGTATTCGTTTTCGTTCTTTCCAAATCTTCCACCTTCCCTGCAGTTAGTTGTTTGGTCTGTTCAACAAGTGCTGATTTTTATCCGTCATCTACTTTAGCATTTCACGGCTGTGATAGGTTAGATTAGGTCGCAAGCCCATCAAAACATGCATTTTTAGGTAGGGTTGAGGAAATAACATGGATGGCTATGGCTTCCCTTCCAAAAACGTTTTTGGCGATTATCTCGAAAACTACTGCCTCCCCCGAATTTCACTAGTGTCAGCTCGATGAGACGCATCCAATGGTAATGCATGTGTGGGTGCAGGTGGCGGACCTAGATTGGAGAACAGTCATACATTTCTCCAAATGATCAGTCTGTTGTCACTGATACAACAAGTCAGTACATTTATTTTGAAATTTTTAAACCAGTTTCAAATTTAATTACAATTGACAAGTACAGCATGAAGCACGTACGACCAAAGTGTTTTAGTTATTGTTAGCGTCGTCATCAAAGCAGATAAACAATCACTATTTAATAATTTAATTGATCTTATTTAAACACCTAATATATTATTGTAACACATATCCTCTAATTGTTTTCAGCAATATATATCCATAATCCATAATTCCCCTTTATTATTTTCATAGAATGTTTTTTTACCTCTAATGCTTGTTTTCAAATTTTTATTTCTAACGAAATAAAATTTCACGAAAGCCGCCCTTCCAAGGGTTGCGCCCCCCTGCGTCGCAGTGTCTGCGGGGGCGGTAGTTACGCCACTGCTTACATTATGTACTTGTTACATAAATAGCTATTATGACATTTATTAGTCAGTTTCATTGCAATGACCTACTTTTCTAGCTAACTTAGATAAATCATCAGATCTTGTTAGCACAGCATGGCTAACATGAATTTAGGAATTTATTTTTGGATCAAATTATATAAAAATCATGCGTCATTATATAGAAGCATACTCTTCATAAGTTGACGTACCACTATTCTTATTTCTCTTTCCTCAATTTAAAAACTTGAAATAAAGTTGGAAGCTAGCCTGTTTGTCATTTTTCAGCATTTTCACTAATGAGGGAAGCAAAATCATACTGAAAAAGACGTGCTTCAACTCATGCAAATTATACTCAAATACTTTGTCTCTGCAAAAGTGAAAAAAATACAGACAGGTGATCAAGAGATCAAGCCTTAAAAAGAAGTTCTGTACAAAACATTTTTCAATTCAGTCGCCTTTCATACCCCTCTGGGGAAGTTGTTGCTGGTTGAGATGTTAAGTTTATGAGGAAGCATCCCACAGTAACATGCTATAGCTCAAAATGCCTGCCCCTGCAAGTATATTTACTTTCTGGAGACCACATCATGAAACTTCCCCTTTTTGTAAATTGTAAATTTCAAAAATTGGGTTTTTTATGGTTTTTGTGGATTTTCTCAAAAATATTATCTGCCATCGAGGTACATATTTGATTCTAATTTTATGAAGCTACAATGAATTTTACAGAAACTATTCCATACTTCAGGTCTTGAGACCAGGGAAAATAAGGGAATGGGACTCAATTTTTTTTAAATCAAAACATACTTTTATATTCTGTGTAAAGAAACAATATTTGTAACGAGATATTTAAGAAACACGAAAAACCGGTTAAAATGTGAGTGGTATCAACCCCTTTAAGGTGAATGAAAAAAGATGTTTACAATATTTTTACATGAACTATCTACATGCAAACTTCAATTAAAATCCGGAAGTACAGCTGAGGAGCATGCTTTGTTAGTGTATGACTGCCAACTTTCTGCTTTAACTTACCATAGAATGTCATCTTTCTATATCCCAAAGCTCTAGATCTAATGTACTTGTCGATGGTAATATTGGTAACAGTAATACATTTTAGAAACTTTACAAACATTTGTCACTTTTTGTATAAACAAAATATTAAAAAAAAATAAATATAAAGTTATATTTAACTAGAACAAAAAACAGGTGGTGCTACCAGGCGGTAACCCAAATTTCTTTTCAATACTTTCAAAGGCATAAATTGTGCAAACTATGCTTATAAAATTGTCCGTTTTTGGAACACCAGACGCTGACATCAGCTGCAAGTAACACGTGTACATTTTGCGTGGGCATGCGGTTTAAGATGGCTTAGTTTCGGATTTATTCGCGATTTTTAGTGTTCTTATTTATGCTCGTTTATGCTGTATTATTCTGAAAGTTCTCGAGAAATATTATGAGAACGTTCGCGAACGTGCTTGATTATGCTCCCCAAGAGAACCTTCTTTTGATACGGTTTTATCATGCGCGAACGTTCGCGAACATTCTCATCAGCATTTTCAGAACGTTCTTTCATTTACAACACTAGTTTTACATAATGTGGATATTGCAAATTGCAGCTATTTTATTTGCCCTTTGGATTTTCAAATATAAGACGTCAACACGGTGGCATGCGACTTCCTTCAAATTTTTTTTATATTTTTGAACGGATTGTTCTTGTTGGGTTTATACGTGTCCAGGAAATTCCCCCTTCTAGCCTTGTTGATGCTCGAATTATTTTTCTTGCCGTGCATCTTATATACACAGTGCTCAATATTTGTAAATTAAAGAACAAACTATTGAAATTAAGAAATTTTATGGATTTGTAAAGATTTACCTTCTAGACCTTTATTTGATAAAACTTTATGACATCCAGAAATGTCTTTTGTAATTGTACGTCTGGATTCTTTTCTATGAGTTTAAGGTTCTACTTTTCCTTTACAAGCAAATGATGCGGTGTCACACCCTGTAAAAGCATGAAATGCTGCCTGCAAATGCCTGACATAGCACACAGAGTTGATCCCAATTAAATGGCTATTTTATTCACACCAATAAGTCTGAAGTTATTCTTTGATATTGTTCCACACTATCGATATCATAGATGCATAATGCAACATAGATGTCGTAAGTCCTTCGGCAAATTATTTATATTTAAATTAGATAGTATAATAATTAAAACGTCCATGTCTGCTGCTTTCACTATAACTTCTAGATTTTCTTCCAAATGATTTAAATGGAAAGCAACTCGTAAATCTGCATCTTCATGTTCAAATGTCAGTTCATTTAATGAAGTTCTTTTCACCTGTCCATTATTGACAATACAGTTATAACTGATTTCATAATATATTGTAAATTGTTTTATTTTGTTAATTGTTTTATTTTGAATTATATAATTCAATAATACTGGATATGCATCTTTAGTCTATTCCTGAGTTAAAAATTTCAATTGGGAAGGTTTTAGATATTATAAAATATCTTGAAAGCGCTTTTGCTCCAAAAATTGCGTAATGGATATCAGTTCCTCTTCTATGTTCTTTTTCTATATCTTTGATTGATGGAGAGTGAAATTGATCAACTATTAAATCAACATGTTTTCATTTAAATTTGTAGATTTTTGTTAAAATGTATTTTCAATTTTTTCAAACCTAAAAAATAAAATTCATATACTATTGTTATTGTAACCAATCACCAAGACCTATTAATTTAATTCAATTTTTTTAAATTTATCAATCCTTTTCAAGAATTTATTTTATTAATTTAATTTCAACTTTTCTTTTAAAAATTCTTATCCTGGGAAAGCTAAAGTTCTCACAGAGTAAGGGGCATTGACTATAGCACATCTAGCAAGTTATCACTTTATTTCCTGTAAAAGCATCAAAATTCATCTCTGGTTTATTAGTAATTGAACACTGTAAAATCTCATTTTGAAAATACAGATCAGAATGCAAGTCTGCAAAATTGACCATGCTATGGGAATATAGAAATGCTGATTTTCCAAATTTATTGTGAAAGAAAGTTTTGATCTCTATTTCATTTTTTATATTCTTTTTTACTAAACAATTTTATTAGTCCATTCCCACTACTCATCAAAACTACTTCCATGAAGTTTTCTTTTTGAGTAAGAATCTTACATTAAGTTAGTTCTTGCCGTGATTTGATGTCGAACAGAGCCCTCCGAGACAATTAAATAGTTTTTTTTTATTATTAATAAATTCATTATTAAATTATATATTTTGTTAAATTAGTATAGTGATCAAGTGTGTGTGTATTTTTTTTATTTGTTTAAAGGTTTTAAAGTGTTTAACAAATTAATAAATTCATTGTTAATATACGTGAATTATTGTGGTATCTATCTCTTCATCTTCCTCTCCATTGTCTATAAGCATCTAGACGTTGCGACAAGAGTAGCCAACCAAGCATCTGGACGTTACTATAAGAGTAGCCAACAAAGGTAAGTGGAAGTTAAAATTTCTCTAGTTATCATCTCCTGGAGCAGCTGTTTCCACTTATAGCATCTTCTTTGGAATCTAAGGAGCTTGAGCTTGGATCTGAAGTTCATCCCTGTTCTAGTGCAATATTTAAATTTTCAGGATCAATTGTATTCAACTGTTAGTGATCCAGGAAACGCCTCCCTACCAACGTACGGCCAGGGGTTACAAATTGGTGGCAGCGGAAACTACAATAAAAAGAAAATTTTTTTCTTTATCTATTATTTTATCTTTTAAATTTTGTTTTGAATTGTTTTTTTAAAGCTAGTGTTTACATTTGTTTTTTTTTAAGCATTAAATTTTGTGATCATCAAGAAATTAAATATTGTGTAAGTGGTGTTTCTCTTTCAGCATTAAAGTTATAATAATTGTGTTAGTGTCAATCTGTGCCAAACATCTTTTTTTTTATAAATAGTAATAAATTAACAGCTGAAGAACAACTTTACAATGAGTATCCCAACTACTGGACCTCCTCCACAAACGCAACAAACACAACAAACAACACCACAAGCATTTCTACCTCAGCCATACATAACACTGGGAATGATCGCCTGTACAGTACCAGGGTACACTGGAAAAACACCAGTAGACCAATACTTTAAAAGTATAGAAGACAGAGCAGCACTAGATGGTTGGAACGACGACACAAAACTACGAATTACGAGATACAGATTGGAAGGAGAGGCTAAGCACTTTTATGAAACCGAATTAGAAGAACAAAGTGCTATTGTAACGTGGCAAATATTTAAAGAAAAATTTATAAAGAAATTCTCCCCATCAAAAATTCCCGGAGAAGCTGCAATACACCTATCAAGATGCTTCCAGAGAGCGAATGAAGGTGTATCAGAGTATTTTATCAGGTTAAAAGTACTAGGTAAGAAAATCCTCAAAGAGGACCTAAGTACTGCAACTGAAGAAGAAAAACCAGGGTTAAAGCGTAAAAATCAGGACATTAGCTTTCCCAGGATAAGAATTTTTAAAAGAAAAGTTGAAATTAAATTAATAAAATAAATTCTTGAAAAGGATTGATAAATTTAAAAAAATTGAATTAAATTAATAGGTCTTGGTGATTGGTTACATTATATACAACTTCTTTGTTTAAAGCTCCTGCGAAAGGATTTAAACTATTATAAAATTCAGTACTGCAAAAGGATTTAAACTATTTGAAATTCTTAAATAAATAAAGATTAGTAAAAGTTTCACAGTTTTATTAAATTACAACCTGACAATATTGTTTCGACAGCTATGCTGTCATTATCAAAGGTAATAGGGAGAAGAAGTGCATACGTCATACCGTGCCTGACGTCATAATTCTTTCCTCGCAACGCGCATGTACTTCAATAAGGCACATTATATTTTCATTTCTGATTATTGATAGTGTTAAAAAGGATGTTTA
Source organism: Agrypnus murinus (assembly GCA_929113105.1). Classification (NCBI taxonomy): domain Eukaryota; kingdom Metazoa; phylum Arthropoda; class Insecta; order Coleoptera; family Elateridae; genus Agrypnus; species Agrypnus murinus. The sequence goes on from OV816025.1 coordinate 159,516,320, forward strand.
CAAGCTATAAAAACACTTACCCAATGGCTTTCACCCATTGTTGTTTCAATATTTTATTTGTGATAGTACCTATCTATTATTTTAACCTCACAAAGTAGCGTCACGTTTTCTCTTCCAACTGTCAACAGTGTCAAAACTGTCAAACAAACGGTTTACAGCGAAGTAGAGCGATGCGAACATGCGCGTTGCGAGGAAAGAATTATGACGTCAGGCACGGTATGACGTATGCACTTCTTCTCCCTATATAATAATAATAGTAATAATGACAACATAGCTGTCGAAACAATATTGTCAGGTTGTAATTTAATAAAACTGTGAAACTTTTACTAATCTTTATTTATTTCATGATTATGGAGTTCCACAAAGTAAGGCTGGAAACAATAACAATATTTGAAATTCAGTACCAATTTCTTGATAATCTTTTCTATTTTTTCATTAAGGGTGGTCATATTCCTGGGAAATATCTTCTGCTACAGCAGAATCCAAGACTTCAAAGAATCAACTGAATGAATCAAGTTGATCAATGAAGAAAATTCAAAAGTTATTCTTCTCAGACATACAAGAGACATTTTCTAACCTGGGACACCATGAAGTTTTATCAAATACAGAATCTAGAAGGTATGCGTGAGATGTATGGCAAAAAAAGAATTTGGGCATCAACAAGACTAGAACTGGGAATTTTCAACCTAAAAACCCAACACAAATAATCTGTTTGAAAAACTAAAAAATTTTGAAGGAAGTCGCATGCCACCCTGAAATACGCATGAACTGATTGCATATATGTGTTTCCGCATATAGCTAAAGTAGCTTAAGCGTTAATGAGAGTTGTTTACGTCTTGCGACAGGTTATTTCAGATGCAGTTTAGCACTGTATTTCTGAAATTATAAGATCGGTAATAAAATTAAAAAAATTATTAACAAAGAAGTTCAGCAAATTCTTTTATTGTATTATATATATAGGGCGTAAATTAAGTATGGAAACGGTGGTATTATTTGAATACGGCTATAGATAGAACTCTGAAATTTGGTATAGAAGTAAAACATACGGTTTTCTACTAATATTCGCGGTTCCAATCTTTTTTTATCAATTGTTACGACTGCAGCACGGCCAACTTGATTATTTTTTTAAATTACAATGAGGGTCGAAAGTACCATCATTAGAAAGCTGCTTTTGTGTAGAATCCAACGATGTAGCACTTGATATGGCAGTTTTGAAAAATAACTTCACTATACCAAATTAAACTTTGAGAATATTACTTTCAATGGTTTGCTAGATATGCTAAAAATTCAGTTGGCGATGAATGCTTTGTTTTGTTTTTCAACTTTAAACAGTACATTTATGAAGAATACCCATTTAACCATTGTATAAGAATTTTCAAGAAGCGAAACCATCTTGATGTTGAGCGTAAACAAATATTTGTTATAAAATTTCAAACAGTGAACAACATAACATACTAGTAACTATCAACAACGTCATACTGACTAGTAATAACTAAAACAATATTTAACTTTAAAAACCTAGCAGATGTTTACAAAAGATGTTCAAATTGCTCCCCATTCACTTCTTGGCAGTGATGGACTCCATTTACAAATCGCCGAATGACATGGACAATGAAATCACCAGGAATATCTCTCACTTTATGTGAAATTCTTTGAACTAATTCATGTAAGTTGCCTGGTTTGTTAATGTATACACGACTTTTTACGTATCCCCACAAGAAAAAGTCCAGAGGAGTTAAATCCGGTGATCGCGCAGGCCATTCAATATGTCCTCGCCGTCCAATCCATCTTTGGGGAAAAGCTGTATTTAAATGATCACGAACTTCCCTGGCATAGTGAGGAGGGACTCCATCCTGTTCAAACCAGATTTCATCGCTTATTGTGTTAGGAAACTTTTGATTTGGGTATAATCTTGTGAGGGCAGGGATAATCTCGTTTTGTAACAATCGTAAATATCTCGCTGAAGTTATAGTGTATTCCATAAAGAATGGTCCTATGATATCCCTACCAATGATTCCTGTAATTAAGATGCAGGAAGTATTTAGTATTTTGAAAAATTTTCTGGCCTATTTATTACATACCTGCCCAAACGTTAATTTTTTCTGGAAATTGAGTATGCGATTCTTCCATCCACCGGGGATTGCTATCTGACCAATACCTGCAGTTTTGTCTATTCACCTCACCATGTAAGTAAAACGTAGCTTCATCAGTGAATACAATGTTATTCACAAGATTTGGATCGTGATTCATGCGATCATTATTTCGCAAAATTGCAGTCGTCGATCGAAATCATCTTCATTTAGTTCTTGCACTAGTCGAACTTTATAGGGATGAAATTTTCGGTTCTTCAAAATTTTAAATGCTGATTGCTTGCACATATCGTGATTTGCAGCTAGCTGTTTTAGGGAAGTTTTTGGATTGTTAACAACGTCCAACATTACATTTAATGCATTTTCATCATTAGTAACTGTTTTTGGGCGGCCCGATTTTGCTAGATTCTTAACACTGCCAGTCTGGTTGAAGCGTTTTAATGTTTTACAAACCGTAGATTTACTAATAGGATTTCGATTAGGGTATGTTGCATTAAATAAATTACATACTTCCGCATAACTACGTCTTCTATCACCATACCCTATCATCATGAGAATCTCTATTCTTTCCTTTTCTGTAAGATTTTCCATGGTACTTTCTGACTAACTACGCAAATTCAAACAACACTTATAATTTTTGACGTTGTCTATCTCATAATAGTGTATATCTTCTTCCACCAGTTCCCACCAGGTTTTCTTTGGTCTGCCCCTTCTATTTCGGCCACCCAACTGCAACTGGTACATCCTTTTTGTTAGCTGGTCCTTTGGTAATCTTGTTATATGTCCAAACCACCGTAATTTGTTCTGATCGACAATAGTTTTTATTCCTACATCTTTAAAGACTTCCATCAACTCCGTGTTCGTCCTTCTTCTCCATCCATCTTCTTCTTTAATGCCTTTAAATATTGTTCGGAGGACTTTCCGTTCCCATACTTCTAACTTCTTTACGCACTGTTGTGTGGTCACCCATACTTCACTAGCATATGTCACTGTAGGTCTTATGATGGTTTTATAAATTTTCACCTTAGCTGCATTTGATAAATCCTTTTCGCGAAATAATTTTCTGTATTTACCTAGACACCTTGATCCTGCTGCAATTCTTCTGTCAATTTCACTTTGATTGTTTCCGTCACTGTTGATTTCGACACCTAGGTAAACCACACTATTCACCCACTCAAACTGGTAAATTCTGTCCACACAATCACTCTTGCACTGTAAAGCCTCTTCCTGTTTCTGTTTCCCTAATACTATATATTTAGACTTGTGCTGATTAATTTCCAACCCTACTTCAAGTAAATATTTCTCCAATTCCTGTACCATTGTGTTTAGTTCCTCTCTTGTCCTTGATAAAAGCACTAGATCGTCCACATAAGCTAGACATTGACAAGAATGTTGTAATATATTACTTTCCAAACTTATTTTACTTTTACTTAAGATCATCTCTAGGACCATGTTGAAGAGGAGGGTTGAGGTCGGATCGCCCTGTCTTAGACCCATATTACTGTGAAATTGTCTTGATAAACTTCCATCAAATTGAATCGTATTAACAGTATTTCCCAGCATCATTCTTACTAACTTTATTAATTCTTCTGGTAACTGTAGGTATCTCATCGCGTCATATATTGCTCTCCTATCTAGTAGGTCGTAAGCCTGCTTAAGATCTAGGAACAGACAATGCACTTGAACCCCTTTTAAAATTTTAAAATCAAAACTTGGGATGCTCATGTACAGCTCCTGTAACTCATCATAAAATTCCCATTTCTTATCCTCCTCCGTCTCTTCTGTAGCATGCACATTTATTATACTGATCTTCCTGTAATTTCCTCTCAATCTCATGTAACTTAATCTATCATTGACTGCTTTATATTCTATTACATTATTTTTCATTGTTTCTTTTATTAAAAACCCCGTTCCTAATCTATTAACTTGTCCTCCACCATTGAAAAATATATAATCATCTAACTTACTTGACGTTATTCCTTTTATGTTCGTCTCTTGCACAACTAGGAGATCCACCTTATATTCTTTAATGGTTCGTATTAGCTGTTTTAAAGCACCTACTTTATTCAAACCCTGTACATTTGCTGACCCTATCACTACTGTATTTACGGTTGGTTTTGTATTGTTATTTTTATTCATAATCCTTTTCTTTGCCGTTTTCGTTGTATAGGTTCTGTCCATTATGCAGTTGGTTAGTTTTTTGTTTCCATATCTTCTTTCTTTTTCAAGCTCCCCCCTTCTGCATCTGACCATATATATTTGATTCCATCTATTTCTATTTTTCTATATCCCACTTTGATTTTCTTGCCCTTTTCTTTTTCTTCTTTGCCCACCTTCCTAATTGCTACCTGGATTTTTTGCTCTTCCATCGTTAGATCGCAATCTATGTACACGTTGTTGTTTCTCAGCTTACTTTTTTGCTTCAATATCTTAAGTTTCTGATCAAAGCTTTTTAATTTCACTACCGTCATCTTTGCTTCCTGTCTTCCCACCTTAAATGCCTCTCCTATCTCGGCTGTTACGTCTAGTTCTTGTTGGAGGAATTTATTGACTTCTTGTTTGATGTCGTCATTCTTAAACTCTATTCCTTTAATAACTATATTATTCCTTCTGCTTTCTTTCTTCTGTTTCTCTAATTTGTTCTCTAAATTACTGATTCTCTTTTCCAACTGTCACTTTTCGATTCGCCAGTTTTAGCCTTTTCCTCCCACTCTGCTTTAACTTTCTTTAGTTCCCCCTTCACTTCTGCAAAATCTGCTTTCACATCTGCTATTTTAACTTCAATTTCTTTCTTCAACTCATCCTTTATCTAATCCAATTTTTTCAATACTTCTTCCATCTCTGCGTTTCCATCGTCGTCCGTCTGCACCTTTTCTTTTGCTTCCTCTTTGTTACTCTGAAATCTTGACTTCTTGAAATCTTCGCACTTTTAGAAAACCCTCTTATTTGCTGCTGTTCCCACTTTTCAAAGGCTTCTGGGTCTTCTCTTTCTCTTGGCCTCTTTCTTAGGTCTTTTTCACTGTTAACGCTGTTGGCCCTATCCCTTTATTGTATTACTTAGTAATAATAAAGTATTTGTCTCTCCATCCAATTTTCATAATGCTGCATGTGTTAGAGCAAGCAAGCGCATCGAAACAAAATTTTGTTTGCTGACGTAATGCGACCATCTGCCGAAATCTTGTTAACACTTATAAAAACTGCAATTTCTTGTTGATCTTTTGGCCCAAGTTTCATCTTGGAATATAACTACTATTTTTTTAGTGAATTTACTACAACTTTAGGAGCATCTGATTAGAAAACGTTGCCATCTGCCACAATTTTGTAAACATAATTTTGAAGAACGTATTAAGCAGCACACAACCAAAAAATTACGTTGGAATAATGCCACTATGTATTTGACAAAAAAATGGTACTTTTGAACACCGCCTCCAACTAAACGCTACCACTCAGGGCCGGAAGGCTAGCGGTTTCTAGTTAAGAATTAAGACTACTTTTAACATAAGGCTTAAACCTTTGGAATAAAACCACTATATGTATTTTCGCACTCACCTCTCATACTACTACCCCTATTCAGCAGAATCTCTCCCTTAAATTAATAATTAAGGAACATTCGAATTTAGATTTTCATCATTTACTATAGTTATTCCAGCTATTTTGCAATAATTAGCAGCACCATTTGTTGATTTTGATACAGTTCTACAGAAAATAATTCCCTGGACGTCAACATTACGATGATAGTTAAATAGGAAGCACACTGACATCGGCGATGTGGTCGCCGATGTCATCCTAGGATGACATCCTCGATGTGATCAAACTGATGACATAATGCTTAGATTTGCTGTAATTTATTGCACTAAACAACTTAGCTTTGAAATTGCTTGTATTTCTTTAAAACGTATTTATCGAATCATTATTAAGTTCATAATAAAATGTCTACTGAAATCTCTTTCTTTAATTATAATTATTTATTATTATGACATCAATAATGTAGAATTGTTTAAAATTTTATCAGTTGAGAATTATCCCAACTCGGGTGATTTTGACCAAAATGTACTGAAACAAGTTTGTTTTAATTTCAGAAAAACAACATATGTGCCAGGTCTGTGGCCGTTCATTTTATTTTCCACATGCACTGGAACGCCACATGAGGTCTCACACTGGCGAAAAACCTTTTAAGTGTACTTATTGCAGTAGAACTTTCAGCATTCAATGGAATCTAAATCAACACCTGCGTTTACATACCAATACCAAGCCATATAAGTGCAAATTATGTTCAGCTGCATTTAGACACAATGTCACACTGAAAGGCCATTTAAGATCAGCACATTCAGCCAGTGAGATTGCAGCTGTTAATAACGAGGCAGAAGAACGTGCAGCCGTTTCTGAACTAGCAACCGCAGAAAAAACTTGTGATAATAATGCTGCAACATTAGAGGGCGAATCGAATAAAAATTTAAATACTGAGAATCAATGATTTCTTTGTCTTATAAATTTTGTTAAACTCAAGTTAGGTGTAAAAGAAAATATATATGATAATATAGTATATATTTTTTTTAATTTCATTCAGGTCTGTCATTAAATATGACCATACGTGAGCGTGACCTAGCCGATTCTGCATTTAAGTATACAATTTCGTGTAGTCATTCATATGTATAGAATTATGAAGAACGATTCATGTCATCATAATTATGTGGGCTCAACCACACATGATTATGTAGTCTACTACATAATCGGCAAAGTAAGAAACGGCAGTTTTCACGCAGATTTTCTTTAGAATTAGTTAGTTAGATTTAAGCTGCATCTTCTAATGGGAGTCATGTTATAATAAATAATACATTTTATTAAAAGCTAAGATGGTATTATTTGTATAATTAAATAATAAATTTACATTATTCTTTGTTTAGTAAAATGTTAACTGTTTCATGCATTAAATAATTTGAAAGTATTGTTGTATAACAATTATTTTCCCTGTGCTTTATTCTCCCTAGATGTTAGGAAAACATATTGTACGAAAAATAAGTATGTAAAGCCATTAAGAGAGTTTTCAGTGGTAAACTTAGGATAGATGAAATCAGATTTTAAGGGCATTATCTTGAGTGCATGAATGTAGCTTATGTATAACTCTCTTATCTTTAAAGATATTAACATTCACAGTAAAAATTAAAAAGAAAGAGTACTAATAGAAATTACTGACCACTACAGAATGATAATGTACACCTTATGAACAACGAAATTAACAATAGGTACCTATTAGGGTGGTCCTTGAAAAGTACATTTTTGAATTTCATGCGTCCCACCCCCTAGATCGATTCTGTGTTAAATAACAAAAGAATTTATCAAAAAACTTTCCAAAAATATTAATATTAAATTAGGTTTAACGTGGGTTTTAGACACTTGTGGATACTATAATGTATAACACTGCTTATTTTTAATGTTTTGACATCAACACATGTTTTCTAAGTGCTTTTGGGGATGCTGAATCCGAATTTGAGGTTAAAAATGTGTTTTGACACATGACAACTGTCAAAAATGCTGTCAACTTGAAGAATTTTAATGTAAATTCGCTTTTTTACAAGTTTTCACTATTTTCAAGGTTTTTTGGGCCGCTGAATTCGATTGTTAGATTCAAAATCAGATTTGACACATTAAAGCTGTGACGAATGCTGTCAAACTGAGAAATTCCGATGTAGATTCGCATTTTTTATCTGCTTTTGTGGTTCTAAGGGACACTAAATAGGAACTCGAGGTTAAAAATGTAGTTCGACATACGGTTGCAGTGAATTCTGTATTAGGTTTTTTGAAAAAACTTACCACATTTGTTATTATATAAAAGAATCTTGAGGTTTTTTAAAAATCTTTTTCTAAGAAATACATATGTCTCTCAAAAATGTCATTTGTTTGATTATTCGAAAATCGCGTCTTTCCCAGTGTTTCGAAAGTCTAGCACTACGCCACAATATGTTCTCATGTCAATATGTCTCACGACATGTAAAGGTATAACTATTCAAAAATAATATTCACGTGATGGCAGACTTATAAATCATGGAGCTGCCAAAATTACGTGAAAAAATTTTTTTAGTTGGTGATTTCGAGGTTCAGATATTAGGCAATAAATTGCCAACAAAGTTATAAGCTTTTTTAAAGGTGTTATTCTTTCATTTGCGTGTTCTAAAACGAGATATACATGCTAGTATCGCTTCAGTGATTGAAGAAGTTTTGAATATTTGGAAAAAAGCTGAGATTCCAACTATGCGTGTTGACCATTTCAGTAATTTATATGAGGAATGGCGAGTGCTCGGAAAGCGTAGGGATCGCAGTGTTAAACGGCAACAACAATTTTTGCAATCTGTTGCAATACTACAGCAGCCAATTTCGGCCGTGTGAGTGGTGCAGGACAAATCTGGAAAAACTTTTAGGAAACGATTTATTATATTTGCCGTGTGGACATCATATCTTTGAACTTGTTTTAAGATCTGTTTTGGAAAAGAGTTTCCCAGGTACCGTTGGACCAAATGTTCTACTATTCAAAAAATTTCAAACGGAGTGGAATCAGTTAAACATATCTAATTTCAAAAGCAGAATGGAACACAAAACAACAAGTGAACTCTTGAGCGACAAGATACACAATATCAAACGGGAAATTTCAGATTTTCTTACAGAAGCGCATCCTCGAGATGACTATCGAGAGTTATTAGAGCTAGGTTTGGTGTTTGTCGGTGCAGTTCCAGATAACTACCACCTCCGTAAATCGGACGCATTTCACCATGCACGATGGATGGCAAAAGCCATATACATGTTAAAAATTGACCAATTCCGAGCGGAGTTCAAAGTACAAAAAACAGAAGAACAGAAATTACAAGATATTTGTCTTTTCATAACAACAATTTATGTCAAAGCTTGGCTTATGGCACCTATTGCCCGCAAAGCACCAAACAAAGATCGTCAGTTACTCAAAGAGATTAATGAGTATAAATTGATTAACCGTTTTCTGGCCGAGGTTGCGTTAAAAAAATTGTCAACCATTTGTGGTATCTCAGTCCAAAACTGGCTGTGCTTGCACTCTTTGATGAAAACGTTTTATTAGAAGTTAAAGTAAAAATAGTTGATAAATTGAGAAATAATCAATCAGGAACAGTCCGGACAAGCATAATGACGGGAACGATGACGATTATAGAAACGAAAAGTGTCAAGTCAAGCGCTATGAGGTCAATGACGTCGACGAAATATTAGATAAAGATATCGATTATTTTGTAAACCTCCAGTCTTTCAATTTTTTCAACAGATTCAATTTGACAACAGAATTCCTTCAATTTCACATTCCATCGGAATGGATACAAAATCAAAGTTATATAGAAGCATTGACTTTTGTTCTCAAATTAAAAGTTGTCAGTGACTGTGCAGAAAGGGCGGTAAAATTAATGGAGGACTACCACACTAAATTTACGAAAGATGAAAAACAACAGCAGTAGATATTGCAAGTAGTCAAAGAATACAGAGAAAGATACCCTATTGATGCAAGACGTAAAGATTTATTAGACGAATTTTTAACATTATAATAGTCATTAAAAAATGTTTCTAAACAAAAAATACCTTTGCTTAGTTTTTAAGAAAAATCTTGTATCCAGCAAATTTTATTATCTTAACAGCATTTTTGATTCCTGCTATATCTCGAAATACATTTTCAACTTCGAATTCGTGCGTATTCGGCGACCCCAAAAACCTTAAAAGTAGTAAAAAAGTATACATAATACGCATATCTACATCGAAATTTCTCAGTTTGACAGCATTCTTGATAGCTTTAATATGTCAAATCCGATTTTGAATCTGAAAATCGAATTCAGCAGCCCAAAAAACCTTGAAAATAGTGAAAACTTGTAAAAATGCGAATTTACATTAAAATTCTTCAAGTTGACAGCATTTTTGACAGTTGTCATGTGTCAAAACACATCTTTAACCTCAAATTCAGATTCAGCATCCCCAAAATCACTTAGAAAACATGTGCTGATGTCAAAACATTGAAAACCAGTAGTGTTATACCTTATAGTATCCCCAAGTGTCTAAAACCCACGTTAAACCCCATTTAAACTTCAACCGTCATGGGGCACGGGTTAATATTAATATTTTTGGAAAGTTCTTTGATAAATTTATTGTTATTTAATACAGAATCGATCTAGGGGGTGGGACGCATGAAATTCAGAAATTTACTTTTTAAGGACCACCCTAGTACCTATACATTGTCTAAAACAATGCCAGAGTGTATTCCAAATATTTTCATGAACAAAACTATAACAGAAAGTTAAAGCTTGATTTTTGTACTGCTGAATGTGATACATTGTATTTTGATGTAACGTTAGGTATAGTTTGTATTTTGTAGTAGCTTCTAAATTAGACTTTTTAACAACTTCAGAAATCGCTTTGCATCAACCCATTTTCAGCCCTATGCAGTATGTAAGGCAACTTTTACAAACACTTTCTTGCTATTTTGTCAGTATAACTATAATATAACTAAAATATATATTAAATTATGTTACCTTGATATGTTTTAAAAACACATTGAAAATTATAAAAATTTAATTAACATAACGTAACATTTAATTAACAGATGAATTGATGGGTAATCTAAATCTTCGGATATTATTAAAAACATACCCACTAATATGCTGAATAAAATGAAATGCAAAGTAGTATTTATTAGTTATTAACAAATTATTGAATCTTAATCTGTATTACAATTTTGATCGAATCCATCTGCCAGGTAGGTACCGTAATAGTAGGAATGATCACATAATCAGAAGAAATTGCATAAAAAAGAACTCTTCAAACCAAGTAAGTATTTTCTATTTAATTTTAGTAGCTTTTTAGAATTAAATCAAATAAAATTGTGTTGCTTTCTAAAGACTCCAGTGCAGAACACTAATTGCGTGTATAACAAGAAATGTGCGTAGTAAGTGTGAAATAAGGGAAACTGGTTTTAAGTGCAGTTTGGAGTCTGCCAAAAGCGGAACAATTATACCTATTTGTGAGTATCGATATTTTTCGTTATGAAATAATATGATTCATTTAAATTTGCTACAAGTTGATAAAAAGCTTTATTTGTCTTATTCCTGTATAAATATAATTGTTTCAGTATTGTTAATATCTAAAATTGTTAAATATCCATATTTTCACTATCTACAAACTAAAAAAATTAAATTATGAATTTATAGTAGTTAATACATACCAGGTGGGGCAAAAGTGTGGGGAAGTCCGATAGCTCCTAAACGGTAACAGCTAGAAAAATCGTTCTAATAAGGGTGTAAACAGTGAATAGAGGCCCATCTAGAGAAATTATTTTCAAATATACAGGGTGTTGCAGAAAAGTTTGCAAGTAAGGAAAAAGGCGACAGACCGACAGACTTCACGAATTCAGAGACGAACCTTTTGTTCGTCGAACAGAGTAGGAGACACTAAATTTATGGACAATGACGACAATTTCAATAATTTAACTTTGTATTAATCCTCACTATTCTAGTATCACCTTCTAGTGATACTAAGAAACTTTCTGATTTAATAAAATCAACGACTGAATATTGGAAAGTGAGTGGTTAACAAATAAATTAAACCTTTCTACATAAATCGGGTAAAAAGACATGTCAGTGTAGAGACATTTTCAGCATTCCAATATTTTTGCTAGAAAATTGTCAATACTTTTCCTCTTAAATTCCAGTTTGCATAATAGTGCAAAATTATTGCTACCTTACGAATATTTTATATGTATAATATAAATTACAGTTCATTAAATATTTGCGGAGACACACTAAAATAAAATAGCAGATATTCACCCATATGTACTTTTTTTTTATTTCAAAGTTAAGGACTATTAAGATATAGTGAGGAGGGGTTGACCACCTAGCAATCTTAGCATATACATCGGTGGGGAATTGTGTCAATTTTTCATCAGTCGATCAGTATTTCAAAGAACCTGTTGTAAACCAAATAGAGAAACAAGAAAGGGGTTCACTGGTTGGTAAACGGAATTGCACTCTTGACAATACAATCAAAAATGGTGTTATAATATACATCAGTTCAAAATTCTACAAAGGCACCTTTGAGTTACTTTTTCCTCATACTTTACCATGTATCTGTAATTTGTTGTAATGCGAAACTTTTTTTTGCAAATAACATTTTGTTGCTGTCAAATTGCTGTCAATCATTCAACTAATCCTGTCAATGATTCTAAAACTTATTTTGTAGATATCTATCTGGTTTCTATTTAGACTTTTATGCTCAAAAGTTTAAAAAGTTTTAGAGTCACTGATAAGATTAGTTGAAGATTGCCAGGAATAAATAATTAACAGCAATGTATTTTAAATGGGAATTATATTATGTAATTTAAAATCGCGAACTGTGGCTTTCCCATCAATTTCTTTGTGTTGGGCAAATGCTAAGATTTTTGTGTGTTTTCATTATCTATTAAATGATACAAAAATCAACAAAATTGACTGGTCCCTATATTTCCATTTAAGTGGTGCCTATTCCTTTGTATGTTTTTTTACCTCTATTGAATTGAATATATTTTAGAAAAACTGCAATAATTGATAGTTGTAGTTAAAATTTTAAATGTACAACACTACAAGGAAATTCGCTTAACATAAGGCTTTAACTTACGTGATTATTATGGACGATCGAATCCTACTAAAAAGAATTTTTGAGACCAACGGGCTCTTTGAATATGTAGATATATAGTTGCACCAATACTACCCTTTTGAAGCTAGTCGTTATTCAAACAATTTGAAAATTCTTTTTCTTAAACTTCACGTTATACTTCTGAGTGAATTATGGGTTCTAGGACACACTTAAGCACGATTCCTAGGTTGTAAAACAGTAAAGATAAATCTAATAATTCTCTGCCAAATGTGGTAATTTTAATCATTTTCTGGTAATTTTGTAAAATTTAGGCAATTTTTTTTGGTAGGTCAGAATTTTGTGAATGTTATGGTAATCAGGGCTGGATTCATATTTAAGGCTCTGAACTAGCTACATTTAGGGCTCGAATGCATGTTGTTATCAGCAAAGACAAAGATATAGAGTGTGTACAATAGACCGATGCACAATATAGTCTTACATGTATTTTTTTTTCAAACTTTAATAATATCTCCTCTAATTTATTTTACAGTAACGATATTCCAGAGTCCTGTAAAAAGAAGGTTTCGGGAAGAAATTGTAAGATTCTTTACTTTGTAAATCTTTGACAGTAAAGATTATATTGGCCAAACACTTAGAAATTTGGACATAAGATACAAAGAACACGTACGCTCTTATAGACTTAAACATCCAGAAAAATCGAATTATGCTAAACACATTTTGGAACAGAACCACCCAATGACACCTCAAAACAACATTAAATTCTTACATTTTTGCAACAACAAACACAAATTAGACATTTTAGAAGCTTTTGAAATATACAGACATAAACGCACAGTACCTTTAATGAATGAACAAACTGAGCTTAGTAATTCTCCTTTATTAGAAGTGTTAGATATTTAGTTTTTGTTATGTATTGTATCTAGTTACCTATTTTCTGTATGTATTCATCCTTAGCAACGTGTTTGTTTATCAATCTTATCTACCTTTGATAATGACACAAAGTCTCGAAACAATATTGTCAGGTTAAGATATTAATAAAACTTGTGAAACTTTAACTAATCTTTGTATTTATATTATATTTCAAGATTCTTAAAGGTTAGGCAAACAATAATTTTATTAGAACAAATAAACATTATAAACAAAGTAGAACTAGATAACAAAACATTTTTTATTATAACAAAGGTTAAATAATTTGCACTTTCTCTGGTATGGAATACAATTTGTTCTATCTTACATTCAAGAATACCGCAGAAATGCTTAACGAATTTAATTTTGTAAAATAATTTTAACATGATTTTCTTCCTGAATGCTGCCTGTATCCAGATAATTGTTACATTTTTTATGCAAGATACTACCATCCCACGCAGCTGTTCCAATTCAAACTTTTCTAACAGAAAACATGCTTCATAAGAAAACAGTTGCTTTATTAAAGCAACTGATTAATCAACAAATTCTTCAGTAAAAGAACCTTTTCAAAAAACCTAAATCAACTTCAAAACAGATTGACAAAGAGTAATTCAATCAGAAAGGCTATTCTGCAATTTAAGCCTAGTTTGAGGGCTGTTAGGCTTTAAATGGAGGACCAGTTCAACACATTTATAGACAAAGATATTCAAAGTTTTGAAAATTAGTGTACGGAACAGCTATTGTTATAGTTCATTTTTGACGTTAACTTGTTCTTTTATTTCAATCGATTCAAGTTTCTTGTTTTAAGTACGTCTGTTATTTTATTATATTGACTAACTGATCAAACTTTGAAATCAGTATCTGCTACCTGTCACAAATCATTACACAGGTGATGGGTTGTAGCAATTATTATTTTTAACTATCAAAGTGGAAGCATATATTCTTAGGAACGTGTTTGGTTATCTTCCTTTTACATACCTATGATAATGACATGTTGTATCGAAACAATTGTCAGGTATATTGTAATAAATATTGTGAAATTTTATTATTTTATATCAAGGAAATAGTAGTTCATTTTTGTCCCCATCCTCAAGAATTAAATTGTGATTATCATAGCAAAGAAATTATTAAGATAAGGCATAGGTGAATTTTAATTTTGTGAATCTATTTAAGATTTTAGATTGCATGTTGAGTTCTTTAGGGGCCCCCTTGATATAGAAAGTCCAGCCCAGATGATATTTGTGAAAATTTTGGCAATTCTAGCAATAAGTATCATTTTAGTATGAACAATTTCACAAGATGGTTAACCCCTTGCATAGAGAGCAAAAACAGACTCTTTTTTTTATGACTAATGAAAGCAGGTCATAATTGCTGTCATAAAATTGGTCAAAAACAAATGCAATAAATTGTTTTCAAGTTTCACATACATGAAGAAATGTGTATTCTATGAGGTGGTTAAGCTTGTTTACATATTTGTTTTTAAGATTCTGAATCGTTTTATAATTATATTTGAAGTTATTAGACGTGATCTAATTTTTTTTTCTAGAGAAAAGAGCATGCGTAGCTTCAAGAGAAAGGTTTATTAAAAGCCTCATAAAAACATGAAACCGAAATATCGCTTTTTTAACATAGATTTATTAGAGTAAAAAAAACCTTTTTTGTACTTAATAGTAGTTCCCTTTCTAACACACAGGTGTCTCTTCCCAACAGCTGTTTTTGGTGAAATTCTTAGAAGTTCCTTCTCCAGCGGTATTCGTACATCATATATATTATTACGAAATTCCGTTGGATTTTTCGTTGTTTTTCATGGCAGACTATTTTATAAATTAGTGTTATTTGCGACCTACATATTAGTTTTACACGTATACGTAATTTATAATGGGAAACAAAAGAAAAGTTAAGCTTAAAAAATCAGTTCAAGCTAAAAGGTAATTTGACGAATTGGTTATTTAGTAATTGCCTGTTTGTAATTGTACCTAGTTGTTTTACCTGTTTGAATCTGCAAATATACACATAATATTAATAAAATAGCAAGAACTTAAGTTACATTTATTAAGAAACTGTTATTTATTTTTTTTATAGGGCTGCTACTAGACGTTGGAATGCCGTCCGTAACAATACTCATAATTATTTAATGCCATCAATAGAAGAATGTAAGGTAATAAGATTTCCTCCATAACACTTTTTGCTATAAGTTTAGACTGCCCAATACGCATTCTACTGCGCATAGCTACTACATACATGTAAAAGGTGCGTTCACGTTAGTAATGATTTACGCGTCTGTTGAACCGTAAATATTTTCACCGCAAATTAAGTTTTAAAAAGTGTACGTTGTTTGTTCCTGCGAGCTGGTTTATTAGCATGGTGTTATGTTGAACAGTTGACCAATTTAAACACTTTTTGTTTTAAATAGGTTTAAAACACTTGTAAATAAAATTAGTAAAACAAATAAAAAAAAAATAGTAATATTAATAAGTAAGCATTTTATTAAAACATCGCTTCACGCCAAAGTTGTAGTATACGCTTTTACATTTCTGGTGCTTTTTTGCATTTTGGGCTGTTACGGAGAAAAACGATTGCAGTGTACTGTAAGGATTATAGTCGCGTAGCTGTGTATCACAAATTCAACGTTGCCACCTTTTCTATTTCATGTTTAAACAAATCGTGTACTACATAATTCAAAAGTTTGTTGACGATTCGATGGCTTATACCTAAGCCGCCTTATTTTGTAAGAGTTCGTTGACAAGATAACGAACGTTAAAATATCGAAGTTCGTTATAATATCGAAATTCGTTATTTTTGTATTCTGTAAGATAAATTCTTACGAAAATCGTTATCACGCAATCGATATTTTAACGAAAGCTTCTGAGGTATCGTTACGCGGGAGCGGAATGTTATAATTTGAATGAATTCAAACGCGGTTCAATTAGAAATCAGGTTTTAAATTAAATTTCAGGAAAATGATTGGTTTATGTATAAAACTTTAAATCGGTTTATTTGTAAAACCCATTTTATGCAGTTTTTCACAGAAAATGAGAATTCTTGTAATTTTCATTTGGTATCGTTAGTATGTGATTTTTTATTTGCTAAAATAGTTTTATTTTATATTTTACTTTAAAGGTTTTAAAAATACTGACAAAAAAATGAGAACTGAAATTTAAACAGGAATGAATTATGATCTGGCCTGCATTTGCAACTTCCGTTTTTTTTGCGCAAAGTTTAACACATGTATTTTAAAAAAGTTTTTCTGTTTATTTTTTGTAGTTCTTTCACAAAAATACGGACAAATTCTTGTAATTTTCGTTGCTGGCACGGGTTTCGATTGTATTAGGTTTTACCGTGTTTTTAAAAGCCGATAAAGTAGGGATTAAAGGATTAAACGTAAATTATTACTTCTGACCTTTTATGTAAAAACTTGTAACGTACAGTCGAATTCATAAAAAAGGAAACGATTTTCGTTCCATTTGTACTTTGAACATAAATTATTAATTAAAATATTACTTTATATAGTTTACGACATTTGTAGATTATGTAAATAAAGCCCTATTAATGATTAATCATTGTTAAAATTGATAGTAATCGAAATTAATTAATATTAATTACATATTTGATACAAGAGTCGTTTCCTTTTTTTTGAATCTGACTGTACCTACTACCTATGTAAACATTTTAAAAAAGAGTTTTAAAGATATTTCTAATTATAAAATATTAATAACAATCACAATAATAATCACAATACCAATAATATTAATAACAATAACAACAATTAGCCAGCCTCGGTGGATTGGTGGTTTGCATGTTTGCTTCATAATCCAAGTTCGATCCCCGGTCGAGTTGGTAATTTTTAATAGCGGATAAAAATTAAAAACATGCCTTCTTTTCGGATAGGAAATAAAACTGTAGGTCCCGTGTCAATGCGATGTTTGGCACGATAAAAATCCCTACTGGGGGTGGAATTCCCCCAGATTCGGCTAAATTCTAGTAGGGTCGGACAAATGATCATAGCAATCGGTGCCATGAGGTACGAAGGATGCTCCGCCATCCCGATTCATCGCCCAAAAATAAATAAATAAAATAAATAACAATTAAAAAACAATACAAATTGAAGAAACTACACTTCAGATATAGTAGGGCCTGCAAAAATTGGTTTTTATAGCTCTGAGATTCAAATACCGGCAGTAATACCTTTTGTTAAAATATCTTTAGACTTAAGTACCGACAGTAACAACTATTAAATTATCTTAGAAAGAGTATTCAACAACAGTTGTATGGGCTTGCATTCAGGGCCGTCTTCTTTTTGTTTTTTTTTTGAGGTAATATAATGTAAGTATGACGGAATATAAACAATTGAAGACAACAAGGCTCAGCCCTTATTAAATTATTTTAATAAGAGCCACAGCCTTCGAGCTACCACTTAGTCAGCGCTTATGCACACATGACCCCGAAGTATAGAATACTGATGGAGTAGCTATATCCACATTTATTATTATTTTTAAAATTCAAATTATATTAAATAATTTCGAAATGCAACTAGTTGGTAAATGAAATTCCCAGTTTTTCTGGTCGGTTGTATATTAATCAACTTAATATGAGTATACAAACTTCGTAGCCTTATTCAATTGTGCCAATTTATACAAGCAAAATTCCGTGTTAAGAAAAATAATTACACAATTAAATACGTAACAAGTAAGTAATATCAGCACAAGCAATGGTAGTAATTCAGTAACATAGTATGTACTTTCTTTCTAATTCTGAGTCTGTTTATGAACACGAGAATTCTACATCATGTGTACCATTAGTAGCAGAAACCACAGCTTTTTGTTGTCGTTTAAAAGGGGAGATGCCCTAAAGATACCGGTTTGACGTAAGACTACGTCTAACTGCGCGAATAGTATATGGAATTATAAATAAATAGTTGAATATTGAAAATAACATTTATTATATACTACAGTCAAAACATCTCTATATTGCGACTTCCTACTTAATATGAGCAGTATTTCTTGGTCCCTGTTAAAATAATACTTTTTAATGAAACTTGTATGTATTGTATCCAAAAGAATTATTTGTCGTTTTGAATTATATGACGTCTTATGGACATCATTTATTAGTCATATGACGTCGTCGACCAATATTGACTTAAAAATAACGTCATTATAACCTCAGTGTGCTGGCTGGGATTCTCCAAGCATTAAGTTTCAAGTCATCTGCCACGTGTTGAAGTATTTTGATAAAGATGCTTAATCCAATAACGTTGTGTTTTTTGGGGCTTCTGTTTTTTCCATAATTAGATGGCACAAAAGAATAAAAACAGCACATTTATTTTTTTTCCTTAATAACAATGCATCATAGGTACTAATCAAATGTATTTACATCCACACTACAGCTATGTTACGGTACGAATTCCTTTGATGCCTTTATTAAACCGTCATCGAATGGATCACATACGACTGCTCATTTACAATGGAAGCTCAACGTCAATTTCTACTAATGTGGACGCGCCTTAATAAATTCATGCAAATTACTTTTGTCGGTTCTATTTTCTTTATCTTAAATAAAATATTAATTCATAGTTTATATTTAACATTTTCTATTAGGTAAAATGCTTATTAAAATATCGATTTTACAGCTCATGAAATTACTTATATAATCATTTTGATTATAGTAAGCTGGTACCTTATAATATTCCTTAGAGAATATAATTCACGTGTCACATGGTACATTTTTTATTAATTTCATTGGTGAAAGTACAAAAACAAACTCGCAGAAAAGGCTATCAAATCGATGATAATTCTATCACCGCATGTTGACTGTCACCTGTTTTTAATAAATAAAATTGTTTACTGTCAAAGTGACAGAAAGTTTCAGTGTTTATTTTCTTTCAACGTTCATTATATTCTCTCACCAAATATAACACGTGTTATGATTAATCAACGATGATACCACTCGTTAAAACCTTTAGAAAATTGAACTCGTGCTTCGCACTCGGTCAATTTTCGTCGGTTTTAACTCGGGCTATCACCGATGATAATCATAACACTAGTTATATTATCCCCGAGAATATAATTCACGTGTCACATGGTACATTTTTTATTAATTTCATTGGTGAAAGTACAAAAACAAACTCGCAGAATAGGCTATCAAATCGATGATAATTCTATCACCGCATGTTGACTGTCACCTGTTTTTAATAAATAAAATTGTTTACTGTCAAAGTGACAGAAAGTTTCAGTGTTTATTTTCTTTCAACGTTCATTATATTCTCTCACCAAATATAACACGTGTTATGATTAATCAACGATGATACCACTCGTTAAAACCTTTAGAAAATTGAACTCGTGCTTCGCACTCGGTCAATTTTCGTCGGTTTTAACTCGGGCTATCACCGATGATAATCATAACACTAGTTATATTATCCCCGAGAATATAATTCACGTGTCACATGGTACATTTTTTATTAATTTCATTGGTGAAAGTACAAAAACAAACTCGCAGAATAGGCTATCAAATCGATGATAATTCTATCACCGCATGTTGACTGTCACCTGTTTTTAATAAATAAAATTGTTTACTGTCAAAGTGACAGAAAGTTTCAGTGTTTATTTTCTTTCAACGTTCATTATATTCTCTCACCAAATATAACACGTGTTATGATTAATCAACGATGATACCACTCGTTAAAACCTTTAGAAAATTGAACTCGTGCTTCGCACTCGGTCAATTTTCGTCGCTTTTAACTCGGGCTATCACCGATGATAATCATAACACTAGTTATATTATCCCCGAATATATTAAATATAATCTATCAATTAATGTTTTATTTATGATAAAAAATAGAACTAACCATAGTGTAAGGTTCATTCGCACTACCACATTATTATATAATTATATAATGTAGTTCTATTGAGCAGTAGAATGCGAATTGGGGTTAGGGAGCCGGCGCTGGTAATCTTGACACAAAAATCCCCTCTTTATCTGCGTAGTGCGTAAGTAAAGGGTTCTGTTAATCCCGTGGTAGGGGGGACCAGAGGTAATCTCGACGCAGCGCTCAGGTAATAAAGGGTCACGGTCAGGTAGTAGTAACTTGTTTTCAAACATAATTTTGTCAGTTGGATTTTATACCCTAAGAGTCGTACTTCGTCTGTAAAATGTCAGTCTCATTAGTTAAAAGTATACGTGGGAAAGATTTACTCGTTTTAGAGAATTTTACGTTTTCCAAAGGCAGAGATTTGAAAAGCGGGGAAGCTTCTTGGAGGTGCATCAAAAGAAATTTAAAGTGTAAAGCCAAAGTATTTACTGTTGGCAATGACCTTACAATCTCTAGAAGTGAGCTAGTTCATAACCATGAAGTAAATGAACAGAAATTACATAGAAAGATTATTTTAAATTCATGCAAGCGAAAAGCAGAAGAGGATATATCTGAAAACCCTTCCAAGATTATCGATAAAGTACTTTCTACTAACTTACCAGAGTCAGTTACAACAACCGATATCAGTTACATAAGAAGAAATCTCTACAACTCTCGTCGAAAAATACTCCCAGGTCTATTACCTACAAATGCATATGAGGTAAGTGATGCAGTAGGTATAGTATATTCCTAATATATTTCGAAAAAAATAAGAATGCAAATTTTTTATTTGTAAATAGTAGGGAAAAAATATTATTGTGTTTACATGCAAGACTAATATTCGTACCTTGGCCTAAAATGAATGTTTGGTATATTGATGGCATATTCTCGTATAGTACCGAGCTTTTCTTTCACTTTCAGTTTCAACAGATACGGTTTCTTTGCTAGATTGTGTATTGCCTAGCAAAGCAAATGATACATAAATCCTTTTCTTTATTAAACTGTAAAATGTCATTGAAAACAAAATACTTCTTTAAATCCATGTTTCTGATGATTTTGAAAAAGTAATCCATAAGGCACTAATTTACATTTGGTCTAATACACAGGTCAAGGGTTGCTGTTTTCTTTTACATAAGCTTAGTACAAAAAAGGGCGTTCTTCCCAAGTAGCGATTTTACATGAAAATTACATTTTAAGAAACGTAAGTTAGGTACCTACGCGAAAAGAATATAATTTTCATATGCCATACAAAGGAATGACGATCTTTTTTGAATTCATTTTACATGCGATTGTAACGTATAAAAATCAGTGAAAAGTATGTATATATACAGTGAAGTCGAAAATTAACGCATAGATTCGATATTTTAAAAATGCTTAATATTTAAAGGATTCGCTCGGATCCGACAAATTTACTTTTTTTCTTGGCTTATTTTCAAAACATCTCAAAAAACCTCAACCAACATCAACTGTGATTATTAAAGTAGTATCTACTTATTCCCAATTTTCTGGCAATTTCGAATTCTTTGTAAAATTCTAAACATTTTTTATGTATTATACCTCCATACATACAATCTTTTTCAAGACTTATTGAAACTGAAACTTTGGCAAATAATTTCAAGAGTAATCCTAGAATAAAATAAAAATCGGTGACGGCTTTTGAACGGTGAAGTAAATATGCAAAACTATCGCTACTGGTCTCACAGAAATCCACACTAGATGATGAAGGGGTACACTCAGTATAATCAAAAATACACGATGGGCTGGAATTTTCAGAAATATTGCAATAGAATCATTCTTTTTTTGGAGAAAGCTTGACCGGTGACAGATATTTTACAAGAAGATCTAGCTCCAGCAGTTTCCTGCTAAAGCAAATCCGGATTTACCCCATCAAGACATCTGGTTCCAACAGGTTGAGGCTTCCATCTCATTGTGCGGCAGAAGTTCGTGCGTATTTAAGCAATATCTTTCAAAACATATGGATTTGAAGGACAGGGTTTATTGAGTGACTACCCAGATCCCATGATTTAATTTTGTGGGGGCATTTTCAAAAGTAAACTGTACAACGAAACCTACAAATATAAAGGACTTAAAAATTCGCATTGAACGGAAGATGAGGCTTATCGCACCAGAAATAGTCAGAAATAATCAAGAGGAATTTATCAATCGCTTAGGTTATTGTCAAATAATCAATAGAA
Source organism: Agrypnus murinus (assembly GCA_929113105.1). Lineage (NCBI taxonomy): Eukaryota > Metazoa > Arthropoda > Insecta > Coleoptera > Elateridae > Agrypnus > Agrypnus murinus. Next base: position 159,538,981 of record OV816025.1, read on the forward strand.
GCATTTTGAACACTTACTAAAGACGTTACTATAGACGTTATTGTTATGATTGCATGTAATTTATTAAATAATTAAATTTGTCGCCCAAATTAACTTTGAACTTACATGTACCGAAACGTGCGTCAATGTCGAGGTGTTACCTGTCATCTGTTGTGTTACATAAATTATCTTAATTTATTTAATTTAAGTTTAAGCATTTAAAATTGCAACAGGTTATAGATTAGCGCAAAACTCGTGGGGCTGAAGACAAGGGCGTACTCAGGATCTGAAGTAGTGGAGGGCAACTCATATTAGTTTCGAGGAAGGAGGGCAAAGTGAAACGCGATTTCTTACAAAATAAAACTCAAAACTATTGCAAAACTGTTTCTATTAGTCACTAAAAAATGCGTACTGATTCGCATACCGCCCCGCCACATATTCGCATCGTTGTGAAGAGGGCTTTATTCTCTTTTATTTTTCTTCTACGGCGGGGGGCTGGCTACGCCCCTGCTACTACTATAAAATAGTTAAACTTTTTAGCCCTTAATTTGACGTTGTATCCTATAGGATACATTAACTTAATATGCCTACAATAATTCAGAATTTGAAGTTTTCCTTGATATATTTATGTATTATATCAAATTAACATTATTTCTTAAGAAATCATGCAAAACTCTGCCACTTACTGACAAAATATATATTTTATACCTCAAAAGATAAAGTGACTCTGCGTTGTAGCTGGAGGAATCATGCAGAGTAAGTTGTTGGATGTCTTATATATTAAATTAATTATTCTTGTTTCAAAATAAATGCATCAATATTGTTTTTGTACGATCCTGCTATTTCGGATTGTTTACCAAACTTGGTTTTAGATCAGTAGGTTATGTTTACTGGTTACTAAGCAACAACGCGTCGGTAAGAAATTACTTACCGTTCAGTTCCGTCAAAAACAGTTCTGTAAAAAATAAATTATCTTGAATCTATTTTTTACCATCTTTGGGATATTTCCTTAGTTAATACATTTGTATTCATAATGGTCGTACAAGAAATAGTATAAGCATCTCAAACAGTAAGGAGATCTCCTCCAATATTGTCGTCGATCGGTAAACTGTCCTTACTGTTCTCGATACTTAATATACTATTGTGAGGAATGCCTCTTTAATAATATCAAAGAGGCATTCATTTTATAGATAATATTATTATCTATAAAATGATTCACTAAAACAATGATATAGTATTTTTGAAAAAAGCACTTTTTTACAATGTATCTTATAATCTACATTGCCAAATATCCACAAATAAATACTGTTCTGTTTTCGTATCTTATAGTCCACTTTACAATGCTGCATGACGATGAAGATTTATTTTCTGATACTATCAGTGTTCAAGTTTGTAGTAGCTATTAACTGGTACCGATTTTTTCACGCTCGAACGCAAATATACATAATACGATAACAGTGGCGTAACTAAGAAAGATTGCGCGACCCTGCGGGACTTACGTTTGCGCCCTCATATATAGGTATGTAAGTAACTTTTGTAAAAATAAAATATGCGATAACTAATAACAATTCGTTACCTTTTCATTTGTTTATGTCTCTTTAACGAATTTGTTTTATATGATTAATGAGATTTAACACCAATTACAGTTTTCTCTGAGCTTTAACGCAGGCGAATTGGGCAATTAAACTGTCAAAAGTAATTGTTTTTACTATTTCCCCTATAAACTCTCTTAATAGATTTGAAAAAACTTTACATTCTGGTCCGTCATCCGCACATTCTATATTCGATGCGTCTCATCGAGCTCAAGAATAGTGTCCCAATCTAACCTAACCGAATCTAATCCAACCCAACCTAACCTAACCTAGGCTTACGTTATTCATCAATTCATACGTTAGTTTATGGTTAGGTTAGGTTATGTGAAATTAGGTTAGGTTGCATGTGAATTAAAACATACATTTTTAGATAGGGTGGGGGAATTAACAAGGAGGCTATAGCTTTCCTTCCAAAACAGTCTTTGGCGATTATTGCGAAAACTACTGCCCCCCTTTAGCACGCACGACGAAATTTTTTTAGTTATTGTTAGCGTTGTCGTCAAAGCAGATAAATAATCACTACTTAATAATTTAATTATTCTTATTTGAACACCTAATATTATTGTACCATAATATCCTCTAATTGTTTTAAGCAATGTATATCCATACCACAAGGCTTGTTTTAAAATTTCTATTACTAACGAAATGAAATTTCACGCAAGCACCGCCCTTCGTATGGTTGCGCCCCCTACGTCGCAGGGTCTGCGGGGGCGGTAGTTACGCCACTGTACAATAACTCAAAAGGATAGAATTATCGGTTTATTTCCACCACAAACTTCAGATGTTAATGAATCAAGTAATGATTATATGGAAGAATTTTTACAAGGTATTACTTTTGAAGAAAATCATACTTCAGAAGAATCATATTTATAAAAATCTGACACAGAAAAATGTTTGCAAAGTATTAGTTTTGATTAGGGTTGCCAACTTTTGAAAGTAGGAAGTAAGGACAGTCAAGAATGTCCAGAAACGTGATTTTATTATATTCGTATTCAATAATAAAGATTTCCCAATGCTATTTAAATGAAAACGAAATGTCAATGTATAGTAAACTAGCCAATGTCGTTAAGGGCTCTCTTGAATGCTAGCGAAGCGGTTCTCTCTATATATGCACGAGTTTACCTCTAGTAATAAATTCAAGGGATAGTTATTGTAGAAACCAAGGTTTTTCGAATTATTTATGGAATCGTGATACATTAAATTTTGTTAGTTATTGTAAATATTATCAAAATAACTTAAAAGCCGATACTCGGCATTACAGATTTTCGAAAATCTGAATTAGCAGATTTTCCAGGCAACTTTGTGGGGCCATTGTAAATTACTTTCTAAGTTTATTGTTTCCAGCCTTACTTAAAAAGTAATTAATAATAAAAAAGAAACAAACAAAAAAAGGATGATAAATGACATTCATTATAGACATGAACACACAGCATGACCTACTGGAAGGCACTTCGGATTTACGATTTCAAAACCTTTGCTTTATTCCCAGTGCGGGTAATCTTTTTCATAGAATATTTAATATATTTCACAAATAAACAATTTTTTATAATTATAATGTTTATATAAAAAGAAATAACTTACAATTAAATACTAATATGATATGCATAATCATTTAGTTTTATTTTTAATTAACATAAATATACATGTTTAAACAACGACTATAAAATTAAGGGATAATTTTAATTAATTACTTTTTTTTAAATGTTTATAAACAAAATTTATTTATAAAATAAACAATTCATTAAGGAAACAAACGAAAAAGGATGATAAATAACATTCACTAAAGAAGAAAAAGACATGAACAGATAGCAAATTTACGACTACAAAACCACGGGTCTATTCCCAGTTCGAGTAATTTTTTTTAATATGATATTTAATCTATTTTATAAATAAACATTTTTTTAATTATCTAATATATATAAATAAGAATAATGACATACAATGATTCCTTAATTTTATTGTCATTTAGACGATACAGGTAAAACCAAATGATTGTGCATACCATACCAATACCAATTGTTTATTTATGAAATATATTAAATATTCTATTAAAAAAAAATTACCCGAACCCGGAATAGAATGGTTGAAGTCGTAAATTCAGCGCGTCTCCCAGCCGGCCATACTATCTGTTCATGTCTTTTGCTTCTTTAATGAATGTCATTTATCTCCTTTTTTGTTTGTTTGATTTTTTATTATTAATTACTTTTTGATGATTTTTATAATTACTAATTACAGTACGTTCACTTATTAATTGATTAATGTGTTAGTTGAAGTTTAATAGATATTTAATAAATGTTTCCATGTAATTTTCGAGATTGGTTGGTCATTAACGATATTAGTCGGTTTACTACATTATACTATACACACATACATTTTCTTTTTTTCTGAGTTTTTATCCACATTTTGTTCATCGTCCAGTAAATTATAATCTATAGCTACACTAATTTTAATGACTTTTAACAATAATGCACTAAATTACCTAACTTAATACAGCTCATAGCAAATTTGATTCATTTTGCACGAACAGTGCTGACGAATTCGTGATTCTCGAAAGCTAATTTCAGTGATTAAATAAAATTTAGAATTTTAATTACAATATTCAAACATTTTCGTTGATTGTTTTAAATAAGGACAAAACCCGTCCTTTCCTATAACAAGAAAGGACAAAGGACACACTGTTAGAAAGAAGGACTGTCCTTCCGAAAAAAGGTCAGTTGGCAACCCTAGTTTTGATACATCAGATGCCCATCTCTATCTAAATCAGTTGGCAAAGAATTAGAAGATATTGTAGAAAGTAGATGATACATCAAGTACACAATAATTATTTCTCAAAACTCTAGTAAAAGATCGCAAGCTAGAGAAGAAATTGCAGATGATAGAAAGCAGAGTAATAAAGATATAGTAAATCAAACAGGAACCAAAGAAAATATAATATAACAAAAGAAGACTGAAGAAAAGGTCGTAAGTGACAAACGAAAATAACAAAGAACAATTAAATGCAACAAAAGATAAAAATAAGAACCAATAAGGAAGACAAAAAACTAGACTTATAAATGTTCAATGCGAATGGACAAAATATTACTAAAAACATAGAGATGGTACCTATTTATGAATATTAGTTACACTCATTTTTCGCATGTTTTTGGTTTATATTTTGATGAATACTATTTAGTTAAACAATAATTTAGTTTAAATTAGTTTTGTAGTAGAAATAAATATATATTATTATCCAAAGTATTTGCTTTTTGTAACTGGTGAAACCGGTGATGTATCTGATAGGATACAAAACAGAAACAACTAGCGTGTTCAATAGTTTGGTAAAGTATCCTCAGGGATACAACTCAGAAAACCCAGGTTTTTTACAAGATTTGGTTTTTTCTGCTAGAATATGTTAATTTAGATCATAAACAATACAAAAAGCCATAAAAGATTTTCATTTATTATTTCAAAGACACTTTGCCAAATTAAGGGTTAATAGAAAAAGAAAGTGTTTCAAGAATTATTTCCACCTTTTGAAATTTCCACAAATTTATTTTAATATTCCAAGACAATGCAGGTCAAATTCTTTCAATAGAAATACTCTACTATAAAATAGTTTATATACTTTTAACAGAAAAATAAGTTGTTCCAAGAATTATTTGCCTCTTTTTAAATTTCAAGAAATCATTTTAATATTCGAGGACATGAATGAAGGTTAGTAAAAAAATGTGGGTTAAATTCTTTCGAAGAATAATACTATAAAATAGTTCCAAGAATTACTTCGCGCTTTTTAAATTTCCACGAATTCATTTTAATATTCCAGGATGTAATATACTAATTTGATATTTTATGTACATAAAATATCAATTTAATATTTAATTTTAAAGATTTACTATACACGTAAGTATAATTTATGCAAAAGGCAAAACTTACCTAATGTTAAAAATAAAAATTTTCTTTAATCATTATTGTCATTAATCCAGCGAAAGTAAAATTACGTACAAATGGGATAACCGAACAAAAATTAGTAAACGAATAAAGGAATTATCTAAAATGTTGAGAAGATTTTGCACTTCCACAGTAAAATACGTGTTTATTTTACTGAATTACCCAAAGGGGCTAATAGTTCGTAAAACCCCGTACCTAATAGGTAGTAAAAAGCAATAAAATAATCTCGATCCGTTCTTCCGTTTTATTGATACCATTGACGTCTATCCAGATGTCCAGATGAAATTTATTTGGTTAGTTTCAGATCAAAGCCCTTTGTAAAGTATGAATATTGACACTTTCCAGTAATTATAAAATTTCTATAAATCTCTTACAATTTTTCATTTAAACACCTAAATCAAGGGGGCGATCGCTCCGAAGTTTGCTGCCCTACAAAATTTTCTGCCCTAGGCCCGTGCTAATTGGGTAATCCGGCACTGACTGCGAGTAGCTTATGAAACTGTACACTTCAATATCAATAACACGTTGGTAACGTTGGCGAAATTTTAATAATCTCCAAAACTAATAGGGAGAAGAAGTGCATACGTCATACCGTGCCTGACGTCATAATTCTTTCCTCGCAACGCGCATGTTCGCATCGCTCTACTTCGCTGTAAACCGTTTGTTTGACAGTTTTGACACTGTTGACAGTTGGAAGAGAAAACGTGACGCTACTTTGTGAGGTTAAAATAATAGATAGGTACTATCACAAATAAAATATTGAAACAACAATGGGTGAAAGCCATTGGGTAAGTGTTTTTATAGCTTGTAAACATCCTTTTTAACACTCAATAATCAGAAATGAAAATATAATGTGCCTTATTGAAGTACATGCGCGTTGCGAGGAAAGAATTATGACGTCAGGCACGGTATGACGTATGCACTTCTTCTCCCTATTAGAACGCAAATAACCGTTATTCTTCTTGTCTAAAAAACGACTAACAGGTGATTCGAATTCGATCCAGTATTAATTAAATCGGCCAAGTTATAAAAAAACGTTAATAACTTTAAATTCGGAAATGATTGTAAAGCTTAAAGATTTATTTAATAAAGAAAGTCAATAATGGGTTTTTTGTGTCAACATAGTTCATAGTCTAAATTAACTGTCCTTTTTTCTTGATACAAGTTTTAAGATGTGGAAACCTTTTACTAATGTTAAAAAAGACAATTAAGTATATAAGTGTTTGGTGTAACATCGAATAAATTTGGATAACTAATGTACTGTAAGCAGTGGCGTGCGGTCAATGGAAGCAATGTTTCCCTTGAGAATTTATTGAAAATAAAAACCAATACTAACAAAAATATTTTTATAAAATTATGGTTATCGTTTATTTAAACTTGTAATATTTAATCAACTTAAAGCTCAATATCAATTCCGTACAGCAAAAAGTATAATTTTTTAGAGTACTATTTTAAATTAGGCTCATTAAAATTGTACGGAAAGATAATACCGATTCAAATGTGTGACATACACTGCGTATAAGCACTGATTTCGTTGCTTATAACTGCTCTTCTCCTAGCCTTGGCGTGGATCAGCTGGCGTGGTGACACAGACGATGCTGTTAGCATTGTTTGGCCGTTATTTTCAGTGTGCTTCATGCCCAAATGTTTATTATAATTTGGTTATTTGTTCGATTTAGTGTTTGTTAAATTTAATGCCACTTAAGTAATGTAAATCTGCGAATGAGACTGTATTTTGTCACATTTTATTATTTCAATTTATATAAGTTGGATTTTTTTAAAGACAAAATTCTATTTAGTTTGCTCTGTATGCAAATTTTTAAATTGCATTATCGTCACGACTGCAAATTCAGCTGCTTCGGTGGAAGGTTCGAGTACCTCCGATACATCCGAATCGGGACGATTTTTTGTTCAGTTGGTAAATTATTAATAAAGAATTTTCTGCATACAGTTTTGGAGAGAAATTACAAATTATTAAGAAAGGCAGATCAAAACCAGAACTTTCAAATTTAACAACAAAGATTAAAACCTGCATCGGTATTTTGCTAAGAAAGACCGGAAAATCGAGTTGAAGTATAAATACATAGTAGTAGTTTTTTAAATAAAGAATAATAGTCAAAGAATTCCATAAGTATAAAGTGTAAAAGTTCTTCTTTGAAAAACTTTTAAGCTAGTTAACATTTAGTCATTACTCAAGCGAAGTGTGACCTATTTATAAAGGTATGCAAGATAAGCGCCTCGAGCGGACCCACGGCCACGTGTGTGCAAGCAAGCCGCTGCAATACTCAGAACTGTATCTAATGCATTTTCTATGAATTCTTAGAGGAAGTAGAATGCTATCATCACGTAGGCACAGCCCACGGCCACGTGTGGTCAACTGAAGGATTTTTACGCCCACAGAAAGAGTATATAAAGACCGGAGCTTCGTGGGACAAATCAGTCTGAGTTACGACGAAGCTTGAAAGATAGAAACTGTCTATCAGGATAGATGTTTACCTTCTTTTAAGCAATACTCACGCAGAAAGCCGTAGAAACTGTTTACCAGGGTAAATGTTTAGCTCGGTCTTTCTGAACATCATAATTACCAGCTTTAAGTTAAAATTGTATAATAGTATTTAAGTGATTATGCAAGTGCATACTGTGTAAATTCACGACGAATAAATATCTTATTGTACTTAACTGTAAACTGTGTTCATTTTGTAACTTGGGCTCCGTCTTTTGCGTTTTTGAAATAAAGTACCATTTTTAAAAACGCCTTTCTTCGTCAAGAAACGTTAATTAGCTTAACAATTATAACACTGTTTTTTATTGTACCTTTATTTTTATAGCAGGGGCGGATCCAGAGAATTATTTTGAGGGGGAAACTTTTGGAAAAATAATGTTTTAAGAAATAATAATTAAACAAGCATTATTTGTTTCTATTCTATGAATACTTATTTCTAAATTTGGGGGGGTGGAATTATCCCCCCCGTGAATCCGCGCCTGCACCTAGGTATCTATATTAAAATTAAAATCGTGGTTGCTTCCCTAGCCCAAATTCTCACCGCACGCCACTGACTGTAAGTAATCCTGTAATATGATTGTTGTTGTTTGATCTACACATCGAAAACTATCATTCAGCAAAGTTGCAGAGCAATCTGGGTGAAAGCCATTTTCCATAAGGAGTCTGTGAGATCCTTTGTACTTTCTAACTCTGTTTATTCATTTGCCATGTGGCAAGTTTTAAACAATTGATTTTAATAACGTTTATATTCCGATAATTATGAAGATTTTGTTGGCACAAATTAGTCTTTAATTAGTGCTTCAGTGTAGGCTAAAAATTTTTAATGTGATTGAAGTGGGGGTAGCTTTAGCTTTTGCCATTTTAAATTTTATATCATTTTATATTTTTAAAACTTTAATCACGGCTACACGGGGATAGATACAAATTTTCTTTGTAGGTACAAATTAGTCTTTAATTAGTTCTTAATTATAGGCTAATTTTTTTAAATTTAATTGAAGTGGTTAAATTTAATTCAAGTGTGGGTGCCAGCTTCAACTACTGCCAGCACCCCCCCAATTTTAAAGCGTAAATCACGACTAAGCTGGGATAGGTACATTTTCTTTTGTTGGTACAAGTTAGTCTTTAATTATTATTTAATTATAAGCTAGACATTTTTGAATTTAATTGAAGTGGGGGTGCTGGCTTCATCTCCTGCCAGCACCCCCATTTTTAAAACTTAAATTACGGCTAAACGGTGGTAGGTGCAATTTTTTTGTAGGTACAAATGAGTCTTTAATTAGTTCTTAATTATAGGCTAGAAATGTTTGAATTTAATTGAAGTAATGAAGTGGTTAAATTTAATTCAAGTGGGGGTGCCAGCTTTAACTGATCCCAGCACCCCCACTTTTAAAACGTAAATTACGACTAAAAGGGAATAGGTACAAATTTCTTTTTGTACAAATTAGTCTTTAATTAGTATTTAATTATAGAATAATTAATAGAAGGCACATGAACAATTAATAAAAACCTAACACAGCTTATAGCATATGCAGATGATGTTGCAATAATTTCAAGAAGCAAGAAAACTCGAAGAGGAAGCGAAAAAGAGAGGGCTAGAAATAAATGAAACCAAACTAAATATATGTGCTGTAGTGCTGTAGCAAAAACGATAGATTAATGACAGATTTGGAAATAACAGTATACAGGAAAATAGAAGAGCAGGACATAAACGAGAAGATAATGGAAGGGAACAGGGCATTATACTGTAACAAACAGATGTTAAAAAGTAAGAAAGACCAGCATTAGAATATATAAGACAATGATAAGACTAGTAATTACGTACGCAACAGAAACAATGACAATGGCTGAAAAAGAAGAATAGCTTAAAAGGGCATAGACGAGATGCGCCGATTGTTAATTATTTTGATAATTCCATGGCCCACTTGCGCCGGAGCCATTGCAGGTGCATAAAATATTAGGACCGACTTGCGCTGGTTGCTGCCCCATGAGAGGCTTAGCAGTTGGTAGCGACAATTATATTAAAGAGATCATCCCATACTGAACACGGTCAAGTTTTATTTCAGAACTTTATATTAATAAAAATATTCATTGTCTGTAAATTTTCGTTTTAATTAAAAATTATCAAAATTTATCGAAGCACCATCTACTTTGAATATGCACATTTAAATAACAATGGGTAACAATACCAATTTCTCATAATAATTCAAGTTGTGACTACATAAGTAAACTGATACTGAAGAGATGGCGCATGAGTTGTTGTTTGCTATTAATAATATTTTAAAGGGACTATAAAAGAAATCGTAATTGTCTCTGCAAACAGTGCAAACATCTCAACACATTTATATTAATAACAAAAGATGTTAACTTAAACACTAATTTTTGGAACCCCAGTTTTTTAATTGTACATATGAACTATTAACTGGGGTGTGTAATAAAAATTAAGAATTATTGCTACTATGTAATAGCAAATAATTTAATATTATTAATACCGGAAACTACATATAGAGATTTGCGCTCTTTCATGACGAACAGTGGGCGAACTAACCTTTTTTGAGTTTTTGTAATATATATCTTGTTTCTTGTTTATACATCATTTAACATCTATATAAAAAATACATTTATTTTAAAAATACATATGTACACTTATTGTTACATTATTTTGTTATAGTGATACTATACGAGTTTTTAATAGTTCTTTATAATTTTTAATTGGATATTTTTTGCTGGTATGCTCACACTGTTTATTTTGATATTAATCTTAAACATATAGGGATGAGTAATATAAGAAGATTCACAATTAGTTCTTCTTGTACTACAGCTTCCTCACAGCCCACATTTTTTGGGAGAAAGCTTTGAAAAAGCCCCAATATACACTTAATTATCTACAAGATAACCTAAATATTGCGACAACCTTGAATCGTCGATTAAAATGCTGTTGATAAAATCGAACGCAAAACTGTCTCCAACTGCTTCTGGTTTTAGAAATATCAGTTCTATTGTCCATCTTAAATTATTTCTAGTGAATTACCCATGAATGAATCATTTGATGTTAACAGTTGTGTCGTGACTGATTATTATTATTTTTACACATTTACATATCATGTCAACTTACAAAAATGAATATTAATAGAGGGGTGATTTTCACTGCTATTAGATGTGGCTTTTACCACCAGTAGTTCTGTTAAAGTAAAAAGCATTATAAAGAATTTTTCTGGAATACAGTCTATACCTAAATCAATTCGACAGTCACTGGCGCAAGTGGACTATCGGATTAATGATCCTTTTTGGCCATTCGGATTAGTACAGGTAATATCGGCGCAACTGGGATATACCCGCTTAAAATACTAGAAAGGAAAATCATAAGAATAATAACAGGACCAAAGAAAATAAGTGAAAATAAGCAGAGGCAGCTTATGAATCATGAAATTGACGAAATGCTGGGTAAGGAAAACATAGTAATAAGAGTCGTAAAGGCAGGCCCGGATTGTACCGCCGAGTTACCGAGAAAATCTCGGTGGGCCGGTGAGTTCGGTGCCGAACTGGGCGCCGCGGTCAATGCTGGTTACATTTTTAAATTAAAGAAAAGATCGCAAAAGAAATAATATTTGTTTTAAAATAAAGTTGATTTTAAAAATATCCTAATATCATCACGTTATTCTGGTTTGTTTTTTATACTAATAGTAGCGAGATATTGTATTTAACAATCGCTGATGCTTGAGAAATTGCATACTGTAACGTTCTTTTTAAAATAATAACAAAAGTGCTGTTTAAATCGTCTATTAATAAGAAATATTTATTTACAAACACTAATGAATACACTATAAATTAACGCTATGATTATAAACCACTAAAACTATAATGAATTTCTAATACAACATTTATCTTTACATTTACTATTTATTTCGTGATACCCATCTAATTACTCGCTGTTGACTGACCCTCTTTTATCCGCGAAGTCGATTTATACCCTCATATAATAGTACCAGAAGCCGCTGGAACCTACTATGTATTTCTGGAAGGCGCTAGATAAACCGCGTCTGGTTTACATGCTTGATGCGATGCGTCATTCTCTCGAATGCTGTAGAATATTCCATTTGTTGTGTGAAGAAGAGGTTCTTTCTTTTTCTCTCTTGTTACACTGCCCCCCTCTTCAAGTCTGTTCTGTCCCAGAACAGGTTTTATGCTCTGGTTCCTGTAGAACGGGTCATGACGATATCGACAGTCTTCACCTCGACTACACGTTCCATTGCGGTAGAAGTAACAGTCTACACTCTTCGTTGGCCTTAATGCGGGCTGTGGGTCAAAACTGCAGACGAAGATCTTGACGTCCGTACCTCTAAAGACAACTTCCAGCATGTTTCTAACGATTCTCCAATCCAGCTGGTCCCGCCCACAGCCGAGTTTGGGAACTGCCAATTTGTTAATTCCCCTGGTAAGCAACTCGATCCTCAAATTCCATAATGCCCTCCACAAGTCGGCGTAACTCGGTTTCTGGTAGTAAAACTGCTTGGTTACCAAGTAGTAAATGGATCGGTCATGATCAGGCAAGCGTAAGGATTTACCAACAGAGGGATTTTGTTCTCGAAGTTCATTCAGCCGTCCAAATTTATTTCTAAACACTACTGCGATCCCCCTGGACATACGGAGATCCTCGGAGACACATTGGGCAATGGAATAATCACCAGGGACCCGGAATAGATCTTGTTGCATCTCAGTCGTGACTCCGAATCGCGCTTTTCTAGTTCCGGAAAACGCAGCCATAAATTCTCTAAAAGTTGGCTGATCATCTCCAGGCCTTACGGTATTGATAGCCACCTCAGCCTCATCTTCCCGATCCGGGACTGCGTCATTATTTCCCTCATAGTGCGCCAGACGATTGGAGTGTACCACCTTTGGTTTCCCTCTTGGCAATTTCTGGATGCGATAAATCAAGTCATTTATTCGTTTCTTCACCTGGTATGGGCCCTCCCAATTCCGCTGTAACTTTGGAGAATAGCCACGACGTCTTTGCGGGTTGTATAACCAGACAAGCTCTCCAGGTTGAAACCCTTCTTCTTGGGCTCTCACATCGTACGTAGCCTTCATCCGGTCACTCGCGATTCGACTATTGTTTCGGGTTCGGTCGTGAATATCCTCCAACTTCTTCTTTAAGTTATTAACTTATTAAAAACTTTATTAAAAACTTATTTCGGGGGTTGATTTAAATAATTTTGTTGTTAATTTAAAAGTAAAATAAACGTTATGAATGGTAGATTGTAATTAATTTAAGATTAATAAAAGATTTGCTGCTTCAAACAGGAATTGCCAATATTTATTTTTTAATGCAGTGCTTTTTATATGAATGCCAGGTTGTTTTAATTTAATAATACGCTGTTTTACTTTTAAATTCACCGAGAAAGACAACTACTGAGAAACCAAAACCGAGAAAACATAACCGAGAAACCACAACCGAGAAAACCAAAGCCGAGAATGGAAACTACCGAGGATAACAAATACCGAGAATGCATCCATGCATATAAAATAATAATTATTTAATTAATTAATATTAGAGTTAGTCTCTTTCTCTCAGTCATCACATTAACTATTAGAGTCTGTCCCTGTTAAATCTATCAAACTTACTAACTTATAACCTACGCTCCGCTGCATAGCGTTTTCTTTATGCCGTTGGTCTTTTTCTTTCCCCGCCATATGTATTCTCCTCGGTCTCTGTTAGATCTATCAAACTTACTAACTTATAACCTAACTTCCGCTGCATAGCGTTTCCTTTACGCAGTTGGTCTTTCTCTGTTCTTCCCCGCTCTATGTATTCTTTTCTGTCTCTTTTAGATCTATCAAAGTTATTATCTTTTAATTATTACTTCATGCATTCTCGGTATTTGGTATTCTCGGTAGTTTTCATTCTCGGCTTTGGTTTTCTCGGTTGTGGTTTTCTCGGTTATGGTTTCTCGGTTATGGTTTCTCAGTTATGGTTTCTCAGTTATGGTTTCTCGGTTATGTTTTCTCGGTTGTTGTCTTTCTGGGCGTTGTCTTTCTCGGTGATGACCGGATACGGTATTTATTATTATCGTATGTCACGTGGGCCGCACAATTTCGCTTTTCGCTAAAATCCGGACATAAAGCTAATTTTCAATTTTCCTAGACATGAATGCAATTTAAATTAACTGCTTAAACCGTTTCTGGTATTAAAATTCATTTTTTCTAATTTTCCTTTGCAGTACAAAGCGCCCAAGTTAAAGTTCGGCAAACATATTTTAACCACCTAGAAATTATTAAATTAGGCCTATTTCTCTTAAAAATATTGTCGTTCCTGCCCAACTCCTTTATTTGTATACTTTCACTTGAGTTTTAAAAGCCCTTCCAGGAGCGTCCAATATCGGACGTTAAATACAACATAGCTCAGTTACTGCTCTTTTATATCCCAAAAATTCATTTTGCCATAATTTGCATTTTTCAAAATAATCAAGTTTATATAGATGCAGGTTACTAGGTACTACCGGGACACTTCGTTTGACCTATTCTCATCCGGAATTAATCTTTAGTAGAGTTTAGTATTTAAGTTGAAAAATAACTTAAATATGAACTTTGTAAAGCTATTCAAGCAAATAAAATATTTGTAATTCAAATACTTATCAGTCTTTTTTTATTGTGTTGTCTACAAAAGGAAAACGTATTTTTTCCGAATTTGTAATGATTTCTCAACTATTGTGTAGTTCTTTCCGAATTCGAAACTAAAGTAAAAAAAACTAACCGTTCAAAATAAGCTGCAATACAATCTTCAAAGGAAAGAGAACATTTTCAGAACCTCAGTGACCGCCAAAAAAGATGAAAAACTGTCGAGGTAAGAGCTGATCTGGCAATTAGTGCAGTCCTTGTTCAGTTGCAAAAACAATGATATCCAGTTTGTTTATCATTTTTTTTCAATCTCGCCCTGATACTGATAAAAGTGCGAGAAAGTACTGCGAAGACTATGACAATGTTTGTTTAATTATTACTTATTTAAAATAATTATTTTTCCTAAAATTCCCCCCCCCCCCCAAATAATTCTCTGGATCCGCCCTAACATGATGATTGTTTGGCAAGATGATTGTTCTTTATCTGTTAGATTTTGTCGTCCTAGTAAATTTTAATGCAGCAAAGAAAGCAGTTAGGAATTTTTTCAATTGTTTCCAACTGCTCAGAAGTAAATTTCTTTATATGGCTGATTATATGCCAACTTCATACACAAACTTTTGATTCATTGGGGGAATATTATTATACTCGCTTTAGTGCCAATTGGCCATAATAATTTAGGGATTTTAGAGAGTATCATTCAAGAAAACTATCTAGAATAACAGAGATATCTTTATTTATAATTTACTACTTAATTCTAATCCCGTTATGTCTGCTGTAAGACCTAAGTTAAAAAAGAATATTAAAGAACTATTACTAGAGGCCAAAAATTTTTTGAAGTTAGATTAATTTTTCCAAAAATCATATTCTGACAAACCACGATGTGATTTACTTACTGTAACCATTTGGAATATAAAGTTTACAGCGGTTTCGTTTAACTAAAATAAAATGGTTCATCATTTCGGTATCATTAAAAGTACTTACAGTTATGAGTATATGGTAAAAATCTCATGAAAATCGGACAATAAATAACCGCGATATGAGAGATTGTCCAGATATTAGCGAGAAGGCCCCACAGTGGGCCGGTCCGATGAAAAACTCGGGCCGAAATCTCACTACAATCCGGGCCTGCATAAAGGCGATGAGAATAAGATGGTACGCAAATATACAGCAGTGAGAAGAAAGCATCTTTAAGAACTATCACAGATTGGAGTAAAATGTATAAAAGACCTAAAGGAAGACCAAAGTGCAGGTGGAAAGAACAAATAGAAGACGACATTGTGAGATTAAATATGAGACAGTGGAGAAATCACATAGCAAATAGAAAAGAATGGAAAAGAATGGCACAGCATGCCAAAAACACACCAATCACTATGAGACAAAGAGTGAGAAAATAAGGGCTAACCCCCATGAAAAAAGGATAAATTAAGTTCTTGTACTAGAACAGTTAATTTTCAAAAGAAATTTATCAGCATAATAATAATAATTATAGGCTAGAATCTTTTTAATTTAATTGAAGTGGGGGTGCAGATTTGCATGATTACCTAAAAACTAAAAAGCTTGCAAGAAGTAAGTGTAAGGAAACCCTCTGATATAATTGCACCTGATAGGTACAGAGCCAGTACTTCACGCCGACCATCAAGAAATAGTCACTTCGAATTAAAAAAAAATTTGAATAATTTAGAATAAAAGATTTTGGGGTCGTAAGAGAATAATTCTAAAATCGGAAAATGGCTTCAAAACACATTTGAGTTGACTTACATATTTAAACCCAGATGAAGTTGGAGACTGTTTTGTTTTCGATTTAATGCCATTTAAATGAGAAAACGGACTTTTAAATAGGTGTGCCGTTTATTTGTTAGAAACGTAGTATAGAAGAAAATGTTACTACATTACCTCCGTACATGCGGGGCAAAAAAGTTCATCCATTACCCGAATAAAAACCCTTGTGAATCGTTTCATTCAAAATTGAATTTTTCCCTTTAATCTACGCATCCTTCTTTATGTTTTTTTTTATGGAAAAGCTCTCAAGAATTTCAGATCAACACACACGTCAAATTACAAAGCTTACATATTGTTTCCAGCCTTATTTTGTGGAACTCCATAATCATGAAATAAATAAAGATTATTAAAAGTTTCACAGTTTTATTAAAATACAACCTGACAATATTGTTTCGACAGCTATGCTGTCATTATCAAAAGTAATATAATTATAAACAAACACGTCGCTAAGGTAGATACAAAAATAGGTAACTAGATAAAATAATAATAATAATCAGAATTAAATATCTAATACTTCCAGTAACGGAGAATTACTGAGCTCAAGTTGTTCATTCATTAAAGGTACCCTGAGTTTGTGTTTGTATATCTCAAAGGCTTCTAAAATGTCTAATTTGCGTTTGTTATTACAAAAATGTAGGAATTTAATATTATTTTGAGGAGTCATTGTGTGATTTTGTTCTAAAAGGTGTTTGGCGTAATTCGATTTTTCAGGATGTTTATTTTTGTAATGACGTACGTGTTCTTTATATCTTATGTCAAAATTTCGAAGTGTTATCTAGTTACCTATTTTGTATCTACCTTAGCGACGTGTTTGTTTATAATTATATTACCTTTGATAATGACAGCATAGCTGTCGAAACAATATTGTCAGGTTGTATTTTAATAAAACTGTGAAACTTTTAATAATCTTTATTTATTTCACAAAGCTTACAAATTGCAATGAAAATAAAAATAAAACTGATAATGTTAAATTACAATCTACAGAAAAAACCCCGTAGAGCAATTTAAATTAGCTGTAAAAATATTGGATCAAATTTTATTAATCTTTATTTCTCTTATATGTAGTTAGTGCAATAAAAACTTACAATTCTAAAAAAAATTTTTAGTAGTTATTATTTGCATGAATCAGATTGTCTTTTGCATTCATATTAAAAGTAATGTGTACACTAAAGTATGTACTAACTGAATGTCTTCTGATTGCTTTTTATTTTATCTCTTATACATAGCAAGCGAAAAACATAAAACCTAGTACAACAAATTGTTATTTATACTTTTATTAAAATTACTTGCTAGACGTTATTCGATTATTTTTGTAAATAACTGTAAAATATAACAAACGCGAAACCGTTTCAACTGAATTATTTCTTTAAAAAAAATTATTCTAGATGTAGAATGGGTGGGATGGGTGCACTCGTAGAAAGAAGCATCCGTATGCTATCGTGCCCGAAGTGCGCCGAAGCGGAAAGCAAGCAACACTTTACGTTTATACCAAACACGTGCAGTCGTGCTCCATTTTAGCCGGTCGCTTGCAGTTTACGAAATTACATTTTACTAAACGTTAATTAAGAAAGGGCCGTTGGTTGAAAACCGTGGTGATGGGAAAACGTAAAGAAAATTATGTTGGCAAAAGTAAACATGTGTCCAACAAACGTAGAGGAACCGTTCTCGGAACACGAAACAAAAGAATTTGTATCCAAAGCATTTTAGATGAAATATTATGTAGGTAGTATAATGATAACAAAATAAATCGAATATTATGTTAATTTAAACTATTTGTATTGTACTGTACAACGTTTATGTATTGTTTTAGGCAAGATAGATTTTTCACCAAACGATAAAGAAAATGTCCCCTCTGAACAGATGCATTTTTCAGGTTCTTTCGAAGAATCCATTTCTAACAATGTAAGGTTACATACTATTATTAGTATCAAATATGTAGTTTAATATTATTAAGGGTGGAAGTGACTGTAAAAAAATGAATTTCATTATTTTAAGAAAGAATACAGTAAGATCCAAATTGAGAGAGGATGGTTTGAATTTGGCGCCTTAGGTTTTAGTGTATTTCACGTTGTTAATGTAGCACTATTGAAATGTGTTGCGTTAAATTACAGCGGCAACTCGTCACTTTCTCGTTTACATGTTGTGCTTTGCCACGTTGTTCTGGATTTTCATTGAATTTTTACTTTATTTCGCTTGTTTTCTTATTTTACAAAACAATTCTTTTCAGAACTGCGGTTTGTTACACGATCTTATTAAGTAAGCTTATATTATTAATATTATTTAAAATTAATGTAGTTTATACTCTATATTATTTTTCAGACGCCACTGTAAAATAAAAGAAGGATAAGAATATCCGAAAAATATTCATGTTGCCAACGTGACAATAATTTTATGTGGCGGTAAATTCAAACAGTCTTCAGTCATTTTGGATCACCCTGTATATCAGGAATTCTTAACAGGGGGGCCGGGAAAATATATTAGATTTTTAATTTTTGGGATCTCTACAAATCAAAAAAAATTCAGTTACACGGTTTTATAAGTGATACATATGTAAGTGGCAGATGAATTTAATGACATCACAATATCCTTAAACATGGTTAAACTAAATGAAAACGTGGAACGCATAGGTAAATTTCACCCAAACAGACAAGATTACAACTTAAATAAAACCGTGTAAATAGTTTTTATAAGTCTAGCAGATATATTTTCAGTTTGCTTATTTTTCAAGAAATATGTTAATTACTGACAATCTAAGAAAGTATTTTTTGTTCATTGCATTTCACATCTGTGCGTCGCTTTGTGAGGAATTTTTTGCCTGTTTTTATTGACGGATAAATGTGTATTTTTTAAAAGCTTACTATAACTTGTAACCTGCTCATTATTACACCTAGTAGTTATTATAAAATCAATATTTTAAAATAAGTATTACTCACTGATTTATGCATGCATAAATATTATGTTATGTTCTGTTTTTTGATTTATTTATGCATTATTGTTACATTTGAATTTTTTTTGTAATAGTAAATTAATCACTAAAGTTTTTTTGTCACTATTAGCTAATGGGGGAGGAGTACTGGTCGCGAAATATTTTAGAATTTTAAGGGGGCCGCGAAAATATTTTTGGATTTTAAGGGGGCCGCGACTACTAAAAGGTTAAGAACCACTGCTGTATATCATAGATTGTGTATCTAACATTAAAATCTTGTAGAGAAAAGTATGAACTATACTTTCACAAAAGATTTATTTATTCGAGAATAACTAAATAAACATAAAAACTGCAACCATAAGTATAAATATTTTTTCTTTCTTAAAACTAAAATATCTCTAATAATTTGAAAGTACTCGAGTAGTTCACAGATCAATAAATTTAATTGATACAAGTTTATAACAATAATCATGTTACAGTTTACATTATTACCATTTTAGGCAGTTTTGGTGGGAAATAGTTCAGCTACTCTGAAATGGATGGCGCTGTAGCTGCAATATGTTTTTACTGCGTTTTAATTTTAATTCAAATCAGTGGGTATTAATCTTCTATTGCACATTAAAATTTTTAAATTGATTTATATTTAAACGTATACATCACCATAACTAGCTTACATTGATAACTTTAAATATGTAGTTATATAATGCAAAGCATAACAATATCTCTAGTATTTTTTTCTATAAATTCTAACTAAATATGTAAAAATTATATCGAGGTAGTTTATTCAAAAATTGATGCTATCAAAAATTCTGTAATATTTATATAAAATTATTATCATTATTACAAATCATTGTACTTCCGACGCGAGGTCCACCTATGGTTTGGTAGTATAATCTTAAAGGTCTGAAACTGAACTAAGCTAATTAATGTGTTGTACCACTAGCGACGTCAACTGCAATTTTTCCGGAGTTTGTTAATTTTCAACCTTAATATGGGAAACTCCATATACTTTACCATATGCAAAATTCGCGACTATAGCCGCTATATTTCAAATATTAATACTCGAACGTAAAATATTTAAATTTCCTAAAACCTACACGAATCTATTAATACTCTGAATGCTCTATAGAAAAACTGTTCAAAGATAAAAAGGCTTAGAATTTACTTTTCGAAACAGTAACGTCGCAAGGATTGTCACTCTGGAAGTCTAAACATTACTTTTCAAAGTCCCGAGGATTTTTGGAAATCTCGGATAGTAAGTTTACCTAACACAAAATTCAAATATTCCTTTTTAAAATTTAACTAATCCGCTAAGTCCCCATTGGAAAATAACTATATTTAATGAAAAGCAAAGCAGTACATAAATAATACAAAACTTTCTTCATTTAGCCAAGCAAGTATTATTTGAAAATTAATTTGAAGTTTCAAAATAAACGAAGTTTTAAATACATTCATGTTTCTAAACTACTTTCCTATTTCCTAGAAAAAAATACCTGGTATTGCACCCGCAGTTTTTTTTGTTATTTCTGGTTTATTGAGTAGTCATAAATATGCCTCCAAGTCAAATGAAACAAATTAAGAAATGTAGTAAAAACACACTATAAACAATTATAAAAGTACACTATTGTTTTTACAAAAACTATCAAAACTTTCTTGGAACCTTTTACCTCTTGAAAACGACTGTTTGTTAGCGTGAACAAGAGCATACTTTAATATGAAATTTTAATTAAAAACATTCTGTTTACGTCTTTAGGAAGACTACTACTTAAAAATAGGTACACCTGCTGTTACAATTTTTCTTTAAAGGCAACAATTTTCAAATTTTCTACTTTGTATAGGATAACTTATTTCTTTAAAATAGTAATAGATTCCTTCCTGTAATAGTAAAATTATAAGAAAAAGATAAACTCAGAACATTTTTATTTATTTTGTTTATTAAAAAGAAAAAGATTAGTTATTAATTGATAACTTATTATAGAAAAAAATCAGTATTATATTATTACATAGCATGCAATATAACAAAATAGGAAAAAATCAAAAGCTATGTTAAACAACATTAATTCCAACATTAACAAAATGCCAACTGATTTAAGATTATTCCTGGTTTTTAACAAATTATGCCATTCGGTTTTAGGTCATTCAACTTCTCGATTCCTATTAAATGATATGACGCGTACATTGCTGAAATAATTTGCTGAATCTACCTTTTTACGGTATTAATTTACAGTGGCCTAATATATTTTGCCTCGAAACGTTTTAATAAACAATAAATACGTTTAATCAGTTACCGCCATTTTAAAATACGTTTCACTTCATAATAAAATATGAATTCACTGGAAATTAAATTTGTCACGGCTGTTTATTCCACTTCCGAAATGTTTCCGCCACAGAAATAAAACTGGTTATTGTATTTTAATATTTTTATATTCAACATACACATAAAACAAACAATGGGCGACCACGATTTAACACACGTCTGCACGACCAGGTGCTACCCGCGCTACTAATGTTTTCCCCCGCACTTTGTAAACAAATTAGTGGTTAAATAGTTATATATTTAACTAGTAAAAAGTCTGACGTAAAATACAAATCACATTATTAATGTCGCATATATGTAAATCTGAAGACACCAGACTCTACATAAAACATTTAATATCGGAAATATATAGCAAATGTTATATCACCAAATTTACATGTTGGGTATGTAAATGTGTTTATATAACTCATTTTACTTGATTTTTATATAGCAGACAAGTAAATGTCACAGTTTTGTTTACTGGGATGTGCCTTTTATTTCTATCAACGCTTGTGCTGAGTTCAAACGGCGGCTGCTATCTTAGAGCAGACGTTTGCCGGACCCAAAGATTCAATCAGTTTAAGGTTAATGTTTTGTGTAATAAATTTTAATATAGCTGGGACTTCTTTTAACACCGTGGGCTAGCCGGTCAGGAAGTTCTCGTTATACTGCTTGTAAATAAAATAGAAAATTTCCAATGGAAACCCTTTTTGAATATAATTGAATAGAAAGTACAAGTCTACTTAATGAATGACTTGCTCGGGTATCGTATGTAACGGCAGTTTCTTGCTGTAACTAATCAGTTTCCCTTCATTGATTATTTATAGACAGGCTGTAAATAATTTGATTAAATAATTAAGAATTAAATAATTTATATGTATTTGAAATGTACATTATTTAGTGGTTTCTTAAAAAATTGATTAAATAAACCACATTTGTATCACTCTTGACGTAAAGTCCTATGAACTTAAGTAGATAAAGAATGGGTACTGTGGAGCCACACAACCTTGGACTCTCATTTGATCTCCTTTCACTTTTCAGGCCCCTCCCTTTTAGAAGCCACTTCACCCTCTCCAGGCCCCTCCCTTTTAGAAGCCACTTCCCCCTCTCCAGACCCCTCCCCTTTATAAGCCACTTCCCCCTCTCCAAGCCCCTCCCCTCCCTCTCAGCTTTCCCCATCGCCTGTCTGCCCCAACCCTCCGTATACCTACCTTCTCTCTTTGCTTATAATAAAAATCAAAAGTTATAAATAATAATTTATTTAGATTAACCTGTAAAACTAATAAGCACAAAAGTAATTTATTGGTTTAATTCATTTTGAAAATAAACTCAACAATAACATAATTTATTAAAAATGTTTAATACAGTACTTACTCTTAATATTAAGAGGAATATCTATAATTCATTTTTTTTAAATAAACGCAACAATAGTTTATATTGTACAATAAAGTATTAAATTGTTATTATTTAATACGAGACACCTTTAATCAGATGTTTTCACATCTAGACCATTACAAATGCTGTACATCTAATTAATGAAATACGCTTATTTCATATTTAGCTAGTGGACTGCTGGTGGCTAATTATTATGCTACACAAATGAAAGATAGTTAAAATCTCGTCAATCAACTTGCAAAATTCTGGCAATTTTAAAGGACACGCGACGTTCTGGTGGTATCTCTTTTTATGTAGCAGGAGCAATTTCATCTAAATGAAAACTTAAGCTGTCTCTCTCGCGCCACACATACGTTCCGGTATTCCAGGTTCCCGCGACTCACTTCGGCCAGAAGAAGTGTTTACAAAAATAATCTTGTTTTAGGACAGGAACTGGATGCGAAAGAAATGAATAAGTTGATAGTTGTTTCATCCGTTTACATTAATGTAAATTTTGTATTGAACAATAAACCTCTTTCTCAAGTACATAATTAAGAGGAATAAATAAAAAAATAATGTATATTTTTTTATTTAAGTAATTGAGTTGAACGAGGCCACTATATGAAACTACCATAAACTGAAACAATAATTCGTTTTAAAAATAAAAGCTAATAAGATATTTCGAGATCTTTCTGCATATATGAAAAGGTATAGTGAAATTAAATTAAAATGCACCCATCGCAAACACAACTTAATGCAGGAGGTACTCGAAATGTATTAAAATTATGTATTAAAATTTAACAATTCTTATTTATGAGGAGTGAGCGAAATACATAGAAAGACATATAAAGGATGTATTTAAAGAATCTCTTTTGTCACAATGGTTTAAACAATTTTTTGATTGTAGTTTTTAAATCGGTAATCAAATCAGAATTTCCAATGTGCTTTTATTTATGATTTTAAAAGAAGCTAAAACGTTTATCGCATTACCTTCGGCCAGGTGAAGTGTTGGTTTCTTAACAGCTGTAGGCTTACTTGCATTAACACACCGAAGTCGCAACTGCTGGTCCGCACTCGGCCCGGAGAGCTTGGTGTCGACTTGGGCCGGCGACTGGGCGAGCGCTGGACCTGGTGGTGTCGAGGAGTTGCAACGCCGACGAGTTCAGAGACTGTGTACACGCTTGGTATCTCGGTATTAACTTGCTCGCTTGGGTTCCACTGGAGGTTGTGGAGCAATGCAGCTCACGAGTACTCTCTCACTGCCTGCGCGTTAGGAACTGCGGTTCTTCCTGATTTTCTCTAGCATCAGACTGGTTTCGAGTGGAAACCAAACAAAGCAATAAAACTCATTATAAAATCTCATCTAAAATGTTACCGCGTTCTTTTAAATAATCAACTTTAAAAGTATCAATAAATTTAATGTCGTTCATTATTAAATTGCACGTGCGCGTTAGCATTTAATGCAATATTAATTTTTGAAGTATTGTACTAGTTTAAATAATTGATTTTTTAAAACGCATTCTTTTAAATAGGGTAGATGATTTCTCTGTGATTCAATTAATTATTGTTTCATAAAAATCTCAAACACCTTTGTATACCTACCTTCTCTCTTTGCTTATAATTTATTTATTTAGATTACAACAATTAATACATAACCTGTAAAAAATAATAAGCACAAAAGTAATTTCAATAAATTACTTTTATAAATAAACCAATGTTTAATTCATTTTAAAAAATAAACAATAGATTCCATTTCTACGAAAAAAATAATCTATAAAAATTACATAATTATATTAAATAATGTATAATAATTATATATAAACAATAAACAAAAATTGTGTTCACATCGAAATTCGGGAAAAGAATGTGTATTGAAAAGAGACCACAATAAGAAGCGTTCTCTCTCCTTGACTGGCCTGACTCATTATGAAGTCCACACAAGAAGAAAAAGAAACAAGCATTCCTTCTACCGGGTGATTTTTTAAATTTCTGATCTAGAAAGCCATGACATAATTTTAAAACAAAAGATGCGGAAAACGTAGGGCGTAGTTTGAATCGTTCGATTTGTCACAACTGTCAGATTTCAAAAATGTTGACATAAACATAACCTACTCCAGTGTTGTTCTCGCTTTTGCCGTCTTTTGTGCACCATTTTCAAAGAACCAGTACACACAATTGATGACTTGAAACAAAGAATCAGACAAGAATGTGCAAGGATTTCACCAGAAGTGCTTATTAGAGTGTTCGAGAATATGAAGCGCCGAGTTAATTTGTGTATAGATGCTGAAGGTCAACATTTCCAACAGTTGTTGTAAATTTTGAATAAATATTGTGTTAACAATGTAAATTGTTATAATTGTGAATAAATCTTGCTATTTCTTAAATCCAAGGAATAAAAATTGAAGCGAGTTGTAACCATAACCTAAACTTCTCAAGTCAATAATCACATCGAAATTGCACTTAAACTCGCAATAAAATGCACACTTTGGTAAAAGCATGTTTCGCAAATGATCACTGTTTAAATATTTATCAATTTGTTTAATAAATGTAAAAGTAAGTAGTCAATTTGTCACATAAATGACATTTGGAATAGCAGTGTGATCAACGCTACGCCCTACGTTTCGGTGACCTTCGATACGGCGTAAAAATCACGACTTACTAGATCAGAAATTTAAAAAATCACCCGGTACAAAAGCCGCCTGTCTGGAATTGGAATGTATTAAAATTTTTAAAAGACAATAAATTTAATGTTGTTCCTTATTAAATTGCACGTGCGTGTTAGCATTTAATGCAATATTAATTTTTGAAGTTTAAATAATTGATTCCTTATTTGTTATGCAAATCTCTCTTTTTTAAAACGCATTCTTTTAAATAGGGTAGATGATTTCTCTGTGATTCAATTAATTATTGTTTCATAAAAATCTCAAACATTCTTGAAATAAAAAATAATATTTTATACGTTTGACAAACATTGCATATTTATTTTTTAAAATATCCACAGTTTCTTATACAAATTCTTTCAATAATCTTTGATAAATTTTTAGACTTTAGTAATTATAGAATTGCTTTAATAGATTAAAATAAAATACATATAGATAATACGCTTTTTTTACTTGTATCAATCTTTCTATTCTCAATAATTGTAGCTTGGCCCTCGTATTATCACGTAGTATCTTTTCCCACTCTATAAATCTCTATATAAACTCAATTTCTGTCCACTTCTATAGTTATTTATCTAGTATAAAATGTGTTGGGAACATCTATGGTCTATTGAACGCAGGAATGACATAATTAAGTTTTCTCGTTTTAAAACTCACAATACCGGGTTGTTAATTGAATCAGATAAACTGTCCAATATTGTAAAATTACGAAGCATAGAAGATGTAGGTCACACTGTATGTTCACATATATTAGTTTTGTACTTAAATGAAGATGGTAATCCAATAAATTCACAAAGAATAGAATGCACGAAATCGGGTAGAGAACATATTCACGACATACATATCTTGGGGGACACATGTCCGTTCGTACTTTTCAAATGTGTATGTCGCACGTGGGATAGCGAGATTTCTGATGTGTGGATGGATAATATAGAACGCAACATTTGGTTTAATAGATCATGGTTGCATAATAGTGAGCATAGACCGTTTAAGTGGATGACTGAAGAAGAATTTCACAAGGAAAGGACTCTCAACTTCACTAGATATTCAAAAGAACGTAACCCACATATACCTGAGGTGTATAATAGTGATTTTAAAGTTCCGGAGACGTATATTCCTGCGGACTGTAATCCGAATAACTGTTATGTACTTAACTATATTAAACGTGAGCCTATAAAAAACAATCTGATAAATTACTGACAAATTACAAAAAGGTTGACTATAAATGTTTAGATTGTATACAATGTTATAACAAAAAATAAAAGACTTTTATTAACAATTGGTTTTATTAAAAACGGTTGCAGTACAAATACAAAGTTTAATACAATATGTTGTATCATGCACCTTATTAAACTTTAAGGTTAAGCAAATAAACAACCACGTAAACAATCAAAAATATAACCAATACAAGTATAACCAATACAAAGATCGCCACTTAGACGACAACTATACAGCTAACAGGCGGTGGTGAATCAGGCAGTTTGCAAATGTGCGGATCATGACCAATTGTTTGCGAGCTGGTCTCGATGTCACGTGACGGATAATGAAATTTCACTTTGAATGATGAAGGTACACGTGTAACATTACTTAATGAAACACTGTAAACGTTTAGTCCATGCAGAACATCACTTTTTAAGTTGTAACGCGTTGGATCTTGGGAGAACACTATTGACCCGGTAATGAACTCCGACGGTCGTGCGATGTACATAACACCATCATAAACGGCGGTTAGCACTATTAAGAGTTTTATAGGTAAAGCACCCATGTTCGCAGCAGGAAGTAGACTAAAAGAACTCTTGATAGACTTCCCCCACTACGTTTAAACCCCACCCTTTAATTCTCCCCACCATGAATTGATCCATATAAAAATAGGATCTTACCAACTGCAACATTAAGTGAGCTTAATCTATCAGTAAGCATTCAAGAAGTGCGTCACTATTTACATAAGTAAGTGCATTGTAAATTATATTACTATCTCTGTAAAATGGAAAATTTGGTTAAAGCGTTTGAGGTCGTCAAGAACGTTGCGAGTGGACGAGTATCAAATGCATCTTCAAGTTCATCGTCATCACCGGACAGCAAAGCAAAATTGTCACAGATCCTACCTTTATTAGAAGGGCGACTTTACTATTTGAATAAATCTAAATGTAAAGCGGTAACTATTGGATTGTGTCCCGTAGGCCTTTTACCACGAGTGAGAATCTTCGGAATCAGGACTGGTTTAGTTACTTTTACGCTCGAGGAATGGCTTGATGTAGTTCAACAACAATCGCTTATAAAAAGTTTGTTGTACAGCAGTGAAATACCGACCAATCCAGTAACTATATCAACGTGTAAGACTATTTATCGTCCAAAATATCGAAGGAAAGAATGTGTTGAGATCTCGCGAACGTATTGATGGGTCGGAAGTGTGGTTGGGATTTGAAAGCGTCATTCAGCTTCTAGAACTACTTCCTCTGCTAGAAATCCGTTTGAAAATCCTTGTAGAGCAAGATTTTGTTCAATTTTATCAAGCTTTATTAAAAGGATCGAGTGTATTAAGCGGGGATTCCACCGAAAACGCTAAACAAGTGTTATCTGCTTTACCACCGTCCGAGAACGTTGTGTGTGCTTTGGAACTGGTGGCATTGTACACGGAAAGAATTTAGTGTGACATCGACTTGCAAAACGTTCTTGTATAAAGATGTGGATGTGTTATAGTTCACAATCGTGGCCTAAGGCTATTGATCTTAAAAGTGCAGTACAGAGAGTGCAGGAAGAGTTACGCGATCTACGCTTTGATGCCGATCACGAAGCGGTCTATGGATTGGGCAAATATTATACCGATGAAGAGTGTAAAGAAAGAGTTCTAAAGTTTCAGAAAGGGGTAGACTTGTGTGAATCGTATTTAGAAGAAAATATCTGTATAGATTGCTTGTTGGATAAATCAAACAAGGAAGGTTTAGAATCATTTAATTCTACAATAGAAGAGTTTGTAGTCAACAAAAAATGAGCAACCAAAAGAAACGCGTTACGATCAAGGAGGAGAATAATAAAATACATTATTTATTTACGCGGAATTACGCCTACAGACAAGCACGAATATCATTGTGGATGGAAAGTGTTGTAAATCGGTGTCGGTTTCAAAGACGTATTGATAAATGTGATGTAGTGTTAAATAGAATTAAATAAAAGCCCAGACGATATTTTACAGTCTCTAAAAAGATTAAAACCAAAAAAGGCTGCTGACCCGGACGATATACCACCGTATATCTTTAAAGCCTGTGCTGATTTTTTTATTGAACCATTAAGTATAATATTTAATTTATCATTACGTACAAGTACCTTTCCGAAGCAATTTAAAATCTCTAAAGTGTGTCCCATTTTCAAAAGTGGAGATCGTTGTTTGTTTGCAAATTACAGACCAATATCAATTCTAAATACTATAGCTAAAATCTATGAACAAATATTATACACTAAACTATATTCTTTTTTAAAAAATACAATTATTTGTGAACAACATGGCTTCGTGAACAATCGATCAACAGAAACAAATCTCTGCATAATTACGGAATACATATCAAATGCTTTACATAATCATAGTCAGGAGGATGTGGTGTATACTGACTTTGCTAAGGCTTTCGACAGAGTTAATCACGATATTTTATTAAGCAAATTACAAACACTCGGATTATCTAATGTACTAGTAAACCTAATGATGTCATATTTAAAAGATAGACAGCAAATTATAACATATAAAGGTATCCACTCTAAAAAGTTCAAGGTCAGGTATACCGCAAGGTAGCAATCTGGGTCCGCTCCTTTTTGTGTTATTTATGTTATAAATGATCTCCCTGTGTCAATACGACACTCGAATTATCTACTATTTGCAGATGATTTCAAACTGTATCGGATAGTTGATAATGAATATGACTCATTGCAGTTACAGAATGACCTAGATAGTATAGCCCAATGGAGCCACAATAATAAACTATATTTCAATTATTCAAAATGTCATATACTGTCATATAGTAGGAAAAAGAACATACAAAAATTCAAATATAAAATGAATCATCATGTACTGACACACATTAACGAAATTAAAGACTTGGGTGTAACTTTTCAGTATGATTTAAAATTTAATAGACATATAGACAGAATTACAAATTCTGCATATAAAACTCTTGGCTTCATTAAGAGAAACACTGCAGATATGCCAAATTATAAAGTAGCTCATACACTATTTAATACATATGTACGTACAAAACTGGAATATGCAAGTACAATTTGGTATCCAAATCAGAAAAAATATATTAATCAAATCGAAACAGTACAAAACAAATTTTTAAAATTTCTATATTACAAAAAATACAAATGCAATCCCAATTTTGAGTCGTACGAGTGCATACGTAAAGATTTTTCAGTCGTTCGCTTGAATAAGAGACGTGATTTTAAACAAGTTTCATTTCTTTATAAAATATATAACAACATTATAGATAACAGTTATTTGCTATCGTTGTTTAGATTACATATACCATATTACAGTCTTAGACCTGGACCCCCAATGTTTTTAAGTTACAACCAACAGTCCCCTATATATAAAATATGCAGTCTATATAACAATCATTATAACCAACTTGAGATATTTGGTGTTTCCTATAAAATGTTTGTAAAATACACAAAAACGTACTTCTACCGATAAGATCAAAACCCTGTTCCTTTATTCATACATTAGTATCATTTTTATTTATTTTCGTTTATTTCATACTATTTATATTTGCTATATGCAACAAAAAAAAAACTTAAAATTTCAAATTGTTAATGTATATACCTACGTGTTAGTTAAGTGTGCGTCTAATATTATTAAATTTGAAGAATTGATATTTAATTGTGAAACATGTAATAAGGAAATGTATCCTGTTTGTTTTAAATAAATAAATAAATAAATAAAAGAATTTTAGATATAGAACATAGATAGAACATAGAAATAGAATTTATATTGTTCACTTTAGTAAGGTTTGATTGTAATGCATATTATAAGTTGGTTTTTGTATCTTATATACTATAAATAAAATAACATTTTGAGAAAAAACGTATATTATATAACTTATTATAAAAATAAACATAAAACACACAAGGATATTTAGAATAATTGAAGCATGTTCTTGCACAGGTAAAGTTCCGATGTTAATGCATCTACACTACTTAATTTACTATATTACGTGCTGCTATATACGAGTTATGGGTGTTATCAAAGCCCAACCACTTGACCAGAACGCGATCCCGACTTTTTTTTAAGACCTGTTCCACTAAAAATATATCTGGATGTTTAGCTATCTGTAATTCCTCCGTGTAGAATCCGCCGCGAATTTCTTCGCCTTTAACGTCTTCCAAAGTATACGTTGTAGGGTTTGTTAGTGGAACTTTTTTAATCTTAAAAATTTCTGTACTCCAGCTTGGAGTGTAGCCTTTTGCGAAAGCTTCCCGGTGCTTACTGATTCGCACGTGATCACCAACTTTAAATTTAGGACTTCGCGGATCTATGGTCTTTGGAAATTTAAAGACTGTCTGTAAAATTTTCTTAGCGTTTTTCCGACTAACATCAATAGGTTTAAACCCAGTGGTTCCATGTACTGTTGAGTTATACTTCGCAACTACTTGAGGTAATAACTGTAACCACTTATACGATCCTTGCATTGAAAATTCTTTCCACATCTTATTTTTGAGGGTTCGATTTACACGTTCCACGGTGCTTGCTTTCATACTAGAGAACGTGCTATAATGATTCATGTTCAAACTTTGCATTAAGTTGCGAAACTGTGTGTTATAAAATTCCTTTCCCATATCCGTTTGTAAATTTTCCGGAGTACCTCCTGTTGATGTTAATAATTTTTTCATTGCTTTCGTGACGTCTTCACCGGTTTTTCGTTTAAGTGGACACGCTTGCTAAACATATTCAACAATACTAAAATATATCGAAAGCCTTTATTTATTTTAGCATAGGGAATCATTTCCACAAGATCTGCCATGTACAAATCGTTCAAGCCTTTTACGATTACGCGTCTTCCTTGAAATCGTTTACGAGCATGTTTATGCAATTCTTCAATTATTTGACGTTTTATACTCATTTGGAAAATGCTGGAACACTAATAACAGCTTCAAAAATAAATATGTCCTTTGATCCAAGCTTCTTCGCCTTAAACTTATCCCCTTTCTTCAATGACACTCCGATGAGTGATTCGGCATCGTATAACGTATCCTTTAAAAAGATTTGCGCATCTGTGGGATAGTATTTGATTTGTTTAATGCTACCTTTGGTTAGAGGAACGACATACTCGAAGTTAGTGGAGTTCAAAACTGTATAACCTTTTTCATGATTGTATATTCCCATCATATACAACATTGTCTCGTAGTGCAAATTAGACACGTCTTCTAAAAGGAATACTTTTGCACGGGCGGCGTCGAGTTTAATTCGGACAGGAGTTTTGTGAAGATGTTTACCGAACTTGTCCAGAGTCATCGTCTTGAGGTAATGATGATATGGATGACTAATAAGAGCTTCGAAGTAAAATGGGGCGGTTGCAGACGGATCTACTGACGTACTTATCGCCTTTCTCAATCGTCTCCCAATTAAGTTGGCAGCAGCACCAACTAGAATATCGTTTACAAACATATACCATGGTGGTGAGCTGCAAACTTCTTGTACAGTCCCTTCTGTAAACGTTATTGTGTATTCCCGTTTACTGTTGCTACCTTTCAAATTGTAATATTTCGTTAGCTCGACAAAAATAGGTTCGCTCGGAGTCCGCCCACATATACATCATTGTTGTGTACATTACATTTTGTATATCTTCTAATAGGTACACTATCGAACGAGTGTCGAGTTTCACTCGGACAGGGGTTTTGTGAAGATGTTTACCGAATTTATCGAGCTTCATGATTGCACTAACGTTAGCAATATTATGAAACGGATCGATACGCGTGTGATGATTTATTCGATAATTTTAGCAGGTCTCAATTCATCGATAATATATATGATTTCATTAGTGTGACCGGTGTGACCAGCCGATTTTGAACTTAAAAGGAGTCTCAATATGTCCACTAATTTATTAGGATTTTTTCAAGGTATAAATTCCACCTGTTTATTATTATAGTTGAGAACGCGCATATCACCACCGCCACGTTTTGCTAATATGCGAGTTTCCGATCGCGTGACCGGTGTAGTAGGTGTAGACTCGCTTCGGAATCTTGCCCAAGGAGTAGTTAGAAGGGCTCTAATTATATTTGAATATTTATTTCCGGTTCCGTGTAGCGGTGCACCCTCAATGTAACCTCTTCTGGTAGCATTGGTACGTGTAAGAAGGTCCTTAGAACACTAATAACAGCTTCAAAAATAAATATGTCTTTTGATCCAGGCTTCTTCGCCTTAAACTTATCCCCTTTCTTCAATGACACTCCGATGAGTGATTCGGCATCGTATAACGTATTGTTTACAAAGATTTGCGCATCTGGGGGATAGTACTTGATTTGTTTAATGCTACCTTTTGTTAGAGGAACGACATACTCGAAGTTGGTGGAGTTCAAAAGTGCATAACCGTTTTCATGATTGTATATTCCCATCATATACAACATTGTCTCGTAGTGCAAATTAGACACGTCTTCTAAAAGGAATACTTTTGCACGAGCGTCGAGTTTAACTCGGACAGGAGTTTTGTGAAGATGTTTACCGAACTTATCCAGAGTCATGGTTTTGAGGTAATGATGATATATGGTGATATGGATGACTAATAACAGCTTCGAAGTAAAATGGGACGGCTGTAGACGGATATGGCGACAAACTTATCACCTTAATCTTATCGCCTTTTTTCAATCGTTTCCCAATTAATTTGGCAGCTCCACCAACTCGATAATCGTTTACATACATAACGCTTGGTGGTGAGCTGCAAACTGCTTGTACAATTCCTTCTGTAAACTGTATTGTATATTCCCGATTACTGTTGCTACCTTTCAAATTGTAATATTTCGGTAGCTCGACAATAGTAGTTTCGCTCGACCCAGGCTCGGAGTCCGCCCACATATACATCATTGTTGTGTACCTTACATTTTGTATATCTTCTAATAGGTACACTTTCGCACGAGTGTCGAGTTTCACTCGGACAGGGGTTTTGTGAAGATGCTTACCGAATTTATCGAGCGTCATGATTGCACTAACGTTAGCAATATTATGAAACGGATCGATACGCGTGTGATGATTTATTCGATAATTTTAGCAGGTCTCAATTCATCGATAATATATATGATTTCATTAGTGTGACCGGTGTGACCAGCCGATTTTGAACTTAAAAGGAGTCTCAATCTGTCCACTAATTTATTAGGATCTTTCCAAGGTATAAATTCCACCTGTTTATTATTATAGTTGAGAACGCGCATATCACCACCGCCACGTTTTGGTAATGTGCGAGTTTTCGATCGCGTGACCGGTGTAGTAGGTGTAGACTCGCTTCGGAATCTTGCCCCAGGAGTAGTTAGAAGGGCTCTAATTATATTTGAATATTTCTTTCCGGTTCCGTGTAGCGGTGCACCCTCAATGTAACCTCTTCTGGTAGCATTGGTACGTGTAAGAAGGTCCTTATACTTCTGCAAGTCTGATTGAGTGTATCCAATAGGTGCTTTTTTAAATACTAATTCGTAAAAACCAGGAGTGCCTGAGGGTTTTTTAATAATTAAGTCGTTCTCGTCAAAAGTGAGTACGGAGTTTCCGATTAGGTACTGCTGAGATTTCGGATGGAATCGTACTCCATAATGGTGATCGAACTCGTTCTTAGTATCCCTGAATATGTTTTTCATATAAATTTTATCTCTAGCAGAAAAGGTCTCATCTATGTAAGTTTGGAATTCTGGATTGAACCCAACAGCAGCAAGTTGTTCTTTCAATTGATCCAATGTTGGGACCCCAGATTCTTCCAGGACTTCTGTTTCAAAAACCGAGATATCAGGTGAGGGAACGCTAGTAGTGCGCATTGTTTGGGCGATAGGCGATGATTCGCGATGCATACCTATTCGTCTTGCGTGTGGAAGTTGTTTATAATATTTTGAAGTCGAGGTAGGTATGGGAGAAGAAACTTCCTTTTTGAAGGGTTCTTCTTTCGGAGTTAATAATTCCGTTTTAACTCCGGTTATAAACTCACGCAATGGTTGAGTGATAGGTTGATAGCGGCGTTGTAGTTCCACTTCTGACCGTGCAATTTCAGACTTGAGACTTTTGTATTTCTGTTTAACATGACGTCGTGCTTTAACCAAGTCTTCTGCTACACGCTTGTCCATGTTTACTAAAACGTTTAGTTCGTGTCTTCGGTATTTATGGTGAAGTAACAGTCGAAACGTTTTCGATAACGTCCCCCATTAAGTGGATAATCTTTGTCGATTACTAAAAAGCCATATTTCTCCTTCGAACAGTGTAAACACAAGTGTTTAAACGCTTCGAAAGTCATATCCCCGCTAACATGATCGTTAAATATGTGTTTTAAGTTAGTATTATCCTGCTTAAAAACGACAATGAGATTTGAATTATCTCTTACGAGTTGTTTAGGTATTGCAGAGTATGTCTGACAAATAAAAACAATCGATGTGTTTATGTGTACCGAAGCAGAAATAATCACGTATGGTGCTTTGACTATCGCAAACTACATCGTCAAAGATAATAACAGAGTTTTGGTTTGCATCCTTAGGTGGTAATATAGTTTTATGAAGAATCGTATTCGAATTAACCGATGGGTAATGATCGAAACAGCTCGCGCAGATATCCGTATTTCGGTTGATAAAGAGATTTACTATAGACATATACGTTTTCGAAGCGTAAACCGTTTGGATGTTCTAGTAAACCTATCATTAGGTTGGTTTTACCACATCCGGAACTGCCTACTACGATTTATAATAGACAACCTCTGTCTCTGACACACCAACTTTAACTGCTCCATGTAGGACACGTTGTGAAAGAGCGTATATGGGTAAAGGGTATAAATATATAAAGATGTTGGAGCAAGCTTTCAGTCACTCTTCTCCTGTGATAGGAGTAATGTGTTATGAAACGTACTCTGCGAAAATCGGAGAATCGTCAATCAACTCGTAAGGGGAAGGGAGTGATCAACACTCTCATTAATAAGTTACCGTTAGAATTACATTTACCAGGGTATAACTACTGTGGACCTGGCACCCGTTTACATCAAAGGCTTGCTCGTGGAGACAAAGGAATAAACCCGTTGGATAAAGCTTGTAAAGAGCACGACATAGTCTATTTAAAAACTAACGACCTTGGTGAACGTCATAAAGCTGATCGTATATTAGGACAGAAGGCGTGGACGAGGATTCGTTCTAAGGACGCTCGTTTTGGAGAGAGCGGCTGCGCTTACTGTGGCCGGCATTATGTCTGGAAAAAGAAAATTGGGTATGGGTGTTCGACGATCTAAAGTGAATAGAAGGGGTACTTTAACATTCAACAACGCCATAAAATTAGCTAGAAAACGTATTGGTGGTAAAGTAAAAAAGCTATCTTTAAAACGTTCTGCTCGTCTTGCCCTAGCGGCCTTGAAACGTAAACGTATCATTGCTCCCAAAGGGCGGATTATACCTATCCCTAAACAAGGTGGTTTCCTACCGTTCATTCCTTTATTTGCCGCTCTCGTAGCTATAGGCTCCTTAGGAACGGGAGCAGCTGCGGTTGCCAAAGCAGTGAATGAAGCAAAAGCAGCGAAATCAGCTCTCGAAGAAACGAAACGACACAGTAAAGCGATGGAGCAAGCGCCTGTAGGAAAAGGATTATATTTGAAACCATACAAAAAAGGATTAGGATTGTATTTACGACCTCCAAAAACTACCCTTAAAGCTACCACACCGAGCACTGACCAATATCGATCTGTTAAAGTACGTAAACCAGTTAAAAATTCCACACTTCAGAGGTATTTTTATGCGAAACGGGTTACCGAAACGTATCCGTAAAAACGAATGTGGAATTGTGAATTTGGATGATACAGATGGGGAAGGTACGTATTGGACATCGTATGTTAAACGTGGTCGAAATATATTATACTTTGATAGTATTGGTCAGTTAAAACCCCCACTAGAACTCGTTCAGTACTTTAAAAGTGATGGTAGCTTAAACGTTATTCGTTACAACTACGATGCTTTTCAGAAGCTAAATTCGTACAATTGTCGACATTTAGCGCTGAACTTTTTATATGATAACCCTCCTTAACATTTCCGAAGTCTTACTGGGAATGTTGAGATGTCTCAAACATTCATCTTCTCCGATAAAACATCTGTTTTAACTTCTTCTTATAACCCTCCCATATATTTGGATGCTAAAAAACAATGGGTTATGCGTTTGACAAATTTCGAGACGTTTAATACTATTCCGAACGTAACGGATGAAAACAACGTGTTTAAAATTGGTAAAAGAATAATAATGATACCTACAGGGTCATATGAGCTTGCTGATATAGCTCAATACATTAATTCTCAAGTAAAGGGTGAGTCTGTTAACATCGAACCGAGTCATAACACCCTAAAATCGATTATAAAAGCCGATCACGACATTGACTTTACAGTTGAACACTCTATCGGGACATTGTTAGGGTTTAAGAATTGAATCTTAAAAGCTAAGGAACGTCACATATCTGATTTTCCAGTTAAGATTATCAAGGTTAACTCGCTAATGATAGAATGTAATATAATAACAGGGAATTATATTAATGGCACACAGGCCCATGTGATACATCAATTCTTTCCCAGTGTTCCTCCTGGATTCAAAATAATAGAAGCACCTGAAACTGCACCCTATTTACCAATTAATGTCAACACTATTTCAAACAATACCCTTAAAATATTGGATCAAGACGGGGACTTGGTTAATTTCCAAGGGGAAACCGTGACGATAGGACTTCATTTGAAGAGCGTCGATGATGGTGCTCAAATATAACACTTCTCGATGTTGCACTGATCGATCTGGCTATAAAAGATCGTGTTCGAAGCGAAAAATGGTTAGTCAAGCATCGGTCACTACTCAATTGACAAGGGGCAACCGCTTATTCTTGCAAACCTTAGGCTTTATTATCCCAAAATGAATGTACTAAATGTAAACGAAAAAGTGCTCGTCGATAACTCGATTGTTGGAGCTGAATTTCACACTCACCAACCTTATACCACTCGTTTTGAGAATAATGATGAAATTCGAATACCTGTTCAAGAGGATATGTCTACTTTGCCTTCGCGTAGTTATCTATATGTAGAAGGTACTGTACTGAAAGAAGATGGTAAACCATCAGCGAGTGGTAAATTTATAAACAATGGTATTGCACATCTTTTTAGTGAGATTCGGTACGAAATGAATGGAGTTGTGGTGGATTCGGTAACAAAAGTTGGTCTAACAACCACCATGAAAGCTTACCTTTCCCACAATTCGAACGAAAGCGTTAAGTTACAAAACGCTGGTTGGTTTCCGGATACTACCAGCACCTTGCTAGATAGTAAAGGTAATTTTTGCGCCCGCATACCTTTATCAACACTGTTGGGGATTTTTGAAAACTATGGAAAGATTGTTGAATTGTGAAGAATTGGTATTAATTAGAAGCAATTCTGATCTCGATGCCCTAATATCCACCGATGCTAATGAAAAGCTTAAGGTTAACTTGCAAAAAATATATTGGAAAGTTCCACATATTCAACCATGATTGGCGGAAGAATTATCATTAACAAAATACATTGGGAAAAATATTGACACTCAAGTGGCATTTAGAAGCTGGGAAACTCATATTTATCCCTCTGTACCGCAAACGGATAAGCATAGTTGGTCTATTAAAACATCGACCACTCTGGAAACTCCCCATTACGTTATCATAGGGTTTCAAACCGATCGTGATGGCCAGTTGCAGAAAGATATGAGCGCATTCGACACCTACGATATTCAAGACGTGACGGTATTTTTAAATACGGAAAGGTATCCTTACGATCAATTAAATATTAATTATGCCGAAAATCGATTTGCTACTTTATACGAAATGTATGCTAACTTTCAACGATCGTACTATGACAAACCCAATGAACCACTACTGGCTCCTGATAGATTTAAGGCACTTGCACCTCTAATCGTCATCGACTGTTCGCGACAGAAAGATTCCTTGCTAGGGAAAGCTGTCGTTCTTCGAGTTACTTTCGAAACCCACAAAAGCATTCCAGCGAACACTACTGCTTACTGTCTCATTTTGCATGATCGAGTATTTACGTATAACGCATTGACGAAGCA
The DNA here is from genome assembly GCA_929113105.1 of Agrypnus murinus. NCBI lineage: Eukaryota > Metazoa > Arthropoda > Insecta > Coleoptera > Elateridae > Agrypnus > Agrypnus murinus. The sequence continues at coordinate 159,577,905 of OV816025.1, forward strand.
AGTACGACAACTATAAACGAAATCATTATATACATTTATTAGTATAGCAGCACGCATCGACCATGCTGTTTGTCGATGTTCAAGGTTTCAAGACTTCCGACACAGACTTTGTGCCCAAGGAATTAGCCGTGTTTGATGGACATCACGTGTCTCACTACGTCTTCAAACCTCCGTTTACCTTTCGCAACTTACCTCCCAAGTTTCGTCAACAAGCTACTTGGTTAATGCATAATCATCATTGTCTCGATTGGAATCAAGGATTCACTCCTCCGTTTATGTTTTCCATAATTCTTCAACGCTTGACTCAGCAGGCGGACACCGTTTATGTGAAGGGGTCTGAAAAGAGCAACTACATTCGACGTTTCGTGTCGCAACAGGTGGTGGAGCTAGAAGAGGAACCAGCTCTCCAAGCTATGTCTCCATCATGCTTTTATCATCGTCATTCACTCTGCTTTTGTGCATTAAGCAATGTATACTACTTACATAAAACTCATGTAATGGATTGTTCAGAATAAAGTTTTTTTAAACTCATTAATGGTTTTATTAAAAACAACATATTAATTACAGCATTTATTCATTGGTACTACAAACTAATTTATGTTTGATACATGAATACTCACAATTAAACAAAATTTAATATTACACAATTATTTACATTTATAATTATTTATATACAGTAGACAAACATTGACACACGCTTTTAACATGTTACATTTATTTCATTAATAATAACAAAATTAAATAGAAATTAAATAAAAACAAAATTACAATTCATTCTCTAGCAATTCTATCAATCGACTTAAATCTTGTCTTTGTAAATCATCATCAATAATTACCATAAGCATATCTAAATTTTCATTTACCATTTCTGGAACAATATCAACGTGCCCCCAAGCTAAGGTTTTTGTGGTGCCAGGAATCAAATACCGTTTATCGTCTACGGCGGAAAGTGCAATCTTGTTTTTCATTTCCGTATATATGTTATGACGTTCTGTCTTAAAGATAAACATTTTACAGAAAATAACGCTGACTTTATTCTCAACGATATTTTCATAATCTTCACGCTTTAATACATTTTCTATAACATTTTTTTTATTCCTTTCGCTTTTTTACACACATCATTTATCGTTTCGCAACAATATGCTCTCGCTCTAACACCCCAAAAACCTCTTAGGGGAATGCCTATATATTCATCTTTAAATTTACCATGCACCGATTGATTTGGTGGAATTCCGTGCAAGTGATCATTTTTAAAATTTGAAGTATCAAATCTATCCAGTGCAGTTTCATGTCTTCATAAAAATTTTCCGTGAATACCTCAATTATTAGACTGTCTGTGTCCGTATAAAGTAAGGAAACTCAATCGCCATACAAACGTTTTAGAAAATTATAGTAAAAATCATACATCACAGTTTTCGAAATGTCTAAAATACTAAAACCAACATAAACCGGTTTGTCATAAAGCACTAAAACTCGTTCCATTTCCACGACTACCAAATTCTCCGTAAAAACAGCAGCACTTTTAAAATTAGTTTTAGCAATATAGGATTCGGCACCACGTTTCTTTCCAATATTTTCAAAATGAGACACAACTTTATGTTGTGTTGTTTCAACATTCTCCATCGTCTTACCAAAGACACTGTTATTCATCAATTTAAAAAATCTTTTTCAAAACTGTTTTTAGCTAGGTTTCGTAAACGGGTATTTAAATCTATATAAGGCTTCAACCAAGGCGATTGATCAAATTTAAAAATCCTATGAATTTTTGTTAATACTAAACCGTGTTCCAAACACTGTTTTAGATTACGATAATGAATTACGTACTTGGATTTATTATACAAATTGGGGATGAGTTTTTGTTGTTTTTTTCCGGTGGAGCCATTATCTCGGGACAAAAGGGAAATTCATTCTGCGCATGATGTAAATTTTCACTAATTTTCAAATCCACTTCCAGGACAAAACCTTGGGGGGATTCGTCTGTAATTTGCATGACGTCGAAATCTTCAATTTCTCGCTCTGACAGCCACGTAAAGTTACCACGAGGTAAGAATTGTCGCATCGCAAATCCGTAAAGATTCGTGGCATCTAGATACATTATGAAGGAGCTGGGTCGTGAGGGATCATAATTTGGAAGAAATTTGTTATTTGCAATAGCTTTGCGTCCAACACACACGCTCATCCCTCCTCGTATTCCTTTTTTAAAAAAGTGTAACATGTCAATATCGGTTAACAACTCAAGCTCTACACCCGTATGTTTTAACATAGCCTCCCAACTCAAACCCGGCGCCGTGGAATATTGTGCCGGATCAAGATTATAGTATTCAAGACACACCGATCGAAAATTCTCAAAAATATCCGTCAGTAGTAACACATCACACGTTAGGTATATATCGGAATATTCACCCAACGTTTTACATTCAAATAACTTCCACACATCGGACGCGCGTTTATAATCTTCGTCGCTTACATTTTCATTTCGGAGTTGATCATAAAAAGTGTCACGAGTCGGTAGTTGTGTTTCATCTAATTTTGAAAAGTCGTCAACATACGCATAAGGAAAAACACCTTTTTTTCGCATTTGTCGAAACAGTTCACCAGAACCAAATTTTCTTCTAATTTCTACACACTGTTCATCGGATAAATTTTTTCCTAATTTGTCTAAACTCGAACTCATAAATTTAAAACTGTCCAGAAACCTTAAACGAAAAAACACTTTCTGCAATTTATCTTTCGCATCTCTTACCTCATCAACTTGCACGACTTTAGTAAACGAAATGTATTTTTCTTTGTTTTGCGCAATGACTTGTATCTCCTCTTTTTCTAAGGCTAACTGTTTGATAAACAAATGCGAATCGTATCCAATCAAATTATGAAAAAAGATGGGTATAAACTTTGGAATTTGATAATGAAGATTGCAAGTTATGTGGGCAGCCCCGCGAAAGCTACCACTAACGTGGCAGTGGTCTCTAACTTTAACATCATTTTCAATCGACCCTTTACATATATGGCAGGTGGTAGGAGCTTGAAATTCGTTTTCTTCCTCCCCTGTTAATGCCAAAGGTTGTTTCGGTTTTAGATAATCGTGATAAATACGTTTAACTTCCTCATCTAATTTTCTAGTGAGCTCTTTTGCAACATCATCCCCCCTGTAAATATAAAATTTCGAAAGCGAGTCATCGAAGGAACATTTTATATAAAACGGAAAACAATACGGGATATGGTGCTGTGTGCGAACAGTAAATGCTTGACCATCATCAAGCACCGTAGTATGAACAGGCACTAACATTGACTCAAAATCGCAATATATGACAAACGGTAATTTTAACTGCTTAGACAAATTTTCGAACTTCAAAATATTCTCCGGAATTTCTTTTCCTACCCTATCTTTAATCAAACCGGTGCTTGGTAATTTAGCATAAACATGATTACAATCATTTTGCGTGTGTCTCATTAATTTTGCAGGCGTCGCGAAATATTGCAAACAACCATCACAAAAATATTTAGTTTCTTTGTGCTTGTTAATTTGTTTGTACAATAACCTAGAAAAATTCTTAATCCAACAATAATGCCCATTTCCGTGATCGTCTTCTACCAATAAGAGATTTACATGTACTTCTCTTTTAATTTTTGAAAAATACAAAGGTCCAACTACCTCATACTTTAGAACGTTATTCTCAAAAATCTTTTCCAAACCGTAAACGTTCACGGAAATTCGAGGATTATCGTTCAAAAACTAAATCTATTTTTTACTTTCATCGGAAACTCCACATTCGTCAAGTTTAATACCCCGTTGGGATCCGGATACGAGTTACATCTGTGAGCACTTCCTTTAGGGGGCACAAGAGCAGAAGCCACACTCCAAGCAAAGCATCGTTCATCTTCATTCTGTACGTTAATGATAGCTTCCTTTTTTCGAATCTGCGAGGGTAGAGGGATGTAAGAAGAAGCACGTAGAGGATTAAACTTATTAACGTTTACTTCTAAAAACAACCATCTAACTAATGTCCAACCTGGAAACATAAACGAAACACATAAGTTTTCACTTCCACACCGTTTTAAATGTCATACCTGATTCTCGCTCTGCAAATTCCTCAGATTTAGTAGCCAATATTTCAGTAATATTTTCGTAATATCGCTCTAGATCAGAACCTGGACTGATAACAGAATTCTTTGTGTTGAAGGACTTGGTATTTTCCAAACCTTTGGCTTCGAGAACGTAATATACAATTAACTCCACATTTACTTTTATCGAGATATGCTTGTTCACCTCATTACTTAGAACTTTGAACACCTTAGCTTTAATATCCTCCATAAACTCAGACGTATCCACATGATGTTCATTAGTGGAGACTCTGTAGCTAGCAATACGAGACTTGAATGCAGACTCCATAACAGCTATCCCCTCTTCCCAATCTAATGCTCGGACAGCTTTTTCCTTGTGATCATTAGTTCGCGTATTCGCTGCATAGCTAGTACGCAGCATACTTCTCCTGCACGGTTCACAGAAGATCAGAGCTAAAAGATATCATACATAACACAAACAAATCTAAAGAGTATTTATCAAAAAACCTTACCTGCAGGTGGAACCATTCGTGCTCGTTTTGGAGCTGGACCTTCCCTAGTGTTACCCTTGCAATATTTTTGTAGGTGGCGTTTAAGGGCATCCTTTCTCGAAAAGGATTTATTACACTTTTCACAATTCATCTAATACATATGGATAGTTACTCGACGAGAATAAAAATAAAGGTGCAGTTGTCTGACTTTACTTTATAAAGGATAGCGTAGGAATGTGGTTTGCGATTATAAGTCTTTCTTTCGAAAGTGTGTATTCATTCTTTTTTTTATAAAACAAAAAAAAACATGTTTCAACACGGTTTCACACTAAAAGTTGAAATGTCTTATCCTCGTATAGCAAGCGTTGATTGGTTGTTTAGTTTCTGTGTTTCACCCCGCCAGAGAAACATTCACTTGTTCACTTTCACGTCGTCATTCATCGTTAGAACACATTCAAAATTCAGAAATTTTATGAAGGTTATAGTAAAACAGCCTTTAACAATTATAACAAATTGCAAATTGATTAAAAACCTTCAACATTTTTACAAGTAAATATGAAGTATTCAAAAAATCATCTTAAAGCAGACTTCACTGCGAAATGCGCTGGTTTATTTTTAAAGCGAATTTTAAACATGTATGTAAACATGTTGCTTTACACACAAACTGGTTATTCGAAAGTAGGTCAATACACATTCATTTTTAGATGTGAAACCATATGATTACCAACGAATCAAGCCCGCAGCAAGCAGGACCCCAATTAGTGTAAATGTGCTAAATTATAATTGTTCACCCATATGGAATGAATGTTTGTAAACGAAAACGTTTAATTTGTTTAAAATAATAAATCGAAACTGATTTTATTGTTAAGATTCTAAAAAATTATCCCGCTTTAATTTTAATGCTTTTGTTGTTTCGTAGCAATGGTTATGTATTAAATCTATTGTTTATTTTTAAAATGAATCAAACCAATAAATTTAAATTATAATTGTTTTTTAACAAAAAGCACGAAATAAAAACGCAACAAACATATTCGTGGTAAATTAATTTCTGTTAGGATTAATCGTTTAAATGCGCCAATCTCCAAGTTGCGAGTTCATTTGTTATAAAACAAAAACATGTAAAAAAATAAGATCCTTTTGAAAGGGACAAACTCATTGTTGTTAAATAATAAAATATCTTTTAAAAATTTTTAAATACGTTCAGAGAGGGTTCCAATTACACACCAGACAGGCGGCTTTTGCGAAAGGAATTCTTGTTTCTTTTTCTTTTTGTGTAGACTTCATAATGAGTCGGGCCAGTCAAGGAGAGAGAACGCTTCTTCTTCTTGTGTTCTCTTTTCAATACACATTCACCAGGTCCAGCGCTCGCCCAGTCGCCGGCCTAAGTCGACACCAAGCTCTCCGGGCCGAGTGCGGACCAGCAGTGGCGACTTCGGTGTGTTAATGCAAGTAAGCCTACAGCTGTCAAGAAACCAACACTTCACCTTGCCGAAGGTAATGCGATAAACGTTTTAGCTTCTTTTAAAATCATAAACAAAAGCACATTGGAAATTCTGATTTGATTACCGATTTAAAAACTACAATAAAAGAATTGTTTAAACCATTGTGACAAAAGAGATTCTTTAAATACATCCTTTATATGTCTTTCTATGTATTTCGCTCACTTGTAAAAATAAGATCGTTTTGAAAGGGACAACCTCATCAATAAGAATTGTTGTTAATAATTTTAATACTTTTCGAGTACCTCCTGCATTAAGTTGTGTTTGCGATGCGTGCATTTTAATTTAATGTCACTATACCTTTTCATATATGCAGAAGGATCTCGAAATATATTATTAGCTTTTATTTTTAAAACGAATTATTGTTTCAGTTTATGGTAGTTTCATATAGTGGCCTCGTTCAACTCAATTACTTAAATAAAAAAATATACATTATTATTTTTTAATAAATTAATTTTGTTTATGACTTTTTTCTTTATTCCTCTTAATTATGTACTTGAGAAAGGGGTTGATTGTTCAATACAAAATTTACATTAATGTAAACGGATGAAACAACTATAAACTTACTAATTTCTTTCGCATCCAGTTCCTGTCCTAAAACAAGATTATTTTTGTAGACACTTCTTCTGGCCGAAGTGAGTCGCGGGGACCTGGAATACCGGAACGTATGTGTGACGCGAGAGAGACAGCTTAGGTTTTCATTTAGATGAAATTGCTCCTGCTACATAAAAAGAGATACCACCAGAACGTCGCGTGTCCTTTAAAATTGCCAGAATTTTACAAGTTGATTGACGAGATTTTAACTATCTTTTATTTGTGTGACATAATAATTAGCCACCAGCGGTCCACTAGCTAAATATGAAATAAGCGTATTTCATTAATTCGATGTACAGCATTTGTAATGGTCTAGATGTGAAAACATCTGATTAAAGGTGTCTCGTATTAAATAATAACAATTTAATACTTTATTGTACAATATAAACTATTGTTGGGTTTATTTTTAAAAAAATGAATTATAGATATTCCTCTTAATATTAAGAGTAAGTACTGTATTAAACATTTTTAATAAATTATGTTATTGTTGAGTTTATTTTTAAAATGAATTAAACCAATAAATTACTTTTGTCTAATCTACTAATCTAAATAAATAATTATTTATAACTTTTGTGGACTTTCATTATAAGCAAAGAGAGAAGGTAGGTATACAGAGGCTTGTGGCAGAGAGACGAGGTGGAGAGGGGGAAAGTTGAGAGAGAGGGGTGGGGCTTGGAGAGGGGGAAGTGGATTATAAAGGGGAGGGGCTTGGAGAGGGGGAAGTGGCTTTTAAAAGGGAGGGACTTGTAGAGGGGGGGTGGCTTATAAAAGGGAGGGGCCTGAAAAGTGAAAGGAGGTCAAATGAGAGTTCAAGGTTGTGTGGCTCCACAGTACCCATTCTTTATCTACTAACTTAAATTTTATATGAAACATTTTTATTTTTGCCTTGCCAAACCTATATTTCATAACATTGGAAAAGGGTATAGAGATAAAGGTATCGATTGTTGTTCTTATTGACTAGGTACCGCGCCATGCTTCTCCACAATAATTGAGACCCAGCAAACTAAAGATATAAAAATAAGAAGTCAGGCGTATGGTGTGTCTATGTTTTTTACCTCACTTCTAAGATGATAGCAAGCTTGCGCTTTGATCCCGACGACAGAAACTCCGTCATCAAAGTTGCAATAATGCAAGTTTTAAGTTATCAATGCAGATTTCATAAAACAATAGACACTTTTGATTGAATTTTATACATGGCTTTAAATATGATCCTATGACTTCTTTATCCTGGTTAAGCTTGCTTGATATATAATATGAGAATATACACACAATATGCTGAAGTAGCAAGTGCCAGAAACTGTGGGAAGGAGGATGCGCCATATGATCAAAGTAGTCGGTACCATGAGGTACGAGGGATGCTCCGCCAGCCCGATTCATACCCCAAAAATAAATAAAATTAACAGAAATAGGTTGGTAACGAAAATAATATGATGTGGGTTGTGATTTATTTGTAGACTAGAATTAGAAGTCTGAAACCATCATTAGACATTAATAATAAATTATTATGATTTATAGGTGGAAACAACTAATGACGGAAACAACAAAACAAAAAATGAACGAGCAAATGCATCATCACATGAAGATAATCATCTGGATGTGCCTGCAAACATTTCCCAAAGTTTGGATGCTGCCATGCTGAGTGAAGATAATTTTAAAGCGTAAGTTTACTATCTACACGTTGCTCGAAAATCATGCACAGTTTTTTCGTAGACTCATTTTTATATTTACGAGTACACAGAGAAAAACCTATACTTTATTTGATTACATTTAACTAATCAAAATATAAACTAGGAACAATAGTGCGCTCTTCTCCATTTGATTAAATATTCTTAAAATGATTAAACAAAAATAATCAATTCAGTAATAACCAGTTGAGAATGCGCAGAGCTAGCATTGCCATGACGAACAAAAACAACTGTATACTTAATAAACTAATTTATTTTTGAAAACTAATGTTCACGTAACACATTAGTTGTCATAAAAACTAAAATTCTAAGTCCTAAAATTTTTCGAATTTTTTTTGTTGCTAAAAATGTTTAATTTTTCGTACATTTTTAAAAAATACAAAATTTTTCATTTTTCAAAAATTTACCGAAATTTTCGGTGGTCATTTTGACCACTTTCCCGAAGAGATACAAAAAAATGTTTCAACCAAAATTTTCTTAGAATTGGATGTACTATAAGATTCCAAAAAGAAAAATTCAAAAAAGTCAACAGGGAAAAAGGCGACAGACAGACAGACCGACAGACAGACAGACAGACAGACTTCACGAATTCAGAGACGAACTTTTTTGTTCATCGAAAATTACTTGTCAGAATCACTTGAAATGAGTACAATTCTTGTTAGCTTGAGCATAACGCAACTCAAAAGAAACAAATAAGTATTTTCAAAATGATTATTGAAATGTATTCTATCCAAAAAAAAGTTAAATTCATTCTGATTATTTTATTGATTTTGTACTCAAAATGAATATATTCAACTCTCGGATAATTCGATAATATATTATACACAATTTTAAGAAATAATGGTTATGATCAATACGTAGTATCCTTATTTGAATGATTCGTTCTTATCTGAGCAATAAAATCAATATCAATTATCAAAACAACTACACGATAGTATATTTTAAAAATCATGATAAGTTTAAATTGAGCATATGAATAGGTAAAACATTTTGCTCTTCTCATTTTAAAGTTCTCTTAAGTTTCGTTTGTAAAATGCCAGCTAATGCTTGGTTGGACAGTTCTACAAACAAAAAAATAAGAGATACAATAGTATACATTGTATATCTCTATTTTCTTTGTTTGTAGAACTGTCCAACCAAACGTTAGCTAGCATTTTATAAACGAATCTTAAGAGAACTTTAAAATGAGAAGAGCAAAATGTTTGATCTATTCTTCACTAGGATGGAATGGAATAGTTCCTTTCTTTAAACAAATCAGTCCATTAATTTATTTCAACAAGTTCTTATGCTTATTTTGAATGCAGAATTCAATAAATATATCTTCTTATAGAGTGTTACAAGTACTTATTTTAAGTTGGTGTTGTACTCAAATTGATTCTTAAATCTTCTCAAAACGATAAAGACTTTTTTTTTGTTTCAAGAATATGTATAAGGTCAGAGAGGAATAAAAGCAACGTTCGATATGAATATTAGGAAGTTTTGTTATATGAATATATTAACTATTCCTGTCAAGAAGAACCTATTATCGTTTATATAGGAGCTTACTATATAATCAAAATGAGACGCATAAAATTGAATTTAGTATACATTTTTCTGTGTGTAATTAATTCATGTGGTGATGGGGGTAACACTAAAAAATAATACCTATCACTAAAATATGATCACCTTATTTGTTCGAGCGTTTTTTAGAAAAACTAATGCAGAAAAAACAATTTAAACAAAGGCAACCCGTATAATAAAAGAATGGATACAGGGTGTTTGAAGCCACCCAGAACATGCAGAAATTAATATGGGAAAAACTTAATAAGATCAGAGTTTGCTGCGGCCTCCTTAACTTGAAAGATTGATGTAAACGTTATTCTCAAAAATACCAATTCTCATGGTTCCAATAAGTTATTTAATAAATGTCAATTAGCTCTTCAGATTGTGACAATATAAAGTAATAATATTATCGAATCATAAAAAGATAAACTAAATGTCAAAAAACTAATATGTGTCACCATAATGAACTTTTTTTTTAAATTTTAAAATGATTGTTAAATTACTTTGCCACTGTAAATAACTTAGGTAAACAATAATCATTGTAATAATCAAATGTTGACTCTATAGTAATATTTGTTTTATTCTTTTGTTTGAAATAATTGCCACTTTGTTAAAATTTGATGTATTATAATAAGCCACTGCAAGCTCTGATCTCATTAATTTTTTCTCATTTTAATTTCTGTGTGTTCTGGGTGGCTTCAGATACCCTGTATACTTGAATAAAATGGTCAGACTCCAGGAGTTTGGCACTGTAAGGCGGTCGGAATCTTTACTTATTTCAAATAGTTTTCGTCGTGTATTACTTCAGGTACCCATAGTCAGTCACATAGTTGTGCTTGCAGCTAAACATCTGCATACACCTTGTCGTGATTAATTTTGTAACGTAATTGTTTAACATTATATTTTCCATGCTTGTTTTTCATTTCCTAACCAGTTATGAGAAGTTTTACGTTTTGAAACTTCAGTCAATTTTGAAAAGTGACCCTAAATAATCTTATTTAAAATAAGTTATAATGCTTCTGCAACCTTTCCGCTCCAGCGTTAATAAGCGACAGCTAGAGTTGTTAGTCTAGTAGATGTTGTTTAAAAACGTTTATGCGGTGGTTTTCGCAAAGGCTAAAGGGAAGGGAGACCGGGCGGCAGTCCTCCAGAGTTTTCAGATACGTTGGTACGAAAACAAACCATAATATTAATGACTAAGGTTTTAGGTGACCTTACTAGAAAAAATTCCTATGTTTACATCATTGTTCATAGTTGCCATAGGCAACAACGTATAAATTCTTGTGCGGCCAGAGAATATAACTCGATGAAGGGTTTGTGCTTATGATACTTCTAGAAATAACAATTCTTAATTTTAAGTGTGTTTATAGTTCTCTCAATTATGATCAAAAATCGTTCAAATAAACACTGCGAACAGATTTAGAGTGTAATAGAACTTTTTAGAAAAATATAGAACTTGCTCTCAAATTGAAAGTTCGAAAACTTCTTTAATATTATAGAAGCTTTGACCTCCTGTACTTGCTTTCCTCCTTCAAAGGGGGCCAGGGTCTAAAGTGAAATTTTTGTAAAATTAAGAAAGGGACTGTATTTAATCGACTCTAGAGACCTCCCTGTCAAGATCAGATTTAGTCCCCTCTCCCAATCAAAACAAATGATAATAAAATTTGTTTTAACTTAAAGAACAACAAAAAACGCCGCCATAATGGGCCCTAATGATATCAGTCCAATACTGTTACTGACTCTACGACCGACCGCCCTGACAAGTTACAGGTGTGTTTAGCAAAATGATGCATTCCAGTATTGGCGAGTTATGAATTAATTACGGGCGTTGAATTTACTAACTCAAAATTTAAAAAGTAGATCTAATATTGACTTTGCTGAATCTCTTGATAAGTTCGGTGAACTAAATTATAATGGTGTCCAAAGTTTTATTGAACTTTATAGTAAGAGTTTCATATAGGTGTACGGACATGTTCAAAGCAGAAATGTTGGCCACTCAGAATTTTATTTAGCGGAATTATAATGAACTAAGAAATTGTAAAAAAAATCTGCAACAGAATTTTTACTAACTCCTTTAGATTTTTGATTCATTGCCGGTTATCTCAGTATCCTATATGCACCAGGTTCTTCAGCCATGAGGTGCATAGAAACATGGATTAAGATTTAGGATTACGATGTCTCGAGATCGCTTTTCTGCTTTAGTACTAATTAATATCGAAAGTGGCTTCAAGGAAGATGTCGTGTCAATCGAGATCGTATATTCGTTATCAAAGGTATTTTCTTTCTAAAGCTAGATCGGTAATATTTTAGATACACATTAATAAATTATGTATCTTTAAGGCTACATCGCGTTTTTCATAATACTGGTTATAATTAATTAATTGTGTTACAGTTATATTTTCTCTGTAGCGTGAACGCCATGACCTTCACTAAAACGTTTTAGTTGAAAAAAATTAGTATAATACATTTTGAAAATAAATAGAATATTTCTGTTTCAGGATTATATTACTGATTGCTAATATTTCTAGTGGAATACCTCAGAACTAAATTTTGCGTTTTGGGCATAACGATAAAGTCAACGCGTGCAGTCGTGTTTCCGCGAAGTGTGGTTTTTATGATATCGATCCTTTTGCTTGTTCATCGGAGCCTTCATAATTGCACTTGCTGCAGTGCTCCCTTACGGTGTTTTGGTGTTTAGTGTATCGAAAGGTGATTTTTGGACTGAAAGGACTTTTGCATTATATAAATTTATAAACAATGGGAAATTTTTGCAACTCCAAGAAAAAACCATGTTTAAGTAAAAAGAGAAAAAGTTTTCGTAAACGTTTAGCTCTCGTTCGACAAATGTAAGTATGTGTATGTTATAGCGAAATTACAAAACGGCTAGCCATTTTTAAAACACGACCACTTTCTAAAATTGTCGTTCCTTTTCCATTATTTTATAATCTGGCTGGTGTTTGTAGTCGTTTTATAAACTGGCGAGTCCTCTAACGGCCACATTATAAAATATCAATAATGAAATGGATTACAAGCCCGTACGATATTTGTTGAGCCAGAATTCCCAAAAAGGAGAAAGCCGATGACGTTCTATTCTCGGAACGTAACAGTCTGCCACGGCTTAATATTTGCAATTTTGTAAGTCATGTGTTTTTATTTCTTTTATGTTATTATACAATACTAAAAAAAGGAATAAACAAAGAAGCATTTTTTAATTCTGTTTTATTTTCATTTGGAAAAATTGTCTTAAGATAATTATACACCTTAAACACAATACCTTTCGACTGGGAATTAAATTCCTTTATTTTACTTTTCGCCTCATTGATTTGTCTTAATAAGAAATTACACTGAAAATGCGCAAGACGATACACTCATAAATCACGGTATGCAAACACTAACTGCAAGCTGTTAAGGTGAACTAGTGAGAGCCGGCGACGCCGCCAATGTCTTTCCAACTCTGGTGTCGTATGTGGTTAATTCCGAGAAAGTGACGTAGATAGCGGTCTTTTAGAAATTTTGGCTCAATAAATATCGTACGGGTTGTCGGGTTGTATATATAATTTGGATATCTGTTAGCTAGTTATTACTACACATAGGTTAATATAAATAAGGTAATGTTTAGACGTGTCTGTTAAATCGCTTTTTGTATTTTTTTTACCATAGCTTTTACTGTTTTAGTTCATTAATTCAGCAACATTAGTTGTTTTTTCAAAGAGTTTCTATTGTCATAGTTTTTTATTTCAGTTTTTAGTGAAATACAAAATAATTCATAGGTTCTTGGTATTGGATAATGTGGCCGTCTGAAGGTCCGCCAGTTTATAAAACGACTAAAAACACCAATCAGATTCTAAAACAGTGGATAACGAATAACAGTTTTAGAAGCTGGCTGTTAAATAGATTATCACGGACCCTACGGTTTTAATTCTTTATCCGAGAAGAAGGTTAAGTAACAAGTGCCAAAGAATGTCTATTTTTACATTTTGTTTTGAAACCTGACTTTTTTTTAATACACTCTAACAATATCAATCAATCAAAATAACCTTTTTTTAGAATATCGCCATTGAGATGACATTCTCGGCGATGATAAGTAAAGTAGCTTTTTAATAAGCAATAAAAATGGAAGAAATTGCGACGAAAACGCACATAGTTCTGTAGACGGTATGCTTTAAAGCTTTGTTTCATGGCAAACGTTCGTAAGTCATTATTTTGACTGAAACTTGTTTGCTATTTGTTAAATTTAAAAAAACACTTTTTACTAATCTTTATTTATTTCATGATTATGGAGTTCCACAAAGTAAGGCTGGTAACACTAAACAAGATTTGAACTGTTTATCTGTAATTATTATGAATTCTATTTTGTTGTAGTTGTTTATTCAATAAGTTTTATCTTTTCATTTAGCTGTTCCCTAATACAGATTAATTAAAAATCTCAAACTATTTTTGTCATAACATTTAATTATAAATAACAACACCATATTGTTTTCTGTCAACATTATGTCAAATCTTCATAGGCGACTAGTCGAAAACGTATTTTTAATGCAAATTACCTATTTGACCTGAAGGTGATACTGCTTGTGATACATCATTGCATTTGTAATTTTTTTACTGTCTGATTAAGTAAAAATCCAATATGGTGTCCATAAGAAAAAACAGTTGACTATCACTGCCCAAAGAATAGTGGGTTTAAAATGTTTCTAAGGTGGTCATGACAATCAGAATATTAAGTTATGGCTACCTTCAAAATTTCATACCCTTGTGACATAATTCGCACTAGTGTGAATGTAGACGCACGTGGCGGCATCCGAGTGCAGATATCACGCGAGGGTGCGAAAGATACTTTCTAGCGAGTTATGTACACTATTTTTCCTACGACCCCCCAAAAAACGATAATTTCCTTCATGATTTATGTCGATTTTTAACTTAAATTACAACAAAGTGAAATTATTATAGTAAGAATTTTTTAAGTAATTTTTAAATTTTTTCATTTATAACACTTATAGTAATGGTTTGTTAATAAATACGTGATGTAGAATTTCTTTTATATATGTCGATTTTTAACTTAAATTACAACAAAGTGAAATGATTATAGTAAGAATTTTTTAAGTAATTTTTAAATTTTTTCATTTATAACACTTATAGTAATGGTTTGTTAATAAATACGTGATGTAGAATTTCTTTTATATTTATTACTGTTTACATTTACCGAATTATGTCAACAGCAGCAGAGGCATACGTGACATATGAACCTAACGCCCCTCTTTTAAATAACTTGAATTCGACCACACGCATGTTGGGATTCACGTGCCGCCTTCTTAACAATTGACATAGCTACGTCTACTCAAGCAGCACTGGCCTGCTTTCCACCTATATGCTATAATTATTTATATTTATATTAATTTAATAATAAATTATTGGAAAAATCTGGTGTTATTTTCGTTTCCATTCATTATTTACAGTCATTTTAACATATTCTTATTTTAATTTATTAATTTATTCTTATTTTACGTTACTGTTTAACTTTTGGTGTTCATTTTTAAAGAATCCGGCAGGTAGGCGAAAAACTTGTATATCACTGACAGAAAATCATTTGCAGTCCTTTGTTGCCTGCTGCTGTTGCTTTGCCGACTCTAATGTTTTATCATTAGTTGATATTTAGTAAAAAAAAAAGATAAATGTTTTTAATAAAATATGGAATAATTTAAATTTTGCTATGTGTAGTTACATTAGTGTGCGGAAACTAATGACATTTGTGTGCGGAAACTATTCATATCGCACGCAAACGTTATTTATCTATTGTTTTTAGAGGATGATTGATATTGCCAACTTTCAAGCCTACCTTATTGTGCGATATTGTTAGGTTTCCTATGGTGTCGTAGGAAAAGATAATGACAAGTTTTCGTTTTTTGTATATATCTATGTGAGCTATGAATTTTTTCGAAATATTGGAAGTGGTCCTGAGACGTCCTTGTAATTGTGCAACTTTTGTCTAATTTAACAGAATGATGTCGTTACAATTTTCGAAATCCCAATAGTGTGTAACGAAATGTTAACCTCCCTGTATATGAGCGTTAAAGTGCACTAAGGAAAGGATATGGACTACGGATACGGCTTTGTAGCCAACAGTTGCAAAAATTTCGGATTGCTTTATTTTTATTAGATCTAGTATTTTAGTTTCGCATTATTAAATTAGGTATATATCTTTAACGCTACGTCGCATTTTTTATTATACTTTTTAAATTGATTTTTTAATTAATTAAGTGTACAGTTATATTCTATTCGTAGCGGCAATGCTATAATATTCATTTACACGTTTGTTAAAAAAAAAGTTGAAATCATATAACATTTCGAATGCAAATAGAAAAGTCGCGTTAACCAATTAATTAATTAATAAAATTTAATTAACCGTGGCGTAACACATCACCATCCTACACAGTTCCGTTTGTTGTCATGGGAGAAGGTTCACTGTGCAAGCCACAACGTTCGTCTTTCTTCACAAATCAAAAAATGTTTCCAAACATTATAGCTAGACAACGCCCTTAAGGGGGCTTTCTAGCAATTCTTAATTAATACAGAACATTTTAGATTCACATTGTTAAATTATATGGCTTTCACGCTACGACGCGTTTTTTATTATGCTTTTTAAATTAATTTTTTAATTAACTGTTACAGTTATATTTGCACCGTAGCGGCAATACTACAATCTTCACTAACTCGGAACGTTCATATTAGTTACACGTGCAGTTGTGCGTGTTGAAGCTTTGAGTGCGATTTTAGATAAGTGATTTTCGAACTAAAGTTGTTTACGTAGTAAAAACAATGGGAAAATTTTACAAATCAACGAAGAATCCATGTTTAAGTAAGAAAAGAAAAAGTCTTCGAAAACGTTTAACTCTGATTCGTCGGCAAATGTAAGTAATTAGGTACGTCCGAATTAATCCATTACTGTCATGATTTTATGTAGGTTGAAATTAACATATTTCAACTGTAACTTACTAAAAGTTAAAATATTTAATATTAAAAAATTGCTTTATACAAAAGCTGTAAAATTATTAGGATAAGGGCTCGGAATGATATTACTACATATGAAAAAACCTATGTCGGCTTGCTACAAAAATTGAACGGGTTCATCAACTTCTATGGAAACATATTATGGTTGGCGCATTTAAAAAGAATTAGAAATGTATGGATTAAAATATCTGAAATTAGTGGGCGTTGGGGATAGTAGTGTTTACCACAAGCTATAATTACAACAATGTAACAGAAACGTTACTTTGTTACAGAAATGTAACTAATACACCAGAAATGTTTTAAACTGCCCGTGAAAATTTTTTGAAATATTCAAGAAAATAATAATGTCCTCAAACATTTCAAGGTTTCAGTAACATAATAATTATGAAACATCATAGTAACAAATACGGTATACAGGGTGTAGCAAAAATGGTGGGCTGACTACAGTACGACTAAAAAGAAGGAAAAAAGTTTCGATAAATATATGTCCTAAAATTGTTCGTTACTGAGTTACAGCTACTTGAGGTTTTTCAGTTTTTTTATTCAAAAAGATAACAGAAAACGGAGTTGTTTAATTGAAATCATATAAATGTTCAAAATGACCTCAACGGGCAGCAACACACTGCTGAGCTTGTCGGATCATGGACTGCCTCACATGCTCAAAAATTCCTGGTGTGTTCCGAATATGCTGGCAACCGCCTTCCACTCTCTGTTGAAGATCCTCAATGTCTTGAACTGGAGTGGAATGCACCATAGATTTTAGATGTCCCTATATGTAAAAATCGAGAGGATTTAGATGGGGAGACCGTGCAGGCCACGCTACAGATCCACCACGACCAATCCATCTTTCAGGTTAACCTGCGTTTATAAATTCGCGTGCTGTGTGACTGAAGTGGGCCGGTGCACCGTCATGTATGAACCTCATGCGTCCTCTTAACATCTAGTGAAACAGCTGCCAGCAAAGCTGGTAAGTCATTTTCTAAGAAATACCAATAATTCTGGTCAGAAAGTCGTGCGGGTAGTACAAAAGGACTAATCAAGAAGTCGTTGATAATTCATACCCACACATGTAATGAAATGAAAACAGCGAGCGAAGGTGACAAAAAGAGATCAGCGGCGCATCTTTCTAACAACTATGCACAATAAGCTTCTCATGGTGGGAAGTAATTATCACTAAGTCCCTGCACTCTTTGCACGAATGGTATACTGAGAGTTTGGCAAGGAATGGAAGTTTTGAGGCGCAAGTAGTCGCCTTGTCGCTTTTTATTGGAATTCCTACAGATAATTCGTTTTCTGGACATTGCTGAAAAGCTACCATCTGAGCTGCGTGAAAGGTATTGCAACCGTTGATAGTTTCCTTTAGCACGTCTACATTGTATGCTGCAAATTGTAAAAAATAATGTCCTGAGCAATGCTTAAACTTCTGATTTCTTTAATCGCACAAAAGCAAACTTAGCAAATTCAATAGCGATGATGGAATTTTTTGTTTCATGTTATCTTCATTGGAAACTGCTAAAATATCAGCATCTTCCACATCTCGAAGGTTTTTTTAATTTGCGAGGCTATTAAATAAAGTACACTTTGCACCATAGGTCGATATTCAAAATTCAAATCTTTAAGCATTTTCACCTCGTTATAAATATTATAAATATTGTTTTGTAGTTGTGGGTATATTAAAGTAGCTTCATTATTTTTATAAGATCTGAAAAATACAACGTATTTTCAGTATCCGTAGAAAATACTACGAGTTCAAGTTACCACCCAGTAGGACATATCGGTCCTAAATTGTAACTAAATTATACACTTTTCTTTGGCTCTGTCATGTTTTATTTCCCCAACAATCTTTTCCCAAACCTCGCCACAATTTATCCCTTTGGTTTTCAGAATAACCTTTGTGTTCAGTTTTGTTATTATATATTTTGACTACTATGTACATTTAATTTCATAGTTGAAATATTTTATATATGCGCGTAAACGAGGAATAACAGTTTTTCCACTTTAATTTACTTGAATTGTGTGTTATATCAAGAGGCTCTATTAATTCTCTATTATGACTTTGCATATCTAATCTCAGTTTCAGTGACCGTTGTATATTTTCCGCAGTTCTTGCAGTGGATTCCTGAAGTTTCCCACCCGTTTTACACAACACATTTTTTATAACTCTCCGTGTTAAGGTTAATGTCGTATTTACAAAAACAATAAGAATTTTATAATTTTTTTCAACAAAATGTTAAATCACCTGCATTTGTAACTTCAATATTGTGGTAATAGTTGTATGTACTGACGAACCTGGTAAGAGCAGTGCGTTAGAATGAGACGGAAGACGGGTGAAAATAGAGATAAAACGATCGCTGCTTTGCAGTAATTTATACATTGTCGGAATAAATTGGTCATATCTTCGTTACTGTCTAGCCAATTTCAAAGTTTCAAAAAGCGTTGGATTGTAAAATCTCGAACTAACAAAAATTATTTTTTAAATTTTTTGATATCTTGTATCGTCCAAAAGATATTAAGATATAAACATCTTTCTATGTTTGCAGAAATTGAAATATGCATAATAAGGGAGTTAGAAGCTAATCTAGTGAGTATCCTTCGGTTTATCTAATGATAATTCATGAGTGAAAACTACCTCTAACTCGCTTAATACTTTAGGGATCGTATTTATTTTAATATAGCCGGATAGCAAATAAAGTATTCTAGATTTGCTGTTTTTCCAGTTTCCCCCCCCCCCGGGGGGGGTGTTGGACACCGATATCACCAGACGAATTTAGGGGATTGATATACACCCTAAATAGCATCCGATAACGTACTCGATAGCTTTTTACCTTTCAATGTACCACGGACATGATTTCTAGATGCGTTTTTTAAGTTTGCGAACTGTACTATAAACAAAACGAAATCGTTTAGCGTTGAACGATCGATAAACAATAAAAACATCATTTTCGATAAACGATAGACGCCGTCGAATGACCTTGAAATGCAAAATGAACGTTCATAAGAAATTCATGATTCTAGAACTCACATAGGATATCTACCGACCGTACTCATAAATTTAAGTAAAACACTGTGCGGAGTACAGACCTCAATTAATTGTTTATACTGTAGTAAGTTGGAAATTAACTTGCATATAAGACAAAGAAATAAATCGAACTTTATGTTTATGAATACTTTTACTTTCCTTAAGGCCGAGTTTTACGCACAAAGAAATTGTTTTAAGGACAGCTTATTTTACTAAACAGACACTAAATTATTAATACAAATTTTAAACTTTCCACCAAATTTCACTTATTCTATTTTGAAATTTCAAAACAACTTATATCGACGGCTATTACTTATATAAGAAACAACACATATAATCAACGATAGAAGTTTCGAACTTTTGCTCGAATACCAGCCATATGCCTTTGCACATCCTTCGCTGCAATTTTTCGGCTAGCTGCACCCCAAATTTGTTTAAATTTGTTGATTGTTTTAGCTGATCGGTCACCACTTCTCAAGTTTTTGTTTGGTAGTTGTCCTGACTTTTTCAAGAAATTTTCACTTATAATACCATAAGTGTTCAAAGTTATGTCGACAATTTTTAAGCAGAATTACGAGTGTCCATTTTGTTTGGTTTTTAATATCACGAGTGCGCCAGCATGAGTGATATTTCCAAACGAAATGGACACGAGTAGATTCTGCTAATAAATTGTCTACATAACTTTGAAACGAATGGTATTCTGGAGAAAATTTAACGAATAAAACTGTAAAAATTCATTTTAAGAGCAAATTTCTAAGTGAAATTTAGATTGCCGTGACTTCGTTTCTATGGAATCGAGCAAACGAAAAATTAAAACAACTGTCATCACGTTGAAAACTTTACAGTTTTTTTGAATTTTTTTCTGATTTTGCTAACTTTAACGATGAATAAAGCTGCAAAACGTTTTGGTGACACTTCAGAAATTGAAATTAATAAAAACATTGAAAAAAGTCTTCCTCAAAATACAAAAAAAAGTCATGATTCTGTTTGGAGGCAATTTACTCAATTTTGCGAAGAGAAGAATATGGTGCTGACCCAGTCTACGTCTGCTGAACAAATAAATTTTATTTTAAAGTCCTGGGCTTACAATATGAAAAAGCAAGACGGTACTGAATACAAGGAGATGGTCATTAAAAATATGTGGAATATTACAGCAAAAATGATTCAAGAAATGTACTTTAACAAGTGGAACGTTACAATAAATCCCTTTTCTGATTTGATTTTCAAGTCATCTCGCGATGCAAGGGATTCTAAACGGAAACAACTTCAGTGTCAGCCTGAGAAAAGGAAAACAAGTGCCGTTGCTATTACAAGAGAAGAATATGTTAACATAGTAAAACTTTTGGACGAAAATACCCCTGACGGTCTGCAAAAGAAATTTTTTGTAATAGCATCCTATGAATTAGTATGGCGTGGTGGTGAAGGCGCGAAGTGCCTCATGCACTATTTTAAAGAAGAGGTCGATAACGGTGGTTTGAAAACTGGTAGAATAGAGTATAACCCCATATTCAGCAAATCTTGCCAAGGAGGTGCTCAAAAGCTGGCTGAAAGTAAATGGTTAATAGCAAATGTAAATAATATTGATTTATGCCCTGTAAGGTAATAATTTGGTCACTACTTTGTAACTTTCGTTTTTAATACATTTTACTCTCTTCAGATTGTATCACAAGTTTATTTCAAAGAGAGGTAGCAACGTGAAAACTGATCGGATGTTCTTAACACCTAATCCGTACTGGCAGGCAAGCAACTCATATGGGTGGTACAAAAATTGTCCAGCAGGAATCAATGAAGTAGACAAATGGGTTAAAACCTTGGCCGAAAAATCTGGATTAGACGTGAAGAAGACAAAAATTTGCAACCATTCTTTGAGATCTTCTGCAGTTTCCCATTTAGCTAAAGCCGGAATTGGGGAACAGCAACTTATAAAAATAACAGGCCACCGCAATGTCAATTCAATAAACTCTTATCTCCAAATAGATAAAGTGCACCATGAATCTATGATCGAAGAGATGAGAAAAGAAACGGTTAGCACCAGGTCAGAAGTCATCTGTGCATCTAGTTCTTCGCAATCACAAGATATTTGTGCAAGCAGCCGTCAACATTTTGAAAATGTTACCTTTAATAACTGTACATTTAATTTTAAATAATAAAAGTTGTTAAATATTTTAGCTTGTTTCTTTGAAAGCATATTGAAATGTCAAAAAATTATGCCGCCTGGATCACTAGTGGTTATGTCAAAAAGTTATGTCGACTGGGACCACTAGTGGTTATGTCGATATAATTTCTTTTTATTGGCTAAAAACAGAACAACGCTGCATTGTCATTGATCTATTTGAATTATTTGACAGATGAGTTGAATTTTCACAAAATTGACATTTTTAGAATTCAAAAGTTCCAGGGTCGTACCAGAGTAGTAGGCAGATACAAAATCTGCCCAAAATATTAGAGAAACGTGTTTACGATACAAAGTAGGGGTAATAAACGTTTTTGTATGCATTCTTTCCTTTAGACGTCGCCTCCAATAGTACCAGTTTCAAAAATGTTGAACTTATAAGACCACAAGAACGCATGGCTTACCATACAAGGATTTTCTTCCCGAATTCATCTATTTTAATTGTTCTTACACTATCATCTACAGTCGGGGAATCAATATAGTTTAGTTTAGTGGTTGCAAAACTACTTAGTTTTATGAACTTAAACTTACACTGGCAAAACTAAAGTGTAATTAATATTGATTCCCCGGATATCTTCTCCCACAACTGCATTGTAAAATTGAGGCCCAGGTAACGTACTGCTGTCCATTTTGACGTACGTTCCGTCATCCATAAGAACGTAACGGGTTTTGTTTAAACGCTGCACAACCTTCCACATAGTTTCTTCGACTGTATTGCTCCTCACTTTTCTTCGGCATTTCTTGTCTTTTCTAAGTCGGTATGTTATAGTTCTTTTTGATATTATGTACAGTACCTACGCTAACGCATTCCTTTTTAGCTATTTTACATACAGGCAAACATTTTTCTGACTTTACCAGCTTCACAACATTCTGTTCGACTCTTGCATTTACCAGGCCTCTTCAGCGCCGCGATTTAGGCAAATCATCAAGCTTGTGATGCTTCCCAAT
Source organism: Agrypnus murinus (assembly GCA_929113105.1). Lineage (NCBI taxonomy): Eukaryota > Metazoa > Arthropoda > Insecta > Coleoptera > Elateridae > Agrypnus > Agrypnus murinus. Next base: position 159,600,923 of record OV816025.1, read on the forward strand.
ATCTTTTGATATTTGTCAATCTGCCGACTCTGAACATTTTTACAATGGTTGTAATTTTTGACAACGTAAAGAGAGAATATTTGTCGCAATCTTTTCTTCGTACTTATTATTTTAAATAATATAACACTATAATAATTAAAGTCTTCTCAGACCACTTATGAGGCCATTACGGACCTCCGGGAGTCCACGGACCACAGGTTGAGAACCACAGCACTAAACGATGGGTAAACTAACGAATATCCGCAGATATATTTACCATCTAGCAAACCCAAACAAATAATTTAAATCTCGAATAGTGACCGCTCTATTATACGAAAAAGTTAAAACCATTTTTGCATCCCTGCTTCTATGAGTCAAATAACTGATCGGGAAATTAAAACAATTTGTAAATCAGAGAGAAAATAAATAAACAATAATTAAACTAAATTTAATAATAATAATTGTATTAGTAAAAACAAATTAATCGCATAATATTTAATTAAACTAAATAAAATATATTTTATACTTTCACCCTTGTTTCTAGGGGGGCGATGCGATGCCCCCCTGTTTTAAGATAGAGGGGGCTAGCCGCCCTCCCTGACCCATACTTCCGACGCCCCTGCGCTCCACTCCACTCCAACACCGAATACTAATGCCGAACGCACCCTCATATTATGAGGATTTCTAATAGTGCGCATGTACAGGGAGATCAAGATTGAATGTCCTGATCCTACACTACTTTCCACGAGCTTGATATCAATATTTACATCCATCACCTGAGAGTCAGGACAAAAGCAGTGGCGTGCGGATGACATTCAAAAAAACTAACCTCCAAAGTAATGTACAAAAACTTAGAAACACTATGGTTTGTATGGAATTAAAAACATGAAAAACAAGTTCGTTTTTAATTAAAAAATATATTGAAATGGTTATAAGGATTGTTTATTTTCTCTCATTTGAACTATGCAGAAGTTTATCCTTTTCATACAAAATAAACATCAGGAATTTAAAAGAATTACTGAATGCTAATTGAAATATTTTACTGTTTTGTGTTACCATTGATAACAGAAATAACAAGACATGTCAATTTCTCTTGCCACAGTATTGGTAACCAATACTATTATTATCATTAAGATCAATTACGATCAAAAATAAGAAGTAAATACAAAAGATTTCATTTAATAAACAATTAAAATTACACAAATTAACACAATTAAACAATTTACAATTAAAATTATTATTACAATAGATTTATAGTATGTGCAAAGAATATTAACCTAAACGGAACAAGAAGCGACACTAATGCGAATGGGGTGAAAGTGTTTTCTAATGCGCATGTTTACTGGAAGTGTCAGTTGAACAGCAGCTGAGGGCCAGAGGAGCGGTCAGTCAGCTGTTCGCATGTGAACTGGGGCGTGAAGTAACCTAACTGTTTCGAAACGTTTTGATGTTATTGAGAGTGTTGAATATACATTATTAGTATTATTATGGCGAAAAAACGCGGATATGTATGTGCAGTCAATTCCTGCAATACGAAAAATGATGGACGTGTAAGCTTCTTTAGATTTCCCAACGGCGATCGAAAGAGGTAAGTACATTTCAATTGATTTGTCGTCAGATTTTATTATTATAATTGTATAATTTGATTGTGTAGATGTATGGAATGGCTACAACTTTGCAGTCGAGAAGAATTAGCACATAAAGATGTGAAATACTTCCATGGCAACTTAAGAGTATGTGCCAAACATTTCCAGAATGATATGTTTTTAAATGACATAAAGAACAGACTCCAGCCTCATGCAAAACCAGTTCTTTTTGTGGCACATACAGGAGATAATGAAAGGTAAGGTACATGCATGTTATAATCAATGCTTATTGTCCAAGTGAAACATGATTTTAATCAATTTAAATTGATTAAATATACACCAAAATGCCCACAATTTCCGCTGGACTTTTTGATGAAGCTTTTTTGTCGAATGAAGATATTTCATACATTGAAACGTTTCAATCTCGAATTGAAAAACATGCCTCGTAAGCAACGGAAACTTGCTCATATTTTACATTTGTAATATTTTTTAATATTAACAGTCGATGTAATTACCTATGAATAAAAAAAAACCTGTATAATTTGCTTATGTTGATTACCTACTCCAATTTATATTATCATTAATAAATCTTACGTGTGGTTGTACCAACTTCTACCTCTACCCATATTTATCAATTTTAAATTCGCGCGCTGTATGCGAGATTTCTAAACCTAATGGACTTTCTTACGGACGTGTATTGTGGCGCCGTGATTGGTCAGCTTCTGTGGCGCACAAATATGAAATGAAAACTATCATAACAACTGACGTGTTTAGATAAATTCAATGTTGTTTTATAGTAGAGTGCATATTAATCCTTTTTGTGACTTAATAATAGTTTAATTAATAAGTCGTTTTAATGAATTAGAATTAATTAAAACGATAGATGTTTAAAGGTTTAACTATTAAAAGAAGCTTTGATATTTTAAATAAATAATATAATCGATTTCGTGCTGTCGAATACTGTGTCACAATAATTTAAACAGCAGGGTCGACTAAACTTTTTGCAAGAATTATCAGAACCCATCATCTCTTTCAAATGATTATGAAGATTGTGGTCATTCACATTTTTAGAAATTTATTATGTAAATAGGACTAATTTTAATATTAAATGTGACATAAATATCAATATTTTAAATAATTTTCGAAGTTAATCACCACTGCTTGCAAGGAAAAAGCCTTTAAACTTGCAGAATATATCAAAAAATATAAATGTCATCAGTACATTATTAACGAAGACATTATTTTAGAAAGGAAGACCAAGAAGTAGGTGGAAGAAAGAAGTGACACATAAACCTGAAAGAATTAGGAATAGAAGACTGAAGGAAAAAACCACAGATAGAGAAGAGTGGAGGAAAATAACCTAGGCAATGGGCCTGCACAGCCTGTAAAAGCCTTAGATATAAATAATCTTGTGATAATACAAAACAAGTTTTAAATGATTGTTTAACCAAACTTTTTAGAATTTCTTTAAATGTTAAGTCAATTATTAGTGACCAAGGTTCAGGTTTTTTAATGTTATGTATGATCCTTCATATTTAATTAAATGTCTACAAAATCCCCTTCTTAATTGTAATTATATTCAATATCTAGATCAGGAAAAGGCATCTCCGACATTTATTGAAGAATTCTATAATTCTGACAAAAACAAAAGCTTACGAATAGCAAAGAACTTTACAGATAAACAAATGATACCGAATAATTGGGAAAGAATTCATGTATCTTTAGCAGTATGAGTTTTAAGTGAAAATGTAGCTATGGGTATTTCAACTTGTGTTGTAGTGAATTCGTTACTATTAGCTGAAGCTATTGTAACAGCTGAATTTCTTGAAAAATTTGACAAACTTTTTGGTATGTTTAATTCTTTGAAACATAAGGCAAAACAATTTATCTTTACGTAGCAGATTTTCAAATACAATTTGTGAATGATATGTTTCAGTTGCTTAAATCTAAAAATAATTAATTAACATCATAATAAAGATGTTACAACACATATTAATAATACAGAATTACAACATCTAGATAGTTTTAATGAAGAGCTTTGTTGAACATTATTAGCAGCTCACATCCCATTGAATAACATAAACAGGCTTAGGATTTAGGTGCATAATTTGCAATAACGTATTTACGCTGACTGTACTTTTAGCACAATATATTAGTAGGTTTACTTGTGTGCGGCACCTTTGATGTTGTTAATTCACCTTCGAATATCACGCCCATAAACGAAGCAGTGCTCCGAAGTTTATCGGTCGACATCGCCTATGAATGCGGGCAGATAATATCCAGTAACGTATTCAATAAAATAGAAAACAGAATTGTGTGAATCAACAAGATTAATTGACGTCTTTGAACCATTAGTTTGTTATTAACTGAACTTAAATTAACGTACATAATTGAATAAGAATTTACAAAACGAAAGCTTTATTGTTAATAATGTTTCAATACAATTATCTTTTTACTACTTTTGGATGATTTAAAATTTCTGTTAACGTCTTTTAAAGTGTAATACACTCGCAGTCGAGCATGTAAATGATATACTATATTATTATTATACTTAAAATTATTGCACGAATGTAGAAATGTTAATGATTTGAAGATGGATAAAAGGCGTTTGACCAAATTTTCATTTACACAAATATCTTGGAAGTGTTGTTGAAAAAGTATTTCCATAGATAAAATAAATTAAATAAAACTCATGTTTCGCATGTATGTACTGATAAAATTTTTTTATCAAATAACCACATATATATCGAATAAAGTTTTTTCTAATTTATCAGAGTTTGGTAATCTTTGTTAATTAAAACAATCTCTGCATCGTTTCCTGATTCTGTGTTTATTATAGGGGGCACTCGCACTGCACAATTGGGGTTATACGGGACTGGCTAATTTGATGTGCTTGGTCGCGTGTATGAAGGATAACTGCTCTCCGGGATACCCAGCTTGTTATGTGGTGGATGGTAACTATTTGCGAGTCACGTTACTGTATGTTATTATACTACTGTATGTGCTTTTAGATAGCCTGGCCTTCCTACCTTTTCTATTAAACATCTGATAGATAAGAAATGTGTGATTTTATAAAGTCAATCTTCTGCGCAACATATTTATTTTAGAATTCGTAGCGCAAGTTAAATAACATTAATGTATTTATAATAAACGTCGTAAATTCTCTTTTAATTGTTAAATACACTTGATTAATAAACCTTTTCTACAACTGTTTATATATGTACTTGTAAATAAGATTTTATAAATTACATTACAATTAAAAGTTTATTTACGTATTTCAGTTTCTATTTTTATTGTTTTTAAAGAAAATGCATTTATTTATTCTTTTAATTCTCTAAACTAATAAAGTTTTTAAAACAACATTCACAATTACAGAGGTTTTTTAATATTACCATATGTACCTACGGATAGCTTTTAAATCAACTGTAAAATATAAGTTATAAGTGGAAACGCGTAGGTCGAGGTGCACAATAAAACTGCTGCGTGTAATCATGTGTAGTACTCCCACTTTCAATTTTTGTTTCAAAGATTTCAATGGTACATTCAGGCTGCAAAATTTTCTAATATTTAGCCACTCCCTTGTCCCGAAGTCACAAGCGTGAAGATAAATAATCCTACATTTTCTTCAGAACTATACTGGAAAAAAAATTTCTGATAAATCCACTTAAAGGAAATAGTTTGTATATTGACAAAGATTACATAAGCATTATAGATAAAACAAAATTACAAGTCTCTGGTCATTATCTGTGGGTTACTGTTGATGAGACTGTAGATATATCATGGGAAGGTGTATTGTTAATGTAGTTATGGGCCATTATCCCAAACCCGTGCACTTTTAGTCTGACCTTTTGCAAAAAATGAAGTGGTTAGCAGGACATTCTTAACAATTTTACTCAAAAGAAGCCTTTAGAAAAAAATCTAAGTGGGGGCCATACTTTCCCAATTATTGTGTATTCCAGAGCCTATCAAACGTAAGAAAACAGATATTATACCAGTAAGACTGCCACGCAATTATTTTTGAACAAAACGTAAAGAAATCGATTATCTAGTCATTATGTATTTGTTGATAATTATCAAGACTTATATTAAAATACGTTACGTTAGTTATAGCTATTACTAAAGCACTTCTTCCAACAAAAATCTGACTTAAAACATTAGTGGTGGTCTTGTAAAGATGTTATGGTTCTGAAATAAAATGACGAAAAAGCTATATTTCAAAAATACATTTTTTTTAATTTTAAAGGAACAGAAAATTCTCGAAGCCTGATTGAAGTAAAACTAAAAATTAAGATTAAACCACTTCAAAGGTTAAAATTATCATTTGTTGAGAATTGAAGCAAATTATTGTCTATTTCATGGAGAAACATATCGTCTATCTCTTCAAGGTTGTTAAATTTAAATGCTCGGGAAGAGACTTTTAACGGATCTTTTAAAATAGAAAAGACTCCTTCAACTTCGGGTTTTTGAACATCTTTTGGCGATGTCCATATAAAATTTCCAGCAGGCTGGTGCTATAGAAAATCAACAATAATTCTATTTCCTGTTCTATTTCTGCACCTAGCCAGCATATAATTCATTGTCGTAGTGTGATGGTTAAGTGACCGTCCTGAGTGTGACGGTCTCGAAACCTAATGAATAAATCTCCCGCTAAAAACTAAGTACAGATGTATTTATTGTTTTTAGGTTAGAATTAGCAACCTCTACTTAAAGACAAAACAATACTTCAAGAAAAATCTTACTAACATTAACAAAAGACTCGATAACTACATATAATGATGGACTAGAGAAAAGTAAGTATACGAAACAAAAAAATTACTTTTTCATTTTCCCCTTTATGAAAGTGTAACTTTATATCTTGATAAGGCAACCGAACGCGAAAGTAAAACATGCGAGGTGGTTGCTAGGTATGAAAAACTTTCGGTCCCTGGGCAACGAAGTAAAACTGTAATTTTTTTTTAAATATAATATAAGGTGGCTGCTGTCAACATTACCTTGGTAACAATACTGTTGTATATACAAACATTATTTTATTATAATCGCTGAATCGTCATTTTATTTATTTATTTATTTACGGTGGTTAATAAATGTCAAGGGGAGAACGAAAAGTTTAATACATTACACGCTGCGAAAGCCCTTTCAGGTACTCGGTGTTTTTAACTAATCTCGGCTACGCTTACGTTTCGCCTCGGCCAATCTAAAACACCTTGCACCTAAAACTAAACTTTTGCAGCTGGTAATGTAAATAACTATTTAAAATGACTTCATTATTTGTCTTACGAAAAGCTACATGTTATTATCACATACAACACACCACTGGCTTTAAAGAAATTTATTATTAAGAAATGAAGAATTTGAAGAAATGGAGTGCTTTTTGAAATCCAATTTTACTATATGACGGTCCCGAGTCATGTCATGGTTACAACTATAAATATGCATTTGATAAAAGAGTAGACATAAAGTAGCCTTTAAAACCTGTTGTATTCTAAATTCGTTTGAGTTTTTTTAGTTTTACCTTTCTAAATAATCTTGTTTACACTTCGTTTCGTCAGAGTACTTAATTAAAGTTGCAACTCGTGGTGGTCCTTAGTCTTAGCATCTTTAAATCAATATAAAAATACAAATAATAGTTTTGGTTATAGTTTTTTTATTTGAACTTCATCGACAATTATCGGAACTATCGAAATATAACAAAATTTATATATTTTAGCAAATAATTTGACTATGTCCGGAAATACATGGTTTCAGGATAATGGCCCTTATGCATTCATAATCTCTGAGTGGTGGGAAAGATAGAAGGATTTAGATGATGCAAGTGACATTTCTACTATTATCATCAGTGCCGGTCTTAGCCCTCTTGGCGCCATCGGGCAGAGTCCTTCAGAGCGGCCTTATTAACTTTAAAAAGTTACTGTTATCGAATGATTTTACTAATCTCGGCGTTGTTTTACCTTTAAAACAAGCCTAAGATGAAAGCTCTACTATAATTAGAAGTAAAGTTATGAATAGTTTTTGTTCACCTTGCAAAACGTAACTTTTACATTTTTTACCATGTTTGCAATCCTGCTGTATGAATACCGTGTATTATCACTGAGGGCTATAACTTTACAAACGTAAGTTACTTTATGTCCTCTTCCATCCTACCAAATCTCACGAAAATCTGAGATGGTCGGGTTGTGAGCTGTGTTGATTTGGCATGGAATGACCCAATATTTTTTTATATTTGCGTGTCCTAATGAAATTTTTTGGAATTCTGTAAACAGTAACATTTTATTTTTTAAAGTTGAAATCACTTTTAGACAGCTGTTCTTAGAATGTCAAACTTATCTTATTTACACAGTGAACTCTTATAACTGGAATGCAAAACTAGTCTTGCAGGCCACATAAATGCGCCGAATAATAAATAGCCCTGTTAAGGGCGTAACGGTTTTTACTTTATTATTAACGAAATTGTAAATTTTGGTACTGTCGTATATATGGGATGCATTGTGTTGTGTATGTGCAATTAATAGCTCACGAATAAACTTAACGTAATAAAATTCAGTTTTATAAAATTATATCTTTACCTTATAAGTTATAATATCCAAAAGATCCAATGAATAATTATTGTTGTTAACAAAAATCATTCTTTGCTGAAAATACTATTGAATTTATACCTCATTAATTTCTTTGACAAATAAGGTATTTATTGTATGAAATGAAATATAATTATTCTTATTTCATCCAAGTTCTAATTCATTAAGTAGCAATTATTTATGTCACAAATATATTGGCATACATTCTACTTTGAATTTATAATAATTTTCAACAGTACCTATAATTAATACACCTGGCAAATTTGAACGAGGTCCTGCTGCTTAGTAGCGGCGAGTTACTCGTCGGCTTTGTGTATATGAGATAAGAATGAGAATTTCTACGTCGCGCGGATTAAGCGAGGTTACATAAAAAACAATTCAATAATTTCTAGTGTTGCCAACTGTTATGCTACTTACCAAAATATCCCTAACAAATTTTATTTAAAATTAAGTAATTTTTTTTAATATTTAATAATGAAATAACGCAAATAGAAAAAAAGTATAAAGTATTCGTTTCATAAGACGTTTTAGCGCACTTGTTTTCTAAACTCGGACGCGTGCGCTAAAAAGTGTCTTGTGAAACTAATACTTTAATATACTATTTTAGATCTTGTTTTTATTCCAAAAACAATAATGTATTATCTATTTTAGAATCTGAAACCTTCTGCACATTTAAAGGTTGCTAATTAAAAAGAAATACTATTTGGCTTTGTATCTTGAAAAAAAGAGATCTAATCATAATGAAATAAATAAAGATTAGTAAAATTAAGTGTTAAGGAAGTGTTAGATATTTAATTCTGATTATTATTATTTTTATCTAGTTACGGGTCATTCCATGCAAAATCGATCACTAAAATGGGTCGATCTCACGGATTTCAATGAAAATCACTTATGAGGTAGCAATCAACTAAAAAACATAACTTTCATTCATCAATTTGCTAAATTACGCAGAACTTCGGAAATATTCAAACTGAAAAAATTATTAAAACTGCTTGCATGCCTTTAAAGAAATATAAATATCTCGAAAAGTATTTACCCTAGAACAAATATTTTTTTGTATATTGCTTACTAGAAGACGGGCTTTTTGGACAGCCTAATAATTTTTTGTTATCAAACGTATTTTTATTTTTTCTAAACGAAATATTTTAAAATTGCAGAAAAATCGGTGTGGTCACATTTTTAAAAATCGGAAAAAAATTGTACAGATTCTTTGAACATTTCTGTATTTAAATGCAAAATGGCAAGCTGGACGTTTTAATAGTTTTGGCAGGGTAGATTTTCAAAGACCGTGCTGCAGACAGCCGGCGCAACCCCCATTCGCTACCTTCTAGTTAGTAAAAATACCGTCTATATTTCCAGCGGTCGGTCTTAACTAATGTACATAAGATAAATGTATATATGTGTGGATATGATTATATCTCCTGATTAGTTAATTACGTATGTATTTAAATCGATTTCTTCGAGTGTGTTACATAAAGCATTTTTCTTGCAGCCATCAAAGACCCTAAAATATTATAATGCAATAGCTTAGATACCATTTTTGTTTACAGGAGATGAGTTGTTTTTGATCCTAAATTTAAAAAATAGATGTTCACTGGGTTAGACCGGGTGCTATTGTAGGTAGCAACCAATCACCAGCTTACGTTGTATTATATTATTAAAATCCAGTCATCGAGCTAGAGTGTCAAATTTATTAACGTTAAAAACTATAGACTGAGCTATAGGATCATTGCAAATTCAATATTTGAACTTGTGGCACAGGTGAGTTAATGATATTATCCACTGTAAAAATTATCATAATAACTTACTTAACTCACTTGTACCATAAATAACTATTACCGATCTCTATTTAGGTTCTGATGTTTAATAAGGTCAGCTGCGGTAATTGGAGCGATGGGGTAACTGAAACTATGCTTAATAAAAACTAAAACTATCGTTAAACGTCTATGAGAATTACGTGAATTTTTAGTTTTATCGACTTTACCCTATACATTCTTCCGACTGCGATAATTCCTGAACTATTCCTACTGCAGCCTAATTTTTTGGAGACATTTTAATTAATATCCTTAGGGCGTCCCAGTTACCCAGAAAATATTATAAAGTAATGTGGATATAAAATATAGACGATGATTCCATTTACCCCAATCTATTGGGTAACTGGAACCACCGGACATGTTTTTAAAAAAATATTTTTAAATGCAATAGTTGGCATTAGAGCTGCTTTATTTTTACATTTTCTTTTGGAAATACATATATTAAAGTTATTATAAAACAAGGTCCTAAACTTATACTTCACGATAAAATATGAGATAAAGAGTTTGAGGCAAAATAATTGTATATCTATGGACCAATTACCCCAACTGACCTTCAAACTTAAATTAAAAAAGCTGTTGCATTATATTTTATGGTCTTGGACAGCCGCAAGAAAAGTACTTTATGTAACACACCCGAAGTAATCGATTTAGATACATAAGTAATTAACTAATTAGTAGGTATTATCATATCCACACAAATATACATTTATCTTATGTACATTAGTTGAGAGGTTAAGGTTAAGAGTTAAGCTGGTAATATGGACCGTATTATTACTAACTAGAAGGTAGCGAATGCGGTTTGTGCCGGTTGACCGTGATCTATGGTGCGCCGGCTGTCTGCAACGCGATCTTTAGAAATTTGCCCTGCCAAAACTATTAAAACGTCCAGCTTGCCATTTTGCATTTAAATACAGAAATGTTCAAAGAATCTGTACAATTTTTTTTCAGATTTTTAAAAATGTGACCACACCGATTTTTCTGCATTTTTAAAATATTTCGTTTAGAAAAAAATAAAAATACGTTTGATAACAAAAAATTATTAGGCTGTCCAAAAAGCCCGTCTTCTAGTGAGCAATATACAAAAAAATATTTGTTCTAGGGTAAATACTTTTCGAGATATTTATATTTCTTTAAAGGCGTGCAAGCAGTTTTGATAATTTTTTCAGTTTGAATATTTCCGAAGTTCTGCGTAATTTAGCAAATTGATGAATGAAAGTTATGTTCTTTAGTTGATTGCTACCTCATAGTGATTTTCATTGAAATCCGTGAGATCGACCCATTTTAGTGATCGATTTCGCATGGAATGACCCTTACCTATTTTTGTATCTGTAGCGACGTGTTTGTTTATATTTATATTACCTTTGATAATGACAGCTTAGCTGTCGAAACAATATTGTCAGGTTATATATTAATAAATACTGTGAAACTTTTTACTAATCTTTATTTATTTCATGATTATGGAGTTCCACAAAGTAAGGCTGGAAACAATACTGATTATAAATTTAATGAAATCCAAAAGAAACTGTACGTAACAGCAATATCCAATTCCATGTGGTAATAGATATTGATGGTATAATTTAGTAATGATGTTCATGTAAAGTTATGCTAGACGGAGTATAATAGTATTATTTTAGCCATTTTTACCACCTTCATTTCAGAGTTGAATTTGTTTTTAAACTCTTTTCTTTATGAAATGTATGCATGTAATGTAATACATGTTTTTTTTGTTACAGGAATAAACATGACCACAGAACTGAATTACAAAAAACATCACAGCTGCCCGAGGCGGGTCCTAGGTAATCTTGCCATTTTGAAGTAGATTTATATTAGTAAAGATTTTCTAGAATAACTCCCACTGTCACAACAATTCTGACCAAATTATAAACCGAATTCCATAAAATATATTAACTGGGCTTGTGGTTGTATTTATAACAAAACTGACTAAAGGTATTATTATACTTTAAAATTGATTTATTTGCAGAAAATATTAGAAAATTATCAAATTGATGTTTGTCTTTATTTTTCTGTTTATTTGATTGCCAAAGATACGTAAAACATAACATTAGATACATGATTCTAACTTGATCATTTAAAAGGCATATATATAACAGTTCTCCCCTATTATTAGTATATTACATAACGAAAGTGGAAAGTGGCATTTTTCGTACGAGTGTGAAATTTACGAGGAGTCAGCCGAGTGCGGAAATCACACGAGTAAGAAACACACTTTCCACCGAGTTATGTACACAATTTTTCCTACGACCAGAAAAATACAGTTTTTCAAAGAAAAAATTATTTTAATGCTAACAAAAAAACAATTTACATTTTATTTAGTAATTTTATTTTTATCATTATTTTCAGCACCAATAAAGTTTATAACTATATGATTATTGTAACAATTTGTGAAGTTAATTGGAGTTTGTGAATTGCATGAAAGCGTGTGTGTAAGTGCGTTTTGAATATTGTCGGTATTATTGGTTATTGTTTCATCCGTAAGGGGATTATTATAACAATAAGTTAAATTTCTTGGAATTTGAGAGTTGTGAAAAGGTGTTTGTAAAAATGAGTTTTCAATATTTTAACCATTTTAAACATTAAACCAAAGAAAACTTTACTAACAATAATAAATCAGCCTTTATACTTATGGCATCTTTAAACCAAAAACTATCACCCGCATATTGAACAGTATACAAAGCCGTCTCTGATTATTTATTTATTTAAAATATTTTTAGAAATTAATTACACTCTTAAGTAATTATTAAAACTTTTTAACAATAAATCTAAAAAATATAAATTAAAACTTTCATTAGCAATTTAAATTAAAATATTGTTGGAAATGGAAAACAAGATTAAAATTTTTATTTTGCAGTGAAAAGTTGTTTTGGCGTAATGACAATTAGTGTAGTGAAAATATATTATCAAATATCCCAATCAGTAGTTTTTCATGAAATAAATACAGCTAGAATTAATTTATTATTGTGTTAGTAGATGAGTAATGTATCAAAATAATCAAGAAATACAAGCAGGTTCTTATTATTAATATTATTTGCTATTTACTGCAGAGATTTCGACCGTGAGATTTGCGAAAGTATATCGCACAGCCGAAAGTAAAACACACTAGTGTGTAATCATAATAATAATAATTGCTACAACCCATATCCAGGAAACCAGACCCCTGACGCTATAAGCTTATGCGGGAGGGAGCGGGCGATTATTATTATTATTACGTAGGCCCTAAGTGCGGCTGCAGCCGACTTACAGATGGAACAGTGCAAATCCCACATTTGTGTCACAGCTAAGGAAAACTGCAGAAAACCTTAACCAGATCTGCCGGCACCGGGAATCGACCTCCGGCCGCTTGGGTGAAAGTTCAGCACTCTAGACATTACACTACCAAGGCTGTTTACCAATAATGTTCGTTTTCTAGGCAACTTGATTGTGCGATATGAGCTACTTTCAGATATGGTCGTAGGAAAAATTGTTTTCAAATTATTAGATAAACTAATACATTAATCTTCCTGGAATGAAGGTAACTTTGGGTTGAGGTCTCAATTGAGTATTGTCAGGTCTGGAATATTCTGTAATCAGAGAAATATTAGGGCAAGTATATTTATAACTGGGTTTCCTTAGTATTCCGCCAAAAATAATTGGTTTCTTTTGGGCTGGTTTGATTTGATTTTCTTGAATTTGATCGAAGTATGACGTAAATTGTCGTTGTTTTTCCACCTGGTATAAATGTAACTGGTTGACATGTCGTTTTATGACATATTCATCATCTAATCATATAATGCAATTTGTCTAAACCTTGAATAACTTTGTCATATTTCCATAGGGTTGTAGTTTTATAATTACAAAATTGAACTCTTGTCACCAACATTAAAATATTTGTTAAACTTTGATTTAAGTTGATGGTTTGGTCAAGGTTAATGTTGCTGCAACTTACTTTTAGAACTTTTGAAACTTTAGCGTCTGGTTTGATTAAATCAAGTTTAGTTTTTAAATTATATCCAAAAAGTATTTCCGCTGGTGAATTTTCACAAGATAAAGAAGTAACTCTGTATTGTAATAATAAAGAATGTAACTTTTCATTTAGATTACCTGGATCTGTCAACATACATTTCAGTTTTGCCAAAGAGTATATTATTATAAGAGGCGAAACTTCGCGCGGCGTCTTTGATCTCACGTCATCAGTTTCAATGACCTTGGAACGCTTGGCCCTTTAACTCGGTTAGAAGCGCGCGAAATTTAAATATCCACCACGTCTCAACTCAACCAGCTAGCGTCCAGCGTTGTTAATTTCGTATGTATACTAAATAGTTGGGCAGTATATGAGGGATGATTTTAATAAAACTATAAACCAATTGTTGTCTTTATTCAATTTAATTCAAATCTTTATTGCATATAAAGTTTTACAAACATAAAAAGCTTATTACAAGTGATTGGTAGATACATATATGGTATTATCTCTCAACAATATAAAATATTTAATAATCAACTAATGATAACATTTCGCATGAATTGCAGTTCATTATAGAATGATATTTAGTATGTATTTAGTATAGAAACTATAAATTACTTATTGAATGGTTTTTCACCAGTGTGAGTTAACATGTCTTTAAGCAGTAAACATTTATGCCTGGTTTATACAGTCATTAACAACTAAGAAATTATCACTGTCACTAAACAGCTGAGAATTAAAAGATGGTGTTTACTCAGATCGGTTTATACAACTCACTAAGAAATTAATATCATTAACTATAATTAACTACGAATTAAGAATTGGTTCAATTTTAATAATCTTTATTTATTTCATGATTATGGAGTTCCACAAAATAAGGCTGTAAACAATAAACATGGTTCAATTTTAATTTTTCTGATAATGATATAATGACAATCGCAAGTGCGCATGCCTGCTGGGAAACGAAACAGGTTAGCCACTACATTATCATGCAGTTGCCCTCGAAAAATTCAAATATTTATGGCGGTAATGCGAACTCATGGCAGTATGCGCACGCGTAAATATTAATTTATAATTGCTGTATAAACCGGTCTACTTTTCTTTAGTTAGCCAGGGCCGGCGCGAGGCGGGTTCAGCGCGTTCCCGGGAACCCGGCCCCGCGCTTTTGACGGCCTCGCGCTTTATAAGGCACCGTGTTACAACTTATATTTTACAACTACGCACGCTTTCTCTACTGCTTTAATTACACCGATGTTTCCGTGTCAATTAAAAACTGGCAAAGCAAACTACCACCATGCAACGAAAAGGGCCAGAGAAATAATCTTTCAAACTCAACCACTTTCAAAATGACATTTTGCGAAAGTAAATAACGCAAGCGATTATTATTTGCAAAAAAATGCAAAAAGCACTGGTCCTTTTAGGCTCTTCCAAAATAATTTGTCTTGACAATTCAACTCACATTTTTCGACTAATCAAATTCAGTCATTTTCAAAAAATGGACCAATCACGTTTGTATTTAGCGGAAATTTTCACATGTAAAAATTTCCGAAATAAATTTCCACCACAAACATTTTTATTTATCTAATTCATTGTTGACATCACAATGACAATTATAACTATTAAAAGTACAATTATTATACACATAACTGGTTGTACCGGAAGAGGAAGACATCATTTTAACTTTTAGTTCGTTGAGTTGTCAAGCCGAATACAAACTCGTTGGTATGAAATTGAAGAAAATTTTCTCCTCATTCAACTCGTATTTGTTTCTTAGACAATTTCAAAAATTGTCGTCGAAACAAATACTCGTATCTGAAATCGAAAATTTTCGGCAATTTCATACCAACTTGTTGTATTACTTATGATAATAAAATTTGGAACAATTAAAGAATTCCCCCACCTAACGTTTTTTTATCAAATTGTTGTCATTTTAATGGAAATTTTATGCTGATTTCGAATATGTAAATCACTTTTGGAGCAATCGCCCCTAAGCCTCCAAAATTGGTTTCCTAACCTCCACAAAAACGCCACTACTTAACGTATGCATGTTTATGGAAAAGCAAATTCGAATTTTTTTCAACCTAACGTAATATAACTTAACCTTATCTAAATCTAACCTAACCTAACCTAACTAAATTGTGTAATTGTAAATTACACAATTTGTCAATCATAGAAACTTAATATAATTATTATTCATTGCCATGGAGATTAAGCATTTTTTTACTTTAGATCCCCAAATTTGAGGGC
Organism: Agrypnus murinus; assembly: GCA_929113105.1. Lineage (NCBI taxonomy): Eukaryota > Metazoa > Arthropoda > Insecta > Coleoptera > Elateridae > Agrypnus > Agrypnus murinus. Next base: position 159,617,079 of record OV816025.1, read on the forward strand.
TTTGGGCGTTGGCCCTAAAAATGAGTTACAAATTCAGAATCAGCATACAATTTTCGTTAAAATGACACTAGTTTGGTCAAAAAATGTTTGTTAGAGAAATTCTTTAATTATATAAATAATTATACCTAAAATTTAGTTAATTAAGTAATTAATTACTAAAATTAGTAATCGCTAATAATTCCAGTGACATAGAGACCCTTCAATTAGAGTCTGGCCAAGGCAACCATTTTAAATCACATCCCGTGGCGCCAAATTTGAAAAGTGCAGAAATGGATACACGCCCAAATATTAGCACGAATGTGAAGGTATTTGACTCATTAAAAAACACGAAATAGTGGGTTGTGTATATAAAACATTATTTAGCAGTAAAATGTGATATTCATGGAGAAGTATGGAAGTAAAAAAACAATGTGATATAAAATGGCGGCATCAATTCAAATGTAGCAACGCATTGACCAGACTCTCGTTGAAGAGTCTCTACACTGACAAATTCGCGAGCGCCATCTATTGGAAACAAGAGCATTATATGGCTACTTGGTTTTGTTTCGATTTTGGTTTATTATATCTTTTTAAAGTTCGTTCAAAAAAAGTGTGTGCATAACCCGATGCGCGAAGTCATCTTCGACGAATTCACGTAAATGAATAACTCGCTCCTTCGTCGCTCGTGCTTTAAAAAAAATGCGCTCATGCGCTAATAAAGACTTCACGTACTTCGTAAATAACTATCATGATACTGTATGATCCTATTGTAAAATGCAATAATGTGTTTGTAATAAATAATTTATTTAGAAGTTTTTTAGGCCAAGCTAATTTCTGAACCCGGCCCCGCAAAAGCTTAGGCCGGCCCTGTTAGTTACATAATGATAATGACCAATGATAATGTCTTAGTTGTTAATGACTGTATAAACTAGGCATTATAATCACATAGATTGCACTCAAATGGTTCTCACCAAAACATGTATGTTTTAAGACTAACACTTTGAGTAACTTTTGAAAACATTTGTACACATTGTAAACATTGTCACACAAATTACATTCAAATGGTTTCTCGCCACTATGAGTTAACAGGTGTGTTTTAAGATGACATCTACTTTTGAGGTTAAAGAATTTAAAAAAATAATCTTAAACTAATACGGTACGTAAATAACACAATACTTCGTCTTTCGGAAAACGAAAGAAGTGAATGTTGTCGTTGTCATCGAAATAAAATGTATTCCTACAGTTCTTGCAAACACCCGCGGTGTTTACGTTTTTCTCTATTGATGTTTTGCTTCACTATAAATGTTCAATTGCTTGTTTATTAAATTCTCATAATCACCAAAAAACACACTACACATTAACTGTTTGTCGCAACATGGGTACACTTTCACGGAACACATACGAAATAACGAATTGACTTGACAGGTATAAAAGAATGAAAATAAGCATCCATCTTTGGCATTTCTGTGCTCCAGTCAATGAACTCTATACTACACGTAACTGGAAAGGACGCAAGCCATCCAATACCGTGGCAAAGTTTGTGTCAGGCGCAATAGAACGCGATGGCCTGTGTTGTGGTATAACCATCTCTGTTAGTTACACGCAGGCAGGCGGTGTATGCACATTGATATTACTATTCTTACTAATTTGTTTGTTACCTGGTCTCTACCTGACGTTCTGTGAAAGCGCACATGGTTTATTTGACATTAGTGCAGTTTTGTAGTTTATCTTACCGTGTCTCAAGAAAACTAGAAGAAATAATTACCAGCAAAAATGGTACAATATTGCGTGGCTTACGGATGCAAAAATTTACACGACAAGAGAATAAATGTTCAGTTTCATTCGTAAGTAAACTGGATATTATATTATTTAGGTTTTGTTATGCCTGTGTGAGTGTTTGTTATTCTATTGGTTATTTCACACAGATTTCCATTTAAACGTCCTGAAATATTGCAACTCTGGATAACTGCAATAAAAAGGGACCATTGGAAACCTTCAAGAACAAGCAGACTTTGCAGTGAACACTTCAAAGAAACTGATTATCAAGACCGGCCTGGACTTAAAAAAAATATATTGAAATTGGATGCTGTTCCAAGTATTTTCAATTTTCCAAAACATTTATTGCAACAAAATACAAAGGCCCGAAGAGTACTACTTCGAAAACAAATTAATTTTATCGAAGGTCAAGATCAGGTTAGTACATAATAATTATATCACTTTTTATCTACATATTATTTAAACCTTTTAGAAAACAGAAAATATGGAATGTGACAGTGAACAAGCAAGTAAGATGTTGGATGCACAAACCCAAACAAAGTATGTTTTGGCGTCGGATAATATTTTAAAAAGGAAAGTGAAAACCCTTAAACAAAAGTTGAAACGTAAAGAGATGAAAATTAAATCAATGGAACACTTAATTAAAATATTAAAAGAAAACAATTGCACAAATGGAAGTTTAACATCTGTGATGGACAGGCCCTCAGTAGTAGGGTTGCTAATGCACTGTTATATTTGAAAAACAAAGGGGATGCAGATTTTACAGAGTGTGCGGCTACTGTAAAGTTTATTCGCACAATTGATAAAATTTTTGATATTCTGAATGCCCGAAATCCGTTTGGGAAAGGCTATAAAGCTCCCATTCGCCCTGAAACACTTCCTTATTTTAAGGAAATTTTCATTGAAGCTATTCATTACTTAGAAAATTTGAAAATCGATAATGTTTCAATTTTACATCATCCAAGAAAAACGTTTGCCTTGGGATTTATTCTCACAATGAAAAGCACGCTAGGGTTGGCACAGGATTTGTTTAATCTGGAGCACAAGCCCCTGCAATATTTCCTGTCTTATAAATGTTCCCAGGACCACTTGGAAATATTTTTCAGTTGTATACGTGGCCGAGGTGGGTGAAATAACAACCCCAATGCCTCACAGTTGCGTTGGGCACTAAGGCAATTGTTACTTCGAAATTCCATTGAAGGAAGTGTTTCTGCAAATTGTATGAATTTTGGTAGTGAATGTACTCCAACATTTGAATTTCGGAACGAGCACAGACGTATAATGTCTGATGACACGAACGAAGAGGATACTTTTGATTTTGATATATTGGACAAAATAAGTGAAAGTAATCTATCGGAGTTTCAAGAAAATGTGCTATATTACATAGCAGGTTTTATAGTCCGAAAATTAGTAAAAAATACTTTGTGCTCTGATTGTATTAACATTTTGTTATTCCGAAATGATTACATACAATCAGATCATATGTATTGTCGCTTTTCAAATGAATACTTCAAACAATTTACGACTCTTGCTTCCAATGGCGGATTAGTATATGCTTCTGACATAGTATATAAAATCATACAGTTTGCAGAAAAGCATTATCGAATATTGAAAAACAGTGGGTCGTTGATGCAAAGTAACGTAAAAAATATATTGCGAAATGCTGCAGTACAAAAGTTTGCCTCCAACCTGGAGGTTTTTCAACCTACTCGCCCAGCAGCAGAGGAGTTTATTTCTGAAGACGTTCATGAAATTCAGTTAATAAAAGGGATTGTAAACCAGTTTCTTAAGTGTCGAATGCCACATCATGCCAAACTTCGCAATGAAAGTTTTCAAAATACCAAACTGGGTCTGAGGCAAAAATTGACAAAATTAATATTGTTTAATAATCAGTAATGTCCTTTTCTCACATTAAATACAAATTACCATATTAGGTACATTAGTAGGTAATTATCCTATGTATTGTAAGGATTATTATTAGGTACTGTTTTTATATTTTCTTATATTTATATTTTATATTCTGATTTCTCAATAATTATTATGTTGTTTTTTAACTCAAATGTCAGTAACTTGTTTATAATCATTATATCTAGAGTTCATAGACATTTGAAAGAGTATAATGGCTGATATGCATCAAAAGTAGTGAAAATACTTTTTTCTGGAATTTGTCGAGACAGAAATATACCAAAATTAGTAAAAAGTAAAGGATGAAATATAGAAAAAGCATTTACTACCTTTTATGCATATCAGCCAATGTCTTCAACCCCCTGACCTATAACCCTTTTTTTTTCTATTTTTATTGTTTATGTTTATTTATCCTAATTGTATCACGCGTTGACTGATAGATATTTTCCATTCTGAGACGGTAATAATGCTTATTTTAAATAAATTTGTACTTTCTGTTGATCTAACCAATTTTCCTCATCGTTTATTTTGTCTACCGTAGTTGATCTGATTGATCCTAATCATGAAATCAAAATTAAATTTTGTGAGTGGCAATTGCCTTTGACGTGAGTAGGGACGTAACTGTCTTCAACAAGTTAGACAAGGAAAGAAATACCACAAGTAGGCGGGTTGCCTATCTCCAGCGTGTGCCTCGCATCACGCTAGGTCTGGCGCCTTTCCAGTTACGTAGTATCGAGTTCATTGGCTCCAGTCCAATGGCAAAGCAACAAACTAAGAGCGAGCCGAAAGTAACCGAGAATCGGCGATGGGCTCTTTAAAGCGGTTGTTGTATTCTATCTCTCTCGGAATTGAGGTTTCTCTACCAACTTTCGCCTCTTATAATATATACTCTTTGGTTTTGCTTTCAAAGTTTGACAGTAACCTTCTGTCTGCCCCACGACCTCCTCGATTTCGACGTTTGACGTCTTATACGGCCTGATCATTTGCCAGTTTTCGGCGTTCTCCGCTTGGCGCTGCGTACCGGGTGAATGGACGCGTTTGATGTAAATCGATGCGTTCACACATGCAACGGGTGCGTTCAAAATAAAGCCCGGACTTTTTTTAAGGTTATTGACAAATATTTGACTTTTCTGATTTATCCTACTTTATCACGAATTTAGTGCGTTTGATTTTGTTTCATAAATTTGTGGTATAAGAATAGTTTAAGAGCAGTAGTAGTTTTACTGAAAAATGTCAACTCATAAAAAATGCTATGTGGTAACATGCAGAAATTATAAAACTGCAAAAAGTTTCCACGAATTTCCTTCGCGTCTTAGCTTGCGAAATAAGTGGATTGAAGGTTTACGTATTCCTCCTGGTAGGATTAAAAAATTACGTACTTATTAAAATGTTCATTTATTCTATTATATACATTTTATTATACATTTTAAAAAGTATATGTAGTTTAGTGCATGTACAGTAGAAAGAGGCAGCATAGCTAACATATAATTTTAATTTATTACAGATACAAAAATACCCGAAAGTGCTGTTATCTGTAATCTACACTTTGAGAACAGTTGCTATACAGACAGATCTTCTGGTCGAAAGTTATTAAAATGTAATGCGGTGCCTACATTACATACAGTAATTTCTAAAATGTATTTAAAAAATAGCTTTTATTAACATAACACTTTTTAGACAAGTTTTTCGAACACTCCTGATGATGTACCGACTATGAAAGAAAGATTGCCTGCATCTGGAACTATTCCTTTGCTTTCAACATCGTGTGCTTTCATTTCTACTTCCAATCTTGTGGGTAATTAATAACATAATCCATGAATAGTTAAACTGTAATTGAAATTCTAGATATGTAATGAAAGCACTCAAGTCAATATAATTTCCGACAATGCAATAGCAGAATATAAAAAAGAAATTAAAGCTTTAAAAAGGCAAGTTAAAAGGCTCACTGATCAAAACGAATTAAAAGACCAAGAAATAGAGAACTAAAAAAAGTAGTACATAATTCACGTTTTGAAACAATTACAAAAATTGAACAAGATGCAGCTGATAATAATTTGTATGCTACTTTCTTGTTAGACCAAATCTTAAATTATGGTAATGTAAAACCAAGATTTTCTGAAATCGCTATAAGAAACTATGTTGCGTGGCAAATATCCTCGCCAAAAGGATACGAGTATTGTCGTTCTCATTTGTTGAAATTACCATCTCGATTCACACTTCAACGTTATACTGGGGCAGGTAGAAATGTAACAACTCTTATAAAATCTAGAATAAAAGCAGAAGCCGATTCTTTACTTCCTATAGAACGTGTGTGCAGTCTTGTAATTGTATTTGGGAAAAACTACAGTACAGTAGAGCACAAGACCGTTTTCACGGTTTGGAAACTATTAGCAAAAAGACCAGTGGCAGAAGGCCACTATTAGCTAATAAGATGCTTTGTTTTGTGATTCATGGCCCATCAACAAAATTTACGATACCAGCTGCATATTTTCCATAGATCCCTTAAGACATCAGATTTTTATAAATTAACTTTGAATGTTTTACAACAGTTACATGAATGCGGATTTGTTGTAATACGAATTGTTACGGATCATCACAAATCCAATGTGGGGTTGTTTAAATCATTTTCAAATAATAAACTTTCCACACAAGTTCAACATCCAGTAACACCAAATATACCACTCTTCTTTAGTTTTGACTATTGCCACGCAATAAAAAATGTAAGGAATATACTTCTTGACCATAACATGCAAGCTACCGAAGGTGTTATTTCTTCTATATATTTGAAAAATTTATACCAATTACAAAAAAACCCAATTATAAAGCCTGTTAAATTTTTAACTGCAAAACATGTACATCCCAGTAACTTCGAAAAGATGAACGTTAAACGAGCAGTACAATTATTTTCACCACCTGTAACTGCTGCTTTAGAATATTTACAAAAGTATGCAAATTCTCGTTATGATTTTTCCCGAGCAAAGGCAATGGTTACATTTATGGAGGTGATGTACACCTTTTCCAGTTACATGATGTAAGTAATAAAACAAAACACATTAATCAGCTTGATGAAAAATGTGCACCGTACATCAACATAAACGATGAGAGTTTGATTTGGTTAAGAGATACATTTCCAGGATACATTGATTCAATACAGGAGCGTTCGAAAAACAGTGGCATGCAAGGGTTAACAAAGGAAACTGCAGAAGCACTAAAATTCACTGCGAAAAAGCACTACAGAATGCATTACATATCTTCTTAAAGATGTTGGTTTTTATTATGTGTTAACACGCTGTTTTAGTTCGGATGCAATTGAAACCATGTTTAGCGACGTTCGTTTAAAAGGTGGTTCGCAAGATGCCACAGATGCATAGACTGCTGAAAGTGCCATTAAAAGAATAGTTCAATGTGGATTAATTAAAACATCAACATCAGCTAACGTCTTTGCTGAATGTGACTACAGCAGCAACATCGGACGAATTATAGATAGCGAACATGTGGTGTCATCGTTTATCGTTCCACTACCTGAAGAAACTAAAGAGTTAATAGTTGAACTAAAGAATCTTTCAACGAATTTATATTATGGGATTATATCAGCTTCAATAGCTTTCTTGGCAGGTTATGTAGCACGAACTATAGAGGAAAGAATCGAATGTGAAGTTTGTGTAAATTCTGTATTGACCAATTCCTCCTCAAATCCGTTACGAGGTCTGATCAGTTTACAAGATCGTGGATGCTTTAAATATCCTAGTAAAAACTTCATATTATTAATAAACCAGTTAACAGAGCTGGTTTTAAATATATTTCAATATTTACCTCAAGAATGCAATCCTTGCAGTACATTAACTGATCTTCTTGACCCACTAACTACTTCAAAATTCTTCATCTGTAAAATTCACAACAAGGACCTTTGTAGTATAATTCTAAGTAAACTTCTAAAACCAGTATTAATTAACCTTGCTAAAACACGCACCGATAACATATCTGGAACGCCACTGCACATTAAACCTCTTTGTAGAAAAGTACTCAAACTCTGAAAAATAAATGCTTTTTTCTTAAAATAACTACTGCCGATGCCATTGTAATTTATTTGAAGTATGTTAACTGTCAAAAGTGCAAAAATTTTAGCTAATTTTCAAACAATTTCAAATTACCGGCGCGGTTCTGATCTTCAATCCCCCGGTAGCCAGCGCCATGCGGAGAACATGTGCATAATGATATTTTTTAAATTTGCACTGGCCGTATAAAGACGTCAAACATGTCGAAATCGAGGAGGTTGTGGTCTGCCCATTTGTATCTGGATATCCCGGCGCTATCAATTTTTGTTGTATAGGTACCATTTCTAATACAAAACTCACGAAATTCCATTGACTTAAATAATTTATGCATTATCGCTTACCAACACTTCTGGAATGCCAAATCTGCTAAAAGATTCACGTAAATAATGAATAATTTTGATTTGTTGAAGGTGTACTTTTAGACATAATTATTTTTGGCCACTTTGACTTTGCATCTACCACAATCAAGAAATAAAGATTTAAAAAGGGACCAATATAGTCCATGTGAATACGTTGCCAGTTTTTTAAAGGTTGTTCCCAGTGATGAATTTGGTGTGCTTTACTTGGGTTTTTCTTTACATTGCAACATGCCCAGCAACTTTTCACACAATTTTCTGTCTCCATCAATTTCCTTTCCAATAACATTATCTTCTTGCCAAAGCTTTCATCTTAACAATTCCCATATGTGTTGTGTGAAGTTCATCTAGCATAGCTGGTTGAAGATTTCGAGGAATAATTACTCTTTGACCTCAAAAAGTATACCATTTTATAGTGATAATTCTGGATCTTAAATTCTTCCTTTAATTTTGAAAGTTCTGTATCTCGACCAATTTCTTCTTTTAGTTGCTTCCGAAGTTAAAATTCCTGTACTTATTTGCTTGACTACATTGACATTTAATAAATACTGATCGTCTACCATATTTCCTTCTACTGGATTTAATTTAAGAGGGTTTCTTGAAAGATAATCTACATTTGTATGATATGACGGCTTACAAAATCCAACAGAATAATCAAAACCAGTTTCCCCTACCCTAACAATTGTGGGTAGACTACAAGATTGCTCATTATTATTTAAGTATCTATAAACGTTGCTTGCATTCTTCTAGTATAGATCCTTGTACTAAAATATCATCAAATTACGAAACAGTCCCTCTAGTTCATTTACAATATGATCAATTATTTTATGAAATTCATTTAGGGCTCTTATTATTAAAAAAAAAGTCTTTTTACCAAATACGTACCACGATGAGTAGAGATTGCTTGAACATTTGCACTAGCTTCATCCAGTGGCACATGTAAATATGCATTATAAACGTCAAGTGTACAGATCTATTTACCATTTTCCATTTTATTAAAAATGTCTTCAATTTTTGGAATTGGTACCTATTATCTTGTAATTGGTTGATAACTGTTACCTTATAATCAGCACATACTCTTACTGCTCCGTTACTTTTTGGTACTACTAGTAATGATGTTCCCCATTCTGAATAATCCATCTTCTCAAGGATGCCTTGATTCAAAAAATCTTAACTCTTTATCAACTTTTTTCAAATAGGTATTGCATCTGGTTTAAGTAATAAAGAGCAATGGAAATTAGGTATCTTACCCACTTCTGGAGTAAAAACGTCTTTAAAATTATCTAAAATGTCATCTAAAGTCAATTTGACATTTTTTTACTTCATTAAAATTGATATTTAGAGAACGAACCCAGTGTCTTCCTAAAATTGGGCTACCATAATCAGCTATTGCAAATAACGGACCAATAAATTCCCTTTCTTTATATGATGCATTAACATTTGCATTTCCAATCGGTTTGAATAATAGACTTTTATATATTTCCCTATTTTGAATTTTTGAGTAATTAAGTTACTCGCAAGTTACCTAAAAAGTAACTCCTTACTAGTAACGAGTTACTTCTACTTAGTTACTACCCAACACTGGCTATAATCGAGTTTGACTGTATTTAAAATAATTTTATAGGATACTCACTTACACTAATCAGTATACTTAAAATTAAACTAACTACTTTTAAGTGGAACTAATTTGAAACTAATTAAGAAAACAATATTAGGAATATAAGATAATTATTATGGATTATCAATAATTCAATCAATAAAATCAATTAACACACGTACATGACTAACTAACTAATGCTTTTGCTTTTAATTTATTTTTAGCACTGCTTATCCATCAACTTCTACATTTCCAATAAAAGAAGAAGATATTATAAAAGAAGAATATCTAGAAGAAAGCAACTTCCCAGAGTACGTCGAAACACTATCATATTCACCTGAAGTTGCTGAAGATGTTAACATCAGTAGCATTGGGAATCAGGACCATTCCCGAACAGATCACCAAAATGCGTTTAATGATACTTCTAATATTTCAATCCATCATTCCATTACATCAACTGTAGCTAATCAAACAACACAAATAAGGAATGACGAAGAATCTTCTGTACCGTATGCTGAAGAATATATCAATATGATTTACGAAACATACAAACAGGCAGTTAATGAAACACAATATTCCCAAATGGAACATGAACTGTTAGAACTATGTGTTATGTGTGCGAAGGATATTTCTAGAAATCGATCAAAAAAATCTGTTCAGAAATTTTTGGATATCATTTTGACTGTAACGTTAGTTGATGTAAGTACTATCTCGAACAAGAAAGTAATATAAAATAAGTTTTTATAATTAGAATTTGTAATTTTTTAGGTAACCAAATATCCATTACCACTGAGTTGTTGCGGCTCCTGTTATTCATCTTTATTGCAAGTAAGACGATTTCAAAAGACTGTTGTAGAAGCTGGTAAATTAATACATAAGAAGTTAGACCACTTTGTTAAGGAATATAAAAGCACTAGGCCACATACTGACCTTTACTTCAATACTCATCAGAGTACTTTGCTAAGAAACCAACCGATAGAAACAGTAGTTATCATTCAATCAACTGAAGATGCTTCTATTAAATTTGAATCGGAAGACCTAGAAGAAGAAACAAACAGTAATCAAGTTGGAGCTCTTTTACATACAAACCAAACATATCTACAAAGTGGCACAACTATTAAAACTGAACAAAATGAGCAATATATTAATGTTTCTGATAATTATGAAAGACCAAGTCTACCAATTGAAAATGTGCAATCTTCAATAGAAAAAGTAAACAAGGAACATGAAGTTCATGGCATTAATGAAAATAATAGCTCTGTACTTACACAACAAGGTCTGAGTTCTAATATTGTTCAAGAAGATGGAACAATTAAAATAAAATGTCCTATTTGTCAAAAGCTTTATGCTAGAGGTTATTATAAGAAACATCTCCGGAAACATAAAGAAAGAAGAGTTAAAATAATATGTCACCAGTGTGGCAGAACATTTCAAAGTTATTCGGCTCTTAGGACGCACGAAACAACTCATGGAGGTAAATAAAGTGTCTTATTTCTTTTAATGTTTTATAAGTAATGGCAGTTAGCCCAACATTTTTAACATGAATTTAGAAGTTGATTTCTCACCTTTTCATTTGTCCTTGATTATAATGCTGCCCCAGCTTAAAAACTAGGAACAATAAGTAAGCTAGCCTCTTTGTCATTTCCCCAAAAGTATCACTAATGAAGAAAACAAAATGCGGAAAGAGATTCTCTGAGAAGAAAGGGATGCTTCAACACCTTTTAAGTATAATTTGGAGAGAATAACTTCTGATGTAGGACACGTCTACTAACTCTATGGAGAATATGGAACAACTTACGACCAACTTCCTGTAACAAAAATAGGCCCCAATCGGAATCATTAATCATTAAAACCTTTTTGCAGATTACATTTTAATTGCAGCTACAAATGATAATCTTGAAATGGCAGTAAATAAAATTATTACTGCTGTTGAAAATATATCTAGGTTCCTAGATACTAACTTTCTTAAAATTAATATCACTAAAGCAAAAGCAATGATTATAATGACCGAATATAAGTAGTATAAACAAATCAATGATAACCTAAATAGAAATATTTCTGGGGAACAGATTGAAATTGTGGCTGAATTTAAATATTTAGAATTTTTAATTGAAAACACTAAATGTAAAAAACATTTTACCTATATAAAATGATATCAAAAAAGCTGTACTTCTTCAGTCGTATATTGTGTTACAAGTGCAGAAAAGTGCCAATTTCTCACGAGTGTGAAGAAGTTGCAGCATTCCACTTCGTTTCATGTCGCAATGACACGAGTGTGAAATTGGTGGGTGGTAGGTATTCTTCTTAAAGCCTAAACAGAATGTTTTTACTTAAAAATTCATATTGAAGTATGAAACGGTCGTTTTCAATAGGTAAAGGCTTCCAAGAAAATTTTAAAAGTTTTTGTAATGACAATAGTTCGCTTTCATAATTAATTGCGTATTTACTAGATTTCTGAATTTGTTTCATCTGATTTTTATTTACTTTTACCTATTACATTTAGAAATAAAATATTTTCTGTTTAGCTTCAAGATGAAAATAAACCAAATCGTAGTTTAAAATTGTTTTAAAAATGTCGAAACGGCCCAATGTAATTATTACCTCAAACAAATTTTATGTTAGGTTGGAATTCTAGAGGCCGCATGCAGCATTTAGAATGCATGCACGGATCGCATTGAAAAAGAATAGTGAAGAAGATATTGTACCTTGTACCTCAAAAAATATTAAAAATTAACAATCAATTTTAAAATTTTGCAAAACAAGAAATTTGAGTGAAATTGTATGTATCTCAATAGGTTGCAGAAGATGGAATATCAATTCGAACTATTGCTAATAATATTTATCGTGTTCATATTCAGGAAAAGAATTTTCTTAAAAAAGCTATGAATGACTTAAGAGTTACCGACAAACAATACAACACTAAACAGGAAAGGTTTTGGAATAAAAGAGAGACAAAAATTAATTTTATGATATAAGAATTAATTTATGTACTGCCGTGCTTTTCATTAAATACTTACAGTTATTTTCCAATGAGAACTTCTAGAAGAAAGTGATTAGAGGATTAATTGAAGCAATTTTAAAAATGAATATTTGGATTTTTGTGTTAGGTACCTATGTAAAAGTACTATCCGGGATTCCCAGGACTTTGGGAAAAACAAGTCTCGAGTCCCGGGAATAGCAAAATTGTCGAGACCCAGAAACCCTAGCTGCAAACATTGAAAAAACCCCATTTTTAACTTATAGAATGAAATTAGTAATGAAATTATACAGACCCGGCTTGAAAGACTATAAATAAAGTTGATGCAAATGAATATCTATTGCTGGTTCGTTTTGTCTCTACAATTCGACAACTGTGTATTTATATTTGCGCTACCAAACACCCTAATACTAGTGTTTCGTGACAGACAATGATTGCCCACACAAACAAGAAGAGCTTTTGTTTAAAAGTTTTGAAATTAGTGAAAAGTAAATCTACAGGGTGGTTGGTGCATCTTAAAGATCCTTTACACATAAAGAAAACACAGAGATTGCATAAAATAATTTCTTAAATTTATTACAAACAGTACAAGAATATAACCCTTTCTGATAGAGTTACACAACAATTATTAAATATAAGTAAAGATTTAAATACAGTTTTTAACTACTTTATCACAAGTTACCAGCATAATGTTTGTTATTACAATTTAGTTTTTTCTTGTTCTAAATTTGGAAGCTTTTAGGCACTCACTTTACTAAATACCTTTTAAGTTTCTGATCCTTAAACTCCACAAATCTGGATCGTATTGACAATACAAATTACTTACAGGATGCCATTTACGAGACCTCCAATTCTGCTATTAATCCTTTGCATGCAGAGTTTATGTTTCATTATGATTATAATAAAAATTGAGCAGTACTATTCAACTGAATTCCATCTGTCATCAATTATTAAAATATAAACTTGATGGGTTTATCCAAATTCCCCTGGGGGTTTTACTTAACTTAGAGTTGACTCCTACTTCAAAGGATCTTCATATACATAAAGTATCATTAAATTGGTTTTTTGTTCGCAGAAAAAACCATGAATTTTTTTAACATGAAAGGATTCTTTTTTGTGTTGTTGACATATATTTTCATTTATTATTTTTTTGAAATCAACTATCTCAGATCCAAGTTTTATGTACTTTTTTATATTATGCAAAAAAAAACAAGTGGCAAGTTAACAGTTTGCCGCAAAATAAATATATACAGGGTGAAACAAAGTTGAACTAGAACTGATGAAGGGATTGTTTCCCGAACAACTAGCAAGCAAACCTATAGCATAAATTCGACTTACCGTTCTTCTGGTGTTGGAGCTTCGAAGACTGTTGATCTTAAACTTGAGCTTGGAAGAGCCAATAGAACCCAACTTAAGTGCGGAATAGTATATTATATAAATTTGCGTAATCTTCTGTGTCAAATTAATTTATGACAACTTTTACAATAATTAGCAACAATAAAAAAGAAACAGCCAAAAATATGATGCAGGTCGCCAGCCCAGCATCGAGCATCATTGCAGCGCTGCAAACAGTGTGTCTTATATGTAAATCTTTGTGTACCAATAATTTGTTCTACTGTAAAAAACTAATGTTCATTGCTATTTTCTGGTTTATTCTACTTGTTAAAAATCTAATTTTTCTAATCTGAAGGTTGTACTATTGATTTCATAATGATCTAGGACAGCAAGACTAATATGATACTATTTTTCTCAGTATAAATGCATACGATAAAATAATAAAAATTAGCATCGTATTATCCTTGCTGTTCTAGATCATTATGAAACCAATAGTACCATTTGAATGATATTTTTCTTTGTTTCAGAAAAACAACGCATATGCCATATCTGTGGTCATTCATTTTATTTTCTGAATCAACTAAAACGACACTTGAGGTCTCATACTGGTGAAAAGCCATTCAAGTGTACTTATTGCAGTAGAACTTTTAGCGTTAGATGGAATCTAAATCAACACCTGCGTTTACATACCAATAGCCAACCATATAAGTGTAAATTATGTTCAGCTGCATTTAGACACAATATCACTCTGAAAGGCCATTTAAGATCAGCACATTCAGCTAGTGACATTTCAGGTGTTAATAATGATGAAAATGGTTCTGAAAAAGCAACTGCAGAAGAAACTTGATAATAGTACTAAAACATTATAAGGCGAATCGAATGAAAATGTAGATACTGAGAATCAATGAAATAATTTCTGTGACTTATAATTTTTGTTAATTAAAGTTAAATACCTGATAATGTATTTTATTTCTTTTTTTTAAATCTAGATCTCTCACTCAAACTTCCTTTAGACTTAATAAAATAGATTTAAGCTGCATCTTCTACTAGCAACAGGAGCAGATGGGCGATCTTAGACTGGCCCTGGAAGTACAGGCATAGCGGCCCCTAGTCATACATATAACAATGATAAAATTTTAACCACGTTCCCAGTAATATACTATACATACAGGGTGTTTTCATTAACTTTTATATAAATTGAATGTGTGATAGTACACACCTTTCCTCAAGAGCATTTTAGTTATCAAAATGCTGACAGAAACGGTTGGTAAGGTAACTTTCTACAATGCCTATAGAGTCGAAAAAACTTACCAGTAAATCGGACCGGCTTATATAATTTTCGAAATAACCTCATTTTAAAATTAAATTCTAAAAAGGTTTTATTTCATAAGCGGATAATTTTTTTCCCGCAGACGATTTTTTGGCCACATGGCAAAAAATACAGAAGCAAGATCAAACAAATTGCATTTGATAAAACACTTATAAGGCCCTTTAAAATTAAATTTGAAATTTCCTGCTAGGTTCGGCAAAATTTTGGAAAGTGTGCATCTTTGAAGTGATCTGCTGCCTTTCTAGAAGAGAAATGCATGATGTGTTTGGTATCATTAGAAAGCATTTTAAAAATCTTAACGTCTCTTTGCTTTTAGCTGATACAATCAAAATACAACCCTTGGAAACCTTAAAAATTGCAAAAATATTGACAGACCTTCAGCTTTCTTTTCGCCATGGAAATATAAAACTATCTAGAAAGTTGATTTTTCCAGTCCATTTTGGAAAATAGATTTTTCTGTCTGAGCCTGAGAAAGTTTCTTTCCCATTCCGAAACTGGAAAAGTAGCTTCTATGAAGATGTTTCTATGACACCAATGTGTCTAATAGCATCTAATTTTGCTTTTTTATTCACCTTGTTTCCATACAATTAGTTTTCACCAGGCAACATAATTTTTGCATATTAAAAATTGAATTAAAAAATAGGATTAAAAGTGGATCTTTGACTAGCACTTATGTTTAAAAGTTCTTTTTCTTACTAGGATTTTAGGTTTTAACAAAAACGTCAACAGGTGAAAATTAATTTCACCTAAAAACGTCAACTTTAATGGTAAATAAGGTGGCGGTTAAATTGGAAGAATTCTTACGAAAATGTATTAGTACAAATGTACTTAAGAAGTTATTCTTAAGACAAAACGATTATATTGAATATGAACCCGTACAAGAGGTTTACAAAATTTTCATTTGAACTCTACATTTCAGATTTTGTATCACATTTTATTACTACTTTGAAGTGTCCATATATTCGAAGAAGTGGAATATTCGAATGCGCTATGCTGGGCAGCTCTAGTTTGCGCTTCTGATAAGTGTGTGTTTACCTTTATGGTTAGAAATAATATAGGTGCATATAAAAATTATCAGGAAATATTTAAATATTGAGAATATTATGCTATCTGAAGAATTAATTTTATTATAAATTGGTCTATTTTTTTAATAGACACATCTCATTGGAAAGGTTTGTCCAAAACATTAAGAGGTGCAGGGCTAATATTACAAAAGATATATTAATTGAATATTTTCAAAATTTAGAAGAAACATTAGAAAGTGTTGACTCCACCCATATCGTTAACTATGATGAGACCTTCAACCTCGTGGACGACCCAGGAAAACAAAAAGTTTTGTATCACCAAGGATCTAAAAGGGTGGAGATGATACTGGATTCGAGCAAATCAAGCACTTCAGTTATGATGGCAACAACTGCATCAGGTTCTGTTGACGCCATATATTGTGTGCAAATCTAAATTATCTTTTTCAGATTTTTGCTCCAAAAGAGAAAAAGTTATTAGGAAAAAATAACGGTACTTTATACTCTATACAGGGTGGCTCATAACAAGAATAACAAAAAATCCCTATACCATCTTTTTCTCAGAAACATAGTTTTCGGAAAAAATGGAAAAAAGACGGGTATAATGTTTTTAGCACATACAATAGTGTTTGTTATGTTCTTCAAACAAGATGTTTTATTATGGTGTTATGTTTACATTGCTAATTCTGCAACATGATCATTTTTACAATACAATTTTATGAGGTCAGTCACTTAAATTATAATTTCAATGATAAATGATAATTTAATAATAATTAAAAAAAAGATATTGGTGTAAGTCAAGTCATTGTAAACGATGATAATTCGCAAAATCAGGGAATCCCCCCATTGAATCACGGATATTATAACCTAATAAACAAGTAAATGGAGAATTTGGGTCAACGCGTGATCAACACTTTTGTAAACAGATAAAATGAGATCAGATTTCAAGCAATACTGATAGTATCTAAGCTGTTAAAAATGTCAGCAACGTATGATATGACTAAATATGGATAGAGGCAATAGATGTTCATTTTCATTTTATTTCTCTTCTTAAAATTAACTAAATTACTGTTAATAATTACTATTACTGTAATTAAATTACATTTTTAAATTTTGCACTTTTACCCTGATAATTTTTGTAACCCAGATTTTCATTTTCTTGTTTAGGTTAGCATCATTAATTACACTAATTAGTAAATTCTATAGGCGATTGGTATTCGATGTGAAAAACTATTACTCAATTTTTTACTATTGAAAGTTGAGACTAGATTTAACCAATTTTACAGTAAAAAGATATGCGAGGTCACGGTTAAATAAAATTAAAATCCCGTTATAGACAAATGTCTTGTAAAAATTAAAAGAGCTTAATGCACAATTTTGTCTACGTTTTGTATTACAATTAGTCATCATTTGAGAGGTGCATTTTAGTAAAGCAAAAACCACTATGTCAACGAAGCGAAGCGATTTAATTTGCAATAGTACAGTGTAACACAGCTGGGTGCTTGAAAATGGTGGGTTTGGACTAGAAAAATACATATTTTAAAATGTGATATCATGATGTGTGTCTGGCTTTAAAATTTGAAACCTTGCACTTACATATACAGTTAACTTTATTTTCGACGAACAAAAAGTTCGTCTCTGAATTCGTGAAGTCTGTCGGTCTGTCGCCTTTTTCCATGTTGACTTTTTTGAATTTTTCTTTTTGGAATCTTATAGTACATCAAATTCTAAGAAACTTTTGGTTGATACATTCTTTTGTATCTCTTCGGGAAAGTGGTCAAAATGACCACCGAAGATTTTGATAAATTTTTGATAAATGAAAAATTTTGTATTTTTTAAAAATGTACGAAAAAATAAACATTTTTAGCAACTTTTTTTTTACAAAAAGTCTTAGGACTTTTAGTTTTTATGACAACTAATGTGTTAGGTCAACATTAGTTTTCAAAAATAACTTAGTTTATTAAGTATACAGTTGTTTTTGTTCATCATGGCAATGCTAGCTCTGCGCATTCTCAACTGGTTTATTAATGATATCAATATTATCATGAGCGCGTTATAATTTTATACGTACTTTTATAAAAACGTTGGTCAAAATTATTAAAAATTTGGACCTTCTCTAATCAAAAAACTTTATTAAGATTTTTCGTTCCAAATAGCATCAGAAATGCGCTGGTAAAGTCTGGTGCAGGAGCTATGAGACACCCTGTATATTGGACCATGCAAGTAGTAGTAGTAGTAAACAAGTTGCCGTTTCTATTTTGATTAATAAATCAAAACGGTCTGATTTCTAGTTTTACTAGACAGCTGCGACGGCTTCACATTTCGTGAACTATGTACAATTGGCAAACTGCGTCAAGGGATGTACAAAATGAAATACTTTCTGTATACATGGCAATTAGATTTTTTCACACAGATTTAGACACATTTTCTTATCGTCTCATTTTTCCCAACTCTATAAAGTTATCTATAAACACAAATCTTGAAATTTCCAACTTCCTCAAAATTATCAATTTTGGGGGAGCTTTCCCCCCCCCCATGGATTCGTCCCTACACGTACATATATAATATAATTATCAGAGGATAATGTATAATTTTATAAATTTCAATAAACATTCATTGACGTTGAAATCCAAATTTAGTATTTTTCAAATTATTTATCATCGTTATCTATTAACATATTGTATTCTATTCGACAATTGTCGTCCAGGCGTTTGTTTTCAATGGTCTCGCGAGAATCATCAGTGTTAACTAGCTGGCTGCATGTACCACGCATGTGCGACTGGGCAGTGGGCACTGTCTCAGAATATTGTGTGAATAGTTTCTACAACAAGAAAAATACACAACCGTATTTATACCTAAAATAAAAGTTTACAACCGTATTTTTCCACAACTTGTAATATCACGTTCCGGAAAAATCCACAAAAATATTATTTAGAATCTTTTAACCCTATAAAGGGCAAAAATAATTAACCCAAAAATAAATGTTACAAGAAATAATTTTACACAACCATCGATTTTATATTCTGTAAAAATCCACAAAAATAATTTGCTACTACTGGATTTTTATACAACCAAAAATTTATCCAACCGTACTTTTTCACAACTATCGATTTCATATTCTGTAAAAATTAACAAAAAGAATTTGCTACAACTGGATTTTTACACAACCGGAAATTTATACAACTGTACTTTTTCACAACTATCTAAAGTTTAACTCGCTTTCTTTGCTTTAGTTTTATATCTTACAGGGTTTGTGAAATATATGCAATATAGACTTAATAAATAACTATATCCTTTAAGGTAAAAAATCCGTAACCGGCGTTTTTGTACAATTAAGATTTTTTACTTTAGAATTAAGTTTTTATGTTTTATGTTTAAATTTCTTGAACAAATTATTAATCAAAAAAGACAGTTCTTTTGCTGTTTTTTAAAGAATCTAGTAAGCAGCCATTTGAAATACATACAACAAATTTGAAACCTGTAGATAACCAATAAAAGTAATGGGGGATTAGTTTCAGTTAGAAACTACCGTTAGATACGTTACTTGTACTTTATATTGTACTTGCACTTTCTATTCAATTATATCCAAAAGGGTTTTCACCCGGAATTTTATATCTTATTTATAAATAGCTACTCATATTTTAACTAGAGGCCTTCTTAACACATGATAAATTTGGATAGTTCTTGCAAGTGATCTGATCGTCGATTCCTTAAGCGGGCGTTACACATGAGGTATTTGCAAATTTCAAGTAAGATACCGAATGTTTGGATTTGCCAAATACCGGGTGTAATGATTTGATAGGTAAAACTTCCCAGTACGGTATTCTACGACGAAAACTGAGTTAAAACTCTAATTAGTTTTTTTCCGATGGCTCTTTTAGGATATATAATCACTTTTAGATATTTAAAACTGGCAACAATTCTTTAAAGGTAGTTGATTTCGATCGACTAGGTGTTGATTGCATAACGATTAACTAAACGGTATAGTAGGTGTCTGTTAATGGCTATTTTAAGATTTTCAATGACAACTGACTTCATTGACAAGTGGCAAGCATAATTATTACTTACAATAATTATTATTATGCCAGTCTTGGTGGATTAGTGGTTTGCATGTTTGCTTCATAATCCAAAGATCGCAGGTTCGATCCCCGGCCGAGCTGGTAATTTTTCATAGCGGAGAAAAATTGAAAACATGCCCACTTTTCGGATAGGAAGTAAAACTGTAGGTCCCGTGTCAATGCGATGTTTGGCACGATAAAGATCCCTACTGGGGGTAGAATTCCCCCACATTCGGCTAAATTCTAGTAGGGTCGGCCAAATGATCATAGTAATCGGTGCCATGAGGTACGAAGGATGCTCTGCCATCCTGATTCCTCGCCCAAAAATAAATAAATAAATAAATATTTACAATTATCAGTGTTACTAATAGAATTAGGAGTTTTTAACTGTGATGGAGTTATGGGAAATTTTCTCTTTTCTCTTACTTTAACGTAAAAACTCTTACTTTCGCTGAATTATTTTACTTTATCTTCCGACTCTTGGTGTAGGATTTTTGTATACAGTGCGGTAGACAGCTTGATGAACGAGATATAATGGAAGTTGAGAAGAAGCTAAAGTTAATAGCAACAATAATGATAACTTCTACAAAGAAGATGACGACAATGCGAAGTTTCTTTGATCATCTGTCGGCGTTGATCACGGGTGCTAATAAGAGTGCTGCTAAAAGATGAAGTACATTTTACGGAACTAATAAAATAACTAGACATTCAGATTGTAAACATATCTACCCTACAATAGTAAGAAGAATATCGTAGTGAGTTAATAAGGTACAATGATTTTCTCTAAATTAGTAAGAAGAATACCGAAATGCTTGGAACAATTTGCTACTTCACAAAGTTGGAGTAACAACTGCAGAGTAATATTAGGAGAGAGACAAAGTGATGTCATTTATGCTCGTGTACTGACTCTGGATGACAGTCTGGGCATAAACTGGATGACTATGAACCAATGCCACAACAATAACTGTTGACTGCAATGTTTGTACTTCCATCGAGAGCTGAGATCCTTACTACTATCATTAGTTTAGATATCTTTCAAACGACATTTTGCAACGCATGGGAGAACAAAAGAAAGAGAAATAAGAGGAAACAGGATTAGCCTTATCATGATGTAAATTGACTTCACTATACCCAGCAGCTGATGAAATACTAGTTTCATTTTGATGATATAACTATCACACGTGGTGACGCTGTAGTATTTTTCATTGGAACCCATCTAATTCAGTCCATTCTGTGCCAATTTTGCAATTAATTATCATGCATACTAGCATAGCGTATTAGGTTCTTATACCTGATCATTGAAGCTATCTGCGTCATGAGGCCGCAAGAGCAAAAACTTTAAGTGAGTTTTGGGACTAGTTGGATTTGCTGGATCATAATATCTCCAAACATAAGCACCTGGTGGACTATTCTGTTAAGCACCAAAGCTATCGCATCATCTCAATTGGTACAGAAATGACCGGGTTGGATGTGATCCACGGAATCAAGTTTTTTCCATTTAAATACATTAGAGATTTTTATTATTCTTCTCGCCATAACAGCCTTAATGGGAAAATTACAAATATTTCTACACATGTAGTACTTTTTGCTTAGTTAACCAAATAACTTGCGTATTATTTACGTAAACCAACTTTCAAGATTTCCAAGGATTAAATTTTAAGAAATTATTTCTTATTAACGAAAAGGATACCGTTCATCTCGCGTGTTTCCATCATTTGCAATGCAATATTTGAATAGATACTAATTTGAAACTGACCATCCATGATAAAACATAAAATCAAATAATCAAGGTACAGGTACTAGCTTTTAATAATAGAATTCAACTGCTTACTCTTATTGCCTGTAATTGGGGAAAATATCCGTTACTAAAAGTCGATAAATTTAAAAATAACACAATGTTGGTCAACACTTTAACTGTTTGTACCTTTCAGAGCCATCGGAGTAGAAAATGGCATGAGTGTTTTTAAGTTTGTTTTCGTTGTAGTATACCGCACTCTGGAGAATTTTACCTATCATCATTACACCCTGTATATTAGATCCATACACATGAAAACAGGAAAATGTTTGCAACCTGTCAAATATCAATTATTTCTTCGTCGTCTTAAATAAACTTAATGTCCATCCCCATTCTACACCTCTATTGTCGTAAACTTTTTAATAAAGTCCTAGTTTCCCTTCCCGTTGCACACTGGATCGAAATGGGAAAAACATGGACATTTGACGAAAAGATCAAATGTTTAAAATCGATGAGATTTTAATGTAGACGTTTAAAAGACTGTATATAGATTATAAAAATGTAAATTTGTTTGCTTCACCTTTACGTTATCATCCTCTTTCTAACAATCGAAGTTGACTATTTGAGAACGGATTTTATGAAGCAAAAATGTGGGTTCACTTAAATTAACTAAATTATTTTCAAGAAATGTTTTTTAAATCGATTTTTTCTTTGCTTGTTAGTATGATGTTTTTTTTTTTCTGTAAATTACATATTTTTGATAATAATTATTATTCATCTTCCTTTAAAAAAAACTCTAATCGTAACTAGTAATTTTTAAAAAATCTTGACTTCCGGTTGACTTAAAAAAATGCCTAAGAAAGCCCAGATGGAGACTGTCATATTTCGAATCCGTAACATATTTACTTTATATATTCATTTTTATCTAGTATAAATAGGTACAATTAAGACAATTATCCATCGTTTTATCTATAAGTGCTGAATACTACATTAATAATGATCTTTCATAGGACGCGTCTATTTTGAAATCGATATCAGCAAATATAATGAGATAATGATTGTCTATTATGTATTAGTTAGAAATATTATTGTGGACATGGATGCAGGTCCATTTTAATGTTCACTTGTTTTCTAAATCCAAATTGTGATAGGAGAATCAAAATAAAAATGGTATATACTTTTACCTTCTGTGTATATAAGTAAGTTTGTTTAAGTACTTGGCTAATAGTGGCTACTTCTAATAGAAACCTGAAAGTATTAGCATGTAAATGTAAAATATCTTTTGTTATTATTGTTATTAATTTACAATGTGAAGGGGTATATTTTCAGAATAGGAGGAATCGTGAATTCTCTTCTCATTGATTACTATAATAGGGATTTTATATGTCCATATAACTTAAGTAAGCTTTACAGGAAGCACTTAAATACATTTTTGCCGAAAGTAGATAATTTAGTTTGTTTACCGTTATTTAGTATTTTCTAACAAAGAAATATTTTAGAATTTGCTGATTTTGCAAACATTTGGATATTCCATTAAGGGATTATTGTAGCTGTAAAGCTTATGTATCTTTTAGGTATTTCATTCTTGTCGATAAGTTTTCAAATGTAATATTTGCATCCGAATAGTCGGATATTATACCCTTTTTCTAGAAATTTAGAAATTTATAAATAATATATTTACACTGTACACAATAGTAGCCGTACAAGTGTTGCCATGTTTACTCCTTATATTCCGTACATTCAGTATAATCGGTATAACTGACCGTATCGTTTCGTTATTTTGGACGTTTTCTATTGTTTTCATCGGCTATTTTAGTAAGGCTTTGTTGAAAGCCGAAAGGAATTATTGTGTGACCAGAAAAGAATTATTGGCTGTCGTGAAGTCCGTTGAGCACTTCTACAAATACTTGTACGGACGGAAGTTTTTATTAAGGACGGACCATGCAGCGTTGAAATGGCTCCTACAATTCCGTAATCCTGAAGGCCAGGTCGCAAGATGGATCGAACGATTACAAGGATACGATTTTGACCCCGAACATCGAGCGGGCACTAGTCATCGAAATGCCGAAGCTCTTTCAAGAAGACCCTGTCCAGCGGATTGCCGACATTGATCTCGTTGGAAGAGAAGGCTTGCCAAGTATTAAGAACTACCATCGTCAACGACAATTGGTTGCCGGAAGAATTGCAACGACAACAGGAGGCTGATCCTGAATTAAAAATGGTACTGGAATGGAAGCGTGTGGGAGAAAGACCTGCCTGGGAGGCCGTCAGCCAACCCTAAAAGCATATTGGGCCCAATGGGAGTCCTGAAAGGTGAAAAACGATCTCCTGAAGCGAGTACTTGAGAGTGAAGATGGCACCACATTAGGACTCAGTTCGTGCCCGATAGTGCCTCAAGAGGACACTTCGGCATGAAGAAGACTTTGTATAAAGTTAGGGAGCGTTTTTATTGGGTCAATTGTAAAGAAGATGTGAAAGAGTGGTACCGGAAATGCGAATTATGTGCTACTGGTAACATACCCTTGGGGAAACGAAGAGCACCTGTGAGGCAGTACAATGTGGGTAGTCCTTTGGAAAGAATAGCTATAAACATTGCCGGTTCATTTTCCGAGACAGACGATGGGAATAAATACATCTTAGTGGCAATGGACTATTTTACCAAATGGCCAGAAGCATATGCTCTACCAAACCAAGAAGCCGCAACTGTTGCTGACGTAGTAATCAAAGAGTTTTTCAGTCGTTTCGGAGTGCCCATGGAGCTGCTTCGGATCAAGGCCGCAATTTTGAGTCCGTACTCTTTGGAGAAGTCGGAACACACCGTTACATCCACAGTCCGATGGAATGTAGAACGCATTAATCGGACAATGAGAAAATATTTGGCGAAGGTCGTTTCCGATCATCAATGAGACTGGGATGAATACCTGCATCTGTTCCTGATGGCTTATCGTGCATCGGTCCACGAAACAACCGGTCAGTCACCAGCGTCTGTAATGTTTGGACGTGAGTTACGGTTAGCGTGTGATCTGGAATTTGGATCTCCACCTGCAGAGCAGGAGGTAGACGGGAATGATTATGTCATCAACTTAAAGAAGTTGGAGAAACTTTGTACGATGTGAGAGCCCATGAAGGAGGGTTTCAACCTGGACAGCTTGTTAGGTGATACAACCCGCAAAGACGTCAGGGCTACTTGCCAAAGTTACAGCGAAATTGGGAGGGCCCATACCAGGTAAAGAAACGAATAAATAATCTGATCTATCGTATCCAGAAATTGCCAAGAGGGAAACCAAAGGTGGTACATTCCAATCGTCTGGCGCCCTATGAGGGTAATGACAACGCAGTTCCGGATCAGGAAGATGAATTTAAAGTGGCTGTCAAGGCCTGAAGATGATCAGTTAACCTTTGGAGAATCTATGGCTGCGTTTCCGGAACTAGAAAAGTACGATTCGGAGTCACGACCGAGATGCAACAAGATCTCTTCCGGGTCCTTGGTGATTATTCCATTGCCCACTTTGTCTCCGAGAATCTCTGCATGTCCAGGTGTATCGCAGTAGTGTTTATAAATAAATTTGGACGGCTGGATGAACTTTGAGAACAGAATCCCTCTGTTGGCAAAGTCTTACACTTGCCGGATCATGGACGCTCTATTTACTACCTAGTAACGAAATAGGCTCACTACCAGAAACCCAGTTACGGGGACCTGTGGAGGGCGTTATGGGATTTAAAGACCAATCTGCTTATCAGAATTAACAAACTGGCAGTCCCCAAACTCGGCTGTGGGCGGAATCAGTTGGATTGGAGGATCGTTCGAAACATGCTGGAAGTCATCTTCAGAGGTACGGACGTGAAAATTTTGGTCTGTAGCTTCGACCCACAGCCCGCGTTAAGGTAAACAAAGAGTGTAGACTGTTATTTCTACCGAAGTGGAACGTGTAGTCAAGGTAAAAACTGTTGGTATCGTCATTACGTCATGACCCTTTCTACAGGAACCAGAGAATAAGTCCTGTTCTGGGACAGAACAGACTTGAAGAGGGGGGCAGTGTAACAAATGGGGTTTCCCCCATGCACAAGCCATAGAAACTTCTAGAGAGACAGTGTCATACACCTGCAAGAACCTTCTAGTATATTCGATATACGGGTATGTTCGAGCGATTACTGGAATATTTACATGGAGGTATAAAAACGATATCCCGAATAGAAGAGAGTTAGTTAGTTTTTAACCGGCGGCATGTCGAAGTGTGCTCTGTGTAATTAGTAAGCAAATATATTAGTGAATAAATAAATGTTTAATAATTGTTAATACATAAATAGTTCTTTTATAATTGACTGTTTAAATATCTAACATTTAAGTTCATTAAATAGTTTATAATTATATTGTTTCAATTAGTGTATTTAAATAATATCTCTCTTGTGAATAGACGATTTAAACAGCATTTTTGTTATTATTTTAAAAAGAACGTTACAATACTATGTTTTAAAATTGAGGTTATGTAGTTTATGTGCACATTTCGAGACAGTGAGAACCGCTAATGAAAATATCTCATTACAAATCCGGAAACATCTAATCCGCCATATTGGACTCCATGTGTTCCTTCCTACAGTTTTATATTCTAATAAGGCTTAAGTAAACGTTATCAGTCATTAAGCACGCCGATTAATAGCATTGCATTTAATTTGTTTACAGTCTCCGGATAGATCTTTCGACCAGACTTGAACAGGCTAACAACAGAAATAAACTAAATAGAAACATTTCAAGCAAGTTCTATTTTATAATAGAAAATCATAAAAACAGGAATTTCAGGTTTTCAATTTACGTCGATCCAGTCCCAGAACTTTCTAAGAATTTGCGATTCTGCCCACCGTGTCTGGAGTTAATGCGCCCAAAAACATGGCGCCTGAAACCTGAACTTCGTAGGGTTCAGTGTTAATCCGGGCCTGCCCATTTTAGAATGCATGATATTATAAAGCCTACATATAGACAGCGCTAGCTAAGCCACTGCACTGTATAATACTGCAGTGTATAATGTACAGCCAGGAAGCCAGGAAAGATGAAATGATAAGGATTAATATTGTCAAAAAGGTCTGTAAATCATAGACGTCCAGTATATTTTAACTGATTTAAATTACTTATAGAAATAATTAACGAATTTACTGAAATTCGTTTTTTTAAACTCCATTCTTATTAAATCTGCCCTTAATAGAGGGCAATAAGTACATTATATGTTTAAGTTAGTTACAGCATGGTCTGCCATAAATAGACTTGTGGAAAAGGGTTCCAGTGAGACCTCTCCTTACACAGTTCTTAAGTAAATAATAATAATAGAAATAATTATTTACATTAAGAGGTTTGGACTAATCTGAAATTCGTAGCTTATTTTTGTATTACAACACACACACTTATTCTTAAATAATTTGATAATCATGTGGTGATTTCAGACGGTGCAAAATTACATTTATATTTATAAGAATATTTATAAAGAATTATATTTTATATAATTCTTTAACCACCACAGTACGACATTTATGACCCCGGTCTCTGTTCAAACATCTTTATTTCCGGAACCCTCATTAACACAGGTAACACTCCGATACCATGCCCGATACTAGAGTTCCTAAATGAAAACTTCAACTGTGTTATTTTAGAGTTAGGACACGGATGTCAAAATCTATCTCTTTCTAGGCCAAAACTAAGCTGTCTGAAACAGAGATATGTTTATTTTTTTGCATGTAAAATTTTTTAATGTGCACATTATCATTTATTTATTGTTTGGAGAGAATTTTTAAAACTACTATAGTATATACATCAATTTTACGACAGTTTTTAATAAAGTATTAATTGTACCAAATTTCAGATTTATATAAATGTCATACTGACAGTTTAATTTATTAAACCAATTTTCATGATTGCCAACCTTCTGATAAATATCTTCAAAATATGAAACGTCACTAGGAAAATTTGACAAGCGTGACTTAACTCTAAATAACACACAGCTCAGTTCATATTTAGGAACCCTACCCGATACCACTGATGATTATGATAACTATATGATCGAAGAGTCTTTTTGTCACTAGTTGTGAAGGTTAGCCAATTTATACAATAGTATATTAAAGTATTAGTTTCATAAGACACGTTTTTAGCGCACGCGTCCGAGTTTAGAAAACGACCCGCGTAGCAGGGAGTTTTCTAATTAGGACAAGTGCGCTAAAGCGTGTTATGAAACGAATACTTTATACTATTTTTTCTATTTGCGTTAGTTCGGTATTAAATAATTAAAATAATTACTTAGTTTTAAATAAAATTTGTTAGGGATATTTTGGTAAGTAGCATAGCAGTTGGCAACACTAGAAATTATGCAATTTTGTTTTTTATATTACCTTGCATAACTTTAGGTAATCCGCGCGACGTAGAAATTCCCATTCTTATCTCATACACACAACGCCCGCT
The DNA here is from genome assembly GCA_929113105.1 of Agrypnus murinus. Taxonomy (NCBI): domain Eukaryota; kingdom Metazoa; phylum Arthropoda; class Insecta; order Coleoptera; family Elateridae; genus Agrypnus; species Agrypnus murinus. The sequence continues at coordinate 159,645,646 of OV816025.1, forward strand.
AAGCAGCAGGACCTCGTTCAAATTTGCCAGGTGTATTATACGTACTGTTTAAAATTATTATAAATTCAAAGTAGAATGTATGCCAATATATTTGTGACATAAATAATTGCTACTTAATGAATTAAAAACTTGGATGAAATAAGAATAATTATATTTCATTTCATAGAATAAATACCTTGTTTGTTAAAGAAATTAATGAGGTATAAATACAATAGTATTTTCAGCAAAGAATGATTTTTGTTAACCAAAATAATTATTCATTGGATCTTTTGGTTATTATAACTTATAAGGTAAAAGATATTATGTATAATTTTATAAAATTTAATTTTATTACGTTAAGTTTATCGTGAGCTATTAATACACAACACAATGCATCCTTACGATGTCAGTATCAAAATTTACAATTTGGTTAATAATAAAGTAAAAACTGTTACGCCCTTATTAACACTAATTATTATTCGGCGCATTTATGTAGCCTGCAATACTAGTTTTGCAAGCGTTGCATTCCAGTTATAAGAGTTCACTGCGTAAATAACATAAGTTTGACATTCTAAGAACAGCTATCTAACAGTGATATCAACTTTAAAAAAATAAAATGTTACTGTTTCCAGTATTTTAAAAAATTTCATTAGGACACGCAAAATGCGTGTCCTAATGAAGCCATTAGGACACGCAAATATAAAAAGTATTATTTTGTAACTAGTTGCAAAAAGAAACACATTTTAACCGATTGATTTTGAAACGAGATTTAATAAGTTTTAAGTTGTAGTAATAATAGTAATGTAGAATTGTGGAAATTTCCGGATGTGTAGCAATCTAAGTTATACTCGTACCATTTTATTTTTGTCGTTATTTAAAGAATATGAAATCGATGATTGTGAAAAAGTACGGTTGTGTTAAAATCCAGTTGTAGGAAATTATTTTTGTGGATTTTTACAGAATATGAAATCGATGGTTGTGAAAAAGTACGGTTGTATAAATTTCCGGTTGTGTTAAAATCCAGTTGTAAGAAATTATTTTTGTGGATTTTTCCAGAATATAAAATCGATGGTTGTGAAAAAGTACGGTTGTATAAATTTCCGGTTGTGTAAAATTATTTCTTGTAACATTTATTTTTGGGTTAACTATTTTTGCCCTTTATAGGGTTAACAGAATCTAAATAATATTTTTGTGGATTTTTACGGAACGTGATATTTCGAGTTGTGGAAATATACGGTTGTGGAAAAATACGGTTGCGTTAAAATACGGTTGTAAACTTTTATTTTAGGTATAAATACGGTTGTGTATTTGTCTTGTTGTATATATTTCCAGCCCCCCAGAATATGTGTGAATACTGTAATAAGAAACCAACTCTGACGCGTTTTTAATTTTTCATTCGGTTCGGAAGAAGATTTCGAAATTATATTTACAATGGGTAATAATAATAATTATAATAAGAGTCGAAGGAACATGAGGCCGTCAGTTCGTCGAAGAAATAGAAGACTGGCACAGTTATAAGATCTATAAAAAATAAAATGTAACTGTTGAAAGCTTCGCTTCACTCCAGTACAGTGAGTCTGTTTACTATCCATTTTTTTCTAGAGTCCTCTGACTTTGATACCGTATTGCTCGAAAACTACTGAACCAAATTAAACATTTTAAAAACGAGCAAATAGTAAATTTATTTCTACATGTAACAGTAAAATATCATATTTCTAACTGATATACTTTTATTCTTATCGGACGATATATAATAAAAGGTACCCATTTTTACTGACAATTTCATTGAGAGTGAGTTAAATATTTTTTTTGGCCTCCTGTATTTTAAAGCGTTTGTTTCAGTTTTGTTTACGTCAACTGTAGCTTCATATTTACGCATGATGTCGTAAAATGACAAGCGAATGTGGTAAAAATACTAAAAAACACTGGGCAATTAGAGATATTTAAGAAACCAACTATTCTTGTAATAATTAAGTTTATGTAATAAAATACATGTTACCTAAGTTATTATTAAAAATATTTCGGGCTTTAATAGAAAAAATTAAAATTTAATTAATTTAAATCGCCGCAGCGCCATCTATTGTACGTTTGGAAACTACAAATGTCATCCAAGAGCACACTATTATGTGCATGTTTTGAATTATTTTTTTTTATTTTCTATAAAACTTGTCGGCCAAAAAATCTTATACAAATCTCATGCGTCAAGTCATTTTACAGGGCTCCAACTAATAAGGCACTCGCCCTACGGGCTCGTGCCTTAAACAAAGTTGTCGCCCTGTAAAGTTCGACTTACCGCATTCGAGTGTAAATAGCTATTTTCTCAGAAAGTATATCTCATATATCTATGAGATTTTTGTAGGGGTTAGAAAGAAACCTTGCGGTTGTTATCCTATTAATTTTCGGACAATAGATATTTACACAAAAGTCAGGAAAATGCTTCATTACTGGCGAGGAGCCCTATTGAAATACGAGGAGCTTTGCTCCGAGTATTTTAAAGGCTCTGAGCCAAGTAATGGCATTTTACTGACGAGTAGTGTATAGAATTTTTTCTGAAAGCGAAAATTACGATAAAAGTAATTTATTAATTTAATTTTCTAAACAATTCTCGGAATTTATCAAGTGGTGCATTTCTCTCGTTTCTATGGTGACAGAAATAAATAGAAAAGTACTGTCAGCGTTAATTTTTGTGTGCGCCTAATTATGGTAGATACTTGTGACCAAACGCCGTTAGAAATACAAGAAGCGGCCGCTGCAGCCGTAGGGGACCTCCTACCTAAAAAGTCCAAGAGTAGGTACAACGCCGCTTATGAAGGTTTCGACATTTGGTGTAAGGCCAAAAATGTAAATGTTATCACCGAAGACGTCCTTTTGGCTTACTTTGCTGAGAAAACGAAACAAAATTATAAAGCTTCATCCCTTTGGAGGCACTATTCCATGGTTAAATCGACATTATTAATAAAGAAGAATGTGGATATTGGCAAATTCAGCAAGCTCATTGCGTATTTAAAAAGGCAAAATGATGAATACCAAGCCAAAAAATCAAGAATTTTGTCACGGATTGAGGTGAACAGATTTCTTCAAGAGGCTCCGGACAAAGAATTTTTAATGTCAAAGGTAGGAAATTATAGTCTTCTACTTCATTTTCAATAATTTTAAAAAATTCAGGTTGCATTAATCATCGGTATAGCAGGAGGTTGTCGGTGTGATGAGCTGGGAAAAATGTCGATTGATGACGTTGAAGATAAAAATTCTTTGTTGATGATCCGCATACCTGATTCTAAGACACATAAGCCAAGGCGATTTATAGTTCTTGGAGATGATGGAAATGAGCTGAATCTCACACTATATAGGAAGTATACTAGCTTAAGACCACCTCAAACACCACACAGACGTCTCTTTTTGAATTACAAAAACGGAAAATGCTCAAGACAACCAGTGGGCGTACATACTTTTGGCAAAATACCCAGCAAAATAGCAACTTATCTTGGCTTAGAGAATCCCGCAGAATATACTGGACATTGTCTACGTCGCAGTTCTGCTACGTTGTTAGTTGACGCTGGCGCTGACGTTACAACTCTTAAAAGGCATGGCGGATGGAAATCCTCTAGCGTCGCAGAAGGATATATAGAAGAGTCATTAGAAAATAAAATTCAGACTGCTAAACGAATAATGTATGGAAAAGAAAACAATAATTGTGCCTTCACTTCCGTGAAAGGAGTTGGTGATGAAAAAACTGGTAGCAGTACGTCTGAGAGTGATAATTGTGCAATGGTAGTTAACAATGAAAATAATGTTTTTCTGAAAAATAAGAGTGCTTTGTCTGGTATTAACATATGTAATGTACAAAACACTACTATAAATATTAATATTAATTAAAAATTTAAATAAATATGACAATTGGTATTATCTGTATCTGTAACTACTTTACCTGCCTTGGCAGGGAAATTGAAATTTCCTGCGCCAAATGTGTCATGGAAACGTAACTATAGCTCCGCTTTCAGAAAAAAAAGTTTTTCATCTAAGATATATATGAAAAATAGCGAACTATGCGTTCTTGTTTATTAATGGAGATAGCGTCAAATTTTTTTCGCTAAATTAACACTTTTCATATGTAGACATTATTTTCTTTAAAAAAATGTTCCGAATTTTAACGATAAAAGTGCAATAACAAAAAAATCGTTTTTTGTCGAAACCGCTTGCCATCAAAAATCGTTTTTTTTGTTTCCGCGTTTTTATTATTAAAATTAGAAACATTTTTTTGAAAACAATAATGTTTACACATGAAAAGTGTTGATTTAGCGAAGAAATTTTGACGCTATCTCTATTAATAAACAAGAACGTATAGTTCGCTATTTTCTCACATAAATCTTAAGTAAAACGCTTCTTTGTCTGAAAATTAATAGCATAAGAACCGCAAGGCTTCTTTCTAACCCTTAGAAAAATCTCAGATATATGACATATACTTTCTGAGAAATAAATTAGTGAACTTACTTTCAATGAAATTGTCCCTAAAAATGGGTACCTTTTATTGCGTATCGTCCGATAAAAACAAAAGTAAACCAGTTAGAACTATAATATTTCACTATTGTATGTAGAAATGAATTTACTATTTGCTCGTTTTTAAAATATTTAATCTGGTTCAGTAGTTCCCGAGCAATATGCTTTCAAAGTCAGAGGACTCTAGAAAAAAAATGGATAGTAGTATTGTTAATAAGTACTACAAACAATTTTACTGAGTAACTATTTAGATAGGTTGTTATTTTATTATTTATTATATATACGGCACGATATGATTTTGATTCGTGCAGACACTTCTACTTGCTGTAAAGGCAAAGTCGATCATTTCATCAGATGGACTCGTGAGACGTAATCAAATACAGTACATGTAGAATTTATTATCTGTTTATACCTAGTTCTTTTATTACTGCATGAATAAGTAGTTATGTTTTTTGTATAACGGTACTCGTGTTTTATGTGTTATTTAGTAGTATAATAAAACTTGGGAACGTTTTGTTTACTGGCGAAGTTTGCCTAAACATAAATTTTGGGATTGCGTTTGCGCACAATATTATGGAGAGTGATTTTATTAATTCTATTATTTGTAACCAATTGGCAGTGGCGTATCGTATAGAGGGGCGACTGCCTCTTAGATTCTGGCACCCACCCAAAAGTGGAAGTAAGTAGCTGTTTTGCTCTTAAGGGAATAAAGTAAAATAATCGCATTATATCGAAGGAAACATGACTTATACCGAAACTATGCGATTTTGGTGTTTGCAAACTTCAATTGTTAGGATGACAACAATATTTTTAAAGATTTTGGGAGTTTTTGCGATTAAGTCCTTTAGAGGTCGCACAGAAAATAGCATATACATGGTCGGTTTCACAAATTTCACTAGTAACGTCTTAATTTTCACAAACCACGGATGTTATGAATCAAGCCTTAGCTGTCTTAAAATTCAAATCGGCATCTGCGGCAGTTATGATACTGATAACATTCCTAGGTATGTTAAAGCAACTTTTTTTTTATTAAGTTTGTGTCAGGTTTGCTCCATAATGTCGATCAATGTACTTTATTTATGAACACTATATAACATTCAGAGTTTCAACGTAATTAAAGAATAAATATATAAATATTCTTCAACATTAGTTATCAAATAATAACCAATTTTATCTTTTAATGCTGACTGACGCTTAAGGTCTACGTCAGTGGTTCTTAACCAGTGCTCCGCGGAACACTGGTGCTCCGCGAGCTTGTTGCAAGTGCTCCGCGAAATTATGAAAGCCGATATTTAATTTTGGCTCATCTACTGTATGTGATTTGAGTTGCACAAATAATGGCTAGATGTCAGCACCTTTGCAAAGTGAAGTGAAGTCGTGTGCTCGCTCCTTCGTCGCTCGCACCATAAACTTTCCAGCTCGCCCGTAAAGATTAATTTACAAAGCTTGGCACGTAAATAACTATTATTAGCCACTCAAGCATCGGGACGAGTGCATGAAAATCTCTCGAACATTGAATACCGCGCGCTCATTAAATTTTTAACAAAAGAAGGACACACGCCTAATCAAATCAAACGACGCCGACGTTTAGATGGCGTTTATGGTGATTTATCTCCTTCATATTCCACTGTAAAAAAGTGGTCAAAATGTTTCCGTTTGGGACAAGAATCTCTTGAAGATGATGAGCGCATCGGTCGGCCAATTAAAGCGGTAACGCCTCAAAAAGTTACAATCATTGAAGAAATGGTATTAGAGAAGATCGCCGTTTGAAAGTTAAGGAGTTAGCAGTGATGTCTGACATTTCGGAAACAAGTGTTCGCCATGACGATCTTCATGACCATTTGGGTATGAATAAAATTAGTGCAAGATGGGTACCGCGTCTTCTTTCTGTTGTTCAATGTCAACGTCGCGTCGAATGTGCGCGCTTGTTTTTAAACTTGTGTGGAGACGACCCAAAGCCGATTTTGGAGTCCATTGTCACTGGAGATGAAACAATGGTTCTGTATTATGATCCTCTATCCAAAAGGGAACCGATGGAATGGCGGCAACCCGATGAACCTCGTCCCAAAAAGGGAAATTCGTTCAATCGACAAAGAAAGTTATGGCAATAATATTCTGGGATTGTGACGGCATTTTACTGATTGATTTTAAAAAACCCAATACAACTGTTAACACTACATATTATGCGTCTTTATTGCATAAATTGAGAAAGAATATTCGTGAAAAACGTCGAAGAAAATCGATGTTCGATGAAAATGTTCGATTATTACACGACAATGCACCCGTTCATACTGCCGCAATTTTACAAGCTGCAATTCGCTAATGCGACTCTGAAGCATTGGATCATCCACCGTGCAGTCCGGATATGGCTTTTAGTGACTATTATTTATTTTCCAATTTAAAGAAAGACCTTAGGGGAAATCGTTTTAAGGACGAGAACGAGTTGCAAGCAGCTGTAATAGAACATTTTGAAGGAAAAACTTCAGATTATTTTTACAAGGGCATTGAATTATTAATTCCACGTTGTCATAAGTGTATTGACATTAGGGGAGATTATATTGAAAAATTAGAAATTATTATATTTTACCAAGTTTATTTTTTCTATATCAGGCCGAGAATTTATGGCGCTTACCTCGTATATATTTTTATATATTTTTTTTAATTAATGTTATTTTTAATTGTTATGTCTGATATTTTTTTACTCTGATTTTGGTACTCCGCGAATTTTTCTTATGATCAAAACTGCTCCCCGACTTCAAAAAGGTTAAGAATTAAGATTAACGCTTTCAACGCACGCCGCTGTAGTGGCATAAATCGCCCAACATCGGTTTTCGAGTTCGGCATGCGCCGGTTTAGCTTTATGCCGAACGGCCGTTCCTATAATAATACCCTACATAGCATATTATTAATAATAAGAAAAAATTACAGGAAAAAACATTTTTAATTTGTGCCCCACTTGAATACCAAAAGAAGTTTTAGTGTGATAAAAACAAAAAGTATTTTAAATAACAGACATTTTGATTAATTGTTAAATAGTGATATTTGACATAGCAAGAACGTGGGTGAGAATTAAAAAATTGGAGCAACACTTTTTTGCATGTGCGTAATGATAAACATAATATACGTAATATACCTATATACAGCTATCCTACAGCGTTGCCAACTTGACTTTGAAAATAATAGTACACATACCAAAAAAAATAGCCTCTCTCCGTTTTTCTTTACAATATAGCGATAAATAACAAATAAATAGCAAGTTATTAACAAACACTAGTTTAAGGTATAATTAGCAGAAAGACCACCGACGCTAATAAAAGGCGCAAATATCAAGCGAACCATTGATAGAACTTACGTTCTATACTATATGGGTCATTTTCTGTTAATTTTACACTTCGCATCCCTATCAATTTTCTAAAGAATCATCTCAATAAGATGGGTCAAAGGTATATTTTTACATTGCATACGTCTTGTTTTTAAATTTAATTTGTTTTTTGTGTATATATGCGACGAAACCTATTCAACAATTCAAGACTGTCTCATGTGTCTATTACCAAATCCAAATCCTAACTTTCGTCAGCAACAACTCTAGTAAATGTATTTTTTTAAATGTATATATATTTCTTAAAATTTGTGTGTACAGCTACATCAATGTAACTCAAGACCGTCAATTTTTACCATATGTGTGTTTAATAATCAACACGTAAACGTACAAACGTGACAAAATATTAAGTCTGCCTTTTGTTTGTAGCTTATAAGCCATTTTTTGTACATTTTTCAAGACCGTCCCTCAACTAAATGTGACGGCCTTGAACTTTATTGTTATAAAGCAATCTTTGATTTACATTGGTGTATATACAATTTCTATAGTATTTTAATGAAACGTTTAGGAACGAAGAACTAACTTTTATAAATAGGTAGTAACAAAGTGATTTCTATATTAAAATGGAAAAGACTAAAGACGTAAAAAACAAAAGTGAAAGTTCTAGTAGTATTTGTTTAAAAAGTAACTTGATCAATAAACTAAGCGATGAAAAATTAAAGACCAATAGAAATTCTCCAAAAAGACTCGAACAACAAGTAAGTCTGTCAAAAACAGTTCTTGATAAAAGAATAAAAGACAGAGAAAGGAAGCGAAGGCAAAGAGAAAGGATAAAAATTGATCCAGAGCTATATAAAAAACAGAAAGAGAAAGAAAGGCTTAGGAGTGCGATGAGAAGGCAAACTGGAAAAATAAAGAAAGCAAGTGATTTAACGACAAGAGAATTAAGGTATCAAAGAAAAACTTGGAGAGAGGCAAAAGCCAAAGAGATAAAGAAGAAAAAATTACTTGATGCAGTTGCAAGCAATACTCCACCTGATTCCCCAGAAAATAATTTTGTAGCAGATCTACAACTCCAGTCCAGTAGTAGGAAAAATTCAGGAAGAAAGACCGGCAGAAAAGAACATACAAAAGTTTACAGAGAACTAAAGAAGGCAATGGAGAATAAATGGTAAATAACAAACTACAGATAATAATACAAGTAAATGATAAAAACATATCTGAAGACCCGGCTATCCATTGTGCTAGTACTCGGTGGATTTTCTCACTAAGTACACATTTATATAAGCTGCACAAAGTTGGATCTTCTTCTTAAAGTGCCATATTCATTACTGAATGTTGGCAACATTTGTAACAAAGTTGGTCTGACTTTGGCAGCTCTAATTCATCCAGGAGTGCTCATAGGTTTCCAATCTTCTAACGACCAAATCCCCTTCTACCATCACCTTTTCCTTCCATAATGAGCTGCAGAATGTTGTATTTGTCATTCTGTTTTTTATATTTAATAGAAGTTCATTTCTTTTGTTCATACTTCTCAGCACTTCCTCGTTTGTCGTGTGTTCCATCCATGGTATACAAAGCATTCTTCTAAATACCCGGTATTCAAAGGCTTGTAATCTCTTTTCTGTAGTAACCTTGACAGTCTACACTTCAACGCCATTTAGTAGCACAGAATATATGTAACGTACAAATGTGTATAATAATATAATATAATGTATTTTGTTTTTTTAGTATTTATCGTCAACTCTATTGTATCTCTTTCGTGACTTATTGGATTAATCAGGCATTGCAAACCCTCTATGCTATCCGAAATTATTGGTTTGTCATCAGCAAACCTTATGTTATTAAAAAGCTCCCCATTTACTTTAATGCTGTCTTCGAAGTTTTCTAAGGCTTATTTGTTGTTGAAAATTGTCTCTGAGTAAATATTAAATAATAAAGGTGAGAGCACGCAACCTTGTCTAATGCCATTTTTAATTGAGATTATAGATAAGGTACACCGGGGTAAGCGGAACCCCTATTTGTAAAAGTCGACAAATAAAAATTTTTTTTCGAATCAAGTAAATGACCATAAAGTTCAGATTTTTTGTGGAAACTTATGGCTATATTGTCTACATAAACTGATATTTTGAGCCCAATACATAGATCAAAACCTGCGACATTATTTAAAGTATGTAAACAAGACGCTAGGTTCTACTTTCCCTTTGTCTGGGGTTAAGTGTAAACCACCGTCCTTTTTCTAATATCGTGAAGAAATACACAAGAGGCAAGTTGAAACAAAATAATAAGCTTTTATTTATAATACTAAAATTAGGAAAGGAACATCGAACGTGATTAAAAAATATTATAAGAGTCAAAAGGAATGTCAAATTTAAATTTTCCTCTTTTATCAACAGTGGGATCTGGTAAATGCAAGACAATTTCTTCAGCTGTAATTATAGTTTTATCTTCGACATCTGGCCAGTGAAAATATGACGAAGAACGAATTCTTCTCGCAAACTTCGCCTCCAGACAAGGTTTTGTTATCTGCCCAACATAAAACTTATTTACTTTTCTGGGACAGAATTCAGCTAGTATCCAATCCGCAACTTTTATTAAGGAAAGGTCTCGGTTCATAGTGGCCATGATAACAGATTCCTTTCTTATTTCATCAACTTCGTCTTGTATGTCATATTCATCAGAACTGCTGAATGAGCCTTTACGATAATGCCGTACGTGCTTCACTTCAGTTTGGTTTTCATCTTCTACTTCTTCATTAATTTCATCTTCGATGCAATCATTTTCACTTTCCATTTGTTGCGGAGATTCTTTCTTCTTCTTTATCGACACCTGCTTCCCATGTTTTTTATTTTCAATTTCTGTCAGTTTTTCAATGGCTTCTAAAAACGTTATCACTTCCGCCCCTCCACAGATTCTTCTTCTGGTGTTTGTTGTTCTTGGTGCTTGTTTTATTTGTTCCAGGAGTAACGACTCAAATGACTTATGATCGTCAATAGATGAGGTAGATACATTAAATGAAACTACCATTTGGTCTTCTTCTAAAAGCCCGGTATTATTATTGGGTTCTAGAGTTGAAGTTGACGGTTGTTGTTCATGCGATAAGAGCGACTGTGGCAAAGGCTGACCCTGGAGTTGATACCATCTTTTATAGGATTCGGGTTCATATTTTTCCTTTGGCATTACATCAGTATTTAATGGGTATATACCTGCTTTCTGGAATCCATTAGATATTATAGTTGAATTTAATTGCTTCCAAACCTTGGATAATATTTTTGCAAACATGGATTTTGGTAGCTTATATCCATAATTTTTTCTCTGCCTTTTTATAATTTCCTCATCCCACATTAGTTTAAGAGGCTTGAAGCAACTAAAATCCATTGGTTGCAACAAATGGCTGGAATGTGGAGCTTAATTATGATCACATTATTTTCCCTTGCGGCTTCAACAAGAGAAATTCCTACATGTGAGCTATGACCATCATAGATCAGTATTACCGGCCTCTCAGGGCCTACACTCTTTAGAAAAGTAGTGATAAAATATTTTTGGAATGTTTGGGCCTTCATCCATCCATTCTTGGTAGCAGTATAAGCCAATCCCGGATATTCTTTTTCATTGGCGAGCCAAGAATCCTATAGGTTTTTACTTTTGTAAACAATTAGTGGTGGTAATTTCTCCCCTGCTGCATTGCTACCCATAAGGACTGTAATATTTTCCTTTCCAGGACCACTTGTTGTTCTGTGTACAGCCACACCCTTTTCCCCTACAACTTTGACCCTAGAAGCATCAAGGCAAAGGCTCGTCTCATCAAGATTGTAAATACAACTTGGTGAAACATTTGCTAATTCTCTCTAAAATTTTAAAGTAATCTGAAATTATAAAGGGATCCACGCTGCGTTTCCTTGCTACTTCTACATGTTGGGGCTTTTTATGACTCAAATTAAAGTCCCTTATAAATCTGCTAAAATAATCATTCCCGGGAATCCCATCCTTGAATGGTGTGGAGATATTGTTTTCTTTCACATACTGACCAATCAGCTCTAGAACTTTTTGGATAGCCCAAAACCCCATTTTTCCATATTTTTTAATACATTTGCAATTTTTAATTCGACGTGATAGGGAAGGGCAGTTGGCCTACCCATAGTTCGACTTTTCACGCCCCTTTGTCCTTTTACCCGTTTAAACAAAGTCGCTTTTGGAATTTTATAAATTTTTACAGCTCTGCATAGGGTTAGGCTTCCTGATTGTACAGCGTCTATGGCGGCATGTAGGTCATCCTTGGTATATTTTGGTGGCAATTTGTTATGAATGTAAGTTCTAACAATTTTTTCTGGCAAAAAAACAACAAAATAATTAAACGGGTAAGTGGAACCCATCACAGGTTACACTTTCCCCCGTACATATTTTAGTTGAGGCAAGTGTAACCCATATAATTATAAAGAATGTCAATTATTTTATTATGAAAACGATATAACAGTATCCCAAATAAAGCATTAAATTAACTTACCAACATAAAACACTAAAACTTTTAAAGAAACTAACTATGACGAGTAATTTTTTCAACCGATGTTTACCTCGACAGCGAGTTCGAGATAGTACTGCACGTGTTTTATCAGAGAAATGAAGTTTGCGCGCCAATGAGACAACGGCTCTCTTCTCCCGTAATGGTAGAACATAAAACGGTTTGATTTTGATAGATGGCGCTCCAGGAAACATTATGAGGATATTTATTTTTAAATTGGGTTCCACTTACCCCGAATTTCCACTTTTGAAAATATTCAGTATTAATTGAATGCTAATTTACTTTACAACACTCTACATGTAGACATTTTCACATATTTGAAGTATGGACAACTAGTGCCACAACATTTTCATTGGTTGGTTCGTTCGTTTCAGATAATAAACTGGTCTCCAACCCTTGGAGCAAGACACTGCAAAAACATTATTGTGTACTACCTGTGTATCTAACAAGGCTGTGAAAGAGTTTAACAATTTTCGGTCATACTTTTTTGGTTTTTTGCCTTTACATGTATTAATTTGTAAATTGAAAACACCTATTGTAAGCCAGTATAGTTAAATATAAAAAAAAATCCATTTAAAAAAACAAAAGAAACGTACGAGGGATGCTCTGTTAATAGTTAGTAGCAGGCCATGGAAGCTCAATTGGCTAGAAACAATTGCAACAATTGAATGTCGCATTAGTTGACATTCGTTACCCACAATTGTCAAACGTTCCGATTTCCTTGTGAAACGTAGTTAATTTTGTAAGATAAGTAGTTGTGCATTTTTAATTCAGTTAAGATGAGCATTCCACGAACTGCCTTTAGAGCTATGATTTTCTACGTCTATAAAAGACAGTTAGGATACCAGCAAAGCCATCAAAGTTTGATAGCAGCTTTTGGCGATGCTGCCCCTTCATTATCCGCTGTTAGTCATTGGTTCCGCGAATTTCGACGAGGGCGAGAGCTGCTAGAAGACGAAGCAAGACCTGGAAGACCTGCGGAAGCTGCCTGTTCAGAAAATGTTGATCGTGTGGCAAGCTTGATTCAGTCCAATCGAAATATTACTTATAGGGAGATTCAGGAGGAAGTGAAGATTGGATCCTCGGCGGTGAATACCATTTTGCATAAACATCTTGGGGTAAGAAAGCTAGCAAGCCGTTGGATACCGCATTTGCTCTCAGAAAGTCAAAAATAGGCTCGAGTAGACTGGTGTAAATTTATGTTGCAAGAATTTGACGGAGGAGCTTCCAAGCAAGTGCCATACATTGTAACTGGTGACGAATCTTGGGTATACAGTTTCGACCCTGAAACTAAACAGCAGTCTAGTGTTTGGGTATTCGAAGATGAAGACTTTCCCACAAAAGTAATTGGTGGCAGAAGCGTCAAGAAAATGATGGCTGTTTTTTCCGCCGAAGTGGTCCTGTTGCTGTTATTCCACTTGAAGGTCGCAGAATTATTAATTCTGAATGGTACTGGGAAGTGGCTTTACCACAGATGTTTGCAAAATTACAGACAGGTCGCCAAAGGACCGGTTTGCGTAACATCTTAGTCCATCATAACAACGCATCCTCTCACACTGCTGCCAGAACATTGGATTTTTTAAAAGATACAGGAGTTCAATTGGTAACTCATCCTCCGTATAGCCCAGATCTGGCGCTGTTCGATTTTTTTTTTGTTTCCAACTGTTAAAAAAATGATGCGAGGTAAAAGATTTTCCAGCGCAGATGCAGCAGTTACAAAATTTTGAGGACCTTTCAGATAATGAATTTTCCGAATGTTTTAAAAAGTGGTTTTAAAGAATGCACAAGTGTATTAGTCTGAATGGAGATTATTTTGAAAAACAATAAAGATTTTTTGCAGGGTTGGCAGGTTTAAACCGCTTGGTTTAAACCAAGATTTAAACCAATTGGTTTTTATGAAAAAAACTAATGTGATTTTTATTAACTTTTTGGTATATATATATATATATTTATAGATTTATTTTATTAAAATTTCTAGTTTAGTGACAACACTAGCCAATAGTGAGGGAATCCCCTCATTGTGTCCTACATACACAATGCCTTTGTTTAGAGGCTTAGGGGATTACCCTAATTTGCAATGATAGGGAGTGAAAGTTTAAAATTCTTTTACAATCAGAAAGTGAACTGTGCAGTTTACAATGAGTGGAAGAAAACGTGATTTAGTTTGTTTATATTTTGATGAACTGAAAGATGCGGCTGGCAGAAAAGGTCATAGAGCTAAGTGTAAAAAATGTGAGCATGAATTAGAAGACCAAGTAAGCAGAATGAAAAAACATTTAGAAAGGTGTAAAGGAGGAACCAATAGTGATGATGATGGTAAATGATATGAATTTAATTTTTTAACATAAGGTCAGGGGACATTTTTAAGTGTTATTTTAATACTTATTTCTCTTACATTCAAAACTAACAATTGAATCCTAATATATTTCCACTGCTACAGTCGAGTGCTTATACAACTAGTAATAATAAATAATGATGTAATACAGTAAAAATCAAATCAAAATATTAAATATTACAGTCTCGTTTCCTTCCTTCAAACAAATTGATATAAAATATCCAAGAGCATACAGGCCAGAAAAACAAGTTTTCTTTGTGTCTTTCCAGATTCAAACAGCAGGTCAGGTATAGGTGTTGCAAGCGGAAGCAGTGAATCAAGAAGTACCAGCCAATTAACAGAACCCGCTCCAAGTACGGCAAAGAAAACTGCTTTATCTTCCTTACATACATTTGTTGTGAAAACTACATCACAGCAAAAAGATTCATTAGATCTTCAAGTAGCTCGATTTGTTTATGCTACCAATACAGCATTTCATAGTGTTGAACATCCGCAGTTTATTAAATTAATGGAACAACTACGTCCCGGATATAATCCTCCAAGCAGAAGAGCAATTGGAAGTTCTTTACTGGATACAGTGTACATTGAAGAAAAACGCAGGTGCTCAGATATGTTACAATATAAAACAGTTTGTGCAGGGATTGATGGATGGTCAAATGTTCACAATGAACCAATTGTGTGTGTTACTGTAACAACTGCAACAGGTGAAACATATTTGGTAGATACCGTTGACACATCGGGAAATTCACACACATCTGAATACTTGGCAACGTTAGCTTGTAACAGCATCAAGAAATGCGAAGAAGAACTCAAGTGCTATATACGTTCAGTTGTGACTAATAATGCTAATAATGTGACAAAAATGCGACAGATATTAGAAAATCGTGATGACTTAAATATAATAACGTATGGTTGTTCAGCACATATTTTGAATCTTCTTGCTAATTACTGTCAATACCTAGCATCCAGGAATATGTTCTTGTTGTTGTCAAATATTTTCGTAACAACCACTTTGCAAATGCTCTCTAGAAGCAGTCAGGTGCTCCGAAACTTATTATGCCAGCTGAAACTCGTTGGAATACTTTAGTGGATTGTCTGGAGGCTTACATCAAAGGCTGGCCTGTGCTTCTGAAAATCTGTGAAGACAATTGAGGTAAAATTGATAGTAATGTTCAAGGAAAAGTTGCCAATGTTATGTTGAAACGGAATATAGATGATATGATTGCCATTTGAAAGCCTATCGCTACAACATTTGATGAAATACAAAGCAATGAATGTTCTATTGCCCATGCTGTGTGTCTTTGGAAAAAACTAAAAAAAAATTTTGGGATGCTACACAAAATGAAGACCTTAGAAAAAAAATAACATGGCTTTATCTCCAACTCATTTTCTTGCGTACATCCTGGACCCAAAGCAGATTGTTAACAATGATCCCCATTTGCAACTTGATGAGACTGAGAACAAAATGGGACTGGATTTCGCAAGCTCAAAGTATGAATCAACTTTTCTTCTCCCTTTAATAATTAAGCTTCAAGCAAAAGCTCCTCCATTCGTGGAATCATTTTTCAACGAATCTGTGGTCACTCAAGTTTCTGCATATGAATGGTGGAAAAGCCAAAAAAGGCGATTGAAGCTGTTAATGCCGATGTTTTTTCAATTATTGAACAACTGCTGACTGCTCAGTCGTCATCAGCGAGTGTCGAAAGAATTCTTTCTTCTTTCGGTCTAGTACATTCAAAACTCAGAAACAAACTGGGAACTGAAAAGGCCTCTAAACTAGCGTTTTTATTTAAAATGTTTAATAACAGTGCCAATCCTTAATTCTTTTGTAAAAAAGACTGAAATGCTTTTTCTAATTTGACAAATATGTAGTCAACCAGCCAGTATATTTGTGTTTTTTATATATTTTTTTATAGTTCAGTTTTATGTTTTTATATTTATATTTTCAGTTATATCGTTCAGTTTATGTCAAATTATAATTTGTAAATAAAAAGTAGTTGTTTTACTATTAATTTAGCAAAGTAGAAATTCTGAAAAGTAATTTAAATTCAATAAGTGGTTTAAACCAAAAAAAAACGGTTTAAACCGAAAAATCGGGTTTTTTGGTTTTTTAAGATCATCACTTAAGATCATTTATTTTAGATTAAAATATACAACAAAATATTTAATTTTTTTTAAATTTTGCCATAGAATTAGCGCAAAGTTTGTTTTGTTGTAGAGCGCCTCCGAGAAATCAATCAGTAACATCTGGGGAAGTAATTGAAAAATCCCAAAGCTTAAAATGCACTTCATGGAAGATCACTTTGTTGGCACTTCTTTGAATAAAGGATGAGCAAAGAAAATATTTAGAATATTCTCGGAAATACGGTACTGTAGTCACTATGAATTTAGTCTGTATAATTTCCAATCATAACCATATTTGTAGTTGAACAGTTCACTACAGTCTTGTTATAGTCTGTGTTCTTCAAAGGTTTCAACTGTAATACGAGTGTTTATATAAAAGTGTTTCTATATTCGAATATATGGTATCCACTTATCTATTGTGCTTGGAGTATGTATAAGTGCTGGTCTGATAGTGTAGTATTTCTTTAATACAAAATGGGTAATTCAAAGAAAAACAAAAACGTTAAATTATCTAGTCACAGAATTAGTTTTAAGACCAGAAGCAAGATGCTTTTAGCGGCCAGGCAAGCCAAGAAGAATCAAAGAGGGATCATTATACAATCCAATCAAAAGTAAGTGAACCACGATTAAATATTTCAGGATTGTATTTTAAAAATTGCATTTAATCTTAATTTCATTGCAATAGTAAACCTTAGGTCGAACAACAAAAAATGTTTTCAACAGAAAGTGAACTGCATCAGATGGAAGAAAATAGCAAAATTGTAGAATTTGAAAGGTGGGAATCAGATGTATTGGTGTAATACCAATATTGTTTTATCGGACTTCATCAGATAACATAATGAAATAATCCTTCTTTTAGAGAAACTGAAGAAAGTATGGATTCCGCTGCAACTTATGAAGATTTCTTCCCGTCTGGCAGGAGAGTAATTGAAGTTCAGCATTTATTTTCCCAATTATCTGCTATTACACAACATGAACCTTTTAACTGCTCTCTATCAGATATGTATTTTCCAAGAAGGAACAGCTCATAGGATTAATCAGTAAATTCACTTTAAATTGTATGATGTGTTGTATTGACAAGGTAATTGAGACTAACACTAACAATAAACTACTTCAAATGGATATGCAACCTGCCACAATAAAATAATTCCTGTAATACATGACTGCTTGGAAGCAAATGGAGGAGGTTGGTAAAGAAGAACATAGATTAGCAGTTGATGCAGGTTTTGTAAACAACGAGGGGCTTTCCATGATAACAGTAATTGTAGATGGTGCAAATGCTAAACAAATTATAACACATCATCTGGAGTTGCCTGCATTATTGGGCAAAAGGCAGGAAAGCTGTTGTTTCTGGGTATCAGAAATAATTACCACATGTGCTAGAGCAGTGTTGAAAGGATATGAAGCAAAATCTCATTGTTGCTTTAAAAATTGGAAAGGTACCTCTACATCTTTGGAATCAGACATAATTCTAGGTTTCAGACGGTCCATAGATATTCACAGGCTAATTTTTTCGAGATTAAAAGGAATGCAGGTAGTAGCTTAACTAAAAAACTTCTCGGAAACAAACCCTATAGTAATTTATTGGTTGAAAAAGTTGAGAAAGAAGTCATGTAATTGCTCTATGAAACTGATAAGAGAGCTTTCTCGGAAAAGATTTAGCAGGTCAAATAAATTAGTTCTGCCTGTTATCGAAAAGAATATTAGCAGGGTACGATCTGCCGTTGTCAAGGCACTATAATTTAAAAAACGCCAAAATATAGGTTTAGAACAAAAAAATCTTAAAAATTTATTGGGAGACCTGTTAAATGGTCCTTACCATGTATTTGGCGAATATAAAAAATGAGGTAATATAGGATATTACTGCACAGAGGACAGCCAAAAAAATGATTGTAATAGAGTGCCTGAGTTACAAATCTATGAAGTGTTAGATTACATCCTATGTGCTGTTAAGGGTCGAATTATCGACATTTACAACAATTCAGCTGAAGCATACAATGCAGTAGTATGAAAATTGGATCCAAGAGAATTCATTTCTTTCAAACAGAATTTTTAGTCATCGCTAGGTACCAGCAACTTACCAGTAGAACTATTAAGTTTTTGCCAATAGTCACAAGCACGTAATTGCTTCGGTTTCATTGCGTTCCTGGAACCAAAATGGGGAACAATTTCTGGGTAGCAGATACGTGAAGCTGTAGTAATTGCTACTTTCGTGGAACTTCTTCTCTCTTCTCTTTTTTCTTTGACACATCGTGTCGCGTGGTTACTCTCTCTTACTCTTGCAACTTAACAAATATTCTATCATTTTCTATACTAATGCTGTGATTAAGTCACAAAATGGATTACTATTTTATTTGTAATACGTACTTAATAATACAAAGAACGATGAATTGTTTGATTATATTGTTATTCCAGTAAACCAAAATTATAAGCCATTGCAACTTTTCTGTTGAGTGTGATGATGATAGGTCAAAAAATAACAATGCGCCTTCTGTAAATGTATTTTATGCACAGATGCATTATAATTAGGCTATTATTGCTGGACTCGTCTAAACATAACCGTCTCTTTATGGCCCAAGGGCCTCTTTATGATCCGACGGGCAATAAAGAAACGTCAATTAAATGTCAGAGCTGTATTTGTAGAACTTGATTGGTTCTTAATATAATTTGTAAACTTATCACCAATGAAAATAAGCTGAAATTAAATATTTTGGAATAGTAACTATAGTAACGTACTTCCTATATGCACATAAGTATACACACAGCGGCTTGAGCGGCTACGTACTCATTTAATTAGATTTTTTACACAATAATAGATTTGAGTTAAAAACTTAATCTGTGCATAAAATAGTGTATGTATTTCGGGCATAACTTGCTTTTATGGCCCTACAGCCTTTTCCTAACCCTCGGCTAACGCCTCGGGCTAGAAATAACACTTCTGGCCATAAAAACTTCTTTATGCCCTTAATACATAAATAACTATTATAAAGGAGCCTTTAATAAAGAAGGTTTATAAAAGTTATATAAAGGTAACAGTTATAACTCTATCACCATTATTATAAAACTTAGAGTCATATAAGGTTACCAAACCGTAACCATTATAGAGCCAGCCATTTAAGCATAAAGGGATATAACGGGTGTCTCGGACCACCTGTCCACCAATTTTAAAATTTAGGGTCTTAGTATTTTTTAACAAAACCAGCTGTGATATTATTAAGTCCAATGTCCTATATCCGATGATGTAAAAATTAATAACCCTCGAGCCCCCCTTATAGGGGAAAGGGGGGCAACTTTGAAATGTTAAATGGATACCCCTATATTTTAATGCACATTCGGATTCTAAACCCTGAAATATGTAGATTTTATTTGGAACATTTTTCAATTCGTGACAGGTGGCGCTGTAATCGCAAACTGAAATTTTGCGATTATCCCTCAAAATACACTTCCGATCAAATGATTAAAATAGTGTCTTTTAATCTTATCGAGAGCAATGTTAGATTGAGTTCAAATTAAACCGCCCTCTCGCGGGACAGTTTTTACATTTAAAGTTTGAGTCCCCAGTTTTTTAACATCATTATCATCATCATATCACCTTCGTACATAAATAACTATTATTAAGGACGGAACTTTTCTCCTTAGGTCAGTCATTTAAAACATCGTAGGTCGCAAAAAATTGCACTGTTCTGATTTTTTGGGATGTTGTTAGTATAGATACCAATAGTGTACTTTGCAGCTTCGAAAGACCTGTGCTAACTCCGTGATGCTCGAAAAACTTCGCAATTTTTTCATTTTTTGGCTTATAACTTCTAAAAGGTGCATCATACAAAAAAAGTCACCCTGTACACTTTTAAAGTAAACAAAATTTGCTAAAATTTGCGTGCAACCGCAGCTCAGTAGGTCCAATAGATCCCGAGATACAGCACTTCAAAGATTGCCCATTTTTTCCAAACAGTTCCTTGTCCACCTCCAGTTGATGGGCTCTTTCTCTACCCCTCACCACTTCTGTACTTAGTGATAGGTTCTGTAGGAATGTTGGGCAGCAGTCGCTTCGGTTGGGGGCAGACGAGCGAGGTGGACTTTGGCGTTGGCAGCAGGTCGGAGAAATATCCCGTAACGCAAGGCGTTTTCAAGAAATGGAGCCAGACGTTCTACTATGCCTTCACGCCCCTCCCAGAAAACATCGCTGTTGGAGAAAGTACGTTTATTGTAGTGGATGGACGATACTTGCTGCACAAGGTTATATGGCAACGGAACAGCTCAGTGAGGGAAACAGCAGCTGCTTACATTACCTACACGTTGAATCATTTTTGGAAAAATGTGTTGGTTGTATTTTTGAAGAATCGACACTGATCAAAGTGCCCCAAGAAAAGTTATTGTACAACCCAAAAAACAAAAAGCGCTTAATCAACTTTTTCTGCACTGGACTGGATATACAAGGGATCAAAACGAAACAAGGCCCAGAGGACGCCAACTGCCTAATTGTGAGGACAGCATTGGAGAAGAGCGAGGAATGGGAGCACGTCATAATCGCTCGAGAGGATGTCGACCTCTTGGTGCTCCTTACTGGATTGGGCTCCAGCATACAAAATGTTTTCTTCCAGAAAAGTGGCAGGGGTGGAACAGGTTGTGACCAGTTCTCTTCAACATCATTCATTCGAGGAGAGCCATCCCTCCCTGGAATAGTGTTGGTCCTTCACGCTTTCACTTGTTGCGACACCACTTGTGCCCTTTTCTGGCAAGGGAAAATGAAGATGTACGTCCTTTCAAAACAGCCAGACCTACTTGAAGCGGCTACCACGTTTCTCAACCATGACGCCACTCATGAGGAGATAGCCTCTGCTGGCAACAAATGTCTCGTGGCACTGTATGGTGGGGGAGAAGACGACTCCCTAAACGCCCTGCGTTACGGAAAATTTCGAGGTTTTTCGAGCATCATGCAGTTAGCACAGGTCTTTCGAAGCTGCAAACTTGGTTTTACATTATTGGTATCTATACTAACAACATCCTAAAAAATCAGAACAGTGCAATTTTTTGCGACTTAACGCGATTTTTGTGTCTACGGTGACTGGCCATTGATACATAAATTACTACATTTCTGTTGTACGAAGAAAGGGGTCATAAGATGAAAGATTTAAACTTTAAAATTAAATTATTATAAGAATTTAAGCTATTTAATTGCGAGTAGGAAAATATAAACTAAAAATCCACCTTGAAATAGCCTTGTGCTATACGTACTATTAGAACAAGAAACAATGTGGTTTTAATAACAGCCCAATGATTTTGTTTAACAAAACATTGTATTTCACTCAATAACAATGACTGTTTATTATAATTTTTTGGTTATGTACTCTTCAGGGAATTACTATTTTTATTCTTTTTATAGTCTTTGAACTTTTCGGGTGCTTCCAACACTTACGATAGAGATCTAGCGAAAGTGCCCTTAATGTACTTGTATAGGCTGTACTAGGAAAAGGATTTAGTATGTCTGATTTTTTAATGGAAAATTTGCATAGAAGAGAGTGAGTGTGTATACACAACACAATTAATCTTCTCTCTGCAATAAAGTCTTTGATCTCTTTATTCTGTGTCTTCATCTCCACCATCTTACATATACACATATACAAATATAAGATGGTGAAGAAGATGGGAGCGGAGTAAAGAGATCTGAAACTGAAATTGCAGAGATAAAATTAATGCATCCATGATTTAAAGACATGTTTTTAAACAGTTTTCATTGTCGAAATACTTTTTTGAATCACTTTTTTCAAATCACTTTAATGCAAAGGACATCATTATACGTGCTACAGGAAAGATAAAAAGAACATTAAAACGCAAAATAATAACCACAACCGTGCGGCAGTGGTCTAATTTATTGTTCTTCGTTTATAATTTTATTAATCCACATTTATTTTTTTTGTGCTAAAAACATTAATTTAAAATTTGTATACTGATACAGTGCAATGAAATAAACCATGAAAGTTTTTGATATTTTTAGGTTTATCGACAACACTATATTAAAATTCTCAGTTTTAATTTAAAGTGCATGTCCATAAGAGCTTACTCAAAACCTCCCACTGGTATCAAGACCATCCCACAATTACAGAAGACCGTCGCACGTCCATTTTAATCCAGCTACATGCTTTAATCAATAATAATTATTATCTGTTTATATGCTTTGATAACAATTCACTAAATAATATGTTTTAATTAATTTCTTTTACTAATATTATATCATTTTGCATAAATTGTTTACGAGAAACTAACGTATGTCCCAAAAGGTTTTGGAAAAGCTTTTGTTACAATTTATTTATATAGTAAATAGTAATCGATCTAGTCGACATTGGAAACAAAATTTGGCAAATAAATTGAAGCTGAAGTGACATGTCAGTTTTGATAAATAAGTGTGATTAAGATATCATATAAGCTTGATATTCATCAAGGTATTTATCAGTTGATTAGACAAGTACTGCCAACGACAAATCGTTAGAATTTATACTGGTCAAAAAATTTTGGTTTCGATAATTTACCAGAAAATTAGAAATTGTAAAGAAGGTATATCTTGCAAAATTTTGCCAAAAAGTACAAGACCTAAAGTTTTAAGTCGTACTAATGGACGAAGATTGATTGAAAGTACAAAAAACAAGGTGGGAACGTCAGTGAGAGAGTTATCCCGGGATATCATGTTTTTCGCAAGACCATAATATGCCTAACAAAATTTTATCAATCTAATAAATACCTATCTTCTCAATGACCAAGTAATATTCTGATCCGATTTAGCAACATGTCAGAACGATGACGGTTGGTTAGCTGCTCCCATTACTTTTGTTCCCAAGGGTACCCTCCAAATGTACTTGAGGTGAGACCCATAGAAGAATTTCAGACTCTTTTGAGTAGGAAAGTTTATGATAATGGACAGGAGCCCTAAAATGAAGAGCAGCTAAGACGCCGATTATACCAGAAATATTGTTGAAAACGACGTAACTACCGTCCAAAATGAAAAGAACATGGACCCCTGTCCGTCATTTAAATATTCAGTTTTATTAAGTATTGATATAGGTATAAGCTTTTGTTACTAAGCTGCTAAAATTAATTTGAAACAAAATATTACATACATTTTTTGGGAAGTACGTTATGAACACAGATACTAACTTAAGTTTTTGATAGTTTTTAATTTCTAAAACAAAGTGGGACAGTCTTGAAAAAATATGAGATTTGTTTTGGTTCTGTAACTGTACAAAGTGTAATTATGGAAAACGATTGTGCAGGCTTTTTAAGTAAAAATTACACATATTAAGCTTTGTGATAAATGATTACAAAATCAGAAATATTAACTAATTAATTTTTTTAGCAAAATTCTATAGTCGAAATTAAAGAACAACAGATAATGACCCATATACACACGTTGTGTGTATATTGCTATCTATACATTTATGTATATCAATGATACCTAATAAATGTAAAAAGTGATAGCTACATAATTTTGCATCCACTTCTAAATTGGTACACATGCAAAGATCCATTGCTTCAACTATAAATAATGCTCTTTGATATCTCTACTATACACATGTCAAGACATTTTTTTGTAGTAATCATGGGACGTTTCAAAAAAGGAAAACTAAACGGAAAACTGTGTCTGAGTGCTAAGCGAAAAAAGAATAAAGGTCAAAATTTGGGAAACTGGAAGCTTAGTTTTACTAAAAATAGATTAACTCATTTAAATCAAAACAGTAATTCTCTAAAAGAAATAGCTGACGTTCCTAAAAGTGACATAGTGCCAATACATACAGAGGTAATGATTTCAGGGGGTCTGTAGAGCTGCAACAACCACAGCAACTAAATAAAAAAAAAGCCATAGAGTTACACACCTTGTGTATCTCTAGCTTTTTTTTTATTCTTACACACCTGAGTAACTATAGAGCAGGGCTTATTCTTATATAAATACAATTAGTTAATACAATACTAGAGTAAAACCTAGAAATGAAGAATCTGATCACAAGAGTGAGAATGTAAAATACATCCCAAATCACGCAGTGATCACATGATTACAGGCTGTAATTTAACTGATAATATAAACAGCAGATAAGCTTGAAGGATTAATTTTAATTAAAAAAAAGCAAAATCAGTAATGAAAATCTGACTACGTGCTCTCACCCTGGTCTTAATAACAAGGAATTAGTTACACAGCTAGGTATCACACGTTGACCCAGATTCTTTAATTTATTGTTATACTCTATTATAAATATTAGATTAACTTAAAAATTCGCATTACTAACACATACCTTGAGAGAGATGGCTGTCAAACACAAACTAAATGACGCAGCCTTCTCAAAATTTTACAGTAGTCTATTCATAGATGGCAGTTGACTGGAGCAGTGTTGTATTTAAAGTTACTGCGCGGGAAAGTCAAAAAGTCACTGACTTATCAAACCACTCTCGTACATTACTAATTGAATTTTATTAGTGCACTAAAAATAAATTAGATTACAATAAATTAACTAACTGTTGTTTTTAATTTATTTTCAGCACTGCCAATCCATCAACTTCCACATTTTCAATAAAAACAGATGATATCATAAAAGAAGAACATTTACTAGAAAGCAACTTGCCAGAGTATGTCAAAACACCTTCATATTCACCAAAAGTTGCTAAAGATGTTAACACCAGTCATACTGAAAGTGATGATCATTCCCAAACAAATAACCAAAGTGCTTCTAATGATACTTTTAATGTTTCAATCAATGATTCCATTTCGTCAGCTGTAACTAACCAAACAACACAAATAAGGAATGACGAAGAAACTTACGTACCATATGCTGAAGAATATATCAATATGGTTTACGAAACATACAAACAGGCAGTTAATGAAACAAAATATACCCAAACAGCATATGAACTGTTGGAACTATGTGTTATATGCGCAAAGGATATTTCTAGAAATCGATCTAGGATACCTATAAAGAAGTTTTTGGATACTATTATGACTGTTACGTTAGTTGATGTAAGTACTATCTGTAACAAGAAAGTAATATAAAATAAGTTTTTATAATTAAAATTTGTATTTTTTAGGTAACCAAATATCCATTTGAACTGAATTGTTGTGGCTCCTGTTATTCATCTTTAGTACAAATTAAACGATTTCAAAAGACTGTTGTAGAAGCTGGTATGTTAATTCATAAAAAGTTAGACCACTTTGTAAAAAAATATAAAAATGCTAGACCACATACAGCCTTTTACTTTAATGCTAATCAGAGTTCTTTGGTAAATAACCAACCAATAGAAACAGTAGTTCTGATTCAACCAACCGAAGATGGTTCTATTAAATTTGAATCAGAAGACCTAGAAGAAAAAATGCATAGTAATCAAGTTGAAACTATTTTACAAGCTTACCAAACAAATCTACAAAGCAGCACAACTATTAAAATTGAAGACGAGCAAGATGCTAGTATTTCTGATAATCATGAAAGCCCAAATCTACCAAGTGACAGTATCCAATCTTCAGTAGAATTGGCAAATAGTGAACATGAAGAAGATCCATTAGTGAATTTCATTCAAAATGATGAAAATTTCATTCATCAAATTCATGACCGTAATGAAAATAATAGTCCTGTACTTACACAAGATCTAAGTTCTAATATTGTTCAAGAAGATGGAAGAATTAAAATGAAATGTTCTGTTTGTCAAAAACTTTATACTAGAGGTTATTATAAGAAACATCTCAAGCAACATAAAGAAAGAGGAGTTGAGATAATATGTCACCAGTGTGGCAGAGCACTTCATAGTTATTCAGCTCTTAGAAAGCATGAAACAACTCATGGAGGTAAAAATAAATTGGCTTATTTCTTTTTATGTTTCATAGATGATGGTATTTTTGCATCAAGATATTCTTCACACGTTTTCATTTCTCCTCTATGACATGACAATTAACTACGACACCAAAGTATATTTGGCGAGAGTATTTTTTTAACCCTATTTACCTTGACCTGATAATGATACCAAAAAAATGTATGAAAGCTTCCTAGATTGGTAGCTTTATCAAGATGGTCTCTGAGTAAAATTTTTTTAAGAACATTTTAATAAACGAGGTAAGTCTGATGTATATATTAGAACCAAGAACTGTACTCTGTAAATGCACCTAGGCGCATAAAACTTCAAAGTTGTGTTGTAAGACAACTTAGGACTAATACCTGAATGTTATTGAGAGATCTGGAATAAAAGTCTTTGCAATGTGATTCAGTTTTTTTTTCATTGTATGCCATGGGTCAAAGGCTTTTAGTGTACCATATGTTTAAAGTCCTACCAAAAACCAATCGCATGATGTAGACAATCTTCAACTTGTGTATCACTGAATGCAACTTTTCGCATAGTCATTCAGGAGAAAGCGTTTAACTGTTATTAAGAAAGGATTGATTTTTGAATTGAATTGATTTACTTGTAAATTGTACCACTTGAGTAATATATTTTTTTGTTTCAGAAAAACAACACATGTGTCAGGTCTGCGGTCATTCATTTTATTTTCTGACTCAACTGAAACGTCATGTGAGGTCTCATACTGGTGAAAAGCCCTTCAAGTGTACTTATTGCAGTAGAACTTTTAGTGTTAGATGGAATTTAAATCAACACCTGCGTTTACATACCAACAGCAAACCATATAAGTGCAAATTATGTTGAGCTTCGTTTAGACACAATGTTACGCTGAAAGGTCATTTAGTATCAGCACATTCAGCCAGTGAGATTGCAGCTGTTAATAGTGAAGCAGGAGGAAGTGCAGTTGGTTCTGAGTAAACAAATGCAGAAGAAACTTGTGATAATAGTGCTAGGACATTAGAGGATGTATTGAATGAAAATGTGAATACTGAAAATCAATAAAGTAATTTCTGTATCATATAAATTTCTTTAAAATAAAATTATTTGGAAAAGCAAATATACATATGGTAATATATTTTATCTACGACCACTATAGAAAGTTACACATTTCGCACAATCTAGTAACCGTGAAAATGACTCTTGCTCATAATCTCTAAACTGAATGGTAATGACTGTGGAAAATAATTTCCCATGATCAGTAGTTCTATTAAAATGCCATAGATGTCAGCACATGCAATATTATAATATTATTAATTATTTGAAATATAAAAGTTATAAATTTTAGATAAAGGTAAATTTATTTTGTTTAATTAATGTTTTACATTAAATTATATTTTGAATGCAAATCCATCTAGAAAGATTTTCACTCCAGCGCGGCGGGGAATCTAACCCTGGACTGCCTGCTTGGTAAGCCATACTTCATACCGTTCAGCTATCTAGGCGACTTAACATAATTTAGTTATTATTACTATATAAAGTTATTAAAAATTGTTATTCAATTAACAAAATTGATTAATTTTTTACATTATTATATAATTGGTAATATAATATTATTCATTATTATTGCTTAAATTCTTTATTAAAATAAAAACAATGAAAACTTTTATAATTTGCTACATAATTCACAAGTGCAAACGCGTTGGGTACACTTAAAGTTACCTTCCTTGTCGTCACAATACCTGCAATGCCAGAATATGTTTATATTTTAAAAATGTATACATTAATAATATGGCCACCAGAAATATAGAGAATAGTTAATAAATAGTACATACATAAATAATGATCTATAGGAAGAATGTAATTAAATAAACACCTCAAAGTTTTTTAAAAAATCTTCCATTGTTGTTTGCCACAATTCATCCTTGAGAAGTTTGTTAATAGAACATTCATAAGAATAGTGCTACTGAGAGTTTGTAGATCGACATTAAACACCATGCCGCAAAACACGAAAGTTTGGTTTAGTGAATTTTACTCGTGCATCTATTTGACTCGTTTTCGGAAGTTCAATGTATTTTTCCAAAATGTCTATTTTTTCCCTTAAGAGATAAACCTTTTTGCATAGAAACACTCGACATTTTTATTTTTGATGTTAATGCAAGAAATGTGAATGACTGGTAATCTAGCATGTACAAAGTTACCTTATTCTAAAGTATTCTTTTTACGCGTTGCCTCAAAGAGAATGCACCGAGCAGTCATAAATTAATCAGAAGTTCGGTGGCTGATGAAAGTGTGAAGGAGTGCAGAAAAACGTGTTTCATAATGCAGTAGGTTTCAGTTATTTGCATCAGCCGCCGCTTATATGAATCAAAGGTTGAAAACTAAATTTCTTTCCCTATTATTAAATATGTCTTCCGTTTATTAGAATCATTAAACTCTATCTCTGCCAGATTCTTGTATCATTAACCAAAAAAGTAATACTCCTAACAGAAAACTTCTTTTGTACATACTAACTGGTTTTTTACTATCTATTGTAATTCTTGGGGTTGGGATTTTCCATTTGTCTACATTATCTGAACGTGACACTTTTCTTAATGTTTAAGGAATTATAACGGATCTTTCTCCCTTTTCATTTATCTTTAGAACAATCTTGTTTCTAAGAATTTGTTCAAACTAGGGACATTTGAGTTATGAAACAGTAAACAGGTTGTGCATGAACATAAATTTCAGTTCTCTTTTTGTGCATATCAACCATAAATACATACATACTACCTACTATTATAACTCTCTCAGATTCCTTTTAAATTCCATAAATATACAGTGTGTCCCGGGATGGAGTTAACAAGAGGAAAAAAATTTTTATTATTGATTTTACGACAAAAAGTCACTCTTTATAAAAAGTTCTGCTTGTGGAATAAATAAGTTTACCATCAGAAAATCTAAGATTAAATGTACAGAATGTCCATAAATTAAGATAACATGAAAAGAGAAGTACCACTTATTGCATTTTTTTGGTTTAAATACAAAATTCCAATCAATTAAGACAGTCAATAAAAATTATTCAAGGCCACCTCCAACTTCCACACATATCTCCATCCTTTTAATAAATTCACCATAGACTTTACGTATGGTTTGTGGTCCATTTAAATTAATTTCATTCATTGCATCCTGTATTCATGCTTTTAGTATTTCTGAATTTAACTTGAAATTTTGTATTTTAACTAATTTTATGTTTTTATGGAACTTTTTATATTAAGAGTAAACTCTAAAATGCAATAAATGGTACTTCTCTCTTGAAAGATTTTCATGTTATCTTAATTTATGGACATTCTGTACATTTAATCTTAGATTTTCTGATGGTAAACTTATTTATTCAACAAGCAGAACTTTTTATAAAGAATGACTTTTTATCGTGAAATCAATAATAAAAATTTTTTCCTCTTGTCAACTCCATCCGGGGACACACTGTATATCTTTTACAGGGGCCCGCTTAATTGATTCAAAAGCGCCGTGTACGAATGTAATTGTAATAAGTGGCGCCTGTAATTTCGAGATTTTACTGCAAGCATGTATGGACACAAATGAGAGACCCTGACATCTGTAACTATCCATCACAATCTGTGTTGTGGGTGGAAAGTTTTAAAAATGTTATAAACTTGTGAGAATTTTGAGAACAATAACCTTGATTAAGTCTTAACTTTATCAAATTATATTTCTAGATTTCAAATTTACAGAATTTAACCAAGCTTTGTGAAACCAGCCATAAGTGGATGCATTTTTATATAGCCATTTTGTACTTCACAATTTTGATAACAATAACCGACTGATAACATTAACCGTGATGTATTATTTGTATATTAAATAATAAATATTGAGTATTCTATTGTATTTACCATAAATATTTACTGCTTCATGGATTAAAGAATCATGAACTTTTAATGTACAGCAGTTATACGTATATAATCCACTCCCTTTTAACTTCATTTGCAGTGTCGAGGTTCCACACAAACTCTTATGGAAGTGCAATGAAGTTTTGTAGCAGGTACATTGTGCTCTCCCATACTTTATCACTCATACAACTTTCATACCTTATCCTGAGCTCAAATATGATTGTACTAAATTCTTAAAATTCAATCGCAACAGAGATTTGAACCCCTGTCCCTCTGTTCGAGCAGTAGGATCTTTACAACTCGACCACACAAGGCCTCATGACATTTATTTTACATTTGCAGATACTACGAAACAGAACTGTCATGAGTTAAATCGAAAGATACTTTCCTTTTACCAATTGATTTAAACCAAAAACACTTTTGTCTGTAAAAAAGTATTTAAATTACAAACCTTTTCAAGATTTAAATCTTTTTTAATACTTAATTTCATTTTGCAAAAGATTTACATACTTTTTATTGATTTAAATCAAATGAGTGTGATTTAAATCATTTGATAAATATTTAAATTCCTAATAATCATTTAAATCATATAAAGATTCAAATCATTTTTAGGAATTTGAATATTTCTCAATTGATTAAAATCAATAAAAAGTGTACCTATAAATATTTTGCTAAATTAATTTGACGTTTACAGCGATGTTTTCTTTAATTTACATAGTCTATTTTGAGAATCATTATATTTTTCGTAGCATTACAATAACATGCAGTATTCATTTTAAGAGCTTATAAAACCATCACCCTGTGTAATAACCATAACGAGTATCAGTGGCGGCTCGTAGCTTGCTAGGAAGGTGAGGCTCGTAAAAATTCCGGTTGCAAAACCCAATTTAATCTGTAGGTGCGCCAATGTGTAAATAATGCTCAAGGTGTATCAGATTTAATCTTAGGCAGTTTAACTCTCCGGACATAACACTAGCACCGTCGTAACATTGTGCAACTAGTTTTTGTTTAACATTAAAGGGTTGTAAGACGTTAGTAATTAGATAAACTAATGCATTTGCAGTTCTATCAGCAGCTTTTTTTTAAATTTCGGAGCAGCAATGGGGCATTGTGGTTTTTCACTAATATCTGTTGTATCATCGGCAATTATTGCAAAATAATTTGCATTATTAATTTCACTGTCAATAGATTCTCTTAAATAATTCTCGCAACAAGAAACTAATAGATCTTTTGAATAGTTTTTAACTAACCAGTAAACATGTTTTTAACTTCTTCGACATGTTTGCTAATTTGGAAATGGCAATATCTGACTGCCTAATAAAATTGTAACGTCAATTAAATAACTAATAATAAGTTGCCGATTTTTTTACATTATCGTATAAAATGTTATCGCTATGCTTTTTACACCTCTGGAAAAAGTTTTTCAATCATTATAACCTGTACTATTTTAACCATCTATAAAACAGCCTTGGTAGTGTAATGTCTAGCGTGCTGGACTTTCACCCAAGCGGGCCAGGTTCGACTCCTGTTACCGGCAGATCTGGTTAAGGTTTTCTGTACTTTTCCTTAGCTGTGACACAAATGTGGGATTTGCGCTGTTCCATCTGTAAATCGGCTGCAACTGCACGTAGTTCCTACGTAATAAGAATAATCGCCCCCCTCCCTCCCGCACAAGCTTATAGCTTCTGGGACCTGGTTTCCAGGTTATGGGTTGTAGCAGT
Source organism: Agrypnus murinus (assembly GCA_929113105.1). Taxonomy (NCBI): domain Eukaryota; kingdom Metazoa; phylum Arthropoda; class Insecta; order Coleoptera; family Elateridae; genus Agrypnus; species Agrypnus murinus. The sequence goes on from OV816025.1 coordinate 159,677,831, forward strand.
TATTATTCTCTCTCTCTGTGTGCCATACTCTGTTGCAGAGCATTGGCATCTCCCTCCTATACTTGTGTTGTGCGTATTCAGTGATCACAAGTATAGGGGATCTACAGCTTAAGGTGGATTCCAAGCCACCCCAAGAACATAGTACTTGGATTTTTAATTAATTTTAAGGAAATTTTCTGGGCAAAGTTAACTCGGTGGTTTGCCATTGCCTTCCGAGGGAGAAGCGATTTTTAAAAATCCAGTGATATATCGGCTGAGGTTCGAACTCGGGTCCCTTGGTCGGTATTTCTGCACGCAACTAACCGAGCCACAATCACTCTGTTATTATTATTATTTTTAGCAGTTCCCAGTAACTACTGCTACATAACCACTTATGTATTTCAAACCAAGAATTATCAAAAGCCCGATTTTGCTGTTCTACTTCATTACGTCTTAAAAAATGGTGTTTCTAGTAAACACATCACATATTCTAGCACACAAAGTAAAACAAAACATGAAAAAAAATCGCCTTCAGTAGTCTTCGGACAGAGGTTGTGATGGTAAAATAACATAATACGAATCTTGATCTTTCATTGATTCACGTAACTGTGAAATCTCAGCCTCAGTTCTGCATATAAAAGAGTATACGATAATCAAGTCACCACAACAAGTCAGCAAATACATACAGATGCATGATATGAAGCTTGAAATTTTGAGCCTCATCTCATTTTAATAATAGTTTATCGTGCTGCAATGGGTATTTACATCTAAATACATTTTATTATAAAATAAACTTATTTATATTAAATTCAATATTTTTAATCTAGAAAGTATTGATAGAATAAATTTATTAACATAGTATTAAAAAATGATTGACGATAAAATATTTAGATTTTATTTAGGTGAGGCTCAGCCTCCCCTGCCTCATCCGGCGAGCCGTGCCCGACAAGTATGGCACTTTTGGAAAGGGGAAACAATGGGATTTCCAACTGTGAAGAAATATAGTGTTTTATTTGAAATCGCAAAGTTGTCTTATCCCCAAAAATATGCTGTCATTTCTGATTAAACCAGAAGTGGCCAAGAAAAGACGGCTACTCAGAAAAAACTTTAAAAAATAAGAAAAAGACTAGTGAAGATCATTTCATTATTTCAATTAGTTAAAAAGTTATATAAGTTTCAAAATATAATGGGGCATCCGGTATTGTTATCTTAACTGCTCCTATAATTATTTATACATATTTTATTTCATACTGTCCGGTAAAAGGGTATTTACCGGACTCATTTGAGTCCGGTAAATGAATTATTACGTTACAAGGCCGGTAAAAAATTTTACCGGACTGAAAATCCAATTTGAGTCCGGTAAAAAATTTTACCGGACTGAAAATCTAATTTGAGTCCGGTAAAAAATTTTACCGGACTGAAAATTTTAAATGCATTTTTTTAAAAAATGAACAATGTGAGGCAGTATGAAATAAAACGCCTTACGTCATACTTCCGGTAAACCATTACAGTAGCTCGTTTCAACATTCGAGACTCGGCTCCTTCGTCGCCTCGTCCCGAAACGTTTTCAACTCGCTACTGTAAACTTGGGTTTACCGGACTTATAACGTAATATACTATTACAGTTTATTATTCGTTATCAGAAACGTGGACAATGCATATGAAAACCCAGAGCACAGACAATGCAGCATATACTTATCTCTATCAAGCTCTTTGATACATTACAGCAACATAAAGAAATGGGTTAATGGCACTGTGATATGTTTTTATATACACCAAACACCCCTGTCCTTTACGCATTATCTTTTCATTAAACGGTGTAATTATAACACATAATAATTGGTAAGTTTCATGTCAAACATGACACTGTATACTGTAATATCAGATTATTTTGTGCTAGTAGAAAAAATGATTATTTTCTGCATAGTTGCTATAGTGGCCAATAACAGCTTCTAAATGGTGTTTTTATACAAGGTGTCATGAGATAGAAGGCATTTATTTTAAGGGGTGATAGAAGACATCAAAAGGAACAAAAAAGTCTTAATAGTTTTTTTCTATGTTAATAGGCTTTCGAGTAATTTAGAAAAAACCATTGCCATATCTGGCAACCTTGCTTAAGTATAATCGCATTCTGCAACTGAAGGTCTTGAACTTGTTTTAGAATTAAGATCGGTTAGTCTAAACAAACGTACGATGACAGCCGTTGTTTTGCTGAAAAAGCTAAATAAAGCACGTTTTATAGCTTTTTATTACAAAAGATTTTTAAAAACAGTAAATAAGAAATCTAGGTCAGGATATGATCAACATCTGTGTAAATATGAGTTTAGATCAGATTACAAGCAGCACTTTTCTCTGATGTTAATTTGAAATAAATAATAACGCCAGCGGCGGCGTTATACGGATGAATACTTACTCCCAAATAACGGGTTAATTAAAAATGCAATTGTTTTAAGTGTCATAGTGCAATGAAGCCATTTAAAGAAACGTTTGTAATTGCGTATTAAAAAACGGGGAATACAGAAATCAATTTAACGAAAACAATAGCGCATCTGATTATGCAATTTGTTAATTAACATGTATTAAGTTATGGGAATTTTTAGAGCAATATTCAGTAAGCGCAATTAATAGTTTCCAATTAAGAATTTAGGTAATATTTTTAAGTCGGCATTTATAAACGAGATTACCATCCCTTAAGAAATAACAGTACTTATAACGTTTTACAATAATTGCCAATATTTCATTCGTAAATAATCTCCATTTTACTAAAAGGTTTCAATCATGCTGTTTGTTACGAGTTATGATGCTTAGCTTTGTTAAATTTTTATTGCAGTTATTAGAAAACCCCATTCTGCGTACGTAGGGATCATGGTAACACTTAAAAAAGCCAACTTCTTAAGGCGTGGTATTTAGTTGTTTCTAACAGTTGAGATAAAGGGTGCAAAAACACAATGTTGCATCATCAACAACTATGCCTGGAATAATACGAATAATACCGGTAAATATTTCTTGCAGTGCCTACAATAACGGCTTTTAACTTTTAAAGTTGGTTCGAGTTGGATTTGGTTTTTGTATGAAAATAACCAGGATGCTTTGGCTCTTTCTTTAACAAAAATTTTAAAGCGGGGATATGTGGGCGTTTTTTATAACTCCAGCAGAATTTGGATTTTAGCAAGAAAAAGCTCTTACAATTTAGGATTTTTTAAAATAAAAGCTACAACACATGTTCATGTTTTTTTAAGTTATGTAGCTGCAAATACTATCATTTTTAATTTTGGTTACAATAAGATCCATACAAGAAAAGTAATTTAATTTTAAATCTCAGCCTGGAAATGTCGAGAAATTGTTAGTTCAAAGTAGTGACAACTTTAAGCATCAAAGTTTTTATTAATAACAAAGATTTTTTAATTTTGTCACCGATTCTAGATGCCCTGAACATTTTATAATCAAACGCCAATATATTTTTTATTCTTTACACAAGTTGGATTTTTACCTCATTGCGCGGTTTTTGTTAAGGGTTGCCCCACAGTGACCCGTTGCCATTGCAAAATTACTGATTCTGAAATTCGTTAATTATTCTCCTCAAAAATATCAATTAATTTAATATGACATTCAGTTAATTCTATAAAATTATTATTACTTTAATTAATTTAATCAGCCAAGATATACCGAACGCCTATGATTTAAAGAGCTTTTTGACAAAGTGTTTATCTTATCTCGCTCTAAAATGGTACTAAAAGCTGTTATTAAATAAACAAACTCGTGCATTGACAAATCATTCCAAGTTCAAAAACCTAAAACTCAGCATTATTGCGCATTATAGCATTAAACGGGTATTATTTATACAACAATCAGGCACTGACCCAAATAATCTTAAGCAAAACGTGCTTTTTTCAAGTTCACATTCACATCAGCATTTTGTGTAAACTGGAGCATATGGTTTACAATTTTTGCAGGGTTGACACGTTTCTTAATTGAGTAAAATGAATTTGTAATTGTAAAAAGAATTCAATTTTACGCGGAAACGACATACGATAGGATAAAACGTTATTAAGGTTTGTTGTTGTGATAGATAAGATACATCTACCGACAAAGCCCTATACTTAAAGTGCTATTATTAACGCGGCAAAATGATGTTAAAGTTTCCAACTTTCTTATTTTTTTCTGAAAAAGTGGTACGTTCTAGAACAAAGCTGTATAAGACTTTTTTGTTCCTTTTGGTGTCTTCTATCACCCCTTAAAGTTAATGCGTTCTATCTCCGGACATGCTGTATACCATTCCTAACTCACATTCCTACTCCGTTCCTAAATGGTGTATAAAAACACCATTTAGGAACTCTTATTGGCTACTACAGCAACTGCGCAGAAAATAATTATTTTTTGTACTAGCACAAAAGAATTTGACATTGCAAGTCACATATTACTTTCACGATGAGTACCTCTAAAACAATTTTTTTACATCAATAATAATGCAAAAAAATAGAAATTTTCAATTAAATAATAATCATTTTTGCAAATTGACAAATAAAAATATTAACTTTTTAGTTGTTATTTTCAATGTCAAATGATGTTCTTTTTTCACTCTTTTTAAAATAGTGAAAATTAACATCACAAAGAAAAGGTAATTTTATCTTTTCAGGACATTTCAAAAAATAGTGTAACATGTGCAAAATGAATGTTTCTTCATACATATCATATTTGTGCAAACTTGGTAAACCTTGTAGCATCTACCTTTTCTTTAATATAATAATAAATTCCTCATACTAAATTAATTTTGGAAGCAGTAAAAACCAATTTTTCGTTTCTATTAAAATCTTAATTGCTGCTCACAATGATGTCACGTAAATAAAAAACCAGTTCTAACGCCTTGTTTTCTGTAAAGGTCATGTTGCCTGTCGAAAATTCGTTAAGTTTTGATGAAACAGGAGTGAAGCACACTTGTAAGACTTCATTGATTATATTAGTTCTCAAAATTATCCTTTTTTTACCAGGAAACAAGAATAGCAAATTGCAGACATAAAAAGTAGTTTAATGTCATGTTTTTTTTCTAATCAGCCCTTGCACAGAGTTTGCTAATTAAGGGAGGGTGGAGTAAAAATAGCATGTTTTAATTCATGTACAATAAATGCAATTTTGGGATTATTGAAATTGCTGAACTCTGCTGCCGTATCATCAGGCAACTTTCTTATTCGTCCCAAAACATTCATTTTTAGACTAAATAAATAACTATTTACTAATAAAATAATAATTAATAAGATGGCAGTTTCGTTTATTTTGATGTCTCATTTAAGTAGAATTTGAATGTCAGAGGAAGTGTCATATTAATACGAGGATAGATCGGAATGTTTCTAGAATGAACCACAAGATAGCATTATGCGCGCATGCTGATGACTTGTTTTGAAAGCGCCAATTGTTCGTACAACAGTTGTCAAATTTTCAAACGGATTGGATATAAACACACGCCATTACTATCGATTCAAGTAAACAATTTGTGCATTTTCTTAATCATGAATAAAAACTAGTTCCATGCAGTAATAAAACATTTCTTTTTTAAAGGCTTAAATGCTAAACAAATAAAAATGGAGTTAGATGAAGTTCATGGTGAGTCTTTGCCTTCATATGCAACAGTTGCAAACTGGGTTGCTGAATTTAAACGTAGTAGAACAAGCATAGAGGGTGCACCACGTTCTGGTAGACCAAAAATAGCTACCAATGAAGAAACAATTGAAAAAGTCCATGAAATTGTGATGAAGGATCGCCGAATAAAGTTGAGAGAGATAGCAGAGAAAGTAAGCATTTGATATGACCATGTACATTGCATCTTACATCAACATTTGAACATGAGAAAGCTTAGTGCAGATGGGTGCCACGTCTGCTGACAATCAACCAAAAGCGACTTCAAAAGACCATTTCTCAGCAATGTCTATACATGTTCAAACGTAATGAAAAAGATTTTTTGCCAAGTTTTAAAACTGTTGGCGAAACGTGGATTCACCACTATACACCGAAGACCAAGGAGCAGTCAAAGCAATGGACAAAACGTGGTGAGCCAATTCCAAAGAAGGCAAAGGCGATTCCGTCTGCTGGGGAAGTATTGGCTGCCATATTTTGGGATTCCGAGGAATAGTTTTTATTCCTTACTTGCAACAAGGGAGGACAATAGCGAGCAAGTGTTATGCGTCGTTATTAGACAGACTGAACAAAGAAATCAAAGCTAAAAGGCCTCATTTGGCAAAGAAAAAAGGTCTTGTACCACCAGGATAACGCCCCATCCAACAAGTCGGCAATTGTAATGGCGAAACTGCACGAACTACGATTCCAGTTAATTGACATGCACCCTATTTGCCAGACTTGGCTCCGTCAGTTTTCTTCTTGTTCCTAAATCTCAAGAAATGGGTGGCTGGAATTAAATTTTCATCGAATACTGAAATCATCCAAGCTGTAAATGGATATTTTGAAAGTTTGGATAGTTCTTATTTTTGTGAAGGGTCTTGAGCGTTGAACTAAATGTGTAGAGTTGAAAGGAGACTATGTAGAAAAATAAATACGATTTTCTCCAAAAAGTTTTTTTCCCGTCTTGTTCTAGAAATTTTTTGATCTATTCTCGTATCTAATTAATCTTCTGTAGTATAAGATTAATAAATAATCATATAATTTCGTTGGCTGTTTCATATTCAATTATTTTCTAAATTACATTCTAATAATTTCTCAGCACTATGAGTAAGCCTATGTCTGCTGAGACTACCTTTTTGTGAAAATCTATAGTTGCATAAATTACATTCAAATGTTTTTTCACCACTATGAGTGAGTATGTGTACTTTAAGACTACTTTTTACTGAACATTTATAATCACATAAATTACATTCATATGGTTTCTCACCACTATGACTGAGGCTATGTCTTGTGAGACTACTTTTGGTTGGACATTTGTAATTACATAAACTACATTCAAATAATCTCTTACCACTATGAGTGAACATATGCTGCCTTAGACTACCTTTTTGTGAAAAATTAAAACCGCATACATTACATACATATTTTTTCACTATGAATTAACATGTGCTTTTTGAGACCACCCTTTTCTATATATTTACAATCACATAGATCACATTCAAATGGTTGCTCATCACTGTGAGTTAGCATGTGTTGTTTAAGACGTTTTTTTCAAGAACATTGGGTGGTCGATGTTTTAATAGACCAACTATGCTTATCCGTTTGCGGTACAGCGGGATAAATATGAGTTTCCCAGCTTCTAAATGCCACTTGAGTGTCAATATTTTTCCCAATATATTTTGTTAATGATAATTCTTCCGCCAATCCTGGTTGAATATGTGGAACTTTCCAATATATTTTGTGCAAGTTAACCTTAAGCTTTTCATTAGCATCGGTGGATATTAGGGCATCGAGATCAGAATTGCTTCTAATTAATACCAATTCTTGACGAATGTTCATAATAATTTTTCCATAGTCTTCAAAAATCCCCAACAGTGTTGATAAAGGTATGCAGGCGCAAAAATTACCTTTACCATCTAGCAAGGTGCTGGTACTATCCGGAAACCAACCAGCGTTTTGTAACTTAACGCTTTCGTTCGAATTGTGGGAAAGGTAAGCTTTCATGGTGGTTGTTAGACCAACTTTTGTTACCGAATCCACCACAACTCCATTCATTTCGTACCGAATCTCACTAAAAAGATGTGCAATACCATTGTTTATAAATTTACCACTCGCTGATGGTTTACCATCTTCTTTCAGTACAGTACCTTCTACATATAGATAACTACATGAAGGCAAAGTAGACATATCCTCTTGAATAGGTATTCGAATTTCGTCATTATTCTCAAAACGAGTGGTATAAGGTTGGTGAGTGTGAAATTCAGCTCCAACAATCGAGTTATCGACGAGCACTTTTTCGTTTACATTTAGTACATTCATTTTGGGATAATAAAGCCTAAGGTTTGCAAGAATAAGCGGTTGCCCCTTGTCAATTGAGTAGTGACCGATGCTTGACTAACCATTTTTCGCTTCGAACACGACCTTTTATAGCCAGATCGATCAGTGCAACATCGAGGAGTGTTATATTTGAGCATCATCATCGACGCTCTTCAAATGAAGTCCTATCGTCACGGTTTCCCCTTGGAAATTAACCAAGTCCCCGTCTTGATCCAATATTTTAAGGATAATGTTTGAAATAGTATTGACATTAATTGGTAAATAGGTTGCAGTTTCAGGTGCTTCTATTATTTTGAATCCAGGAGGAACACTAGGAAAGAATTGATGTATCACATGGGCCGGTGTACCATTAATATAATTCCCTGTTATTATATTACATTCTATCATTAGCGAGTTAACCTTGATAATTTTAACTGGAAAATCAGATATGTGACGTTCCTTAGCTTTTAAGATTCTATTCTTAAACCCTAACAATGTTCCGATAGAGTGTTCAACTGTAAAGTCAATGTCGTGATCGGCTTTTATAATCGATTTTAGGGTGTTATGATTCGGTTCGATGTTAACAGACTCACCGTTTACTTGAGAATTAATGTATTGAGCTATATCAGCAAGCTCATATGACCCTGTAGGTATCTTTATTATTCTTTTACCAATTTTAAACACGTTGTTTTTATCCGCTACATTCGGAATAGTATTAAACGTTTCGAAATTTGTCAAACACATAACCCATTGTTTCTTAGGATCCAAATATATAGGAGGGTTAAAAGGAGAAGTTAAAACAGAAGTTGTAGCGGAGAAGATGAATGTTTGAGACATCTCAACATTCCCAGTAAGACTGAGGAAATGTTAAGGAGTGTTATCATATAAAAAGTTCAGCGCTAAATGTCCACAATTGTACGAATTTAGCTTCTGAAAAGCATCGTAGTTGTAACGAATAACGTTTAAGCTACCATTACTTTTAAAGTAATGAACGAGTTCTAGTGGGAGTTTTAACTGACCAATACTATCAAAGTATAATATATTTCGACCACGTTTAACATACGATGTCCAATGCGTACCTTCCCCATCTGTATCGTCCAAATTCACAATTCCACATTCGTTTTTACGGATACGTTTCGGTAACCCGTTTCGCATAAAAATACCTCTGAAGTGTGGAATTTTTAACTTGTTTACGTACTTTGACAGATCGATATTGGTCAGTGCTCGGTGTGGTAGCTTTAAGGGTAGTTTTTTGGAGGTCGTAAATACAATCCTAATCCTTTTTTGTATGGTTTCAAATATAATCCTTTTCCTACAGGCGCTTGCTCCATCGCTTTATTGTGTCGTTTCGTTTCTTCGAGAGCTGATCTCGCTGCTTTTGTTTCATTCACTGCTTTGGCAACCGCAGCTGCTCCCGTTCCTAAGGAGCCTATAGCTCCGAGAGCGGCAAATAAAGGAATGAGCGGTAGGAAACCACCTTGTTTAGGGATAGGTATAATCCGCCCTTTGGGAGCAATGATACGTTTACGTTTCAAGGCCGCTAGGGCAAGACGAGCAGAACGTTTTAAAGATAGCTTTTTCACTTTACCACCAATACGTTTTCTAGCTAATTTGATGGCCTTGTTGAACGTTAAAATGCCCCTTCTATTCACTTTAAATCGTCGAACACCCATACCCAATCTTCTTTTTCCAGACATAATGCCAACCACAGTAAGCGCAGCCGCTCTCTCTCCAAAACGAGCGTCCTTAGAACGAAACCTCGTCAACGCCTTCTGTCCTAATATACGATCAGCTTTATGACGTTCACCAAGGTCGTTAATTTTTGAATAGACTATGTCGTGCTCTTTACAAGCTTTATCCAACGGGTTTATTCCTTTGTCTCCACGAACAAGCCTTTGATGTAAACGGGTGCCAGGTCCACAGTAGTTATACCCTGGTAAATGTAATTCTAACGGTAACTTATTAATGAGAGTGTTGATCACTCCCTTCCCCTTACGAGTTGATTGACGATTCTCCGATTTTCGCAGAGTACGTTTCATAACACATTACTCCTATCACAGGAAAAGAGTGACTGAAAGCTTGCTCCAACATCTTTATATATTTATACCCTTTACCCATATACGCTCTTTCACAACGTGTCCTACATGGAGCAGTTAAAGTTGGTGCGTCAGAGACAGAGGTTGACTATTATAAATCGGGATAACTGTTCACCGACGCCGCAAGTTTTTAAACATTGTTGGGGGCAGGATCCTAACGCGGTATAATAGTAGGCAGTTCCGGATGTGGTAAAACCAACCTAATGATAGGTTTACTAGAACATCCAAACGGTTTACGCTTCGAAAACGTATATGTCTATAGTAAATATCTTTATCAACCGAAATACGCATATCTGCGCGAGCTGTTTCGATCATTACCCATCGGTTATTTCGAATACGATTCTTCTGAAACTATATTACCACCTAAGGATGCAAACCAAAACTCAGTTATTATCTTCGACGATGTAGTTTGCGATAATCATAGCACCATACGTGATTATTTCTGCTTCGGTAGACATAAACACATCGATTGTTTTTATTTATGTCAGACATACTCTGCAATACCTAAACAACTCGTAAGAGATAATTCAAATCTACTTGTCGTTTTTAAGCAGGTTAATACTAACTTAAAACACATATTTAACGTTAGCGTAATCATGTTAGCGGGGATATGACTTTCGAAGCGTTTAAACACTTGTGTTTACACTGTTGGAAGGAGCAATATGGCTTTTTAGTAATCGACAAAGATTATCCACTTAATGGGGGACGATATCAAAAAGGTTTCGACTGTTACTTCACCATAAATACCGAAGACACGAACTAAACGTTTTAGTAAACATGGACAAGCGTGTAGCAGAAGACTTGGTTAAAGCACGACGTCATGTTAAACAGAAATACAAAAGTCTCAAGTCTGAGATTGCACGGTCAGAAGTGGAACTACAACGCCGCTATCAACCTATCACTCAACCATTGCGTGAGTTTATAACCGGAGTTAAAACGGAATTATTAACTCCGAAAGAAGAACCCTTAAAAACGGAAGTCTCTTCTCCCATACCTACCTCGACTCCAAAATATTATAAACGACTTCCACCCGCAAGACGAATAGGTATGCCTCGCGAACCATCACCTATCACCCAAAGAACGCGCACTACTAGCGTTCCCTAACGGGAACGGTTTTTGAAACAGAAGTCATGGAAGAATCTGGGATCCCAACATTGGATCAATTGAAAGAACAACTTGCTGCTGTTGGGTTCAATCCGGAATTCCAAACTTACATAGATGAGACCTTTTCTGGTAGAGCTAAAATTTATATGGAAAACATGTTCAGGGATACTAAGAACGAGTTCGATCATCATTATGGAGTACGATTCAATCCAGAATCTCAGCAGTACCTAATCTGAAACTCCGTACTCACTTTTGACGGGAACGACTTTATTATTAAAAAACCCTCAGGTACAATTTTTAAATATACAGGCACTCCTGGTTTTTACGAATTCGTATTTAAAAAAGCACCTATTGGATACACTCAATCAGACTTGCAGAAGTGCAGACACGGAACCGGAAAGAAATATTCAAATATAATTAGAGCCCTTCTAACTACTCCTGGGGCAAGATTCCGAAGCGACTCTACACCTACTACACCGGTCACGCGATCGAAAACTCGCATATTAGCAAAACGTGGCGGTGGTGATATGCGCGTTCTCAACTATAATAATAAACAGGTGGAATTTATACCTTGGAAAGATCCTAATAAATTAGTGGACAGATTGAGACTCCTTTTAAGTTCAAAATCGGCTGGTCACACCGGTCACACTAATGAAATCACATATATTATCGATGAATTGAGAGCTGCTAAAATTATCGAATAAATCATCACACGCGTATCGATCCGTTTCATAATATTGCTAACGTTAGTGCAATCATGACGCTCGATAAATTCGGTGAACATCTTCACAAAACCCCTGTCCGAGTGAAACTCGACACTCGTTCCAAAGTGTACCTATTAGAAGATATACAAAATGTAAGGTACACAACAATGATGTATATGTGGGCGGACTCCGGGCCTGGGTGGACTCCGAGCGAACCTACTTTTGTCGAGCTAACGAAATATTACAATTTGAAAGGTAGCAACAGTAAACGGGAATACACAATACCGTTTACAGAAGCGACTGTACAAGAAGTTTGGAGCTCACCACCATGCTATATGTTTGTAAACGATATTCTAGTTGGTGCTGCTGCCAACTTAATTGGGAGACGATTGAGAAAGGCGATAAGATTAAGGCGAGAAGTACGTCGGTAGATCCGTCTGCAACCGCCCCATTTTACTTCGAAGCTCTTATTAGTCATCCATATCATCATATATCATCATTACCTTAAGACGATGACTCTGGATAAGTTCGGTAAACATCTTCACAAAACTCCTGTCCGAGTTAAACTCGACGGTCGTGCAAAAGTATTCCTTTTAGAAGACGTGTCTAATCTGCACTACGAGACAATGCTGTATATGATGGAAATATACAATCATGAAAAAGGTTATGCATCTTTTGAACTCCACCAACTTCGAGTATGTCGTTCCTCTAACCGAAGGTAGCATTAAACAAATCAAATACTATCCCACAGATGCGCAAATCTTTTTAAACGATACGTTATACGATGCCTAATCACTCATCGGAGTGTCATTGAAGAAAGGGGATAAGTTTAAGGCGAAGAAGCTTGGATCAAAGGACATATTTATTTTTGAAGCTGTTATTAGTGTTCCAGCATTTTCCAAATGAGTATAAAACGTCAAATAATTGAAGAATTGCATAAACCTGCTCGTAAACGATTTCGAAGAAGACGTGTAATCGTAAAAGGCTTGAACGATTTGTACATGGCAGATCTTGTGGAAATGATTCTCTATGCTAAAATAAATAAAGGCTTTCGATATATTTTAGTATTGTTGAATATGTTTAGCAAGCGTGTTTGGGCGTGTCCACTTAAACGAAAAACCGGTGAAGACGTCACGAAAGCAATGAAAAAATTATTAACATCAACAGGAGGTACTCCGGAAAATTTACAATCGGATATGGGAAAGGAATTTTATAACACACATTTTCGCAACTTAATGCAAAGTTTGAACATGAATCATTATAGCACGTTCTCTAGTATGAAAGCAAGCCCCGTGGAACGTGTAAATCGAACCCTCAAAAATAAGATGTGGAAAGAATTTTCAATGCACGGATCGTATAAGTGGTTACAGTTATTACCTCAAGTATTTGCGAAGTATAACTCAACAGTACGTCGAACCACTGGATTTAAACCTATTGATGTTAGTCGGAAAAACGCTAAGAAAATTTTGCAGACAGTCTTTAAATTTCCAAAGACCATAGATCCGCGAAGTCCTAAATTTAAAGTTGGTGATTACGTGAGAATCAGTAAGCACCGGGAAGCTTTCGCAAAAGGCTACACTCCAAGCTGGAGTACAGAAATTTTTAAGATTAAAAAGATTCGACTAACAAATCCTACAACGTATACTTTGGAAGACGTTAAAGGTGAAGAAATTCGCGGCGGATTCTACACGGAGGAATTACAGATAGCTAAACATCCAGATATATTTTTAGTGGAAAAGGTCTTAAAAAAAAGTCGGGATGGCGTTCTGGTCAAGTGGTTGGGCTTTGATAAAACCCATAACTCGTATATAGCAGCAGGTAATATAGTAAATTAAGTAGTATAGATGCATTAACATCGGAACTTTACCAAGAACATGCTTCAATTATTCTAAATATCCTTGTGTGTTTTATGTTTATTTTTATAATAAGTTATATAATATACGTTTTTTCTCAATATGTTATTTTATTTATAGTATATAAGATACAAAAACCAGCTTATAATATGCATTACAACCAAACCTTACTAAAGTGATCAATATAAATTTTATTTCTATGTTCTATATCTAAAATTCTATTTAACACTACACCACATTTCTCGATACGTCTTTGAAACCGACACCGATCTACAACACTTTCCATCCACAATGATATTCGTGCTTGTCTGTAGGCGTAATTCCACGTAAATAAATTATGTATTTTATTATTCTCCTCCATTTTTGTTGTCTACAAACCCTTCTATTGTAAACGTAAATGATTCCAAACCTTCCTTGTTTAATTTATCCAACAAGCAATCTATACAGATATTTCCTTCTAAATACGATTCACACAAGTCTACCCCTTTCTGAAACTTTAGAACTATTTCTTTACACTCTTCATCGGTATAATATTTCCCAATCCATAGACCGCTTCGTGATCGGCATCAAAGCGTAGATCGCGTAACTCTTCCTGCACTCTCTGTACTGCACTTTTAAGATCAATAGCCTTAGGACACGATTGTGAACTATAACACATCCACATCTTTATACAAGAACGTTTTGCAAGTCGATGTCACACTCAATTCTTTCCGGGTAGAATGCCACCAGTTCCAAAGCACACACAACGTTCTCGGACGGTGGTAAAGCAGATAACACTTGTTTAACGTTTTCGGTGGAATCCCCGCTTAATACACTCGATGCTTTTAATAAAGCTTGCTAAATTTAACAAAATCTTGCTCTACAAGGATTTTCAAACGGATTTCTAGCAGAGGAAGTAGTTCTACAAGCTGAATGACGCTTTCAAATCCCAACCACACTTCCGACCCATCAATACGTTCGCGAAATCTCAACACATTCTTTCCTTCGATATTTTGGACGATAATAGTCTTACACGTTGATATAGTTACTGGATTGGTCGGTATTTCACTGCTGTACAACAAACTTTTTATAAGCGATTGTTGTTGAACTACATCAAGCCATTCCTCGAGCGTAAAAGTAACTAAACCAGTCCTGATTCCGAAGATTCTCACTCGCCGTAAAAGGTCTACGGGACACAATCCAATAGTTACCGCTTTACATTTAGATTTATTCAAATAGTAAAGTCGCCCTTCTAATAAAGGTAGGATCTGTGACAATTTTGCTTTGCTGTCCGGTGATGACGATGAACTTGAAGATGCATTTGATACTCGTCCACTCGCAACGTTCTTGACGACTTCAAACGCTTTAACCAAATTTTCCATTTTACAGAGATAGTAATATAATTTACAATGCACTTACTTATGTAAATAGTGACGCACTTCTTGAATGCTTACTGATAGATTAAGCTCACTTAATGTTGCAATTGGTAAGATCTTATTTTTATATGGATCAATTCATGGTGGGGAGAATTAAAGGGTAGTGTTTAAACGTAGTGGGGGAAGTCTATCAAGAGTTCTTTTAGTCTACTTCCTGCTGCGAACATGGGTGCTTTACCTATAAAACTCTTAATAGTGCTAACCGCCGTTTATGATGGTGTTATGTACATCGCAGGACCGTCGGAGTCCATTTCCAGGTCAATAGTGTTCTCCCAAGATCCAACGCGTTACAACTTAAAAAGTGATGTTCTGCATGGACTAAACGTTTACAGTGTTTCATTAAGTAATGTTACACGTGTACCTTCATCATTCAAAGTGAAATTTCATTATCCGTCACATGACATCGAGACCAGATGGCAAACAATTGGTCATGATCCGCACATTTGCAAACTGCCTAATTCACTACCGCCTCTTAGCTGTATAGTTGTCGTCTCAGTGGCGATCTTTGTATTGGTTATTTCTTGCCATATTTTTGATTGTTTACGTGGTTATTTATTTGCTTAACCTTAAAGTTTAATAAGGTGCATGATACAACATATTGTATTAAACTTTGTATTTGAACTGCAACCGTTTTTAATAAAACCAATTGTAAATAAAAGTCTTTTATTTTTTGTTATAACATTGTATACAATCTAAACATTTATAATAAACCTTTTTGTAATTTCTCAGTAATTTATCAGATTTCTTTTTATAGGCTCACGTTTAATGTAGTTAAGTACATAACAGTTATTCGGATTACAGTCCGCAGGAATATACGTCTCCGGAACCTTAAAATCACTATTATACACCTCAGGTATATGTGGGTTACGTTCTTTTGAATATTTAGTAAAGTTGAGAGTCCTTTTCTTGTGAAATTCTTCTTCAGTCGTCCACTTAAACGGTCTATGTTCACTATTATGCAACCATGATCTATTAAACCAAATGTTGCGTTCTATATTATCCATCCACACATCAGAAATTTCGCTATCCCACATGCGACATACACATTTGAAAAGTACGAAAGAACATTTATCCCCCAAAAGATATATGTCGTATGTTCTCTACCCGGTTTCGTGCATTCTATTCTTTGTGAATTTACTGGATTACCATATTCAGTTAAGTACAAAACTAATATATGTGAACATACAGTGTGACCTACATTTTCTATGCTTCTTAATTTTACAATATTGGGCAGTTTATCTGATTCAATTAACAACCCGGTATTGTGAGTTTTAAAACGAGAAAACTTAATTGTGTCATTCCTGAGTCCAACTGATGTTCCCAACACATTTTATACTAGATAAATAACTATAGAAGTTGACAGAAATTGAGTATATATAGAGATTTATGGAGTGGGAAAAGAGCTTAAGTATTAAACATGATTAAATATTAATAAGCCATATTAATAATACCATGCTCGCGATTTCAGTATGCAGGAGTGGTTAAATATTAGAAAATTTTGAAACCTGAGTGTACTGGCGACACCTTTTAAACAATTTTGTTGTATGTAACCAAATGATCAACAAAAAAACAGTTAATTATGTGCAAATATAAAATACTGCAAACATCTATAGTATTTTACGAAGTAATTACTAAATTACTAATCAAAACTATTTGGCAAAGATAATCTTATGACATTTATTATACATTTATATAGTTGGTTAACTAGATCCGAACGAAAGTGTGTATTCATTTTTTATAAAACATGTTTCAACACGGTTCCACACTAAAAAGTTGAAATGTCTTGTCCTGGTATAGCCAGCGTTGATTGGGTGTTTAGTTTCTGTGTTTCACCCCGCCTAATCTCCCAGAGAAACATTCACTTGTTCACTTTCACGTCGACATTCATCGTTAGAACACATTCAAAATTCAGAAATTTTATGAAGGTTATAGTAAAACAGCTTTTAACAATTATAACAAATTGCAAATTGATTAAAAACCTTCAACATTTTTACAAGTAAATATGAAGTATTCAAAAAATCATCTTAAAGCAGACTTCACTGCGAAATGCGCATTTAAAGTTTGTGTTACTTAATTAGGAGGAAGCGACTTTGCACAAAACTGGTAGGTGATTCGTCGCCCCTATAGAATGAATGTTGTATTTTTAAAACGAAAACGGTTAATTTGTTAACTTATTAAAATATCTTTGTTATGATTAAATTGCGTACCGTAAAATGGGGTGAAACTAAGAAAGTGTTTGTTTTATTACTCAAGATTGTAATATTTATTTTACCGATTTATATTTTTTTTGTAAATTCCCAACACTTTCGTGAATTAAAATAATAAATCATTAATATTTAAAACTTTAAAACAAATTTTATGCGAAAGGTATTTTATTATAACAATTTATTTATTTATTGTAGAATAAAAATTATTGTTTGGTT
The DNA here is from genome assembly GCA_929113105.1 of Agrypnus murinus. Taxonomy (NCBI): domain Eukaryota; kingdom Metazoa; phylum Arthropoda; class Insecta; order Coleoptera; family Elateridae; genus Agrypnus; species Agrypnus murinus. Next base: position 159,695,331 of record OV816025.1, read on the forward strand.
TATTTTTAAAGCGAACACACAAACTGGTTGTTCGAAAGTAGGTCAATACATATTATCTGCATTTCAGTGCAAACGCATCTTTTTAATAATCTCGAGATACCCGCAGCAAGCAAGTCGCAGTCAACCTCGCAGTCCGCAGAATTAAACATAATTAAATATTAATAAACCATATTAATAATACCATGCTTGCGATTTCAGTATGCAGGCGTGGCTAAGTATTAGAAAATCTTGAATCCTGAGTGTACTGGCGACACCTTTTAAACAATTTTGTTGTATGTAACGAAATGATCAACATAAAACAGTTAATTAAGTGCAAATATAAAATGCTGCAAACATCTATAGTATTTTACGAAGTAATTACTAAATTACTAATCAAAACTATTTGACAATTAAAAGATAATCTTATGACATTTATTATATTACGTTAATGTGAACAAACTTTAAAATAAATATGTAGAATGTCGATTTTTAAAATTTATTTTAACGTTTAATTTGTTCACTAGTGTTACGAGATCAATTATGAAACACATTTCCAAAAATAATCATTAACTTTAATTTTAAATTTGGTACTACAATAATTTGTTAATAAAATAAATCGGTTTCTTTATACTGACCACTATAAAACTTCCGTTATTAAGAGCTATTTTAAATTACAATGATTTTAAATTACAAGGATACAGACGCAGACGATTCCTTTTTTGTGTTTTTGTGTGGACTTAATTAGCTACAGTAGGCCAATGATTTTACCGGTCGGGAAATATACAATATACGGGAATCGATGCGAGAATTTTACATGCTTAACTGTACTCTCAAAACCGGTTTTCACTCTCTTGTTAACGAAAATCGGGAATCTTGATCAGTCAATCTCGAACAGTGTAACGAGAGGTTTGTTTAGCTCGTAGTGCTCTTCAATAATACCAAGTTTAAACGCTTCCAGCAGATTCGTTCTCCAGCTTGATCCAACGCAAGCTGCAAAGAAGCGGTGATCCCACAAGCAACTTCGGCCGGCACAGCGGAACCCAAGTGAAAGGCAGTACTCGAAGGAAGCAAATTCTACACAAGCCAGTGATTGTTTACCAGCGTTAAAGTGTTGAATTTTTCCAGTTTCGAAATTATGCAAGGAGAAATATCTTAACATATAAACTCGTGAACTTGAGAAATATATTCAATCAGCTTCAGTAAACATTTAAGGTAACGTTATAATTTAACGAAATTGATCGTTTTTTCCTAGCAATGGTTCTATTTATTGTTAAGTAATTGGTTGCGAGAAAAACTGAATGCCACATGTTTTGCTATTTTACAGTTAAGGTCTACGCTTGATCAAAAATCTTTATTAAATATTTACTATGCAACCAATTTTTTATACTGTATTATTTACTAACGATTCCTTGTATTTTTATTTATAAATGTTTATTGTTGGTTAAATCAAATATTGTAGATCTAAAGAAAAACGCTGATTATCATCATCATTATAGCACGAGAAATGCTAACTTACTATCTACTGAACTTCACAAACTAGCCAAATTTGAAAAATCCCCATATTATATAGGGAAAAAGCTTTTTAATAAATTACCTGAAGGGTTAAGAAATTTAGATTTTATACTATTTAAAAGAAAAGTAAAAGCATTACTTGTTGCTAAAGCCTACTATACTATTGATGAGTATCTTAACGATGTTTTATCTTAATTGTAAGAATTATTTGTTATTATATGTTATTGTTAATTTTTTTTGACGTATACACCCAACTATGTTTTTGGCATTGTATAAATAAATTTATTATTATTATAGCAAAATATATATTATTGTTGGGTTTATTTTTATCTAACAAAAATTTATTTAGCACAATTTGGAAGAAGTAAATTCTTATAGAAAGTAATTAATAAATGCAACAGATACAATGGCGTGCGGTGAGAATTTTGGCTAGGGAAGCAACCACGATTTAAATTTTAATACACCTAGGTACAATAAAAAACAGTGTTATAATTATTAAGCTTAAAAGTCTTTTAAAGAAGAACTTTTACACTTCAGTAGTATTCTTTTACTCTATAATGATTAATCGGATTGGTAATTTTTTAGCACATCTCGTTCTTTTGAATACTGATTAACCCCCACCTAGTAAGATATTTTTAGCATGATTGGTAATCCACTTACCCCTTTGAATCGTAGAAATTCTGTGATTGACATGATTGAAGCATAAAAAGTGCTGTGACGAAACTTGTAACTATTGCCAACGTTCTTTTGTGATAAAGCATTTTCAAATTTTTATGATTGTTTAGATTTAATCACAATGTGCAAAAGAATACGTCTTTTATACTTATGGAATTTGTTGACTATTATTCTTTATTTTAAAAAAAAGTACTACTATTTATTTATAATGCAACTCGATTTTCCGGTCTTTTTTAGCAAAATACCTGGTGCAGGTTTTAATCTTTGTTGTTCAATTTAAAATTTCTGGTTTGGTCTGCCTTTCTCAATAATTCCCTCCGAAACTGTATGAAGGAGATTTTTTATCAAATAATAATAATAATACTTTACAAATTGAACAACAAAATTGTTGCGATTCGAATGTATCGGACGTACTCGAACCTTCCACCGAAGCAGCTGAATTTGCAGTCATGACGTCATGACGATAAAGCAAGTTTAAATGTTGCATACAGAATTAACTAACTTGCAAACTAAATAGAATTATTTGTCTTTAAAAAAATCCCAACTTATATAAATTGAAATAATAAAATGTTCCAAAATACAGTCTCATTCGCAGATTTACACTGCTTAAGTAACATTTAACAAACACGAAAAATGGAACAAATAACGAAATTATAATAAACATCTGATCACAGAGTACGCTAATAAAAATAACTCGACCTTGTACGATGTTAACTGTAGCTCACAACGCACCCGCGATTCGCCCGCATCCGAAAGTAAGAAGTGCAGGAAGCAACGAAATCCGTGCTTATATGCTGTGTAAGTAACACATTTGAATCGGTATTATCTTTCCGCGCAAGTTTAATGAGCCTAATTTAAAATAGTATTCTAAATAATTATACTTTTTGCTGTACGGAATTGATATTGAGCTTTAAGTTGATTAAACATTACAAATTTAAATAAACGATAACCATAATTTTATAAAACTATTTTTGTAGGCATTGTTTTTAATTTTAATAAATTCTTAAGGGAAGCATTGCTTCCCTTTCATGGACCGCACGCCACTGAACAGATACAATTTTATAAGAGTAGTGAAGAAACATCTGATTATACGTTATTGTTGAGTTTATTTTTAAAATGAATTATAAACATACTTTTTGTGCTTTCTTATGTTTCAGGTTAAAGGTTATGTATAAATTGTTGTAATCTAAATGAATTAAACAAATAAATTATAACTTATAACTTTTGTGGATTTTCATTATAAGCAAAGAGAGAGAAGGTAGGTATACAGTATACTCTTCAGAAAAACCTAATAATTCTTAATTGAAATGTTTTCAAAATATGATTACATTTATTTATTTTAAATATAGTCATATACATAGTAAGGATTTTGGTTTTTCCTCTATTGTTAATGGTAATAACCGTACTGAGGTCAAGCTTTCACTAGATGAATTAAACATTTTTTATGAGAATACAAAATACAGTGATCTTTTCATGTATCAATCGTTTCCTCGCATAACTTTTAGATTATCTGTGAGAAATTCTATTTTATTTATTTAGTACATGATATGATTTTGTTATTTTTAAACTTTCAACATATAAAATAGGTATAAATTATCATATCTAGAAAAAACAAGTTAAAAATTCAATTAAAGAATCATCAGATCTTTTACAGCCAAATATGTTTCAATCTTGAGTATTTTTCTTTACAACATTCGATTACACAATAAACAGAATTTGTTTGCTAAAGAATCAATTACAATAAGATTAATTAGTTTTTATATGACTACATTGTTTAGTTATAAAATATTAAAAATTGTTATATCTAGGAATAATAATTTAAAAATTCGATAAAAGAATCATTAGGGTTTTTCTGAACAAGATAATTAAAAAGTTTGTTATTTCTAATAATCAACTAGATTGATTTTATTATTTTTAAGAAATTTTTCTTGATACATCTTAAATATAACAATTTGAAAACTATATACAGATATTATTACTACATGAGCCCCGTAACATCAGTCGATCCGCGGTTTTTTATATCAGTACAAAATAATTAGATATAGTTATATTTACTATCTATTCTTTTAAACAGCTGTTATACTTTCCATGATTACTTTATAGTCGGGTATGTAGTACTAGAATACTGTAAAGCATTATTTTTAAGCGTTATATTATACCAGGTACGTATGATATTCTACTGCTGATTGCATACCTGATGAACGCAGTTGTACAAAGTAATATAGGATATACGTTACAGAGAAGTTTAATTTTCCGTGCAAAAAATGACCTATATATATATATATATATATATATAATTGATTAGAAGTAATAATGCGCGTAGAGATATACAAGAAAGAGTTATAATAATGGGATATCGCGCAACAGAGAAGAAAGAAAAAACAAGTTGCAGCCGTCTACACGTGTTTCACACTTATTAGTGATCATCAGGACGGCATAGCAGATGGAATAAATATAAAAGCAACTCACTCAGAAAGATGTAACAACACAAGGTTTCACTGATAGCAGCCAACCGCACATTTGCAGTATCGGCCTGAAGACACTGAGTTTTCAGTGCAACAACAAACGTCACTACGGAGGCAGCTAAAGCCACTACCTATCAGTGCTATCAGTGAAACCTTGTGTTGTTACATCTTTCTGAGTGAGTTGCTTTTATATTTATTCCATCTGCTATGCCGTCCTGATGATCACTAATAAGTGTGAAACACGTGTAGACGGCTGCAACTTGTTTTTTCTTTCTTCTCTGTTGCGCGATATCCCATTATTATAACTCTTTCTTGTATATCTCTACGCGCATTATTACTTCTAATCAATGATATTATACTTTGGGATTGGTTGTATCACGGTAGTGGCTTTAGCTGCCTCCGTAGTGACGTTTGTTGTTGCACTGAAAACTCAGTGTCTTCAGGCCGATACTGCAAATGTGCGGTTGGCTGCTATCAGTGAAACCTTGTGTTGTTACATCTTTCTGAGTGAGTTGCTTTTATATTTATTCCATCTGCTATGCCGTCCTGATGATCACTAATAAGTGTGAAACACGTGTAGACGGCTGCAACTTGTTTTTTCTTTCTTCTCTGTTGCGCGATATCCCATTATTATAACTCTTTCTTGTATATATATATATATATATATATATATATATATATATATATATATATATATATATATATATATATATATTTTATGTACAAGGCTGACATTAGCATATTTAGCGCATACCTGTTGAACATAGCTCTACAAAGTAATATTTAAAAGACTTAAAAGGTTTATATTTTAGAGATCGGATTTTACTTTAACAATACATGTAGTCAGGTTTGGCGTAAATAACAATTAGAGATATCAAAGCCATACTAACTGAACGCTAACATAATATGCTCTACAGGTCAAACTCAATTAATTAACCCTGTGGCTATACATCCTTAGGCTAGAAACAGTCTTGAAACAAAAAAAATGGTTGAGTCCACCCTGTTAGACAAGAAATCAGAGTTTCAAATATTGATATTTTAAAATTGTCTTTTACATGTTTCCATAGAGATATATTTCAACAGTAGATGATGAATGATAGGTAATCGCTATCTACATGGGGCAAAATTATACACAGTAAGAAGGCATATGTAGAAATCGTTTACAAGGGTAGTAGATATAACGAAAAAAGGTTAAAAATCTGTTTCAACAGTAGATGATGAATGATAGGTAATCGCTATCTACATGAGGCAAAATTATACACAGTAAGAAGGCATATGTAGAAATCGTTTACAAGGGTAGTAGATATAACGAAAAAAGGTTAAAAATCTGTTCAAAATTACATTACTGACGCAGATCAATACCTACATATTACTATTTCTCTGTGTTTCTGTAAGAATTTATTTTCTGTTTTTAATGTCGTATGTCTCATTCACCTGTTTCAATATAGTCACCTGTTTAGTATTGCTTACTTACAACAACAAAAAGGTAAATAATAACTTATGACGCTGTTAAATGTACAGATTATTCCACACCTAATGTATTCTAGTTGCCGGTACTGAATATATCCATTAACTAGGGTAAAACACGTGATGACGGCATATTAAGAGCAAATATATACATTATACACATATGTTAACTCTAGTATAAATTATAAAATATCAGCTTCATTAACCTAAGATTTTTCATTTACAAATTTTCTGATACGTATAATAATCATTTTTGAAGATTGAATGATATGTATGCTCTAGCTAGTATTATATCGGTAAAAAAACCATATTAATGGATAAATACTTAAAAGCAATTTAAAACATTCGATTACACAATAAACAGAATTTGTTTGCTAAAGAATCAATTACAATAAGATTAATTAGTTTTTATATGACTACATTGTTTAGTTATAAAATATTAAAAAATTGTTATATCTAGGAATAATAATTTAAAAATTCGATAAAAGAATCATTAGGGTTTTTCTGAACAAGATAATTAAAAAGTTTGTTATTTCTAATAATCAACTAGATTGATTTTATTATTTTTAAACTTTCAACATATAAAATAGGTATAAATTATCATTAAGGTAACTTTATGGCTTCTTGCTAAAGCAGATTCCAGGTCTGAAAATTTTGATAGATCACGACTCGTAGATCTGCAAAATTTGTTAATTACTCAAAGAACCTCACAATAGGCATAGGAAATATTACTTTACATTCTATTTAATAATTCAGTCTTGCATGGTTTTCAATTTACAAAACCTAATTGAGTTTGACCTGTTAGACAAGAAATCAGAGTTTCAAATATTGATATTTTAAAATTGTCTTTTACATGTTTCCATAGAGATACATTTCAACAGTAGATGATGAATGATAGGTAATCGCTATCTACATGGGGGCAAAATTATACACAGTAAGAAGGTAAGAAAAACCAAAATCCTTACTATAAACCTTCACTTAAAAAAATTAGTATAAATATTAACAAGAATACTATAATTAAACGATACCTCTACACCCTGGGGTATAGCAGCATCCACTGTTTAATAATTAAATGCATAAGAATTATAACTGTCAGTCCCGCTCGGTTAAATATGTTTTCTAAGATTATCCGAATGTGCTAATTACGTACAAGACAATTAGTCAGTCTTACATGACATGAGCTAATCGTGAAGAAAGTCCAATTTTTCTTAATGCATCTCAAATAACTTTGAAACAATTATTTACTTAATTATAATTAAAATACAGAGTTATATGACTAACTTTATCTTATACTAGTTAAATATTAAATTATTTCACAAAAACTTAAATTCTTTTAGCTACAAAATCTACGGTTTCCTTTCCTTCGAACATGAAGCAGAACATAATGATAATTGTTTGTAAGCTACGCTTAGATAAATGTTTACTTCAATCATTATTACTAATGTGTGAATTACGTACAAGACAATTATAAGCCAATTATGATTATTATCATGAGTCATTGAGATGAGACAATTAGTCAGTCTTATATGAGCTAATCGTGAAGAAAGTCCAATTTTTCTTAATGCATCTCAAATCACTTTGAAACAATTATTACGTATGACTCGAGTCAGTTTAAATTAATTATAAATCTAAAAAATACATTTTTAAAATTAGGATGTAACCCCGAGCTGTTAATGAAAAGCAATTAACTCGTTTATACTGTTCCCCAAATTAGATTATTAGAAAAACAACCTTTCTAATTGCTCGGAAATTAACTAAAAATGACATATAAACTGAACGGTTTTTAAAAATAAATCATTGTGAAAGAGTTTTAGGAATCATCAAGACGCTATCCTACCTTCTCGTGTAAGTGTTTTAATTTTTAATTAGCTTATATATTAAAATACTATCTCATTTACGATATGTAATATGTAAATGTTTTAGATTGACTTTATTACAAAACTTTAATATTATAGCAGTATAATCAAAATGGATATCGTGAAACTTTTCAACAGTATAGTAGAAGATAAACCAATTGTATCCACAGAGGTGTTAGAAATCAATAAGGCTTATAAGATTTTAAGTCTAAAGGACATGGACACCAGATATGGAAGATCGATTTTAGTCGAGTTAAATAATTGTAAAATATTTCTACCAAAGAGATATAGCGAAAAAGTCGATAAGACTCTTATAGACGAGATCAATAGATTAGGTAATTTTTCAGTAACTATAACATCATTCAAAACATATGGCAGACATCATCAGAAGATGCCGGTGCTTGAGATGAAACAATTAGAAAAAGGTAATTTTTTTTTTAAATAATTTGATAAAAATATCTAAAAAGTATAAGACTCTAATTACATATTTTATTCTTTTACAGACTAAACAAGCAACCACCTGTAGTAGGATGAACTGGAAGTAGATGACTTTTTAATATTTTTCTATATTTATGTATATTTAAAAAATAAATAAATAAATAAACTTTTTATTGAATCGATGTTTAATTTCTTTGTTTGTAGTTGGAGGTTGAAACTTTTTTTCATCCTATATATCACTACACAATAAGATAATAGATATAATATTTCATAGAAAACATTTATTATGAATTAATATCAGGAGAAAATAGTATACTATTTTTCGTTTTATTTTTAAACAAAAATAAGCAGTATGCTTTAGTAGTATTAGTAAATGGCTTGACCGATTCAAGCTGTAATCTAATATCTACAGTTGAATCTTTAAAAACTCTCTACCCGCTCTGAACAATCAATTACACAAACTGGATGAGTTTCTGACGTATAGGTAGATAATTCCAAATTTTAATCCGTTTTCATTAATGAGTAGACCTAACATAACATTAGTTTTACCGTAGGAAGAAGGACCGCTCAGAATTGCTCTACAGGAAACAGTCTGAAACTAGGTTATTCAGATCAAATATTACTTAAAGTAAATATAACTATATCTAATTATTTTGTCTTCACACATTATGTTATTAAAAAAAACATATTAATGGATAAATACTTAAAAGCAATTTAAAAATATCAATATTTGAACGTTATAATTCTATAAAACACGTGAATTTCATGTAAAGAAAAATACTCAAGATTGAAACATATTTGGCTGTAAAAGATCTAATGATTCTTTAATTGAATTTTTAACTTGTTTTTTCTAGATATGATAATTTATACCTATTTTATATGTTGACCCTTTAATCAACCACAGCACAGGAATAATCATCTACTTAATCAATCAATCATGACACATGCAGGAGGAAGAGGGAGCCGTATGATATAATACTACAAATTACTAACATGTATTATGTTATGAGTACGTAGTCGCTAGTCAACAATTTTTTTTTATAAGCCGTTTACAGTGCTTTAATAGATTACCTCGTTGGTGTAGTGGATGCATTGGCTGGCTACCATTCGAGCGGTCCCCGGTTCAAACCCTGTTGGCTCCATTGATTTTTATAAAAAAAGTATAGTGGGTTGCCTATCTACAGGCGTATAGAAATCTACTATACCGATCATATGACGTCACCGATAGATGGCATTAGCAGCGCTAGGAATTCAAATCTTTCAGCGGGAAATGATGACAAGTTGGAAATGACAGATACAAAATGGCCGATATGTAAATGACATTCAAAATGGCGATTCAAAATGGCGATCCAAGATGGCGATTCAAAATGGCTATTCAAAATGGCCGCTGAGTAGGGATAGGAGTGGGGCTTAAGTGGGGGGCTTAAGTGGGGGCTTAAGTGGGGGGCCTAAGTAGGGGGCTAAGTGGGGGGCCTAAGTAGGGGGCTAAGTGGGGGGGCTAAGTGGGGGGCCTAAGTAGGGGGTAGTGGGGAAAGGAGTGGGGAACCGCGGATGACCTTGAAATGGAAAACGAACCTTCATAAGAAAATACATGGGATTTTGCGCTAGAACGAACATAGCTATACTACTGTCACGGCGGATGGAAATCATCCGCCGTAGCAGAAAGTTATATTGAAGAGAATATCGAGATGAAAGCAGGAACTTCTAGAAAAATCTTCAGTGGGACAAACATGAATGTAGAGATTCCGAAGTCATCAATCTCATCGGTCCTCTCCACAATTCTACAGAACGTGAAGGGCAGGTTATTATTGAAAATATATGAAGAACAGAGCGTGTACTTCCAACCATAAATATTAATAAAATTAATAATAGTAACATCCAATTACATTTTCATTGATTTGTTGATGCTTTGAATTGAATATTAATAAAATATGTTTTTCTAGTGATTGTTTTATTTCATAGTTATTTTTTTATTTTATAGTTATATTTTTATTTCACACTTTTTCATAATGACATATTTTAGAAATTAAAAAGTGCAAATAATAATTACTTATCAATGAGGTGTAGCAAAAAATATTGTAAGATACACGTTTAAAAAGTTTCTTCATTGCAGTCATCAGTCATCACTCACGTCTTTTAAAACACTCGCTTGTGTTTTAAACCGTTCGCACAATAAAGGATGACTTTTTACACTTTTATCTTAAATATCCATTGCTAAACAAAGATTATAATGCAGGTTATACAAATATTTCTTGAGTACCATTCTCTCACTAAAAGATAACCGTGGCAACAGCGGCTGGTAGCAACAGTTGTAAACTTGCTACTGAGATACTACAATTATTTAAGGTTAGATTTTTTTGATGTTTTGACTTTTGAAGTGTTTTCGTTTGGAACGGAATGCTTTAGCTTTGTTGTGGCTTGTGGTATAGTGTTTAATTTCGAAAATTAGAAAGACCATAAAACTAAAAATTATATACTCTTATTAACGTTAATTTAAAGCAAAGTGTAAAATTAATCTCGTTTCTATAAACTAATCGTAAGAAGCTTTAAAAGATATTCTTTTATAAAGATCCTTTTTATACCAGAGCATTATTAAAGTGATTTAAAATAGTATAATAATCTCAAACAAGGGCAGCAGGATTTAATAATTTTTTGTTGTGTAAATCTTATTAATTTATTATAACATTTATTATTAAAGATTCTTGAGGTTAATATCTGAATTTTAAAAAAGTGATCCATTCAGAAAAGGCCTCACAGGAAGCTTATGACAAAGTGGCTCTTGTCAAATTTGTTGAAATCCTAATATTATGTAGTTATCAATTATCTCAAGAAAAGTTATCGTTGCCTCAATAAAATTGTATTTGCTCTACGGGCTGTCAAAAGTCATCATGCTCGTGGAGTCATATATCAGCAAGGCAACAGGCATGTTATAACTTAGTTTCTGTTGTGCTTACTGGTTAGCTATTTGTCAATAATTGATAAAACATAAACTAAAACATTTAGGATATACAGAGTCGGTAAAAAACTTGCTAAATTACATAAGGAGATGTCAAACGATAACATTTAAATGTATTCATTACTTGTGGGATGCACACATCACCGTAGTGATTAGGCAAGCCTTGCATACATTCCACTGACAGGCAGATTTTAAATAGCTATTTACACTCGAATGCGGTAAGTCGAACTTTACAGGGCGACAACTTTGTTTAAGGCACGAGCCCGTAGGGCGAGTGCCTTATTAGTTGGAGCCCTGTAAAATGACTTGACGCATGAGATTTGTATAAGATTTTTTGGCCGACAAGTTTTATAGAAAATAAAAAAAAATAATTCAAAACATGCACATAATAGTGTGCTCTTGGATGACATTTGTAGTTTCCAAACGTACAATAGATGGCGCTGCGGCGATTTAAATTAATTAAATTTTAATATTTTCTATTAAAGCCCGAAATATTTTTAATAATAACTTAGGTAACATGTATTTTATTACATAAACTTAATTATTACAAGAATAGTTGGTTTCTTAAATATCTCTAATTGCCCAGTGTTTTTTAGTATTTTTACCACATTCGCTTGTCATTTTACGACATCATGCGTAAATATGAAGCTACAGTTCACGTAAACAAAACTGAAACAAACGTTTTAAAATACAGGAGGCCAAAAAATATTTTTGTATATACAGCAAGAGTATGTGGGTCATTCTACCAAATGAAAAAGTCGATCTTTGAAAAATAAACTTTTTGTATTTTTTGATTATTTCTATTTATTTATAACAAATAGGACGAAATAAGTGACAAAAAACATATTGTCGTGCTCATATACAAACAAAGCAATATCCAAAAAAAGATGTAAACAGGAATGAGTTTGATGCACACAGAAATGAGCAAATTAGACAATTGAGAGAAAAAAATAAGTAAACGTTCAAAAAGAATATTTAGATAAATATTATAAAGCGTCTTGTTAATTAAACAGAACATCTAATTAAGTGAATTCAGATCATCGGCATTCCTGTGCAAGCAAAGAAATGACGTTCCATGAAATAAACAAACATATAGACCATTCAGTCAACCAGAGGGCTAACGTCATTAGTCATGTGACTTTGTAAACATGTTAAGATGAAAATGCCAATAATTTTTGACATTTCATTTTCAATATTAGGTTAGGTTAGGAGTGTTTGTGAAATGGTGTGTATTTTGGCTATGTAGTTACAACTAAATAAAAATGAGATTGATATCTCACAAAGAAAATAAAATTCTTAATTGAAATTTGTTTAATTTCTCTCACAAAATTTAATATATATCAGCCATAGAAAACCCAATTATTAACTAACAACTAACCTAACTTTCTTTATCAAAACAAAACCGTTTTCTTCCAATGAAGAAAACGGTTTTGTTTTGAAGTGGGCCAATGTCCACTTTAATACCTTCTAAATTTGTTTGTTCTCTTCTTATATATTTAAACAACTTAAAACAACATGGTATAATTCCTAAAAGGTATTTCGAGGCTTGTAATAATTATTGTAATATTACATGCCTACATATTTCACAATTGAATCCAAATTAACCGGTATTTCTAGAAGCAAAAATTTTGTATAGGTCAGTAACATATTGTTACATGTATAAAATTAATGAAGGATACTGACTCTTTTCAAACATGTCATATATTGCATCTTGTAATGCAAATCTTTGGTTGTTTAAGCCAGTAATTCTCCTTTTTCTATTTCTAGCAGGATATTTGGATCACTAAGAAGGTTACCGCTTTTAATAGTTGCCGATACCTTGAAACAGCACTTTTGCCGATACCCAAAGCCTAGCTACCCTTTACAAATATTACTTTTTAGAAACAGATCATAAAACGAATTGTATATTTAAAAATATTCTATTTTTTGTTAACAATTTTGTTAATTGTAACAATTCTTTTTGCTTGGAAGATGCAAATAAACGTAGTAATCGTAATACCAACAAAAAAATACATTTCTTAGGCGTAAAAGTATTGGAAGAGTTGCGAATTTACGTTGGTAACAGATTATGACGTAAGACCTCTGCTTGACCGAAACTGATAATCAAGTCTTACTAGATTATTTTACTACAAGCCAGTTCTTATTACTAATTGAATAATTTTCACTGTTTTTTTTCTAAATATATTTTTTTCTAATTTTAATTTTTTTTGTTATGATAAATTAGCTTTACTAAATAGAGAAAAATAAAATGTTTTCAGAAATGCAAAAAATATATGAATGCCATTTAAAAAAACATAGTTACTATAACAACAAAGCAAAAAAAGATATGAACAAATCAAAAACGTCACAATATGCATCGGGATAAACTAAAAAACTTTTGTATTTAACATCAATTTTGTAACTCTTCAAATTAAAACGTTATTATTTGATACTTTTGTTACACCCTGCATATGATCTATTATTTAATCAATCACTATGGTGAGGAGTGCACTCTACAATCAATCATCGTTTTATCATTGTTTGACCGCTCGTATAATTCACCAAGGTTTCTTTACTACCCTATACACATACATATATTCTACATGTTTTAAGATTATGCTTTACCATATTTCACACATACCTAACCAATTTACTGCAATCATAATGACTTTTAACATAGAGCCAAAATAGTTCAAATGATTTTGTTGGGCCAATGATACCTCTTGTTAAGGAAATGGAAAACTATATCTTATCAAAATTTCAACGATTTTGACAAGGATCACTTTTTCGTAGGCATCCTGTGAGGCCTTTTCTGAATAGATCACTTTTACACAATTTTTAGAACCTATAGTACTAAAGCAAAGTTGGTAACATTGACCGATTTAATGAACATTTAAAATTCAGCTTTTTTGACATTTATTAAATTATTAATTTAATTTACTAAAATTAACTTCGCAATTAAAAATAGTTTTACAACTAAGTTGAACTTTGTGACACTATTTTGGCCAAAATAGTGTCACAAAATTGACTTTGTAAATGTGTAATGGGAAAAAAATATTGTATACCAAATTATATATATTTATAATATATTAATAGTTCAGTTCACCCCAACGGTCAACTATGCCCCGTTTTACATTTGCAAACAACAAATCAATTCTACCCAAGATTGCCATTTTCTATATTGGCAAAATGATTATCTATTAAAATAATCAATTGAGTAATAAGAGTTCTGGTCAAGATTCTGAGTTAAATTTAATTTAAATTTAAACAATGATATCCCAGCCAGCACACTGACGTCATAATGTCGCCGTTTTTTCGGCAGTAACGACGTCAAATTGTTGTAAAACTTACATCATTATGTCACAGCACAAAGACGTCAATATAAGACGTCATTAAAACGTCCTATACTAGGACTAAAACAGGAATTATAAATAAATAGTTGAATATTGGAAATAGCATGTATTATATACTACAGTCAAAACATCTCTATATTGTGACCACCTGCTTAATATGACCAGTATTCCTTGGATCCTGCTAAAATAATGTCTTTTTAATGAAACTTGTACGACCAATAATGACTTGAAAATAATGTCATTATAACCTCAGTGTGCTGGCTGGGATTGAACTACTGTACTATGTCTAACAACTTATTAAACCTTCTTTCACTTATGATAGAGATAGATTATTCCTATAATTCTACATAAAATAACTATACCTAGTCTAATTATTATTACTACATCATTTTACAAAATTTAGCAATTATAATAATGGATGTTAATTAATGGACTAATTAACAATCATGCAATAAAATATGTATTAATTGCATTAATTCTATTGCGTGAATATGGAGTTTCCGAAGTAAAGATTCAAACTAAACACACCCGTTATCACCTTAATATCTCGGTATTTCATTCATCGCTATCTTCGCTGTCGCTATTTTCGCTATCGCTATCCTCGCTTTCGCTGTTATCACTACTATCGCTGTTATCACTACTATCGCTGTCATTCTCAATTTCGCGTTTCTGTCTAATATGATTGCAGGGTGTAATAGGCGCACTAATAGAATTTACTAACTGTTTAACTAAATCTTCAAACTTTCTAACTTCTTCATTTAGGTTATGTTGATCACATTCTTGCCGTGGAGCACTGGCAGCAAACGGTACCAATGAAACTAAAACAAATAATGTAAAAATGAGCACTTTTCTGTTAAAGACCATTATTTAGATTAAGTGAAATTATTTTATATCCGTGCATATTTATATTGTTTTTTAAGAAAGAATATGTATATGTCACGTAGTTTTTCTATTTAAATTATTTTTGTTTAATTCGTACATGCTGTTGTAGTACAAACTCTATAAGATTGTTAGGTCATGTTGAAGGTTAGTATATGGAATGTTAAACCTTTTACGTGTTTTTTTTACAGTATAAGATAATTCTGGTGTTTAGGAAATTTGTTTACATTAGCTTGAAATTTACGTAAATCACATGAAATGCTACTCCCATGGGAGGTACCCGAGGTGTATTCCGCGGATTTTGGTGAAATTTAGACTCGTGTGTACTTAGCAACCCTTAATTTCTTGAAACCAAAAGATTCTTCAAGTTCTGAATAGAGTTCTAGAGTTTCTTACAATATTAACAATAGTTCTGGTATTTTAAGGGCGCGTTATTGGCGCAAAATATTAGCGTCAAAATATAGCTCACGTTTTTCATTCAGTTTTCTTTTAATAATCGTTTTTTTTAGGAAGATAACGTTTGATGTCGATTGCTAAACTGTTAAGGTAGTGTGGATCATAGTTTGTAAGGAGTAGATATCTAAAATAAATTTTATAATCGTAGTCGAACATCGCCAAGCTTATAGAATTAACGTTGTCTAAAAAATAACCAAACTAAACATAATACAGTAATTATAACACTGTTTAATAGCAAAATCTATGACAATGGATAAATGTTTTTGCTTACTTATTTAGTATTGATTGAAATAAAATAGATGTACACGGCGCGGGAATTTAAATATGGCATCACGAAAATCAGTCATTTTTAGTTGAACTCTTCCTGCACCAGGAAGCGTTGGGTGGTAATATTCGCGGGACATTTAAAAGTAATTTAACTTTCCTAATCTTTTAACTATTATTTAATACATTCCCGAAGTAAATGTTTTTCTTTAGTTAAGAGCATGTGACGGTTAATTTTTGAATAAACTATTTCAATCTTAATTAGTCCTGATTAATTTCTTAAAACGAATATATATTTTCAATATTTTAATATAGTAATACTTTTCTTTTTCTTAAAACCAGCAAAAACAACTGATATCTTTAAACACATTTAGCAGTTTTATATTCCCCTTTTTGATTTCAACTACCTTAAATTATTCCTTGGCATTTAAAAATTAAAAATTTCAGTTAAACTTAAAATATTTTGAAAGTTCACGCATGTCTGGCAACACTGTGAGCAGAGAACTGCGATGCGATGAAATAATGTTTCTATTTACATTTTCATATTTTAGTTTTAAAGAAATTAATTCCGTTTTGCGGACCGTAGCGCCATCTTTAGGTGTTTATAGTTTCTGAAGCTTCCTATTATTAACACTGGCGGCGATAACAGGCCCTTAAGCATGGAAATCGAAAAAATGATTTTAGGGTGCTAACTTCACGCGGCATTCATATTTTCGCAAACAAAAAGAATTCCGATGGCATTTTTCGACATAACCGTAGGAGTTCTAGAGTGCCTAATAAAAAATCTCAATAGTTCCGCCTGATTAACAAATATATAATCAATTAAAAATTTTACATTTTTAATATAAAATTAAATTTACCAAAATTACGGTTCTGAGTGGCCCTCGAAGAATTCTCTACAGAACTATTAATAAACAGAGTATTAACTAAAAATTTCAAAACCTATAAACAATTTAAAGGGGTCATTTCTGACAATCTTATATAACCGGACAAAGGATAACAAATTCGAGTCAAACAACAGTTCTCAGCAGGGTCCTGAGTAGGGCTGTGTTATTATCGAAATCAACAATTGAAAATCGATTGATCGATTAAATCAATTAATCAAGTGATCGATTAAATCGATTAATTGAAAGATCGATTTGTCGGATTAATCGATTGATCGGTTATACGATTATTTAAACATATAATCGAAGGTCCGATTAATTACTTGTTTTGATAATTCGTGTCATCTATATTATAGTATAAAGCCTTTTCTGAATTAACATAAATAGTAATGTCTTCTGAAATTTTGCTAAAGTATATTTTTATATAAATTATATTTTTAAAAATGCACTTCAATTTGTGTGCAGTCATGCAGTGTATGCGGTTTGGTCCCGGTTTGGTGCTCTGGTCATACTTTGGCACATATACATAGCACTAATACGACTAATACATCACACATCACCAATGTTGTGCTTTAGTAGAGAAACAATTTGTGCAATTCTTGGTAGTTGTTAATGGTACTTCAACCAAAGTTTGAGAAGTAACTAGGGCTGTGTGATTATGAACATCAATAATAAAAATCGATTAAATCGACTGATTGATTAATCGATTGATCGATTATTCGGAGCTACAATTATTTTCTTAAAATAATCGTTTTAATCGCTTAATCGATTAATCGATTATTTAAAAAATTAAGCGAAGGACTGATTAATCGATTATCATGCACATCCCTAGTCCTGAGTTCTATACAGAACTATTATTAGAACTGCATTCGCAATTAAGTAATACGTGATTTAACTCGAACAATAGTTTTGAGCAGAGTTCTGAGTAGCCCTCGAAGAGTTTAAATTAAAAGTGCTATTTAAATCGTTTCAGACCGATGGAAATGTCGTTTGGACAGCTCGAAGACAGTTCTGATTATTTAAATTGTTTATAACAATTTAATATATTATTAATTATGGAGTTCTGTCGTCGAGGCTACTCAGAACTCTGCTCAAAACTATTGTTGGAGTTCAATAAATTACGTGTTTTTGAATAACGAATTTTAAATTGTTTATAATCATTGAAAATATTGTTTAATATGGCGTTCTGTACAGAACTCTCCGAGAGCTACTCAGGACTATCTTCGAGCTTTTATACATTTGTTAATTAAGCGGAATTATTGAATTTTTTATCAGGAACTCTAGAACTATTATGCCGAAAATGTTAGCAATCTAAAATTCATTTTGGGTTAAAATATCAGAACTATCGTTAATATTAAAAGGACCTCTAGAACTCTCTTACACAATTATGCCGAAATTTTGCGAAAATAAGGATGCCGCGTGAAGTTAGCACCCTAATATTATTTTTTCTATTTCCATGTTTAAAATACCAGCACCATTGGTAATATTTTGAGGAACTCTATTTCATTTATTCAGAACTCCAAGAA
The DNA here is from genome assembly GCA_929113105.1 of Agrypnus murinus. Lineage (NCBI taxonomy): Eukaryota > Metazoa > Arthropoda > Insecta > Coleoptera > Elateridae > Agrypnus > Agrypnus murinus. Next base: position 159,714,020 of record OV816025.1, read on the forward strand.
TGTTTTAGAAAGAAATTTAGCTAGGCAGTTTACATGAAAATATTGTTTTTCACTTGATCTGGTTTTTTCCTAGCTGCTGTCACTCACTTTAAAAGAATGAATACCATTCTTGAACTTCGGCCGTTTTTTGAATACTATCTTAAAAACTATAAAAGTTGTAAATTATTCAAATAAGAATATGAAAATATGTACTTTTTTAATTTAAAAAAATGAAATTGTGACTCCGCCCCTTAAATTCAAGATTTTTCGTTATGGACTGCAATTACCCACGTTTACGTTTCATACGTCGATACACCAGAGACTAGACCAAAATCAGCAATGATTGATTGATTGATGATTTTTACATTTTTTCCAAGTATTTTCAACCAACCAAGTATTTTCAAGTATTTACAACTATTTTCCAAGTCTAATAGACAACATTTATATTAACATATCTTCAGCTATTTATGACTCTCTGTAAGCGTTTATAGTTTTTGAGATATGAAAAGAAAACTAGAAAACGGTTTTTATAATGAATCGCAGCATACCTATGTTATGTATTTTCACATTTCAACAAAGTTAGCGAGTACGCCTCAGGTACTTCCCTTGTCAGTATAATTTGATAAGTATATAGTTCGTCTCAAAGTGAGTAATCTGCGTGCTAAAGATGCAATGCTATCTTTATGGGAATTTCGCTCAGACGTTGCCAGTATTTCTTATGCAGTGAGTGATGGCCCTGTTTATCTTTCAGACTAAACGAAATCCAGGACAACAAGTCCTCACGTAAAATTTTATGCAATTTACAAGTCACTTTTTCTAATAATTTTACGTAATACTACTGTAACGTTCTTTTTAAAATAATAACAAAAATGCTGTTTAATCGTCTATTCACAAAAGAAATATTAATTTAAATACACTAATTCTGAACACTATAATTATAAACTATTTAACAAACTTAAATGCTAGATATTTACAAACTTAAAGTGGATTATATAAGAACTATTTATGTATTATTATAATAATTATTAAATATTTATTTATTCACTAAATATATTTGGTTATTAATTATACAGAGCACATTTCGCCACGCCGGTTAAACACTAATTGAACTCCTTATACCCGTGACGTCAATTTATATCTGTCATATAAAGTTCTGGAACTTACTGGATTAGACTAGTTGGTGTTGTTTTGTGCAGCCGTTGATGACTCACACCGAAGAATCATACATGCCGGTGTTGATGAATCATGCAGTCTCGAATGTTCGACGGCGGCAAATAGGGGGTTTTCCCCATTTGTTACACTACATTATTTGTTTCTAATAGTAACTTATCATCTTTTATCAGTAGCAGTAATATAATAAAATATGCATTAAATGAACATTTGCTTTTGATACACAATAATAAATTATTTATTTCAAAGTTTAAAATAATTTCTGAAACTTCTACAAACTGTCCGATTTAAAATTGTATTACCAATCGTGTCCCTGCGGTAGGTAAAATTAGAAAAATATCATGAATTCAATACTTATGTGTTTACACACTTTCTGCTGCAGTTGGAAAATGACTTTCTAATTAGTGCCATAATGAGAGTAAGGAATTTGTAATTTTGGTTGATATCAACTGCAAATACTTTCTTCTCAGTAATTAAAAAGAAATTTCAGTAATTCTTGGGCAGAATAGGTTTATTAGAAGCATTTATTTGTTCTTCAGAGCGCGTTAACATTTTCGTGTTGCGATTATTTGTGTCGTCTTGTATGTACTGTTACTGTTTGGTTATTGTTATTATTTCTTGGTGGTTGTTGTTGCCGATTGTTATTTTCTATTGTTGGCAATTGTTATTTTCTGTTGTTGGTTATTGTTATTTTTGACACCGAATTTTGACCCCAAAATGGAAGAAATTGTTAAACGGAAACGTGGGAAATCGCTGGAACTTTCAGAGAAGCAGATGCTGATGAATTATGATTTTTATCAGCCTAACAACGATTCTGTATCAATTGTAACTCGGAAAGTATCAGAAATCACTGGTTTGCGAAAAGACTCTGTTTCAATATTCATCACCTGCTGGACTACAACGTTCAAAGAAAAGGTCCAAGAAGCGAAAGTTTAGCACTTCTCGTGACTACAAGTACGATGAAGATGTCTGGAGCCATATTCGTAGAATAGTGCTTAATTATTTTCTTGACAACATACCAGCGGCAATAAACTCCATATTAGCTGTTGTAAATGCCGTAGGAACTTTGCTAACTTTTCACGGGTCACGCTACATCGCTTGCTGGGATCGCTGATATGGATTTTATGTTTGTAAAACGTGACAGAAATCCAGTTTTGATTGAAAAACCAGAAATCATCTAGTGGCGTCATCGTTATTTACGCGCAATTCGTAAATACCGTGCAGAAGGGTACAAGAAGTGTATTTGAATGAATTATGGGTAAATGTCGGTCACAGTGTGAAGAAAGAATGTGTTGATAAAACAGTTACATTTCATAGTGATGTTTTTGTTTGTGGTCCTACAACAGGATTAAAAGCTTCAACAGCTCGTGGTCCACTATTCGTTTTATTGCACACAAGATCTAGCAATGGATTTGTTGATGGGGCAGAGGTCACATTTTTTGGCAAGGAAAAATACTCTGGCCTACCATGACAATGGATGGACTACCGTCGAAGATTGGTTGGAAAATAAACTAATGCCAAAAAAGCCAGAAAAAAACTATGATGGTAATGGACAATGCCTCCTACCACAGCAGAAAATCAGAACAAATTCCCTACAGTTCAACACTAAAAAAAGATATTCAATCGCTTCTGTCAAAGCACCTATTTTTTGACGAGCGTCTCGCGCCACATGCGATCCGATGTATATTTGACATTGCAGGATTTGACATCGCAAGATTTTTGACATCGCAGGATTTGACAATTTATTTGTAGTACCTAACCTATTTAAAACTGAAGTTTCCTTTTCGTTTTATTTATATTTCGTGCATATCAACTATGGAAGAGATTATTTGCGAGGAATGTGATGTTACATGCACTAAAAACCAATAGGGAAATCTGTGATATATGTGGTCAGCAATTTGTTAATAAATCGAACTTTTCCCGTCATCAAAAGCAAATCCATGGAATTATTGCTTCAAAGGAAGAACGTACCCGAAATTCCAGAATTAAATGTGCTTTTGAAAATTGTTCTGAATATTTCAGAAATTATGTAGATTTGAGAAAACACATGACTGCTGTACATAAAGTGGAAATTGGGTATAATGAGTTTCAGTTTGAATCTTCTTCAGGTAAGCTCCTGGATTTGATAGGTGTACGATCGCTTATGAAATATAATTTTCTAGCATTTCATCGATGGAAAGAGTAAATCCAAGACAGCAATCTATCGTTGTATGTTCTGCATACTTCATGTCAATTATTAGCGGATGGCAGTAAAAAAGAATTTTACAACTGTCATCGCTCCTATAATTACATAAACAAGGGGAAAGGTGTAAGGCATTTTAAAAGCAAAGGATGAAAATAAAATTGGGAAAGCTTGTCCTTCAAGGATGGAGGTTTTAACTAAAAGTGATGGACTTATTTTGGTAAAGTTTTGGATAAACCATGTAGGTCACTCACTTGACATTGGCCGTGTTTTTTTAAGCAAAGAAACAAGAGCTGAAATTGCAGGTAGGTGCACACGCCCTTATTTAAAAACCATAATTTAGTAAACAATTTTTTGGGTTCCAGGCAAATTAAAAGAAGGTGTAACTTTTGAGCATATATTGGATGATATTCGCGATGCTATCACAAGAAGAATCACAGCGAATGCTACTTTTAGAGAAGAAAGATATGCACAATATTGTGCGAGATTTCCATATTGGTTATAATACAAAACGTCATCACAACGATGCAATTAGCATCAAATTGTGGGTAGAGGATATGAAGAATCTAGGTCAGTGGTGGCGAACCTATGACCCACGGGTCAGACACTGACCCACGAAGGCTTTTTAAATGACCCACGCGTTGATTTTTATAAACTTATTTTTTATATCATAAAAAAGAGAACAGGCAATCGAAAATATTAAAAAATTAAAATATAAATATCTAATGTCGAATTTATAAAAAAAATATATTTCCGAGTGGACGTCGGCTAACTGATTTTCTATCATTTCTAATATAAAGATAGTATCTGAAAATAAATAACAACAGATTCCACATTAAATTTATTAACTTTATTATACATACACATATCTGTAACTATATATGTGCTTTTCCTTATTCCTTGTTCATTCAAATACTCAGTGCAGAGGCACCACTGGGCATGATGTCACCTGGTGCGGTAATGGTATTACTCCACTGATATCAATTTTTTGACGTAGACCTTTATTTTTTGCCGTTCACTTGCAAAAATAAAAGTTGTAAAACAAAAAGGAAACGTAAACCTTTTTAGAGGATTTTAAAAGTGAGAACCAAAAAAGGGTTAACTGTCAAGTTTTTCTGTTAACAAATTTTCGGTGTTTCCAAATTATTGGAACCCTTTTTACCCCCCCTCCAATAGACGCCACTGACTTAGTGACCCACGAACTGGTATTAAAAAAATAATGAACAAAATTTGACCCACTTCTCAAAAAGGTTCGCCATCACTGATCTAGGTGATGAGCGTCCAGTACTATTATATAAAGAACAAGGTGTTGAAAGTGAGTGTGGGATTCTTAATATCAGCGACTTCGCTTTGATAATAATGACGTCTTATCAAGCTCAACAATTACTTCACTTCGGTCATAATAAAATATGCATAGATGGCACCCATGGAACGAACGGCTATGACTTTCAATTATATACATTAATGACAGTTGATGAATTTGGCTCAGGATCCCCAGTGGCATTTTGTTTTTCAAATAGGTCTGATGAAATAATTTTTAATGTGTTTTTAACATTAAGTTGAAAGTAGGGATTATCCAGGCTAACGTATTTATGTCAGATGATGCACCGGCATTTTACAATGCCTGGTCTCGTGTAATGTCAGCTGTTCCTAACAGGCTGCTATGTACATGGCATGTTGATCGAAACTGGAGGCACAATTTATCAAAAATAAGTGGAGGAGCCGAGAAAAAAAGCACTGGTATATAAATCTCTAAGAGTTCTTTTACAGTCTACTTCTATTGAAAGTTTCAATGAATGTTTAAGTCACGTTTTGGCTGATCTTCATGCAGACCAAGATACTTTGTCGTTTGCTCAATATTTTAGTAACTATTATGCCAATCGTCCACAATGCTGGGCCTATTGTTACCGTTTAGGTTTAGGAATTAATACAAATATGTATTTAGAATCACTCCATAAGGTTTTAAAGCACATTTATTTAGATGGCAAAAGAGTTGGACGGCTAGACAAAAGTGTAAATGCCGTTATGAAAATTGCACGAGACAGCTTATTTAAACGATTAATTAAGTTGGCAAAAAATTCACCAACAGAAAAAATAAAAAGAATTAGAGAAAGTCATACATCAAGCCAAAAGATTGGGTTAGACATGGTCAAGCATCTTGAAAATGAAAACGAATTCCTAGTTACCTCTTCGGCAGATAAATCTCAGCAATATTTGGTAGTTTATTTAGACAAGACTTGTTCTGATTTATGTTTCAGATGTGATGAATGTAACATATGTTTGCATACTTTCAAATGCTCTTGTATAGATAATGTTATTAAACTCAATACATATTTGCAAGCACATACACGCTTGCAGATCGTTATTTTTTAATGATTGTGAGAGTATAGTTCATTTTAATAGTGATAGTAACAGTGCTGTCAAAGATATGATAGTAGAAGCTAATACATTATTATGTCAGGTACAACAACCGCTTCAAACAGACGATATAAAGAGAAGGGGTTACGGAACCTTTTGCAAGTGAGATTGTAGAATCACTTCTAAGATATATTCCTGTAATCCTTACAAGGAATTTTACAATGATGAATATGACTATTACTTTAAATATAATTTTAAGTTGAAGTGTAGTTTTAAACCTTATTTTTAAATAAACAAGTACAATTTCTAGTTTCATTTTTTTTATTGTAAAAGATATATTTACACAGTAACATTAATATACCGGGTACTGCAAGGGAGTATTTTAGGATCCCATTTGTTTAGTCTATATATTAACGATGTTAGTAATGTCATTATAAATGTAAATTTTATTTAGCGTTTACTGTCTCCAGCCTTACTTCGTGGAACTCCATAATCATAAAATAGAATATAAATACAAAGATTAGTTACAGTTTCACAAGTTTTATTACTATCTTAACCTGACAATATTGTTTCGACATTAAATGTCATTATCAAAGGTAGATAAGATTGATAAACACTATTATGTTTTTTTGTTTTTGTTTATTTTGTTTGTTTATCAATCTTATCTACCTTTGATAATGACATTTAATGTCTAGACAATATTGTCATTAATGCTGACAACATGGTTGCGTACTAGGGTGGCTCTTATTTGGGCCATGTTGGAATTTCGGTTTTGCCGGGTGCCCATTTGATTCCAAAAAATGAACTGAAAATTTCAAGACCAATACGAACTTCCTATCTCTATTCCAATCATTCGCTGTAACGAGGAGAAGTTTACCATTTAAAATACATGGATTTTTTTCAATTCTTATGCATATATTTGACCACTGGGTCAAATTTTTAAAAAAAATTTGAAAATTGATTTTATAGAATTAACGAGCATCGATGCTACTTTTAGGTGAAAAAAAATTATATGGGACATTCTACATCACTTCAACCCTAATTGAACGGTGCCTTATTTTGAACTTATTTGTAAATCGTTCGTTGGAAAAAATCGAATGCTCCATATAATTTTTTTTGTGCCTAAAAGTAGTATCGAACACTGTTAATTCCAAAAAAATCCATTTTCAAATTTTTTCTCAACAATTTGTCCCAGTGGACAAATACATAAATAAGAAGTGAAAAAAGCGTGCATTTTAAATGGGAAACTTCTCTTCGTTACAGCGAATGATTAGAATAGAGATAAGAAGTTCGTATTGGTATTAAAATTTTCGGTTTTGTTTTTAGAATCAAATGGGCACCCGGCAAAACTGAAATTCCAACATGACCCAAACAAGAACCAACCTATTGCGTACATTAGTGGGAGGAATAATATTGGTATTCAAAGGGAAATAAAACTAGAGGTTTTTAATAATTTTGGAGTTAATGCTAATGGTGAGATCGTAGAAACAGTAAAGTCATAAATATTTGGGATTATTGATAAAAAATTAAAATTTGATGAACACATTAATTACATTTGTAAAAAGATTTTTTCAAAGAAATGGGGTTTTGGGAAGATGTAGTGATTATTTGACAACTTGATCAAAAAGATTGGTTTTTAATACTATAATACTAATACATTTTTGTTTTGCTGCTACTATTTTATTTATGGGGAATAAAGGAAACTTGAATAAGTTACAACTTCTACAAAATAAAGCAATGAGAGTAATACTTAATTTGCAATAGATATACTAGAGTGGAATACATGAGTACATCAGGGTTAACATTGAAACTTATTAAAATTCAGGTTGTTTTTGTACATAAAATGAAATAAGGGTTATTACAATATTTGACTGATAATTTAATGTTAGTAAATGATATTCATAATCACAATACTAGGTTTAACAATAATTTTTATTTAAGTGGAAGAAATCCATCAAAAGCGCAAAGTTTTTATAATGGAATTATTCTTTATAATCAATTGCCTGAACACATCAAAGGATTAATTAAAAATGTTTAAAAGAAAAGTGAAAGAATTCTTTATATCTGTCATGTAGTCATATATACAACACATATGTATAACTTCCAAAAGGCAAATATCCCTTGATATATCTGTAAATTCGAAATGTGCATTAACCTTCAGACGCTTTTTCCTTCATTCGTATCTTTCCTGTTTGGTTGTTATTGCTGTACCTGCTGTTTTATAGCCCAAATAAATACTGGGAAACCCAATAAGGATTTAATTTGTCTTCTAAATCAGCAGAAATGTTCTAAGTTTCAGAATGAAATATGTTATATGCATACCTGAAATAAAGTGCTTGGAACACAGTCTTGTATATTTTGTATTATTTTCAGCTAAATCTGCCCGTTTAATAGCATTTAGCCATTGTCTTCTTTGTTCAACAGCTAAATCGTTTAGATGTTATTTATGTTTATATGCAGTAACAGCAGGAATTCTAAAAAACCTAACTACATCTCTGTTTGATCTATTGGTATACCCAACTACTGCACAAAATTAAGGCATTTTAAAACTCTTTTGTTCTACAAATATAACTAAAATTATTTATAAGTTACTTCAATGCTATACACAACAAGCCTTTGTTTGTCATCCATCAGCCACATTGAATTTTATTTGACAGCTGGTTGGATTGCCTATTGTCAAATCCTGCGATGTCAAATACACGTCGGATCGCATATGGAAATCTCGCACAATATTGTGCATATCTTTCTTCTCTAAAAATAGGATTCGCTGTGATTCTTCTTTTGTCAAACTAGCATCGCGAATATCATCCAATATATGCTCAAAAGTTACACCTTCTTTTAATTTGCCTGGAACCCAAAAAATTGTTTACTAAATTATGGTTTTTAAATAAGGGCGTGTGCACCTACCTGCAATTTCAGCTCTTGTTTCTTTGCTTAAAAAAACACGGCCAATGTCAAGTGAGTGACCTACATGGTTTATCCAAAACTTTACCAAAATAAGTCCATCACTTTTAGTTAAAACCTCCATCCTTGAAGGACAAGCTTTCCCAATTTTATTTGTTCCTTTGCTTTTAAAATGCCTGACACCTTTCCCCTTGTTTATGTAATTATAGGAGGAATGACAGTTGTAAAATTCTTTTTTACTGCCATCCGCTAATAATTGACATGAAGTATGCAGAACATACAACGATAGATTCCTGTCTTGGATTTACTCTTTCCATCGATGAAATGCTAGAAAATTATATTTCATAAGTGATCGTACACCTATCAAATCCAGGAGCTTACCTGAAGATTCAAACTGAAACTCATTATACCCAATTTCCACTTTATGTACAGCGGTCATGTGTTTTCTCAAATCTACATAATTTCTGAAATATTCAGAACAATTTTCAAAAGCACATTTAATTCTGGAATTTCGGGTACGTTCTTCCTTTGAAGCAATAATTCCATGGATTTGCTTTTGATGACGGGAAAAGTTCGATTTATTAACAAATTGCTGACCACATATATCACAGATTTCCCTATTGGTTTTTAGTGCATGTAACATCACATTCCTCGCAAATAATCTCTTCCATAGTTGATATGCACGAAATATAAATAAAACGAAAAGGAAACTTCAGTTTTAAATAAGTTAGGTACTACAAATGAATTGTCAAATCCTGCGATGTCAAAAATCTTGCGATGTCAAATCCTGCGATGTCAAATACTGCGATGTCAAATATACATCGGATCGCATGTGGCGCGAGACGCTCGTATTTTTTGTAGAAGACTACCTAAAATGTTTAGTTGAGTTACTTGATGTAGTCAAGGCGTTCAAACCAAGATATGAGAGGTACATCATAAAAGACATTACCAAATAGCACAATGTGAAGATCCTGACTGGCTCCCACTCTAGCACCGTCAACTCAATCCGATCGAAATGGTTTGGAGTGAAGTGAAAAGGTATATATAGCTGGACCCTACGCGAATTCTAAAGAAGCTGAAATACGAAATTTTATTTAGCTGTTTCACTGTTTCGTTACTTGAATCAAATGGTTTGTACCACTAGCACATACTGTAGAATTAAAAACAAACTGCTGGTGGGCATAAATAAATGGAATTTCTTAATTTCTATTTTATTGTAATCTAACCCAAATATGTTGTAACAAATATTACCTATGTTTGAGAACCACTGACAATAGGAAGCTAGATAAGGCATCGTTAGTTGGCATTGTTACTTGAGCTGCCCTCATTACAAAAGCGGATTAGGCTGATAAGTAACAGGTGTACGTTTATTTCAATGCAAGTTTGCATAGAAGTATGGCATCAATGTCCTGCATTTATGCCATAGTGTGTAGAATACTCACTTTGAGAGAAACTAGAGCGGTACAATATTTCCCATCTCTGAAAGCTAATAGTGTAGATAATGCGCTGTATCGTTCCAGATTTTATATTAAAAATGTATTACTAACAGAAACGAACATTTACCGATAAACCAGGTGAGGATAGACTGTGCTCTTAACATTCCAGCGATTCTCAAACAATGTCTTTTTTATAGAAATTTGTGCTATTTACTGAGTACTATTTTCGGTTTAATTTGTGACCAACCTTTCAAATTCACACTGAATTACCATACGTTTGTTTACTTTATTAAGAATATACACATGCTTATGGTTGCTTTATACTTAAATAGTCAAGATTATTAACAGGAGAAATATTTTTCAAAGGTCCAACATACATAGATAGCCATGCAAATCTTCTCAACAATCTGTAATTAGAGGTGGATGTTTTTTATAAAAATTAAAAAATATTGGAGGATGAAGTAGCTTAAAAGTAAAAATCTTTTAAACTGAAATTTCTTATGATTTCTCATTCCCAAAACCGAAAATAAAATTCTCGTGCTTACTCCGTATTCATATGGTTCCAGGTTTGAACAGTGGAACATACCTGGAACCATTTTGGTATTTTTTCTGTTGGATCTATTATCTAGAGATCGAAAGAATGAAAGTTGAGTAGAGTGATAAATAATACTGTGCTGAATAAATCTGAAACATAGAAACCAGTAGAAATAATCACTTGAAATTATAGTTATAAGTTGATATTAATTCGCGGAATTATCGTAGTGTGTACAAAACTCGAATACTTACACGCTGTCTTGCGTGAACGACTACTTACTGGCGGAGCGGCCGGTGCGGATTTATCAACATCAAGCAAACAATGCAGGTGTCCTATGTGAGGTCGCGTCGCCCGTAACTTGCTTGATGCGAATTTCAGGCGGTTGACGCGATCAAATTATTTGATATTTCCGCCTTCATCGCGTTAGCCGCATCTGAATAGCGGGCATTAGCAGGTAATGTTTTGTTAGATTGAATTGAATTTTAAAAGGGAAACCCAATAATAAAATTATTACTTTTGAAATAATTCTGAAATAAATTTGAACAATTTGTTAATATCTTAATATAAATGGAAGTTTTCCAAAGGACCCCGCAGAGTCGTTATGGAAAATGGCGTTCACCAAATTGCTTTGAAACGTTGAAAGATAGTTTTCGATGTGTATATCAAATGTGCCAAATGACAAAGTCCAAAAAATTATAGTTTTAGAATTACAGCCGTTTTAAGTTGGCCATTATTTTTGCAACCGGTAGAATCTTTATAGGGAATGGTTTTCGGCTAAAATTCTTGAAACTTTGGTAAATGGTGGTTCCTAATGTGTAGATCAAAAGTGTCACTGGGCAGAAAGTCCAAAAAATCTAGTTTTTGAATTAGAGCAGTTTGAAGTTGGCAATTCCCAAATTGCACCTCGCTCAATCCTCATGGGAAATGGCTCTGGGTCAAAATCCTTGAAACTTTGTTAAACACCAAAAAATTATAGATTTCGAATTATAGCCATTTGAAGTAAACACTTCGTGTATTATTCAACTTCAAACGGCTGTAATTGACAAACTACAATTTTCTGGACTATGTGCCCATTGACACTTTTGATCTACACCTCGAAAATATCTATCTATCAGCACAGTTTCAAAACAATCTGGTGAAAGCCATTTTCCATAAGGATTATGCGGGGTCTTTTTATCCTCTCGAAATAAACAGTATTTGTTCCACCAGCCTATTCTTACCAGACTAGGGATCATAGTTCTGTTTTTTTTATTTTTTTCCGCGCGATTCGCGATTACAAAAATGTGCTACGTAGGATACTCTCAATTCGCTTCGTCCGCACCGCCATTCGCTCGCTTCTCCCATGTCGTCCGCTTCGCCACATTGGTCGCCCACGTAGGACAGCGTGCTATATTAGGCAAGAATTCAAATGAAATAAGTAGACATTATTGATTAAATTTGGATAGTGCGTATTGGATAAATGTAAACAATAAAATTCAGACCCGGAATAGCTATAACTCGAATATACAGGATTGTATTTCACTGAAGATTCGTATCCTCTGGACAGGTTATAGTACATATAAAATCAACAAAAATGCTTAATATCTTTATTGACTATTCTTTCATAATAACCGAGAAAAAAAATTGTTTTTGAGAAGTAGGTTGGTGGTTAGTGGTTTAAGAATCACAGTTGGAGCTGGATGTAACTAACTGCATTTTCAACGTGATATCTGATACATTGATGCAGCTAATCTTAGGTGATGTCACAGTTTGTTTTGACTGTTATTTCTAGCAGTTCCCAAAAGTTGACCTTTTTAGCAAATGTTTTTCGATGTGCGTAAAATCAAAAATGGCATAAGGATTTTTTATTGAGTACTAGTGGCGAGTACTATCACCTGTCCGGAGGATAAGAATAGTATTCTTCTTTAAGTGAAACACCCTGTAGTTAAAAACAGGTTATCGTATAAACTTCGGATTAGGTTTCGGATACGACTTTAGATTATGTCGTATCATATTCGGATAATTTTTTCTTGAAGTCGTATCTCTACTTCTTACCATGGTAGTTATTACTTTATGTTCTCTGATGTAGATTGTTATTTTCCATGGCTTAGACCTTTGAACTTTTCAAGTGCAATTTAAACAATGAATAACAAACAAGATAAAAGACCAAGAAAGGGTAGTCGCTTCAAGAGCATTAGTATGAAAATGAGGATGAAGAGGTAAGTGAAAATGAGTAATAGTGTAGCGTAGTGTTAAGACAATGATTTCGTATAGGGTTCGAATGGCCCGGGGCATTGTTACAGCTACAAAAAGTGATCAAGTTGAGGAAATGGAGGATATATCTGTCACTCCTGCTGCGAGGTATGATACTTTTTATAATATAAACTCGTATAGCAAAAATAATGTATCAAAATTTAACAATGTATCAACTAGTATTTCGAATTCGTCAGAAGAACTGTCGTCTTCTCAAATGGATATTTCCGAACCAAGCCATGTTAAACATTTAGCAATGCTTTTGCAAGTCATAAAACAAGATTCACTGTAAAAATCCATTAGCATACAAATATTTGTAAGTAAGAAACAACATTCCCCCTTCGACATAACAACATTGGAACAACATAATAATATTGTTATATAACAGCAATTCTGAGAAAATCTGTGAAACAGAACGCGACTCTACTACTACCATAGACAGTTTAAGTAAATGTGTGGATTCGTAAAATTTGTAAAAAGAGCGAACCATAGAGAGACTTTGGACATAAATGGATCCACTATCTTGGCTACTATATAAACTGGTTTGGACTTCAGTCTTACGACGCAACTCGTTGAATATGTCGAGAAAAAAAGTACGAAATACAGTTTGAGCAAGTAGCAGGTTTAGCTTTATGTAGGGCGCCATTAAGGAGGCAGACCTTGAAGAGGCTAACGTGAGGTTATGGTTATCTACTTGACTGCCATTGCGGACGGCGCTTGGTCGAAGATATGATTGTTTCAGGGATATCATGTATAATGAACATTAGAACTGGTAAACTACTGTTTATAAGTAATGGATTTTGATCATAATCATCATTGAGAATTTGATCATGCCTTGAAACTGGATTTTTAATTGATTTAACTTCCGGTTTAACCGGAAATATTCTTATTCATTTTTAGAGTGGAAACATTTCTTTCAATTCGTAATCTACAGTTTTTGAACCAATTTATGTTTCGTACTTGACCGGAAGTAACGTCAATAATTATTGTCGATTTTTTTTTAACTTGCGACCACTTTTATTTCAATTTCTAGTACATATTTCTTGGGGTTCTAACGTCGATGTTTAATTCTGCCTGACGGTTCTTTTATGATACATGCTACCGTTTCAAGAATGCCGATCACTAATAATTGAACATTATAGCTTATCTGATTCCGCTACATGTCTGTTTAGTTGTTGCATTGATGTCATGCAGCATTCATTACAAGTAGGAACAATCTCGTATTTAGCCGTTTTCCTGTTAATATCTTCGCTGTTTATAAAGCAACAGTAAGCAATGTTTGAAATTACAAAAACAAATAAAGCATGCCCAAGAAATAGAAACAAACAAGACAATCCAAGCTAGAAATAGGACTAGAAATGTTATTGGTCAGTTTCGGTCATAAATTATGAATATCAGCATTTACTATAACTTGATTCAAGTCAAGATCTTAGGTAAAAATGTTTGAAATACGTTTATCAAAAAGGAACGATTTAATTAAAATAATCTTGCATGAATTGCATAAATAAATAGATTTTTGTTTAATGAACTTTTATTTAGCTATACATACAGAGTGACCCACTACACTACAATTTTTCGAAAAACGGCCGGACACGTCAAATTTATTAGGAGGGTGGACATGTCATATGACTATTTCCGTTCAGCCGTTTTCAACTCTAAGATAGGGTGCAGTTCACCCTAAAATTGTTAAATGGCATAGGGTGGCAAAAGACATATCATTTGAACGCCCAAGTAATTTGCTTTACCGTTGTATTTTTATTTTTTTTTTATTCCGAGTACTAGTTCTCTCGGGAAGCTTTTTAGATACAAATGTCAATATGTAAGGTTCATGAAGCTAGCACAGCTAATACAGTACAATCAAATAAAAGCATCGTGAATTATTTTGTACCCCTTAATCACTAATTAATTACTAAAAAGAGAAATTTATTACTGTTGTCTTAAAAAGAACATGATTTTTCTACCGGGTGATTTTTTAAATTTCTGATCTAGTAAGTCGTGATTTTTACGCCGTATCGAAGGTCACCGAAACGTAGGGCGTAGCGTTGATCACACTGCTATTCGCGAGAAGCGAGAACAACACTGGAGTAGGTTATGTTTATGTCAACATTTTTGAAATCTGACAGTTGTGACAAATCGAACGATTCAAACTACGCCCTACGTTTTCCGCATCTTTTGTTTTAAAATTATGTCATGGCTTTCTAGATCAGAAATTTAAAAAATCACCCAGTAGCATCACAGTGAAGTCACACAACCGCACAAAATTTACACCATAATCACACAAAACTAACTACTTGTTAATTACTAATTCATTACTCAAGAATTTAAAAAAATTAAAAATGTTTTTTGCTTGTTTAGTATTTTTAATGTAATGTTTTAATTTAAAATGGGGTTTTCTCGAAAACTAGCAGGAAGCGACCACATGTTGATTAGTTACACCCTGTATATAAGACAGTAAATTCCATAAAGATTTGAAGTAAAATCTTGCAATATTTTTGCAAGATTATAGATTATAGCTCCAACAGTTTGAGTTTCTTTCTAAAAAGTTCAAATGATTTCCTTCAGGCGGACTTCTAAATGAATTGAAAAATTCACCATAACCATTATCATCCATAAAAAATGCATTCCAGTGTTGACTAGGTCTATATGATGAATCAGTATTTACAATTATAGCACACGGTTTTAAAAATCTTTGTCGGAGGTTGATCAGTTTCATAAACATGTCTCGCTACATTCAGAGTCGAAGAATTTCGTACGTGTTCATTATTTTTGTACCAGTCCGATAAAATCATAACATTTTCAATAATTGCACATACCCCTCTTCAATGTTATTAATATTATTAATGATTAAAATACTGAACGGCAATAACTTTCTGCTTCAACTATAATGATAAAGATTGGCAACCAATATCTTCTAAATTAATAATATTTTATAAATTCATTACTCAAGAATTTTTTTGCTTCTTTAGTATTTTTAATGTAATGCGAGTACAAGGAGCGTACTTAAAATTTAAAATGGGGTTTCCTCGCAAAAACTAGCAGGAAACGACCACATGTTGATTAGTTACACCCTGTATATAAGACAATAAATTCCATAAAGATTTGAAGTAAAATCTTGCAATATTTTTGCAAGATTATAGATTATAGATCCAATAATTTTTGAGTTTCTTTCTAAAAAGTTCAAATGATCTTCAGACGGACTTCCAAATCGATCGACAAATTCACCATGACCATTATCATCCATAAAAAATGCATTCCAGTGTTGACCAGGTCTATACGATGAATCAGTATTTACAATTATAGCACACGGTTTTAAAAATCTTTGTCGGAGGTTGATCAGTTTCATAAACATGTCTCGCTACATTCAGAATCGAAGAATTTCGTACGTGTTCATTATTTTTGTACCAGTCCGATAAAATCATAACATTTTCAATAATTGCACATACCCCTCTTCAATGTTATTAATATTATTAATGATTAAAATACTGAACGGCAATAACTTTCTGCTTCAACTATAATGATAAAGATTGGCAACCAATATCTTCTAAATTAATAATATTTTATAAATTCATTACTCAAGAATTTTTTTGCTTCTTTAGTATTTTTAATGTAATGCGAGTACAAGGAGCGTACTTAAAATTTAAAATGGGGTTTCCTCGCAAAAACTAGCAGGAAACGACCACATGTTGATTAGTTACACCCTGTATATAAGACAATAAATTCCATAAAGATTTGAAGTAAAATCTTGCAATATTTTTGCAAGATTATAGATTATAGATCCAATAATTTTTGAGTTTCTTTCTAAAAAGTTCAAATGATCTTCAGACGGACTTCCAAATCGATCGACAAATTCACCATGACCATTATCATCCATAAAAAATGCATTCCAGTGTTGACCAGGTCTATACGATGAATCAGTATTTACAATTATAGCACACGGTTTTAAAAATCTTTGTCGGAGGTTGATCAGTTTCATAAACATGTCTCGCTACATTCAGAATCGAAGAATTTCGTACGTGTTCATTATTTTTGTACCAGTCCGATAAAATCATAACATTTTCAATAATTGCACATACCCCTCTTCAATGTTATTAATATTATTAATGATTAAAATACTGAACGGCAATAACTTTCTGCTTCAACTATAATGATAAAGATTGGCAACCAATATCTTCTAAATTAATAATATTTTATAAATTCATTACTCAAGAATTTTTTTGCTTCTTTAGTATTTTTAATGTAATGCGAGTACAAGGAGCGTACTTAAAATTTAAAATGGGGTTTCCTCGCAAAAACTAGCAGGAAACGACCACATGTTGATTAGTTACACCCTGTATATAAGACAATAAATTCCATAAAGATTTGAAGTAAAATCTTGCAATATTTTTGCAAGATTATAGATTATAGCTCCAATAATTTTTGAGTTTCTTTCTAAAAAGTTCAAATGATCTTCAGACGGACTTCCAAATCGATCGACAAATTCACCATGACCATTATCATCCATAAAAAATGCATTCCAGTGTTGACCAGGTCTATACGATGAATCAGTATTTACAATTATAGCACACGGTTTTAAAAATCTTTGTCGGAGGTTGATCAGTTTCATAAACATGTCTCACTACATTCAGAGTCGAAGAATTTCGTACGTGTTCGTTATTTTTGTACCAGTCCGATAAAATCATAACATTTTCAATAATTGCACATACCCCTCTTCAATGTTATTAATATTATTAATGATTAAAATACTGAACGGCAATAACTTTCTGCTTCAACTATAATGATAAAGATTGGCAACCAATATCTTCTAAATTAATAATATTTTATAAATTCATTACTCAAGAATTTTTTTGCTTCTTTAGTATTTTTAATGTAATGCGAGTACAAGGAGCGTACTTAAAATTTAAAATGGGGTTTCCTCGCAAAAACTAGCAGGAAACGACCACATGTTGATTAGTTACACCCTGTATATAAGACAATAAATTCCATAAAGATTTGAAGTAAAATCTTGCAATATTTTTGCAAGATTATAGATTATAGCTCCAATAATTTTTGAGTTTCTTTCTAAAAAGTTCAAATGATCTTCAGACGGACTTCCAAATCGATCGACAAATTCACCATGACCATTATCATCCATAAAAAATGCATTCCAGTGTTGACCAGGTCTATACGATGAATCAGTATTTACAATTATAGCACACGGTTTTAAAAATCTTTGTCGGAGGTTGATCAGTTTCATAAACATGTCTCACTACATTCAGAGTCGAAGAATTTCGTACGTGTTCATTATTTTTGTACCAGTCCGATAAAATCATAACATTTTCAATAATTGCACATACCCCTCTTCAATGTTATTAATATTATTAATGATTAAAATACTGAACGGCAATAACTTTCTGCTTCAACTATAATGATAAAGATTGGCAACCAATATCTTCTAAATTAATAATATTTTATAAATTCATTACTCAAGAATTTTTTTGCTTCTTTAGTATTTTTAATGTAATGCGAGTACAAGGAGCGTACTTAAAATTTAAAATGGGGTTTCCTCGCAAAAACTAGCAGGAAACGACCACATGTTGATTAGTTACACCCTGTATATAAGACAATAAATTCCATAAAGATTTGAAGTAAAATCTTGCAATATTTTTGCAAGATTATAGATTATAGATCCAATAATTTTTGAGTTTCTTTCTAAAAAGTTCAAATGATCTTCAGACGGACTTCCAAATCGATCGACAAATTCACCATGACCATTATCATCCATAAAAAATGCATTCCAGTGTTGACCAGGTCTATACGATGAATCAGTATTTACAATTATAGCACACGGTTTTAAAAATCTTTGTCGGAGGTTGATCAGTTTCATAAACATGTCTCGCTACATTCAGAATCGAAGAATTTCGTACGTGTTCATTATTTTTGTACCAGTCCGATAAAATCATAACATTTTCAATAATTGCACATACCCCTCTTCAATGTTATTAATATTATTAATGATTAAAATACTGAACGGCAATAACTTTCTGCTTCAACTATAATGATAAAGATTGGCAACCAATATCTTCTAAATTAATAATATTTTATAAATTCATTACTCAAGAATTTTTTTGCTTCTTTAGTATTTTTAATGTAATGCGAGTACAAGGAGCGTACTTAAAATTTAAAATGGGGTTTCCTCGCAAAAACTAGCAGGAAACGACCACATGTTGATTAGTTACACCCTGTATATAAGACAATAAATTCCATAAAGATTTGAAGTAAAATCTTGCAATATTTTTGCAAGATTATAGATTATAGCTCCAATAATTTTTGAGTTTCTTTCTAAAAAGTTCAAATGATCTTCAGACGGACTTCCAAATCGATCGACAAATTCACCATGACCATTATCATCCATAAAAAATGCATTCCAGTGTTGACCAGGTCTATACGATGAATCAGTATTTACAATTATAGCACACGGTTTTAAAAATCTTTGTCGGAGGTTGATCAGTTTCATAAACATGTCTCGCTACATTCAGAATCGAAGAATTTCGTACGTGTTCATTATTTTTGTACCAGTCCGATAAAATCATAACATTTTCAATAATTGCACATACCCCTCTTCAATGTTATTAATATTATTAATGATTAAAATACTGAACGGCAATAACTTTCTGCTTCAACTATAATGATAAAGATTGGCAACCAATATCTTCTAAATTAATAATATTTTATAAATTCATTACTCAAGAATTTTTTTGCTTCTTTAGTATTTTTAATGTAATGCGAGTACAAGGAGCGTACTTAAAATTTAAAATGGGGTTTCCTCGCAAAAACTAGCAGGAAACGACCACATGTTGATTAGTTACACCCTGTATATAAGACAATAAATTCCATAAAGATTTGAAGTAAAATCTTGCAATATTTTTGCAAGATTATAGATTATAGCTCCAATAATTTTTGAGTTTCTTTCTAAAAAGTTCAAATGATCTTCAGACGGACTTCCAAATCGATCGACAAATTCACCATGACCATTATCATCCATAAAAAATGCATTCCAGTGTTGACCAGGTCTATACGATGAATCAGTATTTACAATTATAGCACACGGTTTTAAAAATCTTTGTCGGAGGTTGATCAGTTTCATAAACATGTCTCACTACATTCAGAGTCGAAGAATTTCGTACGTGTTCGTTATTTTTGTACCAGTCCGATAAAATCATAACATTTTCAATAATTGCACATACCTCTCTTCAATGTTATTAATATTATTAATGATTAAAATACTGAACGGCAATAACTTTCTGCTTCAACTATAATGATAAAGATTGGCAACCAATATCTTCTAACTTAATAATATTTTATAAATTCATTACTCAAGAATTTTTTTGCTTCTTTAGTATTTTTAATGTAATGCGAGTACAAGGAGCGTACTTAAAATTTAAAATGGGGTTTCCTCGCAAAAACTAGCAGGAAACGACCACATGTTGATTAGTTACACCCTGTATATAAGACAATAAATTCCATAAAGATTTGAAGTAAAATCTTGCAATATTTTTGCAAGATTATAGATTATAGCTCCAATAATTTTTGAGTTTCTTTCTAAAAAGTTCAAATGATCTTCAGACGGACTTCCAAATCGATCGACAAATTCACCATGACCATTATCATCCATAAAAAATGCATTCCAGTGTTGACCAGGTCTATACGATGAATCAGTATTTACAATTATAGCACACGGTTTTAAAAATCTTTGTCGGAGGTTGATCAGTTTCATAAACATGTCTCACTACATTCAGAGTCGAAGAATTTCGTACGTGTTCGTTATTTTTGTACCAGTCCGATAAAATCATAACATTTTCAATAATTGCACATACCTCTCTTCAATGTTATTAATATTATTAATGATTAAAATACTGAACGGCAATAACTTTCTGCTTCAACTATAATGATAAAGATTGGCAACCAATATCTTCTAACTTAATAATATTTTATAAATTCATTACTCAAGAATTTTTTTGCTTCTTTAGTATTTTTAATGTAATGCGAGTACAAGGAGCGTACTTAAAATTTAAAATGGGGTTTCCTCGCAAAAACTAGCAGGAAACGACCACATGTTGATTAGTTACACCCTGTATATAAGACAATAAATTCCATAAAGATTTGAAGTAAAATCTTGCAATATTTTTGCAAGATTATAGATTATAGCTCCAATAATTTTTGAGTTTCTTTCTAAAAAGTTCAAATGATCTTCAGACGGACTTCCAAATCGATCGACAAATTCACCATGACCATTATCATCCATAAAAAATGCATTCCAGTGTTGACCAGGTCTATACGATGAATCAGTATTTACAATTATAGCACACGGTTTTAAAAATCTTTGTCGGAGGTTGATCAGTTTCATAAACATGTCTCACTACATTCAGAGTCGAAGAATTTCGTACGTGTTCGTTATTTTTGTACCAGTCCGATAAAATCATAACATTTTCAATAATTGCACGTACCCCTCTTCAATGTTATTAATATTATTAATATTTAAAATACTGAACGGCAATAACTTTCTGCTTCAACTATAATGATAAAAATGGGCAACCAATATCTTCTAAATTAATAATATTTTAAGAAAAAGTTGTAAAATCGTTTTCTTTTCTTCTCTTTTTACATAGATTGTAAAGAAAGTCTTCTAGAAGTTAATTGGCAATGAAACTCGTCAAGATTCAAATACCCCGAATCTCAAATATTTTATGATTTAAGGTGGCTTTCATCCTATCTTTTATCCTATTGATTTATGACTTATACTTTCTTGCATTAAATGCTTTTTCTTCATTTTTCCCTCTCTCTCTCTTTGATTAAATATAATATAAATAATAATAATGCAGCATTGCATTTATTTTTTGTAATTTTAAGTTCTCCTGACGTAATGCAGTATTATGGGATAGATGTTTTGTAGCGGATAGCTGTTGATGTTATTAAGTTACCAAAACATCCTTGGATAATATTAAAACCCACAATACACGATCGTCCGCGACCACGTATTTCGTCGCGACGACGTCGGCGACTTGGTCCGGATAAAGATGGAATGTTTAGATTTGCTGTAATTTATTGCATAAACAAGTTGGGCTTCGAGATGGTTTGTATAAGAAAATTAGAAGTATTGTATGCCTTAAAACGAGTTTTTTATGTTTTGTTATGTTTACGTTGTTGATTCTGCAGCCTGCAACATAATTCTTTTTACAATACAATTTTATGAGGTCAATCACTTAAATGATAATTCTGCGAACGCCGATAATTAAGAAAACGATATTGGTGTAGGTAAAGTCATTGGAAACGATAACGTAAAATTCGCCGGACATTAAGTCTGGAGTTCTCTTTACTAAAATACTAAAATCCCCGCATCGAATCACAGTATTGTAAAGAATTTGTAAGGTAATTGTCATATCAAGCAATTGGTTTTGTTTTTAAATTAAATTCAAAGCTGCCCACACTAATAAAATCTCGTTTAATCTAATTAACTTAACATCATTAGGAAATCAAATGTTCTTTTTAAAAACTAGATAAGATATTCTCTTATAAATCAGCTTTATTTTAAAGCTTGAATTTATTTCAACCTCAAGTCTGCATTTATAGTATTATGCAGCATAAACAAATTATTTTGTTTGGCTCTCAAATTTCAAAGCTGACACTGACAGTTATTAATGACGTCACCATAAACGCGTTTATAATTTTATATTTACTTTTCTAAAAACGTCGTTTAAAATTACATACTAAGAATTTTGACTTTTTCTAATCAATAAACTTTATCAAGATTTTTTGTTTAAAATATCATCAGAAATGCACTGGTCAAGTCTGCTGCGGGAGTTGTAATACACCCTGTATATAAAATATAATAATATAAAGACAGTTGTATACCTATTGTTTAATTTATGTTAGGTACTAATTCTTGATTTTAATAAGATATACAATACTGCATTCTCGCACTACGTTTTCAATATTTTAGTTAGTGATATTCACTATTATTTGTAAAATAAAAACCCCCATGGGTTTAAAGTCTAAAAAAAGTTTGACGTGTGGTGCAAAACGGAAAAGCCGGAAGCAAATGATGAGACGGATTGCCGCTAATTGTAAGGGAAAACAAACGTAAGTAGTATCAATAATGTTGTTACTCTGTGTGCTTTTTAACTCTCATTAATTGCTTTAATTAAAATTTAAGAAACTTTTTTATATTATTTTTGCGTATTTGCTACTTACTAATTTAGGTTTATACGCAAATAACGTTTTTCTACGTCATCTATCGATCTATTTTTCCCCCGGATCTACGAGGGAAAAGTTAAAAATATTAGCCCACTATTCTAAAATTCATTTTGCTTTTCTCATGTTGCAAGAGTCTATGAAGTTCTTTTTAATACTTTGTAGCGATTTATTCTCTTGAACAGAACCACGTTTTTTAAATTACTGATAATGTTTTAAAACAGTCAGTATTGCCCAAATGTTTTATTAGTATAAGATTTAATAGTTTAACATAGAAGTAATGATCACACAAACATACAGCGATCGAAATTATTTTATTCGGTTGCGTACTGTGAATCGCGTTTAGGTCAATCTAACGGCAATCTACATAAGAGCAATGACTTCATACCCGTTTTGCGAGCAACCGCAGAGCAATCTGCAGTTGAGCAATCCAAACAATTCTAATAGTAATGGAATTAACAGTAATAATGTGTAAGTATACAGTACATAATATTACTACTACTAATAATAGTAAATAGAATTCCACATGATAGACCTACAAAGAAGTTATAATTTAATCATCTGAATTAATGATAATAATGATTGATTATAATGTAATAACTAGAGAGGAGAAGATCCGAATGATAAGACAAGTTGTCCAATTTTTTTCCGTTTTATCGATATGTAAAATGCATATTAAAAAAATTAAATTTTGTATATCCCTGTTAAAGTACGGGTTTGTTATGGAAATAATTTAGTGTAATTGATACCTTTACAGCTGTATACTTGAAAAGTATAAACATACAAAACAATTAATGCTGTCACTGGATTTGATGAGAAGGGATCTTTACTTTTTAAGTCGAATACGCCGTGAAATTTAAAATGTAAGTGGAATATTACATTATTTTTCTTATGACAATTTTCATAAAACTAAACATAAGGAGTACCACAAATAATAATTAAAATAATATTTCAAATTTTGTTATTAATTTACTTAAAATATACCGCCTATGGTTTTCAACGTTTTTTTTCCTTATCATTCTAGTAGAAGTATAAGTAGTAGATAATAGTAATCACAACGATAATAATGTTGAGAGGAACATATTTGAACATTTTTGTACATGTTAATGCCTAAGTAAACCTAAAAAATATAGCATTATTCATTCAAAATACTAAATGATCTTATTCGTAGAGCTCCATCAATGAAATAAAAATACATTATTTAGTTGATGTATATTCGCGAAGTTCAACAAAATTTCACAATAATTATCAATATTTAATGTTGCTGAACTGTGATATGCACCCGCGTGCGGTGCATACGAAACAATGGAAGCAGTCGCGATATAACGTATGCTCTATCACACTCGTACACACTGCGTACGAGCGTGATAGCGCATACGTCGTATCGCGACTGGTTCCACTGTTGCGTATGCACCGCACGCTGCTGTTGATATGTCATTTCTGTGCTGAGATATGTGATTTATTATTGTGTTACTCTTTACTGCCTTGTGAACTGTCTTCTCCTTATGTTTGTGTACTATTGAGAGAATTAAGAGAATGCAAATGTTTAAGCCTTATAGAGAATATTACTACGTAATGAGTACGTTGATAATAAGGCAACCTGCATGCTATACTATTTGAAATAAGTACATGAGCTTCAGAAGCTGTATGTAGTGCCAGGAATGGGGTCTTGAGGGTTTCGGGCACAAAGCCTTGAGCTTTTTCGAATGAAGTCCTGTGGGTTTCGGTCACAAAGCTTTGAGATTTTTCAATCAGTCCTGAAGGTTCCAAGCACACTAATCGTTCTTTGTTTCATGTCCAAATTCGTCTATCTTGCATCACGAAAACGGTTTCTTTGAGGTATCAATCTTTTCTTTTTATTATTACTTTGTTCGGAACTACACTTTTCTTTCATTACTAATCTTGCTTGATAGTAGACCTTTTATGTGAAATGAGGCAGTGATACTGGTGGTTATCACAGAGGTGCTCCTTGTGTTTTTCTTTTATTTAAAATTGAGGACCACGAGGAAGAGGCTTAGTATTAAGATCGTTAGAGCCAAGTAATTGGAGCCAAGTGATTGATTATTATTTATCCATTTTGAGAAATTCGCAACGACATCCACACTCATGTAAATAATAGTTAACTGGCGGGCCGCAATTGATATCAAAAAATCTTATCTATTAATTATTAAGACTAATATTAATGCCTTTAAATCATAGCATGCTTAATTAAAGATTAAGCGACAAGTTATTAATTATTAATTTAATTACTTATTGATTGGCCATGACCCAAAAAGGGTCTTACCTATTGGAATTTACTGTCTATATGTACAAATAAAATTTCGGAAAAATTTTCGCCTTTTTGCCTGTTTATGCTCAAGACTGATGTAGAGAAGACGTGCACCCATCAAAGATTTTTAAAAAAATTTTAGCTGCTAGAAAATATCCAGAGTGCCATTGTGTTTTCATATTTTTTTTATTAGAAAAGTTCATATTAAAAGTACTGATTACATGTAATATGCCGAATAAAACTATTGGTACTAAACGACCGTACTCTTCACGTAAACTTAGTGTGAAAACACGAATGAAAAGAGTTCGTCTTGGCAGAAGGTAAGTAATTATCATAGTATCATCAATTAATTATTATTATTATAGATAATTGATAATTTATTATTCATTAATACGGTTTGTGTATCCAGACTCTTTTAATTAATTAATTTATTTATTCTTATTGATTTTCTTTCAATATAAGTCAAGTATATAATATAAGTTCAAAAGTATTGCTATCACCATCCTGCTAAATTCAAACATTCATAAAATAGCAAATCGAGCTAAAAAGTTAATACCGGGTGGCTATACAAAAACAACTCCTGTTTCAATCTTCATATCTCCGGAAAATATATCGATTCGCAACTATTTTTCCTCGGAGTCGAAATGTGGGAAATTGATGCATACTAAATTTCATAATCGTTTGACAATGAAATTACCCTCCTTTGCCGCCTCTCCCCCAAATCCCGCCACTGGAGGTAATTGCAACATGTTATCGAGAAAGAAATTGGCGTGGCAAGTAAAAATAAATTTTAATCAAAATGTGAAATCGATAGGATATAATGTACTGTTACACTTTTAAATTTAAAAGAAAATTACAAACATATTAAAACAATTTTCTATTGGACGAATAATTAAAAAAGTTTTTGATTGACACGACTGAGTTTTTCCGCAGATGTTTTCCAACAATGATATCAGTAGAAGATAGCCGAATCTCAATTTTCTTTCCAAATTTACAAAGTTATCAAAGAACGAATTCCAGTTGAGGAATAATTAAAAACTAAAAAAGCGTTTCTAATTGACCAATTTAAATTTCCAGCCAGTCTTAAAATTCAAATTAAAATAATTTTGAAATCATTGGTGAAAGGTTAACCCCGGTAAAGTAAATGTAAAAGGGTTACCTAGTTGGAAAAAACCTGTGAAAGGGTGAAAGATAAAACGATAAAAATATTTAAATCTTAATCATTAGCCGTGAAATATTTTTTAAATTTCGCGGTATTATTTAAATTTTACATTTTGCGGTAAGAATAGACTAATAGCGTTTGAATATTTTAAATTATTTTCAAAAAAAATCTTATGAAAGTATTTCTGGAAAATACCAAAATACAACCATGACGTTTAGTGAAAACCCATTGTAAAGTAAAAACAAGCGAATGGAATTCCTAGAAAGCAATTAGCCTCAAGGAAAAAGTAATTAAGAAAAATCCAAAATGGCCGAAGCTGCCGAGGTTCAACTCTCCTTGGGTACTTTTACATGTGCCTGTTTTTTGCTATTTTGTTAGGGGTTATTTAGCAATTCATATTCATTTGATTCTGAAGTTGTCAGCTTGGTATTTGTAATGGACTATACAGTGTGTTTCTTTTATTTAGTAACAAATAAGTAGTATATAAAATCGAATATGGGCAATCGCAGCAAGAAACCATATAAAAAGAAGAGTGTGCGGGCAAGGATGAAAAGGTAAAACATTTTCATCGACTTATAAAAAGAATTAATTAAATATAACGCGGTATTGCAGAATTAGGAGAACCGTTAAAAATACTGTTCAAGTACCAGGCAAAGAAGAAGCTTGTGTAGATTATCTGCATGAAACAACAATGTCACGAAGGTACGTGAAAGCAAGCCAGCAATCAATAAATCAAGTAAGATAGAATATATGCTTGGAACAAAATAATTTTCTAATCTACAATTCTACGATATACAAATATAAAATACAATTTGTAACCTTACCGTTGAAAGTTGGGGGCTCCATTATATCAGAAAACGCTTTCAAAAACAATAATGATTTGTTTGGTTAAATATAATTATTTATGTTCATACAATGTTCTTAAGATGCAGCTGGATCAGAGTAGGCAGCGCACAGTAACATGAATGTCGATGGTAGATATTAGTCGTTTCCTTTTCTTGTATATATTTGCTGTTATCAAATATTTAATTTCGGTTTTTAACCGTTCTTTTTAACGATTCTTTCAAAAAATTATCGTACCGCTAATGAAGCGCTAGTGTGCTTTGAATAAGGTTCTATCCACTGTTTACCATGATTCTACAAGTGTAGACTTCAATCGTGTTAATTAAAATGATCTAAACATTCCATTTAAAAAGGTAAGAACTCTCATTTTACTTATCGATTTAAAGTTATTGGATGTTTCCAAAGTTGTTTCCTTTTTGCTGGCGAGTTTTCTTCCCTGCTTTTGTCATCATCCAAAACAGTGGTTGGTTTGGAGAGCTACTAACTCTAATAAATTTGAAAAACTTACGCATTCTTAATAACTCTTTTCAATACGTGTTACGAAGAGATTGAATTTGAATACCAGTGTTAATTAAAGTGTGTACCGTCCCTCTTTTTGGCCATAATTCTGCCGAGAATGCACCACGTATAATCGACAGGAAACAATGAAATCTAATACTTAACTTAATACTTACAAATAATGTAATGTAGGGCACACACGATCGTCCGCGACCACTTCCCCGACCATAGGTGCAGGGGACCAGATTGCACAAAATTCGAAAAAAATTCTGTTGATTTTTTCATTTTATGAATTTTTGGGTCTCTGTATTTCACCACCTAAAAGCATTGCTTACTTCTCTGGAACACCTTGTAGAAAAAATCTTTCATAGTATACACAAATAGTAGATTACTTACCGAGGCGGGAAGTAGAACATTACGCGGAGAGCAATGTTGCCGCCCGAGGCGCGAAGCGCCAAGGGCAGCAATTGCTCGACGCGTAATGTCTTCCCGCCGAGGTATGTATACTATTTTATTCACAATCGTACATAATTATGTTCTTACATTGATACCTTATACTTGATATATGTAGGACACAACACCAGCGTTTTTATTCAGGTGGCGATAAAATGACAACTGCTGCAACAATTGTCAAACTAAATTCGTGTCACTACTAAACCAAATTTAATTACATTGCTCCTAATTGCAATTTACACGATTTAAAATGTCTGATAGTGAAACTGATGTAAGTTGCACACCACCGGAATTGCGAGAAGTTGCTAAAACAGTGACTGGCTGTTTATTACCTGCTAAAAGTAAAGATAGATACGAAAACTTCTGCCATCTGTTGAGAATATTTAGAACGAGCAAAAGGTAAGTAATGGATATTACTAACCAAGAGAACTTATTATTGACTATGGTGTATAATAAACTACTTTCTAACTTTTTAAACGTCAGTAATGAACACATTATGTATCGATTGTGAATAAAAAATATTACTCTTAATTTAATACACATTCAACTGATTTAACATTAGTAATTAGAATTTTCCGAATTAGTTTTGTACCGACCTGCTCTCGGGATGCATGAGTCACGATGTCATAAACAAATACAATAAAATATTATCCACATTCCCAGAATTATATGGCTGTAGTTGCAGAAGCAGTAGCTGTAAAAGGGTCTTGTGTTTTGCTTTGGAGATTTTTTTCTAAAATTTTTTATTTAACAGGGAGTACCCTTTTTTGGTGTATTATAATATAGCATATAATAATAGTAGCGAATATCGCCGGTTTTTCGAACCTTTACAAATTAAATTCACTTAATTAATAATAGTAATGTGGGTCCGAACCTTGAAATTTTTACGTAGCAAAAGAAAGCTACTTTTATATCAGGTCTTTTCCTTCGCTTAAACTAACAATTTACACCGCGTAGTGGCGCTAGTTATCAGGACCACTCTGTAGGATATAAATCCCGAACAAGCTCGTTATATTATATATGGATACTGCCGCAGCGTACGTGATATTTTAGTACGATATAAATATTTAAAAAATACGTTGCCCAAATGATTTGGGCAAACTATACAGAAACAAGATAATGTATAAACGTATTTATTTGCGTATATTTTTTTAAATATTGCAATTGTGGATTCCCGAAATCTTGCTGTGTTTAAAGTGCACTTGCTTGTGGACATCTGGAAACACTTTACAATTTACCAAGAAGTATGCTGCTTGTAAAATCTGTTTTATTGAAAGAAATGCATACCGTTATAGGAAAACCGGTTTGTCGTTTCATTTATAAAGACCATAATATTTTTTAAATACATTTTAAATAGTGCTGTGAAAGTGTAATGCATGCATAGTATTTGATAAGAAATTTTTTTATTTTATATATAACTGTTTGTGCATTAAAAATGCCGAAATCGAAAAAAAGTTATTCCAGATCAAGAAGAAGCATAAGGGCTTTCATGAAAATAGTGAGAGCCGGGTAAGTACAATATTTGGAACAACCATCTGATTAATTTTATTCTGATAATATATCTTATAATTTATTAATGATAAATTCCCGACACAATAAAATCGACGTTTTAATGTTTAATTTCATATTTTTGTAATATTTTTATTTATTTATCTACAATTTATCAGTAGGAAGTCGAAGGAAATCGAAACTGCATCTCCAAAGTCTCCGACTATCATGTATATGATTTTGATAATTTCGAAAACAGGCCATATAGGTACAGCTGATTTTAAATAAATCTAGGACAAGTCTTGAAAGTAATTTTTGCGTTATGTTTGAAGGAGGCTTTAATTTACGGGTAACTACATAAAATTTATTAAACATGAACGGGAAAAAAGCAACTCTTACACTATGGAATACTGACTGACCTATTGGTCGTCTCACGTTGGGACTACAGTGTGTGTTCTTATGGACAACGGAGTTGCCATTGTATAAAGTCTGGAACAACTGAAATCTGTTTTTCACCAACCTTTAGTACACAACCCATTCTGTTTTTAACAATATCCGCCATACTTATGTATAATGTACTCTGTGCGTTATGTAATACTACAATACGAATAGTTACAACAAACAACACGACAATGTTAACAATAATTACAAACGATAAAACCCAAACAACTAAGCGAAGATTTATAGACGAACAAGCTATCAAAATTTGAAACCAAATAATTATTTCTGTATTAAGAAATTTGCTTATATGCGTTCGGTGACAAATGATAGTGCCGACAAAAACGTTATACATACTATAATTTCAGTAAGTACAAACTGTATTATGTAGTTCCACGAAGTAAAAGTAGAAAAAACCAGAAGGGTTTATTGTTTACTAAAATCCTTTGCATTTGCTGCTAATCCTAAATTTCCGTTTTTGCAAGTTTCTTTTGAAACAAGTTGAACAAATGAATGATTTTATTATGATGAATCATTTTACCGTTAAAATTGCGTTTTGGGACCTTTATTTACCTGTGAATTGAAAGATTAAAAAGATCATACAGAAGCTAACCAGCTGTTATGTAATATTATGTCAACATGCGACAGTAATGACATTTCACCCGATAACTTGGAAGTATTAAAGGAATATGGAGAATACCAGTTGTTAAACTTTTACAAATGTTCTCCTCCTAACTCTCAAGATATAAGAACAGCAGGTCCATCCGGACTAAACTTAAGGAAAAGGAATACAAAATTTATTTAAAAAAACGATATCAAAAGTCAAACTGATGATCAGTTATCAAAAATAAACATTCTCCAGAATTCCGAAGACTTAAACAATACTGCTAAAAATGCTAATTTAAAATCATTACAACTCTCCGATTTAACAATAAGTTCTACTGATGTTGGAATATCAAACAGCAACGGTATGCGGTTACTGCAATAAATCATTTAAAAATGTAAAAGTTCACATTACAAAGAAACATAGAAATACTCTAAATACATGAATAATTATTAACTCATCGCCACAAATCGAACATTCTCAAGATAATCTACACAATAAATGCACTATCTGCAATCAATTATTCAAAAAATGAGAATGGAGTTAAAATTCATATTCAGAAATCTCATCCGCAAATTTATCGTAAAACGAACTTAGATAAAAGAACTCAGAATCAATCTGGGTCAGCTGATACTGATAAATCAGATCATAGAACTTCTAATAGAGTATCTGATTTCAATAACAAAATTCAAACGCTAAATGAAGACATTTTGCTATGGAAAAAAGAATTTGAAGGAAGTAATTTTAATAATGAAGAAGATTTTAGCAAGAAAGTAGAACAATTTGGTGAATTTTTGGAAAAATCTATCGATATTATACTAGGACCGGAACACCCTGCAAGAAGGCATTTTGAAGCTAGAAAAAGAGTAGGGTTTAAAAGAAACAACGATATATCTTCATCTAACAATTCTAATCGTCAGCGCGTCTCAAAAAGGAATAGAGAAAAACGAAGAGCAGAATTTGAGTACCAACTTACCCAATTTGATTACCACAATCGAAGACGGAAGGCTGTACAGAAGGTATTTGATAATAAAAAACATAAATTCTGTAAGATAAAATCTAATAATGTCTACAATCATTTTAAAACTAAATTTGAAAGTGATAACGACCTTTGTCGGAATAACGGATATCAATCCAGACTAGCAAATGAGGAGAAAATTTTATTGGATAACAATCATAATCCAGTAATAACACCTGAAGAGATTAAAGGTGCGATTAAATTGATAGCTGTCGACACTGCTCCAGGGCCAGATAGGGTTATTATGAGATCAATTAAAAATAATGACAACATTGCAATAATTCTGTCCAGTATTGGTTCGATTATGGTACAAACAGGGTTCGTTCCCAAAAGCTTTAGACAAGCAAGAACCATATTAATATGTAAACAAGGAAACGAACAAGATCTTAACAACTGGAGGCCCATCTCGATTTGTTCAGTATTAAGACGAGTGATAGAAAAAGCCATCAATAAACAAATACGAAAGTATGTAACTATTAATGAAAATCAGCGTGGATTCATGCATGTCCCAGGATGCCATATAAACAATGCCATTATTGACAATATATTAAAACAAGCTAAATATCATAAACAAGATGTCTCACTTATTTTTTTAGATATTGAAAAAGCCTATGATTCTATTGGACATGATCATTTAAAAAAGTTATTCATTCTTCTGGTATCCCATCCAAACTGGCAGAAATCACTATAAATTTACAACTAAACAACGAAGCTTATATTGATTTGGGTTTTCAACAAACACAGACTTTTAAAATAAAAAGAGGAGTATTTCAAGGTGCTCCTCTCTCTCCAATAATTTTCAATTTATGTGATAACCATATCTTCAATGAATTATCGGAACCAACTATAAAATTTCAGTATGGCTACAAGCTATCAAACGGCAAAACAACAAACCCGATATCTATATTAGGATATGCTGATGACACCGTTTTAATAGGTGCAAACAAAGATTTTGCAGGTCAGTTTTTAATAATGACAGAAACCAGATTTAAAGAAATTGGTCTACAAATTAACGCACAAAAATCAACTTCCATCATAATCAAGGATGGTATTTTGCAAGTAGGTTCCTTTCGTACTACCAATAATGACGAAATTATTTCAATTGATATAAATCAGCAAATTAAATATTTAGGTGTAACATATAGAGACTCTCTTATCTTTGACAGTCAGAAAGTTTTGAAAGATGTTACAAATAGGCTGGAAATTTTAACAAAAACACTTACTGGATTGCGATCAAAAGATTAATATTTTAAATCAATATATATCTCCAATGTTCATTTATCCGTTGCAAATGGCTCCCCTAAATCAAATACCAAAATCATGTTTAGAAGATTTAGATAAAATTATACGTAGCAACATCAAAGAAATTTTGCAACTTCCAGCTAATTCTCCAAATGCTTTCCTATATTCGTCAAAAAGCGTTAAAGATCTAGAAATCTTCAATGCGTCCTGGGAAGCTTTTTTACAGCAATATAACAAGTTCATACTTCTACAAAATTCTAAATGCAAGTTTATAGAAGAAAATTACGAAGAACCAAAAAAATATGTATAAATAAATTAAGTTTGGAAGAATCAGATTTCTCAAATTTGCAAACCAACAAAATTAATAATAAAAACCTTAGGCAAGTATTGAGACAAAAAGAGTTTGAGAAATGGTGTACTCTTCCCCAAAAAGGAAAAGGAGTTGTCCTCTACCAGGAAGTGAAGACAGCTAATAGATGGCTATACCACAAGAATGGACTCAGTAACTCTGAATGGAGAGATTGCCTAAAGCTCACCTGCAATGTCGCTGCTGTCCGTACGTTACCTGGTTTCAGAACCTACACAAGCCGTTGCAGACATTGTGACCTGTTTGAAACCCTTGCACATGTGTTAGGTTTTTGCAACTACGGTGAGACGTTACGGATACGGCGACATAACGAAGTCAGAAGGATTATTGCAGATGCTCTAAAAGAAAAAGGTTTTGAAGTTCATGAAGAAGTTCATGGTTTATCAGATAAAGACAGCATCAGAAGGATTGATATAATAGCTATAAACCGTAGAACTAAAGAAGCCACCATAATCGACCCAACAATTAGGTTCGATGTTGATTCAGATCAGCCAGAAAGGGTGCATCAAGAAAAATGTGATATACATATATAATTCTAGAATACCATTTTATAAAACAAAATTCGAAGTAGAAAACATTTCTGTAGTGGGTTTATTATTTGGAGCCAGGGGTACACTCGTTAAAAAGTACATCGATTTTAGAAAGCAGTTCAAATTATCAAAAACTATAGACAAAACCGTTGTTTTAAAAATTTTGAAGTGGTCAGTATATATATTAAGAAACCATTTATTTGGCGTTAAAAAACAATAATATTGTTAAGTACTTAGTTTGTGTTATGTTACTACATTCCTAAATGTAAATATGTTAAGTTCTAAGTTTGAAGTTGAACTCGTATTAGATTATTAGTTAAAGACTATTTAAAGTAAGTTACATTTATAATTTGTATAACTAAATACTTGTCTATTATGGCAAATTGGTGTTGTACCAATCAGTTTTTCAGTTTTGAAAATATATATTGCGATGAATTCGCATAAAAGGAAATTTTGATTTCTTTTGCCCCACGTGGGGACAAACCATATTTATATTCGGTGAATTCGCATAAACAGAATAATTTGAACTTTTCCCACGTTGGTAAGCAATAACTTAAATATATGCGATGAATTTGGCTAATTAAAAATAAAATATTGTTTTTATATTCAATTTCATCAAATACTTTCAAATAACGAATAATTGCTGTTAGATTGTAGATAATTATTTTATAATTGAATTGATTTCTAAAATGACTGTGTACTTTGGAAATGCTTTTCAACTTCCCTCTTTTATAAATTCTTATGTGATTAAAAAAAAATACCTTTTAATAGTTTTAAATAATGCAATAATTATGTAAAGATAAAGTTACGTGAGTTCTTGACTAACTAATCAAGTTTTATTAAGAAAAACTCATCTCAGGGCGAATGTGGATTCCTGTGGTTTTAAAAATATAAATTGAAATTGAAATCACTTTTAAAATAGAATTCTTAATTAAATTTAACTATTACTAAATTGTTCAAATCACATACTTACACCTCACAAACGATAGTCTTTTCTTCAGCAGATACCAATACAGAAGGAAATAACTTCCTACCTTTATTATAAAGTTGGTCTTCTCCAATACCATTGGCAGCGTATGTCACCTTATGTTGATCCACTCCTGGATTCCAATTTTGGTTGACTTTCCTTTGCATGGACTTCCAATACAACACCATCCACACACTTGATCTTGATAGCTCACTTTTGGTAAAACACTTTGTTTTAATTAATTGCGGGTATGTTCGAAGAATTTTGCTTATGTGTTTAAATAAATAAAACACCAGTTTATGGTTTTAACGGAGGTATATTGACTAGCATTAACTTTACTAGTAATTTAATTTAAATGTGGTTCTTTATACTCTTATAGACTTTTATAATTTTATAACAACTATACACTTTCACCGTATTCAATTCACCAACCAACTTAACTTGCCCAAGCAAGACTAATTATTTACATTTTGTATTATATTTCTTACACGACTTTGTTACTTTATTTACTATAATATCTTTCATGACTTTACTCTTACGTCGTTTAACAGTAAGTGTCCTAAAATTATGATTTTCTAAGCGTATATACTATTTACTATTTACATCATCACGTTACACAATTTGACGTCACCTTACCATCTAATAGAATGACTATACTATTTACAAACACATTATACATAATAGCAGATTAATATTCTTTATAAAAGTGACACATCTATTACAGATTAATTACACAATACTTTTACGCAATAATAACGATCTATTTACATTAACAAAAAACCTTAAGAGAATTACATAACCCGTCGATATTACTCATTTGAAAATTTATTATAAATGAATTATATAATATCAGTAACTTCCGCACAACTGGATGTTACGTATACTTAAGTATTTGGTGAGTAAACTATTTGATAATAAATAAAGAAATATGGATTATTTAACCTTATTAAAAAGTATACACATTGATTGTATAATCAATGACACACCATTAAATAACTTAAATTTATTTTTAACTGGAAAAGTTGCTAAAATATTCCTAAAGTGTTAGTTTTCAACGAAGATTTTAAAATTTTACAAAAATTTCAAAAATTTTGACATTAAAATCCACAGCAATATATATATATATATATATATATATATATATATATATATATATATATATATATCTTGTCTTTGTGACACCCAAATTGCATATGCATTGTAAGAATGGCACCCAATTTTGCAATCCGACACCCGGCATTGGGTGTCGGATTGTTTTTAGCTGGAAATAGAGTGTATATAATACAGACCCATCTACACTTAAAAAAACACAACTTTTGATAGGGTGCCAAATTTACATCTTTTATATAGCTATATACAAATTAGTTCTAGAGGGTCTCCACCAGGCGGCGCTCGTTAATATACAGCTGTATATTTTTATATAATATTTGTCAATGTGACTACTTATTAATTATTGCATTTAGTGACACCCGACATATGGCAACTCTGTAATACCCAATATAACCCAGTCTCTTATAACATCTCTGAGATGTACTTTTCTTGTAACTATGCTAACGTAGCAGTGTTGGGGATCAATCAATTAAATGTTTAATCAATTAATCAATTGATTGAACATTTAATTGTGACATTTAATTTGCAATTATATTTAATTGCAACTAACCTTTTAATTGCGGACTGCAACTAAATTTAGTTGGTTAGTAACTTGATTGCAGTTAATATATCATTTGCAATTGTGCAGTTAAACATTTTTCAATTAACATGTCAATTGCAATTAAAAATCGCAGCTAACATTGTTACAACTAATACTATTTATGAAATGTTTGAATTACGTAAAAATTAACTATAAAGATCATTCTGGTTTTAGTTTCAACATATTGCATTTCAACCTTGTACCATGCGTAAACAAAGCTACCAAAATATAAATAAAAAGTACAATTGAAATGTTTATGAATGTATTAGGTCAATTGGGTGTACAAATATACTGCTCAACTAATGAACTGCACAATTTGCACAGATTGGTGTAATTTTTTAAATATTTAAATATTTCCCATAAAACCAACGAGTATTTATTTTATAATACTTATATTAAGCATATTTAATTGCATTGTGCTTCAATATCAACTTACGTATTAACATAATAATATTTTTATTAATAAAATATACTCAAATACCAATATAAACAAATTGTCCAGTTCATTTGTTGAACAGTATATATATATACACTTATTTAAATATATAATCTGTGTAATCTCTATAAAAAGAGGAATTGTATAATACTTTTAATTTAAGAATTTAGAAGAACCGGACAAAACACACTATGATCAAAAATTTATATTATCACGCCATTGAATAGAAGAGGACACAAGCAATTTTCTGCTATAGACTGCATAAGACGTTTTGTATGAATTATCTATTTGTTTAATTGTCAAATCTCCACAAATACAAATGGCAAAATATCGTACATTTGCCAGCAAACGTAACGTCCTAGCTGTAGAAAATTAAAAACATCGGTATTCTTAAGGGATGAATTAGCAGGTAATAAAAATGCGTATCTACCCCTTAAGCTTAAAACATATTTTAACAAAATTTAAAATAACACCAGATGGTGAGAAATAACGGTTCAAGGGATTTATTTACCACCTTGGACTGTCAATTTAGGATTTGCAGGTGTTTGAAAGTGTTCTTTATAAAAAATAATTTTTTTGCCATTTATTCAAGTATTCCAGTATTACTTATTTATAAACAAAAAAAGCTACTGATAAGTACTATACCTACTTCTTGATTGTTTTTTTATTTTAAATTTTCTATATAAGGCTTATATATTAAATATATATCAATGACAATTTCACCTTGTTTAATTGATTTCTCATTTAATTGTTTTCGGAAACAATGACTAAAAGTTGACATATTTTAAATTGAAGCTTATGCTTATTTTTAGCTCCAAAAATTGCAGCCACTCCAGAGAGTGAATTACAATTTCCTCCACCACAATAAGATCGTTTTGTCAAACTGCCATCACAGACAACTGCGATCATTGGTGTGCCATTCTCATCTATAATTCAACATTCTATGGCCAATCTAGCTTCTTGTTCCGCAGCTTCTCATGGATTTCCAAGCTATTTCTTCCCAAGCGTTGCATACCATAGTATGAACATTTTTATATAGGGTAAAACTAAAACAAGGAATATCCATAGTTTATGTAATATTTTTAACTATGTGTAGCCGCCAACAGCATTTATGACAGCAGTGACAGCGGTAATGTTAATATCGAGTCTTTTTGGGTTTTCCAGACAACAAACAGCTTGAGACTAAACCAGCTCTTACTTCTTTGAATAGGGAATACTTTAGGTAAAATAAAAACATTTAAAACATGTTATCATCCACTCTAAATCTCACCTCTATTTTTTCTGTACTAGCTAGGTACATCATCACCTTCACTGCTTATTGTAATATTTTCTGTGCTGAAAGCAGTGAAGCTTGTTTGGTAAAGTATTATAGAAATATTAAAGTTATCAAAGTGGTAGAAGTTATGACCAAAAACACTTTTTGGAAATCTCACTTTGTAAACAATCTCACTTCAGCAATCGAATTGTTTCAACCAAAGACTTGGAGCAAATTAAATTGTAGACATTTCGGAAACGGATGGAACGAATTCTAGAAATTTATATGAGCGGATAAGAAAAGTAACGTCATCCATCTTATTGAAAAATATAAGGGTTATTGCCAGCAAATTTTGAAAAAAATTAGTAATATATAATATAGGGCTCGTCCAATTCATAAATTTCCGTTGAAAACTAGCACTAGGATGCTCTTACCTAGCATCGTCTAGCACCCAAATTTTAAAGCTAACACCATTTTAGTTCCAGAGCTACTTAAAGGTAAATTCGAGAGAGGGGAGGCTAAGTTAACGCCAGCCCCGCCAATTTGTTCTATCCTTTTCAAAACTTAGCACTAGATAATCCATAGCACCCATGTTGCGAAGCTAGCAACACAATAGGGGTGAAAATATAAGGGTTAAAAGCACCGTAGATGTATGTTTTCACTTTTTTTCTTGAATCTTTCATCATCGAATGTAGAATTTTTATACTACCTATACTTCTATGATACAGCCAACTCTCATCTATCTACCTAACAATGAAAAAGATTGACTTGTTCATCACGAAGCGCTTCCAAGTTCTCCTGACAGCACTGGGCCCCGTATCCTCATAAAAGCTTGGACATGTCCAACTCTTCGTGAATTATTTTCCAAATTGCACTGACCACTGTCCTATGAGATACCTGGTTGCTAGATAGTTCCAGGTAGTCAAAACTGCGAATCAGCTGCTCTGGATATTCTCGGTAAACTCGGGTCCCAGGATTCGTTGAGTCGGAGAGCTTGCGAGTTTTCTCCAGCCTTTAAATGGGTTGGGATACCCAAGCACAGAAACCCGATACGGCCGAGCCGAGCAAGGTTATCTTGGGAAACGACCGTAAGAGATGTTGATACGGACACGAGTCGTGTTTGAACTAAATACGGTTCTGGGTATAGAAAACACTGATCATTTTGGAATTATCTCCTGAAAAGTTAACTAACGTGACTGTAGGGGTTTTTGATCCTCTTCTATAGTTTGACTCCTCCATTACAGTCACAAACTATCTAAAGTGAATCACTACCACAAATTGCACAAAGGTCAAGCATGTAGTTGAATTTTGAATTTTGAAGTGGATTTTCCCAGAATACTACTCCTATTTATATAACAGAATCATATCTAACGCATAAATAAGACGATAAAACAAAAATAGATTGCAATTATCTCATTTAAGAAAATTGGATTCATAGTTACAGGTATTATTTTACGCTGAAAGAAATTTTGTGGTAGTATTAATAAGAAGGGTTTATTATGATTAATTATAATTTATTAATATAGAACCAACCAAATTTTTGTAACATTGAACGTCTTGCTGTTGTCTGTTCATCGACAATAGTTAATATATTTGGTTAAATTAAATTATTTGTGTCGGTCCATATTGTATGAAGTTGGTTAATGATTTTATATAAATAAAACTGCAGAGTAGTAAGAACTATAAGCAAGAACTGAAAACAAATGATTCATTTCCGCTTGTATTCATTCACGAATGGAATTTTTTTAAACAGTTGATTTTGCATTCGTTCGCGAACGAATAAAACTGCCTTCGTTAAAATTTAATTCTTGAAAGAATAAATCATAAATTTTTAAATATAAAATTCTTTCACAAATGATAAAATACGAAAAGAATCGAATCTTTTTCATTTGCAAGTGATAATTTCCTTACCCTGTAATAACTAAATATTAAAAAAATTAAAATACATCGTTAAGATTTATTAGAAAGTATTAACTTATGAAATTCTATTTTACATATTAAGTATACAACTTGTTGTCAGTCAGCAGAAAATTATGTACAATACGGCATAAATTTTTGGAGTTTATAAAGCACAGTACAGCAATATTGTAAGCTGATTTATTTATCGTAAATCTTTATCGAATTAACTTTCTTTGTATAAAAAATAATCAATTTTAACTAGTAATATTACTAATGGACAATTTGAAGATTATTTGATATGGATTGTAGGTTTAAATTTAACACCAAAGGTTAGTTTACTATATATAGAAAACATATCTAAACATATTGTTCTAATTAAGTTACATTAAAGATTAAAGAATCGACCGCACTAAACATAAAACATTCCTTTTCCGTGATGTCATTCCGACCTCTCGAAACTCAAACCCCTAAAATTGAATAAAAGGAGCATTGCTTTGTCTAGAATTGTCATCTTCAATTCCATCTGCTCTTTCGAATTTACAAGTGTTATAACTTATATAAAACAAGACTTGATATAAATTTGTTTTATAAGTAGCCACCATCCAAATTAAATATTTATATTCTGAACCACTCGTGGAACATATAATGTGTTTAACAAATATATCAATGCCACCAGTTTATCAGAATAATATGTCAAGTGACACCCGCTAATTTGGCAACGTTGGAGGGTGCCAAACTGGTAATTTATGATATAAAAAATATACACTTGGGTGCCATTTGCACTATATATATGCTGGTGTCATTATGCCCAGTTTTATATTGCAATTATATACACAGGGTGTCACTTTTACATTGATCGTGCAGGGTGCCACTTTCTACAAAACACATGTATATATATATATATATATATATATATATATATATATATATATATATATATATATATATATATATATATATATATACAGTGAGAATTTTATTTCACTGAACATAGGACTATTGACATTCCCTATGTTCAGTTTTAAAATCTTATATCCAAAAATACTGCAAAACACGAATTAATTCAATTTTTCATATATGATTTAACAAGTGGTCTAATTTTTTCCGATAAAATTTGTCATTTCAGAAATGAGTATCTTTTGCAACTAAAATTACACGAGTCGACGAAAGAGACGAGTGTAATTTTATAAAAGCAAAGCTACGAATGTCTTAAATGACAAATTTTGCAAGAAAAAATTAGATCACGAGTTGAATTCGGCTTGACAATCCATCGAACAAATTTGACATTTCATTTTGACATACATTTTTTCACTGAGAAAAAACCACTACTGGTTTTTTCACTATAAACTAATTTCATTTGCCCTAATTTAAAAAATTCTGTAATTTAATTGGTTAAAAATTTTCGAGTTGGATTGTCAAAATAATCTTGACTATGAAGCAAATGTTTCCTCTATCATTCCAATATTTTCAAGGTATAATTGATTTCTGATCGTTCCAATATTTCCAAGGCATAGCTATGTTTTGCAGAAACGAAAGTTCTATTTTCTTTACTCTTCTACAAATGTAATCCGTAACCAAAGGTATCATTCGATTCGTATTTCTTTTCTTTATAACACTCCCGAATATTTTTACTGTAAAATAATTAGGGGAGATAGTATTAGGGTTTGAAATAAAATGCACATAAAACTGTATCGTGCGTGAAGCGATTTTACACCTTGTATGCTGCACTTGCTTAATTAAATCTTTTAAATTATTGGAAAATTAGTCCTTTAGGCTTAAAGTAGTCATTTTTGAGGAATAAATAAATGTACTTCCCTAACTGAATAAATAAAAAGTTAACTTCTAACAAAAACTTAAGCTTTTTAAATTAAATTAATTAAATTAAGTCTTTTAACCAATTCCTTTAACTCTAAATACGTGAAAGTACGTGGTAAAATGATATAATATTACACGCCAACGATACAAATATAATCAACCTTCCTTCTAAAATATGACATATCACTATTAAATTAAATATTATCATTAGTAAGCAGACGACTTATAGATAACAATGCAAATAATACTATTTATAATAGAGGTACTCAGCGAAGCTGTTAAACAACAAGGACAGAAGAACCGTGCGTGCTTTGGTAATATGGTTATTAATATATAACGAGATACAAATAATACATTTTCGACTCCGAAATAATAGCAACGCCGCTGGAGGCGAACGCAACTGGTTGTCATATATAAAATATACAAATAGGAGTTAAAAGCGCATGTTAAAGATTCAGAGGCGAAATGGTACGGTAATTTGTTCACTCTAAGTATAAAGAATTTACAAAAAAAAATTTCCCCTCTCGACGTGCTCATCATCAACAAAGCTGTATAAAGCATTAGCGATAACTAGTATGTCCGTATCTGTATATTTAAGGCCGGAGTCGCGGGCGCCTTATAGCCTGTCGGAGTCGAAAAAGATAGATAAGCACGTATATATATATATATATATATATATATATATATATATATATATATATATATATATATATATATATACATAAAATTTTGAAAGAATTTGAAGACAAAAGAATTAAACAAAAAAGTATAAGTAATAAAATATCGAATATTTAGATACATATACGATGTAACAATCCCAAGTAATGTTTAATAAAATAACAAATACATGTTAATAAGACTTTATTTTAAATTCTTCTTTTGTATGGTTACGATTACACTTTTTCGGTTACTGTTTTCAAAGGTTTAGAACTTCTGAAATCTTAATCCACATTTCTATAGATTCATACAGTGAAATAGGTGGCAACAACGAAGCACAAACTCCCATAAGAAATACCTTGGCTATCTTTCCTTCGCTGTAGTCCCAACGTGAGACGGACAATAGATTTAATTGAAGCTGTACATCTCATAATTCCAAGGCTGTGGTAAATATGACTTGATAATTGCGAATTTTAATAATTTAGAAAAAGAAAATAAAGCTAACAAATAAATTCTTAATAATTTTAGCAGAAGTCAATAAAGAAGTCAAAT
This sequence comes from Agrypnus murinus, assembly GCA_929113105.1. Classification (NCBI taxonomy): domain Eukaryota; kingdom Metazoa; phylum Arthropoda; class Insecta; order Coleoptera; family Elateridae; genus Agrypnus; species Agrypnus murinus. The sequence goes on from OV816025.1 coordinate 159,757,226, forward strand.
AAATTTTCAGATATGGATGGTAATAGAAATTGTATACAAATCATATTCAAATCCCAAAGATCTAATAATACCTACAAATTGTATAATACAAGAGAGCAATAATATGAATTAATAGTATGAAAATAGTTTCCAAATCAAGACATAATCAAGCTCTTATAAATACAATCAAAATACCATTAATAAATATTACTGATGCATCAGTTTGTATCTTCACTTTACCATTGCTATCGTTATTATTGGCGTTACTAAGTCGGTTAAATTAGCAATGTTCATTCTGCTGCTTAACATAACAAAGACAAAAAAATTAACGTCGTGTTTTCGAGTTATTTTTAATTTCTTTTTGAAATGGGACACCCTGTATATTCTTGTAGAAATGGGTGGGCAGCGACATTATAAATACAAAAGTTTATGTTCATTGTCTCTTGAAAATGAAAAATAAAGAAGTTATGGGCCATTGTTTGCTATTTCTTATTTTTTATTCTTTTTTCTGGTTCAATGGTGGTAGCAGCCGTTATAGGTGATGAGAAGATGGCAGAAGTTGTTGAAACCAAGCTGAAACATTTATTGAATAGTAAATATTGATACAAAATAAATATTAATGAATAATACAAAAATATCTAAAATAATAGTGATAGAATAATTAAATGTCATTCTTTTATAATAGGTACTCAAAAATTCCTTATTCTTGCTTAATGCATCTTCTAGTTCTGATTTTAACTTGACGCACTGCTTTTAAAATTGTCTTACCATTAATATTATTAATAACGTGGGTAATTCTGTTTTGCAATCCATTTACGTTCTCGTATTCTTACTTGTAAAGTTCTTCTTTAAGGTAGGTAACGTCTCTCTTCATAAAATGTAATCATATATAAACCGCATACAATAAATAAATCTGTCATTTTGTTGTTAAATTTCAAGGTATTGTTAATAATTGTTAAATATAATATAATTTGTTTCTTGTGGTATATGTGTTAGTATATAAAACTAAAACATGCATAAACTTTATTATTGAGTACCGTTTGTATTGTACACCTCTATCGAACAATGCTGCTAAAACATTTCCAAATTACAGATGGAAGTCAAAATTCAAAACCTATATTTGATAAACTTTTGGAAATTTTCGTCCGTTAAGTGAATGGTCTAGACCGTCTCCACAGGACAGGTCCGTGAAGCTAGCACAACCATTATAGCACAATCAAATAAAACCTGCGTAAATATTTAGTACTCATTAATTACTAATTAATTATTAAAAAGAAAAATTTATTACTGTTGCCTTTAAAAAAAAGCCCGGGTTGTTCCAGCCTCACAGTGAAGCTAGCACAACCGCATCAAAAATAAACAACGATTACAAAAAACTAACGTACTTATTAATTACTAATTAATTACTCAAAAATCAAATTTATTACTGTTGCAAAAAAAAGATATTAATGTTAAAACATCTAAAAATGTATCAATGTATCAAAATTGTATGTACAATTTATTACTCCAGCACAACCGACAAATTATGGTTTATGTCAACAAATATGATTAGTCAGAACCAGATTCTAACATATTTCGACATAATTACTGTGTCCAAATTCGTTAAAACATATACAATACACCTTAATACGGGAATTTCCAATTTGAATCAATTAGGACGAAACTACAATTTATTACTCTAGCACAACCGACAAATTATCGTTTATATCAACAAATATGATGTCAGAACCAGATTCTAGCATATTTCGACATAATTACCGTGTCCAAATTCGTTAAAACACATACAATACACCTTAATATGGGAATTTCCAATCTGAATCAAGTAGGACGAAACTACAATTTATTACTCCAGCACAACCGACAAATTATCGTTTATATCAACAAATATGATTAGTCAGAACCAGATTCAAGCATATTTCGACATAATTACCGTGTCCAAATTCGTTAAAACACATACAATACACCTTAATATGGGAATTTCCAATCTGAATAAGTAGGACGAAACTACAATTTATTACTCCAGCACAACCGACAAATTATTGTTTATGTCAACAAATATGATTAGTCAGAACCAGATTCTAACATATTTCGACATAATTACCGTGTCCAAATTCGTTAAAACACATACAATACACCTTAATACGGGAATTTCCAATCTGAATCAAGTAGGACGAAACTACAATTTATTACTCCAGCACAACCGACAAATTATGGTTTATATCACCAAATATGATTAGTCAGAACCAGATTCTAGCATATTTCGACATAATTACCGTGTCCAAATTCGTTAAAACACATACAATACACCTTAATACGGGAATTTCCAATCTGAATCAAGTAGGACGAAACTACAATTTATTACTCCAGCACAACCGACAAATTATCGTTTATATTAACAAATATCATTAGTCAGAACCAGATTCTAGCATATTTGGGTATAATTACCGTGTCCAAATTCGTTAAAACACATACAATACACCTTAATACGGGAATTTCCAATCTGAATGAAGTAGGACGAGACTACAATTTATTACTCCAGCACAACCGACAAATTATCGTCTATATCAACAAATATGATTAGTCGGAACCAGATTCTAGCATATCTCGAGATAATTGCCGTGTCCAAATTCGTTAAAACACATACAATATACCTTAATACGGGAATTCCCAATTATGTCGAAATATGCTAGAATCTGGTTCTGACTAATGACATTTGTTGATATAAACGATAATTTGTCGGTTGTGCTGGAGTAATAAATTATAGTCTCGTCCTACTTGATTCAGATTGGAAATTCCCATATTAAAGTGTATTGTATGTGTTTTAACGAATTTGGACACGGTAATTATGTCGAAATATTCTAGAATCTGGTACTGACTAATCATATTTGTTGATATAAATGATAATTGGTCGGTTGTGCTGGAGTAATAAATTGTAGTTTCGTCCTACTTGATTCAGATTGGAAATTCCCGTATTAAGGTGTATTGTATGTGTTTTAACGAATTTGGACACAGTAAGTATGTCGAAATATGTTAGAATCTGGTTCTGACTAATCATATTTGTTGACATAAACCATAATTTGTCGGTTGTGCTGGAGTAATAAATTGTAGTCCCGTTCTCTTTTATTCAAAATGGAAAATTCCACGTTAGATACATTTTTAGATGTTTTAACATTAATATCTTTTTTTCTGCAATAGTAATAAATTTGATTTTTGAGTAATTAATTAGTAATTAATAAGTACGTTAGTTTTTGTGATCGTTGTTTATTTTTGGTGCGGTTGTGCTAGCTTCACTGTGAGGCTGGAACAACCCGGGTTTTTTTTAAAGGCAACAGTAATAAATTTTTCTTTTTAGTAATTAATGAGTACTAAATATTTACGAAGGTTTTATTTGATTGTGCTGTAATGGTTGTGCTAGCTTCACGGACCTCCACAGGACCCATAACTTACAAATGCATCCTTATATAAAAGTTTGCTCAAAATCGTTTGGATGACTTGCAGGGAGGACGTAATTAAAAGATATACATAGAATGATATTTTCCAAACAACCCCCTGCACGGTAATCTCTTCTACTTAAATATCTTAAATGCTCCCCCTCCCACTAGTGATACCTCTTTAAAGAGCTCTTAAAAATGGAATATTTGGAATTGAAGCTTTTCAGTAGGTGGTGCCATCTAAGATTTTTAAGTAAGCTACTGCGCAGGTGGTTGTTTGGATGATATCACTCTATCGCTTATTTGTCCTCTAAACGGGTTTGAGCAAATTTCTATATAAAGATGCATTTGCAAGATATGCTATGAGTCGTTGCAAATTTTAAAATTGACACCCTTTAATTTGGTAAATACAAGAAGTCAGCACTTTCTGCTGAACCGACTAGCAAAAAACAAAAAAAAAATGCATAAGCGACTGATATTTATTATGTGTTTTAGCAAGATTTTTTTTATTATATCAAATGCAAATAATGAAATATAGTAGTAATTTTTAGTTTTAAAATAAAGGGCAATTCTTAGAAGACAAAAATGAATAGAAATGCCGCCTTATATTACCTACTTGAAAAAAAGGTCGATGGGGTTCTATTGTTGTACATAATCTAACCATACTTCGACCATCCCATGTTTGAACTTAAGTGATGAATATTCACAGAGGAAATAATATTCTAGTTGTTGGAAAGAGGCGCCCTCCAGGCGTATAGGTACTTTTAGAAATCCTCTTTTTTTTGTCTAAAGTGTACCGTTACTTTTCGGAATCGTTCGTTTTATTGCTTACCCGGTCCCAAGAGAAATAGTCAGAAATTTATAGTTTTACATGTAGCATATAGACGGTTTTCTCTAGCTTTTTTAAAAAAGCTGCAAAAAATAATTTTTTTGCGTTTTTGTGTCTAGTGTCTCAAAAAGTACTACTAATGCACTTGATATCAAAATAAAAATTTCAAACAGTTAGAGAATAGTTTACCTAATTTTGGGATTTAAATCTGTATCTGAGAAGCAGTTGGGCTGAAGTCCACTTGTAGAATGCAGTTTAAATTAATTTATTGAGGAATTCTGAACAAATTTTATCAGCAAAGACCTACGTGAAAACCTTAAATTAACCTTTTTTAAGTTGTTTAACGATGAGTTTCGTAGTCACTGTGTAATATGGAATAATTTCAGCCCAACTGGGTTTACATATACACTGCAAATAAAATCTTGGTTAAAAGTTTTTATAGTAAATTCTCCAGTTTGTTTCTATTACAATTAATTCGAGTGCGTCTAGTGACAGTAAGTGAGAGTTCAACAAATTTTTTTTAAATGGGTGTTCATGGGAAGAATAAGCTTTCGCGACAATCTAGACGCAAGAGCATAAGACGATTGAAAAAATATCGTGATAACAGGTAATTATTTCTTATATTTTATACTAGTTTATGTTTTTCTTTTACATCCGTTTGACGCGATGCATTTTTTAATGTCACAAAAAGTACAATCCGTCACAAGTAACTTTTTGTATCTTTTTTAGACCGAGAACTACAAAATAATAGTCTAATTTCGTATTTGATTTTTGCACTTGATTTTTCAGTAGATTTCTTAGCACCCGAAAAACAACTAATTAACTTGACATGTCTCTATACTTTATTCGTTTAATTCTCCAACCGAAGAAAATTCGTACAAAACCTTTGTCCTGCAAGACTTTCAACGAACTTAAAAGTTCATCGGTCCATCCGTGCGGTTATTTCAAAACTTTTATTGCAGATTCGGATAGAGCATCAGAAAGGGAGACAAGAAGGACCACCAACTTTCTGTATCAATTTCAAAAATTCAATAAATTCAGGCTGCAATTTTGATAAAATAAAAGCTGAATTTAAATAGAAAAAGATATGCTACATTTAGTTTCACACTATAAAATCACACAGAAGTTATAGAAACAGATATAAATTAGACACAACATACTTAAAAATTTCGTCTGGAGTGTTGCGTTAACGCAACATTGGGTGGAAATGGGTTAAGGACAAATTTGGACCAAATTTTTTTTCTCGTAATTACAACCATATAACCGCTATTCGCATATCAAAACTGGCAGCGCGAACTGGCAATCAAGCTATCACCCCCACTTTAATAAAAATAAAAATTTTCTACGCTATCATTTAGTTCAAATTAAGGACAAATTTGGACCAAATTTTTTTTCTCGTAATTACAACCATATAGCCGCTATTCACATATCAAGACTGGCAGCGCGAACTGGCAATCAAGTTTCACCACTTTAATAAAAATAAAAACTTTCTACGATCATTTAGTTCTAATTAAGGACAAATTTGGACCAATTTTTTTTCTCGTAATTACAACCATATAGCCGCTATTCGCATATCAAGACTGTCAGCGCGAACTAATAATCAAACGCGCGTGTTTAAGCCCCCACTTTAATAAAAATAAAAATTTTCTACGCTATCATTTAGTTCAAATTAAGGACAAATTTGGACCAAATTTGTCCTTAATTAGAACTAAATGGTAGTGTAGAAAATTTTTATTTTTATTAAAGTGGGGGTGCTAGCTTGATTGCCAATTAACGCTGCTAGTCTTGATATGCGAATAGCGGCTATATGGTTGTAATTACGAAAAAAAATTTGGTCCAAATTTGTCCTTAATTAGAACTAAATGGTAGTGTAGAAAATTTTCAGTTTTGCTAAAGTGGGGGTGCTAGCTTGAGCTCAAGCCAGCACCCCCCTTTTCAAATGTGAATTGCGGCCAAACGGTTGTTGGTACAAATTTAATTTTTCTGGTACAAATTTGTCCTTAATTAGTACTAAATTATAGGCTAATTTCTTTTAAATTTTTTTGAAGTGGGGGTGCTAGCTTTATTGACGTTGATTTTTTGCCTAGACCTGGTCTCTGCTAAAACTGGTATTCTCATACGCTACAGAAAAAGTACTCGTTTCATACACTTAATACAAAAATAACTATTGACTGTCGGCGACAGCAAAAGCACTTTTACGACCGGCGGCAAAAAAGTCATTAACGTTGGATATCGTGATACGAAATCTCATGTTTTCTGGTTTGAAGGAAAATGATTATATCATATGCATTTAAGAAAAAGGTTGGCTATCACCATTCTGATATAAACATGAATTTCCTCAAATTCTAAAAAAAGGCGTTCAAGCTGACTGACCGTATATGGTTCAGAACTCGACTTTTTAAAAATTGTTCTTGGCAGGCATCAGAGTTCTTGCACTGCGTTTTTTATTACCACAATGGTACTTTACCGTTCTGACTTTTCGGTTTTATATATTTATTCACAATCATATTGCAATATGTACATTTCTATCATTGTAAAAATCTTAGAAAGTAAGCTATTGCTATAGCAACAGTAACTTGGTTAACAATTTTCTTTACAGGTCTGTTAAACTGACCAGTAAAGTCTTGGCCAACTTTTATTTTTAAATTATTTAAAACACGACTTTTTATCCGATTTAAATTTAGGTTTTTATGAACGTATTTAACGCTAAGTTTTTTTATTTAATATTAGTTTTATTTTTCCGTATTTTATATTTAATAAATACGATGGAATTAATTAATTTCTAATTTTAAAATACTGAGAGCATACCGGCGAATAATGAAACCTTACTTAAAATTTTTTGGCCGGTAGATGGCGCTGATTGGAATTTATTATTAGAGTCACTGCATCTAGTCACCTAGGCAGGCTGGTCGAATAGAGTACCGCAAACCGCCGCCATATTGGGGCAGAGAAGGATGATTTTTAATAGAGTCACTCTATATTACTTATTAGAGTTGGGCCAACTCGGTAATCGACGCTGATTGGTTGGATCCATTTGCACTAATGCCAATTTAAATACACGAAGTTTGACAAAATTAGGTAATAATAGAACAGGTCTTTTCACTTCCTCATAGGTGGTGAAAAGATCGCCCTTAATTTGACAAATAATATGATGTTTAGTAAATCGAAGAATTTTTATGTACATCTCTTGTATTTCTCTTATCTATCTCAATTTTTAAAAAAATATAAATTGCAATTGAAGGGTTGATGTCAAACACGGTATTTGTCAAAAAACTATCACTCTTAGGAGAACCAAAAACTAATGTAAGGCCAGAATTTTTATTATTTGGAACTATGTGCAGTTTATGAATAGTAATTTACGTTATAAGTCCTGGAAATGGAATTTTACAGTCGAGTAAGATGTTACGGACAAGGCGACGAAGGAGCCGAGTCCGGAACATCGAAACGAGACTGTAAGACCATTTCCAGGACGTATGACGTAATGCGTTTTATTTCATACTGCAATTATTGGAATATTGGTTTAATTTAAAAAAAAATTATATAAAATAAATTTCCGAATGCAAAATATGGACATCTATGAAGAACGAGTTTCCATGGTAACTGATTACGTACTAAAACATTGTCCACTTGATTGATTGTATTTGCGTCCGATAAAATTTTTTACAGTCACAAGTCCTGTAATAGTATGTTACATGTTGAGGTGGTAAAGGATATCTTTACAAGCCAAGCGATAATTGTTTGACCGAGACGGTACGTCGAGGTCAAACAATATCGCGAGGCGTGGAAACTTTACCAACGAAACATGTATACTATTTTATTCACAATAATTAGACTTAAGATAATCAAAATAAAAAGTAATTTTAAATTTTAATAGTATATTAAAGTATAAGTGGATATTGAGGTCTTTAAAACACGCGCGAGTGCTTGAAATAGAGCAAGTGTTTTAAAGACCAGTTATCCACGAATACTTTACGCTAGTTTTTTTTATTGGTACACTTTGAAATCATAAATAATACTGGTAAATATTACAAAAAATGGAAATAATAACTAATAATGTAAAATGGTTACGTTAGTGATGTAAAATCAGTATACCTTTCGTTGTCATGGAAAATGAAAAAAACAAAAATTAATTTGCAATCTGTCACTTGAGAATAATTTTTCTGACCACAGTTGTTACTGGTTGTATTTCCTTTTAAAAATGAGTCATAATATTGATAACTTATACAGCAAAGCAGAATCGCGGTTAATACCCCAAAAATCGGAACACGCTTATAAAAAAGAATACGACAAGTTTATCAAATGGATGGAAGAGCAAAAGATAACAGATACAGATGAACGAGTTGTACTTGCTTACCTTCAGAAAATGTCGGAGCAGTACAAGGCGTCAACTATGTGGGCTATCCATTCGAAATTGCAAAGTATGTTGAGGGTAAACAAAGGGGTTGATATAAAATCGTTTGTGAAAGTGCATGCATTCATGAAGGCAATTAGCAAGAATGACGTAGCCAAGAAGGCATATGTATTCCAGGAAGACGATTTGCGGAAGTTTTTCATAGATGCACCGAACATTACGTATTTATTTTTAAAGATGGTAGCCATTTGCGGAATCTTTGGCTTTTGTAGAAGATGTGAATTATGCGATTTACGCTTACATGACATCCAGGAAGAAGGAAGCGTATTGCTTATTACAATCCGACCATCCAAGACAGTCAAGGGTCGACGTTTTACTGTTCCCGACAGTGATGGAATTAGTTATGTGCGTTTGGTGAAGCAGTATTTATCATTGCGCCCCCAAAATGTAAGTACAAACCGAGTTTTCTTACGGTATGATAAGAGGAAGTGCACCAATCAAGTGGTTGGTATTAATACATTTGGATCATGTCCCTTGCAAATTGCACGTTATCTTAAATTGGACGATCCTGAGAAACACACGGGTCATGCGTTTCGACGTACGTCTGCTACCATTATGGCGAATAGTGGCATGACAATAGATCAAATCCAACGACAAGTAGGGTGGAAATCGGCAGCGGTGGCGGCTGGTTACGTTGAAGAAAGTATAAGCAAGAAGAAGAATGTTTCGAACATAATTGGAAGTGCCATTAGTGGAAGCGCAACCCCAGTGAGTTCCGAAAATGTTCGCACTGTTAATTTGAACAACATTTCTTCTGACTTAAAAAACCGAAGTATAAGTATTTCAAACAATACCAACTGTACTTTTCACATTCATTTAAAAAATTAAGATTGTTGAATATATGAATAAAGCTTTTGAAACATTTGTTAGTAGTATTTTATTTGACGTTACAAGGTACTCCTGTCAGATCAGTCATTGAAAAGTTCACATTTAAACTTGGCGTTTCTCGGATTGTTGATGTTGCCATGGAAACTTTAAAACGCGCGTGTTTGAAAGTTGGATTTATGCACGCTGAGGCGTACTTTAAATAAGCAAAATACGTTACCAATAAAAAAAAAAAAATTTTTATAAACTGTCATAACACGGCCTACTAGATTTATATAAGCTTCGCTATATACGGCCGTCTCATTTAAAGTTTTTTCATTGTTGAAAATTATTACAGATTCGTACGTTAAATGGCGCCCACTGGTGGTAATTTTACAACAAAGATGTTTAAAGTCAGAGCTCAGTCGTTAATTTTTAGGTTATACTTTATGTCAATTGTGTCAAACTGCCTCCGATTGAAGAGATCACACTTAAAGGAAGTACTTCACTTTCGGAATACATGTATTTACTCAGATATTAACAGTAGGTAATAGCAAAAAATCTCTTAACAGTTGTTGTTAAATTATGCATTAAGAACAACACTTATGGCTACATTAAAACTAAAAAACATAGGTACTTCAACAACCACTTCACAGGTACACGTATTTTTTATACTATTGACTTGATTTTACAACGATTGTCATGCTATTATTATCAATAGGTAGTTAGTTCAGAAAAGTTCCCGACTCCATCTTCTTTCTGGAACACTTTCTCAGCTTTACTACAAAACCTGTTAAGACATGAGAACAAAATCGTTTTTTACTTATCGTTACCTATCCTATATTCCTACTTATTACCTACCCTTCAAAATTTTAAAATTATTTCTCTGTCATCGCTTTTGGTTTATGATATGCGATAAAAAAAATTCTATATAAAGCTAATGTCTTAGGAGACAAATCTTGTCAGTCTCTTTTAACTGAAACGAGTGGCCTTAGATTCAAGTAGATTTCATCAGCTCTTATGTCTAAAAATATTTATTTTCAGTAATGTCTTTCACCGTGAGATTTCTTTATTCCATGGTTATACTTCTAGTCGTAGCTTCAGTTCATAGGTCGTGCATTAACATTAGGTGTCTACATCATCTGCTGTGGTAATTCAAGTGCTACAAATCCCAAAAGAGTATTCGTAATTTGTGAAATATTACACTGTACTTATATTATGGCTATTATGTAGTTATTAAGGTGTTTCTAGTCTAAAAAAATCAGTCAATTAGTAATGTTATATAAAATCTAGTAAAACTTACTAAAAAAAGTAAAATTTTCTTATATGTAGGATATTTTGCTTTCCAAATTCCTACTGCAACATATTTTTGTCTTATTTATGTACATTATATTTAAATAGTATGTACAAATGTCAATAAATTAATATTGCACAATAGCAAATGACAATTATTGGTATGAACTATAACCTTAAAATTAACGACTGCAGTCTGAATACAAACCAACTTCGTTGCAAAATTATCGGCAGTGGGCGCCACTTAACGTACCGATCTGTAATTTTTGGATTCTAATTGCAACAATGAAAAAACTGGAAATGAGACGGCCGTATATAAGCGAAGCTTATATGAATCTAGTAGGCCGTGGTCATAATTTCAATCAGAGCCATCTATCGATCAAAAGAAATTTTAAGTAAGGTTTCATTCTTCGCCGCTAGATGGCGATGTATGCGCTCAGTATTTTAAAATTAAAAATTAATTAATTCCATTGTAATTATTAAATATAAAATATGGAAAAATAAAACTAATATTAAATAAAAAATATGTTTTTAGCGTTAAATATATTTATAAAAACTTAAATTTAAATCGGATAAAACGTCCTGTTTTAAATTATTCAGAAAAAAAGTTGGCCATAACTTTACATGTCAGTTTTACAGACATGTAAAGGAAATTGTTAACCAGTTTGGTGTTGCTATAGCAATAGCTTACTTTCCAAGGTTTTTACAACATATGAAATGTACATATTGCAATATGATTGTGAATAATATACAGTGCGCGTCTAAAGTCCGTTCCCCCCCTACTAATTTTTGAACCACCTGGTATATCGCAACGAAATTTGGAGGGCTTAAACAGGAGATAAGAACCTAATTTTTTATGAAAAAATGACAGCTAAAAGTTTCAAAATGGCGGTTGAGCACCCTCTTGAATTACTTTTTTAAATAGAACACCCTGTATATTATTCCGTTTTCGAAATCTGCTCATAATTCTTAACATTTTTCTCTAATACACTTGGCATTCCGGTTTAAAATGAAGTATGGATTTTGCGAGGGATTTTGGTCACTTCCGGTAAAACATTTTTCTAACTAAATTTTATTTGACAGCTAACAGTTAAATTTGACAGTAAACAAGATGTAAGATACCCCAACAACGATTTTTGTTTTCAATGCAAACTTGATTGATAGCAGAATTCGTGTCTGTTGGATTTGAAATTAATTAAAATGTCCCTTTTCAAACGTTAATATTTGAAAATCAATTAAATTTAGAAGTAAAGTGTATTAAAGAAAAATGTTAAGAATTATGAGCAGATTTCGAAAACGGAATAATATACAGGGTGTTCTATTTAAAAAAGTAATTCAAGAGGGTGCTCAACCGCCATTTTGAAACTTTTAGCTGTCATTTTTTCATAAAAAATTAGGTTCTTATCTCCTGTTTAAGCCCTCCAAATTTCGTTGCGATATACCAGGTGGTTCAAAAATTAGTAGGGGGGGAACGGACTTTAGACGCGCACTGTATATTATGTAATTAGGAGATCAAGCGATACTTTAAATCGCGTTATAACATCTTCGAGGATTTAAAGAAGCTTGATCTCCGTATTGCATAAGTTGTTTTATTTTATTTTGTATTTCAATCCTAATTTCTCCCTTTTAAAATCCATCCGAATTTATTGCATAAAGAAGCAAGTTGCCTTGTCTGTGTCATCATACGCGTAACTAAGGAGATAAAAAACAGCATGCATGCATGCATGTGGCTATAATGCAACATCAAATTATTTACGTTGCCAACAACAACGGAGATCAAGAACGTCTTGAACTCCGGTATCATTGACAACGGAGATCAAGATATACTTTATATTACTAATTATGGTATATAAAGAATTGTTTGAAATACGAAATGAAATAATAGTTATTTACGATACAAGTGCGGGAAAACAATTTTCCCGCGTGAACGCAAGTTTGAAGCACGAGCGACCGCAGGGAGCGAGTGTTTCATCTGCGTGAACGCGGGAAAATTGTTCACGCACGAGTATTGTACAATATTTTTTGAAACGAACAAAATCTTTCTTAAAAATATCGAACAAAAATTATATCTCTTGGATTTTACTTTTGCTTCAAACATTTGAAACAGGCAGGCCATGGCCGTAACAATTGCTACTTTGACAGTTATTAATATTGTGGTGGTCAGTTAATTTTTTTGTGTTAAGTCTGTGCCCAAAAATTATAAAATGTCCGATTCCGAAATAAATTGTACACCACCCGAAATCCGGGACGCTGCTAATGCAGCTGTAAAAAATTTGCTTCCCGACAAATCTAAGCATAGATATGAATTGACGTACACTAAATTTATAACATGGTGCAAGTCCAACAAAGTTCATAATTATACAGAAAATTGTTTATTGGCATATTTTCAAACTTTTCAAAGTAAAAAATCGTTGTGGCCGACATACTCTATGTTAAGATCATGTTTATTGATAAAAAATAATATAGACATATCAAAATATAACAAATTAATAGCATTTTTAAAAAAAGCAACACAAAATTTACAACCAAAAAAATCAAAAACTCTACAGAATTGCGAAATTACTAAATTCGAAGCCCCAGATGACTCATTCTTGTTAATGAAGGTATGTACACAATATTTATTATTAACATTACAATCAACGTAACATTCTACAGGCAGTGGTAATAATGGGTATCTCTGGCGCCTGCAGGCGTGAAGAATTATGTAAAATGTCAATTAATGACATTGAATTTAAAGGTGATGTTATCTTGGTTAGTGTGCCAGAAACAAAAAATAATGTTCCACGACGTTTTGCTATCACAAATCCAGAATGGATAAATTTATTGCTAAAATACAAAGAATTAAGACCAGGAGCCACCCAACGATTTTTTTGTACTTACAGAAATGGGAGGTGTATAAATTCGTCTGTTGGGATTAATACAATTGGTAAGATTCCATCCCAGGTGGCAGAATATCTGAAATTAGAGGCTCCGAAAGATTATAGTGGTCATTGTTTCCGAAGAAGTGCTGCCACCCTGCTAGCTAACAATTGTGGTGATTTGTTAACATTAAAAAAATTTGGAGGCTGGAAATCTTCAAGTGTAGCGGAAGGATACGTGGATGATTCCGTGCAAAATAAAATCAACGTTGCCGAAAAATTGATGCAACCAATAGCAGGACCATCATCTTCAGTACCTAAAACTGTAAATTTAACACAGTCTACCTTTTCAAACTTCAACCCATATCCTGCAGAAAGTTCCGCAAATTCAATTTTCAATTGTACAAATTGTACGATTAATGTGTACAATAATAACGCTAGTAACACAGGTTAACCTAAAAAAATATAGTTTAGTTGAATCATATTTACTAGTTCAGTGTGGAATAATAAACAATAAAGGTTTATTTAAACATGTTTACAAATATTCTTATTAGTATTATTAAGGAATAATGATTAATACTTAATTTATTTACTTGCTTGATGTGTTCGCCCACTGTTTGTCAACCTTGCAAAATTCCTAACCTCAAATAATTCGCAGTTCGAAGCTGGTTCGATGGGAGACCACCAGCTAATAATTTTTAGTTAACTGAAATTTTCAATTTGAAATTGAAACATGTACTAAATTTTTAGTACATGTTTCACAGACAAGTGGCCAACTCGTGAAAAGTAGGCCATGTATTTCCCGGTTTAGTAAACCGGGAAATGCGTGTTCCCGGTTGACTACAGAGTGCGTCGAACGCTACTTCCTAGTTAGTGAGTTCAAAAAAAATTTTACAGGCATACTAGACCGTAAAATCGCATGTTCTGGACTAAAAAGTTTGACGTAAAACTGACAAATGTGACACAGTATGAAATAAACATTCTTACCAGCAGCGTGCAGTGCATACGAAACAGTGGAAGCAGTCGCCATACGGCATATGCGGTATTACGCTTGTACGTAATGTGTGCGAGCGTGATAGCGCATACGTCATATCAGGACTGCTTCCACTGTCTCGTATGCACGGCACGCCGCTGATTCTTACACTATCCAGAAATCTGTAGTTTTTGACGAAAATTTGCAAAACAGATTTGTTACTTTTTTATTAAACATAAGATACATTTTAATTAGAATATATCGGTCTGGCAGATTAAAAAAATACTAAAATATATAGTGTTTTAAACAAAAGATTCATATCTCTAGCATGAAAGAAAAAATATGTGTAAACACTGCTGTTGTCGCCCTCGACAATGTCACCTGGGTCTTCATTAGTGTCCAGAATATCATAGAAACCACGGTGTTCTATATTAGATAATACTTCACAAAGGGCTTGAAGATCTTTTAGTTTTGCATGATTGATCTCGATAGGTACAAGTTGTAATTTAGTGATATGGAGTCTTGCTTCTAATTATGCATTGTCTCCACGTTCCAGAATAGCTATCTCTTGCTTAGTCTATAAATTTATTTAACACATAAATGTTATTGCCTGAATGTATGCCATACATTTGCGAAAACTTTAGTGGAATAGGTGGTCGAGGATTCTTTACAAAAAACTTATCAGTCGACAGTTTGAAGTTAAAAATATCTTTCTTAGTCGGCCCATTTGATAAAATATTTAAAATATGTTACTGAGTAATAACTCTGAAATAAAACGATTTAATAAAGCAAAATATTTTCACTGCTTTTCAAGTGTTTTTATTACGGAAATAATTCAAACGGAAATTGACTTACTAGAGCACTAGAGACATTCAGGTCTATTCTGTAAGCAATCATATCAATTGTTACACTCCAATTGATTGTTATGGGCCAACCATAACAAGTGATTTTGCAAAAGTGGTATTCTCTAAGCACTTTCTGTATCAATCAACTGCTATGTCATAACAATAAATTGAAGACTCATATCAATTGTTATTCGGCCGTTGTTATGTACTCACCTCAAAACTTTATTGTGTTTTATTATTACAAAAACATTACTATTTGTATAAAAATTCTTTTATGTCAGTAGAAAACCAATGCAGTTGTAAAATAAACCTCAAGAAAAGTAATTTCGCAAACGTTTATGTTAAAAACCGGTTCCTCTAACCTCACTTTTTGGTAGTCGTGTTTTGTTAACAAGCAGGTAAATCTCAACACTACGAATGTCCAAGCGCCCGGCGGGTGCCGGGCCCGGCATGGATGCATGTCGTTACAAAATGTTTGTTTTGTTTAACCTCAACTAATATACTTATATATTTATAAAAATTAATACATCATGCATGCATGCATGATGATAAATAAATAAGTGTTTTTACTATCTTTCCAACTGTCAACATCGTTCTTTTAGGCCGTAACTTGTTATTAGGATTAAAATAAATGACTATTAAGAAATACTTAGGAATATTTAACATATTCCTATCACATGTTGGTCGCAGTTTTCTCGTAATTAACAATTTACTTGTTGCTCATAAAATCTAATAACAAATTAAACTGTTTTTCACTAGTTTTCAGCAGCTTTTTATCTTTACTACTTATTTTTAAAAAGTAGGGAATTCCCGCGGGTGTCAAACATATCAAAATGTCGAGTTTCGCGAGACCGATGGTAGATGGCGACCGTGCGCGCATGCGCAGTTATCTCCGAAGTTCTCAACAAGTGGCATTTCAATTGCTACGTTTTCTCTTCAATCGGCGCGTAACAATTGACGTTACAGAATACCAAAACCAGCTTGAATTGTTATGAGTTGACATCAATTCGTTTCTCTTCAATAATTGCTATGCGTAACAATTGATATGAAATGGTTTTTACAGAATACATGTCATTAACAGTTTTTTTTTGTAGCTGAGAGTAGTTTCTTCTTTTCTCAGTTTTGCAAATAAAATATTAATATATATTACTCTATTTACGAATTTTATTATATTAATCAATTCACATAAGCTATGGTAAATTATAATGAAGTAAATGTCAGGTTATGAAACATTTGACATTTCCCAGGCAAACATAACCAATAATTTTTGCAATGTATATTTTTGGATCCAAAATGGCGAATTGACATTCGCGTTGGCTCCACTCTTATAAGTAATATAGAGTGACTCTAATTTTAATTAATGGACAAATTAAAACCACGTTTTACGTGTTTGACATATTAGATGTTTGATCTTTCAGAATAAGAAAAATCTTTTAAAGTAAACGTGGATTTCATTAAATTCAATACAGAACAAATAATGAACAATTTTGTGCTTCGTTTGCCCCAATATGGCGGCGGTTTGCGGTACTCTGGTCGACCAGCTGGCCTAGGTAACTAGATGCAATGACTCTATTTATTATTAAAGTCAACTGCAGTACCTTCTATTGTCTGTGTAATCTGTGTAGTCTGGTCATGGGCGCCACTTTGTGTCAGCGGGAAATTTAAATTTAGGGTTTTTAGACTTGACGCGCGACCGTTATGTTGGCGACACTTCGTGCTTGCTGTTACGAAATGTTAATAATGCCGAAGTGCCAGAAGGGGCGGAAGCGGTTTAAACAACTTGCTTGCTTTATGTCAGTTCGTTTGAAGGATACGTTAAAGAAGAAGTATACCAATCAGGGCATAGATTTTGGGTGCAATGTTCTCTTCTTGCAAGTTTCATAGGTACATATATTATTTTATTATTTATTGCAATGTGTTTGCGTAAAACGGCAATTTCTAGCCGGGTTTTAATTTATAATATCGGGGCATTAAACTATATTTTGTCTCAAAATTAAGAAGAGTGATTCGAATTATTCCCACAAAAAAGCGCTGCTGTGATTGGTTCTCCAAAGCCAAGTTGACACCCGGTAAATTTACTAATTTTGTTTACATGAAGAATTAGAAATATCTAGCAACACGTACAGTTACGGTCAAAAAAATCTGAGCGCTTATTCGAGGTTACATAACTTTTTTTGTAAATTTTTTATTTATAGATCAGGCTTTTGATCTATTAATATACTATCGATGCACAGTAGCGTCGCCTACCTAATAATTTTTAATGAGGCTTTGAATTTAAGATTCTGAATTTTCATTATGATTCATTGAATAACAATAATCTAAACCTCTTGCCCAGATTTTTTTGGCTGTAACTGTACATTGGCAGATGTTTTTGAAATCCGTATATTAAATAATTTGAATAATTTTATATTGGCTGCATTGAATAAACCGGTGTTGCAAGTCGTGTATTTTGACATCGTGTGACGTTTTTGAGATTATACTTCTTTATTTGGTTTTTCAAATAATTAATCAATATTTAGTGTTTGTATTGAATACAATAAGGGGTTACATTTTTAAATTTGAGATTTATTCTGCAGTTGTTTTATTTAAATTTAATGTTTTTGTATCCCAAATATTTATCCTCAGTGATGACAATCAATTTTTATTGGTCACTTTTTAAAGGATTGTCAACAGTCACATCACAGCTCTGATACTCTGATCTTACTGTATGTAATATGTATTGCAGGCTTAGAATATAAAACTATAGGAAGGAGCCCAATACCCTACCACATACGACCGGGATAGGGTCTTAATATGGCGGAGTAGGTGTTTCCGCTTTTGTAATTAGATATTTCCATTGGCGGTTCGTCAGAAAGGGGTCTTCCGAAATTCTTATCTTTTGGTACTAATGTATTGGAAGTAATACGAATTTTAAATTAATCTTTTGTTTTATTAACAATTATTTTTTGTACTTAGTTTCTTAAAATGCAAGGAAAATTAATTTTGCCGAAAGAATTTGTTGATAGCACTTTATTTTAGATTATTTAAAAGAAAAACGAAGATAGTTCAATACATTTATTTACTTGATTAAGTTTACAGTTGCTTGCTTTTAATGTAGTTGTAGTTAGTACGACATAAAGATATCGAATTCCTCTAAAATACAGTAGCTGGTTGTATAAATCAATTTTGTTATCAATGACTATTATAATTTAGTATTTTCGGAAACATGCTCCTAAACCATTAAGATTGAAGTGCATTATAACATTCTTCAAAAATGCTGCTTTTAGTGCTTTTAATATTTTACAATACATACATATTTCAATCTTTGAATCTCAATTATTGTGGGAATAGCTGTAGGGTTTAGGCGAATCTCTAGCTTTGAGGTGCGATCAAAACAATCTGCAATGAAATGCAGAGAGCATAAATGGGCCGATTTTGGCTTCCAATTACTTTTTTTTACGAATTTTACCCATAATTCCCTTCTATGTTCGTTTTTGGGAAACCTACAAAAATGTAAAAAGTTTAATTCACTAATATGCTCAAAACATGTTACACGCCACTCTTTCGAAATGCGCACATAAACTACATAAGCTCAATTTTAAAACATAGTATTTTGAAATACTTACTTGTGAAATGTAGTTCCTTTCTTTGTATTCGTCTGCGTTTGAGAACCACACGAAGCACAACTTACTATTTTAATACGCCCCTAGCAACGTGGGTTATTTTTAAAAAAACTCACTCCTTCAAAGATAACAATCAATCACCAGCTTACGTTATTTAAGGTCCAAGTGTACCCAAAAAACGTGTGTTGTTTGTTTAATAAATAATATAATAATGTGATAACTTTGGTTTTAAGTTAATAGTCGAGGAATGTTAAAAACTTACTTACCTAACTTGTTTTGGAAAAAAAAAATTTTTAATTAAATTATTTCACATGTTATACGTGAAAAATTAATTTTGGAGAAACTGTACATTCAAAATTAATCAAAATAATACCAGTTAAGTTTCATAGTATTTGAACTATTTTCCCAAAATTTTAAGAAAATCGTATGTCTAGGGACTAAACTATTACCTCCTTTTTGCCAAAAAAAGCAGTTTTTTTTGGCAAATAGCAGGTTTTTTGGCAATAATTTAGTCGCTAGACATACGATTTTTTTAAAATTCTGGGAAAATAGTTCAAATACTATGAAATATAAGTGGTATTATTTTGGTTAACTTTGAATGTACAGTTTTTCTAAAATTAATTTTTCACGTATAACATGTGAAATAATTTAAATAAAAAATTTTTTTTTCCAAAACAAGTTAGGTATGCAAGTTTTTAACATTCCTAGACTATTAACTTAAAACCAAAGTTATCACATTATTATATTATTTATGAAACAAATAACACACGTTTTTGGACCTTAATATTATTAAAATCCAGTCATCGTGCTAGAGTATTAAATTTATTACTGTCATAAACTATAAATTGCAAATTCGATGTTTAAACTTAAATAAAGAGGCGTTGGATAAAATTTTGTATGGCACGCGCGAGTTAAGGATATTATCCACTCAGAGAAATTTCTCGTTCGTGGATAATATCTTACTTAACTCACTTGTACCATAAATAACTATTTTCTTTCTGTATTAATCCAAATTTACTTGGAGCTTGACAGAAGACAGAACTACAAGATAATTATGTACACTACGTATTAATAGTTTCTAATAGTAACGTGCATGTAAACAATGCAACAATAAACAATGTTATGCAATTTTAAACGTGGGAGGAGTCGTAGATAGTGGCTAATGGCGACCAGTATGACGTCATATCCGTCGCTTTTGAAACGCATTCTAAGATTGCAGGTAACGCAGGTAACAATCATATTCTAAGATTGTATGTAATATGATCAAATTTTCCGCTGAAATATTTTTTATTAAGCTATTCAAATCTGTCTGTACCAGTTACTCTTTCTAATTTTGAGACTGTGTAATATACAGTGTGTTCATTTGAAAACCTCCCACCTTGAATATCTCCTAAACTATACAAAATATCAATTTCTGCAAAATCATGACAATTTATTTTTCGAGGGGGACATTTAGATATAGCCAAATACTTTAATATTATTAATACCGGAAACTCCATATAATTTACCAAATGAAAATAGCGGACTAGAGTCACTGCATCTAGTTACCTAGGCCAGCTGGTCGACCAGAGTACCGCAAACCGCCGCCATAGTGGGGCAAACGAAGCACGAAATTGTTCATTATTTCTTCTGTATTGAATTTAATCAAATCCACTTTTACTTTAAAAGGTTTTTCTTATTCTGAAAGATCAAACTTCTAATATTTCAAACACGTAAAACGTGGTTTTAATTTGTCCATTATTGGTGATTTTTAATATGCTCTGCCCCAATATGACGGCGGTTTGTGGTACTCTGATCGACCAGCTGGCCTAGGCGACTAGATGCAGTGACTATAGGGGACTAGAGACCCTTCAATTAGAGTCTGGCCAATGCGTTGCCACGGTGCTCGCCATTTTATATCACAATATTTTGATATTGACACCCTAATCTTAATGTAATTTTGCTGCTAAATAATGTTTTATGTACACAACCCACTAGTTGATTTTTAATTGAGTCAAATACCGTTTACATGAGGCCGTGTATCTATTTCCATACTTTTCAAATTTGGTGCCACGTGTTGTGATATAAAATGGCTGCCTTGGCCAGACTCTTAATTGAAGGAGGGGACTAGAGACCCTTTAATTAGAGTCTGGCCAAGGCGGCCATTTTATATCACAACACGAGGCACCGAATTTGAAAACTACATAAATGGTTATACGGCCAAATATTAGCACGCATGTGGCGGTATTTGACTCGATTAAAAAACACGAAACAGTGGGTTGTGTATATAAAACATTATTTAGCATTAAAATTAGGATGTCTATAATAATAATATAATAACTACTACAACCCATAACCTAAACCAAGGCCCCAGAAGCTATAAGCTTGTGCGGGAGGGAGGGGGCGATTATTATTATTATTATGTAGGCCCAATGTGCGGCTGCAGCCGACTTACAGATGGAACTAAATTAAAATAAAATAAAAAGTCTAAATTAACATATTATATAAAGAATATTGTGATATAAAATGGCGGGCACCTTGGCAACGCATTGGACAGACTCTAATTGAAGGGTCTCTATAGGGGACATTTTTGAAGCGCCATCTTCGCAGATGGGTGTGCAATTAACAAATGATTTTTCGGCGAGAAACCTGCATATAATTAAAAAATTACACTATTTCTGTTAAACGAGTGTTTATTACTGTTATGCTAAAATATATAAATTTTTACAATTTATCAGAACTATTCAATCTTTCATTACAATGACGGCTTTTTAATTACTTTCCAAATATTTTAGAAATGTCAGGTTTATTTGCACACCAAACCGCAAGAGGCACTATTAAATTTTGTCTATTTACATACAAATACAAATTTTGTTCCCGAAATGTTTTCGATGTTCACCATTGTTAGTATTGCATGCGTAGATGTATTGTGCTTCTAATAATCGGATTTGCCCAAGTTTATTTAGCCCTCATTTTTATTACACGCTAAAGGTTACAATGGACGATTACACTTCCAAGCAGGTACACTGTATTTAAAGTTGTGCTAAATTATAATAAACAGTATATATAGTAAAGTAATAGGCACGATACATATTTAATCGCATGTGTATTTTTATTATTGTAGATTTTAGAATATCCCTTATCTAGAATACGCTCCTAAAATATCCCATGTCGGTGGTTACCCCTAAGGGCATCGGTCTCTAAACATGGTACATTTTCTAACGGTGCGCTGTCACAGTTGGGGATAAAATATCTCGGATATTTTGTATTTGTATTGTGAATGCTTGTTGCTGCTGTTCGTGAGAATTATTAGTTATTTTTGCACCTTTACAATCTGAAAAAGTACATAAATGTAACAAATGCTCTATGTCATTCTGAACTGAATTGATTCATCGGATTTTAACTATTTAATCAGGGTTGTTTTGAACTTTCTTGAAGGAAATTTTAGAAGTGAACAAGCAGTATTTCTTGGGCGGTGTTCTATTTACACGTGGCATGCCCAAAATACCACCGCTTTCCAGAAGGAGAAAGAGAACTGCAAGATCTCGAATCACGAGAGCTCTTCAAAAATTTAATAGGTGAGATTAATTTCTGATGTGTACACGTAGTATATAAGGGAATAGCAATTGTTTTTATTTGCATTAGAATACATAACAAAATTAAATCGTTTATTAGAATTATTGTAATAGAGAAAGAATAAAATCTTTTAAAATCTAAAACAAATGTACGAATTGAAAAATCATACATGATTTTTGTGAGATTAGATCAATTCCAGAGCTATGAAAAAACTTAATAAATATATCAACTTACCAATGATTATTTTAGGTTTAAACTCACTTCGATATTATTTTTGCATGATCATTCCATGAATATTTTTTAGGGAGGCGAATATTCGACGTCAGGCAGAAGATGGCATTTTATTATCGAATTTCGATACCGACTTCGCATCGTCCAGTCAAAGGGCGGATGTTAATTTAGCTGTGGAAAGTAAAAAAGATTCGTACGTATTATTTAAGTTCCTAGTTCATATTTCTATTGACTTTTGATTATGAAAAAAATTAATGCTTAATGAGTTTTGGAATGAGATATGAGGAATTTCTACTTTTTAAAATGGAACGAATCAAACACCAAAAATATATACACAATGGTTATTTTTGAAAATGTTAACTGGGCACTACATCAGATTATAGTGAAATGTATAGTTATAAACGTTCTGCGTTGTAAGCTGTTTGCCTGAACCGATCTCATCTGCATTTTATTGCTCACCGCTAGACCCTAAGAGGACGGTATTTAGAAATATAGAAAATCACCCTTCGTTGCCCTCAATCGTATTAACTTTTCGTAAGCAGGTACTGAAGACCCCTATTAACCGTATAGTTTTTCCTCTATGGAATTCTAGATTTCACAGAACTATGGCGATTAATATTCAACTTGAAACGAACCAATAAGATCTATGGAAGTGATCTTTCATTTTTGATAAAACGATTTTTTTATAAGATAAGATAAGAAATCCATAATTGTACTGTATCGGCTTTCCACGTTTTTTGCGTTATGGAAGACTTATTGAAAATATCTTCCAATTACTACAAAGTTTGTTTAACCGCCATAGGTACAGTAAGTGTGAAACAAAGGTTATTTTTCCGGAAATTAAACAAAATTACTTTAACACTTATGCAGTAACTCAAAAATTGCACCGGTTGTTGAGATCTCTATTATGCTAATTTAAATACAGGTGTGGGTGTTAACCCCAAAAGCTTCTAATTAGATAATGGAAATCAGGAACAAAATAAAAACATGTTGAGCGCCACCAAATTGATAACAAAATCCAGGAATCTCAATTTGGAAAGATTCCTCATTTAAAATTGACGTTAGATTAATCAAAAGCGTATCAATCGATACTACTGAATTTTAATTTAAAAAAAACAAAACATCAGCAATTTGTTGGGACAAACCATATCATACGATAAATTAATTTGAAATCTGCAAATTAAAACATAAAAAGAAAAAGTTGAAATAATAACAAAATGAAAAATACAAAGTTATCATTATTAAACATCATATCAATATCATACAAAAAGTAATTTAAATTTCGGGATCCCAAATAGACATTACAAAAAAAATTACTTAAAAAATTAATACCTTACATTTTCAATAATCCAACAAAGTTCAAGATTTCTTACTCAAATAACTTCAAACACTAGAAGCACAATATTGACTTTAACTTAATTTTTACAACCAAACTGCTGACCTGCAAAAAAACAATGCAGGAACAATCTTCTGTATTCTGAACTGTATTAATTTTAACGACAAACTTCAACATACGAAAATTTCCGATAACTGATCATTCTTTTATTAGCACTTTCATAACTGGAACGATAATTATTTTAACTTGAATACTGCTTGAGGATGGTTATTTTAATTTGTAAATTTAACTGAAATTACTGAATAAATCTCTTCCAACTCGTTCATTAAAATCCGGTAAACTGAATTATTTGCGTTAAATCCATTAGCATTTAAAAAATTTCAACGGTAATTGAAGCAAGTAGGCTTCCTATACGGTACGATAATACACAAAACTGCATTAACACAAATAATTATTACTTGTCAAACTGTAACATTAAACACACCGAATATCATAATAAATTGGCCGGGGGGTCTCTCTTTTCACGAAGAAGGCACAGGCCTCCCCCGCGTGGCAAACGCTACCCTGCTTGGTTGTGTATTCAACCAGCCCCTATTTTAAAATTACTTCGACTGACTGTAAACTAAAAACTATTTCGCGGTGGTATCGACTTTTGAGGAGGGCGAAACTTTAAACAATCCAATAGAAAAGTGGCAAGATATTCATTAGCCAATAAAATATGTTTACGTCATTTTCTTCTAGCAAAATCTTGAAGGATCTTAAGGGGATTCCCGTTTGAAATTATACGTACAAAACTGAAGCCTCCACACGTGTGGTCTAGACATCCTGTCGGTATTTTGTTTATAAGGGAATTTTCTACCCAATATGTATTCAAGCTATGAATTCGAACGTTCATACGTTTTAACCACAAGGAGATTTTTGTTAAGGCTAATATTAGATTTTAGAACTTATAAGCTCGGAATTATAGACAATTTTGTTTTTCTAGAACCTTCTATTTCTCGGAAAATAAACTTTTAACACTGTAAAAAGCGGCACGTTTAAAGGGGAATCTGCAGATTTTTCTAGAAATAATTTTATCGATCTGGGAATTTTTCTTTTAGATGACCCTTGATATTTTATGCTTTTTGCTGCTTTTTATGATTTTTATTAAGGACTTACTTTATTTATGCAGAATACCAACGTATTTTTAAATAAAAAAAATATATACAATAATATGCAGGACTGCACTAAGGGTTTTTATCAATTATGCAAACAAAATTGCATTTTTCGAAAGTTCAAAAAAAAACGAACCGTTACAAGTGATGTCATTGCTTGGAAGTTGTATGCCATTGGCTGTCTCCATGACAACAAAAGTACTATTGTAGTTGGATAATCAGAGCAAAACCTAATCTACTACGAATAGATTAGGTATAATATATTTTTTCTCCAGCCGGATTAAAACATTTCATGACATTTTTAAAAGATCAAGTTGACGTTTTTGTAACAAGGAAATAAAAAGTCCCTTGCTAAGGCAACTAGTATTTTTAATCCTAGACTTAAAAATATTTTTAGTTTTGTTAATATGTTAGCATTGTATTTAATCCTTGGATAAAAAATAGCATGTTGTTATACGTTGAAAGTGACTTTGACTCGCAATTTTTGCAGTTGCGTGGCTACGCTATGCTTCGCCTCGCCTCGCAAATGTAAATATAATTACTCGTCAAACAACGTGCCACTTTTAATCCTAATAACACAATATAACTATTCTTAGAAGTTTGCAACTTTTAAATAATATTTTTAGTAATAACATTTTAGTAAATAATTAATTTTATAGATAAAATAGTTTATTGTGCTTTCACTTGACGTGCATGCCGTAGGTAACGGAAAATGGGAAAATCTGGTATGATGGGAAATGCCCAGTAGTCTTATACATTGGAAAATGTGTAAGTTAGCACTTACATAGAATTTAAATAGTTAAATGAACGCAATAAA
Organism: Agrypnus murinus; assembly: GCA_929113105.1. Lineage (NCBI taxonomy): Eukaryota > Metazoa > Arthropoda > Insecta > Coleoptera > Elateridae > Agrypnus > Agrypnus murinus. Next base: position 159,783,344 of record OV816025.1, read on the forward strand.
ATGCAATAATAAAGTTGACCGTGAACGTAATCGATTTTTACGTAATGAAGTAGATCGGTTAAGTTCCTTCTAACAAATCGAGAAAAAGTTGGAAAAGGAGATCCGAAGAGTCGATATTTGTTGTATATTTTTTACGCTAACGACACTATTTAAAATAATATTTATATAAAAAACCACCTCAACACGCTATGAGCAGAAGTTCTGTTATTTTCGTAACAACCAACAACGATTCGATGAGTTGAGCTTGACAATTAATGAAGCGGGAAACAAATTAGGTCGCTAGCACAAAAATTAAAGAAAGGGAAATCGACCAATACATAGTTTGGCTTGCAGAAATTTGTTTTTATGACCGGTATTACACAACAATAGTGATTATTCCATCAAAGAACTGTTATAGGCTTACTCAGCTTGCTGCTTAAAGCCCTAAATGAAAGGAGACTTTGAACTGACATTGATACACTGTCAAATGTTATCAGGTAAGTATTTAGGACATTTTTAAGGAATAACTTTAAATTTTTAAAAATTACATTTATTAAGACTTATAAAAGAAAGTTAAAAGATAAAAAAGATAAGAGACACAAATAAAATATTCCTTTTTGTTTGTTATACCTGTTAAATGCGGTTTGGTACGGCAAGGGTATAAACGGGTTTTTCCAAATTAAAATTTATGTCCTAGAAAAATACTATTCCTAATATCAAATGAATTAAGGGAAAGTCTAAAGTTTCAAAACATAAGAAATTGCTTTCTTTGTGTTTTTGCTTCCTATTTATATTATTCATTTATATAGTATCTATTTTCATTGGCACATAATAAAATTGTAATATAAATCGTTTCTATCTTCAATTGTTTCTATTCCGTCATACTTAAATTATATTACCTCAAAAAAGGAAAAACAAAAAAAAGAAGACGGCCCTGAATGCAAGCCCATACAACTGTTGTTGAATACTCTTTCTAAGATAATTTAACAATAGTTGTTACTGTTGTAACGGTATATTTTTATCAGCTCTTAATAAATGTAGTTTTGTCTACATATTTACAAAAATCTTAAGTCTGGTTCTGCAAATTTACGTTCTTTTTATAACGTAAACTTGCGTTATCATTTGATATAAACAACCCCATAAAACTTATTTTAAAAAAGGCTGTGTTTCGAACTTTCTTAGAATTATAAAAAGCATTTGGACAATAAATTATTTCCTTCTGTATTCTATTTACGCACGTATACATTGGTTAAAATGGCTTCTTTGTTAAAAATCTTGGAAACTATTAAATATGGTTCATGATAAATTTATTGTAAGTCACCTTTATCGAATTTCATGTTGGCTACGTGTTTAAAAAAAATTCAACTTGACGCGTCTGCAGTTTTGAGAAAACAACATCTGTATTGCACCGTTTGCCCGCTGAAATACTAGTTGCGTAGTACTTGGTTCTTTGAGGTCAAATTCTAATAGTAAAAACTAAGAAAATTCTCCCTAACGAGTCCACGTGGACTGCTCAGCTTTGATTCGATAAAATTAGGCTAGGCGGTTTCCTGATTGGTGCATACGATTTGTAAACCCTAAAACTATAATAATATAATCTTTAGTTTTCTAAGGGGAGGCACTCTTGATTTGAGCGCGGTCCAGACACTTGCCTTCGGTTGGTGGTCCGAGCCATACTTGACTTCAGTTTCGATCTTTATAGAATATAGTTGTAGAGAGTCCAGCTAAAGTTTTTTGTGCTTTTGTGTCTCGGCGAGGTACAATTCTAAATTCCGTTAAGTAAAATTAGTAATTTTTCGTTTGAGTATGTTGTTAGTACCGTTCAATTTGTTTATTATAAAATAACAAATTAACTATTTAAAGTGCCGTTTAGTTTTTCGAGTTGTTCGAATAAAAATACAGTTTTACAGTACCGCTTAAATATAGTTATTTGGTGATTCTTCATTTATTGAAGAATGGTTCAGTTGCCGGACATTTGTCATTAGAATTCAGTGTTAATTCCCATGTATAAGAAAAGGGGATTTTCATACCGTTACATTGGTCTTTCCGAATTATAATAATTTAACAATTATTTTGAGCAACATTCAAGTAATTTCGAATACCGTTCCAGTCAGAAGAATAATAAAGAATTTAATATTGAAGGCAGTTATTGCAACAATTATGTTAATGTTTGATGAATCTCGCTATAACGTTTAGTTCAAAATCCAGAAGACTTCTTCCCGCATCGTTACAGTCCAGCAGTTTGTTATTGTAGCTTTGTTTAAAGCTTTTATGGTGTTTTGAGTGTCAAGAGTTCGAATCCTTCAACTTGTAAAAAGAATTGTACGAACACTACTTAGGATGATCAAAAACTGTTAAGGTATTTAATTTTATTAATAATATATTGTTTAGATAATATTTAGTCACTTGGAATCCCGAAATTCTATTCATTTTTTTGAACAATAACTATTTTAATTTTGATGTGCTTTGTATTTTGAATTTACAAATTTTCATTAATGTATAACTTCTTTGATGTGTTTTGTATGTACCATTTTCTTTTGTTTTTAATATACAGATTTCAAATTCAATTGGCTACTTGACATAGTTTGGCTATACAGACTGCTGATGTTTTTTGTTTTCTTTGGCTAATCAAGATCTTTTATTGTTTGATTAATGTTTTAATTAAATTAACGTCAAAATTAATAAGGAGGTTAGTTCCTTAGCTGATAACCTTCGCTTTTTTCAAATTTTATTTATGTTTTATGAAAAACATCCTCAGCTTTGGTGGCGTCCAACATATTATTATTTATTCCTGAATCCATTATTTAATTAGAAGCTTTTAGGGTTAACACCTGCGACCTGAAAATTAAATTTGTAAGAAAGAGCTAAATCTCAAGCCGGCAATTTTGAGCATTTTGATATACAGTAAGTATCGTAATTTGTGTCCTAAATTTAGTTTAAGTAATTTGAATTCTTCGTTTGAAGTTTAAGCTTTGTTTATTATTGTTATTATCGTACAGAAAAACTAGCGTTTCAATTGTCGCCCAATCGCGGGGCTTTTTATTGTTTATTTTGTTTATTTAGTTAGGCTGAAAATCGAGCGTTTCACTGTCGGTACTTGAGTCTACAGATTTTTTAACAAAAAGTATTACTGCCGGTACATGAATCTCAGAGCGATAAAAACCGATTTCTGCAGGCCCGACTATACATACTTATATATGTAAAAAACGCGAAGACTTTCATGGCGAGAATCGATGGATAAACTGCAATTTTATGAATTGAGCCGTGTTATATTGAGGTGAAATGTATAACTTTCAAAATTAAAAATATATGTTTTGTTCTTGTTTTATTATTCGTTTTTGTGTTTGACAAAACTTTGTTGAATGATCTGGTCTGCAGAGACAACAGTTAATGCAGAAAATCATAATGATACTATTTGCTAATTGGGATGCAACTATGCCATCTTCTTTTACATTGCCATACCATATAGTCACGTCACCAATGTAATAACAGGAGCCCATCTGCTTACAAGATAAAAAATTAGGTTATTGAGATGCACCAGAAATTAAAGTGTAAAGCTGCTTATGTACTACGATGACTGCCATACTGGGAAATTTTGAGGTTAGGCTATAGCTAGAAAATGCGCTGCATTGGTCGTATGCATCATCACTTACTATTATGAGGTTATAATTAACACATGCAAACATAATTTGTAACTAAATACTACATAAAAGTTACAAATTAAAATTTTTCACAGTTTTGATTATACTGCCTTTTACTTTTGGAAGAACCAATTTTATAAAATAGTTTGATCAATAACATTATAAAACCACTATCTTTTATCACTACTATTTGCTGTCTATATTGCCGTTCTAAGCCCAAAGGGTGTATCTCAAGAATAGTCAATTTTGAAATGTTGGTCAGCAAAAATTTAAAAAAAAATAGAAAACAATTTTGTGTCAGCATTTAATACTCTTCATTGGATCTTAAAGATATTTGGAATTCATAAGTTAAAAAAACTAATTTTAAAAATTAATGTAAATCAAAAGGACGTATGTTTGAGATGTGTTCATTTCGCTTAGTATAACTGAGTTACGATTATATAGCTTATGTTTTTCTTGTGTTTTGGAGATATGTATAATATTTTAAAGATGTTTTATATGTATAATGAGATGTGGCCATTTTCCTCAGGAAAAGAGAACTACTATATCCTAATGAGTCTATAGACAGTAAAATCTAAAAAATGAAAAAAATTGAGGTATGCTCTATAGGCTTAGAACGACAGTATAGATAGCAATCTTATTACTATACTCATGGACACCACTATTAACATAAGAACGTAAATTATTGAATAACTGGAAATAAGTCTTATAAGAATAACTAACAAATAGAGCTGTATTGAAATTATTATGTATAGGAAAACGTTATGGCTGTAGTAGAAGAATACGCATGAAAATAGTTGCTATAAAATATAATATTGTAATTATATGACTTATGTTATGTACAACTTGTTATAAGACATAAATCTATGTAGTTAGCAAGGCTAATAAACAAATATTCTTGTAACCAAGGATGTCTCAGTTACATAGAGTGTTCCAGAAAGCACTGTGCAGTAAAGTACCATGTTACAGTTCTTTCTACAGCTGATGTTGGGAATATCCTGTATGAGCCTGAAGACATTTGTGGGTAAGCTTCTTAATAAAGCATTTCCAGGCAGCCTTCAAGGCATATTTCGACATCTGGTGTGGGAACAACTGCAAATGGTTTGTGGTACTTTACTGCACAGTAACTGTTGAGACATGTACATAAATGTATAGCTTGGTATTTTCAGTAAAAAAACATTGTCTAAAAATCAAATTAGTAACGCTTTTCATATATGAGTCTTAAGTGGTCATTACGTTGTGTGGCTAATCTTTTGCGTTTAAATGAACAGATTTGGTGGAAAAACTTTAATGAATAAATAAGAAAAATACTAAGACTTTTGCATAGCTGTTTCATGTACAAGTTCTCTAAAATAATCATAACAAAAGTCCTAGTTAGACATGTTGCCACAAAACATACTTGAAATATTTTATGTTTGCGCTAGGTGTTTCAACATTTCCTAATGCGAGGAAAATCTGAAGACGATATCCCTGAGATCTCAAATTTCTCAAGTTGTTGGTTCTTAAATCTTTAAATCTCTAAACCTATAAACTCCGCGCATGCAACTCAAGTCTTGTTAAAGTTACATAAAAAACTTCATTACTCTATGAAAATTACTATATTTCAAAATCTCATATTCCTACCTACAATAAATCTCAGAATTTTCTAGGTTCGAGACATATAATATTCCTAGAATGCAAAATAAAGATATCTTTTATTATTATAGGTTTATGTAAAATATTTTTTGTAAATTTAAGCATTGGTTTCTCGTCAATCTTTTGATTTCTTATGAAAATGCATTTTGGTACTCATCAAGACCTTCATAATCTTATTTATAATAAAATAATAATTTTTTCTATAATTGCTCTGGATATAATGGGATAATGAATTTCGTAGATAATAATTTGTAAGCAATGTAGTGTTTCTAAATTTTAAGAAAATTTGTATGCTTTTTCCTGCTGCTAAAAGTCCTTCCTATCGAAAGGATAGTAGTTAACTATACAGTTTTTAATACTTTTTTGTGTATATTTGTGATACATATAAGGACAATGCCATTCAAGAAAAAAACAAAACGGGCCTAAATTTTATGAAAAATAGGTATGTAGTACAACAAACATTAAAATGATATTAAAAAATTTCTGTTTTACTAATAATCAGATCAGAATTTATAAAGAATTTATAAAGTTCTAAAAAACAGTAAAATTAGAAAAAACTGGGGTTTTTATTTAGTCATTATTGTATAGTTGTGTCATTTTGTCAGATGAACTTTGTATTGATTACATTCGATTATAAAAAAATTTCATTGTTTTATCAAGATCATTTTGTATAACTTAGCCTTTTTATGACACAATCAGTATTAAAATATTAAATTAACAGTCTTTCAAATAATTATCATTTTTTAAAAATGAAATTACGTTTCAAACTTACGTGAATTGCCTTTTTTTGTAGAACTATATTCTTATGCGATGGCAATTCAGATATGTTGGTTGAGATATCACAATAGTATTTTGTGTATCAAGGGCACAAAGTTAGCATTTGCAGCTCGCAGTTGTTTGATGCCCGAGCGAAGCGAGGAGAGCAGACAACTAAGGGCTGCAAATGCTTTTCTGTCACATTGACATGCAAAAGTTTTTCACCTACCTGTTTAAAAGTTTAAAAAAGAATTCCAAGTTAAACAGTAACGTAACTTATTAGTAAATTAAATAGGCATATGTTAGAGGAAATTAATGTTGTTCTGGAAGCTCAGGTGGTGTACAGCTGAACTCATCGCTTTCAATATCATGTGTGTCTATCATTGTACTATTGATTTCATGATTTGACGAAAGAGGGCAGAAAAGAAGACTTAAATGCCCTCAAAACAGGACATTTAGAAAGCACTTTCTGATTAGGTAGGTGAAAAATGTTTTTTATATCTGTCTTGTCAAATACCTAATCAAAAAAGTGGTACTTATATAAACAAATATCATGTGATCAAATAGCCCCGTCACCTTAGTAAGCTTGTTTTTGAGAGTTTAGTTGACGTTTTTAAAAATTTAATACCTATATATTGTAACAAGAGAGAAAAAGAAAGAACCTCTTTTCGAGCAACAAATGGTGTGTTCTATCGCATTCGGGAGAATGACGCATCGCACAAGCATGTAAAGCAGACGCGGTTTATTCTAGCGCTTTCTAGAATACATAGAAGGTTCCAGCGACTTCTGGTGCGATTATATGAGGGTATAAAAGCGGATTCGCGGATAAAAGAGAGGTAGTCAACAGCGAGTCGTTAACTGTGTTTCACAAAATAAATAGTAACTGTATAGATAAATGTTATATTAGAAATTCATAATCTGTAAATAATAGTTTTAATGGTTTATAATCATAGCGTTAATTTATAGTGTATTCATTAGTGTATAGAAATAAATATTTGTTTGTGAATAGACGATTTAAACAGCACTTGTGTTATTATTTTTAGAAAGAACGTTACAATATTGTAACAAGAGAGAAAAAGAAAGAACCCCTTCTCGAGCAGCGGATGGAGTATTCGGTGGCATTCGAGAGAATGACGCATAGCACCAACAATGTAAACGAGGCACTGTTTATCTAGCACCTTCTAGAAATACATGGTAGTTTCTACCGGCTTCTGGAACGTTTATAGGATGGTATAAAGTCGGCGTCGCGGAGAAAGGGAGCAGTCAACAGCAAGTCATTAACTGGGTATTACAAAATAAATAGTGGATATAAATGTTGTATTAGAAATTCATAGTCTGTAAATAATAGTTTTTAATGGTTTATAATTATAGCGTTAATTTATAGTGTATTCATTAGTGTATAGAAATAAATATTTGTTTGTGAATAGACGATTTAAACAGCACTTGTGTTATTATTTGAAAAAGAACGTTACAGTGGTGTTACAGGTGTGAGGTTTTAAAATAAATAAAATCGCGTAATAATTAATTAAAGTGCTGTGAGAATAAAATTTTTGGTGTTAAAACATAATTTCAACAAACGATTAAAATGGTGATGAAACTGTTAAAAGATCTCAAAGTAATAGACTTGAAACATGAACTTGAAGAACGAGATTTAGATACAACGGGCCTTAAAAGTGTGTTAATAAATCGGCTAAGAGAATGGCTTTTGGAGCAGCAAGAAGACCCTGAAAGTTTCCTCTTCGAAATACCTGGACCCGTAATGGATACTAATTTGTTATTAAGTAAAATAGAAGAGAATTCTAGAATGTTAAAAGAGGAATTACTGGAAAAGTCGGAAGAGAATTCTAGAATGCTTAAAGAAGAATTATTGGAAAAGTCCGAAGAGAATTCTAGAAAGTCTGAAGAGAATTCTAGAATGTTAAAAGAGGAATTACTGGAAAAGTCGGAAGAGAATTCTAGAATGCTTAAAGAAGAATTATTGGAAAAGTCCGAAGAGAATTCTAGAAAGTCTGAAGAGAATTCTAGAATGTTAAAAGAGGAATTACTGGAAAAGTCAGAAGAGAATTCTAGAAAGTCCGAAGAAAATGTTAGAATGCTTAAACAAGAATTACTTGAAAATACTAAAGCACTGGAAGAAAATGTTAAAATGCTTAAAGAAGATTTACTGGAAAACTCTAGAACGCTTAAAGAAGAATTATTAGAAAAGTCTGAAGAAAGTTCTAGAAGGCTTAAAGGAGAATTGTTGGAAAATGTCAAAGCGTTGGAAGATAAAGTTTTCGAAGAATTTTTGGAGAATGCCAGTGCGTTAGGACTATTGGAAGGTAGATTGGCGGAACAAGATAGGGTAATAAAGATGGTAGAAGAGAAAATAGCCCAAATGCAATTACCACCAACAACTAAGAAAGACGATATGGCCGAAATGCTGGAAGATAGAATGAGGCAACTACGGTTTCCCTCAACTTCTGAGTGGCCGTTTAATGAAGTAAAGAAACAAATTAAAGAAGAAAAGGTTCCTGCCGTAGGGATAAAAGTAAAACCACCCACGTTCGATGGAAAGATACCTTGGTCCACCTACTACAAACAATTTGAGGCGGCCGCTGGGGCCAACGGATGGACAGGCAAGGAAAAGGCCGTTTCTTTAACTGTGGCTTTGCGTGGAGACGCGTTGAACGTCCTGCAAACAATCCCAGCAGGACAGGAAAATGATTATCAATTGTTAGTGTCTAGATTGGAGATGAGATATGGAGACGCGCATCTTCAACAAGTGTATCACGCGCAAGTGAAGAATCGTATCCAGAAGAATGGAGAAAGCCTGCAGGAGTTTGAAGCCGATGTTGCGCGGCTTGTCCGATTGGCGTACCCTACGGCACCCGATTCATTTCTGGGACAGCTCGCTGTGCAGACCTTCATTGATGGGTTAAGAGACACAGAAACGCAACAATCATTGAGGCTAGCACGACCAAGAACAACTGATGATGCGCTTGCTCACGCCTTAGAATTTGAAGCTGCAAAGCAAGCGTCCCGAGGTTACGGGCGTGTTCGGGCCGTTGTGGAGGAAGAAGAAGGTTCTAAAGATCACCTAGAGGAGTTAGTACTGAGAGTTCTTCGGAAGGAAGAAAGCCGTAAGAAGAATCATCAAGAAGTTCGAGGGCCCCGTTGCTGGAACTCCGGCGAACAAGGACATGTAGAACAGCGTTGTCCCAAAATAACAAAAGTACAACCGTCGGAAAAGTTAAAAGGGGTTGGCAAGAGAGGGCGAACGTTGACTGTTAGTAAAGATGCCCCAGAGATCATCGTCCATGCCGTAACATCAGGGAATAGTACCAGCAGTTTGTTCATAGATGGGAAAATTGCGAATCGAATTGTTCCACTACTCATTGATACGGGGGCGACAAAATCCATCATACGCCCTAATGTTCTACGAACAAGTATGAAGCTGTTACAGACAACTACTCAACTCCGTACAGCAACAGGTGAAGTGATACCAACACGCGGAGTGGTGAAGATGAAGATTGGCATTGGAAGTGAAGAACGTGATCATGAGGTGCTGGTAGCCGACATCATTGACGAATTCATCTTGGGAATGGACCTCCTGAGAAAATTTGGTTTTACATTGGACTTGAAGGAGGGTGTTTTGAAGGTTGGTAACGAAGAACTTCCGTTGCATCCACGAGAAGATCCTGTCGTAAGGGTTTTGCTGACAGAAGATGTGATATTGCCTGGTCAAAGCGAGATGGTTGTCGAGGCAGGTTTGGATGGAGATCTTCGGGTAGGATGTGTGCGAATGATGGAGCCTGTTTGTGATAAGAAGATCCATAGTGGCATACTGGTGGGAAAAGCGCTGATCAAGGTTGGAAAGAGAGTACCGGTGAGAATTATGAATGTTAATGTGGATCCGGTGACATTGAAGAAGAGTACCCTTGTGGGACAGTGTGTGCCAGTATTCCGAGTAGCCAGGTGTATGGCTGATGTTCCAAAACCAGCGCCCAAAGACCATGGTGGAAAATTAGTGGGCATGGTTACTAGTTCGTGCGAAGACCTTAACAGAACAGAAGTGAAAGAGGTACAGGGTTTGGTTCACCGATACCAAGATATCTTCGCTCTTGACGATAGCCAGAAGGGACGAACAAATATAGTAAAACATAAAATCAATACAGGCAACTCTATGCCTGTCCGTCAGCAGCCGAGGCGTCTACCTCTAGCAAGGCGAGCAGAAGCCGAAAAGATTATTACTGATATGGAAGAACAAGGGGTCATCGAGCCATCCAGCAGTCCATGGGCATCACCGGTGGTCCTGGTCAGTAAGAAGGACGGGTCAACGAGATTTTGTGTGGACTATCGGCAGCTTAATGACGCGACCAAGAAAGACAGCTATCCCTTACCACGCATCGACGACACGTTAGATACCCTGTCTGGTTCACGATGGTTTTCGACTTTGGACTTGAAGAGTGGTTATTGGCAAGTTGAAATGGAACCTGAAGACCGGGAGAAGACCGCGTTCACTATTGGTTCCGGACTATGGCAGTTTACGGTTATGCCTTTTGGTCTATGTAACGCTCCGGCCACCTTTGAGCGTCTAATGGAGACCATCCTGAGAGGGCTGTCGTGGAAGACCTGCCTGGTATATCTAGATGATGTGATTGTAGTCGGAAAATCATTCAACGAACATTTGAAAAATCTAGATGAAGTGTTCCGAAGACTACGTGGAGCCAATCTGAAACTGAGTCCGAAAAAGTGCCACATATTCAGAAAGGAAGTGAAATATCTCGGGCACGTCGTATCACAAAATGGAGTGGCAGCCGACCCCGATAAGATTCGTGCAGTTCAAGAGTGGCCAACACCGAAAGATAAACACCAAGTTCGTAGTTTTCTTGGGTTATGTACCTACTATAGGCGTTTCGTTCCTGGGTTTGCCAATATAGCGAAGCCTCTGACAAGGCTAACTGAAGATGGACGCGAGTATGTTTGGAGCGGAGAGTGTGAAACAGCTTTCCAACAGCTGAAGCGTGCCCTGACAACCGCACCAATATTGAGCTATCCACGGACAGAAGGGAAATTCATACTTGACACAGATGCAAGTAATTTGGCCATTGGGGGGGTACTTTCTCAGATACAGGATGGACAAGAAAAGGTCATCGGCTATTTTAGTAAGGTTTTGTCGAAAGCCGAAAGGAATTATTGTGTGACCAGAAAAGAACTATTGGCCGTCGTGAAGTCCGTTGAGCACTTCTACAAATACTTGTACGGACGGAAGTTTTTATTGAGGACGGACCATGCAGCGTTGAAATGGCTTTTACAATTCCGTAATCCTGAAGGCCAGGTCGCAAGGTGGATCGAACGATTACAAGGATACGACTTTGACACCGAACATCGAGCGGGCACTAGTCATCGAAATGCCGATGCTCTTTCAAGAAGACCCTGTCCAACGGATTGCCGTCATTGCTCTCGTTTGGAAGAGAGGGTTTGCCAAGTACTAAGGACTACCATCGTCAACGACAATTGGTTGCCGGAAGAATTGCAACGACAGCAGGAGGCTGATCCCGAACTAAAAATGGTACTGGAATGGAAGCGCGTGGGAGAAAGGCCTGCCTGGGAGGCCGTCAGCCCTTTTAACAGAACGCTCAAAGCATATTGGGCCCAATGGGAGTCCTTGAAGGTGGAAGACGATCTCCTGAAGCGAGTACTGGAGAGTGAAGATGGCACCACCATTAGGTCTCAGTTCGTGGTTCCAAGAAGCCGAGTGGCTACAGTATTGCGACATCTCCATGACGGTGCCTCCGGAGGACACTTCGGTGTGAAAAAGACCTTGGAGAAAGTTAGGGAGCGTTTTTATTGGGTCAACTGTAAAGAAGACGTGAAGGAGTGGTGCCGGAAATGTGAACTATGTGCCACTGGTAACGGACCCTTGGGGAAACGAAGAGCACCTATGAGGCAGTACAATGTGGGTAGTCCTCTGGAAAGAATAGCCATAGATATTGCCGGACCATTTCCCGAAACCGACGATGGGAATAAATACATATTAGTGGCAATGGACTATTTTACCAAATGGCCAGAAGCATATGCCCTACCAAACCAGGAAGCTGCCACTGTTGCTGACGTACTAGTCAAAGAGTTTTTCAGTCGCTTCGGAGTGCCCATGGAGCTGCATTCGGATCAAGGCCGCAATTTCGAGTCTGTACTCTTTGGAGAAGTCTGTCGATTGTTGGGCATTCGCAAGACTCGGACCACACCGTTACATCCGCAGTCCGATGGAATGGTAGAACGCATGAATCGAACAATGGGCAAATATTTGGCCAAGGTCGTCTCCGATCATCAACGAGACTGGGACCAATACCTGCATCTGTTCCTGATGGCTTATCGTGCATCGGTCCACGAAACAACCGGTCAGTCACCAGCGTCTGTGATGTTTGGACGCGAGTTACGGTTACCGTGTGATCTAGAATTTGGGTCTCCACCTATAGAGCAGGAGGTAGCCGGGAATGATTATGTCATCAACTTAAAGAAGAAGTTGGAGGATATTCACGACCGAACCCGAAATAATAGTCGAATCGCGAGTGACCGGATGAAGGCTACGTACGATGTGAGAGCCCAAGAAGGAGGGTTTCAACCTGGAGAGCTTGTCTGGTTATACAACCCGCAAAGACGTCGTGGCTATTCTCCAAAGTTACAGCGAAATTGGGAGGGCCCATACCAGGTGAAGAAACGAATAAATGACTTGATTTATCGCATCCAGAAATTGCCAAGGGGGAAACCAAAGGTGGTACACTCCAATCGTCTGGCGCACTATGAGGGAAATAATGACGTAGTCCCGGATCGGAAAGATGAGGCCGAGGTGGCTATCAATATCGTAAGGCCTGAAGATGATCAGCCAACCTTTAGAGAATTTATGGCTGCGTTTTCTGGAACTAGAAAAGCGCGATTCGGAGTCACGACTGAGATGCAACAAGATCTCTTCCGGGTCCCTGGTGATTATTCCATTGCCCACTGTGTCTCCGAGGATCTTCGTATGTCCAGGGGGATCGCAGTGGTGTTTAGAAATAAATTTGGACGGCTGAATGAACTTCGAGAACAAAATCCCTCTGTTGGTAAATCCTTACGCTTGCCTGATCATGACCGATCCATTTACTACTTGGTAACCAAGCAGTTTTACTACCAGAAACCGAGTTACGCCGACTTGTGGAGGGCACTATGGAATTTGAGAATCGAGTTGCTTACCAGGGGAATTAACAAATTGGCAGTTCCCAAACTCGGCTGTGGGCGGGACCAGCTGGATTGGAGAATCGTTAGAAACATGCTGGAAGTTATCTTTAGAGGTACGGACGTCAAGATCTTCGTCTGCAGTTTTGACCCACAGCCCGCATCAAGGCCAACGAAGAGTGTAGACTGCTACTTCTACCGTAATGGAACGTGTAGTCGAGGTGAAGACTGTCGATATCGTCATGACCCGTTCTACAGGAACCAGATCATAAAACCTGTTCTGGGACAGAACAGACTTGAAGAGGGGGGCAGTGTAACAAGAGAGAAAAAGAAAGAACCCCTTCTCGAGCAGCGGATGGAGTATTCGGTGGCATTCGAGAGAATGACGCATAGCACCAACAATGTAAACGAGGCACTGTTTATCTAGCACCTTCTAGAAATACATGGTAGTTTCTACCGGCTTCTGGAACGTTTATAGGATGGTATAAAGTCGGCGTCGCGGAGAAAGGGAGCAGTCAACAGCAAGTCATTAACTGGGTATTACAAAATAAATAGTGGATATAAATGTTGTATTAGAAATTCATAGTCTGTAAATAATAGTTTTTAATGGTTTATAATTATAGCGTTAATTTATAGTGTATTCATTAGTGTATAGAAATAAATATTTGTTTGTGAATAGACGATTTAAACAGCACTTGTGTTATTATTTGAAAAAGAACGTTACAATATATAATTTTTGCATAACCCCAAAATGTCCATGACCAACTAGCATGACTGAACTATTTGATCACATGATATATGAACTTTTTTGCTTATGTACCTAATTTGTCAAGGTGAACCTCAAAATTTACAATGAATTAATGCTTTCTATAATTTTGTGTAAACGAATACAAAAAATATTGTTTGATATGTGTGTGTGTGTTGGCATATTTTAAAATACCCCACTAACACGTGCCTGTAAAAAAATAACTATTAGATGACAATCGATGATCTTAGTTTGGTACATCTAAAATCTAAGTTAAGTTAAGAATAAGTTTTTTTATTTAAATCATTTTTGGGTAAAAACTTGTGGGCAGCAGACACATGAGAAATCTGATTCTGAGTGCTGATCCGTAATATCACAGAAATGTTTAACTTTATTTCATAATGTTGGTTGATTATTTTTCTTATTTTCGATAATTTTTAAATTATTATACTGGATTATACTGGATGTTAATTATATTATTAATACTTTTTACGATATTCTATATTTTGCCATAGACATGTTCGTTCTATTAAAATTAATCAAAAATAAAAAGTTTCCTAAGTGGTTTAGCCAAGAATTAAAAGAACTTACCATACTTAAAAAAGCATCACATAAAAAATTTTAGGAATCCAGATCTATTGACGACTACTTTAGATTTAGTAAACTTCGAGAAGATTGTAAGAAACTAGCACATGAAAACCATACTAGTTTTATACAAATGCAGGAACAACAACTTAAAGCAAATCCCAAGAAATTTTGGTCATTTTTTAATAATAAACAAGAAAATTCTATTCCAAACTCAATGTTTTTAAATGACATACATGCAGATGATCCACAAACAATTGCAAATCTTTTTGCTTCTCATTTTCAATCTGTTTACGATAATTCACGATCAACTAATATAACAAGCCTTAAATATAATAACAATATAAATATCAGTAAAATCTATATCGAAGTAATAGAAGTATTTAACAAACTTCTACAACTAAATACAGACACTCATTCAGGCCCTGATAATATTCCATCATTATTTCTAAAAAATTGTAGATTTGTTTTAGCTGAACCGCTTTCTAAATTATTTAATATTTCCTTAAATGTAGGAATATTCCCTATTATATGGAAATCAAGTTTTATTAGACCATTGTTAAAAGCTGGAAACCCAAATAATATAGAAAATTATAGACCCATTGCTAAGAGTTCTTCTAATCCTAAAATTCTAGAAGCCATTGTAGCTGATAAACTATCACCACTTATTAAACCTTTACTGATCAACGAGTAACACGGTTTTATCCAAGGCCAGTCGACAATCACAAATCTATTAATTTATCAACAAGAAATTATAAATGCATTCAAATGCAAGAAACAATTAGATGCGATTTACACAGATCTATCAAAAGCATTTGATAAAGTAAACCATAACCTATTAGTAAATAAATTAGAAGCTCTAGGTATGAGCGGTTCTTTATTACTTTGGATAAACGATTTTCTTAAAAACCGAACCCAAATTGTAAAATTAAATAATTATTTCTCTAACGAAATATCAGTTTTATCAGGAGTACCGCAAGGAAGTCACCTCTCGTCAATTTTTTTTATCTGTTATATAAATGATATAAACTCTTCCTTTACCCATTGTAAATTTCTGCTTTTTGCAGACGATTTAAAATTATTTAGCTCTGTTAGTTCTACTAGTAACTGTATACAAATTCAAAATGACATTAACAATTTGTGCAAATGGTGCGACGATAATGGGATGACCCTAAATATAAATAAATGCAAACTTATTAGATTCTATCGTACAATAGATTACATTAAATTTGATTATAAATTATGTAACACCTCTTTAATAGGAGTAAACAGTATTAATGATATGGGTGTTCTCTTTGATTCTAAATTAAATTTTGAACCTCACATTAACAACATCAAAAATAAAGCTTTACATAGTCTTGGTTTCGTCAGTGGCGGTTTTACGATTTGCTTTTGGGAGGGGTTCAAATTTTTAAACACATGTTTAGGAAAAAAGCATATAATACATAATATATATAAACCTAGACATATAATTTTTAAAAATTAACAGAAAAGTATCTTAAAAACAAATATAATATATAGAAACTTTAAATAACAAAATCTAAACGCCGAGGATTTTTAGGTTTTTATTCTTTTCAATGTAGAAAAGGTCCTTTCATTTGAAGAAGTAGATACTGGTAATGTGGCCAAAATCTGCAGAAGTCTAAAAACATGAGGAAATAGATTTTTGTTGCATATAGCCAAAGCTGCAAGAGCATTTTTCGGCATATCTTCATAATCCGTAAGTTTGCGGTACCATAATCGTAATTCAGTTTTAATTATTTCTTCGTTTTCACTTTGTTCAAGTTTGTAGTTTTTTATTAAATGCTGGAAGTTTTCTTCAATTGCAGTGGTTAATGCATCATTTTTCTGTGGAAATAGAGACTGGAAACCTTTAAACAGAAACTCGTGTTGAATAAATCTGTCTCAGGTCTCAGGTCTGTGTCAGGTCAGGTCTCAGGTCTCAGTTCGTGGTTCCAAGAAGCCGAGTGGCTACAGTATTGCGACATCTCCATGACGGTGCCTCCGGAGGACACTTCGGTGTGAAAAAGACCTTGGAGAAAGTTAGGGAGCGTTTTTATTGGGTCAACTGTAAAGAAGACGTGAAGGAGTGGTGCCGGAAATGTGAACTATGTGCCACTGGTAACGGACCCTTGGGGAAACGAAGAGCACCTATGAGGCAGTACAATGTGGGTAGTCCTCTGGAAAGAATAGCCATAGATATTGCCGGACCATTTCCCGAAACCGACGATGGGAATAAATACATATTAGTGGCAATGGACTATTTTACCAAATGGCCAGAAGCATATGCCCTACCAAACCAGGAAGCTGCCACTGTTGCTGACGTACTAGTCAAAGAGTTTTTCAGTCGCTTCGGAGTGCCCATGGAGCTGCATTCGGATCAAGGCCGCAATTTCGAGTCTGTACTCTTTGGAGAAGTCTGTCGATTGTTGGGCATTCGCAAGACTCGGACCACACCGTTACATCCGCAGTCCGATGGAATGGTAGAACGCATGAATCGAACAATGGGCAAATATTTGGCCAAGGTCGTCTCCGATCATCAACGAGACTGGGACCAATACCTGCATCTGTTCCTGATGGCTTATCGTGCATCGGTCCACGAAACAACCGGTCAGTCACCAGCGTCTGTGATGTTTGGACGCGAGTTACGGTTACCGTGTGATCTAGAATTTGGGTCTCCACCTATAGAGCAGGAGGTAGCCGGGAATGATTATGTCATCAACTTAAAGAAGAAGTTGGAGGATATTCACGACCGAACCCGAAATAATAGTCGAATCGCGAGTGACCGGATGAAGGCTACGTACGATGTGAGAGCCCAAGAAGGAGGGTTTCAACCTGGAGAGCTTGTCTGGTTATACAACCCGCAAAGACGTCGTGGCTATTCTCCAAAGTTACAGCGAAATTGGGAGGGCCCATACCAGGTGAAGAAACGAATAAATGACTTGATTTATCGCATCCAGAAATTGCCAAGGGGGAAACCAAAGGTGGTACACTCCAATCGTCTGGCGCACTATGAGGGAAATAATGACGTAGTCCCGGATCGGAAAGATGAGGCCGAGGTGGCTATCAATATCGTAAGGCCTGAAGATGATCAGCCAACCTTTAGAGAATTTATGGCTGCGTTTTCTGGAACTAGAAAAGCGCGATTCGGAGTCACGACTGAGATGCAACAAGATCTCTTCCGGGTCCCTGGTGATTATTCCATTGCCCACTGTGTCTCCGAGGATCTTCGTATGTCCAGGGGGATCGCAGTGGTGTTTAGAAATAAATTTGGACGGCTGAATGAACTTCGAGAACAAAATCCCTCTGTTGGTAAATCCTTACGCTTGCCTGATCATGACCGATCCATTTACTACTTGGTAACCAAGCAGTTTTACTACCAGAAACCGAGTTACGCCGACTTGTGGAGGGCACTATGGAATTTGAGAATCGAGTTGCTTACCAGGGGAATTAACAAATTGGCAGTTCCCAAACTCGGCTGTGGGCGGGACCAGCTGGATTGGAGAATCGTTAGAAACATGCTGGAAGTTATCTTTAGAGGTACGGACGTCAAGATCTTCGTCTGCAGTTTTGACCCACAGCCCGCATCAAGGCCAACGAAGAGTGTAGACTGCTACTTCTACCGTAATGGAACGTGTAGTCGAGGTGAAGACTGTCGATATCGTCATGACCCGTTCTACAGGAACCAGATCATAAAACCTGTTCTGGGACAGAACAGACTTGAAGAGGGGGGCAGTGTAACAAGAGAGAAAAAGAAAGAACCCCTTCTCGAGCAGCGGATGGAGTATTCGGTGGCATTCGAGAGAATGACGCATAGCACCAACAATGTAAACGAGGCACTGTTTATCTAGCACCTTCTAGAAATACATGGTAGTTTCTACCGGCTTCTGGAACGTTTATAGGATGGTATAAAGTCGGCGTCGCGGAGAAAGGGAGCAGTCAACAGCAAGTCATTAACTGGGTATTACAAAATAAATAGTGGATATAAATGTTGTATTAGAAATTCATAGTCTGTAAATAATAGTTTTTAATGGTTTATAATTATAGCGTTAATTTATAGTGTATTCATTAGTGTATAGAAATAAATATTTGTTTGTGAATAGACGATTTAAACAGCACTTGTGTTATTATTTGAAAAAGAACGTTACAATATATAATTTTTGCATAACCCCAAAATGTCCATGACCAACTAGCATGACTGAACTATTTGATCACATGATATATGAACTTTTTTGCTTATGTACCTAATTTGTCAAGGTGAACCTCAAAATTTACAATGAATTAATGCTTTCTATAATTTTGTGTAAACGAATACAAAAAATATTGTTTGATATGTGTGTGTGTGTTGGCATATTTTAAAATACCCCACTAACACGTGCCTGTAAAAAAATAACTATTAGATGACAATCGATGATCTTAGTTTGGTACATCTAAAATCTAAGTTAAGTTAAGAATAAGTTTTTTTATTTAAATCATTTTTGGGTAAAAACTTGTGGGCAGCAGACACATGAGAAATCTGATTCTGAGTGCTGATCCGTAATATCACAGAAATGTTTAACTTTATTTCATAATGTTGGTTGATTATTTTTCTTATTTTCGATAATTTTTAAATTATTATACTGGATTATACTGGATGTTAATTATATTATTAATACTTTTTACGATATTCTATATTTTGCCATAGACATGTTCGTTCTATTAAAATTAATCAAAAATAAAAAGTTTCCTAAGTGGTTTAGCCAAGAATTAAAAGAACTTACCATACTTAAAAAAGCATCACATAAAAAATTTTAGGAATCCAGATCTATTGACGACTACTTTAGATTTAGTAAACTTCGAGAAGATTGTAAGAAACTAGCACATGAAAACCATACTAGTTTTATACAAATGCAGGAACAACAACTTAAAGCAAATCCCAAGAAATTTTGGTCATTTTTTAATAATAAACAAGAAAATTCTATTCCAAACTCAATGTTTTTAAATGACATACATGCAGATGATCCACAAACAATTGCAAATCTTTTTGCTTCTCATTTTCAATCTGTTTACGATAATTCACGATCAACTAATATAACAAGCCTTAAATATAATAACAATATAAATATCAGTAAAATCTATATCGAAGTAATAGAAGTATTTAACAAACTTCTACAACTAAATACAGACACTCATTCAGGCCCTGATAATATTCCATCATTATTTCTAAAAAATTGTAGATTTGTTTTAGCTGAACCGCTTTCTAAATTATTTAATATTTCCTTAAATGTAGGAATATTCCCTATTATATGGAAATCAAGTTTTATTAGACCATTGTTAAAAGCTGGAAACCCAAATAATATAGAAAATTATAGACCCATTGCTAAGAGTTCTTCTAATCCTAAAATTCTAGAAGCCATTGTAGCTGATAAACTATCACCACTTATTAAACCTTTACTGATCAACGAGTAACACGGTTTTATCCAAGGCCAGTCGACAATCACAAATCTATTAATTTATCAACAAGAAATTATAAATGCATTCAAATGCAAGAAACAATTAGATGCGATTTACACAGATCTATCAAAAGCATTTGATAAAGTAAACCATAACCTATTAGTAAATAAATTAGAAGCTCTAGGTATGAGCGGTTCTTTATTACTTTGGATAAACGATTTTCTTAAAAACCGAACCCAAATTGTAAAATTAAATAATTATTTCTCTAACGAAATATCAGTTTTATCAGGAGTACCGCAAGGAAGTCACCTCTCGTCAATTTTTTTTATCTGTTATATAAATGATATAAACTCTTCCTTTACCCATTGTAAATTTCTGCTTTTTGCAGACGATTTAAAATTATTTAGCTCTGTTAGTTCTACTAGTAACTGTATACAAATTCAAAATGACATTAACAATTTGTGCAAATGGTGCGACGATAATGGGATGACCCTAAATATAAATAAATGCAAACTTATTAGATTCTATCGTACAATAGATTACATTAAATTTGATTATAAATTATGTAACACCTCTTTAATAGGAGTAAACAGTATTAATGATATGGGTGTTCTCTTTGATTCTAAATTAAATTTTGAACCTCACATTAACAACATCAAAAATAAAGCTTTACATAGTCTTGGTTTCGTCAGTGGCGGTTTTACGATTTGCTTTTGGGAGGGGTTCAAATTTTTAAACACATGTTTAGGAAAAAAGCATATAATACATAATATATATAAACCTAGACATATAATTTTTAAAAATTAACAGAAAAGTATCTTAAAAACAAATATAATATATAGAAACTTTAAATAACAAAATCTAAACGCCGAGGATTTTTAGGTTTTTATTCTTTTCAATGTAGAAAAGGTCCTTTCATTTGAAGAAGTAGATACTGGTAATGTGGCCAAAATCTGCAGAAGTCTAAAAACATGAGGAAATAGATTTTTGTTGCATATAGCCAAAGCTGCAAGAGCATTTTTCGGCATATCTTCATAATCCGTAAGTTTGCGGTACCATAATCGTAATTCAGTTTTAATTATTTCTTCGTTTTCACTTTGTTCAAGTTTGTAGTTTTTTATTAAATGCTGGAAGTTTTCTTCAATTGCAGTGGTTAATGCATCATTTTTCTGTGGAAATAGAGACTGGAAACCTTTAAACAGAAACTCGTGTTGAATAAATCTGTCTCTAATTTGAACAATATATGTATCTAGAAAGGCATTGAATATTACAATTCTGTAATAGTCTTCTGGCGAATTTGAAGACGTTTCTGGTTTCGCTCTATTTGTTTGCCTACTCGTTAGTCTTGGGACGGAAATTACTATTCCCAGCTTTTCTGCTACACCACTTGCCTTACAATATATCTCATTAAATGCTTTATTCGATTTGGCTCGTTGACTGTATTTTTAGCTAGAAATACGGCCTCTTTGAGATATATCTTGACTTTCTGAAAGTGTTTACTCAATGGCGTTGTGAGTGCAAACACTTTACCTATAACAAAGAGTGAGATGATGAAATCGCTTTGCAAAATTGCACCCCGTAAAGAAAAAGCACTTCTAGAGGTTTCTTGGTTAGTCCATTCTGATATCACGTTTAAAGAAAATATGACCGGCTCCAATAATTCTATGAAGTCGTGTACTGTTTGAAACCTCCCAATCCATCGTGTAGCACAGTTTCGTTTTAGTATTCTTATACGTGACTCTGTGAGATCTTCTACCGCTTGATTCAAAACAGCTTTTCGTTTCGGATATACAAAAAAAATCATGAGCTTTTCCAATTATACCCATACAATTTCGAATTGGTTGAATCTCACATAAACTAGAAACAACCAAATTCAAACAATGAGCTGAACAGTGTACGTAGTGTGCTAAGGGGTAAAGATTTCTAATGTACGCTTGAACTCCTTTCATTCTTCCTGACATCGTAGCTGCACCATCATACCCTTGTCCACGAAGATAATTAAGGTCAATCCCATAAGAATGTAGACTTTCCAAAATTAGTTTAGCAAGTGCTTCTCCAGTAAGACCTACTATTGCTACAAATTGCAAAAAATCTTCTCTTAATGATGATGTCTCTATGTCAACATATCCAACACACAGAGATACTTGCTCCACTCCCGAAATATCAGCAGTCTCATCAGCTAGAACGCTGAAACATCTTGCTTGGTTTACGTTTGCTACTACTTTCTTCAGAAGAACTTTGTTACAAGATTCTATTATAGCGTTCTGGCTGGTCGAGCTTGTATATTTATTTCGTTCACCCGGGCCTTCTAAAAATGATTGTAATTTCTGATCACCGGAAGCACGGTAACGCAGAATTGCCCTAAAATTTCCCTCGTTATGATCTATGTTTTCACATAACTTATTTTTCCCCAGTCTCTATGACCCCGTAAAGCAACCTCCTGTTTACCACACAATATTATTGCTTCAATAACCGGCTTAATATTTTCCCGGTTCTGCAGTATTTGCTTAGCTCTAGCTGTATCTATTCTATTTTCTACAGAAAGGCTCACATTTTTTGAAAAATGCATAAAGTGTTCACTGTCAGCAATACAATTTAAATGATACTGTAAAGTGGAATGTCTCGTAAACGTTTCCACAGCGTGCTACCAATTAGAAAGTTTTTTCTCACTAATTTTCCTAAAGGCTGAGAATTTACTCCTGCACCCGACTTGGCAAACACACAGCAATATTTACAAAACGCTCCGTCTTCTTTAGCTGAATAAGCTATCCACGGCCAACGATATAGCCAAGAATGTTGAAATTTTAATTTTTTGCTAGAAATTACTGTTATTGCAAACTGCTCGGGCACCCACAGATTTTTTAATACATTGTCAATATCCAACGTCATTAAATGCTTTCCAACAAAATGTGTAATATCATTTAAATGCACCATTACTTCGTTTTGCTTCGAATTTTCTGCACTGCACGATGTACTTAACTGTGATGATACCACTTCCGGTAAAATTAAATTATTAATCTTATCATCTTCCCCGTTATTTGTTTTCAACATTCTGGTCTGTGTTTGAAAGAAATTCATAAAAGAAACCTGTCTCTTTTTTCGTTGGTCCGTCATACTTTTAAATAAATAACACGACTAAAAATATACTTTACACATCAACAATCACTGGGCAATAATGCACAACTAAAAATTGACTAAAAAAACTGCACATAAGAGGACACGTGTAACCGGGGGTCTAATACCACCACCTGCAAATAACAACAGTATCTACTTCCTATAAAAACATAAAAACGTCAAATATTGAAGATACCTTTATTTTGAGGATATTCCTATTATTCTGTATTTCCTAAACTAGTACTGGTAAGCAATAAAACTACCCGAAGGGTCACAGAGATTCCAGAGCCTCTAAACCCTCTAGTAGTATTAACAACTATACATTGAAAATAAAAATATACAAAAACGTTAAACTTTTTGGGCTATCTGCTTTGGGTCATTCCATGCGAAATCGATCACTAAAATGGGTCGATCTCACGGATTTCAATGAAAATCACTTATGAGGTAGCAATCAACTAAAGAACATAACTTTCATTCATCAATTTGCTAAATTACGCAGAACTTCGGAAATATTCAAACTGAAAAAATTATCAAAACTGCTTGCACGCCTTTAAAGAAATATAAATATCTCGAAAAGTATTTACCCTAGAACAAATATTTTTCTTGTATATTGCTCACTAGAAGACGGGCTTTTTGGACTGCCTAATAATTTTTTGTTATCAAACGTATTTTTATTTTTTTCTAAATGAAATTTTAAAAATGCAGAAAAATCGGTGTGGTCACATTTTTAAAAATCTGAAAAAGATTGTACAGATTCTTTGAACATTTCTGTATTTAAATGTAAAATGGCAAGCTGGACGTTTTAATAGTTTTGGCAGGGCAAATTTTTAAAGATCGCGTTGCAGATAGCCGGCGCCCCATAGATCACGGTCAACCGGCACAAACCGCACTCGCTACCTTCTAGTTAGTAATAATATGGTCCATGTTACTAGCTTAACTCTTAACCTTAACCTCTCAACTAATGTACATAAGATAAATGTAAGTTTGCGTGGATATGATTATACCTACTAATTAGTTAATTACTTAAGTATTTAAATCGATTACTTCGGGTGTGTTACATAAAATACTTTTCTTGCGGCTGTCAATTTTTAAAAATCTGCAAACTTACGTTTTTAAGGAAGTAATTCCGGGTTGGATCACACATTTGCATGTAATTTTATTTTAAAACAATCTAGAATGAACTAGGATAATGTGCCCTACGGGCCTAAGCACTTAAGTATGATAGAAATAGCATTTATCGATTTTTTTAAAGTAGGTCAGTATTTACATGACCTACATAAATCTCCAATCGATTCCCTATCGATAGAGCACATATTAGTACCAAATAGCACTAAATAGTACGATAGAATCAGCATTTATCGATTTTTTAAAACATAACCTAATTTAAAGATTTTTTTAAAACATAACCTAATTTAAAAAATTTCGGTCGTGCATTATCCACGGCAAATTATGCGTCGAATGAGCCCAAGCCCATCTCTCTAGCCCTTATAGAACGCGAGAATTGGGCTCGGACACACATACAAATCTTTAACTTTAGTAGTACCTATTGGATTACGCAAATAAAAGAATGTCCCCAAAAAACCTTGTTGGTAGTCATCTATTTCTTACAAAATAATAATTTTTTTACGTTTTCTTTTTATCATAAGAGATATTGTAATAAGTAATAGTTACTTATATGTACCTAAAAAAGGTGAACTGGTTCAGCCAAATCACTGTTTCTGTCTTTTTCTTTTCAATGCTAATAACATTGGCAGAAATAACTAGTAACTTGATTAATACGATTTAATTTTTATAAATGCCTACAGTGAACTTTATTGCCGTCAACACCAGAACTAATAAACAAACCGAGTTTTATTATCGTTTATAAAGTGTTGCAATGCCACGAAGCACGTGTATTACACGAAAACGCAACAAAGCTGCAAAAGCAAGAAATAATTACTTCAAGCGTATGAAATTAAAGAAAGCTATTGAGAATGAAGATGATGTTTTGGAAGATACAGAATATTCGATTGAGTAAGTGTCATCAACATTAATTACACTTTAAGGCAAATTTGTATTGTAGGATAAAAAAGTAAGTGGATTCTAATTATCTTTGAATGCGCTAGGAGTCGAGTGCTGACTCTTTGTTCACTCTGTACCTTTGTTCAATGATCCAAAAATAGCCTAAGTCCACTTTTCAACACTATGTGAGTTAGTTGCTTGCAATCTTAAAGATATAATGATGTATTTGTCATCAGTTAATTCAAATCATAGACCATAATGGACATACAGTGATTACACTTAAACAATTTTATCTTCATTTAATTTACAAATTTAAATATAAAGACATGGCATTGTCACATCAGGGTTTAATGTGACTAGGGACGTAGCTAATGGTAAAGTGAAAATAAAATGCAAAATCTAATTAAAAATATAAACTAATAAATAATACATAAGCATTAGGGGAGCACACTAACTCAACATGTCAACCATTAAAGTCTGATTCTCACTATACGGCGGGCTACCAACAGTCACTGGGCCGACAAAACATTGTACCTACTGTACATTTTATATGGTCGCGACGGTCCGTGACTGTGATGGTTGATGTGAATACCTTCATATAAAATGTACAGTACAATGTTTTGTCGGTCCGGTGACTGTTGGTAGCCTGCCGTATAGTGAAAATCAGCCTTAAGAAGTCAAACTTTCCTAAGTATACTGCAAACAGATTAACATTTTAAAGTCATTTACCAAGACTGTCTGTAAGATGGCTGTTGTTGGAGCTTTTGGAAGGAAACTAAACTCACTTAGAGCCAACCTTGTGATATGTACGGTCACTGTATTTATACATGCTGACTTAAGTAGTTTTGAAATTTGCAACTGTAAGTGTGGAAGTTGATGTCAGTGGTTTCATTGCACATGACATGTTTCACAAGTAGGTCACTTTCTATCATGCAGATAAGACACGATGCATGTGTTCATAGCAGCTGTGCCAGTTTATTTTAACTATTAGACATTGTTAAAAAAAAGAATATAATTTATACTTTATGTATAAACAGTATTGATTAAACCCAAAAAAACAGAAAGATTAATGGAAGAGTAAAGAAAAGAACTTTTTTTCTGGAAATATTCTTCAAGAGTTTATTGCAGACTTATGCCGTTTTGAAATTCATGGCTTCACATGTTAACTTATTGATTGTTCTATGTACCATTTGCAGACATGACAAAAATAAGAAATTGTTGATGCTTTGAAGATTAGTATTAGCTTTGGCCAGCTTCGGAGATCGAGCAGGGGCCGCCTGCTCTTTACCGTGCGACCACCCACTTCAGATATAAGATAGTATGGTTAATAGAATGGGTAAAATAGAAGTATAGGTTGGATTGCGTTTAGATGGGTTAGTTGAAGCAATATTCTTCAAAGGAACAATAACTGCAAGTACAGAAATAAAATCTTGCAACAACAACCTGCAGAAATAATTTAAACTTTTGGAGAATATTTGATTGTAATGTGATATCTTCTGTGATGTATTCGTTTTATAGTACTATTTGAAAAATACAGTTTTTAATATGCTAGTTAATAATTTAAATGCAGGTATACTACTGAAGAAAGAAGTCAAGAAATTAACTCACCTCAACTATTCAGTACCCCATTTTTAAAAATGATGTTTCATGTTACATGTATGCCCCATGCCTGTAACATTCGGTACATTCTAAGTGCCTACTAGGAGTTGGATTCTTGAATATTTAGCTAAGTTCTAATAGAGTTGACCTCATAATCCTAGCAATTGATACAAGTTCTAAAAGCCTCTTTCCGACCTCCCCAAAAAATCAAACATAATACCAAACTGAATGAGAGATAATGAACTTGATTTAGTCAATTGATAATAAAACTAACAAGTTTTAGGTCTTGAGTTTATTGGCAATTATTTACATTGAATACCGATGTTTTGTCAAATATATTGTCGTCTTCAGGCTCTATTAGGTCTATCAGGGCCAAAATATGCCCTAAAGATGATAATATATTTGTCAAAATGTTGGCAGGTATGCAATGTAAGTACTT
Organism: Agrypnus murinus; assembly: GCA_929113105.1. NCBI lineage: Eukaryota > Metazoa > Arthropoda > Insecta > Coleoptera > Elateridae > Agrypnus > Agrypnus murinus. The sequence continues at coordinate 159,810,468 of OV816025.1, forward strand.
GTTAATAAACCCAAGACCTATCAGGGCCAAAATAGGACCTAAAGACGACAATATATTTGTCAAAATGTCAGTAGTCAATGTAAATACTTGCTAATAAACTGAAGACCTAAAGCTCGTTAGTTTTATTATCAATAATACCAAAAGCTGAAACTAGTAAAAGCATCATTTTGCATTGCACAGCCTTCCGAGTTTATTCAATAGCAGATTTAAAATCTTTATTGGCAGTAACCTTAGGTTATGCATGTAAATTTATTTCATTGCAGATGAAACGATATCATTAATGTAATTGATGTACCTACCTTAAAACTGATTTTTAGGTAGTTGATTAATACCTCTGGTACAAATAATTTTCTCTTTGTTACAGATTAGATCAAAATAAAACTTTAAAACAAGATGAAAATTTCTCAGCTTCACCTTCAAGCCAGTTCCAAACGTAAGTAGTATTAAGTTCAAGTATGCTTATAACCATACAGATTTACTTAGATTGGGTTTAAAGATTTATTTACTAATTAATCATCAATTAACAACTGAAAAATTGAAATAAAATATGTATTACAATTCTGCACATAGTTGTGTAAATAAATGTAGATAATGGTTTATTACAAGAATTCATTCAAAAATGAGTCAATTTATTTAAATAATGAAAGATGCTAATGTAAAAAGCTACTAAATCTATATCAGAGTAGAATCATTGTTTTTTTTTGCTTTTTAGGGCACATGCTTCCCCTGATCTTACAGAAACTCCAGATTGCATGTTATCATACATCAAAAAGGAAGAAGATATTGATACTCAAGGAGATCTTAGATCATTTGATCTGATGGATGATAAGAGTTTTGAACGTAACATATACCATGGTTCAGAAAATCAAGCAAGTCTTCAAACGGATACTGTAGATAATTTAGAAAAAACAGACCCACTTGCAATTGATATCACAGCTGTACCTTCGAACAAAATTGGATTTGATAATGCCTTAGAAACAAATACACTTCTAAATGATACTAACATAACTGTTCCACTTTCAAATGACATTAGATGTAATGATTCCATGATGACAAACTCTTATGAAACTAATAGCAACATAGCTGTATTACAAAACAACAATAATCATGATGATTTACAAAGAAACTTACATGCAACTAGTACTAATGCAGGTACATTTTCAAGCACTATCAGGCATCGTCGTGCATTAGAAACAGTTTCATTTACAAATAATGGTAACACAGCAGTGTTTCAAAGCAATAATCAGCCTGACAAGGTTTCAGAAAGTGATGATCACTATTCTATTTCTACATCGTCAGGGACTGAATTACAAAAAGGAACTTCAGAAAATAATATAATGATAGTAGATTCAGCATTCATAAAAAGTTCACTTAAATTATGTGTTATTTGTGCCCGGGATCTATCTAAAATTCGTACCATTAGGTCTATTAACAATTATACCCAGTTGATCTTGGAAGTGACATCCATAGACGTAAGTATCAGTAATCTTGTTAAAGTCCGTTCTCCGAGACTTGTCGCAAGACGTAAACACACTTGAAGTTAGCTGACCCTTGAAGCTTCATTTACGATGATGCGCGTTTGGGTACCGTGTACGCTTAACTCGCTTTTACGGTTGCAGCGTAATATGGAATGGAGAGTGACTGCATAAATTGCATTATACGTGTTTCCGCATTTATGTAAAGTAGTTTAAGAGTTAATGAGACCACGTGCGCGCTGACCAATAGCATCGTTTATAGTTTGTTTAGTGCTAACTTCAAGTGTATTTACATCTTGCGACAGGTCTCGGCGAATGGACCTTAGTTATAGTTGTTTATATTCACAGTTATAAAAATCTTACACTTATTTATGTGTTTTGCTAGATGAAATTTAATTTTTTAATCTCATGTAGGTATTTATTTGCAACTAAGTTTTTACAAAATACCACCTTCGGTTAGTTAGTAGTTTGTATCCAGCTGTGTAAGGAAACGTCCCTCCTATGTCCTGCTTATTTGTTGCTTTTATGATATTAGAAATCTCATACTTTTGCAGAATTAAAACATGTGTTTAATTATGACTACTTACAACGAATTACTGCATAAGTCATATAAATACCCAGTAAGCAGAGTGACGTTATTTTAACGTCGATTATTGGTCAGTCATTACGTCATTTTTACCTTTGCAGTGCTGTTAAAATGATGTTAATAAGACACATGATGTCAATTTACGACATGAAAAAGACGTTGTTTTATGACATAATTTCTAAAAACCCATTGAATGTAAATAAAAAAGGGAAACTTAAATAAACCAATGTTTTACCCAATCTGTACAAAATGTCATCTCATACAATATATTATCGTAAAGATTGCAAAGCAAGTTATAGTTGGAGCAATGATTCTTTGCATGTGTACTCATTTAGAAGTGGATAGCAATATCCACATAATATGAATAACACAGAAATACAAATATAGTGCGGAAATTGTATCCAATTGTTTATTTGCTAGTTCTTTAGCGCCAAGGGTATTTCTCTGTATAATTATTAATTGTCTGTTGTTTTTTCAGTTTGTATTGTCAATTAAAGCATTTTTTATTAATTATTTATTCAAATTCTGTAAAAGACAGTTCTTTTCTGACCCAAATTTGTCATTTTTTATTGTACATTTTGCACATAACCTCAAAATGCCTGGTAAACGTTTGAATTTCCAAACACGATCACTAGTAAGCAATCTGATTCCCTATTTTGACAGAGAAAGAAAGCATGAGCTCTCTTATTTACACAAATGCACTTAAGCACATTTTTGTTAACCCACTCCTAGTTAACGTTGGTTATATTCCTAATTAACCATAATATCCTTAATTCAACAAAGTGATACAGAATTAAAATGAACAATGAAATGTGAACCATCATATGAAGTGATTGCAATAGACCAGTTTGTTGTGTTAGGGTATTATTGACATTCTTTAGTTGTAGTTGTAGTAGTTCTTTTATCTTCTATACAGTTAACCCACTGAAATGGAGAGATAATCATAATCTCAAAAACTATTCACATGCACCTGCACATAGCATCTTAGATATTGCACTAATGCCAATTATGATGATTTTATGTGAAAGTATAGGCCCACATTGACCAAAATTGATCACAAACCAAAAAATTGATTTTTGGACGCTAAGTGTTTTCTTATTCAGAGACAAATACTAACCATTCTATTGACACAATCAAATTTTACTAAAGAAATCTCAACCATTAAACAATTAATACATGTAAATGATTATAACCCTTAAGTACATACACTTAACTAAACAAAACGATTGCAGGTGAGGATATGATGAGACTACATTTCATTGACATAGGTACCAATATATGACATATCAATACCAAAATCATATTTTAAGTAAATCTGGCATTTACCATTTAAATTTTTCTTTTTGCTTTTCTGTATACATTAGACAAACTCCTTGTAATCTTGATGATATAAGCAACGCAGAGTAACAAAAATGTAAGAGTTCGTGTTCTGAAGGTTTTTAGGTAAATTAGGAAATTATTTAGGAAATATTGGTTCTTGAGGTTTTTAGGTTCCGGTTTTGATTATGTGGGTTATCATTGATGTGCAATAAACTAAAATTTGTATTGGCAGAATTATTGATTGTTTAAGGCTATCAAGATTTTTAAGTTTAAATAGTTGTTGTTAAGTTAAATATTCAAGCACTCATAAATAAAAATACCGTAGCAAAGAAGCGTGATATTAAAGTGTTAAGATCATATGACATCAGTACTTTATAAACTGTGCGTAAATAATCACTGTACAACAAAATTGGACTTTAAAAAAATTTCCAGGTTTTAATACACTTTTTCTAGAGGTTTTTAAAATGCAGATCACGAATCTGCTGTGGATTTTTTCGGGTCAGGTCAAATTTCAGTTATATTCAAAAATTTGTTTTTAAATAAAACTCGTTTTTTAATGCACGAGATGGGTAGGCAAACTTTTATGTTTATCAGGTAACAAGATTTGTTACCTGGTAGTGATTAAACAGTAAACACATTTTGGTGCAATTTTTGTTCTTCAGTAAGGCATTGCCGCAGCTTATTACCTGGTTACAGAACTCGTTACCCAGTTGTTAGAAGTAGACTAGTTTTAGTGTTTACCATCAGGTAACAAAATTTATTATCTACTAGTGATTCAACACGTTTTGGGCAGTTTTTGTTGTTCGGTAACAAGAGCCTGGCATTGCCGCAGCTTATTTCCTGGTTACAGTTAACTCGTTACCGTGCTGTTAAGAATAGGCGAGATTTAGCGTTTACCAGGTAACAAGATTTATTACCTGGTGGTTATAAAATACGTTTTGGTTCAATTTTTGCTTTTCGGTAATAAGAACCGGCAACGCCGCAGCTTATTACCTGGTTACAGAGATCATTACCTAGTAGTTAAGAATATGCGAGTTCTAGCGTTTACCATGTAGATAGATAGTTGCGGGGCTCTGAATTCAGACTTAATCCGCCACCACCTATCACAAAGAGCTGAGGGCACTAGACCAGTCTAGATGAACAAGAGTTACAGTTACCACGCCCATCACTTTTATCTACCGTTAGGTCGAGTTGGGATACCCTACTTATTATACAATAGCCTATAGTAGTCAAACACTATACAAATAATAGTCAGATTTAGAGAAATGTTGGAGAGGAGAGAATGAATGTTTGACTGACTTATTTATGAATATCTGACTCTTATAGTACCTGACTCTGTTCACATCTGTTGCCTTGAATATTAAATCAAGGCATGCTAAATCACTACACCAAGCACTAAAACAAAAAACTGTAGAACCAGGAAGCATCAAAATATCAAAACTGTCAGTCCTGTTCATGTGTTGTATGCAATTTAAGTTACGACTCATGAGGCATGAATGTGTTGGCTGCATGACACGCGAATGACATCGAAACAACAGTATTTGACCTGACCCGAAAAAAAAACAAGCTTCATACCAAAAAGCTATAGAAAAACTATATGAAAACTTGGAAATTTTTTCTGTTATACTGCCCAACAAAATATGACTTTAAAAAAATTTCTGGGATTTCATTTTTTTTTTGAGGGGATCAGATCACGAATCAACTGTTGGTTTTTTGGGTCAGGTCAAATTTGGATAATCCAAATTTAGGCAAGTACACTGCTCCCATATAGGCAAGTACACTGCTCTCGTGGTTTACCCATCCGAGTCCTGACCGCCACAAAGTCGACTTAACTACTTTAAGTGATAGAAATCCACTATAACCACTCTGCCGTACTGCTGACTAGAAAATGCCTTATTTATTTATTTAATTCTATAAACTGATAAAGTTTTTAAAATAACATTCATAATTATAGCTGTTTTTTTAATATTACCTTATGTGGTATTGATAGCGCTTTTAAAGGAATTGTAAAATATACTATAATTGATAGCGCTTTTAAAGGAATTGTAAAATATACTATAATTGATAGCGCTTTTAAAGAAATTGTAAAATATACTATAAGTGGTGGAAACGCATAGGTCGAAGTTCATGATAAAACTGTGTGGTGTAATCATGTGCAGTACCCCAACTTTCAAAGTTTGCTTCAAAGATGTCAACAGTACAATCAGGCTGCAGAATTTTGTAATATTTAGCCACTCCCTCGTTTTGAGCACATCCTTGCTGATAACAAAAGTATGCGTTAGTTACATGACAATGACACACGAATGACCTTCGGGAAAAAAATTGACCTGACCAAAAAAAAGTAACAACTGATTCATGATTTATATACAAAAAAGCTCTCGACAAACTGTATGAGAATCTAGAAATTTTTTTGTGTTGTACCGTGTAATTATTTGAAAAAAAAATTGGAAATGCTAAATTCTCAGAAATCTGTGTCAGAAAACCTAAAAAACCGAATAAAACCAGTATTTTTTCGGTTCTAATTCTGATTCCGGTACTTGCTTTGAAAAGATAAAGGTATAAATTCTAATTCCGGTACGACATAAAATATCGGTTCTTCCTGTTTTCTGGGTTCTGATTCTGACTAAGTCCCTGGTTACAACAAACAAAAACTATATATCAACACTAGGGTGGTCCTTAAAAAGTAAATTTTTGAATTTCATACGTCCCACCCCCTAGATTAATTCTGTATTAAATAACAATAAATTTATCAAAAAACTTTCCAAAAATATTAATATTAACCTTTGCCCCACGACTATTGAAGTTTAAATGGGGTTTAACGTGGGTTTTAGACATTTGTGGATACTATAAGGTATAACACTGTTGGTTTTCAATGTTTTGATCAGCACATATTTACTAAGTGCTTTTGGGGATGCTGAATCCGAATTTGAGGTTAAAAACGTGTTTTGACACATGACAACTGTCAAAAATGCTGTGAACTTGAAAAATTTTAATGTAAATACGCATTTTTACAAGTTTTCACTATTTCCAAGGTTTTTTGGGCAGCTGAATTTGATTTTCAGATTCAAAATCGGATTTGACACATTAAAGCTGTCAAAATGAAAAATTCCGATCTAGATTCGTATTGTGTATACTTTTTTACTACTTTTAAGGTTTTTTGGGGTCGCTGAATACGCACAAATTCGAACTTGAAAATGTATGTCGACATATAGCATGAGTAAAAAAATTACAAGGTTTTTCTTAAAAACTAAGCAAAGGTATTTTTTTGTTTAGAAAATTTTTTTAATGACTATTATCATGTTAAAGATTCATCTAGTAAATCTTTATGCCTTGCATCAATCGGGTATCTTTCTCTGTTCTTTGACTACTTGCAATATATAGTGCTGTTGTTGTTCATCTTTCGTACATTTAGCGTGGTAATCCTCCATTAATTTTACCGCCCTTTCTGCACAATCATTGTCAACTTTTAAATTGTGAACAAAAGTCGATGCTTCTATATAACTTTGATTTTGTATTCATTCCTATGGATGGAATTCAGGAATTCTGTTTGTTAGGAAGTTTATAGATACTTAGCATCTATAGTGCTTTGAAAAGAAACAGTTTTTGTTATCATGTTACAATTTTAATAATGTATCAATTGACAATAAATATCCTGTCATACAATCTATTTTATACAGTCCACTTAATTCAATTTGAGCCAGTGCTCTTTTATTAACACTGTTGTCAAATCGAATCTTGTTTCTCAGTCGAGACTGAACTTATTTGACGCGACAACAACCTGACAGTTGATCTGCTGAAATTCAAATAGAACCAGGAAAATAACTGTCGCCGATTTAGTTCATTCTGTGCATGCGGTTAGGCTGGAGTAACCCTAACACAACCATTTAAAAAACTCGGATGAATGAATAGAAACTGCAAGTTTACTTATAAAGAATACTGTGGCCAGGCATCATACCTAACGATACTTTCTTACTGGAACTAATCCCTTTATCTTTATTGATTATTTATAGACAGGTTGTAAATAATTTGTATGTGTTTGCAATGACTGTTTCTTACTTAAAAAAGACTGGTTAAGAAAACCATCTGTGCAAGCGATATTCTTGTTCAGAATTACCTTTTCTAACTAATAATTTGCTCAACAAATTGAAACAAATAAAACCTTAATCGAATGTAAGAACTTTAATTGAATACTTGAATACAAAAGTTCCATGTCTCGAATTATTTTTTCCTGGACTCGAGACAACAAAAATAGAGTAATTCCCAGGATTTGTTTCCCGGGAATTTTCCAAAAGAAAATCTAGTGCTGGTGTATAGTAATGTTCTATATTAACGGCACAGTAAAAAAATATACGTAGTACCTATTTTGGTCGCATGGAGCTGAGATTATGGAGGCATAAAATCCCATAATTCAAAAAGTGGCAAAGATTTGTGGGACACCATAGACCCATTCATCTGAGTTTTTTGCATGGTTGCGCTAGGGTTACCCTACCCTAATTGCATGCACAAAAAGAACCAAATCGGCGGCGGCAAAGTTGGGACCCTCTCCTCTTTAGAAAACATGTGCTGATGTCAAAACATTGAAAACCAACAGTGTTATACCTTATAGTATCCACAAGTGTCTAAAACCCACGTTAAACCCCATTTAAACTTCAACTGTCATGGGGCACGGGTTAATATTAATATTTTTGGAAAGTTTTTTCCAAACTGAAGGTATAGAACGTTTAATTGCATTTTTATATCTAGGTATTATTCTTATTGCCTCCAGTTTACTGATGGGTAGTCACTGTGTGGGCATGATGGTTAATTATTTTTTAATCACAAGTTGATTCGTCTGTATTAAAATTTGTTTCTACTTTGTTACAGATAACTCAATATCCCATAGAGCCAAATTGTTGCACCGCTTGTTATCAAAGCATTAACTATCTAAAGAATTTCAGAAAAAGAGTTAATGAGTCAAAATTCGTAATACAACATCGTTTAATAGAGTTTTATAAAAAACTACAAGAAGTAACTTCTACCTCTTTTTCTAAATCAAATGATCAAGATATAGATAATCGATCTAAAATTACTCAGAATGCATTAAATGTTCCTGATTATCAAAGTAGCTCTTCCAACAATCAAATGGAAACTTCAATTAACGTTGAATCAAGATATAATGAAGAAATTAGAATAAGACCAGAGAATAGTTCTAATGTATGTGTATATAACGCAGACCGTATTCAAGATGTAGATGATGATAGCCATGTTATGGTTAAAAATAGGGTTGAGAAAGATAATAAGAGAATTCGTATAAGACAAAATATGCACAACATAGAAGATGATCAGCATATACATTTAGATGATAGCCACATTACAAAGAAAATCAATGAAGAAAATGTCACAATGAATAATACTGGATCTAATGAGTCTGTAGATTTATCAACAGTAATAGCTAATAATTTTAATAGGATATGTGGAAAATTAGTTGGTTCTCTGTCAGATTCTGTTAATATGGAAACAATTGAAATACTACCAAACAAAAATATTCAAGATGAATGTTTAGTAATAGATCAAATAAATGATGTGGAAGTTAATTCAGATACTGAAAATAATTCTATTGTTAGTACAGGAAATTATAAGAAAACAGTAACAGATTCTGTAACATCTGAAATTTCAATAGAATATGCTGCCCCAGATACCGCGGACAATTCTATTTGTAAGGAAGTGCATAATCAAGAAGAAGCAGAACCTAAGATTGCTAGAATTATAGTTAGAGAAGATATTCTCGATTGCCATCAAACTGATTGTTCTGCTAGCATTCTTACAGAAGCACTTAATCAAGAAAGAGTAGTAGAATACTCTCACTCTACAATTTCACTTAATAAAGATATTTTAAATGCTTGTGTAGATATAAATACAGGAGACGATGCTGTTGAATGTTATTCAACATTTTCTACAGAAAGAGATATTCAAGAAGTAATAGAAGATAAAAAAGAAAAAATGATAGCCTGTCTGGTCTGTAATAAGGTTTTTACTAAGAAGGATTTTGTTGCTCATAAACCATTACATGAGAATAATGCTGATAAGATTACATGTAACAAATGTGGTGTATTGTACAATAAGTATAATAGTAAACATTATTTACAACACACCATCATTACGTGTAACATTTGTAACAAGAAAGTAAAATATCCATCCATTAAGCGACATAAATTATTACATAAGCCAAAGGAAGAACTGACTTGTTCTCTTTGTGGCAGGATATTTGAATCAATGGCATATCTTGTAAAGCATCAAATTACACATACAGGTATGTATTTGCTCATCCATTTTCCTTTAGATCATTTTACAGTTTTAATTTCTATACAGTAGATAATCGAAATAGTGAATTAATAAAAACCACTATTGTTTACTTTTTCGATTGGTTTACCATTTGGGATAGTTTTATAAAACTTTGTATGATTATACCTTCTGCATTTAAGACTATGAGCATCATATTAGTTGACCCACTTTTATTTTTGTTAAATATTATCCCACAATTTTTACCCCAAATTCTTTTTCTTATCTACAAGGAGCTGTTTTTTATTGCTAGAAGTGGAGTATTGCATCAGGGGATTCCTTTACACTCTTAAAAGTTTTTGGGTACTCTTTGTCAATCTGCAGATGCAAAAGGGCCGCAGTAAAGGAACTTCCCAATAAGATTTCATGAAATTTGAAAAGTAGGTGCATTGGTATAAGTTTAGAGGCTACAATTGTCGAATGACCTTTGATTTAACATATAGAAAGTTAATATAGTATGAAAAAATATACAGTGTGGGATTAAAGTTTGGAATATTAAAAAAAAAAGCGAACTCAACAGTTTTTTAAAAAACGCTGAAACACTTCGATTTTGTTTTTTAAAAATATAGATTAATATGTGCGATTCACCTTCCGATTTTCATTTGTTTCTAAGTTATGACCTCATCACAAAAAAATTTAAATGACGATATAGATTTTTAATAGTGGAATCCGATAGTGACTTTCCTTTATGATCATGCAAATAAATCACAAGGTTGCATAACAAAAATTCTGAAAAAATCGAGCTGAACTTTGTAAATGTTTGTTAGTTATGACGTCATCACAAAAAATGTAAATGACAATATAAATTTTTAGTAGTAGAATCCGATAGTGATTTCTCTCCCCTTTATGATCATGCAAATAAATCATAAGGTTGCATAACAAAAATTTTGGGAAAAATCGATCTAATATATTGATATATTGATACCATAATATCAATAACATTAAATGTTCAGATCGATTTTTCTCAGAATTTTTGTTATGCAATCTTATGGTTTCTTTGCATGATCATAGAGGAAAGAGAAATCACTATCGGATTCCACTACTAAAAATCTATATTGTCATTTAAATTTTTTGTGATGACATCATAACTAACAAACATTTACAAAGTTCAGCTCGATTTTTCTCAGAATTTTTGTTATGCAACCTTATGATTTATTTGCATGATCATAAAGGCAAGAGAAATCACTATATCGGATTCCACTATTAAAAATCTATATTCTCATTTAAATTTTTTGTGATGACGTCATAACTAACAAATATTTACAAAGTTCAGCTCGATTTTTCTCAGAATTTTTGTTATGCAACCTTATGATTTATTTGCACGATCATAAAGGGAAGAAAAATCACTATCAGATTCTACTATTAAAAATCTATATTGTCATTTAATGTTTTTTGTGATGACGTCATAACTTAGAAACAAATGAAAGTCGGAAGGTGAATCGCACATATTAATGTGTATTTTTAAAAAACAAAATCGACGTGTTTCAGCGTTTTTAAAAAAACCGGTTGAGTTTGCTTTTTTTTTTAATATTCCATACTTTAATCCCACCCTGTATGAATAAATGTAGCTTTCTTATACTATAAGTTTGGGTAATTAGAATATCAATTTCATGGCCTGGCATCAGCAGCAAAAAGTTGTTCACTATTTCAAAATTACCACTGCACAGAAGTTTTCAGAGTTTATAGCGTTATATTGTTCCAAAAATTTCTTTTTTAATTTTTTTTATCAATGATTGCTTTTTCTGTTCTCTGACAACAATTAATTTTTATTCTATGGTTTGAATTGTTATATTGTTCCAAAAATTTCTTTTTTAATTTTTTTATCAATCATTGCTTTTTCTGTTTTCTGACAAAAAAGTAAAATTAATTTTTTATTTTGTTTTCTGAAAAATAAGAAAACAATTTTTTTGTTTTTATTTTATATTGGATTTCTTATTTTTCTATAATTTTTGTTTCATTTTTCTAGCAATCGTTGCTTTTTTATATTTCCTGAAAAATAAGTACACCAATTACTGTTTTTATTTTGTTTTATAGTTTGAATCGTTATATTGTTCAAAAAATTTCTTTTTTAATTTTTTTATCAATGATTGCTTTTTCTGTTCTCTGACAAAAAAGTAAAATTAATTTTTTATTTTGTTTTCTGAAAAATAAGAAAACAATGTTTTTTGTTTTCATTTTATATTGGATTTCTTATTTTTCTATAATTTTTGTTTCATTTTTCTTGCAACCGTTGCTTTTTTATATTTCCTGAAAAATAAGTACACCAATTACTGTTTTTATTTTGTTTTATAGTTTGAATCGGTATATTGTTTAAAAAATTTCTTTTTTAATTTTTTTATCAATTATTGCTTTTTCTGTTTTCTGACAAAAAAATAAAATTAATTTTTTAATTTGTTTTCGGAAAAATAAGAAAACAATTTTTTTTGTTTATATTTTATATTGGAATTCTTATTTTTCTGTAAATTTTTGTTTCATTTTTCTAGCAATCGTTGCTTTTTTATATTTCCTGAAAAATAAGTAGACCAATTACTGTTTTTATTTTGTTTTATTGTTTGAATTGTTATATTGTTCAAAAAATTTCTTTTTTAATTTTTTTATCAATTATTGCTTTTTCTGTTTTCTGACAAAAAAGTAAAATTAATTTTTTATTTTGTTTTCTGAAAAAATAAGAAAACAATTTTTGTTGTTTTCATTTTATATTGGATTTCCTATTTTTCTATAATTTTTGTTTCATTTTTCTAGCAATCGTTGCTATTTTATATTTCCTGAAAAATAAGTAGACCAAATACTGTTTCTGTTTTGTTTTATAGTTTGAATCGTTATATTGTTCCAAAAATTTCTTTTTTAATTTTTTTATCAATCATTGCTTTTTCTGTTTTCTGACAAAAAAAGTAAAATTAATTTTTTATTTTGTTTTCTGAAAAATAAGAAAAAAAATGTTTTGTTTTTATTTTATACTAGCGTCCGTCCCTAGCGGCTTCGTACGGGTGGACATTTATTTTTAAACATTTTGGGATAAACGTAGAGTAAATGTATCTTTATGCAGGACATAAGTAGTTTTTTTCAAATTACTATTTATATTTTTCTTATGAAGTCGAAATACCTATTTCTTATATGTACACGCCCCTCTCCCGCACTTCGGTGCCCCCTCCGTCGCCGTGTTGGCCGCTGCTCTGCGTGGGGCCACACCGGCGTTTATTTTACTATTAGTATTTTGTTTAGATTGACATTTTTAAATTATTTTGATATCTTTTGAATGGAATGTCCTATTTGAATGATTCAAAAAGTAATCTACAGGTATTGAAAAAGTCTTGAATACGAAATGATTTATTTGGATAAGAATTCATACAAAGGTATGGATAACATGGTCTGATTTTGGTCGGCATTTCTGTCAACTTTTAAAATGTAAAGAAGTAGTTATAGTGACATAACTACAATAGTTGGACATACGGTATCGCGAAGTTTTTTGTAGATATTGATATGCTACTTAATATTGTAGAACATTTTTTTGTTCTACCATCAATAGTTTCCGCAGCGCATGCGATGAAAGACATTTTATGGCTAATATTTGCACACCTTGGGTTACATTATTTAAGTTTTAGTAGAGATCTCTAACTTTTTCTAGTAATAAATATAGCCTATGTTACTCAGGGATAATGTAGCATTATAATGGTGAAAGAATTTTTGAAATCGGTCCAGTAGTTTTTGAGTTTATTCGTTACAAACATACAAATCTTTCCTCTTTATAATGTTAGTATAGATTGGAATTGCAACATGAGCATGACCTTTGGAGGTATGGATTTTTGAACATTGCATTCGAAATGGCGTCATGTGTCTCCTGTGTCTTTTCTGCAAGAGGTCTGTGATTTGGTACATATATCCGAACAAACATTTTGAGTATAAAAAGTCACATATTCCCAGTCATTCTCAAGTTTTCGCAAAACAAAATACAATGTGAGAAATTCCACCAGAAATGACTAGGTCCCACTCTCAAGATTCTAAATATGTATATAGGGTGTTGCAAATTTGCAGATTAACTCGATGGCGCATTATTAAGGGGCACTATGTGAGTATGAGAAAAATATTTAAAAAATTCTTTCTGTTATTTTTGATAATATGGAGGTCCAAGGTTTGGATCATTCTATACTAATATTTAATTCTGCTAAAACTTCAAACTAATTATACAGACGATAATAGTTCCAAAATGTGTTAGGTCCATGAAGTAAAAAATTCTCAAGAAATATTAAAATAAACCACATTTTAAAAATGTGTAGAGAAGATCAAAAATTCCATTTGGCAACAAAGCATTTAAACAGAAAGTACTATGTTAGAATCTCTATGTCCATGTAAAAATTAACTTGACAAAAGCTAACATGATATAATTTTATTTATTTCATTTCGTATTTCAAACAATTATTTATATACCACAATTAGAAAATAAAGTATATCTTGATCACCGCTGTCAATGACACCGGAATTCAAGACGTTCTTGATCTCCGTTGTTGTTGGCAACGTAAATCATTTGATGGTGCATAACAGCTACACGTGACATGCTGCTTTTTATCTCCTTGGTTACGCGTATGATGACACAGACAAGGTTCTTTATACAATAAATTCGGATGAATTTTAAAAGGGAGAAATTAGGATTGAAATACGAAATAAAATAAAACAACTTATGCAATACGGAGATCGAGCTTCTTTAAATCCTCGAAGATGTTATAACGCCTCGGCTAGTGCCTCGGCGGTACAATATATCTTCTCGGATTTAAAGAATCGCTTGATCTCCTAATTACATAATATATATTATCCGTTGATTTGTTATTTACTTTGTCAATTTGTGACAGTACATTTTTCAAGAATTTTTAAATAATGTGTTCAAACAATAGGCGTTTACGAAAATTCTATCAGATATATAGAGATGCACCGAAAGCATGCGAAGATTATATCACTGGCGCTCTACCGGATTTTGAAAATTAGCCGTTATATACCCGTTTCGTCTACCAGATGCATGATTCATAGATCGAGAATTATAGTAGGTAAATAGAAATGTACCGGTAAACATAACCTAAAATTGAAATTATTTCATAGATGCGTGTGGAGTTTTTTACATAATTATGTTTCCATTCTCCACAGTGAATATGAATAACGTTTTGGGGATATGTTCTGCCTGTGGTATACAAGGAGACTTAAACATTTCAGAAAACGATGATGATTTTGTAGATTATGTTGTTATTAAAAATGCACCATAATGTTCGAAAATGCATATACGGGTGTATATCAGCTGTTTACCGCTGGTAACGCGGTAGATGCCGTACAATCGAATTTTTGTAAACGCATAATAAATATGTTGATATGCATTTAACATTAGGCGAATGTCATGGCAATGCAACGGCAGCTGCTACACCCAAACAAAGAAATGAACAATCTAGGTCATCGAAATCGCGAATCACGCGACGATCACGAGGCGAGACGCGGTTATGACATGCTCAATTCGAGTAACTTAACAGAGAAGAGCAACAGCAGGCGAGCTGGAATGATTCAGCAGCGTCATAAGATTTATAACGGGTTATAACTAAAATTTTTGCAATTACTTTTCTTTACGTGTCTTCGTTATAATATTTAAAACTTAAAGAAATTTTTAATTATTAATTCGTTATTAGGGTGTATGTATTCAACGATGACAAATGAAATGTTAAAAAGTACAACCCTAACGCACGCTACTTACTTTCTTGAACAGCCAAGAGTAACGCAAGATGCTGCTTACTCCCTTATTTTATCTTAATGTGTTTCACAGCTGTTGATCACACGTTGACCTAGTTTCCTCATTTGTTTCTTTGTTTGGGTATAGACTATATCAAGAACGTTACATTAAGAAGACATCCTGGTCCAAATGTTATCTGAAGACTGAATCAATGGGCAAGAGAAACGGGAAACTTTGCAGTGCAGAGTGTTATCCTAGAAAGGCCAAGAAATACAGAAACAGCAGAATTAGAAAAGAATGTGCCAGATTTAGTATAAGATAATCCAATAAGTAGTACTAAAAGTATTGCACAAGCTCTGTCAATGATGTCACGCTCTCGATACTTTCACCACTCGCTCTAGCAAATGTGATGTCGAACTTACCCAATATTACATTTATCTATTACATTTATAATGGATATTTTAAAGCAATTTGGTTTGGTTAGGTTAGGTTAGGTTGGGTAGGGTTGGGTTGGGAATGGTTAGATTAGGTTATCTCAATACATATCAATTATCTCATGATAGTCTTTATTAAACACTCTAACAACATCTCCAAAACTTAACACATCCATTTTGCAGTCCAACTAATAGATGCCATTGCTCTTCCCAGCTGCCCTTTTGATCTGTGCTAATAGGTTGAGAAGCGATTTAACCAATTGTGCATACCGATTAACACTTTCTTTTGTATTTTCTTTCTTCCATAAAGTTAAAGTTGAGAATCATAAACACTCTTTTATATAGAAAAGTTTTAAGTTTTGGAGCCTTGGTCCTCCTCCAAAGGGTTTTTAGTAATTCAATAAGAACAGCTGAAGTTTGTTTGGAAGCACAAGGCCATAACTTGGAAAACGTTCTTTAGTGGAATATGTTTTTTGTTATAGTTCAGTGTCTTCTATCGTTTTATTTAATTAGTGATGTTCTTTATTTGTATTTTATTTAATTGTTACAAATTCGTATGATTTTGATAACAAATGTAAAATTTAATTTCAATAAAACATATCCATGAAAACAATACCGCCTTACTGCTTTTACTTGCAGTTAAACGCAAAGAATTTATTTATTATTTGTCTCATACTAAGAGCTCTTTTTAATATTGTAGAAAAGAGTTAATCCACCATTTCTGCAGCACCCTATATTGTGGGGCATAACTGTTAGGTAATATCTGCGCTGTTTGGTTTCAATCACTGCAATGAGGTTCTCTATTTTGAAGTCTTATATTCATAATGCAAGCTTTTTGTGTTCAGTACATTAGGAGTTTACATATGTAAATATCACTATTTCAACTGTATTAATAACTTATTTTTTTCAGAAAAAACCCATAAGTGTGAGATTTGTGGAGAGTCATTTCATTTTTTAAAACTTTTAAACTGTCATGTGAGAAGTCATTCTAAAGTAAATCCATTCCCTTGTCGATATTGTAAGAAGAGTTTTAAACTTCTATGGAATCGTCAACAACATGAACGTTTACACACAAATCCAGTTCCAAAGGAAAAAATGGTTTGTTCTATTTGTGGCAAGGTATTTAACAACACTGGAAGTTTTAGAAGGCATGAAATTACACATGGAGGTACATATTTGCTTTTCGCTTTTTCTACATTATTTTACAGTTAAATTTACTTATTCAGGCTGGAAACACATGGGCTTGGTATAGGGATATAAGAGCGCTCATAAAAACCGAGAGTGGGATAGTGAAATGTTCGCGGTAAAGGAGGAGTCTCGACTATTTTCTCTATCATTAACTAAATATTTAGCAACATACGACAGATACTATTTGGCTGGCAAGGCTATCACATCGGGTAATAAATCTAAAGTAATATTTTCTTCGCATTCACAATAATACCAATAATTGCTAAATTTAAAAGCACAAAGTACTTCTCCAATGTTTCTACTATAAGCAGTAAAATCAAAGATGTTTGTAGGAGAAACTGAAAATTAACTTTATGATAAAAAAGAAGTACCAATTCTTTAATAAAAACAAAGATAGTAATTGATATCTAAGTGCAAATTATCTTTTAAACATGCAATATCAGTAAATATTTTTATCTTGAGATTGCAATTTTAAAAATACTGTAAAATAAATTTAATTTACATCAGACGGACGAGAGTAAATTAACTGCTTCTGCCCTAGGTACTGTGTTTGCATATTGATGTCTCCACCAATGTACAATGGGCGTTACTTTACAGCGTTGTTCACATCAACACATTTATTTGTCTATACCAAGTCTAGCAGTTTCCAATGTGTATATACATATTTATTAATAGATGGTTTCATTTCAGATAAAAAGCATAAGTGTGAAATTTGTGGTGCATCATTCCATTTTTTTAAGTATTTAGACCGCCACATGAGAAGTCATTCTGGAGAAAAACCATTCCCTTGTAAATATTGTGATAAGAGTTTTAGTATTCTATGGAATCGTCAGCAACATGAACGTTTACACACAAATAGTAAACCTTATAAGTGCCCGTTATGTCCAGCTAAATATAGACATAATGTTGTGCTAAAAAGTCATATGGCTTCTTCACACACTGCTCAAGAGATTGCAGCAATTAAACAAAATCAGAATGTATCAGAAGAAGGTGGTTCAAGTAATGACAAATCTAATTTAGAAAACCAAGCAGCAGTTGAGGAAAATAGTTAGAATGCATTATTTTTTTAATTTGTTGTTAGACGTTTATTCATATAAAGAATGTTAATAATGCGCAATACGGATGGTTTTTATTTTGTACAATTATTATAATATAATGTTTTTCTCATCTTGTTTTCTTATACACTCCCTTTGGAGCATAAGCTTTCTCCTTGTCAGATCCTACTTTTACTTCTTTATAGTTTAAGTATGCTAAATCACTTGACTATAGTTATGTATTAATTTCTATGTTCATCAAAAAGTGTTTATAGCTTCGACCAGACCATCTCACCTAAGAAATGAGAACACATGAAAAATAGAAGTACTGTGAAATGTTACACCGGTAACCATTTTTCACTATCCACTACTAATACACTTTCCTCGTAGAATTTTAACAAAATGTAAACCGTTATAAAAGTAATTCCAAACATTGAAGGATAATTAAATAACAATAGCAAAAACACAAGAATCACTACCCATATCAATAGAAAGTTGTGTAAATCGTAATCTTCCTTTAAGAATAATCAGGTACATTTCTTACTATCAATAATACTTTTTTATGTATAAAATAAAGTATAGAGCATTTCAAATAAACAAAGGAAAAAAGACAAAAGGTAGTGGATAGAAGTAATATTACGAAAGAATCATAGAGGTCATTATAGTTATTTACGAAGTACGAGAAGTCTTTATGCTCGCGTTTTTTAAAGCACGTACGACGAAGAAGCGAATGATTCATTTGTGCGAATGTGTCGAAGATGATTTCTCGCATCGAGTTTTGCACAACATTTTTTGAAAGGAAATTTAACAATAAAAAAACAACCAACCAAAAACTGTAATAGTGTATCGGATTCAAAGAAAACAAAACCAACAAGTACATGCCAATAGATGGCGCTCGCACATTTGTCGGTGTAGATTCACTACATCTAGTCCTACACCTACGTCGCGCTTGTCGATCAGAATACCGCAAAACGCTGCCATTTTGGGACAGAGAAGGGTGATCTTTAATAATGGACAAATTAAAACTACGTTTTAGGTATTTGATATATTAGAGGTTTGAACTTTCAGAATCAGAAAAACTTTTTGATTTGATTGAATTTAATATAGCTTAAAATAATAAATAATTTTGTGCTTTTTTTGCCTTAATATGGCGGCGTTTTGCAGACTGCAAAGGTGACTAGATGTAGTGACTATGTCAGTAGATTATTACTAATCTTTTGTGATATCTAATACCCAAATGGGAAAAATGGCATTTTCTAAATTAAATTTTAGGTATAATTAAAGAACTCCCTCACCGAACATTCTTTAACCAAGCTGGTGTCATTTTAACTAGATTTTATGCTGATTCTGAATATGTACATCATTTTTGGAGCAAACACCCCAAAGTCCACAAATTTGGGATAAAAAGTAAAAAATGCTTAATCTCCATGACATTGAATAATAATAATTATATTAAGTTACTATGATTCCCAAATTGTGTAATTTACAGTTACACAATTTAGTTAGGTTAGGTTTAGGTAAGCTTAGTTTAGGTTAGTCTAAATTAGGGTACGTTGAAAAAATTTGTTTCTGCATAGATTTGGTTAGGTAGTGGCGTTTTTGCGAAGGTTAGGTTGGTAGCAACCAATTTTGCAGGCTTAGGGGCTGTTGCCCTAAAAATTATTTACATATTGGGAATCAGCATAAACTACTTTTTATGGCCTTGTTCGTTGCAAAGTTTTTAATTACGTCATCAGAATATACGTTGTTTGAATGGTGGGAGTTTGCTTTGTCAGTCGTTAAGTGATACGGAAACATCGGTGTGACTACAGCAGCAGAGAAAGTGCACTTAGTTGTAAGTTGTAACGCGGAGCCATATAAAACCCGTGCCGTCTAAAGCACGGGGCCAGGTTCTGGGGATCGCGCTGAAATCGCCTCGCGTCAGCCCTGAAAGGAATGTTCTAATAACAAAAAAATAAAAGGTTAATAGTTTAACGAGTGTAAAAAGGCATATATTTCTTTCAACAATAAGAAAAAGAAAACTTAAAAGAAGAAAAATAAAACTTAACAATAGACCAGAGAGTAATAATAAAGGTTTTTATTCAAGTTCCATTCAACTAGACCCGAGGAAACAAGAAAGAAATAAAATTTCTTCTTGAACGTTGTTCAAGAAGTAACACAAGGAGGTAATTTAATTAGGTGCGATTTATCTCAATCCTGGGAGGGGGGGTTCCAGAGTCCAAGATTCGTGTGCGGTCATCTTCCAGGTAGCAGGCTGAAAAAGGGGAAACAAGTGAATCAAGACGCAAGGTTTGTGACAAATAAGAAGAAAAGGTAGGTTATAAAAAGAAAAACATACAGCTAGTGCTCTTCTATAGTGGAGTAACGCTAAGCAAAAAAAGAGCGTTATCTCGGAACCGGTCCAAACTACTTCGATTTGAATAATTTTTTTTTAAGTCGTAAATATAAAATACTAAAACCTTTACAAATTAGAAATTGACGCTCAGAACGGGAAATGTGGTGCAACTCGAATAACCTAAAACCATAATCAAGTGGTCCCGCACCGGTTGCTCGACCATCTCAGAACAGGATCATTTTTGGTGTGTTTTCACATCTATGTATTGGTAGTTCGAAGCCACTATATATTTATTTTTATTCCTTTTGGTTTAAATACGGCAGACATATTTGTTTTGTGGTGCACGACGTTTCTTGCACTTTTCTATGTAAACAAAAATCTTGATATCACAAGAGCAGTTGGTCGTAGAAAGTCGCGGTAAAAACCATTGCATTCTTTACATTTCGAACTACATTTGTTCTAAACATAAATTTTGATAATGAAGCAGCATATGATGGCAAACTGTGGTAAAAATTTTAACTTTGTTATTATCGTAAGGACAGAGTTATACTTAGTTGAAAATTGTAAATGTATAGGTACCATTTCCATTAGTATTACTGAGTAAATGTAGTTTATTCTGGTGCTAATATTGGTTTGGTAAAGTAAAAAAATTATTATTATTACTATTACTATATATAGTTATATGCTATTGATAAAAGCCCTTGCAGTGATAATTAAAGTTATTAATATAACAAGGGTGCTTTTTCTTTGTATTTTCTTCCGTGGCCGATTTCCCTCTCAATCCGTGTAAATTGAATGACAGCTAACATGAGCATAACTCTGTTCTCAAGCTAATATCAAAGTTACCATTTTCACCATAGTTTACCATCATATACTGCTTCATATTCACATAATATAAAAAAAATCCATTTATGCCCATCAGAGATATTGAGATCCAAAGTTGCTCAAAAATGAAGAAAACGAGAATTTCAAAAGCCCATAAATACCAAAATAGTGAAGTTTCTGATTTGAAATATTTTAAACATAAACTAGCCTTAACTGTGTACTTTTTTTAAAAAGAATGAGCGCTGACACTTCGCCATTGTCTGGGAATATGACACTCTAAAAAGCCGAGATTTTGCAAAAAAGCGTGAAACTTCGGACTTAATTTGCGCCCATAAGGAAGCATCTCATAAAATTTACGTTTAGAACAACAAATGTAGTTCGAAATGTGAACAATGCAATGGTTTTTACCGCGACTTTCTACAACCAACTGTTCTTGAGATATCGAGATTTTTGTTTACATAGAAAAGTGCAAAAAACGTCGTGCACCACGAAACAAATATGGCTGCCGTATTTAAACCAAAAGGAATAAAAATAAATTAATAGTGGCTTCGAACTACCAATACATAGATGTGATAACACACCAAAATTATCCTGTTCTGAGATGGTCGGGCAACCGGTGCGGGACCACTTGGTTATGGTTTTAGGTTATTCGAGTTTCACCACATTTCTTGTTCTGAGCGGCGATTTCTAATTTGTAAAGGTTTTAGTATTTTATATTTACAAGACTTTAAAAAAAAGTTATTCAAATCGAAGTAGTTTGGACCGGTTCCGAGATAAAAACGTAAGGTTACTCCACTACTAAAGGAAGTCATAAGCCACATAACCTAAAAGTAATAAAAGTTAATTATAATTTTCAAATATTAAAAAGGAAATCAAGACTTACTTGATAGAGTCACATTTTGGGGATATATTATGAACCAAACGTCAAAATTGACGTTTCAAGGTGATTTAGGTGACGTTATGGATTTTCATTTAGCCAAACCATCATAAAATCCAAAACAGGTAAGCATACCATTTGATAAAATCTCAAACTATCAATTATCAAAACCGCGAATTTTCATAAAGGAACCCAATTGGAGGATTCATTATTCAAGGTTGGGCAATCATAAAAGCAACCTGAGATAGACATTGCACCGTATTATTCTATGTAGCTGCAGATTAATAAACAAAATAAAAATTCTAATTAATAACAAAGTCTGCAACATTAATATATATATATATATATATATGGGTCATTCTTTCTACCACCGGCTAGATCCAAAAATTTGGCAAACTTAGAAAGGCCAGCGGGGGCTCATTTTAAAGCTTGCAACATCTACTTTCGAATGTCACATGTCTCCTATATGAAAAAATTCATAATAAAAAAATTTATTTAAAAAAAAAATTATGGGTAATCACGTATCCACTTCCAAAAAGAAATTTTAAAAGTTGAAAAAATTTGAAAAAGAAATATTTAAAAATTTTTTTTTTTAATGACATCGCATTTTTCGTCAAAGAATACATAAATTTTGCCTACTGCGTTTTTTTTTTTTGTGTGCTCAATTTTGAGCAAAATTGAGAACAACAATTTGCCATTTTTTAAAGTTTCTCATTTTTTTATCGAAAATGGCATCAGATAGAAAAAAGTGATAAGAGTAAAAAATGCTTATTTTTACTCGATGAATACGAAAAGAAATTACAGACCGATTCAAAGCGATTTTGAAAATTTTCATCATGTTAGGTTTTAATTAATATTATTCAAGCCTATAAATAGGCAACACCAATAACAGTAATTTTCAAAATCGCTCCGTAATTCATTCATGTAATTTTTTTGTTGCGCCAATTTTTGTATCTAGCCGGTGGTTGAGTTCAAAAAGAATGACCCATATATATGTAATTAATGTACCGAATAATTTAAATCTGAACATTGCAAATTTAGTCAAGGTGGCTATGGTTTCTTTTCAAAGGAGTGTTGATATTTTATCGAACCATTATATCACAGTGAATAAATTAAAAATTGTATATAGGGAAATTAAATAATAGGCAAATACAATAGGCGTTTGCAAAAATTGAATCAGCTCGGTCAGATCACTATTTTTATTTTATCCCTTTTAATAACTAGAGACATGCATTTTAGTAAAGCATAAAACATAAAACCACTATGTCAACGGAGCAAAGCAATTTAAACTGCAATATAACACAAGCAGGTACTTGAAAATGATAGGTTTGAAGTACCCATGCCGCAAAAACATAAAGTAAAAAGGGGTCTATTTAAAATAAACAAGTTGAGTTAAAGAAATTGTCAGTGGTGTGGCAAGTTTTATATAACAGCTTTTGTATTTGTAAACTAGATGTCCTATAGAGATAAAGATGATTTAATCAAGGGTTTTTTCAAGTGAAGTCACCTAAAATGCACGTCTCTTAATAACAATAACAGAAATAGTAATCATCAACCGGATTTAATATTCGTAAATTCCTAAATATTACACAAATAAAACATTTAGTGCCATTGTTTATATTGTACAACCATAGAATAATAACCAGTTCAGAATGCGCAGAGCTAGCATTGCCATGACGAACAAAAACAACTGTATACTTAATAAACTAATTTATTTTTGAAAACTAATGTTGACCTAACACATTAGTTGTCATAAAAACTAAAATTCTAAGTCCTAAGACTTTTTGTTAAAAAAGAAAGTTGCTAAAAATGTTTATTTTTTCGTAAATTTCTAAAAAATACAAAATTTTTCATTTTTCAAAAATTTATCGAAATCTTCGGTGGTTATTTCGACCACTTTCCCGAAGAGATACAAAAGAATGTTTCAACCAAAAGTTTTTTAGAATTTGATGTACTATAAGATTCCAAAAAGAAAAATTCAAAAAAGTCAACATGGACAAAGGCGACAGACAGACAGACTTCACGAATTCAGAGACGAACTTTTTGTTCGTCTAAAATCATTGTCAGTGGTGACACTTTTATAAAAATAAAACATGGCCAACCATGGCCATTTTTTTTCATTTTTCTACAAGATGAATGACTAATAGGGGTATAGTCATTATGCTTGCTATATGTATTTAAAGTTTATACAGGTTGTTTACGTCAGACAATCCCGTACCTTACCTTAATGTAATAGTTCCCATTATTCCCTTTTGTGACATAGAGCGTTTCTGAAGTCTCTCCATTTTTGTTTGTCGTCCACTATTCTTTTCAACTGTGAAAAGGGCATTCATGTGTCTGCCGCTATGTTTCTTTTCCATGTTAGTCGGAGCCTTCTTCTGGCTCTTTTTACTTGAGGATTCCATTCCAGGACAATTCGACATGGGTACTCTTTTGTTTTCCTTAATGTATGTCCTAACCAGCCATATTCCCTCTTTTTAATTTTAATAATTATTTTCTGTATAGTTCTTCTCGAAAGTTCAATGTATGTGATTGTTTCTCGCCACCATATTTTTAAGATGTGTCTCAGGCATCTTTTTATAAAAGCTTGGTTTGAACACTTATATTCTTATCGTGCCACACTGAATTCGTCTGCGAGAAAACTCACCTTGCTTTATTTATCCGTTGCTCTATATCTATTATTGAACTGCCTTCATTAAATAGCACAGTACCTAGATACACAAATTTTTCTACTTCTTCCACTTTTTATTCATCTGTATTATGTACAGGGTGTATTATCAGTTTTGTTACATAGGTGAATAGCATGTAAAAACACAATTTCTCAAATATTGACTCCCCTAATTATTTTAGAGGAAAAGTCACTATAGCAAAGTTGTAGATTTTATTGAGTACTGTTTAAACCATCCCCACTTTAGTGTTTGTTAAATAGTTTCCAAGATATAAGGATTTTCTGGTATAGGAAATTAACGTTGTAAATCAGAAATTCTCTAATAGCAATTATCACGTTAGATTTAGGCATTAGGTGTAAATGCAAGAATTATTAACCACCGTTTCATGGAGCAAAATTGCACATCGGAATTTTACTATTGCTACCGGTGTGTGCTGTGTGGAAGAAATAGATGAGAATTCTCCAAGGAATTTCTTTTCTAAAATCTTATTATCCATGACAACAGTTGTCAAATTATTTTAAAGAATTTCTCACCGGACAGTTCAAATTTTAAAAATATCATTATGCACATGTTCTCCGCATGGCGCTGCCTACCGGGGGATTGGAGATCAGAACCGCGCCGGTAATTTGAAATTGTTTGAAAAATAGCTAAAATCTTTGCACTTTTGACAGTTAACATACTTCAAATAAATTACAATTTATGGCATCGACAGTAGTTATTTTAAGAAAAAGCATTTTTTTATGAAAAGTATTTATTTTTCAGAGTTTGAGTACTTTTCTAGAAAGAGGTTTAATGTGCAGTGGCGTTCCAGATATGTTATCGGTGCGTGTTTTGGCAAGGTTAGTTAATACTGATTTTAGAAGTTTACTTAGAATTATATTACAAAGGTCTTTGTTGTGAATCTTACAAATGAAAAATTTTGAAGTAGTTAGTGGGTCAAGAAGAAGATCAGTTAATGTACTGCAAGAATTGCATTCTTGAGGTAAATATTGAAATATATTTAAAACCAGCTCTGTTAACTGGTTTATTAATAATATGAAGTTTTTACTAGGATATTTCAAGCATCCACGATCTTGTTAACTGATCAGACCTAGTAACAGATTTGAGGAGGAATTGGTCAATACCGAATTTAGACAAACTTCACATTCGATTCTTTCCTCTATAGTTCGTGCTACATAACCTGCCAAGAAAGCTATAATCCCATAAGGTAAATTCGTTGAAAGATTTTTTAGTTCAACTATTAACTCTTTAGTTTCTTCAGGTAGTGGAACGATAAAGGATGACACCACATGTTCGCTATCTATAATTCGTCCAATGTTGCTGCTGTAGTCACATTCAGCAAAGACGTTAGCTGATGTTGATGTTTTAATTAATCCACATTGAACTATGCTTTTAATGGCACTTTCAGCAGTCTGTGCATCTGTGGCATCTTGTGAACCACCTTTTAAACGAAACATGAATTCAATTGCATCCGAACTAAAACAGCGTGTAATGCATTCTGTAGTGCTTTTCGCAGTGAATTTTAGTGCTTCTGCAGTTTTCTTTGTTAACCCTTGCATGCCACTGTTTTTCGAACACTCCTGTATTGAATCAATGTATCCTGGAAATGTATCTCTTAACCAAATCAATCTCTCATCGTTTATGTTGATGTACGGTGCACATTTTTCATCAAGCTGATTAATGTGTTTTGTTTTATTACTTACATCATGTAACTGGAAAAAGGTGTACATCATCTCCATAAATGTAACCGTTGCCTTTGCTCGGGAAAAATCATAATGAGAATTTGCATACTTTTGTAAATATTCTAAAGCAGCAGTTACAGGTGGTGAAAATAATTGTACTGCTCGTTTAACGTTCATTTTTTCGAAGTTACTGGGATGTACATGTTTTGCAGTTAAAAATTTAACAGGCTTTATAATTAGGTTTTTTTGTAATTGGTATAAATTTTTCAAATATATAGAAGAAATAACACCTTCGGTACCTTGCATGTTATGGTCAAGAAATATATTCCTTGCATTTTTTATTGCGTGGCAATAGTCAAAACTAAAGAAGAGTGGTATATTTGGTGTTACTGGATGTTGAACTTGTGTGGAAAGTTTATTATTTGAAAATGCTTTAAACAACCCCACATTGGATTTGTGATTATCCGTAACAATTCGTATTACAACGAATCTGCATTCATGTAACTGTTGTATAGCATTCAAAGTTAATTTATAAAAGTCTGATGTCTTAAGGAATCTATGGAAAAGATATGCAGCTGGTATCGTAAATTTTGTTGATAGGCCATGAATCACAAAACAAAGCATCTTATTAGCTAATAGTGACCTTCTGCCAATGGTATTTTTGCTAATAGTTTCCAAACCGTGAAAACGGTCTTGTGCTCTACTGTACTGTAGTTTTTCCCGAATAGCTATGTCATCAATTACAAGACTGCACACACATTCTATAGGAAGTAAAGAATCGGCTTCTGCTTTTATTCTAGATTTTATAAGAGTTGTTACATTTCTACCTGCCCCAGTATAACGTTGAAGTGTTAATCGAGATGGTAATTTCAACAAATGAGAACGACAATACTCGTATCCTTTTGGCGAGGATATTCGCCATGCAACACAGTTTCTTATAACGGTTTCAGAAAATCTTGGTTTTACTTTACCATAATTTAAGGTTTGGCCTAACAAGAAAGAAGCATACAAATTATTATCAGCTGCATCTTGTTCAATTTTTGTAATGGTTTCAAAATGTGAATTATGTACTACTTTTTTTATTTCTACTATTTCTTGGTCTTTTAATTCGTTTTGATCAGTGAGCCTTTTAACTTGCCTTTTTAAAGCTTTAATTTCTTTTTTATATTCTTCTATTGCAATCTCGGAAATTAAATTGACTTGAGTGCTTTCATTACATATCTAGAATTTCAATTACAGTTTAACTATTCATGGATTATGTTATTAATTACCCACAAGATTGGAAGTAGAAATGAAAGCACACGATGTTGAAAGCAAAGGAATAGTTCCAGATGCAGGCAATCTTTCTTTCATAATCGGTACATCATCAGGAGTGTTCGAAAAACTTGTCTAAAAAGTGTTATGTTAATAAAAGCTATTTTTTTAAATACATTTTAGAAATTACTGTATGTAATGTAGGCACTGCATTACATTTTAATAACTTTCGACCAGAAGATCTGTCTGTATAGCAACTGTTCTCAAAGTGTAGATTACAGATAACAGCACTTTAGGGTATTTTTTATCTGTAATAAATTAAAATTATATGTTAGCTATGCTGCCTCTTTCTACTGTACATGCACTAAACTACATATACTTTTTAAAATGTATAATAAAATGTATATAATAGAATAAATGAACATTTTATTAAAGTACCTAAATTTTTAATCCTACCAGGAGGAATACGTAAACCTTCAATCCACTTATTTCGCAAGCTAAGACACGAAGGAAATTCGTGGAAACTTTTTGCAGTTTTATAATTTCTGCATGTTACCACATAGCATTTTTTATGAGTTGACATTTTTCAGTAAAACTACTACTGCTCTTAAAAATTTTTCAATTTTCACCAACAAAATCAAACGCACTAAATTCGTGATAAAGCAGAAAAGTCAAATATTTGTCAACAACCTTCAAAAAAGTCCGGGCTTTATTTTGGACGCACTCGTTGAATGTGTGAACGCATTGACTTACATTGAACGCGTCCATTCCCCCGGTACGCAGCGCCAAGCGGAGAACGCCGAAAACTGGCAAATGATCAGGCCGGTGGAATTTCTGCTAGAGTTATCGACTGTAATTACACGAGAGGTCTTTTTTTGTCCGGATAAAATTGATTTTTTTAACGATAATTTGGTTGCTTGGTAAATTGACGATACAAACCACCTACGATAAAAAAACGAGTCCGAAGGACGAGTTTTTTTATCTGGTGGTTTGTAGAGTCAGTTTACCAAAAAGAAACCAAATTAGAGTTTAAAAAATCAATTTTATCCCGGAGAAAAAAACCTCGAGCGTAATTCGATGAGATAATTTAATGAATAATAAAAAGGAATAACTAGGTAATTATGAAGAAGTCAAGAACACATTTATTAACTTGAAAATGACAATTATTAAAAACAATAATCAGGTTCGAGAAAGTTAGCCATGGAAGTTTAAACACATTTTATCCAGATGCAAAGTTAGGGCTAACTTTATCCGATGTCAAAGTGACAAATGTATCGCGGCTTATGGGATTTTTTATACATGAATTAAATTATCGGTTAAACTAGGTATTCAATTATTAACTATGTTCATTGTTTTTAAGTGTTGTCATGCCTAATAAGATTTTAGAAAAATATATTCCTTGGAGAATTCTGATCTATTTCTTCCACATCAGTAACTATTGTAACATTCTGATGAGTGATTTTGCTCCATAAGACTTAATAATTTTTGTATTTACACCTAATATCTAAATCTAACGTGGTAATTGCTATTAGATTTCTGATTTACAATGTTAATTTCCTATACCAGAAAATCACATATCTTGGAAACTAATACAGAACACTAAAGTGGAGGTGGTTTGAACAGTATTCAATAAAATCAACAACTTTGCTATGGTGACTTTTCCTCTAAAATAATTAGGGGAGCCAATATTTGAGAAATTGTGTTTTTACATGCTATTCGCCTATGTAACAAAACTGATAATACACCCTGTATATTCTTTACATTGATTGTGTTAACTTTTATAAGTTTGGTTTTTGTTCTGTTTATTTTAAGCCCTACTTTTTCCATTCAGTTTTCAATCTATCTAGTTCTGTCTGCATATTCGGTAATGTATGTGAGAGTAGGCACACATCGTCTGCGTATTCTAGATCTTCTAAAGTCTTTGTTAGGCCCCAAGTTATTCCTTTTCGATTTTCTCTCATTACTTCTTCCAATAATCCTAACCAATAAGTGGAAGATTACCACACCTGTGCATCAAGACTAAACTAACAAATTTATCAATTATATTCATGTATACGAGCCCATAGAAGATGTGGCAGATGCAGATAAAGAAAAGCTGTACGAAGATTTAGAATTATGTGAGGAAACACCTAAATATATACGGTAGCAGGTAAACAGACTATGTAACCTGGCGATAGCAATGGACCTGATAATCAGCAGTACTAAATTTAAGCATAATAAGTTACATATGGAGATGGCTAGGCGGTAAATCTGATGAAGGAAACCACTGATTGACCATATACCTACTGATAAAAGCATCAAGAGAAACCTCAACAAGAAATGTAAAATCTTAAATCAGAGGAGCAAATGGGGATACAGGCCATTATCGATTATATAGTGATTGATGCAGAATTAAAACTAAAAGCAATAAAACATAACAAAGTAGAAAAGTTGGTAAAAAGACTAGATCTAGAAAAATTATACAAACAAGACCTAAAACAAAAAATAATAATAATAATAATAGTTTTATTAACCAAATTATAAACGGCTCTTTAAGCCTTTTACATATAATTGGTATCCACAAGTACACAATATAATTATAACAAAAAAAAGGTGTATGTATATGTATATAAATATATATGCACTTAAATATATATGAAGAAAATAACAAATAGTAACCATTATAACTACAAATATAGTTTTTTACACTGATAAATGATTAAAAATATTTTTAACAGAACTGTGGAAAATATCTACATTTTTTGATAGCAATAATCTGTTGCAGGTTGTTAAAGCAAAATTAACTGGAGTATTTTCAGTTGCGGCCATGAACATGCCAGTGTTTTTGTGACGTAAATGCACCAAAGGCACTCTAAAGCTTATACGTTCCAGAAGAGAAGGAGCATCTATGTAATAATGCAGTAATTTGTAAATAAATAAGACAACCATAATGTCTCTTCTCTTTGATAATGGAATAATTTGAATGTTACAAGATAGATGAATACAATTTAACTGATCCCTATATGAAATTAGGTAGGGATATTTAGGATATATACCCGTGAGTTTCTTGTAATTCCATCTAGCAAAGACTTTTTGTGGTTGTTCTATATTTTCAATTAGGTTATAAGTTTTAGGCAGCCAGATTATCTCTGCATATTCTAAAATACTTCTCATGTATATGTTAAAAAGATTAAACAATAAAATAATATTATTAAAATTACTTCAATTTCTTAAAATAAAGAATAAGCTTTTATTCGCTTTTTGTACAATATATTCAACTTGATCATTAAATGTGAATTTACTAGTAAAAATTATACCTAGATCCTTAACCTGATCTTTTGTAATTAGTACGTTGCCATTTATAGAAAAATCATTATTATGTATAATCTTTACTCTAGAGTATCTTGCAGCACAACATTTATCACTGTTTAACACCAGATCATTCTGACTACACCATGTAGATATGTTATTCAAATCACTTTGGAGATTTATGCTGTCTAACTTGGTTTTAATCACAGATAACACTTTAAAGTCATCCGCATAGAGCAAACATCTTGAATGCATAACAGACTTTGGTAGGTCATTGACGAACAGATTAAACAATAGAGGTCCAAATCAGGATCCTTGTGGCACCCCAGACGTTGGAGTGAACTCAAGACGATTTGACACCGTTAATTATGACAAAATTTTTTCTGTCTACCAAGTAGGATTGTATAAGCTTCAAAGCACTCACACTAAAACCAAATTTGCACAATTTTTCAGAAAGCAGCTGAAATGATACACTGTCAAAGGCTTTACTAATATCCGTGTATATACAGTAGACCTCATGACCTGCAACGTATTCCGTAAAAAAAATTCAGTAAATTAGTAACTGTGCTACGTTTCTTTACAAATCCATGCTGGTAAGCTGACAGACTTTTCCACATGTGCATATATATATGCTTATATAAGAGTTTTTCAAAGATTTTGGCCATCGCGGATATTAAAGAAATGGGACGGTAGTTTTGAATATCTGAATTATCACCGCTCTTGTAAATAGGAACAATTTCCGAAATTTTCCATCTAACCGGAAATTCACCTACTGTAATGGCTAAATTAAAGATATCAGTTAACGGTTTTTTTAGCAAGCTACCGCACCCTTTAAGGATAAATGATAGAATATCCGGACCTGCAGATAGCTTAGGTTTGATTGCTTCTATTGCCTCTTCCGTTTCAGCTTCAGTTACAAATTGAAAATTAAAGATACCCAGATTGTAATCATCAATGTCCAGAGTTTGAGTACTATTGAAATTTTGTTTATACACTGAGAAAAAGGTTTATTAGATGTAACTAAAATTTATTTGAGGTAAACAAATACTAAAGTTGAATACGGCGAAAGAAAGATAAGTACAGTTATATGAACCAAAGGCTTAAGTTCGATATTACAATTAAGCAATAATTTAGTAGAGTCAAGAATTATGTAACTGAAATAAAAGTATTTCTAAAGAAACAAAGCGGAAAGTTAAGTCAAATATATTGTTTGTTTCACAGAACTAAATATAATTCCTACAACCTATGGCTTATTTGCCATAACATAAGTAAAATAGTTGTAACATAGAACTAATTATTTAGATCAACTAAATCTTAGGTTGTAGGAAATGTAGGCCGTCTTCCCGTAAGTATGCTTCAGAATTGTTTCATTCTTCGGATTATTTCTTCATAATTCGAGATTATTTGTAACAACCAAATTTTTTGTTCTTTTACATTAATGAAAATTTTATTGCAAGGTTGGCTAGTTTAAAAGAAATTAAATTATTATTTACCTCAAGGAAAGCAAAATATTCATAATTAAAGTATGCATGTCACAACTAAATCAAATTGTTAATAGAATTGATTGTTACTTCTTTTAATTATTTATAAAAATTTAATGAAATCATGTTTTGTTCACAAAACTTCACCATTCTTTTTAGACAATAAAACATCTGATTTACCTTTAATGTGTTTTATTTCAAATGTACAGATACAAAACATTTTTCTACATTAGTAATAGGCTAATTTCATGCCAAATCACCTAATTTTAAAACATGACCGTGCTTCGATATCTCAGATTTTGTTCACATTTTTTCCTTGCATAGATACATTCGAGGGCATCAGATTAGAGGGGCGTATCACCAAATTTGTGATCTTTTGTCTCTCAAAACAGGCGAATGTTTTGTATGACCAGATTAATGTCTTACAAAACAAAAAATCACAATTCGCCCCTCTGATCAGATGCCCTTGAATTATGAAATGACATTAAACTAATTTTTTGGGTGAAAATACTGCTATCCCACACTAAGGAACGAACCCATGGGGGGTGGGAGGGGAAGCTCCCCCCTCAAAGTTGATAATTTTGAGCGAGAGTTGGCAATTTCACAGTTTGAGAAAAATGAGAAGATAAGAAAATGTGTCCAAAACAATTTATTTTTTTTAAATTTAATCTAATTGCCATACATAGTACACGTTGGAGAGTTTTAAATAAAAATAAGATTTATACTAATTTTGCTTCATATAATGTTAGGTACAAATAAAAATATTTTCTTACTAGTAGTTGGTATTTTCATCTTAATAAGTTGGCAATTTTAAGGTTACCCCCCTCCAAAAAAACTCCTTAGGTTCGTCCCTGCCCACACTTTGCATCATCTGGCTAAAATTGTCATAACTCCCTTATTTTTTATGTTATCTGGCTAATTCAGGTATCAGATTAAAACTAGTTTTTGGATCTTTCAGAGTATATCAAGAAACGTGCAACAGACATTGAACAGTAGAAAAAGAGGAGGCTCTGAGAACAATTTTTTTTCAAAAATAATTTTTTAAAACTACAAAGAACACCCTTTTTGTTTTTTAACCAAGCCACGTATATGCTAAGGTAATTCTATAAAACAAGATTCAAAGGTATAAAACACTAAAATTTGCTTTTCTACTGTGCATGTCTTTGAACGTTACTTGATATAATCTGAAAGATCTAAAAACTAGCTTTTAATCTGACACTTGGATGAGCCAGATAACTCAGAAAAAACAGAGTAATGATAAGTCAGATGATGCGCAGCGTAGGATAGCAGTATTTGCAAAGATATCGAAATTTTCAAAAATCTTCGGCTGTTTTCATCCAAGAAATCTGAAAAAATTAATTTAATGTCATTTCATAATTTGTGTCTATACAAGAAAAAAATCTGAAAAAATCTAAGACTTGAAACAAATAGCTCTAGGTGATTTGGCGTGAAATTAGCCAATAATTAATGAAAATCATTGAATAAATGAAACATCAACATAATATTTATCAAGTATTATTGAAATAGGCAATATAAACCTTTTGAATGTCTGTTATTGAACGACTCACTACTACAAACATATAATGAATTGTTGAAAGGTCAATCCAAACTTGGACATTTTATTTTAGTCTTGTTTATGTTTACACATACAGTGTGCACCAGGAGTCTGTAATAAAAATAATGAATAAGATACTTATTACTTTTTGATTTAATGCAATATATTTGTACCTTCACCTGTAAAATAATCCCCGCCTTTGCTTCATGAGTGGTAGGATTCCAAAATTGCCGTTACCTTGCTTGGCTTGAACTGCATTTTCTCCTGGTGCCGGTGGAACCAACGATGATACTCGTATAAATGATAATTTCATCACTATTCGCGAATCTGCAAACTCTTAATATTTAAACAAACATGATAAATGTATACACTGAGAGAAATGAAAATGTTGATTCAAAAATTTCTTGTTCAAAAATTATTTATTGTTGACATACTTATTACTTTATGATTTAATGCAATATATTTGTACCTTCACCTGTAAAATAATCCCCGCCTTTGCTTCATGAGTGGTAGGATTCCAAAATTGCTGTTACCTTGCTTGGCTTGAACTGCATTTTCTCCTGGTGCCGGTGGAACCAACGATGATACTCGTATAAGTGATAATTTCATCACTATTCGCGAATCTGCAAATTCTTAATATTTAAACAAACATGATAAATGTATACACTGAGAGAAATGAAAATGTTGATTCAAAAATTTCTTGTTCAAAAATTATTTATTGTTGACATACTTATTACTTTATGATTTAATGCGATATATTTGTACCTTCAAAATATGTAAAATAATGCCTTCTTTTGCCTCATGAGTTGTAGGTTTCCAAAATTGCTGTTACCTTGCTTGGCTTGAACTGTATATGCCCCCGGTGCTCAGTGCTGGTGGAACCAAGGATGATACTCGTATAAATGATAATTTCATCACTATTCCCGAATCTGCAGACTCCTAATATTTAAACAAACATGATAAATGTATACACTGAGAGAAATGAAAATGTTGATTCAAAAATTTCTTGTTCAAAAATTATTTATTGTTGACACAACAAAAAGACTACCACTTACCAATGTTGCTTTGAATGAAGTTTTAATGATAATTAAATATAATTGTTTTGTTTGATATTTATTTTTTCTTAAAACTTAAAGCGAAGAGGTAAAAACATTTTTCACAACATTAGAAATTGTTTAATATAAAAGATCAACAATGTTAATTTTGTTTAAAACGAATGTTAAAACAGTTTAAACCTTTAACCAAAAGATGCAGATTGTTGAACAAACAAACCAAAATTAACATTTTATTTTGCACTGCACATTTAAAGTTTAGAATATGCTGATTTCTTCTTTGATTTAACAATTTCCTTCTTTCAGTGTAATATAAAACTATTTAAAAATTAATTGAATATATAGTTAGTACTTTGATTAGTTACTGGTACTTCTAATAAGAATTGCATAATGACTTACTTAAATATTGCACTAATCAATCAAATTTTTCTTACCTTTAAAATAATCAATTAGCTGTTCTTTCCAGTTCCAATTAACATTAAAAGAATTTTAACTTTTTTGGTCACTCATTGAAATAATAAACACTTAATCAGTAATCACAATTAACTACAACTGCAACCCGTGTAATAGAACTTCCAAACTTGGTGAAGGTCGAAATGTTGTGATGCAATCTTTTTGGACGCGTCATCTTAACGTACATTTGATGAACAAAGAGATCGTAAAACTAAATTAACTGCAATTCATTTAAATAAATAGTTTATATTCTGCACGGAACGCAAGCTTGCAATAAATAAAGATAGGATATCAGCAATTCATAATTTAGTTCTGAGAACTTTATTAAACATTTGTTGCAACTTTCACATTAAATCAGTCCCATTATAATAATTCATTTTATTTAAATGAAGAGCTGGTCAACTAAACTGATAGCGTTAAGTCAAAAAATATTTACAACACTGACATAAATTATACTCAAATAAAGTACCAACTTGAAGCAAAATATCTTGTTTCGTTCTTTTAAAAACAGCAATATTAAACTAAAAAACATTTGTTAGCTTTAATTAAAGAACTCTCATTTGTACCTAAGTAAATACATTTTGTATTTGGAAATAAACCTTTTTCTCAGTGTACACAGATTTAAAAAAGGTACAGTGGGCTTCTGCTATATCTTTGCTTGTCTGGTAGGTGTTTCCATTAAGTTTCATTTCAGCTGGCGTTTTATTACTTCCTTTCATATATTTTAAATAATCATACAATTTTTTTGGTTCTATCAAAAGTTGTTCTTCGCACTTTTTGCAATATGTTTTGTATGCTAATTTAATTTGGAGCTTAAGTTTTTTAGATAACTCCTTGAGTTTTATTTTCAAAGCTTCCTCTGAGACATGGGCAGACGTTAGCTTTTTATGAACTCTACGTTTTTCTCTAATAATTGTCCTTTTTATATCAACCGTAAACCAATTAGGATAATTGCTTTTGTAAATTTCTTTTGTTGGTACACAAGAGGCTATAATGCTGTTTAACTTTTGATAAAACAAATTTAAGGACAATTCTAGATTACCAGTAGAACAGATATTATGCCAATCCACCTCCCTAAGGGTGCAATAGAACTTATAATAATCTGCGTTTTTGAAATCCCTTTTTATAAATTTATACTGTAACCGTGTTTCTTTCTTGCTACTAGTAATTAAACTACATACAAGAGCAGGATGAAAACGCTTATCTTCGGAAACTAATGGAGATTCATCTCTTAAAACTTCTAAAGTCCACGATGACAGACACAGATCCAATATGACATTGTCTTCATTAAGAATGTTATTAAACTGTTGAAGATTAAACGTTGTCATAAATTTGTGGAAAACATTGCAGGCCTTGCTCATATCCTTCTTCTTATCTAAGATAAACTCTCTGAGGTTGAAATCACCAAAAATTATTATTTCTTTATCTTCAGCAATATATTGTTCAATATCTAATTGTGATAGCAGTGCAGTTGTGATAGTAACCGTAGCTTGTGGCTTGACATTTAACCCAATTATTACAAATTTTTTAATTCCGATATGTATATCCACACTAATTCGATCAAATGATTGACAAGATAATTTTTCTATTAAAGTAGATTTCAGAGATTTTTTACAAGCTAATAATACTCCCCCTCCCCTTGTGCACTGTGAGATATTGTAATCGCGATCACATCTGAAAACAGTAAATCTCTCATCAAAATATTCATTGTTGTAGAATTGATCATTTAGGCCACTTTCTGTTAAAACGATGATATCCAGATTGGAACTTAAAATGTTACATTTAAATTCCAATGCTTTGGTACGCAAGCCCCTCACATTTTGATAGTAAATTGTAGTTGATTGGGATTGAACCTCGGGCTTAACTTTTATATTGTTCATTTCTTCTGTCCTATTTAGTGGCTATAAGGCGTATTGAACTCGACCTCTTTCAATTTCTAGTTTTTTTTGATAAATATGGCATTGCCTGTCAAACGGTGAATGATCTGTGCTGATATTTAGCTTCAACCTAATGTTAAAGTCTTTACAGTTGGGACATAACTTGGTTGCGCTACTGCAATTGGAGGCTGTATGTGCTGTCGACCCACATTTTAAACAAACCTGACTTTTTAAACAATTATTCTGTTTATGGTGATATCCAGCACAACGAAAACATCTAATTAGATCAAAGTGTTCAAATTTGCTGCACGTAGAATACCCTATATAAAGATAGCCTTTATCCATTATCTCTTTAAATGTGTTCCCATCACATTCAATTATTGCCATATATTGATATTTTAATTTTCTTACCGTGAGTAATCTGATATTACCTTCGCTAATTAAGGAGCTGTTTTGTTTTTGTATACATTGTATAAGCGTTTTTTCATCTATAATTTAATCAAGTCCTACAATTTTTATTTTCGGTAACTTAGGTTTTGGTTCATTTACTACATACTCTTTCCCTAATTTCTTTTCTACTTCTTTGTGTATTTTTTCTCCGTCCTCTTTCGCATTGCACTTGATTAAAAACCCTCCATCTTTTGTTAGGGCTGTTTTAGCAACGGAAACCTCCAATTCTGCTGGTTTGACGTTTTTAAGGACATCTTCCTTTATTTTCAGTTTATCCACAATTTGAGTGTTATCTTTGGGTTTTATCACTATTATATGATTAGCCTTATCCTGAATATTCTTTTTTAATGCCTGACTAAATGTTGGTTTTACATTAATTTCGTTTATCAAATTTGTTTTATTATCGCAACCTTTATAGACCTCTTTCAATAATTCTATATTGTTGTTTAGTAATGTAATTTTATTACGCAACTCTTGTATTAGATCATTTTTTTGTTTTATTACATACTTAAAAATACGAAAATACTTACATACTTAAAAATTTCCTTATTTTCGCTTAAAGAATCAATAGAATCCCCAAATTCTAGTTCTTTATCAAAGCTTTCTTGTACATTACTGCTATTTCCACTGATATCACAACACATGAACACCTTATCCGCTAAAAACTTTCCACATAATCTAGCACAACTATTATGGAATAAATTAGTACAATTTATACATTTAATTGCGTTCGTTAGATTGCTTTTTTTGTATCTTTTACAGACACTGGCAGACGAAGTGCCAGTACCACCCGCCATATTTATACTTTAACAAAATGTTAAAATATAACAAAACAACTATTTGAACTATTGCATTGCACTATTGCAAGAAATAGAAAGCAAAAAAAGTAAGGTGATCAGACGTCCCAATTTTGGCGGG
Organism: Agrypnus murinus; assembly: GCA_929113105.1. Lineage (NCBI taxonomy): Eukaryota > Metazoa > Arthropoda > Insecta > Coleoptera > Elateridae > Agrypnus > Agrypnus murinus. Next base: position 159,849,240 of record OV816025.1, read on the forward strand.
ACAGTCCCGCTTTTTATGGATAATCACGATTTTACGAACATATAGACAGCAAACGAACTACATTATGTTTATTGGTTGAAACAATAAACGTAAATAAGAACTTTTTAATTAATTTTCTTCTAACTTCTAAATTGCAGTAAACTATATTTAATATTGGTATCCATCGGAGTTATCTTATTTTAATTTGACTGTGCCAATTATAAATATCACATACTTTGAGTTGAAATACAAATGCTGAATTAACATTAATTACAACAGATAACCGTAGCAGCATCTATATATAAAGCGAATCACATCTGTTATCAAAGAAACGTAAAATCTGTAAAATAGGGGAAGCTCACTCAACTAAAAACAGGTGTTCCTAGCAATGGACGAAGACATGAAAAATATGTATTTTACGTATTAAACTTAACGCGCTAAAAATATACCCAGAGGCACGTAATTATTACATGCCATTGAGCATCACTTTGGAATATTAATTGAGGCATGCAAAAGGAATTACAAGCACGTAATTTTTATATGAATTTCTATTTTAGCGCTACTTGCGCACAAAGCATTTGTCTACCGATAAGCATAAAAGATATTTAAATGTTACTGCCTCTTCTACTAAGTTACAAGATTTTTTCCATAAAACTAATTATGGAAACAAAGAAAAGCAATTAGCGTTAGCTTAAGGACTATTTGAAATTCATACTATTAATAAAAATCAGAGTTTCCAGTCAATGGATTGCACATCTAAAATCCATCCGCAAATTGTTCGAAAATCTTGCTTAATAAATTACTTATGGGGGAGGGGAGTCATCCGTAATGTCTCGCTTTATTGATTTTGAAATCTGGTTACCTTAAAAAAAATATATTGAGAAAGTATGGGAAAATATAAGAGTATAATAGAAATTCAAGAATACGGGCCCAGCTGCTCGTGGACTGATGAATGAAACAATTACCGGCAAAATCCAGATTACTGTTTGAATTACGTACGAGAAAAAAAATTTAGGTGTGCTTTTTTTAGGTTTTGCCAACAGCAATTTTTGGTTTTACATCTGGCAACAATGTAAGCAGGGATATAATTGAAAACAAACAGCTTTCTAATAACATAACCTATAAATGCTGTGTAATGTCACTGTTTATTTCAGCCCAAAAGTTAAAGAGAATGTAAAAGGTAAAGAGAATGCATTTATTCCTCAATATCAAGTGAAAAAATACAAAATTTATTCATCAATTCTTAGGTTAAGATATTGAAATCTAGCTTTTAAATAAATATCTAACTATTTTTTAACATAAATAACTATAATTGTGCTGAAAAACATTGAATTACACCTTTTTTATTTCCAAATGAACCCTATTGTCTGATCTTATTTTAGATATTTCACAAAATGGGTTCCGAAAAGAAGAAACGAAAAAGTCCCAAAAACCTAAACAACAAGGAAATAAAAAAATTAAGAGAAAATCGCAGAAACTTATTGTAAGACATTAATAATTAGAAAATATTTAAAAATTAAAATCCATAATATTTAGGTGCGTAAATATAGACCATGCATATGCAACCCCATTTCAAAATGCTAAAGCTAAGCCTAATAAGAAAAAGGATGATGTTTCAGAAGAGGAATTTGAACCTGATGATACTGTAATTCCTGCTTCCAATGAAGAAAGTGATAACATTATTACCAAAGAAAGGTTATTTATTTTGATTATTTTTAGATGTTTTCATAGTTACAGTATTTTCTTTTAGATCTCCATCACCTCTTAAACAGGTAGAAAATGAAATTAAAAGTATTTATTCAGAAAAAGAAGAGACTGAAATTGAAAATAATCTTTCCATAGAAAATAATGAATCTCTTGAACAAATAGTATGCACTCCTAGTGTAGAACTTGAAAATGTTAACATTCATGCTAATATAGAAAGTATTTTTTTGAAAGAAGAAATAGTAGAGACATCAGTAGAAGATACAGGGGTGCATGATCCTAAAGCAACAAATGATGATGGCACAAATATAAAGAGAAATGATGAAAATGCTAAATGTTCTAAAAGTACTGCAAATGCTAATACTATTAAAAAGGGAAGTTTACCTGAGATTTGCATTCTGTGTGCAACGACTAACATGTCCAGGAAGAATTACACACTAATTATTCATTTTGCAGAAATGATAAAGGATTTGTCGGGTGTGGATGTAAGTTACATTATTATACTATCCCATTGATGGGACAACATAATTCATCGGCTTCACATGAAAAGTGCATAAGTCCGAAAAACCTGTTTACAAGAAATGTAACATTTTTCGTGTTACCTGTCAATGCTTTTGCACTTGTGCCTGATTTTACTTTTGCTATTTAAGCGACTTCTACTAATTATTTTCGGAATTTCTCATATTTATTTTATAGAAAAAGTAATAATTAACCAGATAACAGTTAAAATCTCAATTTTTTCAATTTTGGCACTTATGCCCTTTTCATATGAAGCCGACGATATGCTGTGTTTGGTATTTCAACTCCTTTTGCTCTGAAAGCTCTATTGCTATAGTTACAATTATTTACAACAAAGGATACTATGGAAACCAAGCTCTTTGAGTAAATATATCTGAAATACCGAACGCGGCTATAGTAAATGCCATCAATCAAACAATGCACATCATAATTAATGACATTGATGGTAAAATAGAAATGCATATGCTTATTGTTTGCTGTTTCTTAAAGCCAATGAAATGCTTCATTATTTGTAACAAGTGTGTGTTTTACCTAATCTTGCCATTATACGAGCCCTGTCTCATTGAAGTTCGCCCACTTCTATTTTTGTTAAACAGCATCCCGCAATTTTTACTCTAGATTTTTTTTTTGTTTTTCGAAGTAGCTATTTCTTGTTGCTAAAGTAAAGTACTGACCTCGTATATTATAAGTGATGTTGGTTTATTGTTATATTTCGTTGTGTATTTATCATTTATATTTTAAAACAAGGTACATTTCACAATCTTTTTCCCAAAGTTTTCTGTGGTCTTCAAAGTGACAGTTCCTTATTGTTAGAATAAGATATTGCTTCTGCACCTACTTCATAGCACGTTTTATAAAATTTTACTAAGGCGGTGATTCCTCTTACCGCCTCTTTGCGTCCACAGATTGATCAGAGTTGGAGTTGATCAGAACTTAACATGATATAAGTGCAAATACAGTACTTCACTCTAACAATAAGAAACAGCTCATGTGTATATGAAAGAGAAAATGCGGTGCGTTCTTTAAATACCAAAAATAGAGTGTGAGACAGGGCTCGTAGTAGCGAGAACAAAGAAAGCTAGTTAAAACATCTTATGATTATTTTTGAAAATAATTACTGTAACTTTTCTTTGCTAGGCAAGTGTCAGACAGTTGTATTAAAGTATTAGTTTCATACGATATGTCTTTAGTGCACGTTTTCAAGTTTAGAAAATGACCTACGTCGTGGGGAGTGGAAAATACGAGGTAAGCGCCATACATTCTCGGCCTGATATACAAAGAATAAACTTGGTGAAATATAATAATTTTTATTTTTCAATATAATCACCCCTCAATACACTTATTCAGGGTGGCCAGCGAACCTGGAAACCTTGAAAATCGGGAAAAAACCGGGAATTTGCACAATCCGGAAAAAACCGGGAAATAACCTTGAATTAATGATCAAAGTCGGGAATTTCTACTGGGAAAAATTAAATAAATAAAATAATTTTAATAGTATGTATGTACTTTCAAAATTAATTAATATTTTACATTATCTTTTTTTTCTATTTGCGTGTCATTATTATTATCCACACTTACAATATAGGCTGTGTTATATATTCGCACTTTATATTTTATAAAGATGTTTTTTGATTTTAATAGTTTGGTCAAGGCTCCTACACATTTGTTGCTGTCTTCTTTCTATTTCCGTGGATTCTCGGCACTTGTTATTTAGTAAAACACCTAAGTACACAAATTCTTTCACGCTATTAAATTTTAGTTCTTCTCCTTCCTTTGTTTGGATTCTTAGATCTGGATGTTTTTGGTCTTCTTGTGTTGTATCTATCTTCATAATTTTGGTTTTTTCTTGATTTATCATGAGGCCATATTCTTTTGCTGCTTGTATGTCTTATAGTAATTTCTTTTAGATGTTTTTCACTTCTTGCTATGAGGGTTACGTCATTGGCATATGTTATGCATTGGTGTGAATTTGAGTATATGGTACCTTCTCGTTTTATTTTTGCTTCTCGAATGATTTTCTCTAAGACTAGATTGAATAGCAGCGACGAGAGTGTGTCACCCTGTCTTAGTCCGGATTTTACGTTAAACTCTTCCGATAGACTGTTCCTCCCTTTTACGAGGTTATTTGTCGCTTTCATAGTCATCTGGACTATATTTACTAATTTATTGGGTATCTCCAAGTCTGTCAACAGCTTTGTGTTATTTGCTTTAATAGGAATATTTGGTCCGTGGTACTTCTATTCTTTCTAAAACCCCATTTTAGGACATTTGCGTGTCCTAATGAAATTTATTAGAATACTGGAAACAGTAACATTTTATTTTTTTAAAGTTGATATCATTGTCGAACAGCTATTCTTAAAATGTCAAACTTATTTACGCAAATTTAAAAACCAAATGCAGGATTAGAATTTCCAGTGTTGCAAACTATCAAACCTGTTAACAAAGTATCCCTAACAAATTTTGTTTACAATTAAGTTATTTTTTTTAAAACGATTACCTACAAATTAATGCTAATAATAGAAAAAAAAATGGTATGAAATATTCGTTTTATAAAACACGTTTTTAGCACACGCATCCAAGTTTAGAAAACGACTCGCATAGGGAAAGTTTTCTAAAGGACAAATAGAAAAAATAATATAAAGTATTCGTTTCATAAGACATTTTAGCATCTCTAATGCTTCTAAACTTGAACACATGCGCTAAAAACGTGTCTTATGAAAATATACTATTTTCTATTTGCGTGTCCAAATGAAGCCATTAGGACACGCATTTTGCATGTCCAAAAGAATTCTGCAATCGATAATATATTATTTTTTAAAATTGATAGCAGTGTTGAACAGCTGTTCTTAAAATGTCGAACTTATGTTGAATTTGACTGGATGCACCGAAAATCCGAATCAGTTTAATCAGCGCTAGTGCAGTCACGTGATCGCATTACCGACCACCAATTTTACAACATTCCTTTGACCGTTATGATGTGAGAGTACAATAATAGCAATCCTAACCTCACTTTTGACAATAAAAATCAAATGTAATTGTTTTAAATTGAAATTTAAATGTACTTAATAATATTCTTTAACAATATCAAAATAATTGTTTATTTTTGGTCTTTTTCCACCTCTTCATATTATTAGTGCCACTTTATCGCTACTACTGCTACTTTCTAGAACATCAAATAAACAAAATTTTAATAAAAGCAATCTTTGCTTTACCATCCATTACGACAACATTTTGAGGTTACATATTTTTTTAATAATAAACAAAGCACGCTTTTGACGTTTTTCCTGTTGCACCGTCAAAGCTCACGGTGCAAATTAACGTGAATTGGAAGCGAGCGCCCTAACAAGTCAAATGTTTCGTTGAAAATACACCGTTAATAGTCGAACCAAACGAATTTACGAACCTTGTTCGGTGCGCACCAGGGCAATCAGTCGAATTCGCTATTATTTACTCTGTAAATTTGAAAAATAAATACAGAATTAAAATTTTCAGTGTTGCTAACCTTAAAGAAAATTAACAGTTTTCCTAACAAATCTTATTTAAAAACTAACTAATAAGTTTTTTTTAAATGATTACAAAATAACTAACCAGAAAAAATAGTATAAAGTAAAATGTGACTTATGAAACTAATACTTTAATATACTATGCATTCGCGTGTCCAAAAAAGATTTGTTTGAATACTGAAAACGGTAACATTTTATATTTTACAGTTGATATCACTATTGAATAGCTGTTCAAATGTCAAACTTATTTAAGCTGTAAATTTGAAAAACAAGTTTTTCCTTAACAAATTTTATTTAAAACAAAATGTAAGTTATTTTTTCAAAATAATTAAAGAATAACACAAATAAAGAAAATAGTATAAAGTATTCGTTTCATAAGACGTTTTAGTGCATTTGTCCTTGGACGCATGCGCTAAAAACGTGTCTTATGAAACTAATACTTTAATATACTATTTTATAGAGTTCAGTTAAACTAATCTATTTTTGATCGTTATATGGTTATTTAGGCTTCTCCGGCAATAAAAAACGACTTCAAGTGAAGAAATTCCGTTATTATTAATTCTAAAGTAATAATTCGATCACCAATACATATTGATGATCAAATTATTACTTTAGAATTAATAATAGAATTAATATTATGCATACCCATGTATGCGTAAATTATTGAAGGAAAAAACCTTGAAAAATGATATTTTACAACCTGGAAAACCGGGAAAAAACCTTGAATTTAGAAATACCACTCTTGCTGGCCACCCTGTTATTACAACGTGGAATTAATAATTCAATGCCCTTGTAAAAATAATCTGAAGTTTTTCCTTCAAAATGTCAATTACAGCTGCTTGCAACTCGTTGTCGTCCTTAAAACTACGTCCCCTAAGGTCTTTCTTTAAATTGGAAAATAAGTAATAGTCACTAGGAGCCAGATCCGGACTGATGATGGTGGATGATCCAATGCTTCAAAGCCACATTTGCGAATGGCAGCTTGTGAACTTGCGGCCATAACTTTCTTTGTCGATTGAACGACTTTCGCCTTTTTGGACGAGATTCACCGGGTCGCCATCATTACATCTATTCCCTTTAGTATAGAGGACCATACAGCAGAACCATTGTTTCATCTCCAGTGACAATGGACTCAAAAATCAGGTTTGGGTCGTCTCCACACAAGTTTAAAAACGAGCGCGCACATTCAACGCGACGTTGACGTTGAACAGCAGAAAGTACCTTGCACTAATTTTATTCATGCTCAAATGCTCATGAAGAATTCGGGGAACACTTGTTTCCGAAATGTCAGACATCACTGCTAACTCCTTAACTTTCAAACGGCGATTTTCTAATACCATTTCTTCAATGATTGCAACTTTTTGAGGCGTTACCGCTTCAATTGGCCGACCGGTGTGCTCATCTTCAAGAGATTCTTGCCCCAAACGGAAACATTTTGATCATTTTTTTTAAGTGGAATATGAAGGTGATAAATCACCATAAACGCCGTCTAAATGTTGTTTGATTTGATTAGTAGTGTTCCGTTTTTTTGTTAAAAATGTAATGACCATGCGGTACTCAATTTTCGTTAGCTGTGACATTTTCATGCAGTCGTCACGATGCTTGAGTGGCTACTAAAATCTATTACGCTATCTATTAGTAAAATAAAGAAGGGCTTATATCGGGTCCCGCTTTTGCTCTTTTTAGTTTGTGTTAGTGGGGGAATCGTCGAGCATTATAAAGTTGTTTAGTAAACTACAAACCAAGCATTGGTGCAGTTGTTTGTAATTGAAAGAGAATTTCATGATATTAAATTTTCCCAGAATTAAAAAAAATTATTTTGCAAATTAGAACCAAATAATCCCTTGCTTTTTAAGTAAATTACAATTTTTAGCCATAATAACTGAAAATAAAATAAATATTCTTATAAAAGCACAACCAAAATAAATTGAGCAACCTAAACTCCTAATCAAATTAATAAAACATTTTAAAAACGTAAGATATTTACTGATCAATTAAAATAAATTAAAAATTCTAAATACTAATTGAAATTAATAATTATTTAAAAAACACATAATGAACTTCTAATGAATTAATGCTACAATAAATAAATTTATTGTATCTTGAGTGCTATGGCTACCAAAATACCATTTTAAAATCTGGATTTTTTTTCTTCATTTGTATAAACAGCCGGCATGATAACGAAAGTGCAAAGTACAACAATCACATCAATGCTTGGTTTGTAGTTTAATGTTGGAAGTCTAAGCTCGAATATTCCCCCCACTAACACAAAGTAAGAAGAGCAAAGGCGGAACCAGATATAAACCCTTCTTTATTTTACTAGCGCGTTCCTGATCATACATACATAGTATAATTTCCCATATACTTCCAAGTTGTTTTTCTATATCTGTATATAGTGTAGGCCTATTACATGTTCAACTATGACGCAACTGAGTTTGAATATGTTGGCACCTGTAGAAACCCGCCGGGCCGAGAATTTGTGGCGCTTACCTCGTACTTTACACTATTTTTTCTATTTGTGTTACTTTTTAATCATTTAAAAAAATTACTTAATTAGCATTTATCAGTTTTGATATAACTTTCAAATAATTTTCTGTAATGTAGGTGGATTCGATTGCTAAAATTATTATTGTGCAAAAAATTATTTTTCTAACTTACTGTAGACAACGTCAAATTTGACCTGCAAAATGACCTATTTTGACGAAATTGTAAGCTGAAGCATAGTTTAAGTCGTGAGCAAAAAATGGGAGGGACCCAGAATCCCCAATTTTTTTATGAGGATAGTTCTACATATAGACTTTCTAGAAAAAAAAGTGTCAGGTTACGGAATTATCTCTTTGCTGAGATATTGTCCTCAAAAGATTGATTCTGATTGTTAACTCTGTGGGGGGTACTTTGGACCTTTATATCTCCTAAATTACAAAACCTAAACCAATATGGTAATGTTTTTCTGAAAATTAGAGGGGGGATTCTATATATGTGTTAAATTTCATGGCGATAGGTCGAGGCAATAGGCGATAGTTTAGGATTAATGAGACTTCAAAAATGCAAAATCATGCCAAGAGCAAAATTGGAGCCGCGACTCCGAATTTTGACAAGCCATATCTATGAAACTAATGGGTTTTGAAATTTGAAATTTGGCGTACTTTCCTAACTTTAGGAGGTGAATAACTTCTTCTTCTTCTTCTTAATGTTATGCCTTTCTGGGCCAAATTTGAAATTTGGCTTACTTTCCTAACTTTAGGAGGTGAATAACTTCTTCTTCTTAATCTTATGCCTTTCTGACCTCTTACTCAGGTGATGGTTAAAATCTTCTGTTCTGTATTTCTCCCCACTTTTTTTTCTGTCCTGCGTCAATTTTCTGATCTCCCATTTTATTCCTTTTTCTCTGTCTCTTCTCTGATTCCATCCATCCATATTTTTCTTGGCCTTCTTATCTGTCTACCTTCATAGGATTTTGACCCCTCTGTTATCACTGGTTGACTTTTAATTCTTTAATTTTTTTCTTGATCTTTAATTAACCATTCATTTTACTTATATCTGTTGAACCTCTAATATCTATACACTTTATTTTATTCACTTTACATTATTAGTTCGCTAATTAAACTAACTTTTGGTCACTTGTACATTCAGCTGTGAGACAGACCTGTTTTCACAGTTATCATAATGTTGTAATAAATAAGAAAGACTAGCAATACATACAGTTTAAGACAGATTTATTCAAAAAGACAGATTCTGTAAACAACAACAAGATGTTATGGAAACATGATCTTTAAGATAGCATATTGTAACATGATCATAATATTAGTAATGAGAAACACAAACATAAATTATTTAGTGCATTCTACACATAACGTCGCATTTTCAAGCCAAGAGCAAAATTAGCTAGCCGGGACCCTGAATTTTGACAAACCATATTTATGGAACTAATTGGTTTTGAAACGTAAAATTTGGTGCACTCTACAAACTTTAGAATGTGAATAATATATATGAAAATTATTAGAATTGGTGATGGTCACCTAGGGACGAAATGTGATTTTAGGTGAATTGACATGGATTCACCCATAATCAATTTAGTGTAGTGTGTTTTTAAATTACTGTACCTATAGTTTGTGACTTATGGTCACCACTCTCACTACACAATCTGGTGCAGGATGCAGATTAAACACTGCCCAGTGTCCTTATGATGGCTGGTAAACTTGGCTTCTTTACCACTACTAAGTCGCCTTGTTTTATGTGTTGTATGTTTTGTTATACCTAAACCATAAATACAAGAAATGAGTCATCACAAATCTTCTGGGCAACAGCGGGGAACTCTCAACACTTTAGTGCATTCTATCTCTCTCTCTCTATTGTTTACTTTTTATTTTCATGTATTCGTTACACAATAGAGAAAGATGGAATACAATAATGTGTTGAAAGCAACCCGCTGTAACCCAGGTGATTTATGATGACTCATTTCTTGTATTTATGGTTTAGGTATAGTTTATTTCTGTTGAATGCATTTTGGATAAGTAGTCCTTCGGCCATCTACTCCAAAAACATTGAAGGATTGCTTTTTAATGTCAGGAACTGGTATTGAAGTGAGGATTTTGCTCAGTAGAAAGTGAGCCAAAGTGAGGGACAAGGGATCAGAAGTTAATGGTGAGAAAGTACGGAAATTCAACATTGCCTCTATTTGTACAAGCAAGGACACACATTATGACTATTCTTTTTAAATTGTGTTTTACTGATTTAACCTCACTCTCCCAAATACCTTTGAATTGAGGTGATTAAGCAGGAATGAACTGGCACAGTATTTGTTCATATTTTGTCCTCGCTATCTATCAATACTTTCCTAAGTCTTGTAACATGTTTCTCACACCAATAAAATCGGTTCTGTTGTTAGAATGTATATGTTTTCAGCTTTTTCAGATTTCCACGTTGTGATATGAAAAGTTAAAAAGCGAGAATAAAGGCATCAGTCATGAGGTCAGTCACTAACTCTTAGTGAACTTGGCAAAAACTAACAAAACGGCTGATGTATAATTTTGACTAAACTTTTTTGCTTACTGTTAATTAATTAATTAAGGACCACCTAGATCTCTTTAATCGTAAGATAATTGATATTTTTTTTGCGAATCTTAAATAATACGCAACTGTTCATTGCAGCCTCGAAAAAACTTTCTGTCAATTCAAACCTTGCCTTGGCTGCTGCCAAAGAGCTGACATGGTACGCACTTCTAACAAGTCTTTGATCCAAGGAATAGTATTAGGTTAATGATTTCATCATTCTGATAATCAGTTAGGACCAAGCCATCAGATATTAAGATTTTGTAATTGAAAGGGACTGACTCCAGAGTCACCAAATCTGCTGGGTTGTCTTTCATTGGGACATTTTATCATTTGTTAGGACTCTATTTTGGCAACTGTATTTTTGACAAATTTTTTAATAAATTGAACGAAGTACTTAGCCTTCCAAGGACAAGGGCTGTGTCACGCCAAATTAAACTGAATCTTGTATGTAGCAAGGAAGTAACTTTATTTAGCAATCTGGCCAGAATTAGCCAGAACTGTCCTGTAGCTTCAAACGTGGAGCTACCTTGGTCTTAGCACATGAGAGTTGTACACATATCGTCGCCATTAATGCATACTGGTGTATCTATTTTTTAGCAACTTTACAGGAGTGCAGTTTAAATGCTTAGAAAAACTTTATTACAGATGATATGTACAGTTGCGATCATTCGCTAAGGAACGATGACAAAATTATAACTGCCGATTTTCTAGTTTTTTGTACAATGTAAATGAAAATTAATTATATGGCATTCAAGAACATTTCATTCTTTAACATTTTAATTGCCTAGTTCATAAATCAGGTCAAGTTACAGCGTACATTGTACAAAAAACTCAAAAATCGGCGGTTATAATTTTGTCATCGTTCTTTAGCAAATGATCGCAACTGTATCTAATTCTTTGAAATGTTATAACTAGCAATGTTATTAGTTACAACATTTCATAGAATTAAGTTCATATCATCAAGTTCATTCAGATTATCAACAAAATTACATATTTTTTACCTAAAATTAAAAAAAAAGTAAAGAGAAAAACTAATTTAATTCCTGGATAGTTGCGTAAGTGCTGCTTTCCCTAGCTTATTATTATATTTAAACGGGTTCTGATTACTGTAAGTGACACGTGAAATATATCTAACTGTAGCTGGTTTCCAATTTCACCAAACTTATTGCAAACTCTTATTAAAGGACTATTTTTTCGATAGTTGGTTCTTGCAAAGTCAGATTGAAAGGTTAACGGATTTCTCAGATAAACTGTGGGAACATGGAAGTTAATTGCTCCTAGGAGGTTGGAATCATTTATACTACCTTTAAATAATCTTATATAAGAATAAACATTGATTTATCAACCTTCTGCTAGCTAAGGTCTTAACTATGAAGAGCTCTATGAGTTCTTGATAATTGCCGTGAAATCCTTCCACCCCTGTTCTTTTGAAAAAGCAATATTTTAGGAACTTTTTTTGAATTCTCTCGATACTGGTTTCCTGATGGGTATACAGCGGGTTTCAAACCACCGATGCATATTCTAATTTAGGTCTGATCAATGTGTTAAAAAATCTTATCATGACGTCGGTGCTTCGAAAATCTGCAGTCAACCGAAAAAGGAATCCAAGCATCTTGTGGGAGTTATTGCATAAAGTATCTATGTGTCGAGTGAATGTTAACTTTGAATCAAAAGTAATTCCTAAGTCTTTTATTTCCATTTTATGAACTAATATGTGATCGCCCATTTTATAATCGTAGATAAAATAATTATTTTTTTTGTAAATGTCACGATCGCACACTTTTTGATATTAAATTTAAGTTTATTGATTAACGACCAGCTATGGATTGCTACTAAATCATCTTGCAGTTCTCCACAGTCCTCTATTGATGTTATTTCTTTGTAAAGTTTGAAGTCATCTGCAAATATCAGGCACTGAGAGTATTTCACATGAGCTTGTACGTCATTTATAAAACCTAAAAACAACAGAGGCCCTAGATTAGACCCTTGAGGGACACCAGATGTTGATACGATGTTATCCGATTTATAACCACAACACTCGATATACTGACTTCTATTTATGAGATAAGAATACATTAATTTTAATAAATTTTCAGAGAAACCTAACTGAATCATTTTTCCAAGTAATAGTTTATGATCAACTTTATCAAAAGCTTTGGAGAAATCCGTATAGACCGTATCAACTTGACTCCGCCTATCAAACACATCTACTGTAAATTGTGTAAAAGTACATAAATTAGTGGCTGTTGACCTGCCCTTGAAAAACCCATGTTGATGAGAATTAATTTTATTTTTTAACTGAAAGTAAAGATTGTCAAATATTATTTCTTCAAATAATTGAACATATCTTGGATAACTTCCATGCTGTCGGAAAAATTCCTTGTTGAAGAGAAGCGTTAAATATTTTATCCAACACCTCTATATAAATACCATGTTTACTATGGTCATTTTAAATAAGGAAAGTGATTGTTTACTCTTATGTTACATTATAACCTACCTTGCCCCTAGCAACGTGGGTTATTTTTAAAAAACTCACTCCTTCAAAGATAACCAATCACCAGCTTACATTGCATAATATTATTAAAATCCAATCATCGTGTTAGAGTATTAAATTTATTACTGTCATAAACTATAAATTGCAAATTCGATGTTTAAACTTAAATAAAGAGGCGTTGGATAAAATTTTGTATGGCACGCGTGAGTTAAGGATATTATCCACTCAGAAAAATTAACCCTCTCGGGCCTACCGGCCCTCGAGGGTAAATTTTTCGTTCGTGGATAATATCTTACTTAACTCACTTGTACCATAAATAACTATTGTGTAATGGTTTTACAAACCATTCTTTGCAGTCTTTAATTACATAAACTGGAATTTCATCTGGCCCTACTGATTTTTTATTTTTTAATTTCATTATACCCTGTATAATTTGCTCTTCTGAAATAGTTCCTAAGTTTATAATATTTTCATTTATTCCAAAGTTACTTTGAATATCTAAAATTAAAAATGGAGATGATATTTCATAAACACTTTTGAAATATTCAGCAAATCCCTTCGTTATTTCTTCGATACCTTTATACACTTCGGATCCAGAGTTCATTGATAGTGGAATAGAAGTTGAGTTCTTTTTACTCTTTATATACAGCGGTCGTATTCGGTCACTATTTTACATAAAAGTACATATTTTTTACCCTAGTGCATAAAAGTACATATTTTTAGCATTTAGTCACTAAAAGTATGTATTTTGTTAGCAAGTTTTAAATTCCAAAATTTACAACTGCGATTGTAAAACGCGAGCCATTTTGGACGAAACTTATTAAGAAAATAAATGCAAATTGCGCCTTGTCGTGCAGGTAATAAGAACCATTATTGTTTAGCGTAGCGCGCTATTAGCAATTTAGAATGTACTATTGAGAAGGGTATATTATATTGCCTGATAAACTTCAACCGTGAATACAAAAATGCATCATCTTCATAACCACGGGATTTGTCTTCTGCGTCACAAACTCGATTGCTAACCCACTGAGCTACAAAGGCTTTTAAACAGTTCGTAAACATATATGGAATAAAAAAATCGAATTAAAATTGAATGGAACAGTTATGGACAAAGTATAGTATTCGACTCGCATATAATGGCGAGTATTCGCTCAGCCGATTCTAATAAACTTAAACTTCGCCCTAGTGATTAATAGCCATCATTATATGCTTGTTGAATAATATACTATTTTTTTTATAAACTACATACATATTTGGTACATATTTAGAAAAAAGACGCTAAAAAGTACATATTTTAAGAAAATTTAGTCACTATTTACATATTTTTTTCAATTAACTCTGCTATGACCGCTGTATATAGTCCCACAAGAAATTATTATCAACATTCAAATTATTTTCAATGTATTTTTGATATGCACTTCGAATTTCGCGTTTTAACTCCCTTCTAGCTTGTTTAAATTTATTGTTATTAAATTCATTGTTGTTTTTTTGTAATCGCTTTCTGCAGTTTTTCTTTTCCCTAATTAACTTAAGTATGGTTCTGTTATACCATGTCGGAAATTTTTGTTTGATCTTTTTGGTTTTTGGAACAGTTTGATCCAAGATTTTTCCAAGTTTTTTGTATAGATGTTGTATCATGTTTTCGACATTGGAGTCGTGAATTAACTCGTCCCAGTTGACTTCCTTAATCTTATTGTATAACTCCAAAAAATCAGCCCTACGAAAATTATACTTTAATTTATTAATTGGTACACATGCATTAATCATTTTGGTTGCTTTTAATTTTAAGTTAATTAATAAAGGGGGATGATTGACGTCTTCTGTAGGTAAAGGCTCTTGGCGGATCACTTCAATATTGGTTACATTTGTAACCACAACATCCAAGAGATGTCCTATATAATTAAGGATACGATTATGTTGTTTATATTGAGTCATATCACAAAAGTTAATAAACATTTTTGCTTTACATGACATATTGGATATATTTTTGTTATTTATATAGAATTTGAATAAGTCTGTGATGTAATCGCCGACCAGCACGCAGTTATTATTATAAATAAAGTTTAGGTTACTTACAGCATCATGAAGAGATTCATAATCTGCGTCCGATGCATCGGGAGGAATGTAAACAGCAATTACACAAATACTAGGAAACCCATACCTTTTTATTTTCACACCTAAGATATCCACTAATGCACTGTCACATTTTACATTGAGATCCACAGCTTCCAGACAGTTTTTCACCCAACGACCACTCCTCCGCCACTGCAACTTCCAATTTTTTGAAAATTTCTCTCTTTACGGAATATTGAGTAACATTTATCAAATAATTCTGCACTGTTAATATCACTAGAGAGATTACTTTCTGTTAGAACTAATATATCAAATTCACAACTGATTAAGTAAAGGTCATTTGTTTTGGTTCGTAAGACTCGTACTTTTTGGTAAAAGATAGAGATCTCTTTCTCAGCTGGTGTATTGACACTTGTATTTGTTGTTGTTTATGCATTCAGGATATCTATCTCTGATAGGATCTTTACAGTAATGTGATTGTCATTCTTTTTCAAATGAATGACACCTTTGTTTGTCATAAATATTTGTAATTCAACTCCCTTTTTGCTGCTTGTGTTTTCCATAACAGACTCTTGTTGAGTGGTGTGAGATTTTCATTTATATAAATGCATGTATCACTGGTATTGAGAACTATCATGTTGTTTGTTATTTTGGATTTTTTTTCTGAGTTGAGAATTTGGTCTCTCATTCCCCTCGCCAGAAATTGTATTATCACTGGTCGGGGTTTATTAGCGTTTTTCGACGAGTTTTTGAGAACGCTGTAATTCCTAATCTGGTGATGATGGTTACAATTTTTTCTGGTAAATTTTCTTCTTGTTGCTCACTTAGCCTGTGAAGTTCCAAATTTTTATTTCTTGAATATTGGTCAAGTGAATTAGTTTTACTTTCCAGCTCACCTATTCTTTTATTCTTAAGATTTACTAGATCCTCCAGGTCTTGAAATTTCCTTTCATTGTTCTTTACTTTTTGGGCCATCGTAATCATTTCATTCTGAAATGCATCAAGCCTACCTGAAAGTGTTGATACAGAATCTTTTAATTGTTTAATATCACTAAACATGGCTTGTAGGAGGTTAAGTTTTCCATTTATGTTATTTAAAAACGTCTTCGATGTTAAACGTTGGTGTAGGTGCGGGTACATTCGCGATTGAGCAACCCAAATGACACGCAACCCAATTGACGTCCTCGTCTTACTTATCTTCACTTGCCTTATCTTCTACACTTATCTTCTTGCATTTTCCACGTCGCCATAATTTGTTTCATTTGGTCAGACATTTAGCCAAATCGACCATATGCTTATAGAAAAAAAACACGCTAACTGTATAGAAGACGTTAGGTCATATAGGGGAGTGGATATCAACTCAGATCACATCCTAGTAAGAGCTAGAATTATAGAATTATAGTAGAAGGCAAGAGGTACCTAATCTACAGTTTCCGAAAGAAGGGCAGATACATAAATGGAATACAGAAGCCTTACATTTAAAAGAAACACAAAAAGACTATGTAGACACAGTAGAGGAGTCCATAAAAAGATATAGCCAGCATGAGACAATAAATGACAAATGGGAGGCAATCAAATCAACAGTAAGGCTGGGAGCGCAAAAATTACCAAAAATAACTAAAATGAAGGAGAAGGAATGGTTTGATGAGAGTTGTAAAGAAGCAGTAAATGAAAGAAAAAAAGCTAGATTAGTAATGTTACAGGAAAACACGGAACAAATGAGGGGAAAGTATAAAGAGGCTGCCAGAAGAGTAAAAACAATATGTCGAGATAAGAAAAGAGAAGCTCTACAAAGAAAAATAAATAATTTAGAAGAAAATTACCAAAGGAAGAGAATAAGGGAATTTTACAGAGGACTGAAAGAAAGTAAAGAAATCTGTAAGAGCAAAATAATAGGCTTCCGAAGTAAGGAAGGGAAACTGATAATGAAAGAGGAAGAAATTCAAGATATGTGGGTGGAATACCTTAGAGGAATTTTAGGAGGAGGGAGTGAAGGACGCGAAAGAGAAGAAGAACACCGAAAGAGCACCAATGATTCACTGCTGAGTTTACCCACTGTAGGAGAAGTGGAGGAAATTATGTTTAAAATGAAAAACAATAGAAGTCCCGGAATGGATAATCTGCCGACCGAGTTGTTTAAATGTGGTGGTGACTGCTTACTACATAAAGTTTATGAACTCATAGTGAAAGTGTGGCAAGAACAGCAGATGCCAGACGAATGGGCAACATCAGTTATAACCCTAGTGCATAAAAAAGGAAATAAACAGCTGCCGGAGAATTATAGACCGATATCTTTGTTAAGTGTGGTTTATAAGATTTTAGCAAGTATAATTAAAGTGAGGTTAGAAAAGGAAGCTGAAGAAGAAATAGGGAATTACCAGGCAGGCTTCAAGAAGGGAAAATCAGTAATTGACCAGGTGTTTATATTGAAGCAGATTCAGGAGAAGATTGAAGAAAAGCGATTTTTATAGATTTTAGAAAGGCCTATGATACGATCCTAAGATCCGAGATCTTCAATGCACTAGCGTACCTAAAATTCCCTAATAATTAATCGCATTAGTAAAAATGACACTAACAAAATCAGATAATAAAGTGAAGTATAATGGTAAATTATCTAAAGTGTTCAAAAGTGAATAGGGATTAAAGCAAGGAGAGCCTATGTCAACCATTTTGTTTAATGTCGTCTTGGAAACAATCCTTAGGAAAAGTAAGATCAAAACTCATTACAACGTGATTAGGAATCCCTACCAATGCTTGGCTTATGCCGATGATTTAGTACTAGAAGAGCTGAAGGAAATCTTTAAGCGAATAGAAAGAAGTGCAAACGAAATTTGTCTAGCCATTAATGAGGCAAAAACCAAGTATATGGTATTAGGCAAAAGACAGCAGCAGCTTGAGGACGAATTAAAAGTTACAAATGATGAGCAAAGTGTATGTTATAGTTTTAAAGAGGTAAGAAGTGCTGTGCACTTAGGTGTGGAAATAACTGCAGACGGAAGCTATAACGAGGCAATAGAGAGCAGATTAGGGGCAGGGTCTAAGTGTGCGGGAAGTTTTAATAAACTAATTAGACCAAAAAACATATCGCGAGCAGTGAAATTAAAATTGTATAAAACAGTGATAAGGCCGACCGCGTTGTTTGGAAGTGAGTTGTGGGTCCTAACAAAAGAAAATCAAACAAGAATAGAAATCTGGGAACGGAAAGTTTTGAGAAGTATATATGGAGGAGTTAAGAAACAACATGCATGGAGAAGAAGAACCAACGAAGAATTAACAGATTTATTCCAAGAACCAGGAATCGCAAGTGTGATCAAACAAAATAGACTAAGATGGCTGGGGCATATCATTAGATTAGAAGACAACCAGTTAGCAAAACAGATATACCACCTACAATTAGGAGGAGAAAGGAGAAGGGGAAGACCGAAGATTACATGGTCGAAAGATGTAGAAAAGGATGTGGCACAACTAGGAATCGATAACTGGAAAGAAAAGGCAAAAAATAGGAAGCAATAGAAAGAAATTGTAAAAGCCATGGGCCTTCAGGCCTAATAGAGCTGTTTATATATATATAATTTGTTTAATTTATTTTCTGCAAGTGAATAATATTCATCACGAGTAACACCAGCACATTTAATATGATAGGGTAACTTGCATACACCACTACACTCGATAATATCATGGTTTCTAGTAATTTTTAAAGAGCAACCTGCTCCACATGACAGACCATGTCCCGCCATCTTGAATCCCATACTTCCCCATCCACACCATCATCATCGTTATCTGAGGTGCTTAGATTTGCTACATCTTCTTTGTCTTCTCAAATTTCAGTAAAGTCCTCTGCATCACTACCATCGCTCTCGTTGTCTATTACCTCAAAATCAGCGTTATATATATCACTCCAAGCTTGCTGCTCACTATAGCCACTTACAAAGTTAATATTATAGTCCGCCATAATAAGTTTGTTGTCACACTACTTATTTATCACTCAGTCAAACAGTAAATGAAAACGTAAACCAGGGAGCTATACTTATAAACGGTGGCTATTTGTAGTTTTCATCACGTTACGAACATGTCCAACTTGAAGAAGCATGAATAACTACAAGTGTATGTATGCTACATTACACCAAAATTATATAAAAACCTATATTCGGAATATAATAACTAATGCTGCACAAACCAAAATTTTATTACATACAACCCACCTTGGCCCCAATCGCATATTTTGCGGTTTAAAATATCTTTTTACAACTATTTAATTACAGAAAATAGTATGATCATGTTCCATAAAATTAGACAGAAGCGTATTTAATGGTTCGAGACAATATACCCATAATAAACACAAAAAAATTATTTTGCAGCACGTGGGGTCAAAAAAGGCCCCAGGTGGGCGAGGAAGGTTAAAGTAGCAGATTAGAAAATTTATAATGTGGAGATAATCTTTTTGGGACATATCGTGAAAAGAATGTTGTGTCTCGCTTAAAAGCCTCACTCTCTGACACTCAAGAGGCACACTTTCAGCTCGAGTGAAAAGAACTGCTTTCCTCTCTAGTTGGACAAATAACTATTTCTAAGTTACTAAAACATTAAAATCAAAATTCTTTGGCAAATCTCTGCATAAGGAAATAAAGATTAAGAAGTAAATATTCTTTATCAAACATGATATTCTTATAAACAATAACGGATTTGTAATAAACAAATTCAATTATTTATGGCTTCTTAATCGAGTTGGAACATTTTTCTAAGCAAAATAGAAAAGCTTCTAAAATTCTTATAAAAATAATTTTTTCTTAAATCGTTGCACAAAAATGTTATTTCTAATAACTTTTGAAAAATCAATTAAGCATCAGGTTACTACCATTAAATGACAGGAAAATTGATATTAACATTGAATATTGTGCCACTGATAAATACGTGGTCCACATCACGAATCTTGTCTCCATTATAATAACTCAATAGTGTTTTGCACATGTATGTACCATTATTAAAAATAGTTATTTACATTACAAGCTGCGAAAGTTTACTTTTAGTTGCAAGGTGCTTTTGATGGGCCGAGGCGCAGCGTAAGCGTAGCCGGGGTTAGTTAAAAACACCGAGCACCTGAAAGGGCTTTCGCAGCGTGTAATGTGTTAAACTTTTCATTCTCCCCTTGACATTTATTAACAACCGTAAATAAATAAATAAAATGATGATTATAATAAAATAGTGTTTGTATATACAACAGTATTGTTACCAAGGTAATGTTGACAACAGCCACCTTATAATATTATATTTTACAAAAATTGACAATTTTACTTCGTTGCCCAGGGACCGAAAGTTTTTCTTACCTAGCAACCACCTCGCATGTTTTCCTTTCGCTTTCAGTTGCCTTGTCACGATATAAAGTTACACTTTCGTAAATGGGAGAATGAAAATATTTTCATTCATTTCACTTATTCAACTTTTGCTTTCCACTGAAAGTCCTTTTTATTAATACGATTTTTTATGTCGACACTATACTTCTTGAAAACTTTACATCACCACCTGAGAGCCATAGGGTGACAGTGACACTTTTTGATTTTTTTCATTATAATGTTTATTAAGATCTTCTACACCTTTATCATTTACTATTTTGTCTGAGAACTTTCTAACACTTGTTTTAGAAATTTAGAATGGAATGTCATCCTTCTTCATTTTGTTTAATGTAGGTATAAACTTTTGAAGCATGCTCCTGCAAAATCTTAAAATTGTTACTTAGAACTCAATGGTTTTCACGTCATGACATATTAATCTACTGTAACTAATACAATCCTTTTTTCTAATTAGATTTTAAATTCAAATGTATCACCCATCGCATGCAGCATCTGTTTCAAGTATATTTTGGAAATGTGGAATTTCAAGCAACAAATCGTAACTGCAGATAAATTCATTAAAGAAAAAATTCCTAAAGAACTTGGAATCAATTTGATTTCAACATTTGATTCAAGGAATATACCTAAACCAAAACCATTTGAATATATTAATTTTAGAGATCAGAATCTAATTAGTCTGAATAAGAGAAAAAAGGAATTATTTGATGGTAACATTGAAAATAGAAAAGCAAAAATGGTTAAGAATAAATCATTTAGTAAACAGATGGTTAAGCATTCTAAATCCACAAAAATTGATGAAGTGACGCTTGTTCCAATAGAAGATATTTTAAAAGAAAATGATAATGGTAGATTAAGTAGCGACTGTACTATTGAACAAAAATGTACAATTTGTGGAAAGACTTACAAGAATAACAACTTAAAAGGTTGTAATTGTGATAAAAGTAAAAAAGAGAAATTTGTATGTTCTGTTTGTGGTAAACATTATCCTTTTTTACGCTCTTTAAGAAGACATGAAATAGCTCATAAAGGTAAGTTTTATAATGTAACAGAATGTTATAATTATAATTTTTTAAATAATTTTACAGCAAAGCGTTATGTATGTGTTATGTGTAGTAAATCATTTCATCTTAAATTTTATTTAATAAGGCATATAGAAACACATTCGTTAAAGAAGTCTTTCCAATGTTTATATTGCAACAAAAGCTTAAGTACTACATGGAATCTAACACAACATAAACGTCTACATACAAATACTTTTCCCTACAAGTGTAAATTATGTCCAGCTGCATATCGATACAATCTTACATTAAAAAGACATATACGTACATCTCACGCTGCTAATGAATTTTTAAAGAATCATCAAAATGATAATTTATAAAGCATAGGTTGTGAATAAATTTGTTTAGAGGTATTAGTCTTCAAGTATGTTAAGGAATCACAGAAGATAAAACGAGCTTGTATGGATAATGGGGTAGGTTCATTCATTATCATTATTTTTATGTAATAAAAATAGATATTCATATTAGTAAAAAATCTTGGACAAATAATTCCATTTATTTCCAAGTATCTGGTTTAAAGTTATACCCTATTATCCATATAAAGTGGATAATTGTTGACAAGTAATTTATTGCAATATTATATGTATTAGAATGAATATAAAATATAAATATATATTTTTATCAACAAATTCATTGTACCTTTGATCTTTTATTTAAAAATAATATTTATGTATTTTTTAATTTATATATTTTTAATAAAATAGTTTATCATTATTAATATATTTTTAATTAAAATAAAACATGTTACAGCGATATTATTCCTCTACTATCTTATTGTAACACCTATTTGAGGAATTGCACTTTGTGTTAAAAAAAGAAATTCTTAATAAATAAAACTTAAATAAGCTCTGACGAAGAAAAATTGTTCTGATCATAGAGCGGTAAGAGTTTAGTGTTGATGATAACATTTGTAGCTGATTTCATGGAAAGTTGCTAGCCACCTAAACAAAGCATATCTCAAAGTTTTTACTCTCTTCTGTTAATGTGTAAGATAAGTTTTTATTTTTAAATTTAATAGCTGTTTGATATTTCTTAATATTAGTCTTTCTTATTTTGTGTCTGCTTTCTTCTCACTTTCAGGGACACTTTAAACAACTGGCTAATTTCATGCCAATGCCAATGATGCAAATTCATTATCTATATACAGTAAAGCCTTGGATTGCGAGTAACTTGGTTTGCGAGTGTTTTGCAAGACGAGCAAAAGTTTTTAATGAATTTTAACTTGATAAATGAGCGATGTCTTGCAATACGAGTAAAATTTTTAATACGTATACGCTTTGTCTGCCGAGCATCACGTCATCACAACTATTTATCCTTGACAATAAATTGAATAATCTGGGTCAACGCATAATCAACATCTGTGTAAACATATATGATAAGATAAGAGTGTAAACAGCATCTGATCTTACCTCTACTGTTAAAAATATCAGCAGATTTATTTGTCATCGATCAATACAAGCACCCTAATAACAGGTTATAATTAAAAATTTGATTATGTTTTAAGTGTCATAGTGTAATGACGCCATTTAAAGAAACGTAATTATGCAAATTTTTAGTCCTATTAGAATCCTATTAGAAGTACAAAATAGGGGAAATGAAATCAATTTAATCGAATAGTACACGTTGAGCATCATGTTAGCTTTTCTTATATAAAATCAATTTGTGACTACTTAATCTTTCAAGCTTATCTGCTATTTATGTTATCAGTTAAATTACAGAGGCGAGCGCGCGATCCGGGAATGCATTTTCACCCTCGTGATTTCTGCGACAGATTCTTCATTTAATTGTTGAACTTCTCTATGTTTGAACTGTTCACTATAGCATTGTGACCACGTGTGGGTAATAGTGAAAGTCATCCTACACGAACGCTACTTCACATTTTTTTTCAAAGTGGGGGTTAGTGTTTGTTTTATTTTTACATAGACGTATTGCGGTGATATATACAATAAAAAAAAAATAATAGTATAAATATATATATCACTACAATATATTTTTTTTAAATAACAATTTTGCCCCGTCACTAGCTCAAATTTTACCTCGGCTAAGCAATCGACAATTATCTCTTTTATCTGAAATAAATTAACCTTACCTTGCCAAATTTTGGTATCAATGGGTCCACCTGTAATGATGACACCTGGGCTGGGAAAATTGTAACAAGCTGCTAAACAAAATATTTCCACACAAGAAAGAAAATGAACAAACAAAATTTAAAAATATCAATAGAATCACAAATTTATTTCAACACAAATAAACGACACATAAATAAAAAAATAAACAAGAACTACAAATCAGCCTTTTTTTTATTGTTTATTGTTGGGGATTTCTACGTATTTTTATATATATATATATATATATATATATATATATATATATATATATATCTAAACTACAAATCAAAAATTAAGTAATAATTAAGTTTTTTGTATACTAATTATATGAATTTAGTAACTTCTCTTCTTTATTAAATTAGGTTAAGTTTTCTCAAAACGTTTAATTTTTAAAATAATATTCTTAAATTGGCCCAAAGTAAAATAGTTAGATATTTTTTTAATAAAATGTTTGTCCGAAATTATTTCTTTTACTGGCCAGTATAATGAAAATTAAAATAACTTACTATTTTGCCGCACACTCGATACTTCTTTTTACCGATCCCGGGAACAACATACTGCTTTAACAACCACTACCAACCTCTTGACTGGTGGAAGTGATATAAAATGCATGTTTGCAGAAAATTGAACCTTCTTAAGATTTTTTATCAAATAAAAGAATTTTATTTGTTGTGATGTTATCCAAATCAATTTTATACTTTATAATCTTCTTGAAATTACGACGAAAACGAACGCGTAAGTTACATAAATTTCTTGCACGAAATCTCATTTGTTAAATTTATAACCTCACATTGTTCTTTCAAATTATGAAAATGCATGATTTTTTATAGGTTAATCAAAATACAAACGACACAACTTCCTCTCAATGCGTTCTGGAGATTACTAATTGTTTTTCACATTATAATTTACATTAAAACGATTAAAACCAAGATATATATATATATATATATATATATATATATATATATATATATATATATATATATATATATACATATATATATATATATATATATATATATATATATATATATATATATATATATTTGTTTAACCGCTTATACATACCCGTTTCGCTATATTCTACCGACTTGTCGGACCATTTTCGACGCTCTCAGACCCGGGCTTGGGTCTGGCAACGTTCTCCTATGTTTTCGATGTCTACAGGATAAGGTTTACCTAAAACTGCAATAAAAAAATATACAATTTGGGTTTGGAAAAGTAGGGTCTGTAAAAAGTTTTATACAACCGTAGTTCATCACAATGAACTATAGGGGGCGTCGCGCCTTTCTCAAGTGTATATCGTATATTTTTATACAAGACGCTATCAAACCCGCTATGTTCTACAGACTTCCTAAGCCCTAGATCTGGCAACATTGCCATGACGCATATGTTAAGCTTTGTTTTATATACGTTTGGTTATAATAGCTCGCATTTAATATTTGATGGAGAAAAGTGACGTAAGAATTACATCATCTCGTATGCGAGTTCTTTTCACATTTGTAAATATTCTCTGGCTTTGTAAAATTGAAGGTTTTAATATTTATTAATAATATACTATATTTATAGCATATAACTAGATAAATTCCATATAATACATTATAATTTCTTAAATATTAATATAATTTATTACATATTTTTTACACTGTTTCTTAGATAATGTTAAAGATGTACAGTTTTTTACATTAGCTGGAAGTGAATTATATTCAACTAAACCTTTATGAAACAGATTATTTTGTCCTATATTTGTTGTTACTGTATGAACATAAAAATTATTTCTACTTCTAGTATTATGATCATGAACATCTTCTACGAATAGTAAATTCATTTAAAATGTGATCTGGATATATTCGGTTTTTTGTTTTAAATATTATTATCATCGTATTATAAAATATAGTTTCCTTAACACTTAACAAAGATGTAACTTGCAACATTCCTCTTATGCTAGTATACCTACTACATTTTAATATTATTCTTAACGCACAATTTTGTTTTTTTTGAAGATTGTTAATTTCAGTATTATTTAGGAGGTAAAGTATACTAGCACAATAATTAAAATGGGGAAGTATTATTGTTTTATATAGTAATAATTTAGACCACTTGCTAAGATTTTGGCTTATTCTACCCATGAAATTTACTATTTTTGCAACTTTACTGATAACATAGTTTGAATGACTAGAAAATGTTAAGTGACAATCTATTATTACGCCTAAGTACTTCCACTCATAAACTTGTTCTATTTTTTGACTATTAATTTGTATTCCCACATGACTAGATGTATCAATTTCGTTAAACTTATTTTTTATTATAATGAATTTTGTTTTATTTACATTTAAAGAAAGACTATTTTTACCTAACCAGTTATATACATTTACTAATTCATCATTGATGATATTTAATACTTTTTCAATATCATCTCCTATAAAATATATTAAAGTGTCATCTGCAAATAATTGAATGTTACATTTTTTAATTACATTAACAATATCATTTATGTATAGTACAAATAAATCAGGGCCT
The DNA here is from genome assembly GCA_929113105.1 of Agrypnus murinus. Taxonomy (NCBI): domain Eukaryota; kingdom Metazoa; phylum Arthropoda; class Insecta; order Coleoptera; family Elateridae; genus Agrypnus; species Agrypnus murinus. The sequence goes on from OV816025.1 coordinate 159,875,601, forward strand.
AATACAGTTCCTTGTGGAACGCCAAAGGTAGTTTTTTTAGGTGAAGATGTAGTATTAAAGTATCTAGTTTTTTGAAATCTGTTTTTGAGATATCCACTAAATCATTTTATAACTATTGGGCCACACCCATATGTTTTTAATTTCAATAATAATAGATCTCTATTAATAGTCTCAGAAGCACGTCTAAAGTCTAGAAAAACTACACCTATCATCTTCTTCTTGTAAATAGCATTTTTCCATTTCAAAAGAACTGATTGTATTGCACTTTCACATGAATTATTTTTCCGAAACCCTGATTGAAAAGGTGTTAACAGTTTGTTCACTTCAATGTAGTCACGAAACTCGATATTTACGACGGTCTCTAATAATTTTTCATAAGATGGCACCATGTTGATCGGTCTGTATTCTTCACATTTGTTAGTGTTGATTATCTTCTCAATGGGGATAATATGGGATGTCTTCCAAAGTTTCTGGGAAGGATACACTTTCTAGACTCATTTGAATTAGATGCAAAAATCTCTGTCCTATTACATTGAAAGCTAATCTTTACGGTAATACCATCGACACTACTATTCTTATTAGGTAAATTGTTTATACTTTTTTTTAACTCTAAAAACCCTATTGGTAAAAATTTCTCAAACTTGCATTGATGCACATTAATGTGGCTTAAATCAGTTTCAATTTGGGTTAAATTTGTTAATGTAATAATTTGTTCTATGCTGTTAATAAAGTAAATATTGAATTTTTCTGCAATTTGAATTTCCTTTTTTTCTAACTCATTGTCAAAAATAATACCTTCCTTTTTTTGTCTGTTATGGCCTCCTTTAATTAATTCTTTAACTGTTTTACACATTTCTGTTGAGTTATTTTTATATCATCTATTTTTTCTTGATAATAATTTCTCTTGTGGTTCCTGATCAAACTAACAATGCCATTTCTTTGTTGTCTATACCTATTCATATCACTTTCTTCTTGTGTAAAGATTGCTCTTTTATATAATCTGTCCCTTTCTTCAATTTCCAAGGCTATTTCTGGGGTCCACCAACGCTTACAACTCCATTGACATTTAATGGTTTTTTTAACAGTTAAAGCATGCCTGTTTAGTGTGTCCATTATGGTTTTAACTAATGTTTCTGCTAGTTGATTGGTGTTTGTACAGTCCGGATTCCATGGTTGATCCATTAGATCTAATTGAAATTGCATTTCATTGAAGTTGCTCATGTCTCTGTGTTGTATTGTATATTCTTCATATTTTTCTTTCACTTTTGCATTTACAGTTATTATTGAGTGATCGGTTATTTTTGGAACATGGTGTACCTGGACATCAATGGTTTTTTCATTAGATACAAGAAGATCTGAGTGTAGCACTGTCCTTAGTGATTTTTGTAGGTTGGTCGATAATCTGATGTAGTCCATTATTTTGAATTAAAGATCTCAGCCTATTTTCATAATATGAATCCTTTAATAGGTCAATATTAAAGTCTCCGATAATTAGTAAGGTCTCTGATCTACTAGCATATACATCAAACAAATTTTCAAGTTTCATTAGAAATTGAGCATCACTAGAGTTTGGAGAGTGGTATAAATTTATAAAGTTATATTTGTATGATTGAAAGCATATATTAATACCTACAATTCATGTGTTTATATCAATGGTATCTTTAAGTAGGACTTTATAACTGAAATCATTTTGTATATAAATGTTTAGAGTAAGGTTAACAGGATTTTCGAACAAGTGAGACAACGCAACATAATACTGAAAAGTTAATTTCTGGGGAAAGTGAATGGTTTCCAAATAAGGTGGAAAAGTACATATGTCATTTTCCGTAGTAATCAAACGATAAATTTCAAGAACTTGATTAAATTTTTTAGTATAAAAGTACTGTAATATATTCTTTGTATGTTTGTTTGAAGGATTCTTTGTGATTAATTAAAGCTTTATTCTTTTACTGTTAAGATGAGAGAATGAATGCTTTAACTATTTGGTTTCTGCATTATTTTCTGATCCCTCGTTTACATTCTTAGATACTACAAAGTATCCAAGGCAACGGTGATCATCACATTTATTGCTCCCTTGTTTTTTAGAATTTTTCCAGCAGAAAAAGTCTCCATCAGTTTGCTTGAGGACAGGATTGGAAAGAACTAGTGAATGTACGCATAAGATGCGATTGTGATTGTACAGCAATTTGATAGATACGTAAAAACCGCGTTTTTTTCTTTGGCTGGTTTTACAATTAATTAAAGTTAGTACAGGGCTCTTAATGTTAATGTTCGTTACAATGATAAGAACCAATAGAAATGAGCTAATAAGAATAACATGAGAATTGAATGAGATAATTGAAAACGGTTAAAATTAAGACAGCAGATTCTTAATTTTAGGGCTCGTTGCAAAATGTAAATAACTAAAAACTACAAAACTTAACCTAAGAGGAACGTATGAGGATTCTGTTGGAATTGTATTTGTTGTAGGTTGTTGGTTGGATCATAATCGTATATGCAACATAAAAGGAAAATAGTAAATGTATGTACACGAATATGTCTAAAAGGTAACAAAAAGTAATTGCGAACGTTCTATACATAAACGTCACAAAAAAACATAAGAAGCATTTGTAATGGGCTGCATCCGAGTTTATCTGCTATGTATTCCCTGTATCACACGATTCCCGATCACACGAAGTAACGAATTTTTGGTACGACCGTTTATTGAAGTTCACAACAACCGATTTGTAATTATACGTTTTGCGACACACTGTTGTGTGGGTTTCTTGTAGGGTTCTGAAACTTTTTCTGGAATAAATAGGTTTAGCTCAGGTTTAAATCGACAATTTATGCCAACGAAATGGCATAATTCTTGTTGTATTCTAAGGATTGGAAAGTTATGAATAGCTTCTCCTGTTGAAATTTGCGGCGTAACTCCATCACTCTTCACTGTGTGGTCGAGACAAGTTAGTTCTTTGGCTTCAAAGATTGTTTTTTTTAATTTGATAGTAAACCGTAATGATATAGGCGTTGAAATACTTTCTTTAAATGCTGTAGTAGTCTACTTTGATGGCAGAAAAATTTAGAACAGAAAAAAACTTTATACAACCGTGACTTCAGATAGATTATGACTTCAGCGATGGAACTGCTCCATGTACTGGTAGTGGTGGTGCTGAGAGAGTATTGATCCTCTACTGGAATTATGCTAATGGATTTCTCGACATCTGCTTCATAAATAGGATCCTGGTATCTTGAATGGTATGCATGCAAGGGTAAGTTTCTTGACAGATTCTTGCGTGTTCAATTAAAGTCGGCGGTCACCACATGTAATATCTTCTGTGTTTGTTTGTTTGAAAGACTGTTTGTGGTTAATGAATGCTTTATTCTTTTACTGTTAAGATGAGAGAATGAATGCTTGAACTATTTGTTTTCTGAATTATTTTCTGACTCCTTGTTTATATTCGTTGCATTGGATACTATACTCACACATGCATATTTATCAATGGATCACAGTACTCATTCATACATAGCGTCGACGTTAATGCATACTAGCGGAACTATTTTCTAGCAATTTTCCAGGAGCGCGGTTTAAATGCTTATAGAAACTTTGTTACAGATGTCATGATGAATTCTTTGAAATCGCAACTAGCAACATTGCTAGTTACAACATTTCAAAGAATTAAGTTCATATGTATTAACGGCAACGATATGTACTATATACCACCAATAAATAACAACGGTGTAGACCATTTAGGGTAAAAATCGTGAGGTGTTCTTTATCAAAAATTAAAATGGGCGAACTAAGTTGAGCATCATTTGTGACTTTTTTGCTAAAACACTGAAGGAAAACTTTCTCGTCTGTAATTTGTAAGATTACTTAATGGAACTTTTAATGGAAACAGGGCACTCGAAAGGTTCGGAGGGGCAGTGTATGTTGCAACCCCCAATTGAATTTCATGAACATTGGTATGGGGTAGATGCAGTAGCAGCACTTCACTATCGTAACAAGAAACGGCCACCTCATAGAACAAAAGATAAACGGAATAAATTCTGTGGGACGTTCTTTAACAAAAAGGAAACAGGGTGGACTAATATGATTTGCGCCTGGTATATTTAGAACTACATATATTTCAAATGTATCAGAAAATCTCTGGTGTACAATTCGTCACTAAGAATATAATACATATTCCAATTCACAAATAGCTATTTCAGAATACAATAAAAATTGATCTTTATCTTAGTACAAGTGCAATATAACGGAATTGAGCAAGGTTTGAAAAAACTTCTTCTCTTCTTCGTTACCTTTCGACGTTTCTGTTAAAGGCACTTAACCACCATATAGTGTATACTGTTTTGTACCTTCAAATTCATTAAACAGGAAGTAGGGATCGAACATTCCATAATTTTCTTGTAACTGTACAAACGCACAGTAAAAATAGAAACTGCTATTTTTTAAATCTAGGTTAAACTAATCAAATGTAGTGTATTTTGGTCAGCTAAACTTGAAAATGACTTTATGCTTGATTTGTTCATGTTTACGAGTAGATAAACTTTGTAAAATATCAATATTAAACCATGCCCCCAGATGTATTTTGTCGTTTTATTTTCAAAAACTGTTAGGTTTATGGACTGGTTGTTAAGTGGGTTAGATAAAATAAATCTTATTTAATTGGCGCATGAATATATATCATACAGGATGTTTCACTGAAGATTCGTATCCTCTGAATAGGTGGTAGTACACATAAAATGCAACAAAAAAGCTGAAAATCATTAATATTTATCTTTCATAATAACCGAAAAAAGAATGGTTTTTGAAAAGTGGGTAGCAGGTCACTGGTCTAAGAATCACACTTGGAGCTGGATGTGCCTATCTGATACATTGACGCAGCTACTGCTAGGTGATGTCGCAGTTTGTTTTGACTATAATTTCCAGCAGTTCCCAAAAGTTGACATTTTTAGCAAATTTTTGTCGATTTGCGTAAAAACAAAAAGAGTTTTTTGTTCCTATTGATGAATACTATCACACATGCAATTTATACGAAAGTTGAGTAAAACACCCTGTATGTAGACCAACAATTTGTACCAATACATTTGCCGGAGCAACTTTAGAACATAACTTATTGCGATCTTGTATTCGTCATCAAGTACTTAGCTAAGAAAAAAATGTTGAGTTCGCAGTGCAACCTTAGCATCACTTCTGCAAAATTCATGAAGCGATGTTGTTGTTATTGTTGGTTGTAGTATTATGATAATTTTGCAGTAAAAAGAATATCTTTAGGAGGATACCCTGTACTGGACAATTATTTTATAGAAACCAAAATGTATAGGGCATTTCACCTTGTTTTGAAATCTTTCTTACTTCGTTTGTACGTCATACTGCATGACGTTTTACCTTTATTTTCTTTCTGCATTTTATAGAGCATTATTTGACTTGTCACTATTCGACTTGGGTCAAGTATAAATTAAACATATCACTACCACAGAACTCCGCATCTAGCGGTAGCGGGTACGCTACAGCTACCACAAGCACAAAATAACACTAATGTATGTTCTAATAACAACTGTCCTTGAACACAAAATTTTATCCAAATTGCATTTTTGACTTTTTTATTTTGAAGGTCTATAGCTTTGTAACATTTCATTTTTGAACATAGATATGTTGTGCTTTATGGCCTATTTTGATCAAAGGCATTGACCCTCAGGAATTGGCATCGTCTGCTCAAGATATCCTATATGTAAAATAGGTGAAGTCCCATTTAATGTTAAATATCTAGCTACATTTTAAAGCAGGTGTGGAATTAAGTCGTGAACTTAGAATTCCAAAACAAAAACCATTCAAGAAAAAAAATTACTCGATACGAATATGAATATAAAGAACGAAGTAAGAGAGATCCAAAAACCCTGAAGTACCCTGTACGTTTTAGGCTCACTAAAAAGATTGATTAGTACAGGGTATACCCCTAAAATGTATCTTGCCAATACGAGAATTACCATATGACTAGCCCCAATAATAATGATAATACCGCCTGATATTTTGCTGGAGATGCTGAGATAGAAGAAGACTGAACCAGGATCGCGTTCGATGCTCAACGAGATTTCCATAGCTATTTCATGATGAACATCAAATCACACAAAGTTATGCTCGAAGCTTCTCGTATAATATGTACCGATACAAATTATTTGTCTGTGTGACATATGATCGTTTTTCGATTACACAGAAACAAGACAACATGCACAAAGTTTTCATAGCTTTTTGGTATGAAAATTAAATAAAATCCTATTTAACCTAACTGGCTCCATTTTGATAAACCTAATAGTTTCTGAAAAAACAGTAAAAATCATCTGGGGGCATGGCTAACCCTCATCAGCTTCTCTGGTTCACCACTTTTGAGTAGTAACTTTTAAGGGGTTATTTAACATATCACAAAGAAGGCCTATCAAAAATCCAAGGATCTACCTCAATTCCCCTCTATTTTTACTAATTTGACTGAACTGTTACCGTGGTATTAAAATATACATATCTTAGAAACTGTTTATTTGTGCTAGAAACATAACAGTAAAATGCAGGAGGTCAAAAGATTTGGCTATAACATTTATTTTTTCAAAACACATATACATGACGTGTCTTCGAAACTTTTAATTGTATTCTTGTAAACAAAACTAATCATGTTAAAATAAATGATTTAAAAACAAATTATTAAAAAACAATTATTTGCATAAACCTTATGTATTTTAGAACAAAAGAGGCTCAATGCTATTTTCTCATGTTAATAATAATTTTCAGAGTTACATCAGAGTTTTACGGAAAACGTTAATTTTTCTGCGTTTAAGGTTATTTATGGAATTTACGAACAAATCAACAAAAATAAAGATCACTTATGTGCTTAGCATCCCGAAATCATTACGTCAATCGTAATTTTATCTCTGATACATTCGGCAACGTTGCTGGGTTCGGTAGGGTAGGTAGGCTTGCTTAAAATTATACAAATGGGTCTGTAAACACTGTAATATGTATCGGGTTCAAGAACGACTGTCAAATATTACCAATATTTTTTTTCATATATTTTTACCCCTCGAGGATCTTAAATATTGCTTATCAGAAATAGATCAATATTATGTAAAATATACACATTTTTAAAATCAAAAAATGCGGGTCTACTAACGACCCCACCATATAGCGGGTCCGACAACGTCGATTAAACCAATATATATATATATATATATATATATATATATATATATATATATATATATATATATATATATATATATATATATATATATATATATATATATATATATATATATATATATATATATATATATATATATATATATATATATATATATATATATATATATATATATATATATATATATATATATATATATATATATATATATATATATATATATATATATATATATATATATATATATATATGGGCTCGATAAGCCAATACTATGAATCGCAAAAGGAAAAATCACCCATTTTGAAAATTAAGTAAGGTAAGTAACTTTTATTTATGCAAATCTACTCATAAATAGCCCGTTTTATTTAATTATAGGTGCATTTTACCAACTTTGAGCTATTGACGGAAGATTAAGAAAATAATCCAACGTACCAATCGTTGTATTAAAAATTACAATTATTAAATTATATACACACTTAAATAGTATCCTTTTGTTGAAATATAAAACTTTTTATGCATGTCAACATAATATGAATAAATTATTCAACTAAAGAAACCCATTTTGAAAATTATTTTCAAAAATTGAGGTTATGTAATGAATAGATCGGAACGTTAAATAACCTTGCATGAAATGTAACTTTAACAAGAAATTATCGCAGATAGGATGTATTTATCTTAACTCCTGTATTTAGCTGGCTTCAACCGTACTCAACTATAAAATAAACCTTTTAACATGGATTCGTTTATGAACGCTTGAAAGATAGGCAACCCAAATTACCTATTTAACATTTCTAACTGCTGATAACACAGCAGTATGTATTAAGGTGGTTCTTATTTGGGTCATGTTGGAATTTTGGTTTTGCCAGGTGCTCATTTGATTCTAAAAAAAAAACTGAAAATTTTAAGACCAATACGAACTTCCTATCTCTATTCTAATCATTCGCTGTAACGAAGAGAAGTTTTCCATTTAAAATGCATGCTTTTTTTCACTTCTTATGTATATATTTGTCCACTGGGGCAAATTGTTGAGAAAAAATTTGAAAATTGATTGTTTTGGAATTATTAACAGGGTTCGATAATACTTTTAGGCACAAAAAAAATTATATGGCGCATTCGATTTTTTCCAATAAATTCAAAATAATGCACCGTTCAATTAGGGTTGAAGTGATGTAGAATGTCCCATATAATTTTTTTTTCTCACCTAAAAGTAGCATCGATTTGCAAAAATTTGTCCCAGTGGTCAAATATATGCATAAGAATTGAAAAAACCCATGTATTTTAAATGCAAAACTTCTTGTCGTTACAGCGAATGATTAGAATAGAGATAGGAAGTTCGTATTGATCTTAAGATTTTCAGTTCTTTTTTTGGAATCAAATGGGCACCCAGCAAAACCGAAATTCCAACATGACCCAAATAAGAACCACCCTAGTATGTATGTATGTTTGCATCATTTTTATATGAATAGTAAATATGTAGTTGTGGAATGAGTTTCATCCGAGTTTCAATCATTTCTTATGGGAAAATTTGCTTTGAATTACGAGCACATGTCCGGAACGAATTATACTCGCAAACCAAGGTACCACCGTATTTCATACGCGTCAATGTCTCAGATTTTGTCCAAATTTCTAAAGTGACAAACAAATTTGTTCAGACTTTTTGAATCAGAAATGAGAGGTGAAAAATGAAAAAATGGTGTTTTTGTAGATAAAAGAAATTATTGTAAACTATCAGACAAATAAAATGAGACTCATATAGGTATGTAGTTGGAAAATCAGCTGCGCTTGTAGTTGATTGTTGGGTTGTCTAAATATATCAGAGCTGAACTTGGAAATATTTCTGATGAAGTTTAATTTGAATTTGGCACATATAAAATTTGTTCTAAAGTATAGTTCTCTTGTTATTAAAAACATTGATTTGCTTGGTGTCTGTGGAGTGAACAAACATGTGGTTAGTAGGGCTGTGCGATTATGGAAATAAATAATCGAAACTCAATTTAAAAAAAATCAATTAATTGATTATTTAAAAATTAATCGATTAAATCATTTGACCGATTAATAGATTATTTAAAAAAGAATCAGAGGTCTGATTAATCAATTATTATGCACAGCCCTACTTATAGGGCAGCACTATTATCAATTTTTTTAACTAATGTTAAAAAAATACATATACATATAAGGCCAAGGTTTTAAAGATCGATTAATCAATTAATCGGACCTTTTTAAAAATAATAATCAATCATCCGATTGTTTGATGATCGATTATTTAAAAAAAAATCGGAGGCCCGATTAATCAATTATTATGGGCAGCCCTAGTGGTTAGCACCTCGAAAAGTGCCGCGAACCCGAGTAGAGGTGATATTCATGCAGCCACTGTACAGCCTCCAAGGGTGCTTGGTCAGTTTGTGTAGTGTTAACCGGTGAATCGAAAAACCTATTTTTAGGAAGCAGCCCCTGATACCACTTTCCACTTTCGGGCGTCCCTTATTACTGATTACAGGTGGCACTATAAGGGACGCCGATGTTCTTCTGGTGAGCCGTCACCTTCCTTTTCTCCCTAACAGCCGTTAACTTGAAAAGATGACTACCTCTGGTTTTTAAGGTTGGGCTCGTGTCAGCTATCGGCTAACGGTTGTTTGACCCTTTTCCTCCTTTCCCATCCTGGGTGGCCGTATCGCATTCCAACAAGCAGGGACTTGTTGAATGGAACGACAGTGAAATCGACTCATGGCTTAGTGCTACACAAAGACACCCCAAGAGCTGATAATAACCACAATGAACACCCCATTAATTTAGCTATTTATTATTAAATTATTTTTTAAATGAATATTAATTAAATTATCATTATTAAATTATTTTAATAATGAATAACCAGCCTACTGGCTGAAGAGGCATAAGCCTAAAGCGGGCAGTACCCACTTTGGGAGTACAAATTAACGTTGAGTAGTAGTTGTATTAACCAGTTAACTAAATTTACGTAGGTACTTAGGCTACTTACGTTGAATCCATTATAATAATACTGCGGTGATCTTTGAAGATAAAATAAAATACAATATGTCCGCCGTTCCAAATATAAACATAAATTATATACGGTGGATTGAAATGAGAATATACCACAGATATTTTTCTTTATTCCTCTCAGCTAGCTCAGGTTTGCTCAGTAAAGCATAAATTATTTGGATTACGAGACTCTTATTTACTTTTATGCCTGGAAAGGAAGAAAAACTTATATTGTAAGCACTAAACCTCCTGCAGGCTGGACAACTGCTACTAAACTCTAAATTCAAAAGAAAAGAACGCTGGATGCTTGTATTAAAATCAATTAAACACATATGTAAAATTGAAAACACATAAACTTTATTTAACGAACAAAATAAAAATTCAAATGGAAAGTCAAAGTAAAAAAAAATGTTATTCAAAATAATACAGTTGATAATTGAGAAACACTTCTCAGGTTTGCTCAAACGTTAGAAATAATTGTAGTGACCTGACATAGGGCCAGTACGGTCATTCGTTTGAACAGGCCAACACAAATGAAATTTGTTTATAAATAAAAATATTCATCAAATGAAAATAAATTTTTTATAAAAGAAATTTAATTATTTTATTTCATATCAAATAAATTCTCAGAAGAACTTAATGAACTAAACCAAATAGTTTTATATTTGAGGATGAACTTTACAAGTTAATTATTATTCATGAAATTAACAAGAATCATTCATTATAACCAACCCTAGATCGATGTCAAAAAAAATAAATTCAATCAGAATTTATTTAAACAATCACTTTCACTTTCAATAATTGTTGCACAATAATTAAATCTTCTTTTAATCCTTTTGAAAATGTTCAGGTAACACATTAATTTATTTTAACTTTGTTTCATATATGACATTTGCGTCAAAAACATATGGTTAAATATCTAACCTCAAATTAATTACAGATTTTATCTGGAGCCGGGCATAGGTTCTGCCTTCTACGTTTTATCGACTGACTTTGTTACAATTTGCCCCAGCTTATATAGTTTATGACAGAACAAAAGAAAACACGACATTTTCTTAAACAACGGAACATCGAGTAAGCTTGTGACGTCACTAATCCCTCACAGCTGTTATTTTTTATCACTAATCCTAATTCTGTTATTACAGAATTGTAGCCCTTGAAACGAAGATCAAAAAAGTATCATACATTCATTGTCCCAAAATGTATCGTAACGAAGATATTCTAGAAAAACGATTGACAATGTACATATCTCGTTACGATCTAATTACATATAAAGTTCAACAAATCAAGTTTCATCCTTTGCAAACTAGTTACATGAATACATGACACAGGTAATACAAATAATTTCTCCATAGAAACATCTTTACAATTTACTATAAACAAAATTTTTTTAGAGTACGAACACCAATTAATGCATATACAAGTGCCAGCTTAAATATTAAGTCAATGTTTATCAATTTATGCTCAAAATGTCCAGCATACAATGCTCTAAGCACTTACATCAAAACAATGGTGAGGAAAAACAGGATAAGAGTTTATAAGAATCATATCAACACGAACGACAGGATTTAATACCTTCATTAATTGAAGTGATTAGAAATCTTATAAACAAATTCAAAAATTAATTGTATTGTATAAGTCACAACAAGATTGACCTAATTAATCTATTTTCAGCTAATTAGCAACATAAACTTGAGCTGGCCTCCTGGAAAATAGAAAAATTTATGTAACGCTAAACATCGTAATCTGTAAATTTAAATATGGAAATTACTTCCTCCTAACAAGTTGGAAACCGTCCAAAAAGTGTAACTTGGGTTGCATAAACGTATTTATGATCAAGCAATCTAACTAATTGATATCCTTTTTCTAAAATGAAACCTATTTATTTATGCATAAGAAGGCTAGGTTATGTTTGCATGGAATTTTTATTCTTAGTTTTTAATTTAAGTATTAATGAACCTAACTATGGTCCTATGTATAGCCTTTATAATAATTATGCCCATGACATAGCATGTCCCTCTTTTAATTTAAATCTGATATAAAAATATTTGTGTTAACGTTTCCGTTCCGTTGTTGATAAAATTTTCAATACGGTGATTTGACAACACCGCAATACATATATTTTAAGTTTTTCCTAATTCTTATTTAACACTTTTGGTTGTGCATTTACACTGTACAGTAGTGCATCCAATCCCGAAACGTATTTTCAGTCCCAGTATTTCGGGATTGAAATTTTCGGATCCCAGAATCTCGGAATTAATCCCCGCCCCGGATTGTATATGCAAAATAGGTATTTAAAATAAAACTCAAAATAGTATATTAAAGTATTAGTTTTATAAGCACGTTTTTAGCGGCCTATGTTTAGAAAACGACCCGCATAGCGGGGATATTTCTAAAGGACAAGTGCGCTAAAACGTCTTATGAAACGAATGCTTTATACTATTTCCTCTATTTGCGTGTCCAAAAGAATACTGTAAACAATAACATTTTATTTTTTAAAGTTGATATAACTGTTGAACAGATGTTCTTAAAACGTCAAACTTATTTACGTTATAAATTTGAAAAACAAATGTAGAATTAGAATTCGCAGTGTTGCTAATTATCAAAAAGTTAACAAAGTTTCCCTAACAAATTTTATTTAAAAACTTAAGTTATTAGTAGTATTTTAACATAATTACAAAATAACGCAAATAGAAAAAATGGTATAAAGTATTCGTTTCATATTTTAGCGAGCTTGTCCTTTAGAGAACTTGGACGCGTGCTCTAAAAACGTGTCTTATGAAATTGATGCTTTAATATACTATTTTCTATTTGCGTTAATTTGTAATCATTTAAAAAATAACTTGGTTTTAAATAAAATTTGTTAGGGACACCTTGTTAAGTAATTTGACAGTTTGCGACACTGGAAATTCTAATTCTGCGTTTGTTTTTAAAATTTACAACGAAATAAGTTCGACATTTTAAGAACAGCTGTTCAACAACGATATGAACTTCAAAAAATAAAATTTTACTATTTCCAGTATTCAAATAAATCTCTTTTGGACACGTAAATAGAAAAATTATTTAAGATTTTACATATTTAATTATCAGAAAATATGAAAAAGTTATCATCAGTCAAAAAATATAAAAAACAAAAACAAGCCCCTCTTGAGTTCTACACTGGTAGGTAGTATCTCGATTAAAAAATTATATACCATTTGTAAGTTTTGTTCACGAAATCCACCCTTTTCGAATAAGACCGTTCCCCGAGAAAGAGTCTCATTTAATTTTTGTTTGTTTATGGAGTTTGCACCATACTTTTATTTAGGGTTTTATGTAACTTTTCTTCAAAACTTTCTTCGCGGACGTTTTCAAATATTGTTCGTCTAAGATTGACAATACTAACATCCTCATCTGCATCATTTTCTTCTTCCCTGTCCTTGTGGTGGGTATCTTCCGAAATATCTTCAGTGTTTTGTAACTCTATAGAACGAAATACGAAGGTGGTTTGATAAGACAGTGACTTTTTGAATAAAAGATATTTATTTCGGCAAATAAGCGTTTTATTTCTCAACATAGTCTCCTTTTAGCTCGATACATTTAGTCCAGCGTTTTTACAATTTTTTATTCCTTCCAAATAATAGGTTTTCTCAAGGCCCTCAAAATAGGCGTTTGTTTCAGTGATAACCTCTTACCGCCCAGCCATTTCTTCCGGTTTGCAAACAGGGAATAGTCACAGGGGGCTAAATCTGGAGAATATGCTGGATGGGGTAGCAGTTCGTAGCCCAATTTATGGATTTTTGCTATGGTGACTACACACGTGTGCACCCGTGCATTGTCTTGTTGGAACAGCACCTTTTTCTTCGCCAAATGCGGTCGTTTCTGCTTCAAATCAATACCGAATCTGTCCAAAAGCTCTGAATAATATTCGTCGGTGATCGTTTTACCCTTTTCAAGGTAATCGATGTGAATGACACCGCGTGCATCCCAAAAAACTGTGGCCATGACCTTGTTGGCCGACAGACCCACCTTTGCCTTCTTTGGTGCACGTTCACCCGGAGAAACCCACTGTCTTGATTGTTCCTTGGTCTCTGGTGTAGTGTGATAGATTCATGTTTCGTCTACGGTAACGAAACACCGCAAAAACTCGTTCGGATTGCGGCTGAACATCGCCAAACACTCCTTTGAAATGGTCAAACGGTTGTGCTTATGGCCGAGTGTGAGCAATCGCGGCACCCATCGCGCGGATAGCTTTTTCATGTCCAAATATTCATGTAAAATGTGATGTACCCGCTCAGTTGAGAAGCCTACAGCCTCAGCCACGCACTTTCATTCTCCGATCGTCTAATACCATTCCATGGATTTTATCCACGATTTCTGGCGTCACGACCTCTTTTGGGCGACCTGAACGTTCGGCGACACTTGTGCTGGTACGACCACAACGGAACTCAGTAAACCACTTCTTAACCATTGAAATTGATGGTGCAGAGTCCCCATAGTATTTATCAAGCCTTTCCTTGGTTTCGGTGATGGTTTCTGTACGCAGAAAATAATGCTTAATCAGCACACGAAATTCACTTTTTTCCATTTTCATTAAAATTCACGAGGTTGTTTGCTTTCAATGGCTGTCAAACACAAACTAAATGGCGCAGCCTTCTCAGAATTTTACAGTAGTCTATTCATAGATGGCAGTTGACGGGAGCAGTGTTTAGAGTCACTGCATCTAGTTACCTAGGCCAGCTGGTCGACCAGAGTACCGCAAACTGACGCCATGTTGGGGCAAACGAAGCACGAAATTGTTCATTATTTGTTCTCTATTGAATTTAATCAAATCCACGTTTACTTTAAAAGGTTTTTCTTATTCTGAAAGCTCAAATCTCTAATATGTCAAACACGTAAAACGTGGTTTTAATTTGTCCATTATTAAAAATCACCCTTCTCTGCCCCAATACGGCGGCGGTTTGCGTTATTCTGATCGACCAGCTGGCCTAGATGACTAGATGCAGTGACTCTAGCAGTGTTGCATTTAAAGTTACGCGGAAAATTCAAAAAGTCACTGACTTACCAAACCACCCTCGTAGTATTGCACAAATTGGGAAAGTTCCGCATTCTAAACAACTAATAATCATAAATCACTTCGTTGAGTTCAAACGGTTACCACGTTTAAATGGGAATTGAAATTGAATTTTTATAATCCCGGGATTATGCACATTAAATCCCGGATTAACGGGCCTGAAAAATGCTCGGGATCCCGGGATTGGATGCCCTACTCTACAGTAAATACATCGATTGGGATAAAGTATTAAACTTTGCAAGAGTTTTTCAATTAATTTTAGGGAAACCGTTAGAAATAAATATTACACATAATAAGTTGTGATTATGACCTTGTATTTGCAAAAATAATCTATATAACTGCTATTATTCAGTCACAGTTAAATATATTGTTAAGTTATTAAAAACTGATCTTACTTGCGTTTGATACTTTTAGTAAAGTTTTGAAGAGAGTACAGCATAGGTGGATAGGACAGAATAATTATATATCCGTAGAAATGTAGATGAATAAGTTACCTATAACTAGTACCTGTTACTAAATATACTTTAACAGCAAACCGAGGTTTATATAACCACAAACCTGAAATAAGAAGAAAAAGAATATAAAATAATCGAAATCTCTAAAAGAGCTATAAAGAAAAACATAACGTTTCTGAGAATTAAATAAGATAATTAAATATTCCAAAAGAACTACTCCTGCCAAATAGAAGTGTAATAAAACGGTCGTAAACTTTCCTAATAATGTTCATAGATCATAGACATTTTATATACAATATATTACTATAAGGACGATGTTTGGCTATTAATGTTTTAATGATTGGTCCATCGTTCCATAGAATAATAATTAGTGCAATAAATGTTCTTGTGCAGTTTCTTATGAAAGATATCAAATCTATAATTAAATTATTATTAGTTCTACAAATACAAGACGCTCATTTATCTGTTGTATTCAATTCAATCAATAGACAGTTATACAATATGGCATATGATCTAACGATCTAACCTAGTGCAAGAATATCGTTAAAGTAACCATATCAGATATCGCAGATCCAGAAACACCTGCCGGGAGTACTTCACTGTCAAGCTGTTCCGCTCTTCACACTTCACCTCATTTCCATTGCAGGTAATGACATACCGTAAATCTTGTGTATACTTTCTATTTCTAAAGACAACACTCTGATGTTCAAGTAAAGTATGTATGTTATTTACATACATACATTAAACAGGGACGAACCTATGGGGGGGATGGGAGGGGAAGCTCCCCCCTCAAAGTTGTTAATTTTGAGCGAGAGTTGGCAATTTCACAATTTGAGAAAAATGAGAAGATAAGAAAATGTGTCTAAAACAATTTATTTTTTAAAATTTAATCTAATTGCATACACGTTGGAGAGTCTAAATAAAAATAAAATTTGTGTAAAACACTAATTTTGCTTCATATAATGTTAGGTACAAATTTTTCGCTAAAAATTTATTCATAGTAAACGTGACCGAATCGAGTCGTCGTTGTAAACAAAATGTAGCAAATTAATTGACGTTTCAGTTGACGTGTCAATTTTTTTTAACAAAACGATAATCATGTCATACAAGCTCCAGATTCGTAAAGGTATATATCAGCTGGTTGGACAAGTACCGAAACGGGATATTGTACGAATTTATCGAAACCAGAATATCTCCATTTCAACCATTTATCAAACAATAAGGGAGTGTGAGGAAGGTTTACCATGTGTAAACTTACCAAAAAGTGGACGTCCACGAATTTTAAGCCGGGCTACAGAACAAAGATTGCTGGAAAGAGCCAAAAATAGAGTGGGAACTTCAGTACGAAGATTAGCTCGAAGATTTGGTGTTGCACGCTCAACTGTTGGTAGAATTATCGCCGAAAATGGTCTTTATTTTCGAAAACGGAAAAAGGCTCCAAAATATACCGCTGCTCAGTTGGAAAAAATTCCCAGATGTTGTCGCGCTCTGAGACGGGTTCATTTTCCCGGTAGAGTTCTCATCATGGATGATGAGAAATATTTTACGTTGACCAATTCTGAAATTAAAGGCAATGATGGTTTCTACACCGATGATGTGCAACAAACCCTTGATAATGTTAAATTCAAAGGAAAGGTGAAATTTGAAGACAAAATCTTGGTGTGGTGTGCCATACATATCAGAGGCTGGTGTTTCCGAGCCTTATGTCGGACATGTTCGCGGTGAAGCAATCAACGCAGATACATATATTCGACACTGCCTTACTAAATTGCAAAATTTCATAAACAGGCAACATTCTGACGATGAAATTATCTTCTGGCCCGATCTAGCTTCATGCCATTACGCTCGAAGGACAAGGGATTGGTTGGACACACACGGAATCAATTTTGTTCCCAAAGCAGATAACCCTCCAAATGTCCCTCAAGCCCGACCAATTGAAGAATTTTGGTCGTTGTTGAGCAGAAAAGTCTACGATGGTGGCTGGGAAGCACGAAATGAACAACAACTAAGACGCAGGATCTTTCAGAAAATGCGTGAAGTCGATGTTAATACCGTCCAAACACTCATGAGACATGTGGTAACCAAATTACGTGTCATAGAAGAACGAGGGCCGTTATCAGTTCTATAAATATGCATAGAGATTAACAGTAGTTGTAGGAACAAGATATTATTACGGTTAAAATTTGAAAAATATATTTCGTTAAAAAAAATTTATTTGATTTTTTTCCGAAAACTTTTGGGACATACGCTAGTAGTTGGTATTTTCATTGTAATAAGTTGGCAATTTTAAGGTTAACCCCCTCCAAAAAAACTCTTTAGGTTCGTCCCTGATATTAAAGTATTTTAAATCGATTCGTGTACTACATTACTAGCAAAGGGGAAAGCATATCCATTAGTTGAGTTTCTTTTATAGCAGCTTGTCTATTGACTTTTTATTGTTATATTTATTTATGTGCATGTATTGACCTGTAACTACTGTGCACTTCATGCAATACTCCAGACGATATATTGATACTGAGTATACAAAGAGTTGAAATAACTGATCTGGTCAAGGTTCTAAAACCAATTTAGACCAAAACCGATTTAGAATTGGTAAGTTTTTTTTCCATTTGCTATTGACGATGCTTATTTAAACTGTTATAATAAAATTTTTCAAAATAACTATTTCTGAACATTTATACGTTTTTTTATGAAGGTTTGACATTCATGAAACGTTGAACGTTTAGGATAATTTATCCGTCCCATTAAAGGGCAATAAGGAAAATGTGCAGATTAACATTTCACTAACAATTTACTAAAATGCCCCTGTGAAGTGACAACCCCGTTAGAAAAAAATACAGTACACCACTGTAAAGTAGATACAAGTATACAAAAATCGTGCCTACATACTTTTAACACGTTTTAAACTTAAAGGTCATCGATACTTAAACAATAATAAACACCGTCGGACTAATTCTACGAAAATTGTAATCAGCAATATTCTTCAGTAAACAAAATAGTACCTACATGCTTACTCTATAAACATAATCCAGCTGTAAAATAAGAAACAATAATTGACCTACATTTGCATTCTTTTTTTATCAATTAATTCGTGAGTATTTTTAAAATTTCTATTTGTTGTTTTGTTAAAAAATACTATCTTTTGTAAAAAAAAAGAATTTGATTAAGGCACCAGAACGCATTACTCTCTATTTCATAGAACAACTAGAGAAACAATGGGTATATCAAATTAAAAAATTCCCACATACGTACATACAACACTATTAGCAACTTGAATATAAAATTGCATTCAATTCTGTCTAGTAGTTATTGAAATATTAATTATTAAATATGCGCTTTACATCAAAACTAACAAAAACCCGGACTTTTTAAAGAGTTTACTTTTAAACTTTTATAACATAATTCCTGAAAATTCAAAAATTTAAAATCAGATAATTTTACAAATTTACTATTTTGCACAAAAATAAATTGTCTATGTGTTTTTGTTTGAATTAATTTGAGCAATTTGTTTTTTCGCTATGGCCATTCAAACTGGTCAATTTTTTTGCAAGCAATAGTAGTTACTTATGTTGTCGTAAATTTGACCACCTGTTATAAAGATTGTTTACATCTAAGAGTAAGTGTAGTGAATAATAATAAAGTCGACAAGGTATTTAGTAGGTAATTCATCTCTGGCAATAGCTGCTCAAGTTCAATGCTGTAGTTGTAGTTTCTGTAAATTGATACGTGCGTAGCGGAGGTCAGTTATTAATTTATTAGTGCAGAGATGTGAGATCATTGTTTGCTTTATCAGTAATTCATGGTTAAAATCTTAAAAACAATCCATAGTCAACTCGTCTTGCAAAAAACTCGGAAAAGTTTATGGCGATTTTTTCATTTTATGAATTTTGAGGTATCTGTATGATACCTTTCACCCCCTGAAAGCATTGCATATTTCTCTGGAACACTTCGTATGTTGTCTGGCTCTGGATGCTAATATGATTCGGTTGCATCAACTTGCATATGGTTGCGCCCAAAGACGAAGACTTTCATACCAAGATAATTTTCACCCATTCATAAGCGATTTGAGTTTCTAAAGCCCAATATGTTAATCAGAAGGTCTATTTGAGCGAATTATCAGAGTTTTAATTCTATTTTATTCTTACGAATAGTCGGAGTAATTTGCTCTTACTACATATTCCTGGAAATCAAGATGAAGTAGAATCAATACTACTATTAACAGTAATGTATCAATACATATACATTCTACAGGGTGGAAAAGAAAATACATCAAAAGGAACAAAAAAGTCTTAATAAGTTTTTTCTATGTTAATTAGCTTTCGAGTAATTTAGAAAAAACCATTGCTATATCTGGCAACCTTGCTTAAGTATAATCCCATTCTACAGCTGGGTCTTGACCTTGTTTTAGAAAATCAAACTGATGATGACAGCAGTTGTTTAATAATAAACATCCGAAGCAGATTAGTCGAGTGACTAATTCTACGAAAATTGTAATCAGCACTGTTCTTCAGTAAACAAAATTTGTACGTGCTTAAAAACACGCTGATTCATAACAAACCAACTGTAAAAATAAGACAGTAATTTACCTACATTTTATATTTATTAATTTCCGGAATATTTTTAAAATTTCTTGACGTATTGGTTTTTCTATTAAAAAATACTATCTTTTGTACAAAATATGATCAAGACTAATTTCCATAAAATTAAAGATTTTATTAATGTAGCCAAAACAAGGCATCATCAAAACCCCTTAACCTAATTACTTAATTTAAATTAGATAAATCATTAAAAACTGTTATTAAATAAACAAACTCGTGCTTTATTGACAAATTATTTTTAGTTTAACAAACTCATTATCTGCAAACAAAAGCATTATCTTACTCTAAAAGGGTATTATTTACACAACTGTGATCAGGTATTAACCCAAATATTCTTCAATATTATAAGATTATAAGATTGTAAACAAAACGTGTTACGGTTTATTCCAAGTTCAACAAAATTACTACATCAGCATTTTGTGCGAATATCGAGCAAATTTTGTTACAAAATTTACAGGGTCGTCACGTTTCTTAATTTAGTAAAATTAATTTTTAATTGTAAAAAAAATTCAATTTTACGCTGAAACGACATACCATATGATAAATTGTTATTAAGGTTTGTTGTGGTAGATGAGATGTAACTGCCAACAAAAGCCCATAATTAAAGTACAATTATTGACGCGGTAAAATGATGTTAAAGTTTCCAACTTTATTATATTTTTCTGAAAAAGTAGTACGTTCTAGAACAAAGTTGTACAAGACTTTTTTATTCCTTTTGACGTTTTCTATCACCTCTTAAAATTAACGCGTCGTATCTGCTGCCACCCTGATGTATATAAGAACTACTCCCTATTTCTCGATGTGAGGCAGCAGTTGGATCTGTTAGTAATAAAAAAAGTAGAAAGCAGGTACTTTATTTCCATAGTTTTATTGGCAAATAACATTAAATATTACAATAAACACAGTATACCTATTTCCCTTTTCGTTGCAAATCACAGATTGCAAGATAAAACAGATGAATAAATTATAAATGCAAATAGAATTTCTTAAAATATTCTTTTGTACCCTTTAATTAATTTCTACCTTATTATCTTGCCAAAGAACTAAAGTTATACTATCAGAAGCTTCCTGCAAAACTTAACAGTTTAATATTTTTTTACTTACAGCATAACAATAATATTAACAAAAATAACGAAAACAAATATGATTTCTATTTTAATTTACAAATCTTATATTCAATTTACAGATATGTTCTTAAAAATACTAGCATAGGTGAAATATTGAATCAGATTCATCAATTGTAGCAAATTTATCCGATTCTGATACATATTCACTTCTGGATGGAATCAAATACCCCTCTGCAAACTATTAGCATACTTTGATTATTAGTAGTTATTCATTGGTATTTCTGACAATGGACCAAAAAGATATACAGCACTACAGTCTTCATCGGGATTACCCAGAAATTGGGCGTAAAGTTCTTGGTAACGTGATAACGTCAAACCTCCCCTCCTGCGATCGTCGTCCTGAAAAACAAATCATTGTCAATTTTTAAATTCGATGTTTGGCTGAAAAAATCACTTGTCAACTATTTAGAACATTGCCTAACAGTTATTTTTAAATTAAATACAAATAAATTACTTAAATTTATGTGTTTAGATGGCACCACACAAAATATCATTAAATTCTTTTTACATAAGACAAAACACGGTTCAACCCAAGAAATTTAGTGTAGCTAGAGATGTACAATTTGTTTGCACTAGAACATGAATTAATTAGAATGAGGCAAGATGCCATTAATATAATTTGTTCCTAGTCCTTGCTTTTAGTGCCAAGTAACGCGGAAAAAGGATCTGTAATGTCCTTCTTTTGTGTATTAAAATAATAAGGATGTCCTCGTTATTAGAAATATCAATTATTCTTTTTGTTTAAATACTCTATTTTTAAAAATGAGTGATGCTGCAGAAGATGCATTTGTTCAAACCATGTTTGGAGAATCTATAGAAATCATGATTATTATTGAATGGAGGCCAAGTTGTTTTGACTTTATGGGTATTATAACATTGTTTGTAATATATTTCTATTTAGACACTCTGCCAAAAACAATTATTTATGCTAAACTCTTACAACAATTAATATACGCCTCCGTTTTAATTCTAGAAATTGTCAACTTCCAAAGTAGCAGTAAAAAATACGAACAAGGCGAGAATAAAAATAAGTTACAGACTAGATCAATTTTTATGAATTACAGGTACGGACAAAAGTGCTTTTAAAAACTTAACACGAACATTATAGAATCGAAAAAAATTCAATGGCTGTTTTTTCCTGAAATTCAGGCATTGGAGAACGATATAAGAACTTATAGTACGAGAGCTAGCAGACAAGACACTGAACGATAATGATCAAAATTCTTGCTGATGGGTATGCCAAAATCAATCGATCTACTATTATAATTTATTCATTTGTTGTAAGAGTAACTAAAGTAACCAGATTTAGTGACTTTCCTAGTGTAATAGTACTGATAGTAGTAGGCCGTACTTGCAGAATTGTTATAGTGTGAATTGCACCAACACCTGCGTTGCAATTATAGGTTATCCGAAATAATATTTATGGTCAATCGGGGTTAGTGTGATAGGAAAAAGTAAAATTTGGCTTTTAACATGTGACTACATTAGGTTTACAAATATTTTTATTTCAAATCTTAGGTAGATAATATTCAGAATGTTTACTATTTGATTACCAGACATTGTTCACTAATAATGATTGGCAGTAAAGATAAAAATTTGCATTGCAAAATCGCAAAAGCGTTTGTGAATGGAAATATTTCAAACAACACCAATGTATTGCCAATTTCAAGAAAATTAAAAACAATTCAAATGCTTAGTTTAAAAACATCACAAATCAAAAGACCCTGGCAGTTACTCTTCCCGTGAGCGAATGGAATATGGTTCCAATAAACAAAAAAAAATGGTCTTATTGATACGGAAGCTAAGATTTTGCTGATTTTTGATATGCACACAGTGCACTCTAATAACTACAATAATTATACAAGTAATATTCTGTGCGCGGATGAACCCACAAAGAAAAAGAAACGGCTGTTCAACGAACAGTTATTATTAGGTATAACTATTATTAAATTTTTCAGTAGAAATTCCATTTAGACACGAAAAGAGATTTCAAGATTCGCATAGTGGTGCATAAATGAGATACTATGTAGACAGGAAAACTTTTAAAATGACTGAAAAATCTACCATAATAAAATTTATAGTATAGAGAATTAAATAATTTAGATGTTCAAAATAGCTACAACTTGGAATAGTTTGAACTGCGGGAAAGGTAATGTTAGGAATCGCAATTATGCTGGAATTGTAGTCCGCACGTTCCTTTTAGTATAATTTAATAAAGCGGTTTTTATTTTAAATGCCTTTAGGAGAACGAATAAGTGTCCGATTTCAAATAATTTCCTAATGGTAATTGGTAATGATGTATTTTGCTTCGATAATGATTTGGTAAACGGCACGAGTTATTGTTCGTCAGTAATAATCGTCAGCAGTTATTGTTAAAATAAATCAAAATATTGGCCCACAAAAGAGTTAAGAATTATTTGTTTATTCTTCCGTCTCCTAAAGACGTTTAAAACAAAAATAACTTTATTAAATATTACGAATGGTTAATGTGCAAACATACCAACAGTATTGTGTTATATTTTGAAATATTGCATTTTAAATTGTGTTTTGTAAAATTAACAATTGTAGAAAATCTGCCAGCTGGAATCGATCCTGGGGCGACAGTAACTTACGGTTGTTATAACTCGGCTTCGACTAACTATGCTATGGTATCATATTGGCGCTTGAGCACGTCACACTTATGTTAAAAGTAGGTTGTACTAATTTAAATAACTTTTCATTAAAAAGAGACTAAATGTAATTTTTCTCGTCATTTTCTGGATATGAGTACTGTTTATGAGTGTTTCCGAATGGGACATACCATATCAAAAACAGAAAATATACTCTTACAGGAACACAGAAAACTAATTCTTAAGCAATGTTTTTTAGACAACTTTTCAGTCTGCGTAATGCAGAAAAGAATCTTTCAGCTCTACATGTAGGTATATAGGTATGGTCATCAAAAAATGTATTGAATTCTAAATATGTCTTGCCTTTTTTCAAAATAAATTACCAAAAAATACCCCAGTTGGATAAGTGCATATACTTCCCTCTTTAGATTTTCAATTTATATTTAATATAGCCTTGGTAGTATAGAGACTAGCGGATTCGTCTCTCACCCAAGAGGCCCGAGATCGACTTGATACTGGCAGATCTGGTTAAGGTTTTCTGTAGTTTTCCTTAACTGTGACACAAATATGGGATTTGTGCTATACCATTTGCTAAGTCGGCTGCAAACGCATGTTGGGCGTGAGTAATAGTAATAATCGCCCATCCCTTCCGCACAAGCTTCATAGCTTCTGGGGCCTGGTTCGCGGGGCTCAGCTCTGACTACATTATTTTAATGATGGCTACAGCCTTGGGGCCACCACCTAGTCGGCGCCTATGTCCAGGAAGCATGGAAACAATAGACAGTCTTTAAGCAGGGTGTATGGAGTATATAGTCCAGACATTTTAGACTAAAACTGCCAGTTTAAAAAAATTAATTCGCACCAAGTTTTTTTTTTGTATACAGCTGAGTTTTGGTTTATAAAAAAGATGTAAATAGTGCTATGGGGTTTGAAATGCCCTTCAAAAGATATAAGAGGTCAATGGTCAAGAAAATCAGTTTTTCGCGGGTATCTTTGTTATTATTAGTCGGACGGTAAAAATAGTTATTAAAAAAATGTTGGTCATTATTAAATTTTCCATAAAAATGGTATCTTGTGTGTTTTTTTTCCATGCAAGCAGCGGTATGTAATGTAATAGACATTCAAATCCAGAAGAAGAGCGCCAGAGAATTTTTAAAGCTGCAGCATCGATTCTTCGCGAAGACATCCGAATTTATAGCACTATACCCCATTTACAGTGTGTAAAATTATAAAAAAAGCGTTAACTTTCCCACAAGAAAGTGTTGAACATTATTACTTCTCCAGTGCACAGTTTTGTGTAAATTAAGAAGAACACGTGGAGTTCTCAATTATCTTATAATTCATCTACGAGCTACAAACGCTGTTTAAAATGTCTGTGAGCTATTATAACCATCCTCGGCCAAGTCTCGGGTATACGAAGAATAGGAAGAAGTGGGTTTTGTATAAACACTACGGTAGAAAGGGTCTGGGCGAAGAGGGGTGGGGTAGCGCTCATTATTCTGATTGAGCATTGGCCCTCCAACAGAAATATTGATTTGATAAAATCAGGAAGAGGCAACGTAGAAAGAGAAATTGAAGTGCTTCAGAGTAATAAACGCTCGATCATACTTACGAGATGTTGTAAAAACTTTGAACAGCACGGAAGCTTCGTGTGAAGCTATAGCAGTACAAGATTTCGTTCTAGCTCCACTAGGGTGACGTCTTTAAATAAACACCAATTCAATCTTTTCGCAAATCTAATATTTACAAACAAGTTAACCTGGTCTATTCTACTACCTACCGAACTGCCAACTCAAGCTGCTGCTCCAGATTCCTTGTTGTTAATGATTTCTGCAATTGTAGCGTCCTGTGGATGTAAACAAGCTGGGTTTAAATGTTCCGTTATGTGTCGGTATTTCATGTAGCTTCCTGTATTAATGTAAAATACTGTCTAGAGAAAATGGAAAGACTGGAGCGTACCAATGAAGACGATTTCGCCATTTCTTCCCCTATACACATCGATTTTGACGAATGTAATGATTGCGATCCACGTATCTCAGTTTCGGATGACGACAATAATATGTGGTATAGCAAGAACACGCACTACACGTATTTCATTCGACGGCTGACATATCGTAATACGTAGGTTTTTATTATTTGTGCTTATTCGGACTATAGTAAATTAATAACAATTATACTAACATATGACTTTTAAGCAGAAAATTTTATTTTTGTTGAGTTGACCATTACAAAGATACACGTAAAATCTGAAGAATTATACTTTTTTCCAAGATGATGGAGTTCGTTCAAGAGACGTAAACTGTCAGACAAATTAAATGAGACTCGTATAAATTAGTCATATAAGTATTGAAATTATATTCAAACATTAACTATAATGACGATAAGTAATAGAAATAATCTATACAGCGTGTCCGGAGATAGAACGCATTAATTTTAAGGGGTGATAGAAGACACCAAAACGAACAAAAAAGTCTTATATAACTTTTTTCTAGAACGTACCACTTTTTCAGAAAAAAATAAGAAAGTTGGAGACTTTAACATCATTTTGCCGCGTTAATAGTAGTACTTTAAGTATGGGGCTTTGTCGGCAGATCCATCTCATCTATCACAACAAACCTTAATGACATTTTATCTTATCGTATACCGTTTCGGCGTAAAATTGAATTCTTTTTACAATTAAAAATTCATTTTACTCAATTTAGAAACGTGACAACCCTGTAAAGTTTGTAATCAAGACATCCGCCAAAAGACATGCAAAATTCTGATCTTGACATTGAAAATAAAGCACGTCTTGTTTATACAACCTTTAAGAATATTTGGGTCAATGCCTGATCACAGCTATGTTAAAATAATAAAATTGTAAATAATACAGCCTTGAGAAAATACTGCGTTTGTAGTTCGTTGAACTTTGAAACAATAAACAAGGTTTGAAATAATAATTTGTCTATAACGCAATTCGCAACTTGCTGTTTATTTAATAACAGTTTTTAATGATTTTATAAGAGAATATCTTTTAAAGAGAAGATTTATCTGATTTAAATTAGGTTAAGAGATTTTGTTGACCTTGTATTGGCTACATTAAAAAATCTTTAATTTTATGGTAATTAGGTGCCTTAATCAATTTTTTTTACATAAGATAGTATTCTTTAATAAAAAACAAATACGTCAAGACATTTTGAAAATATTCCGCAAATTAATAAATATAAAATGTAGGTCAGTTATTGTTTTATTTTTACAGTTAGTTTGTTATGAATCAGCGTGTTTTTAACGTCCTACAACGTACAAATTTTGTTTACGGAAACAGTTCGGATTACAATTTTCATAGAACTAGTCCCCGACATCTGCTTTGGATGTTTATTATTTTTAAACGACGACTGTCATCATCAGTTTGTTTGTTTGATTTTCTAAAACAAGGTCAAGACCCAGCTGCGGTTATACTTAAGCAAGGTTGCCAGATATGGCGATGGTTTTTTCTAAATTACTCGAAAGCCTATTAACATAGAAAAAAAATTATTCAGACTTTTTTGTTCCTTTTGATGTCTTCTATCACCCCTTAAAATTAATGCGTTCTATCTCCGGACACCCTGTATAATATTATACCTTTAGATGATTTCTTTTCAAATTAAAACAAAATACTGATAACTATTAAGAATTATATTCAGTAGGGTAGCTACTTTACAGTTTTCGTATTGTTCGCCTGTCATTTTTGTCCTTTATGCGGTACGAGTCACGACAATGTCGGAAAGATGATGAGCTCGAAAGTTCAACACAGTAAAATCCTAAATATTTGCAATGGGTTGAGATTTCCAAATTTTTACATGGATTTTAAATACCTATAACATTTAGATTGCTTTTAAAGGGACATAGACATGTTCAGTTAAATTGTTTGGTATGGGTACCTTTAAGGTTTATTTCGGGTTAATCCCATACGATAGGTTGTGTCTTGCGTTATGCCCTTCTCCCATTTAACACCATTTAAGTATTTTATTTTTCTATATCGAGGTTCTGATAAGGTTCTATATTTAACGGTGTCTCCTAACCACATATTTGACTAATTGCCAATACGTATTCGTTAACGATGTTACCTTTTTCTCGGCATAAAACCATCTAACGGTCTAACATAAAGACGGTTTTATGTCGAGAAAAAGGTAACATCGTTACCGAAATACGTATTGGCAATTAGTCAAATACAATGTGTGGTTAGGAGATACCGTTAAATTTAGTGTTGTGATAAACCACAGTCCTTACAATCCATTATTAATTACTCTATAATAGAATTTATTTCATTTCGTATAACTTGATCTCTGTTGTCAATGACACCGGAGTTCAAGACGTTCTTGATCTCCGTTGTTGTTGGCACCGTAAAACCCATTTGATGTTGCATAACAGCCACACGTGACATGCTGCTTTTTATCTCCTTGGTTACTCGTATGATGACACAGACAAGGCAACTTGCTTCATTATACAATAAATTCGGATGAATTTTAAAAGGGAGAAATTAGGATTGAAATACGAAATAAAATAAAATAACTTATGCAATACGGAGATCAAGCTTCTTTAAATCCGAGAAGATGTTACATCTTACAATGTATTCATACAATACATCTTCTCGGATTTAAAGTATCGCTTGATCTCCTAATTACATAATATATATATATATATATATATATATATATATATATATATATATATATATATATATATATATATATATATATATATATATATATATATATATATATATATATATATATATATATATATATATATATATATATATATATATATATATATATATATATATATATATATATATATATCTTCTACCCAATTGAGCGTCCTACTATGTAAAAATCCAATACCAGTGAGCGTCCATGGTCATTGAGCGTCCGATAGACGGACGCTCACTGGCAATCCCTGAAAATGTCACAATGTGATCAGTTGGTTGCATACATGCTTTTGCAATAAAAATCTCGTGGACGTTGGGTGACACATTCGTGTGATAGATGTTTATAATTAGTTCAGGCTTCTGCCGCATATAAGCGCGGTGAGCGTCGAAGTGTATATGATATACACAAATAATACCTGCAGCGTTCAACTGAGCTTCCACCTTTAGCTCCTCCCCCGTTAGCTGCTCTTCTTAATACATATTCATTTCTATGCATTAACGAGCGTCCGTGAGCTATTTATAGAAACAGCAGCTGTTACAGGAGAGAGTGAAGTCGATCGATAAAATTCTTCAAATAAAGCCGGTTTGGTTTACCGTGATTTTATAGAGACAGCGCGGCCCTATATATTTTATTTTATTCAACATACAGGAAAGCCACATTTAAGTACAAAATATGATTTAAATACATTATGAAGATATATCCTGACTTGTTTGAGTTTATTATGTATTATAATTATGATACGATAACATTTTAATATGTATAATTTGAAAGAAGAAAAGAATATTTTATTATAAACACATTGTTATCTATATTTGCTTATATTTTAATTCATATCAAACAATGAGAATCATCCTAAAGTTAATTGTTGAATAGAAGATTTAAATCTATTTAATAAAACCCCAATAAATTTAAGACCAAATCTACTATTATCATTACTAAGTCACGTACTTCTAGGTAGAAAGAAATTATAATCGTAGTTGAAAGGATTAAAGGGTATATTGAAAATACCATAGTTTCTAGTTGATATAACTGGAATTCTAAAGGTAGTTTTTTGAGGAACTTTTAGATAATCTACCTCATCATTTATATTCAAAGCAGAAAAATTAAATTAGCTTTCGATCTTGATTTCGTGAAGGTCGCACAGTCCCTGTCTTTTCGATTAGAACCACCCTTCATAAAGGAGTAATTATTTTTTACTGGTAGAAAATGGCTGTACGATGGATTTTGATAAAACCCACATTCATGTAGAGCTGGTGATGTGGCGTAACAGTTCATTTATGCATAAGTCTTTCCCCAACTTTCCTGAATGGGTTCGGACGAAACCGATTTAGAGTGGAACTAGAGTTTGATGAAATTTTGATTAATTTTAAGATCTTGTGATGGACTAAGCTTCTAAGCTAGCATTTGATCGACGTTTGTAAAACTTAGACTGCGCTAAAATCTTAGACTACTTAGTTACACCACGTTTTATTCAAGTCTACCAACCTACGCGCCTAGAATCCAACCCTACTTAGGGTGTAGAAATAACGCATAAATGAACTTGGAAGGATTTTTCCTCTACAGAACAATTGTACCGAGTTTCAACGAAGTCTATAATAACTATTTTTCATCCATAAAATGTCTCCTCCGTGATTCAGTAGTCCCGATGTAATAGCCAGGGACTGCAATATTTAAGATTTGTACAATTTCAATAGATTAATAATATCCATACGGTAATCGTATTTAAAAGCCACACATCGTAAAAAATTATTTTGCACTCGCTCTGGTGGTTTGGGTAATTTGGAGACCATACTGGAGAACCACATTGCAAAAACAGATCTTACCAATGCTATGTATACAATTCTTCGGATTGAACTTTCCTTAATGATTCTATCTTGCTCTTACACACATCTTGATCTCCTGATGTGATCGCCAAAGAGTAGAAAAGTTGAATTGGCCTCAAGAATTCTGTATACGCGGTCTTCATAAGAGCTACACGAACATTTCTATCTTTTCCAGGGACAACCTTTACAATCCTCGCTATTGGATTCCAATTCTATCACTTTAAATTGCACTTCCAACTAGAACAATAATTCGAGAATAACATTCTTGAATCTTTCTTCGGTTTACGCTCAACTAATTGACTCAAATACTCACTACAAAAGTTTCGTCACAAATCCTCCTTGACTCTTTGGTGATAGGCAAATTTCCTCTCAGCACTGTTAGAATCTAAATAATCCAACCCTGGGCTTCCCTGCTGCCGTAGATCTCGCAAGAACATGGCTGGGGTGAGAGGAACCAAATCTTCAGTTTTCAGAAATGAATGACAATGGTCTCGAATTGATAACTGATTCACAATCATATAAAATCGCTATTAGTTCTTCATAATTTAATAAAGTTCTTCATAATTTTTACCAAACACTCGTCGCAACAGTTGTTTTAGAGTTCTCTTAAGACGCTCTCACCAACCACCTTCCACCAAGCAGGAGTCGGAGGAATAAACATCCATTGAATTTATTGGACAGCTGACACGGGTTCCACGACTTTCCAATCCACAGATTTAAACAAATGTGTCCATTCCAACAAAGTTTATTGCGTTTTCACTACTACAACGGTCTTCCCCTTCTTGTTACGAAGCTTAAAACTCTGCAAGATGGAATCAGTAGACAACAAACTTATTAATTCCAAATGACTGCTACAAGTCTGTTTGTATCAAATCTTCTGCGCTTCTCACATTTGGAAATAATGGCACGAATTGACTTCCTTCCCCTCAGAATCCTATATCTTTCACATAAACGAGAAAGTAGCAACTGTGTTTTTCCATAACACTGCTTCAAATGTACCTCCCTCACAAGGGCCAGTAACACTGGATGACTGGTTGGCAATAAAATAGGAATCCAAAAATCCACCGTGTCTTTTCTTCGTTCAGTTTTTGTTTTGACTCTTATAAGTCCCGAATTATCCCTTAAAACACTTAGTTCAGGTATCTCATTTATGTTTACTGCAAAACATTGCTTCTGAGCTACTAGTATTACACGCCTCTCTGTTTCATCCAAATCACTGGCATTTACCATGCCAGTTTTACGATTATCTTCTCCATTGCGGGAATTGTTCAAAAATCTTAGCATCCAACCCACCATTTTGACAATACCTGAACATTTCGAAAAATAATTTCTTCTGTTGTGACTTCCAATTGTGACAGCCAATAATTGCAATCGTGGGATTGGCAACCTTTTCAAAGGTGCAATTCTTGTCGTTGCTTGTAGGAACTTCAATTCCACTTGATAATTGAGTTCGCATCCCACGAAGACAACGGACTAATATGCAAAACCACTACCATCGCAAAACGTATGTAGCTTCCACCCATCCTTGGGAAATGCATAAGATGACAAACATCGAGGGATTCTGATTGACGGCGGCAGTTTCAATTCGCTCATCCAATTTTGTAAACTTTGTTCCCAACTCTTGAGGTAATACTTCAATCCAACTAGTTTTCATTCCCCAACTAGATTGAAGTAGAATATCTTCATACGCAAAACAGTGACATGTGAAACCAATGGGGTCAAAAACCTTGAACTACAGATAATATGTTTCTTCGGGTAGGAATAGGAAATGGTTCTTAAATGTCCTTGACATGACACAACAAAACATCCTCCTGCTTATCCTAAAGCAAACCAAATACTTGAGAAATGTTGCATCCACTCTGAAAAGTGGATTCCCACAACCTTAAATCAAATTTGGTGGTGGACAGTAACTCAGTCACATCTTTGATGAAACTAATCAAATCACCTTCCGAGTCAACTGAAGTAACACAATTATCCACGTAGAAGGATTTTGATAATTTCTCTCCAGTTAATTTTAATTCTGGCAGTGCATTTTTAACATGAAGCTCAATCACTGCTCCCAACAGGAAAGGATTACAATTCCTGCGGACCACCACACAACGATGACAAAAAATTCTTACCTGTCGGCCTTTCTTGTTCCTTCACCAGAGAAATTTCAAAAAAATCACTGTTGCTTTCCTTTAGCGGAATTTGAAGAAAAGCTCTTCCGAATATCGAAGATAATGCCAATTTTTTTTCCCTAAATCTCAACAACATGGATGGGACGAGTTTAATCAAATTCGGTCCTTTTTCCAGACAATCGTACAAGGACGGCAATTTTTTCTGCCTCACTGAGCCGTCGAAAACAGGTCTAACTTTTGTCGTGACACAAAAAGGCTTGAAGACAGAGCGATGAGACAAGTACCAGCCAATGTCATTGAACTTATTATTTGGCACTTCTTCAACTACTCCTTCTTCTAACCACCCATGAACACCTTATTATAATTCTTAAAATTCCCAAAATCATCCAATTTCTTTCTTGTAGAAATAAATCACTTTTCTGTCATCAATTTGGTTTCTTTTAATTCTGGATGACCATCTATCCAAGACAGACTCACTCCATATGAACCATAAGAATTAATAAAGACAGTATCCTGGAAATGTTTTTTGGCAACAACTTTCAAAACCAGTTTAGAGTTCGTCTTTCCAGTATCTCTAATTACAATTGTTTTGAATGTCCAAAGATTTGTAACTGACGATTCTTGGATCAACAGCGACGACACAATCAAGGATGAGCTAGATTGGCAATGTTCAAAAGACACTCTTCCCATGAGAGTGCAGCCCAACTTATTCTCAATGGCAAAAAGTACACTTTTCAACTGATGAGCTCGCCCTGTCCACAAACTGCCAGCAACATCTGATTCAATTAGAATTTCAATTTGCGTACATACGTTCCCGACGTCAGAAATCCAAATCTTCTTGTTATTCAATTTTCTAAACCAGGTTCCTCTTTTCGCATGAGGAACTTCTCCACAACTGACCTCCATAAATGACATTTTCTAAAAAAATTTCCATTTACAGTACTCAGAATTACATCAAATCTCATGTGCTGTTTCTCGGACTGAACCCCACCAAAGAGCATATGAACAATTGACTCTGAGGATACAACCGGAAGCTTCATTTCTTCAGCAGCACTTCTCAAAATATAAGACCTTTGAGATCCTATGTGAACGATTGCTCTTGCCTTCCGTTCACATCCTACTCCGTTCACGGTCATCACTAACGTCTGAAGAAAGACATCACCGGAACAAGATTGATAAGACATGGCCGAACTTCTTGACTCCCGGACTCTATCTTGACTGACTGGACCATGGGTGGCAGAATTTTTGTGAGCTGGTAGATCGGAACGCATGACTTTAAAATGCTTCTTTCTATACAGGGAGTTAGGCAGAACGATATCAAAAAAACTGGGGGGGGTAAATAGGATTATTTGGAACCCATTTAGGGTAAATCACCCTATACAAAGGCGTTTGGTTTTCACACAACAAATTTAAAATTTGTTTCAACCGTTTTTGAGACTTAGTTATAAGTCGGCTTATAACTTTTTATGTGTCTGTTATTTGGATGATTTTTTTTATTTTTAGATTAACGATGTCTACAAGATAATAATACAAAAAATTTTAACTGATTAATTAAAAAACAAAAAATATATTAAGCCATTAGTCCAGAATTTCGGCATTTTTTCAAAAATACCTAATAAAATTAATAAAGAAAAGCCAAGCACCTTTGTATAGGGTGATTTACCTTAAATGGGTTCCAAATTATCCTATTTACCCCCCAGTTTTTTTTTGATATCGTTCTACCTAACATCCTGTATACAAGACACACGACCTTTGATTTACATAATTTGAATTGATGACCGACTCTAAGACAAGAAATACAACATTTCTTACTTAACAAACCTTTCTTTTTTTCACTCGGATCCATTTTCTGAGTTTGAAAGTAATTATTGATGGGATTTCGCACAAAAACATATACAATTTTTTTAACCCCACCGTCGTCACCCGAGAAAAGTCCAGCAGCTATTGGAATACTAACACTGACACTCCTTATTTCCTCCCTCCACTACAATTTACACCATTGCCAAATCCATTACGAGCCAAAGAAATCTTTTCTCACCTTAAACTTCATATCTCAAAACCTTTCTTTTTTTCACTCGGATCCATTTTCTGAGTTTGAAAGTAATTATTGATGGGATTTCGCACAAAAACATATACAATTTTTTTAACCCCACCGTCGTCACCCGAGAAAAGTCCAGCAGCTATTGGAATACTAACACTGACACTCCTTATTTCCTCCCTCCACTACAATTTACACCATTGCCAAATCCATTACGAGCCAAAGAAATCTTTTCTCACCTTAAACTTCATATCTCAAAAATTCCATCAATTGATTGAGTCGATTCTTTTGACTGACCACTTCATCCTCTCCCAGTTTTGAATTTCTCATTCTATTCCAGGTTCTGAGCAATTCTTCAGGTAAGGTAATTCCACAAGTGGGAACAATATGGCATTATCATAATTATCTTATTCTTATTATCATAATATTCTTCAATTACCAATTTTTCGTTCGTTCGTCATCAAGATCGCGTAACTCCTTGACCAATCTTCCCAGTTTCATCATGGAAGCGTTTATGGTATCTTGTTCCATGGCTTTAACACCATCGACATTCAACATAAAATTTACTGTCGGTGTACATGCGGTAGGTCTGGGACTCTCTTCTACCGACGTCTGTCCATTTTCATTTTCGCCAAAATATTTAATCAACATCAATCCAAAATCCTAAAACAATCACGTCGAGGTCCCCAGGATGTCGGGCGCACGTAGATTTTAACCGATTCTCTTTCCCTGTCATGTAGTATTTGTGAAACTTTGGCGGTTACAAATGGCGTAGAGGCGAAAAAGGGTAAAAAAGTGTGATAGAGTGAGAAAATGTAAAAGATAGAGAGTGTTGAATGATGGGATAGTAAGTTACATCGTGAGAAAGAGTAGGTGAGGGTAGAGACTCTGATAGTTTGATAGTGAGTAGAAAAGATGGAAAACGGTTCAAGAGGTCGGAAAGAGTGGATGAAGGAGAATGAGGTGAGTGAGGATAAGGTGGAAAGAGATGAAAGAAGGTCTAAAGAGTTTGGAGTAGATGAATAAGGCTGATAAACCGTGCAAAATGGTAAAAAGGAGTAAGAGAATGTGAACGAGCGGGACAGGGACAAGGACGGGAAAGAGTCCTTTAATTATAGTTTTCCTTGTAGTCGCATTAACAGTTCTTTTGTATGTCTATTACTGCTTTATCTGCGAATATATTCTACAGGTAAGCAAACCTACTTATTTGTACTTGCAGTTACAGGTAGTGCTATTATTACTGAGGTATCGATGCAGCTCAGGTACCGACTTGTAGTTCACTTGCGAGTGATAAACCAGCAGGAACAACTTGTAAAGCAGGTATCTGCGCATTTCTCTGGTACGAACTTATGCAAAAGTTGAGAACAACGGAGATAACGCTTGGAGAAACACATGTTAGGCAACATCATCACATATATTTATGCTACTTCTTCTGTAACTGATAAAAGACATGTTCAAATCAATTTTAAGACTTTGATTTATTGTTTCTAGCCGTATTTGGTGAAACTCCATAATTAATTACTAAATAAAACTGATTTGTTAATACTTTTACATATTTATTATAATCTACCTGACAATTGTTTCGACTGTTTAGATCTGCTATATTATATCCTATTGGACAAACACGAAGTTTGGACATAAGATATAAAGAGCACCTACGTTGTTACAGAAGTAAATATCCAAAAAATATCTACGCCAAACGCCTTTTTAGAACAAAATCACACAATGCCTTCCCAAAATAATATTAAATTCCTACATTTTTGTTAATAACAAACGCAAATTAGACATTTTAGGAACTTTGGAGATATTATACAAACACAAACTCTGGGTACTTTTAATGAATGAACAGATTGAGCTCAGTAATTCTCCGGTACTAGAAGTGTTAGATATTTAATATATATTTTTTATCTAATTATCTATTTTTTGCATTTACCTTAGCGACGTGTTTGTTTATATTTACATTACCTTTGATAATGACATCTCAGCTGTCGAAACATATGTCAGAGAGATTATATAAATTTGTGAAACTTTTAACTAAATAATCAGTTTTATTTGTTTCGCAATTTTAAGAAAGTTCTTATAATAAACATTTCCTTAAAAAAGTACGTAAAATAAAAGTTGTATTCTTATAATAACATTTAGATGTTTTGCATCTTCATCGAAGCTAAAACATAACAATTTGTAAAATATAAAAATCAGCTGATTGACAGTTTTTTCTATATCCAAACAAAATAAGACTAAATCTAATAACAATCTAACATTTAAATGTACTGTTGCTAATCATAGAGCTAACCTACTACTATTATGTTATTAAAGCCGAGTTCAGCAGAATCAATACTCAGATTAATGATTGATCTGATTACTCAAGTAATTGGAGAGAGGAAGACAATTGTTTTAATAATAGTTGCTAAGGCTGGTTACTCGAGCGATCAAATACCTTCGATGCAATTACCAAACTTAGCTTTAATTTATTTTTACCCTTTTGAAATGTGTTAATTGTAATCATTAACAATGCATATTATAATTTTCCCCTTTTGTAATATATAAACGTAATATATTTATTTATTTAGGAATGGGTGGCATTATCTGAAACATCATAATAAAACTAACAGCCAGCTGACTGTCTATTTAAAATTCGCTACTGTTTGTATTTACAAAATATATAGAATGCATGAATACACTTCTCAAGTGCAAATTCGCGTTCTTGGGAAACCCGTCTTATGACGTCATGCTTCGACGCCACCACATGCTTCCGAACCAATCAAATAAGAGAATCTAAAAATAGATGTCTAAAAATAGACGGACGCTCAATGAAACACTAAGTAGTTCATGACGCTCAGTAATCGCTTAAAATGATTTACTACTTACACACGGTGTATAAGTGTGGACGCTCAGCTACAAACTTTCTATACTGACGCTCAATGGTACGACAGATAAATATATATATATATATATATATATATATATATATATATATATATATATATATATATATATATATATATATATATATATATATATATATATATATATATATATATATATATATATATATATATATATATATATATATATATATATATATATATATATATATATATATATATATATATATATATATATATATATATATATATATATATATATATATATATATATATATATATATATATATATATATATATATATATATATATATATATATATATATATATATATATATATATATATATATATATATATATATATATATATATATATATATATATATATATATATATATATATATATATATATATATATATATATATATATATATATATATATATATATATATATATATATATATATATATATATATATATATATATATATATATATATATATATATATATATATATATATATATATATATATATATATATATATATATATATATATATATATATATATATATATATATATATATATATATATATATATATATATATATATATATATATATATATATATATATATATATATATATATATATATATATATATATATATATATATATATATATATATATATATATATATATATATATATATATATATATATATATATATATATATATATATATATATATATATATATATATATATATATATATATATATATATATATATATATATATATATATATATATATATATATATATATATATATATATATATATATATATATATATATATATATATATATATATATATATATATATATATATATATATATATATATATATATATATATATATATATATATATATATATATATATATATATATATATATATATATATATATATATATATATATATATATATATATATATATATATATATATATATATATATATATATATATAGTGGAGTAACCTTACGTTTTTATCTCGGAACCGGTCCAAACTACTTCGATTTGAATAATTTTTTTTTTAAAGTCTTGTAAATATAAAATACTAAAACCTTTACAAAATAGAAATTGACGCTTAAAACGGGAAATGTGGTGAAACTCGAATAACTTAAAAATTTTCCAAGTGGCACCGGTTGCTCGACCATCTCAGAACAGGATAATTTTTGGTGGGTTATCACATCTATGTATTGGTAGTTCGAAGCCACTATTAATTTATTTTTATTCCTTTTGGTTTAAATACGGTAGCAATATTTGTTTCGTGGTGCACGACGTTTCTTGCAGTTTTCTGTTTACATAAAATTTTGATATCTCAAGAACAGTTGGTCGTAGAAAGTCGCGGCAAAAACCATTGCATTGTTTACATTTCGAACTACATTTGTTGTTCTAAACATAAATTTTATAAGATGCTTCCTTATGGGCGCAAATTAAGTCCGAAGTTTAACGCTTTTTTGCAAAATTTCGGCTTTTTATAGTGTCATATTTCCAGACAATGGCGAAGTATCAGCGCTCATTCTTTTTTAAAAAGTACACAGTTAAGGCTAGTTTATGTTTAAAATATTTCAAATCTGAAACTTCACTCTTTTGGTATGTATGGGCTTTTGAAATTCTTGTTTCAATGTTGTCATTCAATTACGGATTGATAGGGAAATCGGCCACGGAAGAAAATACAAAGAAGAAGCACCCTTGTTATATTATATATATTATGTAATTAGGAGATCAAGCGATACTTTAAATCCAAGAAGATGTATAACGCCGAGGCGCCAGCCGAGGCGTTATAACATCTTCGAGGATTTAAAGAAGCTTGATCTCCGTATTGCATAAGTTGTTTTATTTTATTTCGTATTTCAATCCTAATTTCTCCCTTTTAAAATCCATCCGAATTTATTGTATAAAGAAGCAAGTTGCCTTGTCTGTGTCATCATACGCGTAACTAAGGAGATAAAAAGCAGCATGCATGCATGCATGTGGCTATAATGCAACATCAAATTATTTACGTTGCCAACAACAACGGAGATCAAGAAGGTCTTGAACTCCGGTATCATTGACAACGGAGATCAAGATATACTTTATATTACTAATTGTGGTATATAAAGAATTGTTTGAAATACGAAATGAAATAAATAACTTTAGTTATCACTGCAAGGACTTAATAGCATATAACTATATATAATAATAGTAATAATAATAATTTTACTTTCCCAAACCAATATTAGCACCAGAATAAAGTACATTGACTCAGTAATACTAATGGAAATGGTATACAGTTTTCAACTGAGCATAACTCTGTCCTCACGATAATAACAAAGTTAAGATTTTTACCACAGTTTGCCATCATATGCTGCTTCATATGCACCTAATATAAAGAAAATCCATCCATAGCCATAAGAGATGTTGAGGTCCAAAGTTGCTCAAAAATGACGAAAACGAGAATTTCAAAAGCCCATAACTACCAAAATAATCAAGTTTCGTATTTGAAATATCTTAAACATAAACTATCCTTAACTGTCTACATTCTTAAAAAGAATGAGTGCTGATACTTCACCATTGTCTGGAAATATGACACTCTAAAAAGCCGAAATTCTGCAAAAAAGGCGTTAGACTTTGGACTTAATTTGCGCCCATAAGGAAGCATCTTACAAAATTTATGTTTAGAACAATAAATGTAGTTCGAAATGTGAACAATGCAATGGTTTTTACCGCGACTTTCTACGACCAACTGTTCTTGAGATATCATGATTTTCGTTTACATAGAAAACTGGAAGAAATGTCGTGAACCACGAAACAAATATGGCTGCGGTATTTAAACCAAAAGGAATAAAAATAAATGAATAGTGGCTTCGAACTACCAATACATAGATTTGATAACACACCAAAAATTATCCTGTTCTGAGATGGTCGAGGCAACCGGTGCGGGACCACTTGGTTATGGTTTTAGGTTATTCGAGTTTCACCACATTTCCCGTTCTAAGCGTCAATTCTTAATTTGTAAAGGTTTTAGTACTTTATATTTACAAGACTTTAAAAAAAAATTATTCAAATCGAAGTAGTTTGGACCGGTTCCGAGATAACGCTCTTTTTTTGCTTAGCGTTACTTCACTAATATTATTGTTTTTATTCTATTACACAAACATTAAACTAATGATTGGCGACATTGTTTGCACTTAACGTATGGGCAAAAAGTAACTCCATCAAAGCTGCCTTTGAAATTTGGAAGCCATGTGTATCATAACACCAGAAAATTAGACAAAATAATTCGAGTCCTTTGATACTGACAGTTGTTAAAATCTTCTGTGTTATAATACACATGAGTTCAAAATTCCAACGGCACCTTTGATGGAGTTACTTTTTCCTCGTACTTTATTATTAGCTAGTAACAGTATTAAATTAATTATAGTATTAAATAGTATTAATTATAGTATCAAATTAAGGCGCAATTCCACTGAGGCAACATTTAAGCAACATCCGGCATGCGACAATGACGCATGCTATACTGAGTCTTTCAACCAAAGTAACATGAGGCGACATAAAGTATGCGTCTTTGCCGCATGCCACGCGTTGTTTGCCACATGCCGCATGCTACAGCAACGCTACACGACGTGTGGCATGTTACATGTCATCTAGTGTTGCACCAGTTGAATTGCTCCTTGTATGTTTAGATTTAAAATATACTTACGCTTAATAGATTGTCGAATGCTTCGTCTATAACCTCGACATCATCAATGGCAAATTTCGTAACACAGTTATACCTATATTCTTCAGCAGCGATGATTCCATCGTCATTGAGATCAACCATTTTAAAATTAGAATCTATAAACATTTTCATAGCTTGTGGGAAATCTTCGTATCTTCTACCCAGGCAACATTGTTGGACAGCTTGCTTGAATTCCTCTACTGTAATTTTTCCATCCTGTAACAGGTCCTTTTGGTTTGGACCAACAGAAAGAAATTGCAATGTTTTCCGTGTTTGTGTACTTGTGATGTGTTAGACTAACTACTTTTTTTTTTTGTTATGAAGCGTCATTTTCTACCAATAATCTACAATTAATTGTTTCTATCTACTGGTGCGCGCTGAAAGCGTATGTCTAACTTTAAGTATGCAAATGTACAGTGACCGGCAAAAAGTATGCACCATATAGGAAACTCCAAACTGTTTATTTCACCAATCCGTTATTTTTCATGATACATTTCTCTAAATTTTGGTGCATACGGTTGGTAATATTTGAACTGCTTTATAAATGATGATTTTTTGATTCGCAAATTTTCTTTGGGTTTGAACAGATAATTTCAGCTTATTTTTCCATCTATAGGTAGTGCTATAATATTTTATTCAATTGTTTCGAATTTAAGTGACTAGTTCTATACAGCATTTAAATTCAGAATAATGTTGCAAATAGAGAAACAACTTCTTTTCAAGGTTGGACCTTGATAATTGGAATTTAAGGATAAAATATCATTACAAGTAAGAGTCCGTGATAACATTTTCTGCTAGTTTTAAATTTAATGGTTTAACTTTATTGTTCGATTTCAGTTATTTGAGCTTACCTTGTATCTCAAAATCGTGGGATCAAATGTTTTAACATTTTCTGATGTTCTAGAAGAAGCAGAAACTTTTATCACGAACAAATCTTTATCAAAAATCGAAAATAAAAAAGTTCCCCGTATGGTGTACATATTTTTGCCGGTCACTGTATTTTGATGATGAGTGGTGTGAACTTTGATTTGGTAAATCAGTTTAATAATTGATACTTATAATAACAGTAAAGGTACCAGTATTTCAGAAATGTCATGGGTGTATAAATAAAATATCAATGCAATTTGTTGATCTTTGAGAATCTCTACACTCTAAACTCTAAAGAATGCACGCAAGGAACACTAAGAAAAAAATTTTATAAGGTATATGTATCTCGTCCTTGTTTACACTAGAAGGAAGTAAAACCTAAGCCCCGTGTGCGATATTTGGCATGTTAAAAATCCTTATTGAGGAGAGGCGTCATTTCAAGAACTTTAGGCAAGAATATTTGAATATCAAAAGGATAGATGTCACATTTCTTCTTTAGTAGTATTGCTTAATTATTAATTTTTATAAAAAAAATTAAACTCGGTTTTATAAAAAAAATTGCTCAACCCCTCAATCACGCCTTTGTTATTGAGAGTGGAATTATTCCAGGTTTAGATAACTTCTAGTAGTATCGGCGATATGATTAAAGCAGTTTTGCTAAGTGTACGAGGGAGGTTCTTCAACTCCGGTTCCTTGACCAAAACAAACATAAACCCATTGGTTTCAAGAGTACTGCGGTTGCTTAACGCAAGTTCTTGTCTTGGCAACCTTTGGGTAAATATCAAAATAGTGTCCTATTGTGTGTCATTTTCTTGCAAGAAGTGAATTGGCGAGTTTTCAATTATTTACTGTTTCACTGGGTTTTCATTGACTGATATTTATATGTACATAGCTGTAGAAACATAGATAACCTAACCTTCCAAAAAGTATTATGGGGAGTTTTGTCAAATATGTTTTTATCAGACCATAATAAACTTTCTATAACTCGTAGATACCCTGAATTGGACTCATTCTGATATTTACCTCTTTGATCTTGTAACGTGTCATGAGTACATAGAAAAGTGTCATTAGGTCAATTAGTTTATATTACAATCGTTTGATGTCGCTTGGTAATTTCTTGGCGAATAATTTATGTCTTATAAGTGATATATATTTTTTTCAAGTAGGGGGTTGACATTACACTTTCTTCTTCAGTGATATAGGTCAATTATTTTCTGTTAAGTCCACCATACAGGATTGTTTATTAACGCGGAGATGAACTTGTAGAATTAATACGTGTAATTTGATACTTTTTTCGGTAAGGAATGACGTTTTTGTACGAGAACACAGTTTTGTCCATATACACAGTCGTTGTGTGTCATCAGGCTTGTAATGGCATTTAGGTCAAAGGAAGGAACATAATTAAAAAATGGGAAGTGCTCCTATCTACGTACATATTTGAAGCTTGTCGTGAAGCAACTGATGGTAGGAAGAAGTGGTACAAAACCTAAGCGGTGATTCCACAAACGGTATCACCCTCGCAAAAACTTTTGCGATATGGAAATTTACAGAGCATTTCTTACTTTCTAATTAGATACTTTGAGCCAAAGCCAGACAGTCGACAAATTCGTTAGCTGGTAGATATACCGTCTGTTCGAAAACCTGTATAGTACTTTAGACACAACTTACACTTATGCTCAATTTGTTAAACTTATATGTCATATATGCAGTACTCGCCGTACGATGGGTCTGCGTAATAATAATCCCCCCTCCCGCTCCCGCACAAGCTCATAGCTTCTGAAGCCTGGTTTCCAGGTTATGAATACTAGTAATTATTTTGTACTAGTAGTTACATAAAGATATCTTATTTCGTAATTTTCTGTCTGTCTGTCGTAATGTATCTCTGTCTGTATTTCGTCTTTAAAACGTCCTGTATCACCTTCTAACTTTCAGCCCCAGATAATGATCTTGAAGTCTTGAAGATGTAAATAAAAAGTCAGGCGTAACCGGTGCCTTTTATCTTGTTCGAATGCTTTTCTACATTTAAGAAGTAGTGGTAGCTGCGACTTTGTGATACTCTTCGCCTTTATGTGTAAGTATGTTCAAATGAGAAGCTGCATGTCACCTGGGTTACTACAATACAAGTGATTTGACATTTTACTGAACTCCATTCTAAATCATCCTTATAGACGTCCACGTACCACTTCTGTAATCAGA
This sequence comes from Agrypnus murinus, assembly GCA_929113105.1. Classification (NCBI taxonomy): domain Eukaryota; kingdom Metazoa; phylum Arthropoda; class Insecta; order Coleoptera; family Elateridae; genus Agrypnus; species Agrypnus murinus. The sequence goes on from OV816025.1 coordinate 159,919,970, forward strand.
TAATTTTCGCTTTGAGAGACGAAATAAAGAAAGGAAGAATCCAAACAATAGTGGAAATTACCCGTTTTTAATAGCACTATTATTTCGATGTTCCATCGATCTTTTTTCCAGACTAGGAGCTTGGAAGGGTGAGAATTGGAAAATTGGGTCCAATTTTTGGTCCTATATTACCCATTCTTGACACTACAGATTAGGTTCTTGGTTAGGTTGTGGTTTTGGTTACAGTGAGTAATTAAATAATAAATAAGTAATAAAATGTCTAAAACACAAACCAGTTGATGTAGAATACCCAAGTATGGGAACATACGACTGAATAGTAAATAGATTGACTTGCAGAATTGATACCTTCAAAAGGTCATTGATCAAAATTAAGTGGTCAAAAAACTTATTTTTTATGTCTAATGTGCTAAAAAGGCTAAATTTTACGTAGGTATCTACTAAATTATGTTCAATGATGTTTTACGTTCGAGTCTTTTGTTCTATTGTCCTCTTGTTCTAGCTGCTGTTTAGTAAGAGCCACAGCATTCTTCTAAAACTTGTATATAAAACTTCATTGACTCTAGGAATTTCGAGGTCACTTTATATGATATTTTAGTCATAAAACGCGAGGCTAAGAGAATGGCTTTTGGAACAGAAGGAAGACTCTGAAAATTACCTCTTCGAAATACCTGGACCCGCAATTGATACTAACGTGTTGTTAAGTAAAATGGAAGAGAATTCTAGAATGTTGAAAGAAGAGCTACTGGAGAAGTCCGAAGAGAATTCTAGAAAGTCTGAAGAGAATTCTAGAATGTTAAAAGAAGAATTACTGGAAAATTCTAGGAAGTCTGAAGAAAATTCTAGAATGCTTAAAGAAGATTTACTGGAAAACTCTAGATTGCTCAAAGAAGAATTACTAGAAAAGTCTGAAAAAAGTTCTAGAAGGCTTAAAGAAGAATTACTAGAAAAGTCCGAAGAAAGTTCTAGAAGGCTTAAAGAAGAATTGCTGGAAAATGTCAAAACGTTGGAAGATAAAGTTTTCGAAGAATTGTTGGAAAACTCCAGAGCGTTAGGACTATTAGAAATTAAATTGGAGAAACAGGATAGGCTAATAAAGATGGTAGAAGAGAAAATAGCCCAAATGCAATTACCACCAACAACTGAGAAAGATAGCGTAACTAAAATGTTGGAAGATAGAATGAGTCAACTACGGATTCCCTCAACTTCTGAGTGGCCGAAACAATTTAAAGAAGAAAAGGATCCTGCCGTAGGGATAAAAGTAAAACCACCCACGTTCGATGGAAAAATACCTTGGTCCACCTACTACAAACAATTTGAGGCGGCCGCTGGGGCCAACGGATGGACAAGCAAGGAAAAGGCCGTTTCTTTAACTGTGGCTTTGCGTGGAGACGCGTTGAACGTCCTGCAAACAATCCCAGCAGGACAGGAAAATGATTACCAGTTATTAGTGTCTAGATTGGAAATGAGATATGGAGACGCGCATCTTCAACAAGTATATCACGCGCAAGTGAAGAATCGCGTCCAGAAGAATGGAGAAAGCCTTCAGGAGTTTGAAGCCGATGTTGCGCGGCTTGTCCGATTGGCGTACCCTACGGCACCCGATTCATTTCTGGGACAACTCGCTGTACAGACCTTCATTGATGGACTAAGAGACGGGGAAACACAGCAGTCATTAAGGCTGGCACGACCAAGAACAACTGATGATACGCTTGCTCAATCTTTAGAATTTGATGCCGCAAAACAAGCTTCCCAGGCCACGGACGAGTTCGAGCCATTGCGGAAGAAGAGGAAGGTTCCAAAGATCGCCTAGAAGAGTTATTAATGAGAGTTCTTCAGAAGGAAGAGAACCGTAAAAAGAATCCTCAAGAAGTTCGAGGACCCCGTTGCTGAAACTGCGGCGAACAAGGGCACATACGACGCCGTTGTCCTAAACCCAAACAAGTTCAGCCGTCGGAAAACTAAAGGGGGTCGACGAGAGGGGGCGAACGTTGACCTTGAGTGGAGATGCCCCGGAGATCACCATCCATGCCGTAATATCAAAGAATAGTACCAGCAGTTTGTTCGTAGATGGGAAAATTGCTAATCAAACTGTTCCACTGCTCATTGATACGGGGGCGACAGAGTCCATCATACGCCCTAATGTCCTACGATCAAGTATGAAGCTGTTACAGACCACTACTCAACTCCGTACAGCGACGGGCGAAGTAATACCAACACGCGGAGTGGTGAAGATGAAGTTTGGCATTGGAAGTGAAGAATGTGATCATGAGGTGCTGGTAGCCGACATCACTGACGATTTCATTTTGGGAATGGACCTCCTGAGAAAATTTGGTTTTACATTGGACTTGAAGGAGGGTGTTTTGAAGGTTGGTAACGAAGAACTTCCTTTGCACCCACGATAAGACCCTGTCGTAAGGGTGTTGCTGACAGAGGACGTGACATTACCAGGTCGGAGCGAGATAATTGTCGAGGCAGGTTTGGATGGAGATCTTCGGGTAGGATGTGTGCGAATGATGGAGCCTGCCTGTGATAAGAAGATCCATAGTGGTATACTGGTGGGAAAAGCGCTGATCAAGGTTGGAAAGACAGTACCGGTGAGGCTAATGAACGTTAATGTGGATCCGGTGACATTAAAGAAGAGCACCCTTGTGGGACAGTGTGTGCCAGTATTCCGAGTAGCCAGGTGTATGGCTGATGTTCCAAAACCAGTGCCCAAAGACTATGGTGGAAAACTAGTGGGTATGGTTACTAGTTCATGCGAAGACCTTAACAATACGGAAGTGAAAGAGGTACAGGGTTTGGTTCACCGATATCAAGATATCTTCGCTCTTGACGATAACCAGAAGGGACGAACCAATATTGTGCGACATAAAATCAATACAGGGAACTCTAGGCCAGTCCGACAACAACCGAGACGTCTACCTCTAGCAATGGAGAGCAGAAGCCGAGAAAATTATTACCAATATGGAAGAACAAGGGGTCATCGAGCCATCCAGCAGTCCATGGGCATCAACTGTGGTCCTGGTCAGTAAGAAGGACGGGTCAACAAGATTTTGTGTAGACTATCGGCAGCTCAATAACGTGACCAAGAAAGACAGCTATCCCTTACCACGCGTTGACGACACGTTAGATACCCTGTCTGGTTCACGATGGTTTTCGACTTTGGACTTAAAGAGTGGTTATTGGCAAGTTGAAATGGAACCTGAAGACCGGGAGAAGACCGCGTTCACTATTGGTTCCGGACTATGGCAGTTTACGGTCATGCCTTTCGGTCTATGTAATGCTCCGGCCATCTTTGAGCGTCTAATGGAGACCATTCTGAGGGGGCTGTCGTGGAAGACTTGCTTGGTATACCTAGATGACGTGATCGTGGTTGGAAAATCATTCAAGGAACATCTGAAAAATCTGGAGGAAGTGTTCCGGAGACTGCGTGCATCCAACCTGAAATTGAGTCCGAAAAAGTGTCACATATTCCGAAAGGAAGTAAAATACCTCGGGCATGTCGTATCACAAAATGGAGTGGCAGCCGATCCCGATAAAGTCCTTGCAGTCCAAGAGTGGCCAACACCGAAAGATAAACACCAAGTTCGTAGTTTTCTTGGATTGTGTACCTACTACAGGCGTTTCGTTCCTGGGTTTGCAAATATAGCAAAGCCTCTGACAAGGTTAACTGAAGATGGGCGCGAGTATGTTTGGAGCGGAGAGTGCGAAACCGCTTTCCAACAGTTGAAGAGTGCCTTGACAACAGCACCAATATTGAGCTATCCACGGACCGAAGGAAAATTCATACTGGACACAGATGCAAGTAATCTGGCCATTGGGGGTGTACTTTCTCAGATACAGGATGGACAAGAAAAGGTCATCGGCTATTTTAGTAAGGTTTTGTCGAAAGCCGAAAGGAATTATTGTGTGACCAGAAAAGAATTATTGGCTGTCGTGAAGTCCGTTGAGCACTTCTACAAATATTTATATGGACGGAAGTTTTTATTGAGGACCGACCATGCAGCGTTGAAATGGCTTCTACAATTCCGTAATCCTGAAGGCCAGGTCGCAAGGTGGATCGAACGATTACAAGGATACGACTTTGACATGGAACATCGAGCGGGCACTAGTCATCGAAATGCCGATGCTCTTTCAAGAAGACCCTGTCCAAGAGATTGCCGTCATTGCTCTCGTTTGGAAGAGAAAGTTTGCCAAGTACTGAGAACTACCATCGTCAACGACAATTGGTTGCCAGAAGAATTGCAACGACAACAGGAGGTTGATCCCGAATCAAAGATGGTACTGGAATGGAAGCGTGTGGGAGAAATGCCTGCCTGGGAGGTCATCAGCCCTTTCAACAGAACTCTAAAAGCGTATTGGGCCCGATGGGAGTCCTTGAAGGTGGAAAATGATCTCCTGAAGCGAGTGCTGGAGAGTGAAGATGGCACCACTATTGGGTCTCAGTGCGTGGTTCCAAGGAGCCGGGTGGCTACAGTATTGCGACATCTCCATGATGGTGCCTCAGGAGGACACTTCGGTGTAAAGAAGACTCTGGAGAAAGTTAGGGAGCGTTTTTATTGGGTCAACTGTAAAGAAGACGTGAAGGAGTGGTGCCGGAAATGCGAACTATGTGCCACTGGTAACGGACCCTTGGGGAAACGAAGAGCACCTATGAAGCAGTACAATCTGGGTAGTCCTCTGGAAAGAATAGCTATAGATATTGCCGGACCATTTCCCGAAACCGACGATAGGAATAAATACATCTTAGTGGCAATGGACTATTTTACCAAATGGCCAAAGGCATATGCCCTACCAAACCAGGAAGCTGCGACTGTTGCTGACGTACTAGTCAAAGAGTTTTTCAGTCGTTTCGGAGTGCCCATGGAGCTGCATTCGGATCAAGGCCGCAATTTTGAGTCTGTACTCTTTGGAGAGGTCTGTCGATTGTTCGGCATTCGCAAGACTCGGACCGCACCGTTACATCCGCAGTCCGATGGAATGGTAGAACGCATGAATCGCACAATGGGCAAATATTTGGCCAAGGTCGTCTCCGATCATCAACGAGACTGGGATCAATACCTGCATCTGTTCCTGATGGCTTATCGTGCATCGGTCCACGAAACAACCGGCCAATCACCAGCGTCTGTGATGTTTGTACGTGAGTTACGGTTACCGTGTGATCTGGAATTTGGATCTCCACCTGCAGAGCAGGAGGTAGCCGGGAATGATTATGTCATCAACTTAAAGAAGAAATTGGAAGAGATTCATGACCGAACCCGAAACCATAGTCGAATCGCGAGTGACCGGATGAAAACTACGTACGATGTGAGAGCCCAAGCAGGAGGGTTTCAACCTGGACAGCTTGTTTGGTTATACAACCCGCAAAGACGTCGGGGCTATTCTCCAAAGTTACAGCGAAATTGGGAGGGTCCATACCACGTGAAGAAACGAATAAATGACTTGATTTATCGCATCCAGAAATTGCCAAGAGGGAAACCAAAGGTGGTACATTCCAATCGTCTGGCACCCTATGAGGGAAATAATAACGCAGTCCCGGATCGGGAAGATGAAGCTGAAGTGGCTGTCAATACCGTAAGGCCTGAAGATGATCAGCTAACTTTTGGAGAATTTATGGCTGCGTTTTCCGGAACTAGAAAAGCAAGATTCGGAGTCACGACCGAGATGCAACAAGATCTCTTCCGGGTCCCTGTCGATTATTCCATTGCCCACTGTGTCTCCGAGGATCTCCGCATGTCCAGGGGGATCGCAGTAGTGTTTAGAAACAAATTTGGACGGCTGGATCAACTTCGAAATCAGAATCCCTCTGTTGGCAAGGCCTTACACTTGCCGGATCATGGACGCTCTATTTACTACCTAGTAACGAAACAGGCTTACTACCAGAAGCCCAATTACGCGGACCTGTGGAGAGCGTTATGGGATTTGAGGGCCGAGCTACTTACCAAGGGCATTAACAAATTGGCAGTTCCCAAACTCGGGTGTGGGCGGGACCAGTTGGACTGGAGGATCGTTAGAAACATGCTGGAAGTTATCTTTAGAGGTACGAACGTCAAAATCTTGGTCTGCAGTTTTGACCCGCAGCCCGCATCAAGGCCAACGAAGAGTGTAGACTGTTACTTCTACCGTAATGGAACGTGTAGTCGAGGTGAAGACTGCCGTTATCGTCACGATCCTTTCTACAGGAACCGGAGAATGAGGCCTGTTCTGGGACAGAACAGACTTGAAGAGGGGGGCAGTGTAATGAACGTAATCAGCCCTCTGAGCGCCGCCGTCGAAAGTTCGAGAATGCGTGACTCATCAACACCTGCCGGTGTGGTTCGCCGGCACCTGCGTGTGTGACTCATCCGCGTGCGTCATCGACGGCGCGAAAAATCAATAGACCTTCTAGAAGAATCTAGTGCATGTTCTAGAAGATTATGCGGTATATAAGCGCCGGCTTACACGGAAGTGGATCAATTAGTGAACCGCGAGCAATTAGACGTGTTAGTAGTCGCAAGTGGTAATAGATAAATATCTGAGTAGAATATAAATGCGTGTGAAATAAATATTGGTTATTAAATATAAATAATAGTTAATAGTTAGTTTATAATTGTGTTTTGTAAATTAGTTAAGATTGAATTAATGTGTGTTAAGTGTGAACGTTCTCTCTTTATTAGTAGATCATTTAAATAGCATTTTGTTATTAATTTAAAAAGAACATTGCAGTATGCTCTAATTTAACGGATGGGGTAAACATTGATGGAGAAAATATAGAAATTGTTGATGATATGAAATATTTAGGAATTATGATAGATAATATACTAAAATTTAGCAAACATGTAGATTATGCTGTAAAGAACAGCTAAAAAGATAGGTTTTTTTAGGTAGATTAAGCAATAAATTAAACATATGGTCTAGAATATTAGTATATAAGAGTATTATTGCTCCACATTTGAGTATTGCGCCTCGATTCTATTCCTAATAAAGGAAACTGATATGCAAAGACTTCAAAAATTACAAAACAGAGCTATGAGGATGATTCGGAGTTGTAACAGAAGAACTAGAATATCCCTTATGCTGGATATGCTAAATTTTTTACCATAAAACAAACAAACATTTATTATAAAACTCCTTTCTTAATTTTTAGAATAATGAACGGGCAGTTACCACATTACATGTCAAAATTCATGGCGTATAACAGGGAATACCATGAATATAACACTTGAAATATTAATGAATTTAGATTACCTTTTCATACAAAATCATCACAAAATAATGTATTCTATAAGGGGTTAAAATTATATAATGAACTGCCACAGGATGTTAAAAATTCAAACACTAATAGCGAGTTTAAGCGTAAATGTTGTAATTTTATTAGATGTAAACTAAATTGATTTATACCTGTACTTACAGATTAAATATAGCGGTAGGTAGTAATTAGTATTTTTAGCATGTAAGCAATTAAATGTATCCAAATAACATCATATATGATGGAAATAAAGAATCTAACTAACTAACTAACTTTGTTAGTTAAATTCGTTCAAGTAACACGTTTAAATTATATAAATTGAAATTTAACGTTTGGTTTCTGAACATACAAATTTTATAAAATTATAACTGAAGAAGTAATTAATAAACCCTACGTCCATAGCAATTATAATTTAATTCTTTGTTGAACGATTCTACTAGTCAATAACATAATTTCGAAATTAATACTAATAGTTAGAACAGACGTTTGGGTTGCTTGATTTGCGATCCTTCTCAATTGTGTTGTAACTAATGTTAATAAATCATTTATAACAATTTGATAACAACCAAATCCTGCAATTTTCTTCTTGTTGTTGCGGATTTAATCAAATAAGTGTCCCACTTGGGGCGACGGGATTTTTCTAATTGGAAAATTCCGCCACCTCAACTATGGGTGTGTGTATTCGTGTTGCATGTTAGATGGGGGACATATGACCTTACCTGTTGGTTCCCCCATAGTGTAGGCGTGAAATAAAAAATATTCCAATATTCAACTATTTATTTATAAGTCCTGTCCTAGTCCTAGTATAGGACGTTTTAATGACGTCATTAAACAACGTTTTAATGACGTCTTATATTGACGTCCTTCGGTTGTGACATAATGTTGTCAGTTTTACGACAATTTGCCGTCATTTTAATATGTCATTTGACGTCGTTACTGCCGAAAACACGGCGACATTATGACGTCAGTATGCTGGCTGGGTAGTGGAACGTCTACGTTTCTACGTCCTTTAAAAGAAATCTGTTTACTGTTCTATTGCATTTTGTTTTATCCCATGGTTGGAGGTTTGTTGGTGTTTGTTCTGGCTTATGTACTTTTTTGTTTGATGCGCCCACTTATGCACGCATCTTATTTTGAGTCATAAATCATCTGTTTGTTATATCAGCCTTGATCAAACAGGCTTGACAACTTTTGTAATTTTTTGGGTGCGTCTCTCTACAAAGGAAACACTTGGTAGGTGTTCCAGCTCTTTTTTTCATGCAGATACAATAATCACATGGTCCTGCGCAGTTTATACATCAGAAATACTGCTACCACCGTCTTCTAGTGTGCCCATAGTCTTGACATATCTTACACTGTATTAAGGTTTGTTCATACTACGACATTTAGCAATGCCGTACAGATTCTTGCAGTATTTGCTTTTTCTCTATGTCTTTGAAAAATAAATCTCTTGACTTTTTATCTTGGCTATTTTTAGTTTGTCAGCTTTTTTATTATGTGCAGATGTACACAGATGAAAAGTGCACAACTAAGCACAACAAAACATTCGATATCCTGATGGCAATGAATTTTATTTCGCCACACTCTATGTATAGGGTATTTAAAAATATCCACGGTTAAAAACTCTGCAAAATTGCATCTTGATAATGTGGGCTTTCCTTATAAGACAGATATAAATAACATTATAAACGCAGCCTAACAAGCATTTTTAGACATCTATATGCGGTAAGTTAGGAGCGGTTACTATCAGAAATTATCAATAATTACGCAGTTGAGAGTATCACAGACTGTGTTCCAAGTGTTAGGCAAGAAAGTTTAGTTGTGTTAAGATCACGTTATATAACATACAATTTGACTTCGTCGGAAGTCATTCGTCACGAGTGAATTCCAAAAGAAGGCAAAGTATATTAAGTTAAAAAATATCCAAAATATGTTTAAACTATTACAAGTAATGTATATAAATGAAAGAAGTTAACAAGAAAACGTAATATAATTTAGAAAAGAATAGAAAATAGTCAGGGGAACGGGGTTGACTCATTATTTCGTGTCTTACAAAAAAGAAAGAGGGAGAATTTTTTTGTAGAGATCTCTGCATGGTTTGACTTTATAGATGGTAATGGTTTCTAAAACATTCCATGACATTTTTGAAATACACTATAATAATATTTCTGGTGATCAAAAAATTTTACTCTTCCTCTCCCCATGTTCCGATACTTTAAGCACAGATACCCTTTATTTTGACATGTAGTGAAGTGACTTATTTATTGTCAAGTACAGATCGAAGAACTAATGCAACGAGAATGAAATCGAAGAAGTGAAATTTGTACTAGATTAAACTCAACAATTGGAGCAAACTGTGGAAGACAAAATGTAGGGTTGGAGATGTATTGAACAGCGAAGTCTACGTTAGCCATATTTTGGTTTTCTCTTTAAACGCTGTCTGTGTAATATGTGTATTGTACAGTGTGTAAGCTGTAAAAACAATTGCAAAACATTTATTACATTTACCTTATTGAAATCCGCAAGTTCTGCCATTTCTTCCCATAAACTCAGCATGATGTGTTGGTATTCCTGTAACCGAGAGAAACTGAATTCACCTTTCCCTTCTATAATGGTAGCTCTTAGTGCTAAACACGCAAAATCTCTTTCATCCAAATACCCATTCGAATCAACATCTGAAAATAGAATGAATATTTCTGTCATAATTCAATTTGAGATTACATTACTTCCTACCTAGTTATTGAGCAAAATAAATGAGGTGTGCATAATGTAGGTGTTATCTATCATAATTTCTAGCGTAGAATTTTTAACTATAATACATCTTCAATTTTAAAAACACGACAAACATAAATTTACAGAGTTAAAAATATACAATCACGTACAAAAATATTGCTTATTTTTTAGGGATTTTTTTAAATTTTCTATAATATTTATGTAGTGTTTATTATTAAGTGTAGACAATACAAATTTACGTAGCACACTATGAAATAAGGCACTTAACAATAAAGACTATATAAAATTTAAAAAAACCCTAAAAAATGTGCAATATTTCTGCCCGTGAGTGCACGACGATTAAAAATAACAGCTTTCAAAAGTAGTGTAAACTTGTAAAGTTGTAAAATATTAAGAACGAGCTGATCTTTGGTAACAAAAATAGCCCACTTCCCTAATACTTGCAATTTTTATTTTCTTCGTCTATTGACTGCTACTGCTGCGATTGCAGCAGATACCATATAAAACATTTTATATCTCTAAAAATTATTTTGATTTTCAAAAATGATCTTTTAAATAATAAACTCAGAAAAGATTTTAATATAATATTTAATTTAATTATTTATTTAATATAACATAATGATGAGTTCCAGGGGCGTGCTGGGTTCTCAGACCAGGCCAGGAATAAACTTTAGGTTCAGGCCACTTTAATTGCTATTTTCAGGAAAAATAATTTTAGTAAACTTATTATTATTATTCTACTCCCAAAAATAACGCCAAAATGCGTGCTATCTAGTTTCACATTGATTAGACGTTTTCGACTGTACAATACCTATTATTGTATACTGACTAATTAGATACTCAACATCTAATTTTTCTAAGATATAGATTTATGATTCAAGTTCGGTATAAGGTCGGTCGTTGCGATAGTAATGCTTTGTGAATTAATCTTTACGGCGAGTTGGAAAGTTCGTGGGGCGAGCAACGAAATATCGAGCCTCCATAATCCAGTGAGCTCAGTAAAGATTAACTGCGAAGCACGTACAGTCATTAGCAAATGTCTTGTGCCGAGTAAGGACGTTGCTATAAGCGAGTAAGAATCGAAATACCCCTTATACTATGTACGAAAGAGACCGAATTAAACAGAGATGGACAACTACCTGGACAAGATATTTAAATTCTTTAAAGCTTGTTTTGAAAACACGCTTGTAAAAACTATTGTTACTCATTCTATTCAAGATTTCTTTGACACACTTTATAAAATAGTCCTTTTAAATGGAAGCATCTACTAGTTAAACAACGTTATATAGCGTGTTTATGTTTCATTCTTTACCTTTATTAAAAAATAACTAAACGAAAATAATAATGAAAACAATCATGAAAAAATAGAGTCTTAGGAGTACCTATTTTAGATAATTAAATAATCACAGAAATTAATGTAAGCGATAAATAACAATAAAGTAATAATATAAGCATTAGTTATGTAAATACGTTAAAATTTTAAAAAGTTATTAAATATTCAGTTGTTTTAATAAAAATACTATAAACTAAGAAAAACATAGATATAGTCAGTACTAAAAACAAAAGAGTCACAAAACAAAAATTAAGAAATACCCTTGACAAAGCATAGAACCTTAGATCATATATATCATTAATATCTGTTTATCTAAAATTTTTAGAAAATATTTGTGAAAGATTACAGATTTTTTTAAATCCCGCCTCCTTTTAAGTAGATTAGTCAATGGGTTTAATTTTTCTCTCTGACACATTATTCTGTCAATTACCCATCTCTCTCTTGCATGTATTACCTGAGTGCTTTCAAGATATAATCCTGTGAATATACCCCAACTGTATCTATTATTAAACTTAATTTATTTGACCGGCAGCTACTGGGAATTTTACCTGAAGGTGAATAAACCGTTTAATGTGTAAATATGCCTCGTTTGTATGCCCAATCTGATTCTACTTTGGAAACTCGGGGAATGATTACTAGTTTTGATTATTTATTATTTTTACTAATTTTTGCAATAAAAACTGATTACAGTTAGTACTAAAAATTTAGTTCTTTTAATGTTTACAAAATAATTAAACTTTGTAAATAAACAAATCAAACTCGTAAATAAATTATTAGAGTTTATAATAAAGTAGAAACAAGCATACGATATTTATTTCTTAAAATAACAGAAACGATAGTAGAAGTGAAACGACTGTTTTGTATTCCAGTAAAATAAGAAACTCACTTGAAAATAGCAGTTTTTATTACTCTGTTGTTGTTATACAAAGCCACTCTAGGTAGGGCCCTTTAAAACTGGTTAGATTTGCTGTGTTGTTTGTAAACAAAAGAAACTATGCACCGAAACGTACGTCGTTTCTTTTACCAGAATTGTTAAATGTGTTGCCTGCTCGGGACAAGACATTTGCTAATGACTGTACGTGTCGCGTACAAAGTTTTATGTTCACCCTTATACAGCATTCTTTATTAATTCATTGTATATTTTTTATAGAAAGACATTTTGTAATCAAAGGCGATAGGACAATTTATAGGTAGACATTGTCGTGGTTAAACAAGAATTTCGTTTCCATTAGCATTTTAATGATGAGCATTGTAAGTTTTTACAGGTCCCCTTTAGGAGTCTGTTTATTTACTCTGTTGTCATAAATGCCTATAAAGTGTCATTTACATAGAAGGTGCAAATAAAGTTATCTATTTTTCACTTGCACATTGTTATTATCATGTATAACGCCCGCTGAGCGTTGACTTTGTTATCGATGCCGACGGTACATTCAAAATAAATATAAACAACACCAACAATTATACATTACAATTGATTTTTTACTCGTACGTATTCTCATGACGAATAAAATATTGTATGCTTTTAGTTGATCTGGAGTAATTCATAAAATCTTTACTTAGAAATTTGAGCCACGGCACTGTTTAGTTTCAAATGAACCAGTTCAGTGATAATAAAATTAAATTATCTCGTGTAGCCTTTACCATTAGTGAATTCGCTTTACATTGTCATCAAAAAAACGGAATTTGATCCAATAACAAAAATATTGAAAATGTTTATAAACTCGGGGAAGGTAATGACTAACGATTACTAATATTATGAAGTAAGTCGTAATGCTGAATTGGTTGAATAGTGGAGTGGATAAATAAAATTTACAGCTATACCTATACCGAAATTTTTAATTCTTATTGGTCTAGAATTAATTTCAACACAGTATTACATTCTGGCTCTTTTACTTTTCGAAGTATCAGCTGTTCCTGATTGTGATTTCCATTTATTGTTGCGCCTTGTTGCTATAGTACTCAACGCATCGTTTTATCATTTAGGAACAATTAGAATATATAATTAAACTACTTACAACAGTTATTTGTGTATTAAGGGCGTAAAGAGGCTTTTATGTCCAGAAGCGTTATTCCTAGCCTGCGACAGTAGCCGAGGGCTAGAAAAAGGCTGTAGGGCCATAAAAGCAAGTTAGGCCCGCTATACGTATACTATTTTATGCACAGATTTCATTGTTGATAAGTGTACAAATTAAGTATATTAAGTGTATTAAGTTTTTGTTATTGCCCGTCGGGCCATAAAGAGACATTTAGATGAGTCTAGCAATAATAGTCTAATTATTATGTATCTGTGCATAAACATAATTTATTCATTTTATATAATCTGTTAAATGTGTTTTGCCAGAACAGGTCATTATGTAAATAACTTGATAATGGAGAAATGCGCTTGACAATACTAACTATAATGTAAAGAAAAATGTTTGTACTTAAATCGTTAATTCGGTATAGGTAGGTATTAGGTACTAGGTAGATACTTATCTACTTTCTTTTAATTCTTTTTTGATAACAGGTTGATGATTAATCTCCAAATAAACCACAACAATATTTTTCAGAATTAATGCTTAGAATTAATACAAATTATATACTGTTTTTAGCACGCCCTTGATAAGTTCTGTCAAAACTAAACATATCTACATTCTACCATATAAAAGACTATTGGTACAACTTATACAACTAATTTCTAATAGATAGGCCTAATCTAGATTTCTGGCAATTTTACAAAAGGAATTTCAGTGTCACCTATTATTTAGTTAAATATAGTTTTAAATTATAGTTTTATTTCAATTAGTATCGTGGACATGTTCGTATAAACAAGTGGGGCGAACGTGACGTCCTTCTATTTTCATTTGGATTCAAAAATAAATTTCTGTAATAATATTTGCACAACGTTTAAATAAAACGTTACCTATTAGCTATAATTGTGTCCAAATTGCTCATAAATGTTACTCAATATATACGGTTCTTTGTTTTATTTCTAGTATCGAAAATAGAAAACTGATGACCAGCTCTGTTATTATGTATTCTTGATAGAAGGATACAGAACACACTTTTGAAATCCGCCAAACTTTATATAAGAAAATTGCCACACAAAGCTGCCAATACACTAATTAATGTATATTTTTACGTAGATAACGATTAACCAAACCCGAACTACTCAATGTCATATCTACCAAAGTTTCATTTTTGCACGATGGGGCTGTTTGCTTCACTTACTATCATTGCAGGTAATTAGCACAGTAAGTTGTTACCACTTTATTGCGAATAGTTGCGGGTCCTAGTGGTCCTAGGGTGGTAAGTAATTTACTTACCGCACGTTGGTAACGAAAAAAGCCAAGTAGCGTATAACCAGATTTGAATTGAGGGGGTGGGGGTAACTAAATAAAACAAAATCGTAATTTTGTTAAAAAACATACTGAAAAGATCATCTTTTGCCATTTTTTTCAAACATCTGTGTAGAGTGTTTAATTTATTTAGGTATAAGGTATATACTGGTCGTTCGTCGAAAGGAAAGCTAAGCCAACTAACTAACCAGCTGATGTGTATTCGCCAATTAATTAAGGTGGTAAGAAGTAGAAGTGTGATTTAAGTAGACTGACCAATTTGCAATTATTAAAAAATAGCCCTTTCCCCAAGACTCCCAGTTTCATAACTTGAAATTAAAAGTAAATATTTTTTTAGAATGACAAATAAACAATTAAAATTTCAAAATGTAATTAAATAAGTATCAAAATAATTTCAGCAAAATTCTTAACCATTATTTTATTGTTTTAGGCAAGTAAATGCTGTAAAGGAGAACTTCTCTTAAGTCAAACTAAAAAGACGAAGTTTATCGGTGAAACCGATAAACCATAGAGCGATAAACCAATTTATAAGACGCTGATGCAGATGGTAAACCGGGAAAAATCTGATAGTTCATCAAAATGAAAGTAGCTCTTTCTAAACATTCTTAAAAGAGTTTACAAAATAGAAAATTTAGTTTTATTAAAAACTACATTGTAATTGCAAACGTAAAAGTTGGGTTGTATCATTAATGTCTATTCCAGAAACAAAATTCTAGGCTTTATAGTCAATAAGGACCAACCAAACCATTGGATCTAGCGCACACTAGTTCTGAATTTAAAAAAAAAAACGCTAATAAGAATCTATTTGACTACTGGCTTCTTAAAATCATGGGCGCACCGAGGGAAGTTATATGGGGCTGCCTCGATTCCCTAAGACTTCTTTCTGAATTCAATGAGAAGCCCAAAAGTCTTTATGCACTATATAAATTACGATATAAAAAAAATATTACTATATAACTGTGTAGAAAGCTATGTGAGAATTCTACTATAAAGTGGTAGCCTACCCTCAAGCTAAACTTCTGGGTGCGCTATCTAAGTAGCAGTAACTGAGATCGGAACTTTGCTCGAATAGTTGTAGCGTAACCCCAGCTCCACACATGCGTATACGAATATTCGTGTGCAAACGCGAATATTCATGACTGAATGTTCGTTTGCAAATGTATCCGAACAATTCCCTACACACTTCACATACGGTAACCGAATATTCGCGTATAGTGTATAAGGCAGACACGTGAGGGTTAAGACGAATGTTTGATCCCTTTGACTAGCGCTAATTTACCGCTACAAGACGGATCGTGCTCGTGTCGTGAACGAATAGCAAATATTCGTATACGAATACGAATGTATTATCCACACTTTACGTATTTGTGTACGAATAACAAACATTCGTCAACGAATAACGCATGTGTGGAGTTGGGGTAACTCCAACTGCTCATTTTGCTCCCATTTATAGGGAACAAGGGTGAAGTACGTTCCACTTTTTCTTTGGTTATCACGCCCTTAAAATATGTCATGTCTAATTAGTAATTATTATGTATAAGTATAAAAAAATGTAGTATTCATGGACTACACCGGCCGTCTATTCGGCAGCCTGTGCAGTTTAGGTCTGCGCATGCCAATCTGTATGCAAGTGTCCCATGCCAAGTGTGTATACGCAAAATAGGTTAAATGCTTCAGTTTAGTGTGACAGGCAGTTTTGCCCCCCGCTTGTTTTTTTGTTTAGCTAGTTTCAAGTTTGTTTTTGTTCATATATGTTATATATTGACTTTTTCTAGTTCTGAAACTTTTATAAAACTTCACTGGTCACCCCGCTAACGCTTCCTCTCTCATGTATTTTCTTATGAAGAGGGGCGCATTATTGTTAATAGCCCATGGGCGCCAAATATCTCTCAGGGACGGCCCTGGAAATAGTCAACTGTCAACACTAATTATAGCACTACAATGACAACCCCATTGACTACTATAACGATCCGGTATAAACTACATCAATTCATAATGGAAACTTAGCTGGATGGTTGGCAACTATGCCAGTATTTGTCCAGCACCTTCATCCAAATGTTTAATTTTTAAAATTGCTATTTGTCTCTAATTATTTTGATCGAATTTGAGTTTATATAGATATATGTTTGGTACAATATAAGTTTTATTTTTTTAATTAAAAAAAATAAAAATACTTTGTTTACCTTGAAGTATCCCTTTTTAAGGATAGTAAAGATTGCTCTGCAGCTATCGGGTATTATATAGACTAGGTGCCAACTGCTTACCCTAATGGGTAAGCTTTAGTAACTAACGCACTCTTAAAACACTGCTGTTTTTACTGCTTGTTGCTTTTGTTGAAATACGAAAAAAGAATTCAAGCTCGGATCCTCACCTCTCTCTCTTATATCGCGTAGTTCAATAGGGTTTGGGTCATCCAGCGCTAGGTAGCGCTGGCTGTAAAAAATGTACCGAGACACATGAATGAATGAAAACACAATGCATGTACTTCAAGATTATTAAAGATCAGTGCTCGTGGTTAAATTATAATTAGCATAACTCTCATTGAAAAATCAACTGTCCGTCAGTAAGAAAAGAGATGTATTTACAAAAGTTGGATTGGTAACGCTGACGGCAATCTGCGTGCATACAACCATACCACCCCGCATCATTCGTAGGTGTTAAATAAATACAATTAACTTATGTCTCCGTAAAACCCGATGAATTTCGAGAATTATTGAATAGATTTTAATGCCGTTTTCAGCATTCAATAGCTTGTTTCTTGGTGAATGTTTTTTATATAAAGATTGTTCAAGGAGTTTTTCGAGAGTCGAATAATGAGCAAAATGCAAAACAAATAATCAGGAAAATTGGCAAAACAAAAACAAAATACCATACGTTGCGAAAACGGTAACGTATAAAGGCAAACTGTAAGCGAACGAATTGTAGATCCCAAAAGATCTACAGAAAAAGTCTGTGGTGGCATATATGTATCTCTTACAGATTACTCACAATCAAGATTTTCCTAATAATTATTTTTTCGGGAAACTCTTTGCCCCCCTGGAACAACGACAACGGAACTTAAGACAACGGTTTTAATTAATAATTTCTGTATGACTTTACCTTTAGAATTGCTGTGAGTATAATCTGTGAAAGTTTGAAACTTGTAGCTTACGCCATTCAAGATTTATATATAGTCACTATGTTTTTTTAAGAAATGTGTCCCCCTGCGGCCCGGCCCCATGGGTTTTTTTAAGATTAAAAATATACTTATAATTCACCTTTTGGAGTAAGGTTCACCTGCCTGTAAAACTCCAGCTTACTAAGTCTTCGTATTAGTACGTGTCTTCATCCATCCAGAGGCAATTATATCAGTCCTGCTTTTCTGCTTTAAATTAATTCAATAAATTAACGTGCGAGTGTTTTGATCTTTGTAAGAGCCACCCTTTGCACCATTTCTTTCATTTATCTTTTTGCGTTTTAATTTCACCGTGCTAGGCACAACTGCTGCACTAATCCATAACAATTCTTCAGAAATCATTTGAAATAACGAGGAAAATGAACTGACAATATCACAATTTTCATACGATCGTGTGGAGGCTCCCCCAATGGCCTGCACAGGTCCGATCTGTGCAGGCTTACCAGTGGCGTAACTAGATAAGATTGCGCGCCCCTGCGAGACTTATGTTATCAGCCCTCATATACAGGGTGGCTGGTGTTTCATTGACCAGATTATATCTGCTGAAATATTAAAGGTAGAGTAAAAAATTAATGAGAGACTTGTTTAGCATAATATGATCTATAAAATAGCGCAAAAAATGTTTTCATGGCCAATTTATTTTCCGGAAAAATATCTAACTTTAATTTTTTAAATGGAACGTCCTGTAAATTTTTACGGAATAAAGGTCAAAATAAATTTCTCTTTACAGTAATATATCACAAGTAACTTTTGCGTTCAAATTACATCTTACAATTCAAAAAATAAAATTATCAGATCAATAATAGATATACATATGTTATTTGATATACAATGTTATTTTGTCATGTCTCCTCCAGTCTTTAACAGAATGTCACGCAGTTCCAGTGCATATAGTTTGAACTCAGGAGTACATAGTAGGCGGTTGTTTTGTAATAAGTGTTATATAGACTTCATTTTTAATTGTTAACAGTTTCATTTCTTAAATTTGTTGCAACTGTTTTTTTTGAGAACTTGCTTTATACGGCGACATTTGCGTTGCTTATTTCAAAATTCAGCTAAAACAGTGATAATAAGTGAATTTATCCACTTTTGGAAATAGACAACTCATTTACTGACAATAAACTTAAAATAAAGGAAACATAATTATATGTTTAAGGAAGTAAATTTGCTTGGCATAAAATTACAAAATATTCTCTACACTTGTGGTGTTCACGACCGCAAAAACAAAAACAAAAAAAAACTTTTGTGGATTTAATGTTAAAAATAAAAATAGAATCACGAACGCAATGTACTATACTTACTGCACGCGTAATGAACTTGAAGTTCCGTGTTTATTTAAAGTACAGATATCTACTTGTAGGCAATCTAAAGTTTATATTAAATGAAAATAAATTTCAGTCCAATTAAATTATCATTTGAGCGTAACGGATGCGCAACGCTTCTAAAACACGTGTATTGCGCAATGTATTGAATTATATTTTGGGTCGCACAATCTTAACTAGACAGCTTGTCTATCCGTCAGTACAATTATAATTTGCCAGATTTCCAAGTGAACTCTTGCCAAGTTTTTTCGGTCGATGACTTTTCTTTGACTTTAATTCTAAACATTTGCCCCTCATTATTCAAAATTTTACTGCACGAAATGTTGGTCTGGTTTAGTTTTTAAAGAAAATTCTGGAAGAAATTTGTGTAATCGAATTCGATACATTGTTGAATATTTTCTATTTTAAAAATTGACGCACACAAGCACTCAAAACAATATTAATGTATACCACCTTTCAAACTGACAATTCTTTACTAAATGGCAAAAATCTATAAACAACATAACATATATTTTTCATTTTTAAATAAGAAATTTCATTCAGGGGGCCAGAGGTTAACCTTTTTCCATGAGGTTAACCTAGGCTATAGCCCAGAGACGGTGGATTACAAGACCAAAAGGTTTTAAGCCTACCGAAGACGACAAAATCGTTATTTACGCATAAAGTATCATAACTCGGCGCATCATAGGCGCTAGCCGAGTTTTATAACACATCGAGTATCGCAATATGAAAGTACAAATACAGGCCGTATCAAGTCTTATTAGGTTTATTTAGGTTTATCGTTTAGATAATTTTATCTTAGATACAACCAGTTTATAAACTGATTGTAAAACGATTGTCAAAAAAATTTAAAAATGAGTGGTTCTGAAATAAGCCTAATGTCAGACATCGAAACTGCAGCCCAAGGTAAAGTTGCAAGTCAAAAATTATCATTTAACCACTTCCTTGTCTCGTTCAGGAAATGACGGTCAACAAACGAACAGACGTTTCATAGCATAAAACTGTCTACATTAAGGATAAAACTAACCAATAAGGCTAGTTCTTTGGACCTTGAAATGTCCGGAGCAATGGAAAACATAAGACCAAGCAAATTAACCAATTCAAGAACAACACCAAGCAAATTCACAAAGCCAGAAACAAGAACCAGCAGCACAATGAAATTGACCAAGTGAGGAACAAGAACTCTTAGCCCAGCCCCTGATTAGGCCCATGGAGTTGTAGTCTTACAACTCCAGTACTAGTTAAACAGAAGGCCGATCCCACGACTACACTATTGATTAAACGGAAATTGGGAAAACTTGCTAACAGCTTTAAAATGGAGTTGGTAATTTAGGATAAAAACCCAGTTTGTTCACGCTCTTAACCACCGGTTTATTTTGGTAACTTATATTTCTTGATCTGCTTCTGCTCGCTGTAGTGTGGTTTACCTTTTTCAAATAAATTCATTAAATTAAAAATTTGTATATGACGAACCTTGAATGTAAGTACGCTGTTTTCATAACAGAATACAGTTTTATCTTATGTGCGTTTGTTTACAGTTAATTTTCTTCGCTAGAAATGCCTTGATGCAACTTAACTTACTTACAAAAAAAATCATTATTGTGATAAATATTTTATTAGAATTAAATGCACTGCGTTCTAAAGTAACCTCCCTCAACTTAACTTTTGAAACACTTTTTAACTAAGCCAATAAAACCGAATTAAACAAATTTAAAAAAAAGTCAAAAGTTGTCGCGCTTTATTGTCTTGCCTTGCAAGCTCCACTTTGTACCGCGTAGTAGCGCCTGCTATTGCGCTACACTCTAGTTATACTTCTCCAAAGTAGGACTACTATTGATAGTTTTCTTTAAGATAATAAACACTTTTAAATTAAAAAGTTAATTTGAGTATTTATAATGTGGGTGTCCGTAATACGAGCCTTGAATTTAAATACACTGTTTTCATAGCAAAAAAAGCTGCTCTTATGCCAGGTTTTTTCCTCGCTAGAATGCACTATTTAACTTAAAACTTGTGGACCGCGCAGTGGCGCCTGCTGTAACACCTTTATAAAGACCACTTAAATTTATACCGCGTAGTTGCGCCTTCTGTTGATTATTTTACAAAGTAAGACAGATACCCCGAACAAGCTCGTTATATTTCTTATATGGATATACAATGTTAAAAACAACCATTTCCATGAAGAGAATACATATTCGTAGCTTTATCCAGTTAATAACACTATTTAAAAAGAACTAAAGAACTAAAAGAACTAAAAGAACTAAAGAACTAAAAGAACCGAAGCTAACAAAGTTAAAATGACCAAAATTTCTTTAGAAAAAGATATATAGACACAAGTTTCAGATAATGGACAGTTCTTAGTGATAAAAGTGTTGATTATTGCCGTTTTTGATGCCTGCCGCCGAAAAGAATTGATTAAGTTGAAACTTAGGATATAGAAGGTAAGGATTCGTTTATCAAAATAGTGATTCCATAGATGGAAACGAATACAATATGGAAATTTGTTATTACAGAGGATAATATGATGAACTTCGTCCTGTAACGAGCTTATTAGGTTGAAGCCTTAATTTACTTTGTTTTAAATTCAAGTTTCGTTTTCATGTAATTAGGCAACTCAGGAATAATATACAACGTTAAATAGCTTAATTCAGTGTTTAATTCTTGGTATTCGTCTAAATAAATTTATCTTTTGTGTAAACTCTTTTCTTACCTTTCTAAAAGACTATACATTTGCTTTTTATCACGTACGAAAACCATTTCTCTTTATTGTATTGTAAACAGACGAACAATATAAAAGGTGATTCGTTTAAAGTATGATAAATGAATTCGTTTTAACAAAATATGTCACGTCCTTACCACGTTCTAGGTAAATAGACAGTTGGTCTGGTGCAAAATACGTTCAATATCAAATGCTCACAAAAGAACAACACCTCTTAGAACTATAAATAGTTTATTTCATACTGTGTCGCATTTGTGTTTTACGTCAAACTTTTCAGTCCAGAAAATGCGATTTAACAGTCTAGTGTGACTGTAAAAACTTTTTCATTCTCCCCTTTACGAAAGTGTAACTTTTTATCTTGATAAGGCAACCGAAAGCGAAAGTAAAACATGCGAGGTGGTTGCTAGGTATGAAAAACTTTCGGTCCCTGGACAACGAAGTAAAACTGTCAATTTTTTAAAATATAATATTATAAGGTGGCTGTTGTCACCATTACATTGATAACAATGCTGTTGTATATTGTATATACAAACATTATTTTATTGCAATCACTGAATCATCATTTTATTTATTTATTTATTTACAGTGGTTAATAAATGTCAAGGGGAGAATGAAAAGTTTAATACATTACACGCTGCGAAAGCCCTTTCAGGTGCTCGGTGTCTTTAACTAATCTCGGCTACGCTTACGTTTCGCCTCGGCCAATCAAAAACACCTTGCACCTAAAAGTAAACTTTCACAGCTTGTAATGTAAATAACTATTACAGTCTAGTATGACTGTAAAAAATTTAAGCGGACGCAAATACAATCAATCAACTGGACAGTACGTAATCGCACGCATTACGCATTACGTCATTCGTCCTGGAAATGTTCTTACACTCTCGTTTCGATGTTCCGGACTCGACTCCTTCGTCGCCTTATTCGTAACATCTTACTCGACTGTAAAATTCCATTTCCAGGACTTATAACGTAAATTACTATTACAAGACATCATTATGATTAAATGCAGTTGCATTTTGATAACGTGCTTTGATCTTTATACTTTTGGTGTCCATATTTGTTATACTGAAACTATAGAAATTTTCGTCCAAATTTTTGAGAATGTCATGTTTAACGCATGATTGGATGGACAGTTCTGTAATATGATTACCTCCCTTAAACTTTAAAGAGTTAATCCTTTTTAGCCTTGTATATACCATGTATTTAGTTATAACGGCTTGCCAAGTATTTTTTTTACTTTTGAAAAAGACACTTTTCGTTTCTTGGGGTATTGTTTTCAGAAGTGCAACTACACCTTCGTACTTCAACTTTGGTAATTTCTATTACCCCGTGATCTTCAAATCGGTTTTAAGAAAGTTCCGGTTACCGTATCATTTCGTTGGGTTTGTTTTTAAACCATCTGTTGTGCGTTTCCTTTGATTAACTTAACTAATTAACTTCCATAATTTTCTTAAAACAGTTATTACTAAATATGGAGTTGAATTTCATACGACTTCGATTATCGTACAATAATTTCACTGAACTTGACTAAATTTAGTAAAACATAATTATAATAAACAAGTCAAAGTTTCTAAATGGAAATATTTAATTGCAACGTCCAAAGTTTCAGTATTTATAAGAGAAGTTCAGGGTTCAATTACAGCTGTATCTTTACTATGTGAGTGTTTGTTTATTTTGGTTATGTTGATTAATAAGCCTTTACCTGCGTAGTGTCAAAGTAGATAGAAAGTTAAAACAGATATACTAGGATAAAATGATTATGTACTAACAAACATACTTTCTGTAAGTTATTTGTAATTAAACATTTTGAGGTTTCATTCGCGATAGCAAGAAAATGTATGGCTTCCGACTTAGAAATTAGTAAAAATGTATTTAGAATGAGATTCCCAATAAGTTAAACTGTAGAACCGAAAATGCTCGTAAGTTCCTTGCAATAACTAAATGCTGTTATTTTTTATAATACGAATTATGAATTGTATTGTTGTTAAACGATTTTTATGAATTTAAATGAATAAACAAGGTTTTAAATTACTAATCCGTTGCTTGGAATGACAGATTGTTTGTGTTTCATTCACAAAAAAATAAATATATGAAAGAATAAGAATAAGTGACAAAGAACTTAACTCAGATGGGAGTCTTTTCCCGAAGTATAGATTCCCATCGTTGCCTTTAAAAAATAACAATATCTACGAACCTGAATAATCTGTGTATTATAAT
The DNA here is from genome assembly GCA_929113105.1 of Agrypnus murinus. Classification (NCBI taxonomy): domain Eukaryota; kingdom Metazoa; phylum Arthropoda; class Insecta; order Coleoptera; family Elateridae; genus Agrypnus; species Agrypnus murinus. The sequence continues at coordinate 159,944,032 of OV816025.1, forward strand.
ATACCACAAATAAACATGTAACATACCCAAGTTTTGATTATATTCTGTGGCCGAAGCTTTTTTAAAACTTTATTTATTGAATATAATAAAACACATTTATATATTTCGTTTGCAGTCGTAGAATATATTTTATTATTTTTAATCAATAGAAAACTTTATCTCTTTTAACATTTAGAATACAAATATTAATATTACTTTGACTGTAATTATTTAACGAGTTTAAGACGAGTTTAAATAATTAAATTTGAATTAACACACTTAACAGAACAAGTTTAGAATTCACATTTAAATGACATTAAGCAAAATAATTAATTAAAACTCGAATGAGCCTTTATGTTTTTACTAGCAAGACAATTTTAAAATCCACATCTAGTTTTAATACTCACTCAGGATAAACACTTGTTGAATATTTAATAAAGACTTGTGTGTTGAATGAATATGTAATAAAGACTTGTGTGTTGAATGAATATTTAACAAAGACTAAAGACTTAAGATTAAAACAGAGGTATTTATACCTTATCTGCCTACACATTTCTCATGGTCATGAGAGAATTAATGCTAAAGAAGTTCTCATAGAGATAACGTCGACTTATCAGAAAACTGTAATTTGATATCGTGAGTTTTATTATCTTAAGCAATTCTCATGTAACATGATCTTATCTATAGTGCGATTCTACGTACGTTACTCCCAGTGGCGCAACTACGTTTGATGCGCGCCCCTGCGAGACTTACGTTTGCGCCCCTTATATATAAATTATATATAGATAAATTTTGCTGAATTAAAATATGCAATAACTAATAATAATTCATTACTTCTTTATTTGCTTGTATCTCTTTAACGAATTTGTTTTATATGACTAATGAGATTTAACATCAATTATTACAGTTTGTTCCAGGCTTTATGCAGGCTAATTGGACAACTAAACTGTCAAAATCCATTGTTTTTACTATTTTCCTTATAAACTCTCTTAATACATTTGATAACACTTTAGATTATGGTCCGCCATCCGCACATTCTATACAACACTCGATACTTCTCATCGAGCTGAACAATATAGTGTCCTAACCTAACCGAATCTAACCCAACTCAACCGAACCTAACCTAACCTAGGTTTAAGTTAGGTTTAATTTAAGTTTGCGTTATTCATCAAATCATATGTGATTTAATTTAGTTTTTCGTTAGGTTAGATTAGATCAAGTTAGGTTAGGTGAGGTGAGGTGAGCATCAAAACATGCATTTTCAGGTAGGGTGGAGGAATTAACATAGAAGGATATGGCTTCCCTTCCAAAAAAGTCTTTGGCGATTTTCTCGAAAACTATACTGCCCCCTCCCCAAGTTGCATTGTTGTTCAGCTCGATGAGACGTATCGAATGGAGCTAAACTGGAGAATACATCTCTCCGGAAATTACCAATCTGTTGTCGCTGATCCAACAAGTGGGCACATGTATTTTGAAGTTTTTTAAGTTTCAAATTTCATTACAAGTACAGCACGAAGCATGTACGACGAAAGTGTTTTAGTTATTGTTAGCGTCGTCGTCAAAGCAGATAAATAATCACTACTTAATAATTTAATTAATCTTATTTAAATACCTAATATTATTTAACACAATATCCTCCAATTATTTTGAGCATGTATATCCATAATTCGTTTTTATTGTTTTCATATAATGTTTTTTACCTCCAATGTTTTAAAGTTTCTATTCCCAACGAAATCAAATTTCACGTAAGCAGCGCCCTTCGGATGGTTGCGCCCCCCTGCGTCGCATGGTCTGCGGGGGCGGTAGTTACGCCACTGAACATACCACAATGAAACAATGTAAATAGTGCATAGTGAAAAAAGAATTTCAATGTAAAAATGTAGTTGAGCTCTGTCATGAAATAGCACTACGTGCTGGACTGTCAATAAATTATTAAGAAGCAAAAACAAAAACAACGAACAATTTGGGTGGCACCCTCTATACTGTTAAATATTTGAAATAGTAAGCCTTTGTGGTTAGCACCCACAACCGCTAAAGATAATTTAAATAAGTAAGAAGTCTTTGCCGAAAGCTATACTATAGTAGTATAAGTTTTATTATGAGTTATTTGGTTATTGAAATTTTGTTGTTAAATAAGTAGTGCTTTACAGTCCTTTCACTGTTACACATGACCGATTTCATGTTTGTTGCAAACATTGAAAAGGTGCGTCGCAACAATTTAGAATCGATAGCTTTCGAAATACGAGCCCGGTTGCATAATAATTGACCTGCCTTTTAATTTGATGAAGTATTTCAGATTGCTTTTTTAGTAATTAGAAGATGTAATTTTTATAATTTGTGCTACAATGTGAAACATGTTATACTTGGTGACCTCCAAAATAATATTGCAAGATTCATTGCAAAATAATTATCCCATTATGGGTTTTGTTCAACAAATCAGCTCTGGATAACAAAAGACAACTGTGATTTTTGCAAAACGAGTAGGTGTTTGTGCTTATAATACTTTACCATTTATCTATAAATAAAATATTTTTAAGCTGTCAACCTGAGTTTATTTATTTATTTGTATGATTGTTTTACCGTATAGTGTGCAGTAAGCTTTACAACTTCGTCCCAACAAGATAAGGCTATTGTTTGTACTTCAAAAAATTCCCTTAATGAAGTTAATCGAGGAACCCCGTTTCTAACAGAAGTGAAAATGTTGACTGATAACAAAGTATGCGATCACATCTTATCAAACCCGCGAAAAACTAGTTCACCATATATTGATGAACTTAAACAAACGTTTGAATTGGAGAAACACTTGAGGACTCGTAGAACTCTCTTGAACAATGTCGTTGATTTAGACATACAAGGCATAGTATGTGCTTCATATTTGAAGTGCTAAAAGGAGCTAGCAAAATAAGTTACCATGATTAAACTAGCTTTTAGAGGAGCTGTTGGGGAACAAAGAGTTCCAACCAAAATGTATCTATTTGCCATCCAACGGTCTCTTCCGGCACTAAGAGGCTTGAGAAACGCACGAAAAAAATCATTGTCAAGTAATGAAATAATTTGCAGAAAAGTCGTTACTGAACCCTATAGGTTAGTGTGTTCAAACTAATTAACCTATTGTAATAAATATTTTATTAAGATGGCAGTATGGACATTTTATGCATAAGTACACCAATCAACAATATATTAGAAACTTCGATGTCCAGGTATTTCTACTAAATAGAAGTGTACATATGTGCAAAACAGATGAAGTAAATGGTATTTGATCGCGAAGATGTGGTGCGTGTGCAAAATATACTATGCAGGAAATGCTTCAAAATTTGCACTATCATTCATTTTCTTTACGAATTCTACATTTATCTCTTTTTTTTATTTCAAATCCTGGATATTTTTATGGATTTTTAAAATCAAGTTTATCGCTAACCGATGGCAGAGTAGGTCGGATAAATACCGGACAATTGGCAACCGCAAACTAAAGTGACTGAGATATACTACATAAGTCTTACTCAGAATTACTAAAATGTTGTGAGTTAGATACATAGATGAACATAAAAGTAACATATGTAGAGTAAAGTAAGTCATGAACATATTGTAAATATAAGTTTATCTTTGCAACTGTAGAAGAACAAAATTAAGTTAGCCAGTTAAGAAGAACAAATGTAGTTCGCTTTAGAAACCTGGACTGAAAAACATTTAAGATTAGATTGTCAGTTCGATAGTACACATCCTATAAAATAAACCAGAAATATCCATTTGTTTTTGGAGAATGATTAATGCAAAGAGGTTTGTGCCAACTGATCTAAAGCACACACATTCAAACCAATTTAAAAACGATGTAACTTGACTTTTCACAAACTTTTCTTTAGTTCTGGCCCTGTTAACGTATAATATAAACAACTAATTATAGATCTATGCTGATAGGCAAAAACGAAAAAAGAAAATCCTGGTAGTACATTTTAAATCATTTTTGAGACATTTTAAAGTGCATCTTTCACAGGTGTTTTATCTTAAACGCATTGAACAAGATCGTTGGCATAATTCTAGAATTTTTCAAAATACTTTCAACTTGAATTATATAACAAAGCCATTGGCTGTTCAAAAAAGCATTAGCGATTATAAATTTAACCAGTTTTTGTGGAATTTGGCACGATTTTTATTCAATTTACACACATTTAGTGCGATGAAAGGTGGCGAAAATAACTTAAGTAAACTTGATCGTTGAACTTGACCTCAATAGAAAGCTCTTGTTTAGGGTAACATTTTAATTAAAATGTCTGTAAAATAAAAAACGTTTTGATAGGTACGAGTATTTTTAATTTTATTATATACTGGCAGGGGGTGCTAGGCAGTTTGTTCAAATAGAGTCACTGCATCTAGTCACCTAGGCCAGCTGGTCGATCAGAGTAACGCAAACCGCCGCCATATTGGGTCAGAGAAGGGTGATTTTTTAATAATGGACAAATGAAAACCACGTTTTATGTGATTGACATATTAAAGGTTTGATCTTTCAGAATAAGAAAAACCTTTTAAAACAAACGTGGATTTGATTAAATTCAATACAGAACAAATAATGAACAATTTCGTGCTTCGTTTGCCCCAATATGGCGGCGGTTTGCGGTACTCTGGTCGACCAGCTGGCCTAGGTAACTAGATGCAGTGACTCTATGTTCAAACCGGGACTACTAAAGTAGGGGGAGGGTGGCCGATTTTTACAAATGTCACTCATAGGAAGGTAATTTCTTGACTTCTTGAAGATCATCTCTTAAGTAAAGACGGCGACTCAGTATACTGCATTGATTCACAATCATAGTGATCAGAACATTGGGTTTAGAATATGTCAACGTATCACGATAGTAAGATTTTTTACTATTTTTATTTAATTTGGTTAATTTACCTCTTATGCGTTTATTAGGATTACCAACTTTTGAAAGTAGGAAGTAAGGGAGTCAAAAATTTCCATAATAGTATATTATATACCCAGGGACTAAAGTGCATCTTTTAATCCCGAATGTGAGTTTATTTTCCGAGCGTTAGAGAGCCCTCAATCCTGTTTTGTTGTTGTTGTCATGGAAACACTTTTACTCCCTCAGGGAGTAAAAGTGCTACTTTACTCCCTCGTTTGGGGGACTAAAGTAGAGCCTTATATATAGGACGTGCAAAAACGTTATTATATTCATTTACAATAATAAAGATGTTCCAATGCTATTTAAATGAAAACGAAACGTCAATGTAGTAAACCGGCCAATGTAGTTAAGGGCTCTCTCAAATGCTCGCGAAGAGTTCCACTCTCCACATATACACGAGTTTACCTCTAGTATAAATTTCAAGGGTTAGTTATTATAGAAACCAAAGTTTTTTAAATTATTGTTATTTATAGAATCGCGCTACATCGAGTTTTGTTAGTGCAAATAATATTATCAAAACAATTTAAAAGCCGATATTCGGCATTACAGATTTTCGACAATCTGAATTAGCAGACTTTCCAAGCAACTTTCAATAAATCAATTAATCATCAGCATCAATTAATAAGTAAACATACTGTCATTAATTAATAATTAATAATAGACAAAACACAAAAGGATGATGAATGACATTCATTAAAGAAGCAAAATACATGAACATATAGCATGACCGACTGGACGGATTTACAATTTTAAAACCTCCGTTTTATTCTTGGTTCGGGTATTTCTTTTAATACAATATTTAATATATTTCATAAATAAACAATTTTTCTATAGTTATAATATTTATAAAAACGAATAATTGCAAAGAATTATTCTTTAATTTTATAGTCATTTAAACTATAAAAATAAAACTAAATGTTAATAATTAATAAATAATAAATTAATTATAATCATGAAAAATTTTTTTATGAAATTTTATGAAAAAAGAATTTCCTGGAACTGGGAATAGAACTCGGGTTTGTAATCGTAAGTCCAGCGCGCCTTCCAGTCGGCCATACTGTCTGTTCATGTCTTTCGCTTCTGTAATGAATGTCATTTATCAACCTTTTTTATCTGTTTGTTTTTTATTATTAATTATTTTTTGGTGATTTTTTACAATAACTAATTACAGTACGTTCACTTATTAATTGATCAATATTAATTAATCGACTATTAATTCATTCAATATTCAATATTATTAATTCATTTACGCATGCTATTTCTGGTATCACTTCCTCAGAAATCTCAGTTTCTCTGAATCTATCCCTGTCTAAAAATAATGTGTGGTGGGGGCCTAGTTAGACAGGTTCCTTTACTGCTGCCCCCCAGCAGACAGTTCAGGACTGTTTTAATATAGCCTTAACGATCAATCAGTCTCATAATGTAAAACTTCAACTGTGGCTTGATCATTAATCATTAACGCCGCTCAATTAATAATTAATAAGCTGTAGATTAGTTAGTAAATATGCTTCTATGCAATTTTCGAGATTGACTGGTCATTAACGACATTGGCCGGTTTATTACATTATACTATACATACATACAGGGAGATCCAAAATGATTGAAGACGGTTTGAATTTACCGCCACGTTAAATTATTGTCACGTTGGCAATACGAATACTTTTCAAACAGTTTCATCGCTCTTTTATTTTACAGTGTCGTCTCAAAAATAATGAGCTTATATACTTCGGTAATTTTAAAAAATAAACTCACCTGACAATAAAATCGTCTAACAAACTGTAGTTTTGAAAAGAACTGTTTTGTAAAATAAGAAAAAAGCGAAATGAAGCAAAAATCCAATGAAAATCCGTCACAACGTAGTAGCAAACAACGATGTAAATGAGAAAGTAACGAGTTGACGCTGTAATTTGAGGCAACACATTTCAATTAGTGCTACACTAAGTATGTAGAATACACTAAAACCCACGGCGCGAAATTAAAACCGTCCTCAATCATTTTGGATCATCCTGTACGTTTTCTATTTTTTTTTCTGAGCTTTTAACCACATCTTCTTTGTTGTCACGTAAATTATAATCTGTAACTTCACTCGTTTTAATGGCTTTTAACAACAAGAATTACCTAACTTAATACAGCTCATAGCCAATTTGATTCATTTTGCACGATGTTGGCGGTTAATTTGAAATTTACAATTCTTGATTCTAGTGATGGAAATAAAATTTAAAATTTCAATTAAAATATTGAATTACTTTCGTTGATTGTTTTAAATAAGGGCAAAACCCCTTCCTGTCCTATAACAAGAAAAGACGATGGACACACTCTTAGCAAGGACTGTCCTTCCGAAATAAGGTCAGTTGGCAACCCTAGCGTTTATGCCACTTACACATGCATAGGCTATTATAATAAGACATCAAAAGCAACTGTTTCAAGTAATAGAATGTACTATCTTTTCCTAGAGAAAAACTAATTTTGTTTTAATTAAGCATGAAAGCATACGGTGGCCTACGCCCAGATCTTGATCTTGGCATCAATTCGGTTTTTACTTCTCCAACTCATTTAACTAATTATGTTTTTTATTGAACTTCATGATTTCACGGTTGGTTGGTAGTGTAGGAAGTTCTACTAAAGCCAGATAAGGAGGAGCTTGAGGTAAGAGCGACTTAATGAAAAATTATTGGAAAAATAAATAAGATATGCCCTAGTAGAAGCTACTTTATGATTTTCATTTATCACATGTCTGTGAACAAAATGCATAACTGATAACTCTCTCTAATCTCTATTGAAAATGGGCATGACCCGGCCACACTCAATTTATAAATCGAAAGATATTTTCTGTTCCCCGATTGCTTCCACTACTTTGCTATAACGCTTTAAATGCATTCATTTGTTTATTACTGAATGGTTGGAAAAGTCCATGCCGTCATATTATAGACTCTTTAGAGTAGAGTTTTTCATAAATAGGTAAAGTTTCTCATTTTCTAGGGCGTTTCCCTAGAAAATCTGGATCTCGAGAGTATAAAAATTAACATAAAAGTGAGCCAATTAGCATCTAAGGCCTAAGGTGTTCGCTAGTGAAACTAGGGTGCAGTGAAAGTGATGATTATTTTTTAATTTTTGATTTGAAATCTTTAATATAGTACAGAAAACTTGACACTCGCATAACCATTTAATATAACTGGTTTTGTGTTTTCATAAACGTGACATCTCCAGTGCCCTACGAGTAATTGCAGTTTACAAAAATTAGGTACTTTAATTCTCTATATTTAGTAGGAACTAATTCTATAAAGGATAGTGAATTCTCCGCTGCTCAGCATTGATATCTCGGAAACGGTAAGCGATATGAGAACTGTTAAATGAGAAAAAAGTTCTTTTTTCATGACGATTGAGCATCTGAAAATAAATCATGGATATTTTCATTTGTTTCGAATAAGGAAAATACAAAAAAATGTGATTTTGGATAGAATTATTATCTTATCCACCATTGATGCCATTTTATTAAATTTGATTACTTTACGTTGCTGACTACTTTGAGCTGCATGACGTTGAAAACAATTCCGTTAAGCCTTCTAGATTCCAAGCTGCAATAACCGTCTGCGCTAACCAACTCATGTTGCAATTCAGAAAAGAAATTAAACTCGCATTCACCCCAAAAGTTAAAGACGCGAACAGTTTTTAAGGTTATGTAGTCTAAGTAGTCCATAATTTAGGCGTTTGGTACATATACCAGTAAATGCAGTGCAATTAACAAACGCGGTCGTTTAGAACTTCTTCTGAAGAATAACAAACGCTCTGATACATACCGCATACCGGTGTGGAGCGCTTCAATCATCGTAAATGCCCATTAGTAGTTAGTACATACCTACATATATCTATAGCATATGTGTACGCAAAGTGTAGTGGGTACAGCTACAGAGACCTGAATTACGTATGTTGAAATAAAGTTTAAAATATTAGATGGGTTTTCAATACCAATATTGGGACACCAATATTGACTTTGTTACACGGTAGCCGATGACATAATTTTTAACGAATGTTTTTGCTTTGTTGCATTTTAATGGCGATAGTAATTTTGACAGATATACATTTAATATTCATGTTAATATTTATAATTTTTATAAGTAAAATATTTAGATATTACAAATTTTTGAAATGCCAGTAAAATGGAATTATTATTCATAGATTCCCCAAAATAATATGTCTACTGCACTGGTTATTATACATATTGAAATATAACCATCGAGTTGGCCGGTCGAGATGGCAAAATTTCTGGTGTTGGCAATTTTCAGATAGAGGGACCCTAACAGTTTTAGCATAATTACGCCATCTGCCGAGGTCTGTAATAATTATTCGAATAAATAAATTTTAAGAATTTTGCTTGGGAGTGTTTCATTTTTACAATTTCTAATTAATGATATAGTAGTAAAGTTAGATTCTAACTCCATTGTCCAAACTTCATCTAGTTTTCAAAAACCCGTTATTAAAGTCTCGACTGGTAACAGGTCGACTGACGACAATAGATAAATAAAATATCACAACATAAAAACAGTATTTTATGAGAGGTTATGATTTCTTAGCAACTTTGAGAGTTTGCTACTGGGCAGCAATGTAATATCTTAACACGTTGTCCTGCGTGAGCGACTACTTGCGGGCGAAGCGAGCGGAGCGGCCGGCGGGGATTTATCAAAACCAAGAAAACAATGCAGGTGTCCTACGTGAGATCGCGTCACCCGGATCTTCGCTAGACGCGGATTTCAGGCTTTTGACGCGATCAAATTATTTGATATTTCCGCCTTCATCGCGTTAGCCGCATCTGAATAGTCGGCATAGCAGGTAATGTTTTGTTAGATTGAATTTAATTTTATAAGGGAAAACCAATAATAAAATTATTACTTTTGAAATAATTGTGAAATAAATTTGAAAAATTTGTTATTATATTAAATAAATGGAAGTTTTCCAAAGGAACCCTTATGGAAGGGCTTTCACCAAATTCCTCTGAAACGTTGAAAGATAGTTTTCGATGTGTAGATCAAAAGTGTCAATGGACACAAAGTTCAAAAAATTATAGTTTTAGAATTATAGCCGTTTGAAGTTGGCAATTTTTGCACCCGATAGAAACCTTATGGGAAATGGTTCTAGGTTAAATTCTTGAAACTTTGGCAAATGGTGGTTCCTAATGTGTAGATCAAAAGTGTCACTGGACAGAAAGTCTAAAAAATTATAGTTTTTGAATTAGAGTAGTTTGAAGTTGGCAATTTTTAAATTGCACCCCGCTCAATCATTATGGGAAATGGCTCTGGGCCAAAATTCTTGAAACTTTGGTAAACACCAAATAAATTATAGATTTTGAATTACAGCCATTTGAAGTAGACAATTCTTGCATTATTCAACTTCAAATGGCTGTAATTCATAAACTACAATTTTCTGGACTGTGTGCCATTGACACTTTCGATCTACAACTCGAAAACTCGAAAAAATCACAGTTTCAGCACAATCTGGTGAAAGCCATTTTCCATAAGGATTATGCGAGGTCCTTTTATCCTCTCCAAATAAACAATATTTGTTCCACCAGTCTATTCTTACCAGACTAGGGACCATAGTTCTGGTTTTTAATTTTTTTCGCGCGATTCGCGATTACAAAATGTGCTACGTAGGACACTCTCAGTTCGCTTCGTCCGCACCGCCATTCGCTCGCTTCGCCCGTGTCGTCCACTTCGCCATATTGGTCGCTCACGCAGGACAACGTGTAAGGGCCCGTTATCGCCGCCAGTTTTAATAATAGGAAGCTTCATTAACCATAAACACCTAAAGATGGCGCTACAGTCTCCAAATGGGAATTCATTTCTTTAAAACTAAAATTTGAAAATCGCAGCTGTCTGCTCACAGTGTTGCCAGACATGCGTGAACTTTCAAAAATATTTTAAGTTTAACTGAGATTTTTAATTTTTAAATGCCAAGGAATAATTTAAGGTAGTTAAAATTAAAAAGGGGAATATAAAACTGCTAAATATCTTTAAAAATATCAGTTGTTCTTGCTGGTTTTAAGAAAAAGAAAAGTATTACTATACTAAAAGTATTAAAATATTGAAAATATATATTCGTTTTAAGAAATTAATCAAGACTAATTAAGAGTGAAATAGTTTATTCAAAAATGAACCGTCACATGCTCTTAAGTAAAGAAAAACATTTACTTTGGTAATTTATTAAATAATAGTCTATAATAACTATTATAACTAATAATAAAAGATTAGGAAAGTTAAAATATGGGTAGGGATATAAACCATAATCTCTTACTTTACATCGACAATCACAAAAATATATGTTACAAAAATGCGTTAAATGTATTAACAGTCAAATCAAACTCGTTGCAACTTCCCGCTTTTTTAACTCGATCCGCCTACAGTGCGTTACGTGAGCAAAAGCCTGAACTAAGAATGATAGTTGCCATTTACCAAAATGTTTGAATAAACGCGGGATATGACCTTTTTTTAGTCCATAAAGTTCTTTTATACTGTTGTATATTCGGGCATTTTTATCTCAAATAACACTTGAACGATAATTTAGGAAGTACACCTTACCATTTTTAAAAGCTCGCTAATTAACTTTTCTTGACGAAGAAAGGCGTTTTTAAAATTGGTACTTTATTTTAAAAACGCAAAAGACGGAGCCCAAGTTACAAAATGAACACAGTTTACTGTTAAGTACAATAAGATATTTATTCGTCGTGAATTTACACAATATGCACTTGCATAATCACTTAAATACTATTATACAATTTCAACTTAAAACTGGTAATTATGATGTTCAGAAAGGCCGAGGTAAACAGTAACCATGGCTACCAGTTTCTACGGCTTTCTGGGTGAGTATGGCTTAAAAGAAGGTAAACATTTACCCTGGTAAACAGTTTCTATCTTTAAGCTTCGTCGTAACTCAGACTGATTTGTCTCACAAAGCGCTGGTCTTTATATACTCTTTCTGTGGGCGTAAAAATCCTTCAGTTGACCACAAGTGGCCGTGGGCTGTGCCTACGTGATGATAGCATTATACTTCCTCTAGGAATTCATAGAAAATGCATTAGATACAGTTCTGAGTATTGCAGCTGCTTGCTATGCACACAAGTGGCCGTGGGTTTGAAACGGCACCTGCGTTCGTGGTCGCTCCACTCGAGGCGTTTATCTTGCATACATTTATAATTAGGTCACACTTCGCTTGAAGAATGACTAAATGTTAACTCCTCCCACGCAAGAATGAAATATACTTTGAAGAAGAATATTTCAGTGATTACAATAAAGTGACTGGCTAAATAAAAAGTAGAAGGTGTCACATTTTACAAATATACTGATAAAAATAAGAATACATAATAAGACAGTAAATAAAATAGTAAATTGTATATGGAGATTGCATAGATACATAATAGGAGTATAGAGTACATAATATAATAATAGAACAGAGTAATAATGTAATGATAATATATATAATACTAATGTATAATTAGGTATGAGGTTAGTATTGATAATAACAATAATAGTTATGTTAAAGGTGATCTGCATTGGACCAGGGGACTTGAAGTTGGGTTAAAAGTTACACAGTCGGGTTCTTTAAGGGGTGACGTTAGTTGATACATTTTGGTGGCAATTAATCTGCGTTTGTAGTATACAAAGAAGATAAGACTTATTGTTATGATAGTCATGATCAGCGTGAGAATTAAAGGGCCATAATGTAATGGTGTATATCTGATAGGATTGATACTTTCGAGTGTAGACATGTCCTTTGTTAATTTCGCTTGATTCTGGATTAATTGATGAACATTTATAGGTCAATTTTTGTAATTTCCGGTAGATGGACTGAATCGGGTTGCAATTTTCCGATGGATGCCATAGCAATTTGTTTTTCTTCTAGGGAAGATGATTGAAATGTAGGCAAAAGTTCGTTTTGATTTATTAGAACGGAACAGCCACTGGTAAGATGAAGCAATATTGATCCAGTAATGGTTTTTCGTGTTATAGAGTCGATACATCTGCTGTCGATGATTGTTTTATTAGGGGAACTAATGATCCAGGTAGATCGATTTATTTTTATTACTTTTGTCGTATGCAATTCAAATATGACAGGTTGACAGTTTTGAGTTTCTTTGAAGGCTAATAATTATGTTTCGCACAATTTGGAATTTGGGATTGTGAAGTAATTTGTTTGTGAACAGAAATAATGTGAAGGGATTATTTGCATACACTGATTATCCAGTATGGTGTTGTAGATGGGAATGATCATTTGGAATTGGTTGTTGTGAGCAGCAGGAAATGGGATTAGTCTTATGTATTGGTGTTCTGTGGATGGTTTTATTAGAGGAATCTCGTATATAAAAGTGAGTGTGGTGTTCTTTTGATATGCCTTGATCCAAATTAAGGATTCATAAAGATGTAGATTCTCATGGTTAATAGGGTATGGGACATCCAAAGTTTGTTTGGTAGGTAGTCTTTGTAGTGTGTTTGAGATTTGAGATAGTATCGATAACAAATCGTTGTTATCAATTAAAGATAAATGTAGCTGATGGTTTTGGGCAAAGGTTAACGAGGTTTCTAAATCCATACATGTGGTGATAAATAGTTGTAAAGATTGAATTGATTGATCTAATACAGTAAACGTATTTAGGATTCCAATGTAAAAGATTTTAATTGTTCTCCGAGGCTTCTTCGCGAAAATTTTCATTATCTTCTTCGTGGGTCTCATTAGCATGAGGATCGTATTCAAGGGCAGTTGCAACAGGCATATAAATGAATTCATCATTGTTAATTAGATTAACAGGTGGGATTTCTTCTTGAAATTCTGTTGAATATATGTTAATTCTTCAGAATGGAAATTTCGTGTTTGGGGACTTGGTCGAATAAAATTAGGTTGATTGGTATTTCGATTGAAATTTGGATTAGGGGGTCTCATGGACGTATTAGGATGTATCGGTCTCGGTTTAATGGTACTAGCTTGCATTGATTCTGGCCGATTTTGTGGTTGAAAATCTCTTTTGGGTTCAAAAACATTAGGTCGGGAATCATTTTCGAACTGTTGAGTTCCTGGGTTAAATTTAAATTGGTTTGTATTATTAACATTTGGTTTAAATTGATGAGTGGGATTAAAATTAGGCTTTAATTGAGGCAATACGTTCTGGTATGGTTGTGGTTTAAACTGAGGGGGTTGTAAAGTTGGCTGGGGTTTATTGGAATTGCTTAGGGGAACTGGTTGTGGTAAAGATTTAGGTTGTGAGTTATTTTGTTGTGTATTTTGAAAATATCGTATGTCCAGTTCTTCTTTTATATAAGTTAAGGCTACTTCGAGGGATTTTGGAGCTCTACTACGAAGGAAACTTCCAAAAGGTTCGGAAAGTCCTCCTAAATAGGTTTTAAGAGCTAAATCTTTAGCATCTCGGGCGTGGTATTCTTTTATTGCCGATGTTTCTGAGCCTATTGCAATTTTAGAATTTAGAATGGCTAATAAGGATCTGATTGGATTATAAAATTCTACTGGAGATTCTCGCGATAATTGTCTCATACGAGACAGATCGATCCGTTTATTTAGTTCTGATCGTTGGTCTCCAAAATTACTAAGAAGGGTGTCTTTTAAAGAATTCCATGAATCAAATCCTTGTCCAGTTACGACTTCTAAGGCTGGGCCTTTTAATCGGTTTCGTGCTGAGGAAAGTAAAAGTCTATTTATATATGCCGTTGGGTCGTTTCGTTCCCAAAATTGGTAAAAAATGTCTTCTACAGCTCGAATATATTCGGATAACTCGACGGGGTTTCCGTCATATGTTGGAATTTCATTTAAAAGGCTTGTATGAAAGCCAGGTGGGTAGCCCTGTTGGATAGGTGGTGGTGTTACTTGGGGTTGTACTTGAGGTTGATTACCTTGTGCCATTATAGTATCACTTTGCTTGCTGATTCATAATTTAGATGGACGTAAAAGTATTGGTCGTGGTGCAGATCTTACAAAAGTTTTGTTAATCGGTAATTCAGTTTCACTATCTGATGACGTATCAGTATTAATCATAAAAATGATTAGTAAATCGTTTGCACGTTAAAATTTATAAATACTTAACATTTTTAAACAAAGTTTGAAAATTACAAACGTAATAAAAATGATTTTTATGTTAGTAAGGGCCTATTCAAGGTGCGTACCCATTGCTTGCAAGAGGCTGGAAATTAAGTATCACTAGTTGATACACCAATCCGTCTCGCTTACTACAAGCAACGTGAACTTAAATCTAAAGGGTTTAGTATGTATTAAACTTAAAATTAATAAATTGTTAATCTTGTTTGATTTTTGAATATAATTTGTAAATTTGTTTGCGCAATGCGCCTTTAACAATAATAATAATTGATAGTTAGTTTCTTACTCTATCTTCATTGTTGGCTTAAATTTTGCGGTTAGATGACTTCAATAGTCAGGAATGACTCCAATAGTCAGGCTTCTGCAGCAGCGTTGCGTTCTTCGGAAGATGCTTGTCCCTTGGAAACGGCTACTTACAGGTGATGCTCTGGAAACGGCTACGGTCTCAGGCGATGTTTGTTCTTTGAATCGCTGGTTCCCAGATGCAGACTCGATAGGCAAATAAAGACTTAAAAGCCAAGGAACTCGACGATGCTTTTAATTTTCGAAAACGGTGTCCTGAGTCCTTTTGCCTATCCTACCGACTGCGCCAATTAACTTTTCTTGACGAAGAAAGGCGTTTTTAAAAATGGTACTTTATTTTAAAAACGCAAAAGACAGAGCCCAAGTTACAAAATGAACACAGTTTACTGTTAAGTCCAATAAGATATTTATTCGTCGTGAATTTACACAATATGCACTTGCATAATCACTTAAATACTATTATACAATTTCAACTTAAAACTGGTAATTATGATGTTCAAAAAGAACGAGGTAAACAGTAACCATGGCTACCAGTTTCTACGGCTTTCTGGGTGAGTATGGCTTCAAAGAAGGTAAACAGTTTCTATCTTTAAGCTTCGTCGTAACTCAGACTGATTTGTCTCACAAAGCGCTGGTCTTTATATACTCTTTCTGTGGGCGTAAAAATCCTTCAGTTGACCACACGTGGCCGTGGGCTGTGCCTACGTGATGATAGCATTCTGCTTCCTGTAGGAATTCATAGAAAATGCATTAGATACAGTTCTGAGTATTGCAGCTGCTTGCTATGCACACACGTGGCCGTGGGTTTGAGACGGCACCTGCATTCGTGGGCGCTCCGCTCGAGGCGTTTATCTTGCATACATTTATAATTAGGTCACACTTCGCTTGAAGAATGACTAAATGTTAACTCGCTAGCTACAGTTTTGTTTTTATAAATTTACACTTTTTTTATCCGTTAAGGAAGTAGCTTTTGTAATTTTGTATTTGCTATACAGCATAATATAAACTAGATAACACTCTTAAGAAAAGATCTCATGCACAATAAATGTAAACTAAGTGCAATTTTTAAAAATTGTAATGAAATTCTGCAGAGCTGTTTCAGCGGTACCTTACCTACGCGATAACGGAGCCTTAAGAGAGATCGATAATACACGACCTGAATGTTTTGTATTGTAGCTCCCCCTTCAAAACAGAAATAATGTCTGGAACTATAAACGCGAACGGCCGTTCACGTTTGTCTCTCATATCGAGGAGGCTGTGATACCGCATAATTACTTTTAACAAAATTCCGCGAAAATGCAGACCGATCTTTGGTTCGTCCCAATGAAGACACTAAATGCGATTGATTGTTGTAAACCTGCTGACACGTGGTAATTTGCATGTCCTGCTAGGTTCTGCAAAGCGAACTGGACACATTCCAGAAATAACAGCTGATGTGCGCGTTTCGTACGTGTATTACTACGATCGATATTGAGATCGTTGACATTCTTTGCTTCAATTTCTGATAAAAATCCAATAATTAAAACTTAATCCACAGTAGGTAATTTCTCACATCATTCTTCGCCCATCAAGAAACTTAAAAACAAATGGCGGAATTAAACAAATTGAATTTCAAGAATCACAGAACACGATTTATCTTTCGTTTATTGAGTGTTGTGGCATCGCAATCGACTGTCAGAAGAGTTTAGCTTCACTTCGAACAGTAATTATGAACTTCGCAATGCTTTTTCCTAAACCAGATACTATATACGCATGTATGTTGTACGTGGGACACCTGTAATAACTTTATCCCACGTTCCTTCCAAGAGGAAGTAATTGAGATACGCTCAATCAGCGCGCAGTTGCATAGCAACTGCTACCAGTTACTCACTGGTCGCGGTCGGATTCAGGTTGCCTACCCTAACTCACCAGGTTAGTACCGGAACGATTAACTTAATGCGTGCTCACCCGCTAGAACTCTCGCGTCCTCTTTCATACGGGCCAAGTTCGTCGTCCAGCATTAGGACTATTCCCCCAACCGAGGTTAGGTACATTAGAACCCTCTAGCCCTCTTTCATGCCTTCACCCAGTTTTAGTTGGTGGCCACTGCCTGATCAAATCCATCATTAAGTTATAAGGGTATGGGGTGGGTGGGTACGTAGGTGTTGTCGGGGAAGAGAAGATAAGGGGGCGTAAAGAATTATCTTGTTTGTGATGGAAATAAAGAATCCTTGTTTATAGGTTCAAGTTATTAGAGTAGGAGGTGGGTGGGTAAGTAGGCGTAGTGGGGGAAGGGGGGAGGTAACCCGGATGCACTTTTCTGACAGAAATATGGCTTTTCGAGGGTACTACACATTTTTTAAATGCAAAAATATTTTAGCGAGACTGTTCCTGAATCTAGTAGCTTAGAGAGGTACAAGAGGTATGGGTGAGTGGGGGATGGTTTTGTTTGGGGTGAAGTCGATTAAATATTAGTGGTAGATGATGAAAAAATGATTTTTTATTATTTTAGTTCCAAAATAAATTAGGCCAAAAACCGGCATTATTTACCCTCCTTTAAAAAAATGAAAATTTGGCAAGCGGGATCGGATGTAATTTGATTCGTAGATTACAGAAGACGTAAAATATACAAATATACAGGGTGTGCCATCAAAGAATCTATGTTATTGGCTTTTCCGGTGAAGCCGGAAATCGATCATTTTCTCTCTACCTTAAGTAAATCCAAAACTGTGCCTAATATCTCTGTACCAGATTTCATATAAATCAATTCATAAACATTGTCCCTTAAGGCACATAAGCTTAGTCCTATCGTCATCGGATACATAATTTGCACTATAATAAATCAACTATAACATACTAATTTCAATTAGTCAATTCTTCAATAAATATTAATAGTGTTAATTATTATACATATTTTCTCAACAGGTTTGAAACAATGTATATTAATAATAACTAGATTATATTTCTATTAATCGGTTTCTGTGCTAGATCTAGCTAGATCAGAAACGATTCAAGCTTATCTAGAAGTACGAAAAATTTGGATTGCAAAGAGTAAGTTTTACTATTTTACAAAGTGGAGATTGAAGCTTGTAGACCGGTTAACGAAAAAGACAAATATTTAAGATGACCTGTTGGTTTTTTGTCTATTTTATGACAAATTTCCGTTGGAAGAAAATTGGAGAATAAGCTATTTATAGACCTGCATAAACGAAATCAGCTTGTTCAGTTCTCACAGCAAAATTTTCGTTCTATACTTAACCCCCCTTTGTAAGAAATGTAAAAACCAATTCCAGATGAGCGCATATTATATATTTAAAATTCTTAAAGGTATTTTCAAATTAGTTTCCAGTGATCCTTAGTTCATAGGATAGAACTTTCCGTTTCATTCTTGCTATGAAAATAGATTAAATAGCTTTTTTGTTAGTCATAATTTCATTTTATGTTTTATGTCGAATGGAAAAAACAGTTTCCGAAATAGTCATATTATTTTTATATTTTTACTTACGTCAGTGTATGTACCTGCAAGTCGTTTAGTCTTAAATAGTTCCAAAGGAAAGAAAGTTCATCTCGTGATTATAGACCATAAATTAGACTATAAAATATATATATATATATATAGCTACTTTATAGTTATAATATATAATTATAAACTGTAGATTGAAAATAATGTATCCTGAACGTAGTAAAGGCCGCAGATTCAAAACTGTAAATTCCAGTCTATAGACTACACACTGGACAAATAGATTATACACCGTATACTACAGACTGTACTCAAGCCATACATAATATACTTTGAACTGTCGACTACTAATTATATTTATTTATTTATTTTTGGGCGATCAGGATGGCATGGCACCGATTGCTATGATCATTTGGCCGACCCTACTAGAATTTAGCCGAATCTGGGGGAATTCCACCCCCAGTAGGGATCTTTATCGTGCCAAACATCGCATTGACACGGGACCTACAGTTTTACTTCCTATCCGAAAAGAAGGCATGTTTTTAAATTTTGCTCCGCTATGAAAAATTACCAGCTCGGCCGGGGATCGAACCTGCGATCTTTGTATTATGAAGCAAACATGCATACCACTAATCCACCGAGACTGGCCTACTAATTATAAAGTACAGATTGTGAGTTGTTTTACTTTTAGCCATGGCGTGTGACCTGTGAGCTATGGACGGTCAAGACCTTCTTTAAGATGTAGAAGAATCCTACGGAATAGTGTCATTACGCTATGAATTTTCCTCTCACTCCCTCTACCACTTCCCTAACTTTTCTCTACTTCTTTCTCTCCCTCCCTTTCTCTCTTTGATCAGTTTCTAAATAAGGTTAATGATTTTCCTAACATTTTTAATTAATGATTTCAAATTAAAGTCATCAAACGCATTTTTATACCACATATTTATGTGGTGTTATGTGCTTATTAGGTACTAATTATTCTTTATAATTAAACGAACTAACAGTTAGCAATATTTTCTTACTATTACCAAATAACAAATTCTTTCTTAGATCTAGGAGGAGGCTCCAGTAATATGTTGGACCACGGGTCAGTCTGGCCATGCATAAAGAATTAAAGATGGCGCTGTGGAGGATACAAACTATTGAAGTTAGGGACTATTATTGCATAGCGTTTGTAAACTGTTTATTATGAGCAATAAATAATAAATATGGACTATGGATTGGAACTGTTGTTTGTAGACCCTTAACCAATATGGGCTGTCAACTACAAGGAACTATAATGGTAGGATTTGGCCTAAAGATAGTGGGTTCTTTTTTAAACAAAACCTGTTAGTCCTTGAATTTAAAAATGCAGTTCTAACAGAAACGAACATTAACAGGTAAACAAGTTAACGTCATGCATCGCGAATTAACTTTTTTAAAGTTGAAAAGTGTTTTTAGAATAATTCTTTATTCAAAAACACAAAAGACGGAATCCAGGTTACATAATGAACAGTTTACTGTTAAGTACAATAAGATATTTATTCGTTGATAATTATACAATATGCACTTTCATAATAACTTAAATACTATACCGTTTCAACATTAAACTGGTATGTTTAGAACCTAGGTAAGTAATATCCCTGGATGCCAACTTCTAAGGTTCTCAGTGACGTTATTAAGTTTAGAAGCTAGGTAAGCAGCATCCCTGGATGCCAGCTTCAAAGCTTTGAGCTGTCGAAAATTGTAACTCGAGCCGATTTGTCCGACAGACAGACAGACAGACAGACAATTAGCTTAAATTTTTACACTTTTGACAGTTAACATACTTCAAATAAATTACAATTTATGCCATCGGCAGTGGTGATTCTAAGAAAAAGCATTTTCTTTATGAAAAGTATTTATTTGTCAATGTTTGAGTACTTTTTTAGAAAGAAGTTTAATGTACAATCGCGTTCCAGATATGTTGTTGGTGCTTTTTTGGCAAGGTTAGTTAATATTGATTTTAGAAGTATCAGTCAAGATCAGCTAAAATACTGCAATGATTGCATTCTTGAGGTAAATATTGAAATCTATTTAAAACCAGTTCTGTTATTTGATTTATAAATATGAAATTTTTACTAGGGCATTTCAAATCTCCACGATCTTGTTGATTGATTAATCCTAAGAGCGATTTGAGGAGCAATTGCTCAACGAATTGGTCAATACAGACTGTACATCATGAAGAGTGTTCGAAAAACATGTCTAAAATGTGTTATAATAAAAGATTTTTTTTAAATATATTTCAGAAATTACTGTATGTACTGTAGGGCACCACATTACATTTTAATAACTTTCAACCAGAAGATCCGTCTTTATAGCAACTGCTTTTAAAGTGGAATTTACAGATAACAGTACTTTCGGGTATTTTCGTATCTGAAATAAATTAAAATTCTACGTTAACTATACTGTCCGGACTGTCCCTTTCTACTTTACAATGCACTAAATACGATGTAATTTAGAAAATGTATAAAGTAAAATAAATGATCATTTTACTAAAGTATATGTTTTAATCCTACCAGAAGGAAGATGTAAATTTTCAATCCACCTATTTCGTAAGCTAATACTGGAAGAAAATGCGAAGAAACTCGTTGCATTTTTGTAATTTCTGTAAGTAACACATAGCACTTCTTGTGAATTGGCATTTTTTTTTAGTAAAATTACTATTTTTAAATCAAAAACCTATCAAACAAAAGCAAACGCAGATTAATTATTCGATATACGGACCCTTCTGAACCCAGGTAAACCAATTATATTGAGTTGTAGAGGATAACTTAGAGAACAATAATCCGAAAAAACATCGCGCTGGTCGCCGGTAATTAATAAGAAAAACAATGTTAAAATGGCTATTTTGAGGTTAGAATGTTATGATGTTAGGTTACAGTTAGTAAAAAAGTTGGCTGTATTTAAGTGAAAATGGCTTAAAAATGGTGTTTGTGTCATCTGATAAGAATATTTTATAATTCTTAACTGTTTTTATGACGTTTTTGGAACGAAAACCCGTAGCGCTATATCGAATAATTACTGAATAAAGTTTAGAAAAGTCAAATATTTAACAATAACCTTCAAAAGTGTCCGGATCTTATTTTAAAATATCACAGATTATAAACATTCCAAGCATTTTGCTAAGTGTACATTTGGATGTGTGAACGCGTCGGATAAAATCGAACGGTTGAACGAGTCCATTCCCCCGGGACGTGGCGCCAAGCGGAGAACGACGAAAACTGGCAAATGAACAGGCCGCATAAAGACGTCAAACGTCGGCGTCGAATCGAGGAGGTCGTGTTTCAAATTAATAATATTATAAATATTGCAAGTGGTGACATCTATGGAGTTTTAATAGAACTACTGATTGTTGGGAACTCCTTCCTCACGGTCTTTATCGTTCAGTTTGGAGATTGTTTGCAATTGGTTGTTTTCACGGTTACTAGATTGTGGGGAATGTGTAACTTTCTATGGTCGTCGTAGATAAAGAATTTTTCAATGTAAACTTTAGATTCAGTCTTCTTTAGAAAGTGCATCTTGTAGCTGGGTAATTTTTGTATCGTTGTCATCAACTCCTCAAGGCTCGATTGAGATTTACTAGCTTTCTGATCAACTCGTTTAGACATTTGCAAGAGTTAATTACCCTTTTACGCCAGATTGTTTTGAAACTTTCACATAAACGTGCAGCCTAAAAATGACTAAACTGCAGATGTGTCATAAATCATATCATAACAAAGTACAAAAGTACAAACAACGGTCTAAAAGTTTTATTTCTATATTATCATGTACTAGTGTCGTGAGTACTTATTCTGTGTGAAAATGCTTCTCTTAAATATATTTTTTATATTTACAATGAAAAACTAAGCTTATTTATTATTCAGGTAGTTGAACTGATTTTAATAAAAACAACTTCATTGTCAAGGTAGGTCTTTTACCTAAACAAAGAACGTGCATGAATTTAAAACAAGCTTGCATGCATAGCTATGCGATGACGTGTTCTAGTTGTATTATTATAGCTAAACGCGATTATTAATAGACGTGTTTTTTTCGCAATTGGTTCTGGTCTCGGTTCACAGCGGTTGACAGGTATTTGACAGATATTTTGACAGCGGTTGCTCTTCGGGTCTGTTTGGTTCGGAAGCACTCGGAGTCATGACGTCAAGTGACGATTTTTCCAGGAACTCAATCGAACGGGTTGGTTCTGAGATCGGTTGCTCTTCATTGTTTACAAACAGTATTCTAACCTTTATTAATAACAATAACTTGCATTTATTAATCTTTTATTATTACGTAGATTTTGAATTCCAAATGCATACTTGACAATAAGTCTATCATAATGTATTCATTTATCATGAAGAAAGACGTCCCCATAAAAGGTGTCATATTAACATTGTCTTAAGTGTCACTTCAACAGAAAAGTAAACTATGATTAGTGTAGGTTTTTTTATACTGTTATGTACAGAGTTGGATAACAATTACATAAAACTATTTTAGGTCTGTTGGTTTACCATGTACCGACTACACTGCCGGTGAGGTACGTGCAAAGTAGAAGGCACTTCAAATACAAATGATAAATGGAAGAGATAAGTGAAACAGCAAAGAATTGATAAGAACAATATAATCTTACCTTCGTACAAACAAATATGAGTTGAAAATACTACAGTGATAAGAGATATTACAGAAGAATTATGCAAAGGGTTGTTGAAGAAAAACATAATTACAGAATGTGTACGTAGTACTGCTAGTTATAATAGATGTCTATAGTTATTTGTCTACCAAGTTTAGAACCATTTGGAGAAAACAATTGTATTTTTTGTTGCAGGCAACTACTATTTAATTACGAACTAAATAATTTCCAACCAGCTGTTGCAAACCGACCCAGCTACTTACAGTAATTGAATCATGAAAACCTACTAGAAACAAAATAGTTGTTTTACTAATAGGGCTAAAAGAGTTCCACACATTGAAGAAGAGACTGTAATCGAGACAAATATACTGCACATTGTGTGAAAAAGATTAGACTTATGCTCATTATCTAGTTGTAGTTAATTAATGTTATCCACTGTATATTTATGTATATTAGGTTCATTGTTAACATTAATTACTCATGTGTAACAGTTTATATTATATATCATATACTGACTTGGTTTAGTTAAAAGTATACATCCACTGTAGTACAAGATATTGGGATTTTATACCCATTCTATAATAGTGCATAATAAGTAATAATATTCATTTCATACCTAGTGATTGAATGAAATACATGCAAAATACATAACGGCTAGTGTTTTAGAATATTTATTTAACGAGTTAGAATATTAACTCGGTAAATACCATAGTGGCTGTGGAGAAATCTTTGTATGTGAGAATAGTTTTAGTATTATGTACTATGGTACTAAAAATGCACTGCTTTGGCAGGATTTTATACATGTGAAGATATTGTATAAACATTATATTCTATTAAATGTACAACTTTTATCCTAAAAATTTACTGTACTGTACATTAAATTTTATTAAATATTAAGAGTTGTTATTTCTATTTGCTGTTCTATAACCATTTGTGCAGTAATACGTTATTTTTTCCAAAGGCAAGGCCCTCCCTGAGTAAGTGGTAGAGAGCTTGTCTCTCAATCCAAGGAACGGATCCAAATCTCAATTGGGGTAGGATTCTTAAAAATCCAGTACAATCATATTTGAGCTAAATAGTTATGATGTGGAAGTTATGTAAATGATAGGGTGTGACGGAGCATAATTTACTTGTTATATGTAGTAGCCCCATTGCACTGTCATAAAAAAGAAAATGAATTATGTAAATACATATCTTTGTAAAAGTACATTATTCAATATGTATATAATGCCCAATTCATCTAAATACATATCTTCTACGATAAAGTAATATTGTCCTTTTCATAAATGTATATTTCATGTGAGATTATGGTTGAAAGGAAATAAAAAAAACAAAGATTACTTCATTTAATGCTTTTATTTTTGTATAAGGCATATGCATTTTTACCATTTTGTAATTGTTTTATTAGTATCAACATCATGTTTCTAAAATGTAACAAAAGAATCCCTAATAACCAAGGGCAACCACATGGTTGCTGAATGGGTAGTTAAGCGCACAATTTCGTGTAGTCGCGTGTATACCTAACCGTACCGTAACCTACCGTAATTTTATACCTATACATTCGACTACACGAAATTGTGCAATTAACTACCCATTCAGCACCCTGTTGGTTGGGCTTGCTAATAACCTTCCGTATGTCAGTGTACCCATGCATACAATAATATGACTGTATTACCTAAATATTTTCTATATCAGTATTGTCGTTAATATTGAGCTTGGAAAAATTAAACTCGTATATATGTATAGGTATATCTCAATTTAAATTATTTAATTCAACGTTCCTCTGCTTACATCTACCTACAAAATTCTTTTAAGCAGTCGAATGAAAATAGTGCAATACCAAATTTATGGCATACTCAATTTATGGTTATTATAACTGTAAATGTTAAGAAAAATGTTACAAACAAGCAGTAGCCTGAATGACCCTGCTCTTAAAAAGGTTTTAGCCAGATGTGTATTGTTCAGCAATGGATAAATATAATTACTAGTTTTAAACACCAAGAATGACATGTTTATTATACCTAATATACAAACAGGAAATGACAAAATTCATGGCTATGCTACTCAAAGAAGTACAAATACATCTAATTTTCTCTACTTTAACACATTCAAGAGATATTTATCATCAAAGTACCAGTTTTGAAAACTATACAAATTTTTAAAATTTGTTACATTTCAACCATAGGTTACACAGTTCTTAACAATACCCTTCTCACAATTATTTCTAATATTGCTAAATTATAGTTGTACTCATACATTACGTGCAATAATTTTTGCTATTATTCTAATAAATTGTATATTAGCTAGTATTGCTCTGTAGCATCCAGTATGTATTTGTAATTTTACAATATTATTATTGATTGTTTATTTATCATATAGGGCTATTTTAATTAAACCACCAAAAGTCTGATGATTATAAAATAATGTATTTCTAACAACTATAAACAAAGGGTTACAGATGGCAATATTAGACAAAATACACTACAATAAAGCAACTTAAATAATATACAGATTACAAACAGGAAATTGGTAATAAAGGTAGTTTTATTGTTTATTTTTGTATTGAAAAACTCAGGTAGACTGACTACCCTATGGGAATGAATCACTCATGAATTGATTTTGCAATATTCAAGCATACATAATTGCTGGCAGGCTGAACTAGAAACTTTTCTTTTACTTTAAAGATGTACAATTTTAGTTTAAAGATTTGATTGTTTTATCTTGATATCGAGTCCAGTTTCTCTTTAAAAGAAAGTTTGGTACACATGCATGATATAAAATTTTCAACCAAGCCTTTTGGCAGAGTTCCACATATTTCACATCATAAAATGCACTGGTGAATCAGCAGGATATCTTAGAATTGTGTATTTCACTAATTTAAATGGTGAGAATCTCTTGATCCAGTCATGGAGCACCTGCCATTTCATTCAGTTAGAATGTTCAGTAAGCAAAGTTCAGCATCTGTATCGAATGATGTTGATTTCCATTTCTACCATATAACATTCATTGAAAAACGCATATTCCAAAGTTACATTGTCCCATTTTTATTTAATCTCATGGTATAAATTCTGCCAGGTAGTTTGAATAGTTTATTATGCTGTAATTAAAACATGCTAGTAATAATAAATACAAGATGAAAACCTCTTTTGGTAATATAATAACTAAAATAATTACCAATTAAGTTCGTATTTCAGTGATTAGTCAGTACCTAATTTACAAAATTAAATTACTTTAAATAAGAATTGTTCATCGTAATGATCTCTATTAGAACACTTGGAACTAAGTTTTAACTCAAGCATTTGGATAGGTACACCACAATATTCAATATCAAACAATTAAACGTGTAACAAAAAATAGTGTGTGTTTGCAAACATTATTAATTTAGTACGTAAGATGTAGTTTTTTAAATATCATCCAGCAGCTAATTTTGTTATAATAATATTAATATAAAATGTTTTGACTGCTATTAATAAGAAAGTAGGATTTTTTAATACTTTGTTTACATGTTGAGGTTATGTTCCATGGAGCAGATGACCTTGGCTAAGGACCAGAATACAACCAAAACTTACCTGCATTTAGAACCTACTCCCTGAGCAGGTTCTGAATTTGACAGACCAAAAGCAATTAAAATTGAAACCAGGTCGTATGTGACGTCATTGTTTTCCAATAGAACACGGTTGGTTACTGGTTTGACCGACCGGGACCAGAACCAAACCCAAAAAAACACGTCTAATAATACTTATCGGTTTATACAATATTTTGAACTTGTCTTCGGTTACTCTGTGTTTACATGAAAAATACTCTTGTCCATAGTTTCAAACGTTATTATGTCTTAATTATCCTAGTTGCTACCCTACTTGAAACTTTTCATCTGAATAATTGGCTGGATATTTTCGCCGTTACTAATTACATGACAATGTTAACAATTCATATCCCAACAGTGGCGTGCGGTCCATGGAAGCAATGGAAACAATGCTTCCTTTAAGAATTTATTAAAAATAAAAACCAATGCTAACAAAAATATTTTTATAAAATTATAGCTATCATTTATTTAAATTTGTAATATTTAATCAACCTAAAGCTCAATATCAATTCTGTACAGCAAAAAGTATAATTATTTAGAGTAGTATTTTAAATTAGACTCATTAAACTTGCGCAGAAAGGTAATACCGATTCAAATGTGTTACTTACACTGCATATAAGCACTGATTTTGTTGCTTACTGCTCTTCTCCTCGCCGAGTCCGCGCATAGTGATGCGGTTGACATCGTATAAGATCGTTATTTTTAAGTGTTCTCCGTTCCCAAATGTTTATTATAATTTGGTTATTTGTTCGATTTAGTGGTTGTTAAATTTAATGTTACTTAAGTAATGTAAATCTGCGAATGAGACTGGATTTTGAAACATTTTATTATTTCAATTTATATAAGCTGGAATTTTCTAAAGACAAATAATTCTATTTGTTTGGTCTGTATGCAAATTTAAAATTGCATTATCGTCATGACTGCAAATTCAGCTGCTTCGGTGGAAGGTTCGAGTACTTCCGATACATCCAAATCGCCACGATTTTGTGGTTCAGTTTGTAAATTATGAGATAAAGAATTTTCTGCATACAGTGTTGGAGAGATATTACAAATTAATTGAGAAAGGTAGATCAAAACCAGAACTTTCAAATTTAACAACGAAGATTAAAACCTGCATCAGATATTTTACTAAAAAAGATCGGAAAATCGAGTTGAATTATAAATTGAGTTGAATGACTATTATTCTTTATTTTAAAAAATAAAGAACAATAGTCAACAAATTCCATAAGTATAAAGTGTAAAAGTGCTTCTTTGAACAACTTTTAAGCTTAATAATTATAACACTGTTTTTTTATTGTACCTAGCAGGGGTGGATCCAGAGAATTATTTGGGAGGGGGAATTTTTGGAAAAATAATTGTTTTAATAAATAGTAATTAAACAAACATTATTTGTTTCTATCCTATGTATACCTATTTCTAAATTTGGGGGGGATTTCCCCCATTACAACATTGTATTTATACAATAGTAACAACAAACTTAATATCACTAATTTTGAGCACCATATGTTTGCGGTTACTATTATATAAATAAAAATGTTTATCCAACACCTCTAAATAAAGAAGGCTAAATCTTGATGTTTGTAAGCAATTAAAGTTGAAGTTTACTCATTTGTGGGTAGAAAAACATTGTTAACCCACTTTAGAATGGTGATTGGCTGCTATTACAGGTAGCAACCACTCATCAGCTTACATTGCATAATATTATTAAAATCCAGTCATCGCACTAGAGTATTAAATTTATTACTGTCAAAACTACAGACTAACTATACATTGCAAATTCGATATTTAAACTTAAATAAAGAGGTGTTGGATAAAATTTTGTATTGCACACGTGAGTTATTAAGGATATTATTCACTCAGAAGAATTAAGCCACTCGGGCCTCCCGGCCCTCGAGGGTAAATTTTTCATTCGTGGATGATATCTTACTTAACTCACTTGTATTATAAATTACTATTATTGGACAAAGTTATTTAGAAATGAATGTTAATATTCAGCAGAGATATTAAAATCGTTTGTCTAGAGTTGTAAATAAAGTTTTCATTGCTACAAAGTAGGTACCTACATATTCATATTTCCATGTCATCATCATTACGCAATAAATTATGCTAATAATTAAAATAACTTTATAGAATGATGACAACTTAAATGCAACATAAATATAAATTATTAAACAAAATATAACTGTCTTCACAATCATCATTACATACACCCGCAAGAATTTTATTAGTCTTTAGATTTAGTATGGGATACTAAAATGAAGCAAACAAAATTGATAAAAGATGACCAGTTTAATAATTTTCTATAGCTTTGAAACAGAGTAATACATTGGCGGAATTACTATACAGTAAAAGCGAACAGTGAGGGGGGTAGGCTACTAGGGGATCCGGAGCCCTCATTGCACTCCATCCATTTCACTTGAAGAAATTTTTATTTTCTACAAATAAATAAATAATTTAATAGGTATATTACGTTAAAACAAACTGTAAAACATTTCAGGAATTTGTTTTTATAAATTACTGAAAACTTTTCAGGATTTTTTTAAATTTAGAGGTGCACCGAAGCTTCGGTTTTGCTTTGGTATTCGGCCGATTCAGCCAGTTTTTAACAGATTCAGTTTTGGCTGAAGCGACATGAAAGATTCGATATTCGGCAGGCCGAAGCGGATTTCTTTTGTTTTTCTGTCGCAATCTGACTTATTTGAGTGCATTTTAACTGAAAAACTCATTATTTAGCCTTTAACTAAGCAAAATTCTGAATTTTTAAAATATGTATCAGTATTTAGTATTTCAAGCATTTATTTTCAAGTACTGTCTAGACGATGAAGCAAAGGAAGTGTACATATATCGTTCCCACTAGAAGTTCAACAATAAATTGAAGAATCTGGGTCAAAGAAATCGCGAGGGTGAAAATGCAAAATGCATCGCGAATCACGCGGCGAGACGTGGCGGTCATGTGCTTGACTTAGATTGCCCCCGTAAAATGCCGAAAAGTTACTTTTTATCCACCACAATCTTCTTAAATTAAATTTTATATACCGAAATGACTTTTAATGCTATTAGATTACGTTGTAGTTTTTTAATAAGCGTTGTTTAATGAAGTTTTTGGCATGTTCTTCATAATACGATACTGTTTATTTTTTATTAATTTTGTTTAGTTATATTTTGTATTATTTCATTATAGCAAAATCGTGGTAGGAACGTATTTTTTGGACATTAATGTTTTCTTTTTGTGACATCATTTTGTGTTCAATAAAACTAATCAAAACTCAGATTTCTATTGTGTTTCGGTCTAATAGTCGGCGATTCGGCAAATTTTAATGACGGGTCATTCCATGCGAAATCGATCACTAAAATGGGTCGATTTCACGGATTTCGATGAAAATCAATTATGAGGTAGTAATCAACTAAAGAACATAACTTTCATTCATCAATTTGCTATATTACGCAGAACTTCGGAAATATTCAACCTAAAAAAATTGTCAACACTGCTTGCACGTCTTTAAAGAAATATAAATATCTCGAAAAGTATTTATCCTAGAACAAACATTTTTTTTATAAATTACTCACAAGAAGACGGGCTTTTTGGACGGCCTAATAATTTTTTGCTACCAAACGTATTTCTATTTTTTTCTTAACGAAATATTCTAAAATTGCAAAACAATCGGTGTGGTCACATTTTTAAAAATCTGAAAAAAATTGTACAGATTCTTTGAACATTTCTGTATTTAAATGCAAAATGGCAAGCTGGACATTTTAATATTTTTTGCAGGAGAAATTTTTAAGGAGCGCATTGCAAGCAGTTGGTGCACCATAGCCCACGACCGGCCGGCGCAATCCTATCACTACCTTTTAGTTAGTAATAACATGGTCCCTATAATAATAGCGATATGTCTTACCTAGTGTACACAAGATAAATGCATTTATGTGGATATGATTATATTGATTAGTTAATTACTTGTGTATTTCAGATCGGCTTGGTATTATAAATTCCAACTGTTCCGTTAAAAGGGTACCTATAGTAAATTAATGTTTATGATCTTATAAACTCTTAAAATGTTTATGATGAAGTACTGAAGTTTTATTGGTAGCATGGTATAAAAATTGATATGTCCTGTCTCGGTCTTCTTTTACTACAATAGCATTTAAAACCTATTTGAACAATAGGCACAATAAAACATTTACCTATTTCTACAAATGAGTTTGACGAAGAGTGTTTTTCAACATTCAAACTATGTTATAACGGTACATATAGCTTTGGATCTCGAGTCATAAATATTCGACAGGCAATTTTAGAAAAAAGGACGGTAACGGCATTGACACAGAGTACAATTAGTGTTTTATTCTATCTTTTATTGGTTTTATACTATTTACTTCCCTTTACCGACAACTAAATATAAACTTGGTTTTTAGAAAACAGCAGCAGTTGATAACGTGTTGTTGTTCTGTGAACTTCATGAAGTTACATATCACGAGTTTTCAATAATGCCAAAATTTTATTGTTGTAACCCCCATAAGAAGCGAGGTCATAATCGCGTAACAAAAAATGTGAGAAAAGTGCCTGGACAGTTACGTGCGTTGTGTGAAGACATTAACTTAGTTTTAGGAGAATATATATGTTCTAGTTGTCAACTAAATCTATGTCGACTTAAGAATATAGCTACAACAGGCGAAAGGGAGTTAGAAAATGTTGATGTTAGCACATCAAGAGGATCTGAAATTGATATTCCAGGATCATCATCGTCATCATCAAATGAAAATAAAGGATCTTCCACATCAACTACTTCCGCTGTATTTGTTGACCAAGAAACTGAGAGGCAAACGATTATAACAGCTGTTAATAAGGTGCTTCCAATAATCAAAGAGTCGCCAATAAAGGAAGATTTTAGCAGAGATCCAAACAAGCGTCAGAAGATTGATAAAATCCAGAAAGCGCTAAAGAGAAAGCTATTCGAAGATAGTAGTGATAGTTCGGAGGAAGAAGAAACGGTCGGCGGTACTATCATAAAAGATAAAGGAGAAGTTCGTGTCCGTGGCAGATTCCAGTGAAAAAGTTCGAATTCTCACAGTACTTCCAGAGAGTTGGTCAATAAGAAAAATAATAAAAGAATTCGGAACAACTTTTTATATGGCACGTAAGGCTAAAAATCTACGTAAAGTAAAAGGATTACTTTCTTCTCCCAATTTGAAACCTGGTCAGACTTTATCAGCAGCTACAGCAACCCGTGTAGTTGATTTTTACAAAGATGATAGCATAAGCCGAATGATGCCTGGAGCAAAAGATTTTGTCTCAGTTAAGCAGGAAAATCGTCGGATACACGTACAGAAGCGATTGGTTTTGTGCAATTTAAAAGAAACGTATGAGGCTTTCAAAGAAAAATATCCCCTCGAAAAAGTAGGATTTTCTAAATTTGCGTCTTTGCGTCCAAAAGAATGCGTGTTAGCAGGATCCAGTGGTACTCATTCCGTGTGTGTATGTGTCATACACCAAAATCCCAAATTAATGTTAATGGCAGCAAAACTAGGCGAACTTGAAACGGATACAGTCGCCTTTCCTACAACTTATAAGGGAATACTAGCGATGGTAATGTGCCAACCACCTTCCACGTCTTGTCATTTACAAAACTGTAGTCTGTGTCCTGGATTTGAAGACATACAATTACGTATGGAAAAATTATTCGATGAACATTTTATAACTCAAATCGAATATAAAGAGTGGACACAAACGGATAGGTGTACCTTGCGAACATCCATTTGTACACCCGATAAATATGTTGATAGATTATTACAACAGTTGCGGCAGCTTCAAACGCATGATTTTATTGCCAGAACGCAAAGCGACTTTCTGAAAGAAAGAAAAGAAAAAAAAGAAAAACCCGAAGAAACCGATTTAAATACTAATTAAATTAGTAATTAACTAATCAGTATAATCATATCCACATAGATGCATTTATCTTATGTACACTAGTTAAGACAGATCGCTATTATTATATGAATCGTATTATTACTAACTAAAAGGTAGCGATAGGATTGCACCGGCCGGCCGTGGGCTATGGTGCACCAACTGCTTGCAATGCGCTCCTTAAAAATTTCTCCTGCAAAAACTATTAAAATGTCCAGCTTGCCATTTTGCATTTAAATACAGAAATGTTCAAAGAATCTGTACAATTTTTTTCAGATTTTTAAAAATGTGACCACACCGATTGTTTTGCAATTTTAGAATATTTCGTTAAGAAAAAAATAGAAATACGTTTGGTAGCAAAAAATTATTAGGCCGTCCAAAAAGCCCGTCTTCTTGTGAGTAATTTATAAAAAAAATGTTTGTTCTAGGATAAATACTTTTCGAGATATTTATATTTCTTTAAAGACGTGCAAGCAGTGTTGACAATTTTTTTAGGTTGAATATTTCCGAAGTTCTGCGTAATATAGCAAATTGATGAATGAAAGTTATGTTCTTTAGTTGATTACTACCTCATAATTGATTTTCATCGAAATCCGTGAGATCGACCCATTTTAGTGATCGATTTCGCATGGAATGACCCTGACCGAATATTCGGTATTCAGTGATTCGGCCAAAACCGGCTTCGGTGCATCTCTATGTAGTTTTTATAAATTGTCACGTACTACTCCGGCAGGAAAATTTTTGATTCAATTGATTTAAAATCCTGATTAAAATTATAATTTAAATCAGCTGATTTTTTAAATTAAAATCACGATTTAACATGCCACATTGGTCTTGTTTACTTGACAACGTGCACGTGCAACTGTTGTAGAACTACTTTCATTATTTTTTGGAACTTGTTGTTTCTTACAAATTTCATGATGTGCTTTAAAAGTCTTTGTACTATCCCCTGAATTTCTCTTTTGCAAATTTTACAAATTGCTCTACATCTAGTTTTATTTGGATCCGTTGTTTTTATATAAAACTGCCATATTATATTTTCTTTCAGCTATTTTCACAATTCGACATCACAGAACTCACACATAAAGTAAATGTACTTTTTATTTCAAGTACTCACAAATTAATCAACCACTATAAATAAAACGCCAAACATCCAATATTGCCTTTCAAGAGAATCAAGTTGCTACAGGAATTATCCTGTTATGCATTACAGACGCGTTACTTTGTAAATTTAATTTATTTCATTTCGTATTTCAAACAATTGTTTATATACTACAATTAGTAAAATAAGGTATATCTTTATCTCCGTTGTCAACGACACCGGAGTTCAAGACGTTCTTGATCTCCGTTGTTGTTGGCAACGTAAAAATCATTCGATGTTGGATAACAGCCACACGTGACATGCTACTTTTTATCTCCTTGGTGACGCGTATGATGGCACAGACAAGGCAACTTGCTTCATTATACAATAAATTCGGATGAATTTTAAAAGGGAGAAATTAGGATTGAAATACGAAATAAAATAAAACAACTTATGCAATACGGAGATCAAGCTTCTTTAAATCGTAATTATTTCATACTGTGTCACATTTGTCAGTTTTACGTCAAACTTTTTAGTCCAGAACGTGCGATTTTACGGTCTAGTATGACTGTAAAAAATTTTATTCAGTAATGAGTTCTCTTGGTTAGTAATATCCATTACTTACCTTTTGCTCGTTCTAAATATTCTCAACAGATGGCAGAAGTTTTCGTATCTACCTAAAGTCACTATATCTCTTCAAAGTAGCGCAATTGGTAGAGACAATGTGTTAGACAGAGAAAACATTATTTGGAATCACAATGGCGGAGTGACAGTTCCCAAACGCTTGTCAATTATCATTTGTCAGTTGTCACCGGTGGAATTGCACGTTTTTGTCAGGGTTTTATCGCGTTTCATAAACATCCAAGAGTCCGCGTGGATAATTAAACTGCACCTTCGATTTTTATACACGTTTATTGATTTGTTGGATACTGTGTGTCGTTGTTTGTGGTGTTGGACGAACTCTGTGAAGGGGCTGTGAAACAGTAAACATGCCTGGATGTTGTGTACCACATTGCAAAAATAGATCCGAAAAAGGCTTTCGGTTATTTAGATTGCCACAAGGTAAAAATTAACAATTTGTTGTATTCAGATTAAGTGGTCACATATTTTCATTGTTTTAAGGTCAAAATGATGTTAATAGAAGAACATCTTGGGAGAAAAGTATTGGAAGATCCGATTTAAAACCTATGTCTATGATTTGTGAAGTAAGTACATTATTTTTTGTTGTGTGTTGTGGTGTATGACAAAATGTAATTGTTACAGGTGCATTTTTCAGAACAACAATTTGAAAGAAATAGGAGTGACAATCGAAGATTATTACGTCGTGATGCAGTTCCTGATTTGAAAATGACTGCCACTCAAAACAGTATTTATCCTGATAGTGATGTAGAAAAGCCAGGATGCCCCTCTGAAATTAACACAAAGAAGAGAAAGTACAACGAGAGTGATGAATCTAGTGTTACGGTTGGATTATTGTCAGAACATGTGAGTAATGGTAAGAAATTTCAAATAAATAAGTTCTAAATATGGGATTGTGCAATTTTGTTAATTTTAGATAATAGTGAGTTACAAGATGATGAAGATGTGGGTGATTTATCTCATGACGATGTTGAGACAGAAATATCAGAATTGCTTGCAAATAGCGACCTTCATCAGCCATCTCAAAATTATATTGAAGAGTTAAAACGCGCTCTAAGAAAAGTTGGGAAAAGATGTAGCATGTATAAACGAAAATATGAGCAGAAAGAGGAAAGACTGGCAAAAGTATTCAACCACGATCAGTAACAGTTTTTAAAAACAGGATCACAGCGAGGAACAAAATGGAGCGAAGAAACTGTAACAAAAGCAATAAAATTATACCTAGCTTGTGGTGAAAAAGGATATACAGAATTGCGAGAACAAAATCTCCCATACCCAAGTATTCGTACAATACAGCATCGTCTTCACAACTTGAAATTTGATGAAGGTATTCTCCAAGATATGTTTAACGTAATGAAACTAAAAGTATGTATAACAACCCCGTTGCTAACACATCTGATAACCATTTTGGTAAACACGGCCTTGAGTCAATTAAAAATTAATTTGTTTTTAAAATTGATGCATGGCGCGTGAAATTTTTTCCAATTTCACGCTGAAGATTTTTTTTACTTTCAGATAGCGTCATTCCAGCCTCAGGAGAAGCATGCCTGCCTACTTATTGATGAAATGGCTATTAAACCAGGCCTTGTCTATGACAGTTCAACCTCGACAACTTTGGGTCGGCCCACAATAAATGCCTCTTCAGGAAAATGTGATGATTTGGCCACTCATGGATTAGTATTTATGCTGGCAGGCGTAACCAGTAGGTGGAAGCAAACGGTGGCTTATGAATTCACAGGAAATTCCATATCTTCTCAAGATTTATTACAAAAAATCATGACGATAATCACAAAAGCACATGAAATTGGACTTTCAATACGTGTCGTCATTTCCGATATGGGTCCACAAAATAGAGGGTTTTGGAGGTTACTAAACGTAGTGGCTGGTAAACACAGCGAAATTAAGAATTATACATTGCACCCGTCTATTCCTGAAGAGAAATTATTTATAATGCCTGATCCGGTACACATTTTTAAGAACGTTGCCGGTGCGTTGACGAATGGACACAGATTTTTCCTGGCTGAAGAACTTTGTGAAGAGTTTCATTTGCCGTCAACAGAAATTTCATTGGATCCGATTAAAACAGTTATGGAACTGGACAAAGATGATGTACTTAAGTTATGTCCCCGTCTGAAGGAAAATGTGATTCACCCAAACCATTTTGAAAAAATGAATACTGCCTTAAGTGTTGCTTTGTTAAACCATGATGTTGCGGCAGCAATTCTGTACTATGTGGGTACTAACAGGTTAGAAGCAAAACATCAGACGACGGCATGGTTTATTATGATTATGCATAAATGGTTCAAATTAATGAGTAGTAGATGCCAAAAGCTAGCTTTCGCATATGCAAATCAAGAGGAATATGAAAATACAATACAATTTTTCCATTCTTTTATAAATATAATCAGAAACATCACAGTAAGTGACAAGGTTTGGAAACCTTTTCAGACGGGACTCCTTTTGGCTACACAAACAGCACTGGATCTACAAGAAATATATTTGAATCGGGAAAAATTTAATTATTTTATGTTGGGGCGTCTAACTCAGGATGCGTTAGAAAATTTGTTTTCTTCTATTCGAAGAAGACGGTCCGTACCTGATGCCCGATAATTTAAGTTTGCCCTCAGAATGGTGTGTCTGTCACAATTTGAAGGGAAAATACACCACGGGAATTACCACATTGCCGATGCCGATCACTTGGTTCGCTATTGTGATGCGATAAATACCCTGCAACCACGTGCGCAATTTCATGATGCAGATGAAACAATTCACTATGGATTAATGGTACATTTTGCAAATTGTAAATTAAGTGTCAGTGTCAAAGAAGCCTTGTACAACTTTATTGGAGCTTTGTTATTAAAGGTGAAGAAGAACTTTAAAAATTGCCACACATGCTATTCTTCTCTCCTTTTGAAACAAGGTGATCACATCTCAGTAGGGCACTTCACAAAATTGAGAGAATACAAAGAAAACAAAGAAAATCTGTGTTACGCAAGCCAGCAGTTATTTAATTTTATATACGAGTGTGAGGTAAAATTTAGATTTTACGAAGATCAAATCCTTCAAAACAAAATCAACGTGGCTCAACTCGTGGACATTTTAACAAAAGCACAAAATATACCACCCATCCCTAATTGTCATGGTATATTGAAAAATGTTATACATCTTTTTGTTAAAAGTAGAGTTTACTTTACACTTAGGGAACAAAAAAAAAGGGTTACAAACAAACAGGACAGTCGTAGCGTGGCCATGAATGCCGCAGTTAATAATCCCAAGCATAACAAATAAACCGTTGCCATTACAAATTTTCGTTTGATTTAAAACTTTATTTTTACCTTTTTAAAATTTCACAAACTACTTTCCATACGAATTCGAATGCAAAAAAATTGGTTGTGAATGTCATTTCTTGGCCAAATTGCAACATTAGTCCAACATTTGAAATTTACCGCGTAATTTTGGAATCACAATGGCGGCCGAATTGCGCTACTTTGAAGAGATATAGTGACTTTATATCTACCTTTACTTTTAGCACGTAACAAACAGCCAGTCACTGTTTTAGCAACTTCTCGCAATTCCGGTGGTGTGCAACTTACATCAGTTTCACTATCAGACATTTTAAATCGTGTAGATTGCAATTAGGAGCAATGTAATTAAATTTGCTTTAGTAGTGACACGAATTTACTTTGACAATTGTTGCAGCAATTGTCATTTTATCGCCACCTGAATAAAAACGCTGGTGTTGTGTCCTACATATATCAAGTATAAGGTATCAATGTAAGAACATAATTATGTACGATTGTGAATAAAATAGTATACATACCTCGGCGGGAAGACATTACGCGTCGAGCAATTGCTCTCCGCATAATGTTCTACTTCCCGCCTCGGTAA
This sequence comes from Agrypnus murinus, assembly GCA_929113105.1. Taxonomy (NCBI): domain Eukaryota; kingdom Metazoa; phylum Arthropoda; class Insecta; order Coleoptera; family Elateridae; genus Agrypnus; species Agrypnus murinus. The sequence goes on from OV816025.1 coordinate 159,982,463, forward strand.
GTAATCTACTATTACAGTCTAGTATGTATGACTGTAATAGTATATTACGTTATAAGTCCGGTAAACCCAAGTTTACAGTAGCGAGTTGAAAACGTTTCGGGACGAGGCGACGAAGGAGCCGAGTCTCGAATGTTGAAACGAGCTACTGTAATGGTTTACCGGAAGTATGACGTAAGGCGTTTTATTTCATACTGCCTCACATTGTTCATTTTTTAAAAAAATGCATTTAAAATTTTCAGTCCGGTAAAATTTTTTACCGGACTCAAATTAGATTTTCAGTCCGGTAAAATTTTTTACCGGACTCAAATTGGATTTTCAGTCCGGTAAAATTTTTTACCGGCCTTGTAACGTAATAATTCATTTACCGGACTCAAATGAGTCCAGTAAATACCCTTTTACCGGACAGTATGAAATAAAAAGTTTTACCGGACGAAAATACAACCAACTGGACAATGTTTTAGTACGTAATCAGTTACCATGGACAATCGTTCTTCATAGATGTCCATTGCATTATGAAATAAAACGCATTACGTCGTACGTCCTGGAAATGGTCTTACAGTCTCGTTTCGATGTTCCGGACTCGGCTCCTTCGTCGCCTTGTCCGTAACATCTTACTCGACTGTAAAATTTCATTTCCAGGACTTATAACGTAAATTACTATTTCAGTTATAATACAATGAGTAGTCAAAGATTGTCGAATATTCTTATGGTGGTATCACGAATGGTCATTCGCTTTATGAACACCATCAGTGTTCAAAGTGATGTTGAACATTCGTTCAAAGAAGCAGGATTTTTCCAGAATTGCAACAATGTTTATTTTTCAAATTGTTCAGTTAACTTTGTAAGAGTGTAATAATTTCCTTGAATAAAAATAATAATCAAATTAGTTTAAAATATTCACTGCAACCATTAGTGAAATACCCAGTTATACCTTCACTAATGAAATACTCGCTGGAATTTGCTGTTGCTAGGCTACGAAAGTAAATATCTGCTATTTTATTGGTTAATATTTGAGAAATAACAGGTGAATTGAATAGTCATATATTATACAACAAGACGATCGAAAATACTCGATTATACGAGACATATTGCCTGAAACGCCACGAGACGGAACGTCGAGTGGTGTTTTATTAGGCAATATGTCGAGTTTCGCGTATTTTAGATCGTCGAGTTGTATACAGGTAGACTATTTCATGAATAAAATATATACTAACAACTTTAACATTTATTTATTATTTATATTGAACGTGCAATTATTGTAGACATTGTGAATAGGGCCTGATGAGGTTTGTGGATCATTGCGTTGTTTACTAATAAATTATTTGACTGTTATGGAGTTTTCATGGATATCTTGAAATTTAAGAATTGAATTTCATGCGGGTGAATATACAAAGGTTTGTATTACAGCGAGAATATAATTCAAGTGTCACATGGTACATTTTTTATTAATTTCATTGGTGAAAGTACAAAAACAAACTCGCAGAATAGGCTATCAAATCGATGATAATTCTATCACCGCATGTTGACTGTCCTGACCTGTTTTTAATAAATAAAATTGTTTACTGTCAAAGTGACAGAAAGTTTCAGTGTTTATTTTCTTTCAACGTTCATTATATTCTCTCACCAAATATAACACGTGTTATGATTAATCAACGATGATACCACTCGTTAAAACCTTTAGAAAATTGAACTCGTGCTTCGCACTCGGTCAATTTTCGTCGGTTTTAACTCGAGCTATCACCGATGATAATCATAACACTAGTTATATTATCCCCGATTATACAAAGGTTCGTATAATCGATTCGTCATGGTTACCGCAATATAACCGTTGGAATACGTGGTATCTAAGGAAAAGTGCGTATTCTTATTGGTTCATAAAGTTATGAATGAAATAGTCAGAATAATTTTTAATTTTAGAGTCAAAGAAATCTGTAGGGAAATGGGATATAATATAATGTAGAGTGAAGAATGAACAAATTAGCTGTAAAAAGTGAAATACAAATCATGATTTTTTTTATTTTTTGTTTAAATCAATGATTTTTGATTTTTTTAATGATAATCAAATTTTGAACAATTCTATGTCAAATTATTATTTTTGTTTTAATGATATGCCATAATAGTTATTTGTGTATTTAGTGCGCTTAATGCTACTTTGGTGGTCAAGAATGAAAATCTTTTGACGAGGCGTAGCCGAGTTGCTTGGCTACGCTGCGCTGCGCCTCACAAATGCAAAGATAATATTGGTCGTCAAACTAAGTATAACTTTATTATCTTATTATCTGCGGCTGCTGATAAACGTCAAAAAAGATAGACTTTTACCTTGTCAACTGTCTTAAAATGTCATGTTTATCTGAGGTTTGAAAATAAAATGTGTATTATATGATCGATAATTTAGGGAAGAAACTACGATTCGTTGACAATAAAGATGCTTAATGGTTCAGAAAACAATAATTTTATTAAAACAAATAAATACAAGGTAAATAATTACGAACTAGATAACAAATAAAATTTTTCTACAGCTGTTAAGAAATTATGACATTTTTCATTAATATCTGTATGCAAAATGTCTTATTGGTTTTGTTTACTTGACAACGTGCACGAAATATTTATGCAATTTGAGCAATGTCGTTTCCGTAATAACAATGAAAGTGACGTAGGTAAAAGGGGCAACTTTTAAGTTTTTCAAATTTCAAACGATCATCATTTTCAAAGACAGAAACTAAGGCCTACGGAAACGTAGTTTTCCGCATACGTCATGCGATTTACTTTTTTGTCGATCTTATAGTTTCTGACCTATGATCATTTGACATTAAAAAAAACATGAAGTTGCCCCCCTTCTACCTACGCCACTGCAAATGGAGAAAAAGAGTATTCCACAGCCGGCGTTAGCACAGTCTAGAAAAGTGATAAAATTGATACTGTTTATCAGATTGTAGACCATATGAAAATGTTAATGTTTCCTCCTAAGAGTCGATTCAATACAGTATGTTTGAATTTGATTATTACTTTTGTTCTTGGCTGTTAATCATATTTAATTAATTTCTGATATTAATCTTAATTACCAGTAATATTTACTATATCATACTTGAGTAACTTAAGTGACGTCTTTATGGTTAACGTCGTTTCTTTGTTGCGCATCTTGGTGGTGTAGTATTTTCATGTCTCTGTTGTAGTTTTAGGCGTAGTTCTACGTCGTCGACGTCGGCGTCGTTTCTTTGTTGTCGTTGGACATTCTGGTGTGGTTGTTGGAGTTGTAGTTGTCTCTGTCGTAGTTGTAGGTATTGTAGTTGTAGTAGGACATTCAGCCGTAGTTGTGACTTCTGTTGTTGTAGCTGCACTAGTAGTAGTAGGGCATTCCGTCGTAGTTGTAACATCTGTTGTGGTAGCTGCAGTAGTTATAGTTGAAGTTGTAGTTGTCTCAGTCGTAGTCGTGGCTTCTGTTGTTGTCGTAGCTGCAGTAGTAGTACTAGTAGGAGATTCTGTTGTAGTTGTGGGTGTTGTCGTTATAGTAGGACATTCTGTAGTAGTCGTAGCTTCTGTTGTTGTAGCTGCAGTAGTAGTAGTAGGAGATTCTGTTGAAGTTATCTCTGTCGTAGTTGTGGGTGTTGTGGAGGAGGTAGGACATTCTGTCGTAGTTGTGGCTTCTGTTGTTGTCGTAGCTGCAGTAGTAGTACTAGTAGGAGATTCTGTTGTAGTTGTAGCTACGGTTGTTGTAGTAGTAGTAGTAGGAGATTCTGTTGTAGTTGTCTTTGTCGTAGTTGTGGGTGTTGTCGTTGTAGTAGGGCATTCTGTCGTAGTCGTAGCTTCTGTTGTTGTTGTAGCTGCAGTAGTAGTAGTAGGAGATTCTGTTGAAGTTATCTCTGTCGTAGTTGTGGGTGTTGTGGAGGAGGTAGGACATTCTGTCGTAGTTGTGGCTTCTGTTGTTGTCGTAGCTGCAGTAGTAGTACTAGTAGGAGATTCTGTTGTAGTTGTAGCTACGGTTGTTGTAGTAGTAGTAGTAGGAGATTCTGTTGTAGTTGTCTTTGTCGTAGTATTGGGTGTTGTCGTTGTAGTAGGGCATTCTGTCGTAGTTGTAGCTGCAGTAGTAGTAGTAGGATATTCTGTTGAAGTTATCTCTGTCGTAGTTGTGGGTGTTGTGGAAGAGGTCGGACATTCTGTCGTAGTTGTGGCTTCTGTTGTTGTCGTAGCTGAAATAGTAGTGCTAGGAGATTCTGTTGTAGTTGTCTTAGTCGTTGTTGTGGCTTCTGTTGTCGTAGCTGCAGTAGTTGTAGTAGGAGATTCTGTTGAAGTTATCTCTGTCGTAGTTGTGGGTGTTGTGGAAGAGGTCGGACATTCTGTCGTAGTTGTGGCTTCTGTTGTTGTCGTAGCTGAAATAGTAGTGCTAGGAGATTCTGTTGTAGTTGTCTTAGTCGTAGTTGTGGCTTCTGTTGTTGTCGTAGCTGCAGTAGTAGTAGTAGGAGATTTTGTTGTAGTTGTGGTTTCTGTTGTTGTTGTAGCTGCAGTAGTAGTTGTAGGAGATTCTGTTGAAGTTGTCTCTGTCGTAGTTGTGGGTGTTGTTGTGGAGGTAGGACTTCCTGTCGTAGTTATGGTTTCTGTTGTTGTCGTAGCTGCAGTAGTAGTGCTAGGATATTCTGTTGAAGTTGTCTCTGTCGTAGTTGTGGGTGTTGTTGTGGAGGTAGGACATTCTGTCGTAGTTGTGGCTTCTGTTGTTGTCGTAGCTGCAGTAGTAGTACTAGTAGGAGATTCTGTTGTAGTTGTAGGTGTTGTCGTTATAGTAGGACATTCTGTCGTAGTTGTAGCTACGGTTGTTGTAGTAGCAGTAGTAGTAGGAGATTCTGTTGTAGTTGTCTTTGTCGTAGTTGTGGGTGTTGTCGTTGTAGTAGGACATTCTGTTGTAGTCGTAGCTTCTGTTGTTGTAGCTGCAGTAGTAGTAGTAGGAGATTCTGCTGAAGTTATCTCTGTCGTAGTTGTGGGTGTTGTGGAAGAGGTCGGACATTCTGTCGTAGTTGTGGCTTCTGTTGTTGTCGTAGCTGAAATAGTAGTGCTAGGAGATTCTGTTGTAGTTGTCTTAGTCGTAGTTGTGGCTTCTGTTGTTGTCGTAGCTGCAGTAGTAGTAGTAGGAGATTCTGTTGAAGTTATCTCTGTCGTAGTTGTGGGTGTTGTGGAAGAGGTCGGACATTCTGTCGTAGTTGTGGCTTCTGTTGTTGTCGTAGCTGAAATAGTAGTGCTAGGAGATTCTGTTGTAGTTGTCTTAGTCGTAGTTGTGGCTTCTGTTGTTGTCGTAGCTCCAGTAGTAGTAGTAGGAGATTTTGTTGTAGTTAAGGTTTCTTTTGTTGTTGTAGCTGCAGTAGTAGTTGTAGGAGATTCTGTTGAAGTTGTCTCTGTCGTAGTTGTGGGTGTTGTTGTGGAGGTAGGACTTTCTGTCGTAGTTGTGGTTTCTGTTGTTGTCGTAGCTGCAGTAGTAGTGCTAGGATATTCTGTTGAAGTTATCTCTGTCGTAGTTGTGGGTGTTGTTGTGGAGGTAGGAGTTTCTGTCGTTGTTGTCGCTTCTGTTGTTGTAGCTGCAGTAGTAGTGCTAGGACATTCTGTTGTAGTTGTAGGAGTTGTAGTTGTCTTAGTCGTAGTTGTGGCTTCTGTTGTTGTCGTAGCTGCAGTAGTAGTTGTAGGAGATTCTGTTGAAGTTGTCTCTGTAGTAGTTGTGGGTGTTGTTGTGGAGGTAGGACTTTCTGTCGTAGTTGTGGCTTCTGTTGTTGTCGTAGCTGCAGTAGTAGTGCTAGGATATTCTGTTGTAGTTGTTGGAGTTGTAGCTGGTGGAGTTGTAGTTGTCTTAGTCGTAGTAGTAACTTCTGTTGTTGTCGTAGCTGCAGTAGTAGGAGATTTAGTTGTTGTGGTTTCTGTTGTTGTACTAGCTGCAGTAGTAGTTGCAGGAGATTCTGTTGAAGTTGTCTCTGTCGTAGTTGTGGGTGTTGTTGTGGAGGTAGGAGATTTTGTCGTAGTTGTAGCTGGAGTTGTTTCGCATACTGGAGGGCTAGTACCACACCCTCTTTCGAAACTTTTAATAAAATCTACTAACATTATCGTTAACTGGCCCAATAAACAACAACATCTTTCCTGTTCTTCAGAGCTGCATGGCACTGCTGTCGCTGCAGTCACAAGCATTAAGCACATCACTATTGTTATCGACACCATGATTTGACTGCATCTCATTAATCTTGGACACATCCGTTTATATAGGAACTATTTCGAAGATATTGTCATTATTGTTTATGAATCGTGTTGTTTTTAAAGTCGTATTATTATCTTTTTGAGAATAGGAGGGCACTTACTGTAACGTTATGTATTCTAGTATTGCTTATTTAAAGAATTCCCAGAATTATCAGGAAAATATGTAAATATTTCAGAAGCGCACGATATAAATGCATAGAACGAAGTATTGAATAAATAATAGATGCACGTTTGATTTCTCTTATTAGTTTATTATTAATTGCTAGATAATAATCGATAGGTCAATAGTATTTACTAAATCGAACGAGTATCACGTATCTACCTAATATATTTTGGTAGAAACGTGACATACAGTCCTGAAATATTCTTTTGTCCAACTACAGAATTCCGCCTACATTTTATTCTCCATTTGATCGTCGAAACAGTAGAATATCTAACTGGCAATGACTGTTTAGTTAAAATTCTAATTCTTGTTTAATGTGTCATATACTAGTACAATGCTATACAGTGATTAATTATTATTAGATGCTATAGTTACGGAGTGACTGTATTAACAGTAAGTATAATTTAGATAGTACCTTTTTAGAACGGTTAGATTGCCCAAATTAAGAACTTAAGATTAACTATTGAAAAAACGAAATTTACGACTTAACAGCAATATTATCTGTTTATTTAGATGCATTAAATCGGAGGCCGCATTTTATTCAATGCACAAAGATGAAAGTGGTACTTGGAAGATTTCCGAAGAATCTCTAGACAACTAAGAAAATAAAAAATCTCCAAAGTAAATTGAAATTCACAGGAAGCAAAAAATTATCTACTGGACCAACACTTTGAATTACTTATATTGTAGGAGCGGAAGGTACAGATTGCTATGAGATTTTGTAAGTAATAAATTTCTGTTGATGATAGGTACTGGATTTCCTTAGGTTAACCTTATGGAAATCCTGACATTGTGCATCTTACCATATATCTCAGGAATGGCAATATGGCTTCATATGGAACCAATTCCGGTAGTGTGTACACAAGATCCATTCTTCACTCTAAATAGCTATGCAAACTTTTTCCCAAAAAAAGCATTGGAAACAAGAAAAACTTCTAACATGTAGCTGGCAAGCATTTTTGGAATTAAATTGATAGCAGGAATTAGGTATGTACTTCCAAAGGTATCTTAACTGAATGAAGGTTAGAAAAAACTCTTTTCTAATTGTTGTTGGACGGCATCACTTCTGTTTTAGCTTAACCCGTTAGAAAGTGCAATTTTCAGAAAAACCAAATTATTCTTGATATATGCAGGCATAAGTTTGCATTTAGTTGAAACAGATCAGTCTTTTTTGAACTTATCTTTAAGTTATACAAAATCCCAATAGAGAAAATTGTTATTTATAGTCTAGTAAAGTGAATGTGAGTACATAACCAAGATATCAGAATTGTAGTGATCATTTTGAAACATCAAAAATGCACTTTGTTTTCGTGTTCTTGGTTGGTTAGTTAAAGATAGACAGACGACGTATGCATTACACATGTGACATGTCCATCTGGTAACTTTATAGAAAAACACTATCTGAACTACCTGGACAATCACCCATATAGCAATGTCTTTACGAATCAATTTTTCAGTGTCAATTTTTGTACAACGGGTATAAAACAAAGATTAACAATAGTTAACTTATTAGCAGGTTAAGTTAACGAATAAATTACATACGAGTACCTAAGTATAGAATTTATTAGTTATTATTTAAATTTCTAATTAATTATTTTTGGTTATTGTTTAGTATACAATTTTTATATTAAAAATTTCTTTTCTAAGTAAATTATTCATAGCGCTTTCGAATTGGGCATTTCTTGTAAACTGAAATATAGTGGAACACCAGCTTTGCCTACTTTTTTATTTTTGGCTTTTATAATATAGTTGGAAAATTTATTTTACAAAAAGTGGGCCTCACTTAAAATATGTTAAAAGAAGTATTTGGCGCTAATATAGTATTAATTATCGTCCTCTTATTATAATAATAATTAATAAGTAAACAAAACTCTAATTAGATTTGGAAGTGGAGTAGATTAATATCAAAATATGATTTTTTTTATTAACTATCGAAAACTTTTCTAATTATTGTTTAAAAGTGGCATATTTTATTTCCGTCACTGGAAAAAAAAAAAAAGTTGTCTACGCAAAGTATATCCACTATGATAATATTTTAGTCTTGCTGAATATATAAAATAGAGTTATTTCTAAAAAGCTAATTCAGCAGTCAGTCGTTAACCTGAACTATTTCCAACTTAAAATAACAAGTGGTTTTAGAAAAAGTTTCAAAATGTAAAATTGCACTTACCATACAAATATCTTACGACAAAACTAACTCTATTATCCCAAGTGTACGCCATATTTTTGTAATTGGTTTTAATTTATTTCTAACTCTTTTCAATTAACACACACTATTCTCTTTTAGATTCGGTAAGAAAGTAAAGTAAAAAATAAACCAATTCTCGTTGCAATGATCCGGCTTCTATGTTTAGAAAAGTCGTTGGCGTCGGCGTCGCTTATGCGAACGTCGAACACAGGCTCGACCTCTGTTGGATAAAATACTAGTTTATATTTAACTTCTTTTACTATTATCTGTTCATAAAATTAGCTATGAATAAACAACATTTATTAATATTTATTAACAACAATACATACATAGTTAATTACAGCAAGTAATTTTCTATTTTGTAAGAAAATAAAACAGAGAACAAGGTATAGGAAGTAACTTAGCAATCACACAGCAATGTATACAATCTCTAATTTATTTTCTGCAATCGCATCCACATTTTCTATTACTCAAAAATTTAAGGTACTTTTTCAAGAAGTTGCAATCGCATTTAGATTCACCGCGATATACTAACACAGGTACCATGAAATCGTATTTTAAACACTTACAGTCGGGCTTTGTTGTGGGTGTAGGACATGTAGTAGTTGTAGGTGTTGTTGTTGTTGGGGTTGTAGTTGTCTCTGTAGTAGTTGTGGGTGTTGTTGTAGTAGGACTTGTGGTTGTAGAACTTGTGGTTGTAGGACTTGTAGTTGTAGGGCTTGTGGTCGTAGGACATGTAGTTGTAGGACTTGTCGTGGTTGGACTTGTGGTGGTAGGACTTGTGGTTGTAGGGCATGTAGTTGTAGGACTTGTGGTGGTTGGACTTGTGGTGGTAGGACTTGTGGTTGTAGGACATGTAGTTGTAGGACTTGTGGTTGTAGGACTTGTGGTTGTAGGGCATGTAGTTGTAGGACTTGTAGTTGTAGGACTTGTGGTTGTAGGACTTGTGGTTGTAGGACATGTAGTTGTAGGACTTGTGGTTGTAGGACTTGTAGTTGTAGGGCTTGTGGTCGTATGACATGTAGTTGTAGGACTTGTGGTGGTTGGACTTGTGGTTGTAGGACATGTAGTTGTAGGACTTGTGGTGGTAGGACTTGTAGTTGTAGGACTTGTGGTTGTAGGACATGTAGTTGTAGGACTTGTGGTTGTAGGACTTGTAGTTGTAGGGCTTGTGGTCGTATGACATGTAGTTGTAGGACTTGTGGTGGTTGGACTTGTGGTGGTAGGACTTGTGGTTGTAGGACATGTAGTTGTAGGACTTGTGGTTGTAGGACTTGTAGTTGTAGGGCTTGTGGTCGTATGACATGTAGTTGTAGGACTTGTGGTGGTTGGACTTGTGGTTGTAGGACATGTAGTTGTAGGACTTGTGGTGGTAGGACTTGTAGTTGTAGGACTTGTGGTTGTAGGGCATGTAGTTGTAGGACTTGTGGTGGTTGGACTTGTGGTGGTAGGACTTGTGGTTGTAGGACATGTAGTTGTAGGACTTGTGGTTGTAGTACTTGTAGTTGTAGGGCTTGTGGTCGTAGGACATGTAGTTGTAGGACTTGTGGTGGTTGGACTTGTGGTGGTAGGACTTGTGGTTGTAGGACATGTAGTTGTAGGACTTGTGGTGGTAGGACTTGTAGTTGTAGGACTTGTGGTTGTAGGGCATGTAGTTGTAGGACTTGTAGTTGTAGGACTTGTGGTTGTAGGACTTGTGGTTGTAGGATATGTAGTTGTAGGACTTGTGGTGGTAGGACTTGTGGTGGTAGGACTTGTAGTTGTAGGACTTGTGGTTGTAGGGCATGTGGTTGTAGGACTTGTGGTGGTTGGACTTGTGGTGGTAGGACTTGTGGTTGTAGGACATATAGTTGTAGGACTTGTGGTTGTAGGACTTGTAGTTGTAGGGCTTGTGGTCGTAGGACATGTAGTTGTAGGACTTGTGGTGGTTGGACTTGTGGTGGTAGGACTTGTGGTTGTAGGACATGTAGTTGTAGGACTTGTGGTGGTAGGACTTGTAGTTGTAGGACTTGTGGTTGTAGGGCATGTAGTTGTAGGACTTGTGGTGGTTGGACTTGTGGTGGTAGGACTTGTGGTTGTAGGACATGTAGTTGTAGGACTTGTGGTGGTAGGACTTGTAGTTGTAGGACTTGTGGTTGTAGGGCATGTAGTTGTAGGACTTGTGGTTGTAGGACTTGTGGTGGTAGGACTTGTAGTTGTAGGACTTGTGGTGGTAGGACTTGTGGTTGTAGGACATGTAGTTGTAGGACTTGTGGTGGTAGGACTTGTAGTTGTAGGGCTTGTAGTTGTACGATCTGTGGTTGTAGGACTTGTAGTTGTAGGACTTGTGGTTGTAGGGATTGTAGTTGTAGGGCCTGTGGTTGTTGGACTTGTAGTTGTAGGACCTGTGGTTGTAGGACTTGTAGTTGTAGGACTTGTAGTTGTAGGACTTGTAGTTGTAGGACTTGTGGTTGTAGGACTTGTAGTTGTAGGACTTGTGGTTGTAGGACTTGTAGTTGTAGGACCTGTGGTTGTAGGACTTGTGGTTGTAGGACTTGTAGTTGTAGGACCTGTGGTTGTAGGACTTGTGGTTGTAGGACATGTGGTTGTAGGACTTGTAGTTGTAGGACCTGTGGTTGTAGGACTTGTAGTTGTAGGACTTGTGGTTGTAGGACTTGTAGTTGTAGGGCCTGTGGTTGTAGGACTTGTAGTTGTAGGACCTGTGGTTGTAGGACTTGTGGCTGTAGGACATGTGGTTGTAGGACTTGTGGTTGTAGGACTTGTAGTTGTTGCCGTTGTAGTTGTTGTAGGTGCAGTAGTAGTAGTAGAAGATTCTGTTGTAGTTGTTGGCGTTGTAGTTGTGCCTGTCGTAGTTGTGGTTTCTGTTGTTGTCGTGGGTGCAGTAGTAGTACTAGTAGGACATTCTGTTGTAGTTGTTGTTGGTGTTGTTTCACATTTAGGAGGCTTAGTTGTACAACACACTTTGTCCTGATTTTTAATTAAATCTGCTAACATTACCATAAGTTGGCCCAGTAAACAACTACATTTATCCTGTTGTACACAGGAGCATGGTGCTGCTGTCGCTGCACTCACAAACAGTAAACACAACACTATTGTGATCTTAACCATGATTCCGACTGAATGTAATAAATTCTCAACGCGTCTTCATTTATACAGAATCTATTTTGTCAAACTTGTTCTTATTGTGTATGAATCGTGTTGTTCTTTAAGGTCGTGTTATTTGCCTTTTTCAGAACAGAAGAAAACATATTGTAACTTTCCTGTATTCTAGTATTGTTTATCTACAAAAATATTTGAAGGATATGTAAATATTTTATAAGTGCACGATAAATGACTTGGTATTTAAAAAAGATGTGCGTTTTATCATGTAGAGACTGTCAATGAAAGAAATCACACGTGTTATATAAATAATAACCTTTATTTAGTTTTATGGTACGTTATGTTTATTTTGTTTATCCGATTATAATAGGTCTCTTATTAAGTGCTAACATCCAAACAATTTACGAAGATTTATATCTACTGCACATGATTGACATTAGTATATATACAAATACATAATATGTACTTAAGTGAAAGTTAAAGTTATTTATCATCAAATATATTATCTCTTGATTTCTTTTTAAGAAATTGCCACTACAAGAAGATGAATAGGTATTATTTTTCTTTAAAAGTCTAATGAATGATATGTTTTTATTTTTATACGATTGTAATATCTTGGAGTATTATGAATCAAAGTGAAAAGGAATTCGTATTTATTATCATAATTACATCTCGATTATGGACAAATTATTATACATTAATATCCAGTTTTGAGTACAGTTACAAAATAAAGTAATGACCCAATTAGAATTTTGGAAAGTTTTTAATTCAAATAGCAGGCATTATTAGCTATAGGTTGTCGTTTACGTTATAGTGCAAAACTTGATCCTTTTTTAAGGTGTTTAATTTGCTAATTTAAATCAACATTTCAATTTTTTTCTATTATAATTAGGACATTACTTTGCTGTATGATTGTACATTGTAAATGCTGATTTTGCTGTAAACGATATTATTTATTTTTAAACGTTTCGTGCAACTACAAGAATGAATTAACAATAGCTATTCAAAACAAAATATAGATCTTCTGTTGTTAGCGGTGTTAGAATAGCAATATATTTAAACGCGAAAAAAATAAATAAATCCGTTTCTAATTTTATTAATATACGTACCTACTTTGCTTTGTATCAATGAAAAGTTCATTGAAATTATACATTTATGAGGAATCCTATAATTCTTGTTATAATTTCTCATAGAAAATAATTTCCGTGTCGGAGTTGCAGTTTTTCTCCACATATCACTGTGGGTGATATTACAGTTAAAGTGCGTCAAAACATCAAAAATAAATTTCAAAAAAAATAACATATATTTGCATTTTACAACACTTAAAACCTTACTAAAGATGTTTTTAATAAACATTTGCAAGTGCAACTATTGTTTATTGTGTAATCGGTTGGGAAAGTTGGGGTAGTTGTGTTTGTGCAAATACATACACTCAAAGAAATATAGGTAATCTAAAGTCAAGAAACGTGGTGTCTAAAACGTGGTGTAATCTAAACTAAGCGTCTGAAGTTTGTCTTGGATTTAAATTATTTAAAATAGATTTTACGATAACAATTTATATTGGCTGATGTTGGTGCAAGTTGGTATCGTATAGTTCATTTGCATTAATTTATGTATTTGTTATTATTTATTAGTTACAACGTTATTTATTTATTAGTTTAAAGCGAAAGTTTAGAATTAGTGTTTTTCAATATACAACTTTGTTCAAGAAATTCTAAAATACATAAAAAAGCATATTTTTGTTTTTTTGATTAAAAGTTTCTGCAATCGTTTCTTAATACAGGACATTAATTTGTTTTTGCAGAGGTTTGCTTAGGCATTTGCAGTAAATTTTTAATGTTAATTACGCGTTTATATTGATTCTAGCTACTACATGCAGTCATTTAGAGATGATAGATAGTTTACCTGTAGGAGGAAAGAATGAATGCTAGTATGATTAAAACTGACAACTTTCGTTATAGAAAGAAAAATTTAAAAGATTTAGCTGATGAACAAGTAGAAAGTTTACAAGAGCCGCTAAACTACTGAAAGGATTACATAATGAATCTCGTAGGGTGCTCTCTAGCAATGGAGCTTTATGTGTTATTTGTGGAAAACAAGTCTACCAGACAGCAATAAACGAGTATGTATTAAGACAAGATCTGCACTTATCTGCATATGGGAACGTACAAATGGCAAAGTACATTGTTAAATATTTATTTATTTATTTATTTATTTAATTCTAGCACAAAACGGGCATAGCCCAATAACATTGGCTAGGATTCTCAAATTAACAAATTATTATAATATAAATAAAATTAATTACAATGTTAGTGTATATATATCATATTTACAAAACAAAACAAAAGAAAAAAACAAAACATACTTAAACACGGTTGGATCGAGTTGAAACATAAATATGCATACATAAACTTGTTATTGTAAGAATATGATTTTTTTGAAGAAATTGGGGGACATATGAAATATATCTACATCTAAGTTCTTGATCAATTTATTTACTGTAATTGCAATTCTTATCATTGGTGAATTAATTCGCATCTGAGTTCTGCATTGAGAAATATAAAGAGCGTTCCGGGGTCGCGATCTGTAGGCTGGTACATACAGTTGAACCAGTGGCAGCAAATTGGGGCAGTCTGTTCTGTTATTTATCAGTTTATATAAGAAGTAAGCATCAGGTAATTCACGCCTTGTTGTTAATTTTGTTATTTTGAATTCAGATCTGACGTTATTGTATTGGTCATAGTCTGGATATCGATAGTGCACTTTGTAATATAAATATTTTAGAAATTTGTTTTGTACACTTTCTATTTGGTTCTGATATATTATATATTCCGAATTCCAAACAACCGACGCGAATTCTAATTTAGATCTTACTAAAGAATTATACAAAAATTGTATTACTATTGCATTTATAAAATCCGTAGTGTTTCTCATCAAAAACCTAAGGTTTCTAAGTGCTGCATTCACTATACTATCAATATGCACATCCCATTTCAAGTCTGAACTAATATGTACACCTAAATCGCGAATATTATATATTCGTTCTAAGTCTACAGCTTTAATGATATACTGATAGTTGTAATAAGAATTCTTAGCTGTGATTGTCATATATTTACATTTTTTTATATTAAGACTTAATTTATTTACATGGCTCCACTGTACTAATGACTTCACATCATTTTGAAAATGTTGACAATCCCTTTCATTTATAATTTCTCTGTAAATCTTAATATCATCTGCAAATAGAAGACACTCACAGTCTGATATATGGGTAGGGAGATCATTTATAAATAACAAGAAGAGCAAATGGCCCAAATTACTGCCCTGAGGTACACCAGATGCCACAGAAAACCTCTCCGATTTCACCCCATGTACTTGCACATACTGAAATCTATTTTGTAGGTACGACTTAAAGAAAAGTAGCATATTAATAGAAAAACCAAATGTATATAGTTTACTCAATAAAATATCGTGACAAACACTATCAAAGGCTTTGGCAAAGTCAGTATAGATAACGTCAACCTGTCCTTTTCTATCAATTATTTTACTAGCATATTCAACAAAAGTTAATAGATTTGTCTCGATGGATCTTTTATTCATGAAACCATGTTGTTTATCAGATATTTGATTTCTAACAACGGGAAATATTTTACTGTATAATAACTGTTCAAAAATCTTAGCTGGGGTAGATAAAATTGATATAGGGCGATAATTTTCAATATTTGACTTTTCACCTGATTTAAATACTGATACAATTTTTGCTAATTTCCATTTATCTGGGAATACATTAATTCTCAATGCCAAATTAAATATAATAGTTAGTGGATAGCTAAGGATCTCCCTACAGGCTTTAAATACATAGGGAGGAATCAGATCTGGTCCTACAGATCTTTTCGGTTTCAGCTTTCTCATAATCTCTTCAACATCCAATTGAGTGACTTCAGATAAATTTATAATACTGTTGTTATAGACTTCATTATTGGCTTCTGATATTAATTGATCGACATCATAGGTCGAATTGGAAACATAAACCGACTTAAAATATTCAGCAAACAATTGTGCTGTGTCTTTACTATCACTGCTAGTTTTATTCTTATAATAATATTTACTATTTTGAGAATTATTACCTCGCTTTTTGTTTACATAATTCCAAAAACCATTTACATTGTGTTGAACATCATTTTCAATAGTTAAAATGTAGTTGTTATAGGCAACCCTAACATCATATCTAATCTTGGCCCGGAATCTGCGAAACTCTTGCAAGTGGAAATCAGACAAATGTCTACGTTTATGATGGAATCTCTTAGATTTTATATTTGCAATAATTTCTGCATTAAACCAAACAGGATAACATGAACTAGATTTATTTCGAACTTTAGGAACTGATTGATCCAAGGCAATATAAATTAAAGTGTAAAACATATTGTAACGTTCTTTTTCAAATAATAACACAAGTGCTGTTTAAATCGTCTATTCACAAACAAATATTTATTTCTATACACTAATGAATACACTATAAATTAACGCTATGATTATAAACCATTAAAAACTATTATTTACAGACTATGAATTTCTAATACAACATTTATATTCACTATTTATTTTGTAATACACAGTTAATGACTTGCTGTTGACTGATCCCCTTTTATCCGCGAAGTCGCTTTTATACCTTCCTACAATCGTACTAGAAGCCGGTAGAAACTACCATGTATTTCTGGAAGGTGCTAGATAAACAGTGCCTCGTTTACATTGTTGGTGCTATGCGTCATTCTCTCGAATGCCGCAGAATACTCCATCCGCTGCTCGAGAAGGGGTTCTTTCTTTTTCTCTCTTGTTACAATATCAACTGCAGAATTCACATCATTTGATTGCTTTAAAGCATCCCAGTTTATATCTCTTAATAAATTATAAAGCAATGGAAAATCAGCTTTTTTAAAATTGTAGTTTTCAGGATGTATTGATTGTACATACTTTTTTTTACAATTATAATTTAATGTTGATACAATCGCCGGATGATATACGTCTTCTGTCACTAAATTTTCCTTACTTTCAAGTACGCTAAGGTTATAATTACTAATCAGTAATCACTAAATCAAGGGTTTTACCTACCACGTTTCTTACATTGTTGTGCAAGTGAATATGTAGAGTGTTGAGAAATTGTTGTAAACGTCTGGTAATCTGATTTCCACCTGCATATATGAAAAAAGAGTTTATAACAGTTACTGAAGCTGAAGTTCCGAAATCAAAAACTATAAAATTTGTTACACCATACCACAGGACGTTTAATTTCCGTCCAGATTCCAATTTTAGAGACTTTAGATATGAATACCATCTCAAGTTTAACTTTAATTAGTAAATGGGGATGCGACGGCAGCTCCAGCCAATCTGTTTTTTTTTTCTAGTCAAGATTTTTTTTCTAACGTTTTGTTAATTTCATTTTTCATATATTTTTTACTAAAGTAAGCTTATGAAAGTACTATTGCACCTTTTGTGTTTGTCTTTAGGAGTGTCTTATTTAATAGAATATAATAAATATACAATTTTTTTTATTTTCATTTTATTATTAAATTATTTGTCTAAAATAACTCTTAATGTGTTTTATCACCTTATTGTACAATATTACAGGGTGTATAATAAAAATAATCATAAAAAATAATTTTGACGTACTTTCAGGGTATTTTCACCCACTGTGCATATGCTCCAAAACACCCAAAATTTTGTTATAAAGGTGTATTAAACAAACGCTGGTATCTCTTTAATGTATTAAGAAGACTACTTGCAGCATCTGCAACAATTTTGTTATAAAGGTGTATTAAACAAACGCTGGTATCTCTTTAATGTATTAAGAAGACTACTTGCAGCATCTGCAACAATTGCAAAATAATTCCCTATGGAAGATTCTTTAAAACTTCACAGTTTGAGAGTGTGCTGATGATTCTTAAGA
This sequence comes from Agrypnus murinus, assembly GCA_929113105.1. NCBI lineage: Eukaryota > Metazoa > Arthropoda > Insecta > Coleoptera > Elateridae > Agrypnus > Agrypnus murinus. The sequence continues at coordinate 160,000,082 of OV816025.1, forward strand.
ACTTCTTCTGCAGCTACTACCAAGGGCTGAAGATTTCATATGGAAAATTGACAATAGTAAGATTTTCCTCATTTTAACAGCTGTTCTCGCTTTTTCTCAACAATTAAATGTTTTTTGAACTCCGTAGACTAAAAGTGCCATTTTAATCTTCCGTTTGAAAGACTAAAAAGTGTCACTTTTAGTCCCGGAGGGATTAGAATTGCTTTTAATCCCGAAATGTTAATTTAACGTCGAAGTTGGCCGCGAAACAGTCATTGTGAACATACCACAAAACATGCTACTTTTGTAATGTCAAAGCGTTATCATATGTCACACATTTACACAAAATTACAATAGTAAGGTTAGGTGTGTTTGCGGCATGTTCACAATTAACGTTTCTGGAGGGATTAAAATTAAACAAACAAATTAATGTTACTATGCCAACTAGTTTATTCAAAATACTAGTTTAACCAAATTCAAAATACAATATGAGTTAATTAATGTGATTTATATGTACAATGACATAGACATAAACACAATTAACAAAACTAAATAGTCAATCTTCAGGTTTATGAAATAATGTGGAAGCTGTTAGATTATCAACCTTCACTTCTTCGAGTGCAATCGGGATGTCAGGTTGTTCGTAGATGTACGGATAGAGGAATTTGTACTAGATCAAATTTTATTTTAATATTGAATCGTCTGGCAATACTATACTTAGCATTTCCAATCGGTTTTGTGATTGTAATTGCATTTATTTAACAACTATAAAATTAGATTGTACATTTTTAACTCTTTTTTTATATAATATAACTTTAACTCAATGTATTAGGCAAAACGGAGTGCAAAAAATAGCGTATATACCACGGAACTAAAGTGCCTTTTAATCCCTCAGGTGATTGTTGCCCTCGACTACGTCTCGGGCAACAAACTGCACCTTCGGGATTAAAAGAGGCACTTTAGTCCCTTGGTATATAATATACTATTTTTCACTACTAGCTTTAAAACATACTATTATCTAGTCTGTTGTCACCTTGTGAAGTTAGCCTTCTTGCCTAGTGGTAAATAATTTTTTATTATTGACTACTAGTCAATAATCCAGATTTTAGTGTAACACGGGGCAAAAATTCATCCCATTATACACTGGCATCCAGGAAAAAATCCGTGATCGCGATAGTACGTTTTTTATGTGAGAAGAATAAAAGGAATAAAAGTACTAGTAGTGAAAAAAATAATATATACACCACGGTTGTGAAGTGTTTTCTAGAGCCTCTCATCTTATATCCCTCGATGCTGCGCATCTCGGGATCTAATAATGCTCGGCTCTAGAAAAAACTCTTCACAACCTTGGTATATAATATACTATTATCATCATATGGTTGCAATTGCAAGGAAAGTAAAATTTTTAAATTTATAAAATTAATTTTTTCCAAAACAATTAAACGCTTAAAAAATAGTAATTTAGCTATGACAAGAACTTTCTTACAGACTACAGAAACAAAATAATATGTACAGCTGATTTCAAATAAATCTCGGACAAGTCTTGAGAGTGATTTTTTGCATTTTTAACAACGTGTGAATCAGATTTTAAATTATATCTTCATAGTTAACTACATAAAATTCATTAAATATCAATGAAAATAAAAAACAACATTTACACTACGGAGTACTGATTGTCCTAGATTTATTTTAAATCAGCTGTACATATCAACAGCATCAAATGAGTTGTATTGTATCGTACAAATGTGTGGCGGGAAAATTATGCCATAAAAAGCTGACTGTAGCTACAATACAGCCGACAATGCAATGCGATCATTAAGGTTTGTTGTGTGATTAAAAATTATTCTTTTTTGATAAAAAAAATAATACATTTACTTTACATAGGATCTTTTTCATTTTTTGCTCTAATAAAGAATTGCACGATAAGAGCGTGAAACAGTGAGGGAGCGGGGGCGGTTATGGGGATAACGTGATGCGACGAAAAGTAGTGGGGCGTCAGGCAGATGATCGAAAATTAACTTTTATTACACTTTCACATTTCATATCTCGTTTTATTTTCACTTGTAATATACCAAGTGCATTGATTATTGCCGGAAATTTTTTGAGTGGCATTTCTGCAGAAATGCACGAAATCAAAATTTCCAGGCAGAATCAATGCACGAGGCTATATTCGGTAAGAGAATCGCACGACGCACAGAAAAAATGCATTATGATTAATTGGTTTTATGTAGCTATATATGTTACAAGTATAATTTCCAAAAAATTTCCAAAAAATTACTCCTTGGTAGCATATATATATAAATTTTCGGGAAAATTGTATGATTGTCATGGATACAATTCAAATTTGAATTTTTCTATTGGTTCTCGGCATCGTCGTGCGATTCTCATTGAAAAAATATAATTATCCAGGACCTATTTTTAACTGAGTTGGGTCCTAGGCACAGCTAGCAAATTTCGGGCCTCGTAGTCGAGTGAAAGGGCTACCAAACAGGTGTAAAAAAACGAAATCAAATAAAAAGTATAATGTTTAAAAACAAAACTAAACAACTTTGATTTAAAACTAAACAATTTTTCAAATTGCCCTGGTGAAGGAACCAAAACCATAACACATTTTAACACAAGAATTTAATTTGTTCCATTAATTTTTTATTTATTTTATTTTTTGTATCGGTGACCGTAAATATTTTTACTTTTCCCGAAAAATATATAGCATATTATATCTACTCGCGAGGGAAAAAACGCACCACTTGAAAACGCACCAAAAATACCAAAATTTCAAGCCGTCATAACTCGGCTAATTCTAAACAAAAATGGATTAACTTTTGCGTGCTGAAAAGTTTAAAATGTCTAGTTTAAGAGCGTGTGTTACGTTTAAGCCTTTCCGCTCCCCGCGACCCCTCCTCCGCGGAAAAAGATGTCAAACTTTTACAGCTTGTACGGTGTACCATAGAAATCGTGGACCCAATCGACTGCCAGGGCAATAAAGTTCAGTCCTAATTCTGTAAAACTTTGAGCCTACGATAATTTGGCGCAAAGTTATGAATTTTTGAAATTTACTCTGCAAGTTTTTTGTCTTCTGCCGGCGACATTATTACCGGTTGAGTTTGACCATTTTTGCCAAACATTTGTTTTAATTACGTTAATTTTTTTAACGTGTAACCGTCATGCGTAAGCAGATGTGCACCACAAGGAAGTTGTCGGTCGGATTTTGCACATTGTGTGTGTGTGTGTTTCCTCCTCTTTGCACCTCTTGCAACTTCGCTGGCATGTTCGGAACTGCGCGAATCTCATTCTGGGAAATGTTGTTCACAATTGCGTCAGCTCTATTCCCAATTCTCGGAGAGTAGTTAGCAGGTTTCGCAGACAACGCCTGATTATGTCCCACACATGTTCAATTGGGTTGAGGTCTGGCCTGATAGGCGAATGAGCAAGAACGCGTATGTCGTATGAATGAACTCGTCCCATCCGACGTTGCTGGGCAGAACGTGAGGTCGAAGAATTTCGTTGCTGTACCGAACCGCTGTCAATTCAGGAGCTGGTGCAATCACCAGATCGGTGCAACCATCATAGCTAACGCCTCCCCAAACCATGACGTTGAATTTTTTAAATTTGAAAAAGAAAAGATTCAAACTCAACCAATAATAATGTCGCTGGCAGAAGAGGAAAAACACTCGACAAAATGCAGGGTGAATTTCAAAAAATCATAACTTCACGCTAAATCATCGTAGGCACTCGAAGTTTTGGAAACTTTACAAAAAAGGGACTAAACTTTATTGTCCTGGCAGTCGATTTTTTGGGCCCACGATTTTTTGGTACACCATACAAGATGTTAACGTGGGCATTTTTTGAATCTATTTTTCTTCTTTGGGGGTGGCAGGAGTCGGAAAGGCTTAAACGTAAAATTCGCTCGCACGACCTTAAACTACCACCTTAACACGCAAAGGTTCATCTATTTTCGTCCAAAATCCGTCAAGTTGGGACGGTTTGAAAGTTTGGTACTTTTGGTGCGTTTTTTAGTGGAGCATTTTTTCTCAAGAGAGTACACATATATATTGTACATAAATAGTATCAATTTTTTCTATCTTCCATTTGAAACGATTGTGGTGTCGCAGAAAGTAAACAAACAAATACATAAACGTCAACGAACTCAACAAAAGTGCAGTGGAAACACTAAAATGAGATTTCGGGATTTCGGAGCCGAAATCCCAGATTTCGTACCAGTGGAAACGTAGATTACTAGAAGTTTTACTTCTGTAACGTGCAGTGAGTTGCACGCGTGATTTTATTGTGCATTTTGGTACGCGCCTAATAGTAAAATAGGCCCTGTAATTATCCCAACAATAATATCTTTTAAAACATGTACAAAGTTTTACAAGTTGACTAATTTATTGATTTATTAAAAGTGTTTACTAATCTGTTTTATTTATTTCATCATTATGGAGTTTCACCAAATAAGACTAGAAACAATAAACAATATATTTTTTATTTACGGCTGTGTTTAAAAAAAAAGCTGCGTAAAGTAAAGAAATATAAATTTTCTATTAGATTTTTGTAATGTTCGAACAGAGATTCCGTATGCATTATTGGATCTTTGAAAATTAGAAAAAATATGTTACATACAATTATTCGTGCAAAACTTCTTCCGTATTTTATAGCAAAAAATCGATTATGTTCTCTTCTACCCAATTTAGATTTATTGTAAATGGGCTTTTAATCGACGGTGGCGTAAGTTTAAGTCCGTTTTTTCCAATAGACAGAGTAGGAGTAGGAGCCGGGCAACCCAGTAACTGCTCGACGGGCCCTTCATTTCGAGCCCTCCTGAACCCTACGCCGACTTAAAAAAATTATTTATAATAGGAAAAAATGTTCAAACCGTTAACTCATGAGATGGTAAATATACAGGACAGGTGCAGCTTTCTAGCGTAATGCAATAAACGCGGCGGAGTTGCAAATGCCTCATCTAACTCTCGTCGGTGCTCTTGACTTTTTATTTGTTTGTTGCGATTAATCAGTATCAAGGTACATATTTAAAGAAGTAAAAAATGCTCGTATATATACACATATACTTGAGTCTTGTCGCGAAACAACAGGGAGTGGGTGAATTTGGGAATGTTCGAGTTTTAAGTAAGGACTACTTGCTACAATCAAGCTATGCTCTGTTTTTCACGTTGTAAGTCATTAGTTAGTATTTGTACTGCGATCGATGCATACGGGATTAAATATGAGCTATGTTCTTAGAATATAAAATTGTAGGAAGGAGCATGACTACCCGGCGCAGTGAGCTTTAAAAGCAACGGATATGACGTCACATTGGCCGTCATTAGACACCACCTAAGTACGAAGAAGGCAATTGTATTTCATGAGTAAAAATAAAATAAAATAAATTCCCTGGGGCCCCAAGTCCTTTTTTTAAGCCATATGTTGATATTTTTTTCAAAATTTTAATTGTTTAATTTTTGTTTTATTATCGGTTTTATTATCCGTGGTCGAGTGGTAGAGATCCTACCTCTCGTTCAGTGGGACAGGGGTTCAAACCTCGGTTGCGACTGAATTTTAAAAATTTAGTACTATCGTGTTTGAGCTCCTTAGGTTAAGGTATGAAAGTTGTATGAATGATACAGCATGGGGGAGCGTAATGTACTTCCTACAATAGCTCCATTACCTCCGTTGCACTCCCATAAGAGTTTGTGTGGAACCCGGACACTGCGAAATGCGGTAAAAGGGAATGGATTATGTATGTATGATATACTATGTAAAATGTTCAATTCAAACTAAACAATTAATAATATATTTTTGTACAACATTGACTGAGGGTATGAAAAATTATTTGAGAAATTCACTGGGCCAAGACAGACTAGCACACTTGAGTATATTGTCTATAGAGAGGAAAGTCACGAACACGTTGAAGGGAAATTTGGCCTAAGTCATCGACACGTTTGTGAAAACGAAAGTTTGCTGCGTCGGATTTTGACTGAGTTTTTTAATGTAAAGCGATTGCCAATTAGGCCAGTAAAATTAGAGCCGATTGGGACCGTTGGTGGAAATAAATGTTGGAAAGCGGGAGATCGCTTCGATCGCTTCATTTGATGTCAAATATAAGTATCCTAGCTTTGCACGGTCCCTCGACGCGAGCTTACCTGAGGGCATAAAAGAACCACGAAATCTTCGGACCTTTTTTAGATTTTCGCTTATAACTTCAAAGCGGTGCTTTCCAACGAAAACTTTACTATTACAAGAATTAAATAGCATTAAGTTCTGCGTCGAATGAGTATCAGCACTTTAAATTCGGTCTAGTGGTATGGTCCAAATCGACGATCGAAAAACGACAATTTTACAAATTTTTGATTTTCTGTCAAACCAGACACCCAGATGCTTTCCGTATAAAAAAACCCGTTGGACTCATTCTGATTGTTAATATAAGTTGAGAAATACCTAAGCTTTGATATTGTAGAGGTTGCCGGATTAAACTAATGACCATTTCTTTGTCATCTTCCATCACAGCAATTGGGATCAATCCATATGAAGTGCTGGAGTACTGGTCGCTCGATCATTTCGAAAAAAAAATCTTTTGTGTGTTATCACATCTAAGTATTGGTAGATCAAAACCGTTGTTATTTTACTTTTTCTTTTTGATTGAAATATGGCAGCCATATTTGTTTCGTGGTGCACGACGTTTCTTGCCGTTTTTTGATGTAAACGTTAATCTTGATATCTCAAGAAGGGTTGGTCCTAGAGACAAGCGGTAGAAACCATTGTATTGCTCCTATGTCGGACTGCATCTTTTAATCTGAACATAATTTTCGTAGGATGCTTATTTATGGGTGCAATTTAACTCCGAAGTTTAACAACGATTTTACAAAAATCTCCCCTTTTTGGGGGATATATTCAGATGAAGATGAAGTCTTAGGGCTGATTTTCTTTTTAAAAGTACACGGTTAGAGGTAGTTTATGTATAAAATATCTTAAATCTGAAACTTTACTGTTTTGGTATTTATGGGCTTTTTAAGTTCCCGTTATGGTACGTAATATCAAGATTTACGTTTAGATCAAAAAACTCCCTACACCACGAAACAAATATGGCTGTCATATTTCAATCAAAAGTAATAAAAATAAAGTAACAGTGGTTTTGATCTACCAATACTTAGTTGTGATGACACAAATGATCTAGCGATCAGTACTGCAGCACTTCATATGGATTGATCTCAATAATTGCTGTGATGGGGGATGACAAGGAAATGTCCATTAGTTTAATCCGGCAACCTCTACAGTATCAAAGCTTAGGTATTTTTCGACTTATATTAACAATCAGAATGAGTCCAACGGGTTTCTTTATACGGAAAGCCTCTGGGCGTCCGGTCTGACGGAAAATCGAAAATTTGTAAAATTGTCGTTTTTCGACCGTCGATTTGGACCATACCACTGGACGGAATTTAATGTGTTGGATACACATTCTACGCAGAATTTAATGTTCTTTAATTCTTGTAATAGTGAAGTTTTCGTTGGAAAGCACTGCTTTAAAGTTATAAGCAAAAAACTAAAAAAGGTCCGAAGATTTCGTGGTACTATTGATGCCCTCAGGTAAGCTCGCGTCGAGGGACCGTGCAAACCTAGGACATTTATATTTGACGTCAAATGAAGCGATCGAGACCATCTCCCGCTTTCCAACATTTATTTCCACCAACGGATTCTATTTTACTGGCCTAAATGTAAAGTGTAAATATATTAATTTATTTATCCTTGTTAATTCATTTGTAAAGGTAAGGTTAACTGTTTTTTTGCTCGTCAGAAATTTTGAGCGGTGGGGGCCCTATATGTACAGGACCCGGGTCCCAGAAAGCATAGTTTCGCCACTGGTAAGTATTCGTTTGTTTAAAATACTTGCAAATTTGTATTCAAAGAATAATTCCAAAATACGATGTTTTAAAATTGAAGCTATGTAGTTCATGTGCGCATTTCGAGACAGTGAGAACCGCCAATGGAAATATCCAATTACAAAGCCGGAAACACCTACTCTGCCATATTGACGCATATGAAAAACGCAATTCATGCAATATACATATTGTAACGTTCTTTTTAAAATAATAACAAAAATGCTGTATAAATCGTCTATTTATAAGAGAAATATTAATTTACATACACTTAATTAAAAACACTATAACTATAAACTATTTAACAAACTATTTGAATGCTAGATATTTACAAATTTATTTGAGGACTATTTATATAAAAACTATTTATGTATTACAACAATTATTAACTAATTATTCAGAGTACATTTCACTATGCCGGTCAAACATTAACTACCTCCTTCTACCCGCAATCAATTTATATCTTTCATAAGTTCTAGAACATAACCGATGAATCATACATATAGCTGTTGATGAGTCACGTCGATAAGTCGCGTCGATGAGTGATACACGCAGGTGTTGATGAATCATACATGCAGGTCTTATTGATGAGTCATACAGTTGATGACTCATACATCTAGAATGTTCGATGACGTCATATGTGGGTTTACTATTCGTTACAATATAAAACATTAATTAACACAAAATTATGAACACCGTAAAGTAATGTAAAGCGCTGCAGAAAATGACAGTAAACATCTAAAGGTTTGTTGTCACTGTCAATTTTCTGGAGCATTTTACATCGGGTTTGGATAAACCCATCATCAAAGACGCACTAGAGAGTCTCCTCGCAAGTCGCGGAAATTCCCCGTATAAAAACACTTTAGCTGCTGGTCTTTGAGAGGCGTAACGCTTCAGTAATTCATCTCAAGTCTTTTTCAGATGGCCAAGAAATTCCCATAAACAAATATTGAAATAGCTACTTTCGCTAAAAGTGTGATGTTACGTCAATTTCTAGGCTCGAGGCAAAAGATAAAAAAGGCTAAGAGCATGAAAATTGACATTATACGCGTATCGAACAATTTTTAGGAACATTAATTTGTTGAAAATTTTAAGAGGTACATAAGCCATAAAGTTTATATACCACTTTATTATGGGTTATATATCTGACAAAATGAATACAAAAATAAAAATATACATATTATTTTGTGAAATTCTATAAATTCACAAAATACGTTAGTTTATTTTGAGATAGGCACTTGGTGAACATTGTTCCATATCCCAGCCATCACACTGACGTTATAATGTCGCCGGTTTTTCGGCAGTAACGACGTCAAATTGTTGTAAAACATTATGTCACAGCCCGAAGACGTCAATATAAGATGTCATTAAAACGTCCTATACTAGGACTAAGACAGGAATTATAAATAAATAATAGTTGAATATTGGAAATAACATTTATTATATACTACAGTCAAAACATCTTTATATTGTGACCACCTGCTTAATATGACCAATATTCCTTGGCCCCTGCTAAAATAATATCTTTTTAATGAAACTTGTACGTATTGTATTGTACGTCCAAAAGACGTCGTTTTGAAGACGTCTACGTACGTCCCATAACATGACGTCTTATGGACATCATTTATTAGTCATATGACGTCATGGATCAATAATGACTTAAACGCTTCAGACGCAGCAGTGCAACTTTATTGGCCAACAAAGGGGGCGACTTATTAATGATCAAACGCCATGGAGGTTGGCGTTCTTCGGCTGTGGCGGAGGGTTATATTGAGGATTGTGTCCAAAATAAAATTAATGTGGCCCAGACTCTGACTCTGACAAGTCTGGGTTACCATCTGCCCCCACATCTACGGTAACAATGCAGTCTTCATCTAGTTCATGTGTTTCTAATGCTGCTCAGTTTGCGGTTCCTGGGGTATCATTTGGAAGACTTGACAACTGCAGTGTAAATATTAACATAGTTAATAACAATAATTATTGTGAGTCAGCTAAAAAAAATTGACATAATAGGTTATGTTTGTATGTTTTCATTCAGATTTTAGATAGATTACCTTTCATCATTAGTAATAAAGTGCTTCTATAAATTTTTTGGACTTTATTCACTTTATTAATAAAACAGTAATTAGTATTATGAATAATTATACATATTATTATCATTCAACAGTACGCGAGTAGGCACATTGCATGTATAACGGTAGGCACCGATGACCAGTGGGCAGTGACTAGTAGGTAACTTTCTCTCCGTCGTAGATCAAATGCTCTTTCTTTTAAATGTCATTTGCCAATTTGAATTAAAGGTTTTTTAGTGTTTTCAAACGAATTTTGCTTGAATAATTAGGTAAAGTACTATCTCATTAACTGAACTTTACCCCAATAAAACTGGATTTGTAGTGAGAGTCCTCATTAACGCAGTGTTTTTTGTGAGTTTTTGCAAGCACTAGTGCGCAATTTCAATTTTTCCATGCATGTATGCACATACTAGATTTGATGTTTTACATGTAGTGAGTGCAAAAAAACTATTGTGAATGACTCAAAATGGTCATTTAGAAAACATCCTTAAACGCTGGTTGCATAGCAACGTTTAAAAGATCATGCCAAGTTGATTAATTCTTCAAATCCCACTCTCTGTTTTTTTTTCATGAAATGTATTCTTCACTTCATAATAATAATAACTGCTACAACCCATAGCCTGGAAACCAGGCCTCAGAAGCTATAAGCTTGTGCGGGAGGGAGGGGGCGATTATTATTATTACGTAGGCCCTAAGTGCGGCTGCAGCCGACTTACAGCTGGAACAGCGCAAATCCCACATTTGTGTCACAGCTAAGGAAAACTGCAGAAAACCTTAACCAGATCTGCCGGCACCGGGAATCGACCTCGGGCCGCTTGGGTGAAAGTTCAGTACTCTAGACATTACACTATCAAGGCATACTGCATAATATGGTAGTATGCCGTATTGCGTGTAAAGAGCATTTTGGGACACCCGGTATAATTAATATCCGGAAGCAAAGGGCTCTTCGAAAATGTAACAATATATAGAGTGTTCCATTTAAATAAAGTATATAATATTTCGTATCACATGACCTATACGTGCAATTGTTTTTTTATTAGGATAAAAAAAATATAGGTACAACAATTTTTATACAAAACTTTTTTAATTTCCAATAATAACAAAAACGGAAGTATGGTCAAAATATAATGAATAATCGACGTCCATGTAGTCATGGAAGTCGGCAAGTTGCAGGACTGCAGGAAAACTCTGCAAGAAAGTGCGAGAAACGAAGGAATCCAGTTCTTTTCTGCACAGCTAACTCTATTTCATATTTAAACGTTATTGCTATATGCTATGCTACGTTATTGCTCGCTATTCTTGAGACACTACGTATAGTAAGGCACACAAAATTAATTCTACATATATTCCATAATTCTATAGGCTAAGCTGTGCACTATCTTACAGATTAATTTTGTATGACAACTGTTAAATTAGTATTAAGATGATTTTTTACGATATGATTTTATGCATCGCAATGTAACAGCATGTTGATGAAAGTATTATTGGCTATGCCGCCTACTTTCTAATAAATAATAATAATAATAATATAATTGGTATAAATAGCATTATAGCTCAATTCATATATCTGGAATTTGTTTTAACGTTCAACAGTCTTTATCAATATTGTAACGAACGGGGAAACCACGCAAGAGTTCTCGCCGTATCGACAGCTTTCTACAGCATTCTAGAACTCGCGTGAGGAATATATGACACATCGGCGGCCGCTCGGGACGAGCCGCGGCGTACAGGAAATTTCTAGCACTAGTTCTACACTTCCGTATGCATATATAAGCCGCCGCGCAAGGAAGGGGGCAGCCATTAGTCAACTGAATACCATGAGCTAAATGAATACGCGCATCGTAAATTAGTAGACTATACATGTGTGGTACAAGATAAACACTGTAAATAAATAGTCTGTAAATAATCTAGTTTAAGTTCGTTCGAGTTTATAATTATAGTGTTTGAAATTAATGTAAATATTTTCCTTTGTTAATAGACGATTAAAACAGCACTTTTAATATTATTTAAAAAGAACGTTACAATATGTTGTAAAAAGTAATTGTAATTACGAGACATAAAAAAAGTTTATCAGTATATTACCGTGTTCTTCTTAGTTCTAACGTGATTTTTGAAGCATTCCACAATCATTGTTATTGTAAGTATTGTAGTTGAATTATTTTTAAATCATCTGCAAATGCGAGTTTATGGCAGGTTAACTGTTTTTAACAATCATTCAAAAATAAAATAAATCAAAGGGAGCCAAGAATGGAACCGTGTGGTACTCCAGATATGACTATAAATAAATCAGAATTGAATCCATTATAGTGTAACATTCTTTTTCAAATAATAATACAAGTGCTGTTTAAATCGTCTATTCACAAACAAATATTTATTTCTATACACTAATACACTATAAATTAACGCTATAATTATAAACCATTAAAAACTATTATTTACAGACTATGAATTTCTAATACAACATTTATATTCACTATTTATTTTGTAATACACAGTTAATGACTTGCTGTTGACTGGTTCTCTTTTATCCGCAATCCGCTTTTATATCCTCATATAAACGCACCAGAAATCGCTGGAACCTTCTATGTATTCTTAGAAAATGCTAGAATAAACCACGTCTGATTTACATGCTTGTGCGATGCGTCATTTTCTCGAAGGCGGCAGAACACACCACCTGTCGCTCGAAAAGAGGTTCGTTCCTTTTCTCTCCCGTTACACTGCCCCCCTCTTCAAGTCTGTTCTGTCCCAGAACAGGTTTTATGCTCTGGTTCCTGTAGAACGGGTCATGACGATATCGACAGTCTTCACCTCGACTACACGTTCCATTACGGTAGAAATAACAGTCTACACTCTTCGTTGGCCTTAATGCGGGCTGTGGGTCAAAACTGCAAACGAAGATCTTGACGTCCGTACCTCTAAAGACAACTTCCAGCATGTTTCTAACGATTCTCCAATCCAGCTGGTCCCGCCCACAGCCGAGTTTGGGAACTGCCAATTTGTTAATTCCCCTGGTAAGCAACTCGATTCTCAAATTCCATAGTGCCCTCCACAAGTCGGCGTAACTCGGTTTCTGGTAGTAAAACTGCTTGGTTACCAAGTAGTAAATGGATCGGTCATGATCAGGCAAGCGTAAGGATTTACCAACAGAGGGATTTTGTTCTCGAAGTTCATTCAGCCGTCCAAATTTATTTCTAAACACTACTGCGATCCCCCTGGACATACGGAGATCCGCGGAGACACAGTGGGCAATGGAATAATCACCAGGGACCCGGAAGAGATCTTGTTGCATCTCAGTCGTGACTCCGAATCGCGCTTTTCTAGTTCCAGAGAACGCAGCCATAAATTCTCTAAAGGTTGGCTGATCATCTTCAGGCCTTACGATATTGATAGCCACCTCGGCCTCATCTTTCCGATCCGGGACTGCGTCATTATTTCCCTCATAGTGCGCCAGACGATTGGAGTGTACCACCTTTGGTTTCCCCCTTGGCAATTTCTGGATGCGATAAATCAAGTCATTTATTCGTTTCTTCACCTGGTATGGACCCTCCCAATTTCGCTGTAACTTTGGAGAATAGCCACGACGCCTTTGCGGGTTGTATAACCAGACAAGCTCTCCAGGTTGAAACCCTCCTTCTTGGGCTCTCACATCGTACGTAGCCTTCATCCGGTCACTCGCGATTCGACTATTATTTCGGGTTCGGTCGTGAATATCCTCCAACTTCTTCTTTAAGTTGATGACATAATCATTCCCGGCTACCTCCTGCTCTATAGGTGGAGACCCAAATTCCAGATCACACGGTAACCGTAACTCGCGTCCAAACATTACAGACGCTGGTGACTGACCGGTTGTTTCGTGGACCGATGCACGATAAGCCATCAGGAACAGATGCAGGTATTGGTCCCAGTCTCGTTGATGATCGGAGACGACCTTGGCCAAATATTTGCCCATTGTCCGATTCATGCGTTCTACCATTCCATCGGACTGCGGATGTAACGGTGTGGTCCGAGTCTTGCGAATGCCCAACAATCGACAGACTTCTCCAAAGAGTACAGACTCGAAATTGCGGCCTTGATCCGAATGCAGCTCCATGGGCACTCCGAAGCGACTGAAAAACTCTTTGACTAGTACGTCAGCAACAGTCGCAGCTTCCTGGTTTGGTAGGGCATATGCTTCTGGCCATTTGGTAAAATAGTCCATTGCCACTAATATGTATTTATTCCCATCGTCGGTTTCGGGAAATGGTCCGGCAATATCTATGGCTATTCTTTCCAGAGGACTACCCACATTGTACTGCCTCATAGGTGCTCTTCGTTTCCCCAAGGGTCCGTTACCAGTGGCACATAGTTCACATTTCCGGCACCACTCCTTCACGTCTTCTTTACAGTTGACCCAATAAAAACGCTCCCTAACTTTCTCCAAAGTCTTTTTCACACCGAAGTGTCCTCCTGAGGCACCGTCATGGAGATGTCGCAATACTGTAGCCACTCGGCTTCTTGGAACCACGAACTGAGACCTAATGGTGGTGCCATCTTCACTCTCCAGTACTCGCTTCAGGAGATCGTCTTCCACCTTCAAGGACTCCCATTGGGCCCAATATGCTTTGAGCGTTCTGTTGAAAGGGCTGACGGCCTCCCAGGCAGGCCTTTCTCCCACACGCTTCCATTCCAGTACCATTTTTAGTTCGGGATCAGCCTCCTGCTGTCGTTGCAATTCCTCCGGCAACCAATTGTCGTTGACGATGGTAGTCCTTAATACTTGGCAAACCCTCTCTTCCAAACGAGAGCAATGACGGCAATCCGTTGGACAGGGTCTTCTTGAAAGAGCATCGGCATTTCGATGACTAGTGCCCGCTCGATGTTCGGTGTCAAAGTCGTATCCTTGTAATCGTTCGATCCACCTTGCGACCTGGCCTTCAGGATTACGGAATTGTAGAAGCCATTTCAACGCTGCATGGTCCGTCCTCAATAAAAACTTCCGTCCGTACAAGTATTTGTAAAAGTGCTCAACGGACTTCACGACGGCCAATAGTTCTTTTCTGGTCACACAATAATTCCTTTCAGCTTTAGACAAAACCTTACTAAAATAGCCGATGACCTTTTCTTGTCCATCCTGTATCTGAGAAAGTACACCCCCAATGGCCAGATTACTTGCATCTGTGTCAAGTATGAATTTCCCTTCTGTCCGTGGATAGCTCAATATTGGTGCGGTTGTCAGGGCACGCTTCAGCTGTTGGAAAGCTGTTTCACACTCTCCGCTCCAAACATACTCGCGTCCATCTTCAGTTAACCTTGTCAGAGGTTTCGCTATATTGGCAAACCCAGGAACGAAACGCCTGTAGTAGGTACATAACCCAAGAAAACTACGAACTTGGTGTTTATCTTTCGGTGTTGGCCACTCTTGAACTGCACGAATCTTATCGGGGTCGGCTGCCACTCCATTTTGTGATACGACGTGCCCGAGATATTTCACTTCCTTTCTGAATATGTGGCACTTTTTCGGACTCAGTTTCAGATTGGCTCCACGTAGTCTTCGGAACACTTCCTCTAGATTTTTCAAATGTTCGTTGAATGATTTTCCGACTACAATCACATCATCTAGGTATACCAGGCAGGTCTTCCACGACAACCCTCTCAGGATGGTCTCCATTAGACGCTCAAAGGTGGCCGGAGCGTTACATAGACCGAAAGGCATAACTGTAAACTGCCATAGTCCGGAACCAATAGTGAACGCGGTCTTCTCCCGGTCTTCAGGTTCCATTTCAACTTGCCAATAACCGCTCTTCAAGTCCAAAGTCGAAAACCATCGTGAACCAGACAGGGTATCTAACGTGTCGTCGATGCGTGGTAAGGGATAGCTGTCTTTCTTGGTCACGTCATTAAGCTGCCGATAGTCCACACAAAATCTCGTTGACCCGTCCTTCTTACTGACCAGGACCACCGGTGATGCCCATGGACTACTGGATGGCTCGATGACCCCTTGTTCTTCCATATCAGTAATAATCTTTTCGGCTTCTGCTCGCCTTGCTAGAGGTAGACGCCTCGGTTGCTGACGGACAGGCATAGAGTTGCCTGTATTGATTTTATGTTTTACTATATTTGTTCGTCCCTTCTGGCTATCGTCAAGAGCGAAGATATCTTGGTATCGATGAACCAAACCCTGTACCTCTTTCACTTCCGTTCTGTTAAGGTCTTCGCACGAACTAGTAACCATACCCACTAATTTTCCACCATGGTCGTTGGGCACTGGTTTTGGAACATCAGCCATACACCTGGCTACTCGAAATACTGGCACACACTGTCCCACAAGGGTACTCTTCTTCAATGTCACCGGATCCACATTAACGTTCATAATTCTCACCGGTACTCTCTTTCCAACCTTGATCAGCGCTTTTCCCACCAGTATGCCACTATGGATCTTCTTATCACAAACAGGCTCCATCATTCGCACACATCCTACCCGAAGATCTCCATCCAAACCCGCCTCGACAACCATCTCGCTTTGACCCGGCAATATCACATCTTCAGTCAGCAAAACCCTTACAACCGGATCTTCTCGTGGGTGCAACGGAAGTTCTTCGTTACCGACCTTCAAAACACCCTCTTTCAAATCCAACGTAAAACCGAATTTTCTCAGGAGGTCCATTCCCAAGATGAAGTCATCAGTGATATCGGCTACCAGCACCTCATGATCACGTTCTTCACTTCCAATGCCAATCTTCATCTTCACCACTCCGCGTGTTGGTATCGCTTCACCTGTTGCTGTACGGAGTTGAGTAGTAGTCGGTAACAATTTAATACTTGATTGTAGAACATCAGGGCGTACGATGGATTTTGTCGCCCCCGTATCAATAAGTAGTGGAACAGTTCGGTTAGCAATCTTTCCATCTACAAACAAACTGCCGTTACTATTCTTTGATGTTACGGCATGGATCGTGATCTCCGGGGCATCTTCACTCGCAGTCAACTTTCGCCCCCTTTTGCCAACCCCTTTTAACTTTTCCGACGGTTGTACTTTTCTTATTTTGGGACAACGGCGTTCTACATGTCCTTGTTCGCCGCAATTCCAACAACGAGGCCCTCGAACTTCTTGATGATTCTTTTTACGGTTCGCTTCCTTCTGAAGAACTCTCATTAATAATTCTTCTAGGCGATCTTTAGAACCTTCATCTTCTTCCAAAACGGTCCGAACACGTCCGTGACCTCGGGACGCTTGTTTTGCAGCTTCAAATTCTAAGGCGTGAGCAAGCGCATCATCAGTTGTTCTTGGTCGTGCTAGCCTCAATGATTGTTGTGTTTCTCCGTCTCTTAACCCATCAATGAAGGTCTGCACAGCCAGTTGTCCCAGAAATGAATCGGGTGCCGTAGGGTACGCCAATCGGACAAGCCGCGCAACATCGGCTTCAAACTCCTGCAGGCTTTCTCCATTCTTCTGGATACGATTCTTCACTTGCGCGTGATACACTTGTTGAAGATGCGCGTCTCCATATCTCATTTCCAATCTAGACACTAACAATTGGTAATCATTTTCCTGTCCTGCTGGGATTGTTTGCAGGACGTTCAACGCGTCTCCACGCAAAGCCACAGTTAAAGAAACGGCCTTTTCCTTGCCTGTCCATCCATTGGCCCCAGAAGCCGCCTCAAACTGTTTGTAGTAAGTGGACCAAGGTATCTTTCCATCGAACGTGGGTGGTTTTACTTTTATCCCTACGACAGGACCCTTTTCTTCTTTAAACTGTTTCTTTACTTCATTAAACAGCCTCTCAGAAGTTGAGGGAAATCGTAGTTGCCTCATTCTATCTTCCAGCATTTCGGCCATATCGTCTTTCTTAGTTGTTGGTGGTAATTGCATTTGGGCTATTTTCTCTTCTACCATCTTTATTACCCTATCTTGTTCCGCCAATCTACCTTCCAATAGTCCTAACGCACTGGCATTCTCCAAAAATTCTTCGAAAACTTTATCTTCCAACGCTTTGACATTTTCCAACAATTCTCCTTTAAGCCTTCTAGAACTTTCTTCAGACTTTTCTAGTAGTTCTTCTTTAAGCGTTCTAGAGTTTTCCAGTAAGTCTTCTTTAAGCATTTTAACATTTTCTTCCAGTGCTTTAGTATTTTCAAGTAATTCTTGTTTACACATTCTAGAATTCTCTTCGGACTTTTGCAGTAATTCTTCTTTTAAAATTCTAGAATTCTCTTCGGACTTTTGCAGTAATTCTTTTTTTAAAATTCTAGAATTCTCTTCCGACTTTCTAGAATTTTCTTCCGACTTTCTAGAACTCTCTTCGTGCTTTTCCAATAGTTCTTCTTTTAGCATTCTAACATTATCTTCGGACTTTCTAGAACTTTCCAGTAACTCTTCTTTCATTTTACTTAACAACAAACTAGTATCAATTGCGGGTCCAGGTATTTCGAAGCGGTAATTTTCAGGATCTTCCTTCTGTTCTAAAAGCCATTCTCTTAGCCGATTTATCAAAACTTCTTTCTTTCCATTACTATCCAAGTCCCTCTCGTCCAATTCCCGTTTTAAATCTATTACCTTCAGATCTTTCAACAATTTCATCGCCATCTTAATTGTTTGTTGAAATTATTTTGAACACTAAAAATTTAATCTCACAGCACTTTATTTAATTATTACGCGATTTTATTTATTTAAAAAAAAAAACCTCACACCTGTAACACCAATGTAACATTCTTTTTCAAATAATAATACAAGTGCTGTTTAAATCGTCTATTCACAAACAAATATTTATTTCTATACACTAATACACTATAAATTAACGCTATAATTATAAACCATTAAAAACTATTATTTACAGACTATGAATTTCTAATACAACATTTATATTCACTATTTATTTTGTAATACACAGTTAATGACTTGCTGTTGACTGGTTCTCTTTTATCCGCAATCCGCTTTTATATCCTCATATAAACGCACCAGAAATCGCTGGAACCTTCTATGTATTCTTAGAAAATGCTAGAATAAACCACGTCTGATTTACATGCTTGTGCGATGCGTCATTTTCTCGAAGGCGGCAGAACACACCACCTGTCGCTCGAAAAGAGGTTCGTTCCTTTTCTCTCCCGTTACAATAGGGCATGAGCGGATTTTGCTGAATTCGGCAGTAAGTAGTTTTTCAATAATTATGGAATGGATGGATGAATACATTCAAACTCATTTAGTTTTTAGTATCCATAGACTCACATATGTACTGAGTTATATTAATTAAGTTAATAAATATTGATTGTTTTTCCGGAAATCCTTGTTGGAACGAGGAAATGTAAGGTTTGACAAACTTAAAGTAATGGCATATCGCAAAGTAAGCTAATTAATTGGTCTACGATTGGTTTATCTTCATTTTTAAAGACTGGACAATACGAGCAAGCTTCCAACAGTCGGGAAATGTGAACATGCGAATTGATAGATCAAGTAATAGTTAAAAACGTAAGAGGCCCAGGATTGTTTGAACCAAGACTCATTTTACCAGGAATCCTAGTACAACCTCTTTTTCTGTGTAAAATGCCCGAAACTCTTTGGGATCGCTAATTGAATTATTTTGCAAATTAGGCATACCAATGTCATATGATTCTTTGATTAATGATTTAGTTAGAGCTCTGTAGTATCTATACAGTTGAAGATTTTCGTTTGATGTGGAGCGTCTATATTTACTAAGACATTTTTTTTTTCTACGTAAATTCCGCATGATAGGTTTATAGGGAGAAGAAGTGCATACGTCATACCGTGCCTGACGTCATAATTCTTTCCCCGCAACGCGCATGTACTTCAATAAGGCACATTATATTTTCATTTCTGATTATTGATAGTGTTAAAAAGGATGTTTACAAGCTATAAAAACACTTACCCAATGGCTTTCACCCATTGTTGTTTCAATATTTTATTTGTGATAGTACCTATCTATTATTTTAACCTCACAAAGTAGCGTCACGTTTTCTCTTCCAACTGTCAACAGTGTCAAAACTGTCAAACAAACGGTTTACAGCGAAGTAGAGCGATGCGAACATGCGCGTTGCGAGGAAAGAATTATGACGTCAGGCACGGTATGACGTATGCACTTCTTCTCCCTAATAGCGGAGCAAAATGTTATTGGGCTTGTAATGTGAGTTACTTATATTAATTAATTAACTTATTACTATAACTATTACTTAACTTATAGCACTGTTGAAAAGGCAGACTGCAGAATACAAACAAAAAAAAAGTAAAATCTTAGAGAAATACAATACAATATGGCACAAAAGTAAGGAAATCTTTAAGTACGATGGATGTTTGATAATGATTGAGTCTGACATACAAGCAGTAGTTTTTTAAAAATTGTTGATGCTGTGTATTTGCATGTCTTATCGGTTGTGTTACCATAGGCGAATATCATGGAAAACACAATTTCTCGAAGAAAAGTCACTGTAGCAAAGTTGCAATATTGCTGAATACTGTACAAAACACGCTCACTTTAGCATCCTATGTTAAATAGTTTCCAAGATTTAAGTGATTTTCTGATATAGTAAATTAACTAATGTTAAAGTGGGGGTATTTTATCCAGTGCTCAATAAGATCTACAACTTTTCTATAGTGACTTTTCCTCTAAAATATTTAGGGGAGCCAAAATCTGAGAAATTTTGTTTTTACATGCTATTCGCCTATGTAACCAAACCGATAATACACCCTGTATGTAGTTATTTCTGTATTAAGACACCAAAGTTTCAGACAAAGATCATGTCAGACAAAAGTGAAATGTTGTCGAGATTTGTTACAATCGCACTGTTGTTAAATATTTAGTGAAAAAAATGACAAGGCGCTAAGTATGTTTTTGAAGATTTGTCAGAAACTTACCCTGACTCTGCACCAGCATATGCTAGAGTTCACTTACCTCCAGCAAGAGCAAAAACCCATTTATAACATCGACCACGCTGGAAGGCCAGTTAGTGTAGTCACAGAAGAAACTCTGAAAATGTACAGGGCCTCGTACTTCACGATCGCAGTGTTCGGGTTTCGGGTGTTAGCAGAGACAACATTAGCGTAGAATGGGAACATGAAATTACTCATAACCATTTGCATTTGCCTAAGGTAGCGCACGCTGGGTATCTAAAATGCTTACCCCCTTCGATAAGCAGTGCCATATATGCAATGTTCACAGCCATTCCTTGATCTATGCGCGAACAATCTTGATGAAATTATTTGGCGCATAATAACCGTCGATGAAACCTGGATCTACGAATACGACACAGAATCGAAACTAGAATCGATGCAATGGGTGAATAAAGGGGAACCTGCATCACGAAAATTTAAGAGTCAAAGGTTGCAGGCAAGCTAGTGGCTATAATATTTTGTGATGTCCAGGGTGTTCTCCTAATCGATTATATCCCGAAAGGATCCACAATGAATGTTGTTTATTATTTATTATGCCAATTTGATCGTTAACTCAGACGAATAGTTCTAGAGAAACAAAGAGGTAAATTCCGATGTGGTATCTTGTTCCTGCAAGACAACGCAAGCTGTGATCGATGTACGATTCCAGGAAATCGAACACTCCCCCTTATAGCCCGACTTGGCTCCAAGTGATTTTTTCTCTTTCCTAATTTGAAAAAAATCGTCCCGGAAAGAAGTTTCTATCCGAAGAGGAAATGCTGTCGGCTGTAAATCAACATTTTATAGTCAAATCTTCCGAATACTTTTTTAACGGTTGAAAATTATTATATACTCGTTTTCATTATGGCTTAGGCTCAATCATTATCAAACATCCCTCCTATCTCTGGAACGACTTACACGGTCGAGGCGAGTTTTAGAACACTTCATTTAGATAATATGCTAGATTCAAAACGGATGTCGACAGTGTTGACAAGATGTTAGCACTTTCGGAAGCTTTACTAACTTTTGTATTTTAAATAGGACACCCTATATACTTCCATTTTTTTGAGTCCCCTCAGTTCTACACATGATTTGTGTAGCATTCTCTACACCTAACTTCTACCGTTTTCGAGATATTTTAACATTTTTTAAACATTAACTTTTAGTCTCGGTTTTAGAAACGTTCGTATATCAAATCAGGCTTCCAAGAGGAATGTTCTGCATGGATTTTAGCGACTCTTAGAGATTCTGTATAATCAGCTCAAATCTAGAAGTGATAAAGAGAGGGAAACAACTAGATTAATTCATGAACATATGTAGACATAAAGAGACATCTAATTCCAGAGTCACTCGTAGTCGAGTCTTTAAGTGGCAATATGCATAATTTGGTGATAGTGCGTAGGATTAAATTCAATTAAAATTCTTTTTATTATATCAAATGCGATCATTATTGAAATCCATTAATAACTGCATAACTAGTGTTAATAAAATTCTGCTCGAGCGCACTCAAGCACTTGTGTATTCCAATTGCCTGTCTCAAAACTATACTTTCTTTTTTGTTATCAAAATTAAATTTTATATGTATTGACTTGATGTGTATTGTAGTGTTGCAGACTTTGAATTGTTAAAAGGAAATTTTATTGTTGATTTTCTAATCTGCAAACCTACACAAACAATACTGCTTATGGAGTTCCGTAACTTCCTCCAGCATATGATGCTCAGCCAAAGCTAAAATGTTGAGGTAAGTCGCACTTAAATATTTTACATTTTTAATATTAGCTCTTGAATAACGTTCAAGACTAAAATTTATGTTTCACCTTCTTTCTTTATGTTGGATCAGCTGGATACGTCTTCGGATCAATCAGCACTCTTTGATGTGACTCCTCCTGTACTGCACTCTGGACTATTGGTACGTCTTAATCTTCTTTTATTTATTTTTTCTTTTAAGTTCTCTTATTATATTTGTTTGAAATAAAATATAAGCCTCGTTACACATGCGGAACTGTTAAAAACTTTTTTATTTATCTTTCTTTTAATTAACTTTTAAAAAGATCAATTTTTTATACAACCTTTTTGTTTTAAAAACCTTTCTAATCTCCTCCTTTTATTTACTTTACCTACCTCTTAGTAACTAAACATTATTGCAATTATTTCTCATATCTTCCTGTTTTTATATTTCAATCCAAATTAGCCTGCCTTTGGTCATTATTTTAATATCATTATTATTGTAAACTATGTAATTGCATTTCAACTGTAGTCAAAGTAATTTTTGTATTGTTATATTAAACCCAAATTATGTTATATTATTGCCAATGAGATATATAATGTTTTATAATTTTACTAAACTAATACATTTTCTTTTTTCAAAAGTAATTGCAAGTGAAAACCCTATCAACCCAAAATAATTCCCTTAACTAAATTATTATTATGTACATGTACCAAACCAACTCAAACTTGAATCTTTTATGGTAAATTCTTTATAAATGTTCAATTGACAAGTATTAAATGATAAACGCAAATAGTCAACACTTAATGTTTCTTTATTGGGTATCAATAAGAATTTATGAATCATCTAACAAACTCTTTTTTTAACTTCAACGGCTGAGGCAATTATTTTCATTAATATTATGAGAGAAAATTCATTACAGTATTGTGTATTTTTATGTCAGTTACTGCATTTGGAAATTGTAAATCAACATTTTCTTTTTAAACAATATTTTGCAAAACAGATCTGATTGTTCTTGCTTGGCTCTATTCTGCATTTGCAAAATACTAATCTAATCACTTTAAAAGTTGCTTTTTATCTCTAATTTGAAAAGTGATAATGCAGTTGTACAATGTCAGTTTATGGGACAGGCTGTCGACTGGCAGATTGGGGGAGGGGGGCATGCATTTTCAAGTACGATAAGTCGTAAAATTGTGTTGAAAAGGAAGCAGAAAAGAGCGAGTTAATAGGCACATTCCTGAGTACGAGTTCATGAGTTACTGTAATTTAAAGTTAACATATACACAGCATTTAGTCAACTTTAGTTCATATTCAATGCAAGTTTTTGATCTGGCCAATTTCAATTCATATACAATGAGCATTTTTTAAATTTTGTCAATTACTAGCCACATTCACTAAAAGCAAATATTATTCGATTTTCATTTTCTCTGAGGTCACTTCTGTTATTTTCAAAAATGCATGCACAACAAAGAGCAATTTTGAGTTAAGCAGTTTTAAATGCACACCCAAAGGGTATTCTTGCGTTAACCAGTTTCTATTTACAGCCAATGAACATTTTTGAGATAGATAATTACCTACTACTAAAATGCAATAAGCATTTCAATTTGCACCAATGTGACGTGTTCCGGTAAAAGGTGGTGAACGTAAAAAACCAGAATTTCAAAATAAACACGTTGAAAGTTATGCACTCCACCATTTTATTAATGCAACCGTTTTATTAATAATTATGAATTGTAAAGCCAATATTCATTCTAGTAAATTTGGGTTAGTCTCATTGAAAAGAGCATACTTTTTGCATGCAAAAGTCAAAATTCTTTTTTTGCACATTAACCCCTTGTTGAAATTATGATGAGAGGTTATAGATATATGTATTTATTATAATAATACCTACCTTTAATAATAAGGCATACATAATAATAATAATCGCCCCCTCCCTCCAGCACAAGCTTCTGGGGCCTGGTTTACAGGTGATGGGTTGTGTAGCAATTATGATTATTACAATATATTGTCATGATATTTAACATGCCAAAAGGGAATTCACCTATACAATAATTTTAATTAATCAAATTTAGGCAATTTCACATTTAGCCGATTTATATGGGTTGCATAACCTCAATTTCAAAATCATTATTTTGAGTAAATCTTCTTTAGATGAATTAAAATATAGATAATTACAAATTAACATGCACACTTGAACATATTAGGCATAAAAAGGATATCTGGAAAATTGGATTTTTCATAAAATTTAGTTAAACTTCTTTTGCTATCAACAATTTGGGCAACATTTATCTAATTTTTCAATTTAATGAAGTTTAGGACAATCTTAATGTGAGATTTAACCTAAAACAGACAAGGTGTATTGTAATAGGGATGGTATAGACACAGTATATATAACATACAGTAATGTGACTGTCGCAAATAATTTCTATCCACCACACCACATGCTGACACGATCAGCAGTATGTAGACAGCAGTTCTGTCTCAAACACGCGA
The DNA here is from genome assembly GCA_929113105.1 of Agrypnus murinus. Classification (NCBI taxonomy): domain Eukaryota; kingdom Metazoa; phylum Arthropoda; class Insecta; order Coleoptera; family Elateridae; genus Agrypnus; species Agrypnus murinus. The sequence continues at coordinate 160,025,078 of OV816025.1, forward strand.
CAGAACGTATCAAAATTACCAGGGCCGTATAAACCCATATTTGTGCAGTAATAGTGCCAGTAAACAATGTGTAGTGTCAGTCGTTGTGCCGCCAAAGACTGTAAAAATACCTCTGAAAGAACTACAATGAGTGTTTTCAGGTTTCTGATGGATAATCACCGGTAAGTGTTATTTTTTCCTATATACTATTATTTTTTAATAAATACGCTCGTAAGAACAATGCCGTATTTAAGAATTGAATTACTAACACATAATAGAACAAATAAGCGTTTACGAAATCCTACTTAATAAAATTTTTTATACTGATTTAGTTCAACAATAAAGAATCTAGGTCAACGCCTTATCAACAGGTGTGAACTACATCGTATTGTTACTCTCTACTGTTAAAAAAAGTCAAAGCGTGCGTTAGGATTGTACTTTTTAGCATTTCGTTTGTCATTGTGTCTTTAATTTAATATGGATGAACATAAATTTTATTATTATTAATTATTATTATTATAGTGTAAACTCCCCTATTTGTAAAGTCATATCATCTATTTTCATAATGTAAAGTCATTACGTTGTATTTTTTATGTACTGGCATTGTTAACTCCACATGCATCCTGTGGAACGTGATATTATTATGCGTTCCATGAGAATCAAAACACATTTTAGAATAGCAAGCAACTCTTGAAAGAATAATGTAACTCTAGTTGGTAAGTAACGATGTAACAAGAAACAACTCTTCTAACTTAATTTAATAAATGTTTTAAATATCTAAATTGATTATCGTTTTATTTATTAGATTAGATTCTATAAGTAAAACAACTTCAATCAAATGGTTCACTACACATAATTCTATCGAGTGTTTTTTTAAATTTGACGTCAACGTAGGCTGTGAATAGTCGATTGTGAATTATTGGACAGAGGTTGGATTTGAACGTTTTGACAATGACATTTATTAATACGATCAAGGTCCGTTCACAATCAACTACCCATAGCCGCCTTCGACGTCAAATTTAAAAAAACACTCGATATTTCATATTTTACTATACTATCATATAACAAGAGATTTTGTTTAAATATTTGTTCGATATATTTTATTGAATGAGGCCCTGCGTTTTGTTTACCGGCGATGCCGGCAGATGAACGTCGGTCCACTACTTCGTTTATGGGCGTGATATTCGAAGGTGGATTAATAAAATGAATGATGTCGCATGGAAGTAATCCTACTGATTGTTATATATACTGTGGTATAGAAGTATTTACTATCTTACCTTATCAATTAATAGTTAAACATGTGTTTTCGTGATAAGGAGATTCCACAGGTGTATAAGTTTCTGAGATTCACAATTTTAAAGCTTTCTGCCAAAGTATTGTGATGCAAATTTGTGAAACAGCTGCTGTGCCACATATTTAATACAATCTTAAATGTAGGAGCTGCTTTTAATAATAATATCAGATAAACAACATATAGTTATGTTGCACCTTGAAATGTTTATTGAAATACTGTAATTAGTTTGAAATACTTGAATTTCATACTGATCTAAAATTATGCAAACAATGTTTGTTAGCATATAATGTTTAAATTTGTGAAGATAGGAAGGTGTATAAAAAAAAATTTTAAGTACTAATTAAGTTAATAAATAGTTGTTTGAAAATTAGGTTCCATCGACATTCAAAGGAGGACTTATTTTGTAATGAACACAAGTGTAACATACCAATGGATTCGGGATTTAATTTTCTATAAGATTATCTAATTAGTTTTAGATTTAATTAAAAGTTATAAACAATAATTTGGTTATGTTATCAATGAAATGTCAGTGCTCATTTGTGTCAATGAAAATTGTTCAGTTGTTTACCAAAATCATATATAAGCACGTCCATTTTTGTAACAAACTCTCTTTCAATTTACATCTTGCAGGTGTGCACACGTCTTGTTTAGATTAATAAAAATTAAGGTTATGTTGACTTAATTAGATTTATTTATGTTAAACATCAAAATGAATTAATTAAAAAAGTTTTAAAATAGAAGTGTTTATTTAAGAAGTGCTTCAATTTAAACAAGTGATTAATACATGCTACGAATGAATTTTGCTAACAAGACAAATTTATGGAAAATTTTTATTATTATAATGGATTTGGAATTCCAATTTGTAAACCTTTTTTTATTTGGATATACTACTATTTATAAATACATCTCTTTCTTCAATTCTTTGTCAAGTTTAATGATAGCAGACAGCTGATACTGGTGATTTCACCATATCAAGTTGGTATTTACAAGGTGGCAATGTAAAAAATTAAAAGGAAGGAATTACAATCCTAGTAATTAAAAACCTTGAGTTTTTCTGTAGTAATTAGTTTAATTAGTAAGAAGAAATTTTAATGATACTGAAAAGGGCATAAAGAATTGTAAACAAATTATTCTCTTCATTTCAAGAAGTAATTTTTTGTAGTTAAACTAAAACAATTATTTTTTTTAAATGAATTTAATTTAGCTGCAAATAAAAATATTTAATTATTTTGAGATTAATGAAAATTATTTAAATTTTTAAGAATCAAAAACAGAGAATCAGTATTCATATTTTTCATTCCTATTTATTCTATAAACAATTATTTCTGTCTTTTTATTTCATATAAAAAAAAATATTTCTTTGATGATATCAATTTTCATTTTGTTTATTGTTTAATTGTGACTTGTTAATAAATATAAAATGTTGGTTTTTATTATCTATGAGATTTATTTGTGTAAACGTGTTTTTATTTTACTGTATCCCCAAACATAAGAATTTACTTATCCATTGAAGCGACCCGCATGAAAGAGTTTCAATTTATGGAGAGTTAGGCTTTTCACAACTTTATATTTAGCCTTTTCACAGCTTTGTCTGTGAATTATATCAATTTAAATTCACTTTAAATTGTACCACATTTAATTTTTAGTGAAAAGATTTGCAAATGCAAGAAGTTGAAATATGTTAATTAAATTTTAGTAAGCAAATTCAACACCCAAAAAGTATTTACAAAAATGTAAAAGATGTGAATTTTCAATTCGGAATTACTAAAATGTGTATAACCTACTTATATGAATTTACTAAAATTAATGCTTGATTTGACAGTTCGAGTTCTCATGTACAAAAACACATGACACGACTCTAGTCTAAGTATACCTATTGGCACTAATAGACAAACTATTGAGAAAGATTCTATAGACCATTCAGTCAACCAGAGGGCTTACGTCTTTAGTCACGTGACTTACTTTGTAAACATGTTAAGATGAAAATACCAATAATTTCCGACATTTCATTTTCAAAATTAGGTTAGGTTAGGAGTGTTTGTAAAACGGTGTGTTTTTTTAATATGTAATTACAATTAAATAAAAATTAGATTGATATCTCGCAAAGAAAATAAAATTCTTAATTGAAGTTTGTTTAATTTCTCTCTTTAATATATATCAGCCAGAGAAAACTCAATTTTTAACTAACAACTAACCTAACTTTCTTTATCAAAACAAAACCGTTTTCTTCATTGGTCCCCTTTAATACCTTCTAAATTTGTTTGGTCTTTTCTTATATATTAAAACAACATAAAACAACATGCTATAATTCCTAAAAGGTATTTCGAGGCTTAACCGATAACCTTATAAATTAACCGGTATTTCTAGAAGCAACAATTTTGTAAAGGTCAGTAACATTTGTTACATGTATAAAATAACGAAGGATACTGACTCTTTTCAAATATGTCATAATATGACAATATATTATATTGCATCTCGTAATGCGAATCTTTGGTTGTTGTCTAAGTCAGTAATTCTCCTTTTTCTATTTCCAGCAGGATATTCGGATCACTAAGAAAGTTACTGCTTTTAATAGTTGCAGATACCTTGCAAACAGCACTTTTGCCAATACCCAAAGCCTAGCTACCCTTTACAAATATTACTTTTTAGAAACAGATCATAAAACGAATTGTATATTTAAAAATATTTTATTTTAAGACTCACTTCTCGTACTGAAGTTAAACGGAATAAAGATCCAGAATTATCACGCTCTTTCCGAAAATAATTAATTAAAAAGGGTATCAAGTTTTTCGATTGCAAACTAAATGGTTTTGGCATGGTAAAAGAACAAGCTAAAAAATATATTGTATATAAATAAAATATTAGCTGTCTAATGAGCTCTCTGACGTTTCAACTTGCCAACATGACAAAGTATTTCCATTGATACAACAATAAACAATTGTTTTCGTTTGGAAAATGCAAATAAACACAGTAATCGTAATACCAACAAAAAAATACATTTCTTAGGCGTGAAAGTATTGGAAGAGTTGTGAATTTACATTGGTAACAGATTATGACGTACTCTGCTTGACCGAATGATCTATATTATACAAATAATTTGACGCATAGCATGCCTAAATTTTTTGTGAAAAATTAAAAAAAAATTGAAAGGTTGGAAAAATTACCATCCTATGAATTGGTTCATTCTACCTACCTTTTGTAGCAGTTATAAAGTTTCCGCCACTTAGTTGTTTAACTAAGACTTCACTACCAACATTTTGAAATATCGGTAAAAGTGTTCAGCAAAAATGACAGACTCGTTCAGTATTATCGAAAATTAAGTAATATAATATTTGTGAAGATATATTTATAGCTTCCATCCGAAGAAACTTTTACTGTATGCAGTAATTGTTGCTGTTCAAAACAATCTTTTCCAAAACTGCACATAGACGGAGAGCCAGCAACGTATTTCGAGTTGTCATTTCAATAGTCGTGAAAACTTGGGTACTAAATCAAATCTTATATACCTGCTGAACACTAAAAGTCGATTCTGGCAGCCCCCTGCGGCCGGGTTATATTACCCCAAAATTACTAAGAGGGTGAGAAATAAGATTCAATTTATTTAAAGTAACAGTCATGAAATTTCAGGTTACTTTCGATAGTATTCTTTATTTATTTCTTATTTATAAATATTGCCAGAACATTTCCTTCCCTTCTAAATGTTGCCAGAACGCTGTAAATGTTGATTTAAAAAAGTGACATTTTTGTTATTTTAAAAGTCTTGAAATTTTGACACAATAAATAAAGTAGGTATATGTAGGTTTACATGTTAGTGCGAGGGAGACAGTTATATAGCGGCCTGCGGGTTAGAGAGAGAATCTTATTTCTCACCCTCTTAGTAATTTTGGGTAGTATAACCTGGCCGCAGGGTGCTGCCAGAATTGACTTTTAGTGTTCAGCAGGTATATAAGATTTAGTCCCCAAATTTTCACGACTGTGGAAATGGCAACTCAAAAAGTTGCTGGCTCTTGGTCTAATAGGACATACCAAGTTTTCACAGTAAGTAAATTATGTGTATACAAGTAATTAGAATTGATAATTTTTAGCTTACAGGTTATGTTTACACTTGATAAAAATCAGTTGTTTATAACGAGTGATTATAAACTGTCAACATCTCGGTTGCTGTGAAAAATAGAACGTAGGTGTTTTATAGAGTATGTTATAGCACGCTATACTGACCTTGACAATTAATATAATTTAGTTGACGTTCAAAAAATTATTGTCATGGAGTCATAAAACACATATACGTTTTAAATTTCACAGCAACTGAGATGTCGAGGGTTTATAATCACTCGTTAGAATCCTGTTTTTGAAATGGGCAACATTTGCATACAGTATTTGCCATGAAAATTATTCAGTCCATTTACCTATTATAACATATTTGGTTAGGATTCTGATTGGCAAGGATACTATAAAAATAAAATTATATAATAATACATTTATTAAACATAAATTTCATGAAACAGCAATATACCATACAAATATCTAATAGTGCCTCTATTTGCAAATATTTTAAGAAAATAATATAAAGCAAGTACAAATAATCATCATTCAGTAGCACGGCTTACAAACATTGGAATGTTACAAAACTTGATATTCACTTTTTTTTATAAAATTTACCAAATACAAATTTAATTTTCGTACCTGCTTTTTTTTAATAATTTACAAATTAGAAGAATGATATTATTAGTAACACACATCTCATCATGCTCAAGAAACAGCATCACACAGTGTCATAGATATTTAATATTATAACACACGCAAATTTACAAAATAATTTAGCATTTAATAAATTTATAAAAGATTACATACAATACCCTGTGATTAATCTAACTAAAGATAAATGAGCCATAATTATATCTAATGGACAGTTTGGGATACCATCTTACAAAATAATAACGGGTGTTAGAAAATGCATCAAGTAGCCTGTGACTTAATTGATCAAAGACAATTTTACATTCATAGGCTACCTGATTTTCTAATGCACGTTATATTATTCACAATGCTGAAATAATACGTATCTGAGAAAAGAAATTTTCAAAACCAAACTAACTTGTTTTCGTAAGAGCAGTTTCTTTTTATTTTTGTGTTAAAATATTAAATTTGCAAAAGTAGGCTACTGAAAGCAAAATAAACACAAAAGTACTTCTTACTACTTAAACACTTAAGTATAAATAGTTTGCCTTTATTACAGTTTTTCAGTTAAAAACAACTGCAGTCTTCTAACACAGCCTACTAGGACTTTAATAGCCTGAATCATTTAAATAATAAAAAGTACTTCTGTGTATTGTATTAAAATAATATTTCTGCTTAAGCTAATGCTACTACAACAAAAAAATTCTTAGGCTTCACTTCTTTTCCAAATCTATCTCTTTTTCTTTCAAACTTAATAGGAATTAAGTAAATTGATTAAGTTAGCTTGGATTATTATCAAACAATAGCAGTCTATTATTTATAAATAAGAGAGTAGCAGATTTTTCTTCAGAGTTCCTTCATTTAACATAAATTTGTTGAATTTACGTACATTTATTAAATAGTCATAAAAAATGGGTTTAAAGCAGAAATCTTTGATTTGTGATTTATAAACCTATTAAGTCGATAAATATGATAAAATTCTGTGTCTGTATTCGGTATGACTTCAACTTTGTACATAAACAAAGAATTAATTTGAGGAACTCTAGTTTTTATATAAAAGGTGGTACAATACTTAATTATTATTATAAGATGTAAAGAAATATTGGTATTTTATTGAGAATTTTATTCAAATAAGGGCTTTAAATTTATTATCAAAACCTTTATAAAACAATTTTTTCTTTATATCTCACATGTAGACTAATTTGTTTACGAAGTTGTTTTAAATATAAAAAACGGTACAAAGATTGAGAAATATAATATTAAACAATAATCATTCATTTTTTTGACTAATTAATAATCTTAAAAAATGTCTGCACTTTAATAAATATTATTGTGATTACTTTTACTTTATGGTAAATATGCAACAAATAAACATTTCACACATAAATAAAACAAAATGCAGACAGTCTTTTTTATTATTGTATAAATTTAAACTAACATATACAAATAAAGGAAGTAATACTAATACCTTTTATTCTTATTAAACTAAAAGTTTAAAAAAATAAATACTTTGGTTAAGATTCTATCCAGCACTAAAGTATACAACAATAAATAAGCCAAACAAATAACTGCACTAGATAATACTCTATAAGAGAATGAGAGAAATCATTTAAAACATACAAAAAGAACAAAGATAACAACTGAATATTCTAAAAATGTGTCATTTAAAATTTCCTATTAAAATTACTATCATGAAGTACCTATGTGTATTTATTCATATAACCTATTTATGTGTTGATAGGTGTTATACTATCGTAGTTGACGGCACTTGATGTAGAGGGATGCAACAGTGGTGATACCACCGTCGGCACGCTGGTACTAATTGATCTACTTCTTCTATGTTGCATCATGCCTACAAATAAACAAGCAAGTAGAATATTGCATTATAGATTTCTGCAAGCAAGCAAAAATGAAATTCTGTACAAATAGCTTTTATTAAACTTTAATATCTGAATATTCTCAGGTGTATGTATTGCATATTATACAAGGTAATTCAGAGCACTTCAAGAATTTGCTAAAGATGCAATTTAAAATGGAATTAGTAAACATCTATTCAATTTTTAAGAATTAAAGAGCTACACAACGTGGTCTTTGTTTTTATGTTATGCAACTCATTAGGTTAAGGTTAGAGTATTATTAAAAAAAAGAATAAGCTACCAAAAGAACCAGGCAAACTAAAGAAATAAAAATAATCTTTATCCCCAGTTATTACTACAGTTGTTTAATTTAAAGTTAAACAAAAAATACTACTACAAAGTATTTCCTAGTGAACTAATAGTCCAGTCGGCAGGGAACCAAAAGTATCTGTTTTTGGTTCTTTCTTGTTAACAACTATTTTATTGCACAAACCTATTCAGAATAGTGTGCAGAACAATATATGTAGTTGCGTACTAAATCGTAGTGACAGCAGAAAAGTTATTAACAATTTAAGACGCGTTCAACCATTTCAAGCAGTTTTTCTTTCGTAGCTCATCAGGATGATTTCATACGAAAAAATGTTCAGAATATGATTTGTTTATAATAAAAATAGCTACAAAATGACACCGGTCCGACTGTTATAGCTACAATAATTAACTTGCAAAATGGCGTTTTTTTAAAGTTGCCATAAAAATTAAAATAATCAACCAATATTTATGAAACTTACGTTAAATATAGTTTGAATTATATACAATAAGCACCCAAAACCCGTAGGTCAGGTATGCAAAACTTTTTCTTTAATAAGGTTTTATACGTCTACTGCGCCTAAAACTTTGGAAGTTTGCAAAAGCTGTTTGAAACTTTGAATACTATTGCAAATGTGCATATATGTAGTGTAAGTCATTAGCAATCGAACGCAATTTGTAAAATTCGATTGCGTTAATCTTTGCAATTTTGGTGACGACAAAAAACTATGGCATCTCTCATAGTTTTTTTATGTTTATAAATAATTAGTTTTTTGGTACATATACGTGGTCATTTACGAAATATTCTATCGGGTTCGAATAGACGGCAAAAAACATGCAATCTAAAAAAAATAAATTCAAGTTTTGATGCTTGGATCTTGAGATATTAAACTTTTTGCGTAATCTGCACTACTCGTATATTATTTAACATATTGAAATGAATCAAAATCGTGTGTACAGTGTGAACCTTGTAGAGTAAGTATGCAATTGCCCAAAATTATTAGTTGCATATTTCTAATAGAAATTATTGCAATAGATTGAGATGAGCGCTCGAAAATCGGACAATCGCCTATTTAGTCTAATGCATACTTACACAAAAAAACGCAGGATCGAAGCATCGAAACTTGAACTTGTTTAAATTGCGTGTTTCTTGCCCTCTATTCGAACCCGATGGAATATTTCATAAATGACCATGTATACATACCAAAAAACTAATTATTTATAAACATAAAAAACTATGAGCAGGTGTAAAACGTCACCAAAATTACAAAAATTAACGCAATCGAATTTTACAAATTGCACTCGACTTCTAATTACTAATCGACTTCTAATTGGTTGATTATTTAAATTCTTATGGCAACTTAAAAAACACGCGATTTTGACAGTTTCTTCGATTTTGCAACTTAATTATTGCAGTTATAACAATCGGACCGGAGCCATTTTGTAGCTACTTTATAAACAAATCATATACTGAACATTTTTTCGTAGGAAGTCATCCTAATGAGCTACGGAAGAAAAACTCTTCAAAAACGGTTGTACGCGTCTTAAATTGTTAATAACTTTTCTGTCACTACGATTTAGTACGCAACTGCACACTATTCTGAATAGGTTTGTGCAATAAAGTAGCTTTTAACACGAAAATACACTCTTCACATCTCTATTGACTGGACTATAAAAGGAAGATACAAAATAAAATAGCTATCATTTACCGAATAATTAATTATGAAATCATGCATTACCTGTTTGTAGAAGCTTTGGATTGTATAAACATTTATATTGAATTCGTCCGATCAATAACTGTTTTGTCACAAAAAAAAGTTATTAAAGAATAATTTTATCCGGAATATATACTAATCAATATGGGCTAGGTTTGGTTAGATCCGGATTAAAAGGACTCATTCAACATGTCAGTGAAAAAGGTTTCTCACATAGACTTAACAGAACTTTCGATAAGTGTAACTTTTTAACTGTATATCTCTGAACAATGAATCCTGTACCATTTAACTTGTTTTGATTAGTATTGTTGATTGAGCCTGTTCCTGCCTCCAGATCCTACCCAGTATAACCCAAAGTAACTGTATATAACTAACATCCTCTATGAGTGGAGTAATTGGTACTAGTTGTATAGTCCGGAGATGAAGTATTAAAAAGTTGCAAAACTGTTAAGAATTAGCTATACAAGGTGTTCGGTATTGTTATGTATAAACTTCGAGGGTGTAAACTAGGTTCAATTCTAAGTATAAAAAACGCAAAAGTAGTACATCTATTTTTATTTGTTTCGGAGATACAGGGCTGTAAATTTTGAAGGGTATCCACGATTAAAAAAAAACCTGCCTGGAACCGCAACCTAGATCTTGTCCAATCAAACATACAAACTCATTACCATCTATTTTTATCATGTTATATCAATTACCCAAGATGGATTGGTCGTGGTGGACCAATTGCATGGTCAGCTAGATCTCCGGATCATAATCACCTTGATTTGGGGATTACATGAAAGACAAAGTGTATGTACAAGCGCGAAATAGGATGCGTCACTGAATCTGTCGGCATGTGAGCACAACCTTGTAGACAGGTAGGGGGGGTATTTTGAAAATTAATTAAGCATTACATTAAAGTTAGTCACTCATTTATTCACATTGTTTGTCGGTGGTGAATCCACAGAGGGATCCATTTGATAAGCTTAAGCCCCTCTTTTGAAAAATTCTGGACCACCGCTGTTGTTTGTTGCTCTTTGAAAAACGAATTGGTACTTTGCAAAATAACTTTATAGCCCTGTATCTCTGAAACAAATAAAAATCGACCTACCACTTTTGTGTTTTTTACTCTGAGAATTGAACCTACTTTACAATTTACAATATTGAACAATTTTGTTTAGATTGGGATCTTTCTTACATACTTGAAACTCATACTAGTGATCTGAATTACCGTGAATATTCAAATAAATGTGTCATGGTATTTCACAAGCAAAACATTTAGTCAAAATTGCAAATCAATTAACAATGTATGAATGAAGCAAGTTAATACAAAAATATAAAGTATATGATTAACTATGTAATATATGTAATGTATGTATGTCTTGCTGTTCTTTATTCGCTATGTGCATGGCGCCTCGTGGCGACCTCTGGTCGTAGACTGAGAAATAAGGACGGAAACCATAACATTGGCATTTATGAACGGATATCGAAAATGTGAAATAAATCAAATATAAAGACTATTTTTTGTTTACTTTCTACATGTACAGTATTTATTTTTATGCGATTGAGAAGAATAAGCATGTAAGTAAATTGTATTTAATATACATATTTTCATGTTATTATTTGACTTTTTGAGGTTATATCCATATATGCACATTTAAAAATTCAATAAATGGTAAAAATAATATAAACTTGCACTTGCTATTTGAACCATTATTTTTACAATTCATTACGCAACAAATAGTTCCACCCTTTATATATTTGCAAAGTTTACTGAAATCGTCCGTCGTTATTGCTCTATTGCTCCACCTAGCGCGCTTCGGGCGATTATCACATCCCCTCCAAGCCGACGCACATAGCGAATATAAAAATAAAATTGTCATCCTATGGCTTTCTAGTTTGGACTATTTACACAAAATTAACTTTAAAGGTATATCTAATATGCAGTTAAACTAGTACACATTAATAGTCTCGAGGGAAAATAAAACACACCACTTGAAAACGCACCAAACATACCAAAATTTCAAATCGTCATAACTTGACGAATTTTGGACGAAAATGGATGAACCTCTGAATGCTAAAAAGTTTAAAGTGTCTAGTTTAAGGGCATGTGAGCGAATGTTTCGTTTAAGCCTTTCCGCTCCCCGCCATCCCCCCGAAGAATAAAAAATGTTTTTGATTCAAAAAATGTCCAACTTTAACAGCTTGTACGGTGTACCAAAAAAATCGTGGACCCAATCGACCATCAAGGCAATAAAGTTCAGCCCTTTTTCTGTAAAGTTCTCAAAATTTCGAGTGCCTACGATGACTTGGCGCGAAGTTATGAATTTTTGAAATTTACCCTGCATTTTGTCGGGAGTCTTTCGTCTTCTGCCAGCGACATTATTACCGGTTGAGTTTGAACATTTTTTCCCAAATTCAAAAATTTTGAAAAATGTTTTTAATTAATAAAAACATTTTTTTATTAACTTTAATTTTTTAACGTGTAACCGCCGACATCAGCGTTACCCGATGTGCACCATGAGCAAGTTGTCGGTTGGATTTTGCACATCGTATGTGTGTGTCGCATACTAACTCCTACCTCCAAAAGAGCAACAATTCGTGCACGTTGAATGTCCGTTAATTGCGGCATTGTAACGCTTCGAATAACTTTCTGATATAAATATTTAGGTACTTGCACATCGGGTAACGTTGTCGGCGGTTACACGTTAAAAAAAATGAACGTTAATAAAAAAATGTTTTTGTTAATTAAACATTTTTCAAAATTTTTGAATTTGGAAAAAAAAGATTCAAACTCAACTTCAATAATAATGTCGTTGGCAGAAGAGGAAAAACACTCGACTAAATGCAGGGTAGATTTCAAAAATTCATAACTTTGCGCCAAAAAATCGTAGGCACTCGAAGTTTTGAAAACTTGACAGAAAAAGGACTGAACTTGATTGCCTTGGCGGTCGATAGGGTCCACGATTGTTTTGGTACGCAGTACAAGCTGTTAAATTTTGACATTTTTTAATCAAAAACATTTTTTTTCTGCGGTCGGTCGCGGGGAGGCGAAAAGACCTTTACGTAACATTCGCTCGCACGCCCTTAAACTAGACACGTTAAACTTTTTAGCACTCGAAGGTTCATCCATTTTCGTCCAAAATCTGCCGAGTTATGACGGTTTGAAATTTTGGTATTTTTGGTGCATTTTCAAGTGGTGCGTTTTTTTTCCCCTCAAGTGTATTATAAAACCTCTATACCACAAGTATTTTTGGCAAATACTGATTATAAATATTAAAATTAATATTCCTCAAGTTGATTTATATTACTTTCAACAGTTATCCGAGTTGATATGATTTTCTACTTAAAACCGAGCTGGATTAACAAATTTTATTACCTTCAGAACTTATCAGGAACCAGCAAAACAATCCCATACAATTGTTGTATTTGAATAAAGTTAATATAAAAAAAATTAACTTAGATTATTAAACAGCAAAAGACCACAGTGGCAGGAAACAATAAATTATCAAACTTTCTATGTTATCAGGAACATCAATTGAAACATTCAAAAAGAATCGTTAATTTTCCTATTAGAACTTGATTTGTTAATTTCTTAAGTATGCCTGTTGCCTGTAATATGTAAGTGTATACCTGTTTTTGGATACCTGACACTGAAACAAGTGTCGCAAAAGTTTTGAAATCAAAGAAAACCATGGCTCAATAAAGATATATGTCATATTGAGTTGTTAGATTAAGTTGCTTTTTGACATTTTTCATTTCTATCACTTTTTAATAAGGCGTGTTTCCTAAAAATCTGTACTAATTTCAACATTAAAAAAATTTATTCACTTTAGATGTTAATACAGATATTAAATATAATACAGAACACAATATAACAAAGTACTCATGATAAAGTTATTACGTTTCTACAAGGCCATTTCGACGCACAAAATCGATTCTACTTTGGGTACTCCTTGCTAACTTGTGTACAAGATCAGGATCAACTTTTCGAAGGCAATACCTGATTCTTGTAATAAGCTGATCAACATTGGATGCTCTCCATCCTTTATTATACACTTTGCATTTTAATATGCTCCAAAAGTTTTTGATTGGTCGAATTTTCGGTACATTAGCAGGATTATCACTCTTCTCCACAAGGTATATGTTTTCATTATGCAAGTACTGGATAACATTCTTGGCATAGTGTGAACTTGCCTGATCTGGCCAGAACACGTAATCATTAAATTCATAATTAGCTCTGATGTAGGGAATAAGACGGCATTGAATACATTCCCTTAAATACTTTTGACTATTGATAGCAAAGCCAGATTTGCAGATAAAAGGTTGGCTCAATTCATTCGGACCGATCGCAATCTTAACTAAAACTTTTTCTTCAAACTTAGCTTTACATGAGAATTTTATATTGCTTGGAGTTGTAGAGATGTTACTTGTATAGAATCCATCATTATCGGCAATACTTGAGTGTGACAGAGTGAAATACGATTAATCATCTAAAATGAATGACTTTCCAGAAAAATTTCGAATCAGGCAGCCACATTTCGCCTTTGCAACTAAAAGTTGAGCTTCTGTAAGTTTCGTTATATTTTTTTTCTTACGGTATCTGATGTTCGCCTTCTTTTACAAAGTTTTACAGAGATATCCAGTCGATATATTCAGTTTACTTGCTGCATCACGAATACTAACACGGTCGTTGTTCTCGAAAATCTTCACCATGCTTTTATTTTTGATTTTTTGTTAATTTTGTAGCTTTCAGACCACTTCTGGCTTTTCATTTAGCAGGCAGGTTATTGTGGAAGCGTTGTAAAATATCATATATAATTTGTTTTGGCACATTTTCCTGCCTAAAATGCGACACAGTATAGGCTTTTCCTCGGTTTAGGTTACTTTTATAAAATTTATACACACGAATGCGTAGGCTAAACTCTTTGGACTCTATTTTTATGATTTAGAAAACAAGTTTTAAACTGTTTACTGTAAAAGTGGATTAAGACAACAAACATCAGTTAATCTGACAAGTAAACAATCTGGTTACCTAGGAAACCAAGGCCTGCAGAGAGCTTAAAATTAGTACGGATTTTTAGGAAACACTCCTTACTACGAGATTCAGGCATAGTATGTATATCATTTATAGTATGGACAGCAATGTTCTTTAAAATTACAGCTACTTAGATAGAAAAGGAAAATTACAAATCTTAAGTTATACAATCATCAAAAGAAATTTTTCTCTCTTCAAAAGTAAGTTTTTCTTGTTCTAAAATTTAGGGTAAAAATCTACAGTTTTAGACACAAGAGATAAATTTACTACACACTTTAGTTCTAAGCATTAGCGTAATGAGGAGGGGGTAGGCTAGGTCACTCAATAACTGAGAAACAAATTTGCTACATATCTATACTCTGGCAGCTCAACAGAGATAGTAATAAAAGTAAGGGGGCGTGCATAGCCACTTCATCAGATTGGCTACTGCTAAAAAACCCAACTGACATTGAAACATTTTTGTATTCTACATGAACATAACGTCAAAAGACATGAGATTTTAATAATAAACTACTTCTAATGAATATTTTTGATATTATTTCAATTAAATTATGTATTATCAATTTTAAAATATTAATAGTACATGAAATGTTCAAAAGCTAATCAAATAATTATTTGATGATGCTGATCTGCATCAAGGTGATGCTATCTGTCACTTTGCCGTGTGAAACGGACTCCACAGTTTCGCGCGCTGTTTCAATTCGCCCAATAGCAAAGTAGCTTTTAAATCGCCCGCTCTTTCGTGGGCGTTTTTATTACTATCTGTGTTGACCGGCCCGAGTATACATACTTAAATCATAGTCTAGACAGACACAATAAAGACAACATGCCTACTTGTATGTTTATGTTTTCAATTATTAATACAGATTGTTTCTATTTACTTTACTCTATTATTTTAAACGATAAATTTTTTGCAGTTTATTTTTTTGAAAATATTAAAATTTTACAGACGGAAACTAAACAACCACGAAACTGAAACCTAACTATTTCTAAGTTACTCTATGGTTACAAAAACATATACCAATATGTTTGAACATTTCGAAATAGCACCCCGTAGTATACAGGCTGATTCAGTTATATGTGATATCCTTTAAATGGCAAGTAGAAGGGAGGCAGTAGAGCTAATTTACCTTGACAAGTATAGGTCAAAAACGAATAGTTTTCCAGAAAATGAATTTTAAAGTTTTATTGAATTTTGGATCCAGTCCCGACATTCGTAACTGACCTAGTTACGGAAGGCAGTTTGGTTTTTAAAAACAGAAATTCGATTTGTGTTTTGTCTGTAACTTAAAAGATCGTTTGTTTATATAATAACATAACAATAACGAGTTTGTTATTGTTAAGGTTGAATGACACTAAAGCAGATGTACATGTTTGTAATTTTTGTTCTTTATAACGGAATATTATCTATGTAGAATCTTTCTTAATTCATTAGAATTTTTATATTGCTTTTGTAGTAACTTTGTCTTGTTTTTATACACAATCAAATAACCTTAGTGATCAACGTGGTGACTGTAATAACATTTATTTATTTATTAAGTAGCACTAAAGGCCTAGTAGGCCCATGGCTTGTTTCACTGTTTTTTTCCACTCTTTTTTGTCACTAGTCTTCTCATGCCAGTTTTTGATACCGCACTGTTCTACATCTTCCATTACTTCCTTTTTCCATCTTGATCTCGGTCTTCCTTTTCTTCTTCTTCCTCCTATACTACTTTCCATTAGTTTTTTTGGGGTCCTACTGTTATGCATCCTAGTTACGTGTCCTAGCCAACTCAGTCTTTGCCCTTTCACTATAGCTATTATATCTGTATCGTTGTATAGCTCCTGTAGTTCTTTATTGGTTCTTCTTTCCCACATATCCCTTGCTTTCTTTCCTCCATACACCTTCCTGAGCACTTTCCTCTCCCATATTTTTAACATTTTGCATTCAGTCGTTCCTATTGTCCAAACCTCACTAGCATATGTTGCGATTGGCCTTATAATGGTTTTGTATATTTTTATTTTTAGCCTTCTTGATAAGTTTTTGTTGTACATATAGTTATTAAATGCCCGTAGACACCTATTTCCTGCCATAATTCTTCTCTGGATTTCTTTTCTTGTGTCAGGTGTTCTGTAAAACTCTGTTCCTAGATATATAAATCTGTCCACCTCTTCGAAGCTGTATATCCGCCCTTTGTTCGTTGTTATAGTTAGCCTGTTGGTGTTGTTGAACTCTTGCTCTGTCCATGTCATGTATTTGGTTTTCTTTTCATTTATACTTAGTCCAATTGTCTGTGCTGCTTCTTCTAGTTTTAGAATTGTGGTTTTCAGTTCTTCTTTGCTTCTCGCTAATATTGTTAGGTCATCTGCAAACGCTAGACATTGGTGTTTTTTATGATATACTAGTCCTGTTCTATTTATCCCTGCTTTCCTAAGAGCGTATTCTAGTGCACAATTGAACAGTATTGAGGACAGTGGGTCGCCTTGCCGTAATCCTTCATGTACCTCAAACTTCTCTGACATTTTGCTTCTAATTTTTACCCTATTTGTTGTTTGTTCGAGGGTTAGTTTTATTAGTTTTGTAAGTTTTCTGTTTATCCCTAACTCTTCTAATGCTTTGAACAGTACTTTCCGATTGATCGAGTCGAATGCCTGTTTGAAGTCAATGAATATTACAAATGTTTCTTTCTTATACTCATAGCTTTCGGCTTGTATTTCTCTCAGCGCGAACAGGTGGTCTACAACCGCTCTGCCTTTCCTAAATCCGCATTGGTATTCGCCTATCTGGTGCTCTGCTTCCATCTTGAGTTTGTTCTTCAGGTGGGTCGCGAAGATTTTGTAAGCTACACTTAGAAGTGCGATGCCTCTGTAATTAGCGCAGTCTGTTCTGTCTCCCTTCTTATAGATCGGTATCAGCACTGCCTCCTTCCATTGTTGTGGAAGTTTTTCTTGGATCCATACTTCTTTGATCAGTTGCCATATCCACTTAACCAGTTGTTCTCCACCGTATTTATATAATTCCGCGTGTATTGCGTCGTTTCCGGGGCTTTTGTTATTTCTGAGGTTGTTTATTATTTCCTCGATCTCATCTAGGGTTGGTGGCTCTTCATTGTTTTGGTTGTGGTCTTCTCCAATTTCTTCTTCTTCGTCGCTTTCTTCGTTGGCGTTTACTCTAACATTTAATAATTCATTGAAATGGTCTTTCCATAATTCTAGTATGCCTTCTTGCCCTCCCACCAATTCTCCGTTCTTGTTTTTGTAGAATATTGGATTTGGTTTGTATCCTTTTCCTTGTCTTTTCAGCTGTTGATACAGATTCCGTGTGTCATTATTTCTATAACTATTTTCTATGGCATTTATTATTTCTTCTTTGTATTGCCTTTTTTTCTCTCTTAATGTTTTTTTGCATGCTTTTCTTTGTTTTCTGTAGTCTTCCTTTGCTTGTTCTGTGTTTGTTTTTAGCATTGCCATTCTTAGTCTGTTCCTCTTATGTATTTCTTCCTCACATTCTACATCGAACCATTTTTTGTTTGCTTGTATGCTGTTGTCTCGTTGTAGTCTTGCGCTCTCTTCCATTATGCTACTCAGCTCTCTCCATAGTTGCTCTATGTTGTCGGATTCCTGTATTGTTTCTAGTCTGTTATTTAGGTTTTCCTGGTACTTCATTCTGTCTTCATTATTTACCATCCTACTTAAGTTTGCTTTTGTCCTTTTTAATGTTTCTCTGTTTCTTTCTACCGGAATCTCTTGTTTGAATTTTATACAGAGTAGGAAGTGGTCCGAATCTGCGTCTGGTCCTCTGAAGCTTTGTGTATCTGTTATGCATTTTTCTTCGTCCTTTTCAATGAGAACATGATCTATTTGGTTGGTGTATGAGCCATCTGGAGCTCTCCAGGTGCCTTTGTATATATCTTTTTTTTTGAAGTAAGTACTTTTTATTCTCATGGCTTTTTCTTTAGCAAAGTCTATTAGCAAATGCCCATTTTCGTTCGTATATTCGTGTTTGCTGTATTTGCCTATGGTTGGTCTATAGCACTCTTCTCTCCCTATTTCCGCATTTGCATCCCCTATTACAATTTTGAGGTCGTATTTAGGTAGTTTTTCATATTCATCGTCTAGTTTGGCATAAAAATCTTCCTTTGTACCTATTTCTTGCACCTCAGTTGGAGCGTGTATATTTAATATCGTTATTTTCTGGTATTTTCCTCTTATTCTTAAATAGCACATTCTATTTGTTATTGGCTTAAATTCTATTACTGCTGATTTATACTCTTTCTTTATAATAAAGCCTATCCCCAGCCTTCTGTCTTCTCCGCCACTGTTGAAATATATATGTTCGTCTATCTCTATGGTTTCATTTCCTTTCTGTTTGGTTTCTTGTATCGCTAGTATCCCTATTTTATACTTTATCATCTCTTTTATTATTTGTTTCAAGGCCCCTTCGTCGTATGTTCCTCTTACATTCCACGTAATAACATTTAATTAAAGCAAATATAAAACATAATTATTTAATATTTTTACAAAACACCTGTCATAATCCAAATCACATCATAAACAACGACCTTCTTCTGTTTTATTGTTATGACAACCCTATAAATCTTCCTAAAAAAAAAAAGCTTCAAAATATCACTACATTTTAAAGAATTTGAATATTAGCAAATGTGTTTTTTTACGATTACAATAATATCTACCAACATGGTAGATAGATTTCTGTAAGGTCAGGTGTATTATATTACCACGTCCTTCTAACAATGAATCTGCATGATCTCATTTCTGAAGCACTGTTTTCTACAAAATATAGGGAAACCCCCCATTGAAGTGTTTATGATTTATTATGTTTTGGTTGAATGGCACTAATACAAGAAGATTTATGTGTTTGTACTTTTATTTAGTTCACGGTCACAATTTTAGAACGGGGTATCAGAATCTTTGTTATCTAACCACTATTTGTTTTAAAGAAACGGAAGTATGCTTGAAAGTCCTTATTTAATAATTTACAATTACATTCAAAGGATCATTCAGTCGGCATTTAAAAATAAAACCTTTTATAAACACATTTTTAAGAACTTCCTGCTATTATTTTTCAATGGAATTTGCTTACTTGTTAAATTATAACTAAAATTGAAGATATTCTAGACTTTACTTATTTCCTACAAAATTGTTTATTAGAGAAATTAGATATACGATACAATGTTGAATAGTTAGTTGTTTATTGTGTATTGCATTGTATGTTTTGGGCATTCAGTTCAAACCAGTAACAAAGATTATTTTACGAAAAATAATCGAAAACACAGCAAATATTTACATACGTAATGATAACGAATCTCTTCTTAAACAGATGTTTTATAACGTAATTTAAATTCCCTTATTCATACTACTACTTACAAAGTGATGACCTTCAATAAACATTTTGATCGTATTTTATTACAGTATTTTTAAAGTGTCAACCTTTGCGTTTGTTATAACTTGTTAACATCTGTTATTTAGCGCGTAGTATTTCATAGTAAGTAACCAGACTGCCAGGACCGGCTCAAGTTGCGGTGAATTATTGAAGGGCCAAAAAAGTTTTAATGCAAAAACTTTTTTGATAGAATTGTTTTGTATTTTTGTGATCTATCCGCCTTCATGTTTCGCTCCATAAACCGGTGTGCAATTAAAGTGAATCACCCTGTATACTAAGGCGTGCTAGGATATCCTCCCTCACAATTAGAATATTTTCATAGAGAATTTCTATCCAAATCTGATAATATAATGTTACCCGAGTGTTATCTGATCTCTTCGGAACAATTTCAAATAGTGCATAGCTATCTAGATTCAAAACTAAATCAGTATATTTTTTGTAACCATGGAAACTTAAATTGATAAATAACAAGTTTTTAGATTCAGAATGTCAAGTAGGTTTAATATAATTATGTAAAAATAAGGTTTTTAAAATTTCAAAGTTGAAGTTATTAAGTCCTATAATTTTTTTAACTACTGCCATAGTCTCTTATGATTAGCTGACAATCTTCCAGATTTGTTTTATAAATAAAAAAGTAAATAGTTACCTATAGTGTAGGTCTCTCGGTATGCTGTCTTAACCTCTGGTTTTAAGAAAATCCTTAGAGAACATATATCATTAGGAAAATTTTATCATAGCTTACTCTGAATACTATACGTATAATTAAAACTTATGATTATGCAAGGCTTGCTATTCTTCCTTACAGAATATACAATTTTTAGTAGGCAAGCAGACCATAATGAAAACTAAATAAGTGATCGTGATTTCGAGTATCGAAAAATGAATAACATAAAAAAAGAACAGGTCCAGGCTACTGGCTTTATTAATTTTAATTAAAAATAATCAACCTTTTCAAAGCAGTGAAAAAACCGCAAACGTGAGCATTAAAAATCATTATTTTGATTGATGACTGCAATAAAAGCAATATGACAACACAACTCATGAACATACCAATACTATCACAAGAAGAAGTATCTATCACTGCTACCTCCATTTGCTAGGGATATACCTACACATACAATTCAACAAAAAAAAAACCAACATGTGACTTTTTTTAACTTTTCTATGTGCAATAGCAGACTTGATGGTATAAGCGGGAATGTGCAAGGTAAGCAAATAAAATAATAAATAGTGAAATTTATGATTTATTATTTATTATGATGATAAATTTAAATTTTGAAACTTGGTAACTGTGCAATGTACATAATATGTATATAAAATGTGATTGGGCTTTTTCAGGACCTAACTACATGTTTTCTATATAATATTCATCAGGAATTTTATTTTAAATAAAATCTTGCGTAATACTTTGTTTGCTTGACTTAACGTACTTAAACTTCTCAACCATAATATCTTCAATATTTGATAACATTTTAAGGTTGCAGAAATAATCTCAACATCATTTAGTTGCGCAAGCAAAATATATTAGAGTAACTACAATAAAATAAAAAAGTTTATGGTGCTTCCAGATAACAAAGGTATCAAAACTTTTATTAACAGCTAATCCTTAGTGTTACCAGAAACAAACACATACGAAGTAAGCACCATAAATTCTCTGTCCGGCAGGCTTCTACAGGTGCCAACATGTTCAAGCTCGGTTGCGTCATAGTTGAACATGTAAGATGCCTACACTATATATATTGCGGCTAGAAGCATAATAGATTTTAGTAGCCACTCAAACATCGTGACGAGTGCATGAAAATGTCGCAGCTAACGGGAACTGAGTACCGCGCAGTCATTAAATTATTAACGAAAGCAGGGCACACGCCTAATCAAATCAAACAACATTTAGACGGCGTTTATGGTGATTTATCTCCTTCATATTCCACTGTAAAAAAGTGGTCAAAATGTTTCCGTTTGGGGCAAGAATCTCTTGAAGATGATGAGCGCACCCCGGTCAGTCAATTGAAGCGGTAACGCCTCAAAAAGTTGCAATCATTGAAGAAATGGTATTGGTATGGAGTTGGCAGTGATGTCTGACATTTCAGAAACAAGTGTTCGCAGAATACTTCATGACCATTTGGGTATGAATAAAATTAGTGCAAGATGGATACCGCGTCCTCTTTCTGTTGTTCAACGTCCATTGTCACTGGAGATGAAACAATGGTTCTGTATTATGATCCTCTATCCAAAAGGGAATCGATGGAATGGCGGCGACCCGATGAACCTGGTTCCAAAAAGGCGAAAGTCGTTCAATCGACAAAGAAAGTTATGACAACAATATTCTGGGATTGTGAAGGTATTTTACTGATTTATTGTAAAGAACGCTGCGTTATGCGTCTTTATTGCAAAAATTGAGAAACAATATTCGTGAAAAACGTTGAGGAAATTGACAAGATGTGTTCGATTATTCATACTGCCGCAATTTCACAAGCTGCCATTCGCCAATGCGGCTTTGAAGCATTCGATCATCCACCGTACAGTCCGGATATGGCTCCTAGTGACTATTATTTATTTTCCAATTTAAAGGAAGACCTTAGGGGACGTCGTTTTAAGGACGAGAACGAGTTGGAAGCAGTTGTAATTGAACATTTTGAAGGAAAAGCTTCAGATTATTTTTACAAGGGCATTAAATTATTAATTCCACGTTGTAATAAGTGCATTGACATTAGGGGAGATTATACTGAAAAATAAAATTTATTATATTTTACCAAGTTTATTTTTTCTACATCAGGCCGAGAATTTATGGCGCTTACCTCGTAAGTAATCAACTGCTTTAGCATAATCAATAAAAGAAGAGTTAAGTTTGAGAAGATTTAAAAAAGCCTATGTGTGTTGCTGTGTGTACAGCTAAGATGTTATTTATTATACAGTACTATTTACAAGAAAAACTGTTGTATTTAAATGTTTCCATAAATTATGTAGAATAGTCTCTATACGTATTTCGGTTTGTTAGACCTTTTTCAAGAGATACTCGTAAGATTTCTGATTTGAACTTAACGTATTCGACAGAAGTTACCCTTGTCACGTTATAATCCCTACCATTTAGTTTTTACTTTAAAAAAATACATGAAATAGCACATTAACCGTAAACACTTAGTTCACAAACTAGTTTTATCCTTTAGTTTATACATAAACACTTACTTAGATTAGTGATACAGAGTAAAAGCAGTTGCAAAAGGTAGTCCATAGACTTCGATTTGTGGTATGTAGTCTGTAATCAACAGAATCCATACTCTGCACACTATTAGGTACAGTCCAGTCTACAGACTGCAACACATTGTCTATAATCTAAAGTACATAGTTTATAGTTTACAATCTCTTGTCTACAGTTAATAGTTAACAGCCTACAATCGTAATCTACCATTCGTAGTGACAGTCTATACCTGACTGTCCGTGATAGACCACAGACCTATGGTCTATAATAGCTCACTCTGCAGACTGTAATTCCGCAGTCAAAACCTGTTGTGAACAGTCTGCAACCTACACTTTACAGTCTAAGATTCCATTGTGCTTAGTATACAATCCCAAGTCTATGCTAATAGTCTAGTTCAAAGTATAAAGTACACAATTTAGGGTGGTCCTTAAAAAGTAAATTTTCGAATTTCGAGTCCCACCCTCTAGATCGATTCTGTATTAAAAAACAAAAATTTTGGTAGAATAACATCCAAGACTATTAATATTAACCCATGGCCCACGACGGTTGAAGTTTAAATGGGATTTAACTTGGGCTTTAGACGCTTGTGAATACTAGAACACTGTTGGTTTTCAATGTTTTGACATCAGCACATGTTTTCCAATGTTTTTGGGGTCGCTGAATCCGAATTTAGGGAATACATTTTAAAAATGTATTTTGACACATGAGAGCTGTCAATAATCTTGGGGTATATATATATATATATATATATATATATATATATATATATATATATATATATATATATATATATATATATATATATATATATATATATTCGCATTTTTTACAATTCTTTGCTACTTTCAAGGTTTTTGGGGTTGCTGATGACAAATTTGAGGTATGTGTTTTGACAGATGTCAACTGTCGAAAAATAAATTTTGGTGTATATTCGCATTTTTACAATTTCTTTATTACTTTTAATGTTTTTTTAATCTTTTAGTACTATTCAATACCTTTGTCAAATATAGCGCTTGATATGACACTTTCTGTTTGTATAATAGTCATCGTTAGGGCTGTGCATAATAATCGATTAATCGGACCTTCGATTAATTTTTTTAAAGAATCGGTTAATCAATCAATCGATTTAATCGATTAATCAATTTAATCGATTGTTCAATTATTTTTAGAAAATAATTGCAATTCCGAATAATCGATTATTTTTCTAATCGATTTTCGATTATTAATTTCGATAATCGCACAGTCCTAGCTCATCGTGCCCGTCAGTCATTATGCTTGTCCCCGATTTCTGTTCCTGATTGTTGATTTCGCAATTTATCCAATGAAAATACAAATATCTCATAATTCAGTGACCCTTATGAACTTTACAAGCAGATAAAAAAGTGTAAAAAATACAAATCTACCTCGAAATTTCCCATTTTCCATTTCCCATTCATGTGTCAAATTAGATTTTGAATTATTGAATTCAGCGATCCATGAAACCTTGAAAATAGTGAGAAGTATAAAAATGCAAATTTACATCAAAACTTTTCATGTTGACAGCATTTTTGACAGTTGTCATGTGTTGAAACACATCTACAACCTCAAATTTGTAATCAGCGACCCCGAAAACATTACGAATAGTAAAAGAAAAAGTAAAAAAATGCAAATATAAACCAAAATTTATTTTTTGAAAGTCATTAAATTAAAATTCAAAAATTTACTTTTTAAGGACCGTGCTAGTACACATGCTACAATCCACAGTATTCAGTAGGTACTACAAAGGGTAATCTACAGCTGAAATAGAACTTTTTATAAGATATTGAAATCATACTCAGCACTTTAATTTATTACATAATCCAAGGTTTGTGGCATATGAAATCAATTGATTCCTTGTCTAATGGCAGAGAACTTAAAACATTGAGTTTAACAAACCATAGCCCTTTTACTATAAAAGATGTAGTTTAGAGCGATACAATTATGAATCAAAGATTACAAACTAAGTGAGAAAGAGCCTGGACTTGAAAGAAACAGATGATAATTTTGAAAAAGTTGTTTTGTGCTAAATGAGAAAAGAGGACAAATATCAACCGATTGATTTGATCTGCATGAATTTGGTGTAATTTTCTTTTGTTTTATCTTCCAACTGTAAAATAAAAACGGGGGGGGGGGCAGGTATTCATATCTCAAGAATTAACCAAGATATGTCAAATATCTTCTTATTTTCTTACACCATTAGAATCTTGATAATCTAATGTATAATTGTCCATACCAATAGCAATGTACAAAAATATTGGTGCAATAAGAAAAGAGGTAAATAAATAAATAACAAAAAATAAGTAAGTATATGTACATAGTGCAAACAGTATGTGTAAATGTGCACTGAAGAAGTATGTTTAGGTTGTATGAACTTCTAATCTAAGCTCATTGATAGGATGATACATAGTTTTTTTATATTTAACTGAAATAAATAAACTGGTTAAACTGAATAAACAAATCAAGCTATTTTGTCTTCAATAACAATGATTTTCTTCTTTATTTTACAGACCTGTTTACTCAATTTAATTTTATCACATATGTATATGTAAGTACACTCTTAAAAATTATATTAAATAACCTCACTTTCACCATTAATAAGCATATGATAAATTATTTACAGCAATTATTTTAGATTAGTGTGGCAGATGGAAAGGAAATAAAGCTGTTATGTACACGCAACTAACTAACCTAATACAGCAATTTATACAGCTACTATAAAACTAGTATATAACAAAATAATATAGGATTAAAAACAAAAAGATAAGGTGTAGACTCCCTCAATCATGCACCTTGAGTAATTTTTAGACACATTTAGAACAACAAACACTCAACATTTTAACCAATAAATTTCTTACTTTGCTCAGAGATGTTTCCTGCATGTGCGATCCGTTTAAAGTCCGATTGTGTTTGGCCAACTTTTCTTTATTCATTGGGGAACCTGCGTAAACACATTACACATGCTCATCAGCAACAATTACCCATTAGTAGTTTAAAATTACAATTACAAAAAAAATTTGTTAGCACAATGTAGTGTTATGTACTAATATATAAATAATTCTGTACCAAAATAGATAAATAAAATAAAATTTAGGCATCTACTTCTACCTTAAGAGCAAACTGGTTTGTTTAGATAGAAAAAATTAACTTTGATTTGAATATTTGATTGTAACTATATGAATATTTTTGTAAATTCTTATAGGTTGCACCTTTTTATACAATATTTAAAAAAATAAACTGCAGAAATATGCAAGAAACTTTTGAATTGAACTTAATTGTTTAACTTAGGGATACTGCTATAGTTCAACCAAAATAAATACAGGAAATTAGTCATCACAAATCACGTGGGCGAAAATGTAAAATGCATCTAGAATTACACGAAGGCCACGCTGTAATCTAGATGATAATATAAACAAGAAATGAGCTAGAACAGGGTGGCCAGCAAAAGTGGTACTTTTAAATTCAAGATTTTTTCCCGTTTTTCAGGTCGTAAAATATAATTTTTCCCTTCAATAATTTACGGATAGGTACCCATATTGATGATAAAATTATTTGTTTAGAATTAATAATAACGGAACATAAAACTATACTTGAAGCCTTTTTTTTATTGTCAGAAAAGCCTAAATAACCAAATAACGATTAGAAATTTAACTGAACTGTGTAAAATAGTATATTAAAGAATTTGTTTCATAAGACACGTTTTTAGCACACGCGTCCAAGTTCAAAAAACGGTCCGCGTAGTGACGGGGAGTTTTCTAAAGGACAAGTGCACTAAAATGTCTTATGAAACGAATACTTTATACTATCCTTTATTAGCACACATATATTATATAATTCGTTTTGACATCCGCCTAAATATTTAGTTAATGTGTTATTTAAAATATTTCTTTAATATTTTTTTAATATTATTTATATATAATATTTATATTTGTCTACGACATTCTGTTGACGTAATAATAATAAAATATTTGTTTGATATTTGTTTCAAATATTAAAAATTACACACAAATAACATATTTATTTCATATGTATATCTTATCAATATAGTATTTCTAAATATTTCATTTTCAATATTTTATAAATATCTTCCTAATCTTTTAAATATTTAAAACACATATTTATATTTTTTACATACTAAAGAAATATTGCGTGCTACTGGGGTAATTTTTCTACTTGCATGTCCAAATGAAGCCATTTGGACACGCATTTCACGTGTACAAAAGAGATTTATTTAAATATTGGAAACAATATTTTATATTTTAAATTTATCACCGTTAAACAGCTGTTCTTAAAATGTCAAACTTATTTACGATATAAATTTGAAAAACAAATGCACAATTACAATTTTTAGTATCGGCAACTGTCAACTTAACAAGGTATGACTAACAAATTTTATTTACAACTATGTTATTTTTTTAAATGATTACAAAATAACGCAAATAGAAATAATAGTATAAAGTATTCGTTTCATAAGACGTTTTGCCCCACTTGTCCTTTAGAAAACTGCCCGCCTCTATGCGGGTCGTTTTCAAAACATTTATGTGTGTGCTAAAAACGTGTCTTATGAAACTATTCTTTAATATACTATTTTCTATTTGCGTTAATTTGTAATTGTTTTAAACAAAAATAACTTAGTTTTAAACAAAATTTGTTATGAATACTTTGTTAAATAGTTGGAGAATTGGCAACTTGGAAAATTCTAATTCTGCATTTGTTTTTCAAATTAGTTTTCAGTTCAAATTAGTAAATTAGTTTGACATTTTGAGAACAGCTGTTCAACAATATCAACTTTAAAAATAAAATGTTACTGTTTCCAGTATTCAAATGGATCTCTTTTGGAAACGCAAATATAAAAGTGTTTAAAAATTTAGAATTTTGTAGTAGCTATGTAATAATGCGCTACATGTTATTGTTTGTGGTCGATTCCTAGTTTTGGTTTTTTATTGTTACCTGAAAAAAATTCCCGACTTTGATCACTAATTCAAGGTTTTTTCCCGATTCGGCAAATTCCCGGTTTTCATGGTTTTCAGGCTCGCTGGGCACCCTGTAGAAAGGTTCAGTACCACAACAAACTAATTTTAATTAAAAATAAAAGTAAAATCAGTAATGAAAATCTGTTGGTCCTAGGGTATGCAACTGAATTTTTAGCAACGTGAAATTTGCAGTCTTATCTCACTCCTGATCATATTCCCGTGCGATTACGAAGATGACGCATTTCTTGTATTCACGGTTGAAGTATAGTGTATTTTACATTGTACAAAAAGTACTTTATTTCCCTACAGTTTTAAGAAACTTATAGTAGTAATAACCCTCATACAAACATAAAAGTTTAATGTTTTAATAAAAGATTGTTTCAAACCAGTTTATTTCTTAGTGTTGACGAAATGCATAATATAGATGCAACTTATGGATCTGTAATTAGGGTTTTTGGTGTAACACTACCTCCTCTCCTAGACTATGAAAGATAGACAATAAGATATAAAGATATAGACCATATTAGATTTTAACCATCATTTCTTGGAAAGTGGCAAACTTACATTAAAAATTGAACTTTTGAAAAAGTAAAAAATAAAAAAATAAATAAGAGTATTATTTTACAGATTAACGGGGGAGTATAAAGAGTTACTTAAAAACTACTTTCTATGAGGGGTTAACAACTCTAGGACTTCCAATGGAACCCATTATAAATTTTGTCAACACTAGAATTTACCACTCAATGGTCAAAACCTTTTCCCCCAGTTGTTTCAATTTTTTGTTTGATAGCACTAACTTTTAGCTATCACATTTAGAATCTTTGGTATATAGAATCTCTTTATACAAGAACTTGAAAATTAATAGACAACCAGTTTACTTTAAAAGTATTAAACAGATGTAATTGTACCTAATAAGTGCAAAGAAAAAAAGTAAATAAAGTGACTTCAAGTTTATACAGTGTGTACGTAAAGTATTGAATAAATTTAATATTTTGGAATGTAAAAATATTTTGTGGATATTATGATTTTTATTTTTAATAGTGCATCTTTATTAGGGTGGTCATTATTTTAGCAAAGTCAAAATTTTATCGATCTCACCCCCAAATATGGTTTCGTTTGCTGAAAAATGAAGTTCCCAAAATATAAAAGTTTTCAAGCCAAAATAACCCACTGCGAATCCGAGTTTAGCTGTTTTAGAGAAGGCATATTTTTTTGAATTTTTAATGTTTTGACTTGACCTTAACTTGTACCTTATGATTTTTGGAGTCGCTGAATACGAATTCAGTGTAAAGAATGACTTTTGACAGGTGACAGCTATCATTAGACTTGTCAAATTCGTTTAAATAAAAAACTATTTAGTCACAATTTTTATCTGTCAAAAGTTATTCTTGACACCAAATTCGCATTCAGTGACCCAAAAACCATAAGGTACAAGTTTTCAAGTTAAAACACTGAAAATTCAAAAATTTATGTCTTATGTTATCTAAAGTCACTAAAATTCCATTTAAAAATGCAATCTACTGGCATGGGTTATTCTTGTTTAAAACCTTTTATATTTTGAGAATCTCACTTTTTCAGTAAACTAAACCACATTTTGGGGTAAGATTGATAAAATCTTGACTTTGCCAAAAAAACAACAACCCTAATCTTGATCTTCATTACTATTATTTATGACGTCATTATTCCGAATAATATGTAGTTCTTAAATAGACATGTCTTTTTTTTTTTTCTTAAAATCGTTACTTTTATTATAATTACAAGCATACCATCTTTAACTCTAATCATAAAGTAAAATAGTATTGCGTAATAAGTCAAGAGAAAATTTTCTGGCATATATAAGAAGAAAACTTAGTTATAATTCTTTTACTTTAGTTTAGTTTATTTAATTATTTCTCTTGCCATTACAGCTTGAGGTTACAAGTACTACTAAGGGCCAGTTGCATAAAGCATAGTCAACTACATCATTAAATTGATCACGATGCTAAGCAACCTGATTGAATAAAACTTAACAATGTGTTTAAAAGAACCAATCACACTACAACACTTGCTTTGAATTAACCAATCACATTTGTTAACAGCGTGTCTAAATAATCATGTAGTTAATAATGTTTTATGTAACCGGCCCAAACTGTATCATTGAACACATCGTTAAACTCATCTTTATGCTAAGTTAGCTTGCTAGCTTAAAAAGCACTATCTGGCCTTTTTCTGCTAATGTGCAATTTAATATCAATTTAGCACTGTGCCCTCGCAAGCCCTAGCCAGACTGCTAAATCTAGTTGAACAAAGCCAATTAATTCTACTATTTTTGACGAGTGCCAAATGTTAAGACCTAACCTTGAAAAATATTACAGTTGTGCTCAAAGTCCAACTTTAAATATGACAATTGAAGGGTCTGCAGTAGTGATTGATGTGCTTTAACGCTTCTCGTAACACCCAATACCCAAGCATCGGAAAAAAAAGGTGCCCAACACTTCTTGCCACTTCAAGCTAAACAGTAGCGGCGGGCCATGGCATTTTGTTATCGGAAGTACTAACAATAAAGTTGGTGCATTAACCATGTCACTCAGATGCATGTCTATGCGTGCGCATAAGCATGGATGGTACTCTTGAAGGTCACTTAAATTGTCAAACCAGAGTGAGTGATAGAAACAGCAATACATAAAAATTTAAAATAAAGATGGATATACTTCATTTGCTGAAATACGGTATTTTCGTAAAAACTATGTTAATATATCCCTATTGGAAAGTGTTGGCATCATAGAGATATAAAACATTCTTAAACAGCTTCTCGGAATGCTAGTTTTTAAAGTGTGAATTTGCAGTGTTGCTGTTCAATCCTTTTGTTACATACAAAATTGTTACGGCCGATCCTTCAATTGTCAAAAATAGTAGAATTCATTATAAATTTATAACTATACAGGGTGGGGCAATAGTGTGGGGAAGTCCGATAGCTCCTAAACGGTAACAGCTAGAAAAATCGTTCTAGTACGGATGTAAACAGTGGATAGAGGCGCATCTAGACAAATTATTTTCAAATATACAGGGTGTTGCAGAAAAGTGTGGCACGCTTAAGGTAATTTTTTTTTAAATAGAATGCACCAAATATTTTTGCATATTTAACACCTCTATTGGCAGGTTTATTCATATCTAAAACTTTAGCGCCATCTAATGATCGGTTTAGAAGTTACAAATTTTTTTTCAAAAAAATGGAGTTTTACATTATCCCACATAACAGTTTACCGCTTTCATGGCCGCAACTGTGAAGACGAATTTAAGTAGGGATTTTGTTGCAGGGGCTTGTAGGGTGCTCTTCTTTAAAAGAAAATGGATCCACCATGTACAGGGTGTTCAAAATTAATTTTTAAATTTAGAGAACTTCAAAGCTAAAATTCACAACTTTTTCAAATGGAACACCCTGTATATTTTGTACCTTTGTGATGCAGAATTAAATAACGAACATTTTTTGTATGTACGTCCTTATACCTATCTGTAACCACTTTAGATTTATTGAGAAAACACTGCAAGAAGTACACAATAAAAACAATTATTTATTTAGTTGTCAAGTGTGTTGGTTGTTTTTGTTCAACAAAACATTAAAGCATCTAGCAATTGTTGTGCACGTATGCAAAACGTACATTTCTTGCAGTTATCGACCATCAGTGTTTAGTTCTAGTAGGTGTTTTAGTTTTTCAAAATGAATTTTAGTAATGAAGAACTTCTAGACATGACTTTGGGCGATTCGAAAAGAAATTGTTTGCTTGCACACAGAATTTACCACCAACGGTATCCTGAACGGAGGCTCCCTAAAGTTCACAGCTTTCAAAACCTGCTCAATAGATTTGTGAGGACCGGCAATGTACAGTATGAAAAAAGTGAACGAATTAACAATGTTGTGAACGAAGAAAATGAGTTATCTGTTGTGCTGGCAACGATTGAGAATCCCCATGTTAGTCAGAGAGAAGTGAGTTCATCTGTAGGAATAAGTAGACGTTCTGTTGGTCGAACCTTAAAGAAAAATAAGTTTCATGCATATCACATTCAAATGCACCAGGAATTAACTGATGACGATTTTCTAAAACGTTTACAGTTTTGTAATTGGGCCATAGGTAAAATGCAAGACGATGCTACATTCTTCTACAATGTTTTGTTCACTGATGAGGCACTTGATCCATTTGTTTGTAAAACATGTGCTTAAGGCATTTTTTCTGTATATTCTCAATTTCAGTTTTTTGAAAGTTGTAAAAAGGATTCCAGATCAGTGAAGCATATTCTAATTTACAGCGAATTAATGTATTGTACAGTTTGAGCACAATCTCATAGGATTGAAATTCTTTTGAAATTCTGTATATAAAACCCAGAACTTTGTAAGACTGATTGCATAAGCTATCAATGTGACTATGAAATGTAAGTTTATGATCCACTATTATTCCTAAATCTCTAGTTTGATATTTTCTTTCTAATATTTTTCCATTTATTTTGTAATTAAATTTAATACATTCTTGTTCAGTTTTTTTTTTGAATTAGATAGTGTTACACATTTATTTATATTGAAGTAAAGTTTATTAGTTAGAGACCAGTTGTAGATGGAATTTAGGTCAGATTGTAGTTTGTTGCAATCATTCTCACATTGAATCTTTGTGAAGATTTTGATATCGTCAGCAAACATCAGGAACTTAGAATGTTTTATTGATTCCTCAATATCATTAATAAATATTAAAAACATTAAAGGTCCTAAATTCGACTCTTGAGGTACACCAGAAGTGGGGATAAATTCTATTGACCGAAAACTATGACATTCAACGTACTGTGTTCTATTTGCTAGATAAGATATCAACTGTAGCAATACATGTGAGCGGCCCATCGTATGCATTTTTTCTAGCAAGAGCATGTGATCCACCTTGTCAAATGCTTTAGAAAAGTCGGTATATATTACGTCCACTTGGTACCGGTTTCAAGGTTTCAAGGTTGTCATAGACATATTGCGTGAAATTACATAGGTTTGTGACAGTTGATCTTCCTTGATAAAAGCCGTGCTGATGTGTGCTTATCAGATTTTTAATTTGAAAATAAATTTTATGAAATATACTTTCAAAAATTTTAGAAAAGATATTTAATATAGCAATAGGCCTGTAATTTTGAATAGATGTTTTCTGGCCGTTTTTATAAACAGGACAAATTTTTTAAATTTTCCACAACGAAGGAAAAATACCTTGTTGCAAAGAGGTATTAAATATTAAAGCAAGAGGCTTTACTAAAAACTCTACACAACCTTTCATTATATATACGGGAACTTCGTCTGGACCTACAGATTTTTTATTTTTTAATTTTCGAATAGCATTTAAATTTCTGTTTCTGATATGTTTGTTAACTCAATATTAAGACAATTACTAATTTTGCAAGTTATGTTACTTAAAGTACTTATAATATCTACCCACATCAATGGATTGGAAGGAATGGACCCACTAAATGGCCTGCGAGATCTTACAAAAATGGATTTCTTTTTATGGGGATATGTGAAAGAAATTGTTTATACAGAGACACCAACCACAATCCAAAATATGAAGGATAGAATAACACATGCTTTTAGAAGTATCACGCTAGTAATGTTAAGAAACGTACAAAGATCGTTCCAAAGGCGCATCGAAATGTGTGTCCATGCAAATGGGCAACATATGGAGCATTTGTTATAGTTTTCTTCTTTTGTTTTATTTGAAAAACCTTGATTTTTTAAATAAATAATTTTTTAATTGTGTACTTCTTGCAGTTTTTTCTCAATAAATCAAAAGTGGTTACAGATAGCTATAGGGACGTACATACAAAAAATGTTCGTTATTTAATTCTGCATCACAAAGGTACAAAATATACAGGGTGTTCCATTTGAAAAAGTTGTGAATTTTAGCTTTGAGGTTCTCTAAATTTAAAAATTAATTTTGAACACCCTGTACGGGTGGGTCTATTTTCTTTTAAAGAAGAGCACCCTACAAGCCCCTGCAACAAAATCCCTACTTAAATTCGTCTTCACAGTTGCAGCCGTGAAAGCGGTAAACTGTTAAGTGGGATAATGTAAAACTCAATTTTTCTGAAAAAAATTTATAACTTCTAAACCGGTCATTAGATGGCGCTAAAATTTTAGATATCAATAAACCTGCCAAGAGAGGTGTTAAATATGCAAAAATATTTGGGGCATTCTATTTAAAAAAAAATTACCTTGAGCATATTTTCTGCAACAGTGAAATTTTTGATAATAATATTTGAAAATAATTTCTCTAGATGCCTCTATCCACTGTTTACATCCGTATTAGAACGATTTCTCTAGCTGTTACCGTTTAGGAGCTATCGGACTTCCCCACACTATTGCCCCACCCAGTATAAACTAATCCAAGAAAGTGATTGTGTTTTTAATAGCAAGAGTTGAAAAAGAAGTATTATATCAATATGGTAGGTTAGTTTAGATCATGTGTCCTAAAAACTTGTGGTATCAACAAGTTGGTGCACTTCTTCATTGCAGCACCCGCACATTATAAAGATATCTTGACCAAGTCTTCCAAATTGAAAGAAATGGAGTGTATGTAGGGAATATTTCTCATTTGGCTTACTGCCAGGCACAATTTAAAAATTTGTAAATTATTTTGCAATAAAAGTAAGTTTACACTTTAACTTTATTTTTAGAAATATTTACCACCTTATTAAAGCTACATCCATTAAAGACGTTATGATTGTAATAAAAATAAAGATGGGTATACCATCTTATGAAGGAAAAAAAACCCCTCCCAGCCAGCCTCAGTGGATTAGTGGTTTGCATGTTTGCTTCATAATACAAGGGTCGCAGGTTCGATCCCCGGCCGAGTTGGTAATTTTTCATAGCGGAGAAAAATTAAAAAACATGCCTTCTTCTCGGATAGGAAGTAAAATTGTAGGTCCCGTGTCAATGCGATGTTTGGCAAGTTAAAAATCTCTACTAGGGGTGGAATTCCCCCAAATTCAGCTAAATTCTAGTAGGGTCGGCCAAATGATCATAGCAATCGGTGCTATGATGCTTCGTTACCAAAGGATGCTTCGTCATCCTGATTCCTCGCCCAAAAATAAATAAATAAATAAAACCCCTCCCCCATTTAAATAATTTTGATGACGTCATATCCGTAACAATTACGATAT
Organism: Agrypnus murinus; assembly: GCA_929113105.1. NCBI lineage: Eukaryota > Metazoa > Arthropoda > Insecta > Coleoptera > Elateridae > Agrypnus > Agrypnus murinus. The sequence goes on from OV816025.1 coordinate 160,060,644, forward strand.
TTTAGATAAGATTAATAAAGTCAAAAAATGCATAACTAGAAGTCAAAATCCATGTAAAATATTTTCTAAATATTTTACATTCTGGCATAAATTTATTTCATACTTTACATTGAAACTGTATATAACTGTTGTTTTTCTTTTTATCAATTCATAATCTGTATTTCACATAAGAAAAAAGTATTGTTGAAGGCATGAAACATATCTGATTGATTTACACAATTAAATGGAGTGCTCAATTTGTGCGATGTTTTGTAAAGTGTCAGTTTAGTTTGTAAATGCTTCTTGTGTCTTTGTTGTTGTTTGAGTAAGTGCTTTATGTTAGAGTGCTTCTATGTATTGTTAATAAATATGCACGGAAAATGCAAAATACATGATGTCTCATCAACTTTTGTGTATTGCAATATAAGAGGTACAGAGAAATCGGATATTCCTACCCCATCATTCACCGCACCATCAAATCGGCTTAGCTCAGAGACCAGAGCAGGCTTAACTCGAGTAGGGCTAGCAAGAGCATATGTGTGTGTGTAAAAAAAAAGGCATGCATTCTCTATTGCTATGTTCAAAAATCAGTGATACATCATGTATATAGGGCTTGAGATTACAAAATGGTTGGCTGATGTAAACTGTTAATATAAGTACAATAAAGCTTTTTTGACCGATTTATACAACTAACTATGCTAATAGATTACTTTTATATGTAACTGTCAATTTAATTCCAGAGTGCTTTTCGTGTTATTGTTATTTTTGCAAATCTTCATAGTTCTAATCCTTTTTTTACCTATCGACTTATGCAATAAAGACTTCAAGTAACTCATCTTCTTCAGTTTTGAGAAAATTGCAGATGTATATAATTTAAACAAGCTATGAATATGTCAAAATGTTGAGTTACTGCAATTACAGATTTGAAGATTTGCATACATTTCGATTATATAAGGTACAACGTTATTCAATAGGAGAAAACGCATAAACCCAAAATCTGCCATAGAAAAAGGAAAATCTAATAAGTCTATTGTCAGTCTCACGTTGGGACTACAGTGAAGGAAAAGATAGCCAATGTATTTCTTATGGAAGTTTGTGCTTCGTTGTTGCCACCTATTTCACTGTATGAATCTATAGAAATGTGGATTAAGATTCCAGAAGTTCTAAACCTTTGAAAACAGTAACCGAAAAAGTGTAATCGTAACCATACAAAAGAAGCATTTAAAAGAAAGTCTTATTAACATGTATTTGTTATTTCATTAAACATTACTTGGGATTTTTACATCGTACATGTATCTAAATATCCGATATTTTATTACCTATATTTTTTTGTTTAATCCTTTCGTCTTCAAATTCTTTCAACATAAAAATAACGGCTGGTTAGCTTCTGTATGATCTTTTTAATCTTTTAATTCACAGGTAAATACAGGAAGTCCCAAACGTAATTTGAACGGTAAAATGATTTCATCATGATAAAATCATTCATTTGTTCAACTTGTTCCAAAAGAAACTTGGGCAAAGTATCGAAATAAATCTTTTATTAAAAATTTTTCAGAAAAATCCTCGAACACGTCGATTTTTATCTTACATGAGACATATTCTAGTGTAATTGTTATTTGCAGATCATCTTTTGTTTCCGAGTTATGGTGATAGCGAAAATATTTTTAAATGGAAACCCTAATTTTTTATGATGGATTTGGAAAGCAATTTCCGAGATAATTGCTACTAAAGTTTTAAAACAAAAATTAAAAACAATCAAGAGTTCCAAGTTTTAATAAAAAAATTCTTTTAAGAACTGCCATAAATTTAACGAAGTCAATTGTTACATGGCTACTTGATTTTTTATCAAAAAATTTGAACTCTTGATTTGAACTTTGATTAAATAACAATCTAGAGTTTAATTTTCTTAATAAAAAAATCAAGTAAGTATCCATGTAACAACTGACTTAGCGTTAAACTTCTGACAGTTCTTCAAAGAATTCTTTTTTTTATTAAAACTTGGAACTCTTGATTGTTTTTTAATTTTAGTTTTAAAGTTTTAAAAGCAATTATCTCGGAAATTTCTTAATACAGTATCATACTTTTTTAGCATATTTGATCTTAGCATTACATTATCTTTCCAAATCCATCATAAAAAATGACAGTTTCCATTTAAAAAAATTTTTTACTCAAATTTGAAAACTCAGAAACAAAAGACGATTTACAAATAACAATTAATTACACTAAAATATGTCTCCTTTAAGAAAAAAAATCGACGTGTTCGAGTTTTTTTCTCAGAAATATTTAATAAAAAATTTATTTCGATAGTTCCAGACTTTATATGCGCACTACATCACGCAAATTTTGAAATTTTGTTTTACTACCGCTGTCAGAAGAAGTGACTACCTGCAATATAAATTGCTCGAACAATAGGGATTATAAAAGTTATGCAGTTACAACTACAATATTTAGAAAGTGTTTTTAAAAGTTGCTTGCAAGATGTTTGGCAACCCCGTTGTCCATAAGAACACACACTGTAGTCTCAACGTGACACGATCAATAGTTACTATGTTATGAAATATTATGGATATTTTAAATATACCCGTAAGAATCTTATGGGTTTATTTTAAATATCCATACTACAGTTTTCGTTGCATAAGTCGATCTGTTATCATTATCGCATAGAATCAGCCAATAATAATGATGTTAAAGAATCTTCAAAGTCCACTTAAATGAAGAGTTTTATCCACAGTCTCCTCTACTTTTTTCTTACATGAAATGTAGTCAATTTCTATTTTAAAGTAAATTTTAGATATCATATTACAAACTAAAAAAACAAAAACAATTCAACAATTAACAAAATACTATAAGCTAATATTTATTTTAAAAATTACATTTATTCAATTTTAAGATTTGATATTGAAATTAGTCTTTAAGCAAGAAGTGTTACGTGAAATTTCATCTACTTTTGTGAATATGAAAAATGTTACAGCCATTGATTAAAAACACTCAACTAAAGTTAAGAAAAAATAAAAAATAATATAAAAATCATAAATAAAACAAAAAGAATAAAACACCAGACACTATTGTAAGACAAATCACAAATGTTATCACCAAACCGACTATTAAAAAATACAACTCACCAATATAACTAAGTAGTACTGGTAGGAAAATTAATCCATGAGCTGCTCCATAAAGTACAATACCTAAGTACATCCGGAAATAAAATACTTGGAAAATTTGTGATTTTGCAAAGCCTAATACAATTATTCCACCAAATTTGGTAAGTGTGATGCCTGAGAAAATGGAACTGCCCATTCTTGTGAGCGCATCGGAGGCACGTTCAACTCTCGTCGGTTGTACAGACACGGAAAAGCTATGCACTAAATGTGAACAAAACTCTACAGCTATACCGACTGCCATCACTAAATTCACTAATGACACTGCATTTAAAGTTATATGCCACCAATACATTAAACCACCTAGATTAATAATGATCATCATTATTGTTATAATAACAACCACTGAAGAGAAGAAATCCAGGCCCATCAATAAGAATGTAACCACAAAGATTGCTGCTAAACTAATTCCTAGACTTTTTAATGTATCAGGCCACATAGTGAGATATTGTTCATAAAACACATAGAACACTGAATATGGGAACACTTCAACTGAATCTGTTGTATTTAATCCTTCTGATTTAATGTGATCGTTAATTGTATCAGTAATATTCTGTGCAATATTTCTAGCAGCTCTCATACTTTCATAATAATCTTTTGAAGATTTCAGAATTGTGTGATATGCCATGAAAGATGTTGCTCCCACTGTTGATAGATGTGTCGTAATGTTCATTTTATAATTAACACCCTGGCCATAAGCAGCATGACCTGCTTTAGCACATTCTGAATCAGGATTATCTTGAAGGAAGAATGATACATAATGTTCAAAGCCAGTTACGTTTGGACGTCCAGTATCCGGTCGTAGTACTATATTGCAAGCTTTGCATTGGTCACCTGAAATTATTAAAAAAGAATTTTTTAGCATAATCATAAGATTTAAATCACATGCATATAGAGGGCATCAGATCAGAGGGGCGTATCTGCCAAATTTGTGATTTTCAATTTTTATGGCAGGTTGCTTACTGGTATCGACCTGCGTGTTGTGACAAACGGGCGTATGTTTTGTAAGCATTAATCTGGCCATACAACACATTCTCCTGTTTGTGACAACACCCAGGTCGATACCAGAAATCAATGCGCCACAAAAATTGAAGATCACAAATTTGGCAGATACGCCCATCTGATCTGATGCCCTCGATATGATAACAGAAACACATTTCCATATACCAGGTGTAGTACTTCAAATAAAGGATGATATTTAAATATAAAATTGTCCATTAATAAGAGTTAAAATAAACACAGTGTGCATCAGAAAAGCAGAAAAAAGAGAAAGTTGTAATACATGATTTAATAGGGAGCTCATTATCGCCTCCCACTTTTAATTTGTTTCTACGTTTTCTGGTTTGTACAAACATTTTCTAATCCCATTCATCATGGAGTTTTGGAGTGCATTCTTTTACTTTCATCCTTTATCTAACTTACACCTTATATGTCAATTAATTTTCATTTTTAAATAAAACCAAACACTTACTTGTATCTGAGTGTTGACAAAATCCTCCATTTGTAGTATTATATTTACAGCATTGTGAAATTCCTGACCAATCTATGTAATCGTCCAGCCAGCTCGAACTCGGTCTAGATAGGTATGATGCACTGGGAGATCTTGATGCCACATATAACTGTGTAACCATTGAATCTAAATTGCAATGCTGACCACTACATATAAGATTCTGCGCTCTTGTATCACTATAATTTAAACCACCTTTAACCACGAAATATGTGGGAGGACCAATGCATAAGTAGTTATTTAAGAATCTGAAGTATTTCAACACAAAACTATCTTCAGGCATGGATAATTCTTGATCTAAGCCTATTTCAATGTGAGGAACAACTGCAATTGATGAACAAAGCCAGCCGAAAAACACTATCATAACAAGTGCTCTTACAAATTTGTGCATTAAAAGAGGAACATATATAGATTTAAAGAAACTATATAGTAGGCCTTCTTGATTTTCAGGGATAGAATCTTTTTTTATACCTCTAATAAAGCAACATACATCAAATCTGTTAGCAGATTGGCGAACTGTATCTAATGCAAGTAAACTGACAAAACAAGTGATTTGGAGTATAAAATCTAATAACAGTGCCATACCTGCATATAAAGCAAAAGCTCGTACAGCAGGCATATCGGAAAGTCCTCCTAAGAAGAAACAACAGCTTTCTGAAACACTTGTTAATAACATAGAAGGTCCTACATGACCTAAGGTACGACCAATATGTTCTGGTATTGTTTCATTTGGCCTACGGCCTTCTCTCTGATGTGTTTGTACCAGAATAAAAATATTATCAACTCCTACAGCTAATACTAAAAATGGTATAACTTCAATAATAATCAAAGTAGCTGATATTCCAACAAAACCAAATAATCCCACAGAAGAAACAACTGAAGCCAAAACTATTATTACTCCACCAAGACCCAGAGTAATTTTACTATCAATCAATAAACGGTTACAGGTATGTACTTGTCCCAAAGAAATGGCAATATATGCGAACATAATAATGTATGATATAAGAATTGTGATAACGTCAGATTTACTCTCTCTATCCAATTCATCTTCAATAGATCTTTCGGAAGTGAAAGCAACATCCATAAATGATGGCTTTTCATGTTCAATCCATTTTTTCATAAATTCCACATACTTTCGTTCCCATTCCATAGCAGGACCAAGTTTTGTTTTGTTATGATAGTTGTTGACAAGAAACGTTAGAATTACGGCAGAAGATTTTTTATAATCCGGTTTGTCCGATAGGTATTCGCCTTCCTTAAGGAAACCACCGACAGCTATTGCTGGATCAACTGGACCTCCAAATGGTGCTAAGCAATCTGGATTATACGGATTTCTAAAAGAGAAAAAGACAAATTATTTAATTTTAGGATATAATATCTTATGACACATCTGCATACAGTTTTACATATTAATTATAGTGTTTGTATACAGGGTGTCATGAGATAGAACGCATTAATTTTTTGAGGTGATAAAAGACATCAAAAGGAACAAAAAAGTCCGAATACATTTTTTTCTATGTTAATAAGCTTTCGAGTAATTTAGAAAAAACCATTGCCATATCTGGCAACCTTGCTTAAGTATAATCGCAGCTGGGTCTTGACCTTGTTTTAGAAAATCACACAAACAAACTGATGATGAAAGCCGTTGTTTAAAAATAATAAACATCCCAAGCAGATTAGACGGGTGACATTCTACGAAAATTGTAATCGGCACCGTAAACAAAATTTATACGTTGTACGTTAAAATCACGCTGATTCATAACAAACCAACTGTAAAAATAAGACAATCATTGATCTACATTTTGTATTTATTAATTTCTGGAATATTTTCAAAATTTCTTGACGTATTTTTTTTTTTAATAAAAAATACTATCTTATGTAAAGAAATTTGATAAAGGTACCTAATTACCATAAAATTAAAGATTTTTTAATGTAGCCAGGTGTCAGCAAAATCCCTTAACCTAATTATCTAATTTAAATTAGATAAATCTTCCCTTTAAAAGATATTTTCTTATAAAATCATTAAAAACTGTTATTAGAAGAACAAAGCGCTTTATTGATAAATTATTATTTCAAAGTTCAACAAACTACCAACTCAGTATGATCTCACCTAATAATAATAAAAGAGTATTACATCGGACTTTCTGAAAGTGCCATTAAATTATTTCATAGTTACTTAAGTTGTAGAGAGCAGTGTGTCAAGTTGTCTAATGAGTTATCAGATTGCAGATCGGTTACGAGAGGTGTCCCGCAGGGTTCAATTCTGGGCCCCCTGTTATTTACGATATCTACTTCAAAACTGTCTCAAGTTGTGCAGACGTGCAACATCCATATGTATGCTGATGATACACAACTGTTCTATTCCTTTGATGTTGAGGAGTGTCAGCAAGCAGTGTTCACGATTAACAACGATTTAAATCAAATCTCAAACTTTTCTAAACAGCATGCACTACAGTTACATCCAACTAAATCAGTTATTCTACTTCTTGGGAATAATAGAAACATTGAAAGAATTAAACCTTATATAAATATTTTAATAGACAACATTAAATTTCCTATTCATGGAGAGGTAAAAAACCTAGGGTTAATAATGCATAACAACTTTTGTTTCGAAACTCAAATACCACATTATGTTAAACACACCTATGCAGCAATTAAAATGATTTATCCTCATCGGCATTCGTTAACTACTAAGATTAAATTAAGATTGTGTGAATCTTTGGTTCTTTCGCAGTTTGCGTATTGTAATCAAATTTATGCTTTTTCAATTAGGAGCGATACAGCTCGCTGCATACAAAGAGTTCAAAATTCTTGCTTAAGATTAGTATATGGAATAAGAAAATTTGATCATATATCTCATAAGCTAAATGATGCTAATTGGTTAAATATGCATAATAAGTCTGTTACAGTCTGCCTGTTTATTTCATAAAATCATCTTATATAAATATCCTAAATATTTATATCAAAAGATTCGTTTATAAGATAAGTTAAAAGACGTGCATAATCTATCTTTAAGATATAGAAAATTAATTACACCACCTGCTCATCGAACTGCCTTCTTTGAGAGAAGCTTTACTTATCAAGTATCAAAAATTTGTAATAACGTTCCTAACTCTCTTAAAGCGCTCTCCCCTCATTTATTTAAAATAAAGTTTAAAAATCTGTTATTTGTTAATCAAGGCACATGACCTCTAATACAATCTAGATAATGCTCTGTTGGCCTCTCTTTTCATTTATCCAATCTTTTGCTAAGGTACTGTATTTAATTCCTATCTGTACTTATTTTCATCTTCATTTTGATTTTCAATCTTATAATTATTATATTGTACTATATTATATTATATTCTTATTTGATATAATTCAATAATACTTATTTGATTTCACTATTCTTTAACATATCACTTAATTAGTTTTCATTAGGCATTTTTTACTACTTTTTAAACTCCCTGCAGTCAAGGGGATGGTGGTAGAACAAGGCAGTTTTAGCTGAATTGAACCATCTCCTTGTGATTCCCATCTACCATAGAGTACTTTGCATTTTTTTCTTTATATAATATCACATTTTTACTTATTTTTTTAAATATTATTTATGTGTACAAATACTTACTTTAATTTATATTAAGTTAATTTAATTGTTTAGTAATTTTGAACCTTTTTTATATTTTTGTATTCTTGTTGTGGAATTCTGGGAATAAATACTATTATTATTATTATTTACACAGTTGCGGTCAGGCATTGACCCAAATATTCTTCAAAACGTGCTTTTATTTCAATGTCAAGAAACCTCCACATCAGCATTTTTGTACGAATGTGGAGCAATTTTATTCAAACTTTACAGGGTTGTCACGTTTTTTAATTCAGTAAAATAAATTTGTAATTGTAAAAAGAAGTCAATTTTACATGGAAACAACATACGATAGGATAAAACGTTATTAAGGTTTGTTGTTGTGATAGATAATATGCATCTGCCGACAAAGCGCCATAATTAAAGTACTATTATTAATGCGGCAAAACGATGTTAAAGTTTGAAACTTTCTTAGTTTTTTCTGAAAAAGTGGTACGTTCTAGAAAGTTGTATAAGACTTTTTTGTTCCTTTTGGTGTCTTCTATCACTCCTTAAAATTAATGCGTTCTATCTCCGGACACGCTGTACACTAATAGAAAACAAAAAAGGACTTTGAAGTACTTACTGTGTACAGGCTACAAAATGATCCAAATAATTAACTTCAAAGTCATCATCGTCAGTATCAGTCTCATTAAAAATTTCCATATCATTCTGATAATATCCCCATATGCTTTGTACAACACACTCTTCTGCAGTAGTTTTACTTTGTCCTTTAGTCCTTAAAGGGGCAAAACAAATTTTATCAAAGCTATGATCAGTGCCATTTGCAATAGTTTTTATTTTTTCTTGCAGGTCAAACACTGCTCTCAAGAATGTATCATTAAAAACAGAACCAAATTCTAAAACACCATTTGCTGTTGGATGTTCTATAGTTGATAAACCGACAGCTCGAATTATAATCTGTTCGTTTCTATAAAATGGCTCAAAATGACTATCGTAATATTCCTTTTCTATCCTACTTCTTGATGTAGGTGATGCCCATAATTCTACAGGATCAGTTGTAACTTTCAAATATTTTACGCCATGTGCTAGGCCAACCACAAGACAACCTCCTAAAAATAGCACAACCCACGGTTTTTCTGCACATTTGGTGCCCCACGCTTGGAAAAACCTCTGAAGATATGTGTCTGTGTTGGCTCCAAGTTTTTCTATGAATGATGATGTTGGTTCGTACTCGCCTGGCATCTTGCTTACAGAATGTGTGTCCATTTCGTGATCACCATCCGAGGTAACACCTGTGCAACATTAATAAATTATTAGTATAAACATACAGTGCAATACTTTCTTTAATTAAAGCCTGCACTGCAAAATATTAATTTGGTTGGTTAATTTGGATTGATGCCGTTTGTTGATTTCTTCAATTTTCTTTAATGAGATGATGATAATGAGAACGAACACATTACATGTAAGGCAAATACAAACAAAATGTGATTGCTACATTAATATATACTCACTTATAGGTTTTTTGATATCAACGTATTTAATGTTTAATTAATATAACGTCTACTAGAAATACTAATGATACGAACTTTGTACAAACATTATCTATTCATTGTGTTAAAAAATGATGGTTGGTCATGCTTTTAATAAAATTGTTACCACTGACAATTTTTATTATTTTATGGTTGTATATACTGTAGAACCAAATTTTTAAAGCTCAATTTTGTCTGATGTCCAATCATTTTCTTTAGTTTGGTAAAATGTTACAAATTAAACTTGGTTGAGTTTATGAGAGTTTATGAAAGCAAAAATTAAAAAGCTTCCAATTGATATTTATTAGTAGTATTGGTTTTAATTAGAAAAAATTAAATCTTTTACAAAACTCTTGAATTTTCACTGTCAGAGACATAAAAATTTTAAGAAAACGGCAATGTCATTTTACTGTCAAAATTCTTAACCTAATAAAAAGTCAATCGCTATACAGAGTGATATCAAAAAATCATGACCAACCCATTTTTTTTACAAAGTGAATAGATAAATAATAATGCAAAGAAGACTACATGATTTTTAAGTAATGATTGGACAATGGAGAAATCTACAATGATTTATAATAATGACTTATATAACTTCCAACACCATTTAATATTAATTAATTCCCCAGGTGCAAAAAAAGCATTAGTGCGTAAATCTTTTTTAAAAATACAAGTTTACATAAGTTCAAATAAAAGTACGTTTTGTGAGGTTTATTTTATATAATTGAGTGTTTGATTTTTTTAAATTATGACCAGTCTTCTTCGTATTTTTATAGTAACTCCTATTAAAAATCTAATTTTATTTAAAATAATCAATTAATAATCAGTAAATAAAAATTTAGACAACATAAAAAAAATAAAAGACTTTGGAAAATAATATTTGCTAACTAATCTATCCCTATCCCTCCGAGGAAATTTAATATAAATTTTAGCGCCTTTAACTCCCACAGCAACTTTTAAACAATAATTGTTTCATGTAAAATACAATTTTTAAAAGTAAAAATTAAATTAAACTTTATTTATAATACATCTATTTCAAAAATTACAAGTATTACTATACGTAAACCTAAATGAAGAAACTAAACCGGAGTAAATCTAGCAGCCGCAGACTAGCAGTCAGAGTTGATTGTGAACGAGCCTTGCTCCCAACTTGTCAGATTTAGACAGTTTGAAATAAAAAAATAGACATTGCAATCTGTCAAAGTTTTCAAAGGTTTTTCACAACTCCAATTGTTAATTATTAAACTACTATTAATAAATAACCTTTTGATAGCAAAAGTGTGCATGGCATTAGTTGCTGCTTAAAAGATTTAACTCCAATTAATATTTATTAATAGTAGTTTAATAATTAACAATTGGAGTTGCGAAAAACCTTTGAAAACTTTGACAGATTGCAATGTGTATTTTTTGATTTCGAACTGTCCAAATTTGTCAATTTGGGAGCAAGGCTCGTTCACAAACAACTCTGACAACTAGTCTGCGGCTGCTAGATTCACTCCGGCTTAGTTTCTTCATTTTTTGGTTTTACTATAATTCTGACATTCCCCAATCAAATAACTTAACTCAGGATCTTATTGGGTAAATTTGGGATTTACTGGTATAAATGAAAATATAGTTTTTGTTCATTAGTATGTTGAAATAAACTGACAAGAAACTTGTATTTTTAAAGGGATATACAAGCAACCTCTACGAAAGTATTCATTCCTAATATATTGTTTTAAGAACAATAGAGTAAAGCACATGCAATGTTATAGTGCAAAGTAATAATTGTTAAAATGATTAACATACTGGATCGTTTAGATTGTAGAGGGCTGTCCTCACTATCCCCTAGAGCAGTGCGGGATGAGTTTCTATTGTCAGCCAGGCGTCGCGTAACCTCTTCTGACCTTTGCCCACGTACCAGACCCACTGCAACCAACCCCAACACCACACACAAATCATTCACTATCTACTTTCGATAGTTCACAAATATAATAATTATTATTTCTAAATAAGAGACTGTAACTCTATTTTATAATTCACACACACACAGACTTAAAAGAAAAATTCGTATATACTGAATGAATGATAAAACATAATATATGAACCTTCTATAAAGAAAAAATTGGAGATTAAGAGAGAAATGATCATTAAATTAGTCCATAGTAGATATCAAAGGCGAATGTAAATTTTAAACCAATGGCCACATCAAGAATGGAAGACAAAGCATCTAATTAATTCTGTATAATTTGTTTGGCATCATAATAACCTCAAATTTTTAGTTCATCAAACATTATTCAAAAATTTATTTTTCATTACTAATGGTAAGATTTACCAACATTGCCTGTTGCATTTACATTATTTAATGTGAGGTTAAACATAACGTAAGTCTTTTTTATTTTCATTTGAATTTTATGTTTTAACTGTTGTTTAATATCTATTTTGAATGAACTTAATATATTTGCTTTACGTGAAAATTGTATTTTAATTTCAAAATCAACAAGCAAATTTATTTCTAAAAAATCTCTTTTATTAGATCCACGACATATAATCCTCTCCATGTTAAATTTCCAATATCATATTTGTTTTTTAACTATAATAAACAGATAATTAACATTCTAAATCATTTATACTTTTTGATCTTCTTCCTACACTTAAATTTGTACAGGACAGTATATCAGTGATTCATTCTCGTTATTTATTGTACTATTGTGTTACATAATTATATAACAAATAATAAATGATTGGTTTGAGAAGCTTTTTATATTTCTTATTCATTTAATTAAATCTTTTATTTGAATTATTTCCATTTTCATGACATTTTATTAATGTAATAATATTGCAATTGTAAAATATATTTTGAATTTGACATCTTATTGTTGAAAACATAATACCCCCTTTAAAGTTTATAATGTAAATTTCCAAAAACAAATTATCATTGGTCATAAAATATAGAAATTCTTTAGAAATTTTGAAAAATGCTATTTTTTAATGCTGCTCGCAACAATAATTTCTATATTGTGTTTCTTCAAAACCTAAATTAGCTACATAAAAGAAAGAATAATCAAAATGCTATACAAACTTATACACAAAAGATATTATTAAATAATATATCCATAAAGAAGGTTCATATTTATTAATATTTATGATTTTATGAAAAAATAAAATAAATCATTTAAAACTAAAAAATGCAGTGAAGTAATTTTAATTATAACTGCATGCAGAAAAAACAGAGCAACTACCCTCAGGTGTAAATAATACATTTACAACTTGTTCATATTTCTTTGTTCCTTAATCAAGGGTCAAACAAAACACCAAAATTAAAATTATTCCAGAATTAAACATAAAGTTAAATAATTTTTGTAAATGACATAAACACGAACAAGTCTAAATGTTAAAAAAGATTAAAAAACAAAACAAAAAAGACAAACTTAAAATTTCTTTGCACCTACACGAAAAAAAGAAAAAGAATTAACAAATAATAAAAGCATACAGATACAAGAAATTAAAGTTTTAAATAATCTACCGGGTGGGGCAATAGTGTGGAGAAGTCCGATAGCTCCTAAACAGTAACAGCTAGAATAATCGTTCTAATACGGATGTAAACAGTGGATAGAGGCGCATCTAGACAAATTATTTTCAAATATACAGGGTGTTGCAGAAAAGTATGGCACGCTTAAGGTATTTTTTTTTTAAATAGAATGCCCCAAATATTTTTGCATATTTAACACCTCTATTGGCAGTTTTATTTATATCTAAAATTTTAGCGCCATCTAATGACCGGTTTAGAAGTTATAAATCTTTTTTCAAAAAAATTGAGTTTTACATTATCCCACTTAACAGTTTACCGCTTTCATGGCCGCAACTGTGAAGACCAATTTAAGTAGGGATTTTGTTGCAGGGGCTTGTAGGCTGCTCTGCTTTAAAAGAAAATGGACCCACCATGTACAGGGTGTTCAAAATTAATTTTTAAATTTAGAGAACTTCAAAGCTAAAATTCACAGCTTTTTCAAATGGAACACCCTGTATATTTTGTACCTTTGTGATGCAGAATTAAATAAAGAACATTTTTTGTATGTACATCCCTATAGCTCTCTGTAACCACTTTTCATTTACTGAGAAAAAACGGCAAGAAGTACACAATTAAAAAATTATTTATTTAGTTGTCAAGTGTGTTGGTTGTTTTTGTTCAACAAAACATTAAAGCATCTAGCAATTGTTGTGCACGTATGCAAAAAGTACATTTCTCGCAGTTATCGACCATCAGTGTTTAGTTCTAGTAGGTGTTTTAGTTTTTCAAAATGAATTTTAGAAATGAAGAACTTGTAGACATGACTTTTGTTTTGGGCGAGTCGGAAAGAAATTGTTTGCTTGCACACAGAATTTACCACCAACGGTTTCCTGAACGGAGGCTCCCTAAAGTTCACAGCTTTCAAAACCTGCTCAATAGATTTGTGAGGACCGGCAATGTACAGTATGAAAAAAGTGAACGAATTAACAATGTTGTGAACGAAGAAAATGAGTTATCTGTTGTGCTGGCAACGATTGAGAATCCCCATGTTAGTCAGAGAGAAGTGAGTTCATCTGTAGGAATAAGTAGACGTTCTGTTGGTCGAATCTTAAAGAAAAATAAGTTTCATGCATATCACATTCAAATGCACCAGGAATTAACTGATGACGATTTTCTAAAACGTTTACAGTTTTGTAATTGGGCCATAGGTAAAATGCAAGACAATGCTACATTCTTCTACAATGTTTTGTTCACTGATGAGGCAACGTTTGGGCTGAGCACAGATGGACCATAAACGTTTGGGGGGGAATTATTGGAGAACATGTAATAGGGCCACATTTTTTTGATGGTACATTAACTGGAGCTATTTATCTTCATTTTCTGGATAAGTATCTGCCACAATTATTAGCGAACCTTCCACAAAGGATCCAAAATGGGATGTGGCTTCAGCAAGACGGTGCTCCACCACATTATTTACATGCAGTAAGAGACCACCTAAATAATATCTACCCACATCAATGGATTGGAAGGAATGGACCCACTAAATGGCCTGCGAGATCTTACAAAAATGGATTTCTTTTTATGGGGATATGTGAAAGAAATTGTTTATACAGAGACACCAACCACAATCCAAAATATGAAGGATAGAATAACACATGCTTTTAGAAGTATCACGCCAGTAATGTTAAGAAACGTACAAAGATCGTTCCAAAGGCGCATCGAAATGGCAACATATGGTGCATTTGTTATAGTTTTCTTCTTTTGTTTTATTTGAAAAACCTTGATTTTTTTAAATAAATAATTTTTTAATTGTGTACTTTTCTTCTTGTGTAGTTTTTTCTCAATAATTCTAAAGTGGTTACAGATAGCTATACATACAAAAAATGTTTGTTATTTAATTCTGCATCACAAAGGTACAAAATATACAAGGTGTTCCATTTGAAAAAGTTGTGAATTTTTGCTTTGAAGTTCTCTAAATTTAAAAATTAATTTTGAAGACCCTGTACATGGTGGGTCCATTTTCTTTTAAAGGAGAGCACCCTACAAGCCCCTGCAACAAAATCCCTACTTAAATTCGTCTTCACAGTTGCGGCCGTAAAAGCGGTAAACTGTTAAGTGGGATAATGTAAAACTCAATTTTTTTGAAAACAAATTTATAACTTCTAAACCGGTCATTAGATGGCGCTAAAATTTTAGATATAAATAAACGTGCCAATACAGGTGTTAAATATGCAAAAATATTTGGGGCATTCTATTTAAAAAAAAATACCTTAAGCGTGCCACACTTTTCTGCAACACCCTGTATATTTGAAAATAATTTCTCTAGATGCGCCTCTATCCACTGTTTACATCCGTATTAGAACGATTTTCTCGCTGTTACCGTTTAGGAGCTTTGGACTCTCACACACTATTGCCCCACCCGGTATAAAGAAAACAAAATTAAAACTATTTTAAATTTAGCCAAAGAATTTTAATTATTTATTAAACAATTGCTTCAAATGTTGAATATTAAAACTAGTGAAGATTTTGTTGAACTTTAGAATCACTAAGTGTAAATACTATTTCAGATCATAAAATGTTTGTAATCAAATGTTTATTGTATTTGCATGAAAAGAAAAAGAAGAATTAGAAGACCCTACATAAATTTACAATACACATTTAAATCTATGAATTTTAAATTTTAAATGTTTTATTTATTTTCAGACTGCTCAAATAACTGATTTAAATGAATGCATTGTAAATTATAAAGTATCGTAAAAATATGCAAGCAATTGATTTAAATAAAAAGACTTGTATGATTTGCTTTCATACAAGTCCTGTTAAAACAAAAACAATAGAAATAAAAGAGATTATATACAACAGATAAGGTGATTTCCATGAAATAATTTTCATCTATTTTTTTTAACACATTCAAAAATTATACAACAAAAATTTCATGGCAATCTCATTGAAGTTTCAGATGCAATCAATAAACAACGAAATTATAAAATAGTGAAAATATAAATGTTAAAAAAATGTGATAATACAAGAATAGTTATTTTCATAGAAATTCTATAAGTTAAGAAATTAGATACAGCTGCAGTTATATTAATAAAAAGTAAACTGAACTAAATAATACAGAATGTTATAGTACAAAATCACCTATAAGTGAAATTATTCATTTTTCTGCGAAAGTTTTGCATAATAGTAAATTGAAGGAAATTTATTCAGATAAACGTAGTAACGAATTTGCATTAAAAAATTACACAGGACAGGAATGCGAGATGCTACAAAGAAAGCCAATTTGTGCAAGCTTCTTCTAGAAGCAAAATGCCGTTTCGCAATAATTTAAACTAATTGAGTATTTAAAAACAAGGTGGTAACCTCTGCAATAAAAATTTAATTTAATTAACTAAAAGTTTCTCAAAACTTAAATAAAAATTTTAAAATAATAATTATTATATTAAAAATAAGTTGCCACCTTATTGAGATTTTATTAAAATTAATAATTATTTATACAAATAATTTTAAATAACGCTAACATCGACCTTTTTCTTGGCACACAATTTTGAATACCTTTGCACTCCTGAGCTGTATTATGTTCTCCTTCACATACATCTGTATTTCTCCCTAATACATAACCTGAAAATAAATATGCCTTATCTTAAAATAAAATTGATCACATTTCGATGCCACTAAGATTTTCTACAATCCTTTATAGATATTTTAAAATATTTAAATATATAAGTGAATATTAATTTAATCAATGAGTGCATGTATACGTAAAAAAATGAACGCTGAAATTTAAAAAACGTGCAGGTGCTATTAAAAAAAATTGTCTGCTGAAAAACTTACGTTAACAAGGACTGCGCATAATTATAATTAATAAGTTTTTCATCAAATGTGGATTAATAAAAAATTCACACTTCACACATTCCAGCCACCAAAATTCAAAACCACTCGACAACGCAAACATTCTAAATCCTAACTTACCTATGTGTGAATTTGGGCATATGAGTACTCCAATAAGGAATAACATAGAACCCACAAGGAAGATAATGGTCATAATAAATACATAGCCATCTATGCCCTTGATGGTGAAGGGCTCTTCTGGTGGAGGTACAGGTTTAGGTGCCGGACAACTCTCTTCACAATCTACACAGCTGCACGCTGGCGTCTTAAGCTGTAATCAATAAAAGATATTTTTCATATAAATGCAATTTATAAAAAAAAATGAAATATTTATGAAACTGTGTATACATAAAAAATCAATAGCTTCGTTCAGGCAATTTGACATGCAACTTGTTTATTTGATTACTCTGAATTTATATAAGGAATAGAGATAGAGAAATAATTTACATAAAAGATAATACAGGATTGGAAGCTTATGTATCGTCTTATCAAAAAGTCTTTGGACATAGTCAATGCCAATACACTTTACGAAGACAATATTAATTAAACAAGATGATGGTCCAACAAATATTTTATGCATTAATAGATTAATAAAAAAAAGGTGCAAATATTATTTACTTTTGTTTTAATTTTACGTTGGAAAGAGTGTAATTATTTACTGTAATTAAATAAATTCTTCACTACACGTCTAATTCATTAGTTTTCACTGGTTCTTCAAGTCAGAATATAAAACCAGGTAATACAAGGTAAATTTGAAAAGCAGGTCACAAACAAAACCAACCAAGTAGAAAAGCCAATATTCCCTTACTAAAAGTCTTTTAGTTTTCGGAAAAAATAAACAGCTGTTTCATTTCCAGTTTTTTTTAATGTTGAGAATTAGGACTCAAAAATTTACAGATTCATAAAGTAAGCGATGGAGATTTTGCAACGAAGATGGTTTTCAGTCAGAGCTCAAAGACTTCAGTCGTTAAGTCTTTAGGTTATACGTCATGTCAATAATTATCATTTGCTATTAGGTAATATTAATTTATTGATAATTATACATATTTAATCACTCTGTTTATGTAAATTGTTGACATTGTATGCTTAAATGAACGCAAATGATATAAATCAAAGGCACACTCTGCAGTGACTAGGCAGTAGTGACATTCTGCTGGGGTCTTTGATCTTTATAATGTATACTGTTAGCACTCAAGCTCTGCTTTTTGGAGTTGGATAAACTCAAATAATACTGTAATAAACTGAAAATATTATAAGGCAAGAATAATAATAGGTAGCAACCTGATTGTGATCGTTTTTAATTTCATAACTTACAATTTTTTACATGCAATAGCTAAAATTTGTAATTAAAAGAATCTCCAAAAGAAGTTTTTAATTTAGAAATCAATAAACATCTTGCTATTTACATGAACTACATATGTTGCTCTTACAAAAATCTTGGGAAATTTCCTTAAAACTTCCTAAACTAATTACATGCATGTCATGTCATATTAAAGATGCTACAGGGTCATTGGAGGATTACAGGGCCTAACTAAATTAGCTGATAATTACTCTCTTTTATAATTTTTTAAATCAAATTTTACTTTTTTAACAACAGATTAAAATAATTGTTATGATCATTTATTTAAAAAGAGTAAAAAATACACTGAGGAGATATTCCCTCCCTGTTTGTGCCAACCAAAAATTGTGCCTGAGCATACTTTGAAAAGGCGGTGTTACAAAAGCAGGAATTAAAATTTTTATAACAGTGATCTTAGCAAGTGTCACTACTGCCTAGAAAGGTATATTACATCAAAAGTATTTAGAACTCTTGAAGGCTAATTAAGACAACGATAATTAAATGATTCCTACTCATTTTCTTTCTTTTCTTTTTCATGTTTTGACAAAATTTATAGTAAAAATGAGGAAGTGTTCCAGAAAGAAGACGGAGTTAGAATCTTTTCTGGACTAACTGAATGCATGATAATCGTCGTTATAGAAAATCAAGTCAAAATCAAGTATGTTTTTCTAGTTTTAATGTTTTATCATTTTGTAATATAATGTAATGTGTTGTTTTAATGCATAGTCTATACTATAACCAAAAAATGAAGAAACTAAACCGAGTGAATCTAGCAGGCGCAGACTAGCAGTCGGAGTTGATTGTGAACGAGCCTTGCTCCCAAATTGTCAAATTTAGACAGTTTGAAATTAAAAATTGTCATTGCAATCTGTCAAAGTTTTAAAAGGTTTTTCACAGCTCCAATTGTTAATTATTAAACTACTATTAATAAATAACCTTCTGAAAGCAAACAGTGTGCACGACATTAATTTCTGCTTAAAAGATTTTTCACAACTCCAATTAATATTTATTAATAGTAGTTTAATAATTAACAATTGGAGTGGAGTGAAAAACCTTATAAAACTTTGACAGATTGCAATGACAATCTTTAATTTCAAACTGTCTAAATTTGACAATTTGGGAGCGAGGTTCGTTCACAATCAGCTCTGACTGCTAGTCTGCGCCTGTTAGATTCACTCTTGTTTAGTTTCATTTTTTGGTTTATATATGAGTGTCACTATAATCCTCGGAAGTATTTTTGGCCTGTGCTATGCACTTTCTTGGCATAATAATAATAACAGATTGCCAAGTCATTGCTTGATAATGTTCTTGATTTTCAGAGTTTTTAGGTCTTCCCTCACTTGGTCATTCCATCTTTTTCTAGGTTTACCTCGGGATCTAGTATTTTCTGGTTTCCATTCTGCC
Organism: Agrypnus murinus; assembly: GCA_929113105.1. NCBI lineage: Eukaryota > Metazoa > Arthropoda > Insecta > Coleoptera > Elateridae > Agrypnus > Agrypnus murinus. Next base: position 160,080,509 of record OV816025.1, read on the forward strand.
ATTTTTTTTGGTAACCTGTCTCTGTTCATTCTCTGTAGGTGTCCAAACCATCTTAGTCTTTGGATTTTAAAAAATTTTATAATGTTCTGTTGGTTTAATAATTGCTCAATTTCTTCATTTGTTTTTCTATACCATACACCAGGGATGGCGAATCTTTTTTGATGTCCGTGCCACAAAGTCATAAAAATTCTTTTTTAAATAGGTAACGTGCCACAATAAAATTTCATTCGAAATGTTAGCGTGGTGAAACTATATGTAAGGATAATTAAATAAACAAATAAAAGCAATTCTTCTTCAAACAATTTTTTATTAATCAATGTTTTACAAAAAGCAATATGCTAGAAACAAAATTCACGTTAAAAACAATTGTTTTTAATGTGATTTTTGTTGCTGTACACAAGATGATAAAGATTTAATATCTGGTTCATATTTAGTTAATTTCAACAGTACCCATGCAGAGCTCGACTCATCCGTCATTCTATTCCTATATTTATTTTTTATAAAATTTAATTCTGAAAATACAGCTTCACATGCCCACGTCGATGAAAATATTGATAAAATTGCCTTTGCTAATATTTTTAAACAATTAAACGTGTCAGGAATTGAATTCCATGTAGTTAGAATTTCATCTTCTGCAATTTTATTTATTTTATCCAATAATCGATTACTTTCAATAATTTCTAAATCATTTCTTAAATCAACAAATTTTTGGTTCCATATGGTACTTGACTGAAATTCAACTAATTCCATTTCTAATTCATTAAAATTTAACCACTCAAGGACTTTTAAATTTAATTTTTCAAATAGTATTGTATCAGGATATAAAATAAATTTTAAAGTTTCATCAAATTCTTTAAACTGCATAAATCTTGCAGAAAATTCCTGAATCAGGGATAGAATTACCATTGAAAACTCTTTCGTTAATGACTCTTTATTTGGCTTTTCGCGACATTCACTTTCAGAAAAAAAAATTTTTGTATTCGGAAAATATTTATATGAATTTGAAAGAATATCACGATTAAAAATCTGTAATTTGACTTCGAACGCTTTGATTAAGTCAAACATTATAATGACTGTTTTATTAACACCTTGTAGTTTTATATTTAATTCATTTAAATGAGAGCATAAATCAGTGAAAAAATATAACTTTGTTTGCCATTCTACATCCAATAATTGATTGTATTGGTCAATAATGTTCTCATTATTTAGAAATAATCTTATTTCCTCCAAACAATCTACAAATCTTTGCAAAACATTTCCGCGGCTTAACCAGCGTACATTATTGTATAAAAGTAAGCTATTGTACGACGAGTTTACTTCGTTTAACAATTCTTGAAATTTTCTTTTATTTAGTGCTCGTGCTGATATAAAATTGACTAATTTTGTTACAAAACTCAAAATATCATCAAACATTTTTAAACCTGTTTTGGCACATAACGCTTGTTGGTGAATAATTAAATGAAAATGAAGAATTGTGTGTCCAATACGTTTTGTAAATAAATTTATAAATCCATTTTCCCGTCCAGTTAAGCTGCGGGCACCGTCAGTTGTAACTGACACAATTTTAGAAGGACATATTTCTCTTTTTTCCAATGCATCTATAACTGCATTAGAAATGTAATCCTTTTGTTGTTGTTGTTAATGTTGATAAACTTATTAACTCTTCTTTAATATTGTTTTGAACAAAATAACGTACAAAAATTGCTAAGCGAGCAGAGCCTGTTACGTCGTAGACTCGTCAAGGCAAATGGATATAAAATTTCAAGACTTTATATGAATTTTTTTTTGAAAATTTACATTTTTCGCCATACCCAAAATTCTCTCACTGTATTCCTAGCTATCGGCATGTCTTTAATTCTTTGGATAATTTTTTCTTTGTTTTCGAAATCATCGAATAAGTATGGTGCACATTGCAGCCAAGCATCCTTTAAAAATTCGCCTTCATTAAAAGGTTTCGCATATTGAGCAATATTTTTTGAAACTTGATAACTAGCAGCAGTGGTGTTTGATTGAGTTCCAATATATTTCATTAAAGAAGTAGTTTGAGAATTTTTATTTTTTAAGGCACGTGATATATACTCCTTTTACTAACGGTTTACTAAAAATGACTAAGTCTGTCGTCTGATTCGAGCGCTGCGACGGCAACAACATGTAATAACATTAGAAGGCGAAACTGGATACGCAAAAAATCTTTATATACTTCGAGAGAATTCATGCGATATTTTAATAATAAAATGTATAATTTGACGGTTCTAGTTAACATACTAAGATAGGTATTCAGTACTACAAATGTATATCATAAATTATAAATTAAGTGTAGATTAATAATTTTTAATTCATTTCTATCAAAAAAGATAACATAAAAAAAAATAATTTTGTTTTTGTGCATGCCATCAAAATTTTCAAACGTGCCACTAGTGGCACGCGTGCCATTGGTTCGCCATCCCTGCCATACACCATAGTTATCTTTTCTTCCCCCATAAATTCTTCTTATTATTCTCCTCTCATAACGTAATAGTAAGTTGGGATCTTCTTTATTAAGGGTCCATGTTTCACTACCATATGTTATGGTTGGCTTAGTTATTGTATTATACACTTTTAGTTTAGCTTTCTTTGTTAGTATTTTTGAGGTTAACAATTTTTTATATTTATAATAGCAACGGTTGCCTAACTGTATTCTATTTAATATTTCCTCTTTATTCATGTTATTTTCAGTTAGTTTCATACGTAAGTATTTAAATTGCTTAACTTGCTCGTATTTTTTGTCCTCTATTTGTACATATTTTAATTCCTTATTCGGTTTTCTTTTATTTTGCATCTACTTGTTTTTTGTTTCATTTATTTGTAGTCCTATCTTTCTAGATTCTTCTTCGATTTTAATTACTGCTTTTGTTATGTGTTCTTCTGATCTGGCCGTAACCACAATATCATCTGCATTTGCAGTTAATTGTATAGATTTATTTATTATGCTTCCATCAATTTTCATTCTTCTTACTATTATTTCGAGTCCTAAATTAAATAATATGGCTGATAGATTGTCACCATGTCTTACACCCTTGTAGAATTGGAAAGGTTTGGTTTGTCTTCCGTTTACTAACACTGTTGCCTCTGTTTCAGTTAATGTCATTTTAATTAGATTTATTAATTTTTGAGGAATTCCTAGTAATTTTAAGTTAGGTAACAGTATTTCTCTTTTTATACTGTCAAAAGCGCATTTGTAATCTATAAATATATTGAATAAATTTATGTCATATTCATAACTTTTTTCTAGCATTTGTTTGATCGTAAATATGTTATCTGTTGTTGATCTGTTTTTGCGGAAGCCATTCTGATATTCTCCTATTACTTGGTCATAATATTTATTAAGTTTTCTTACTATTAAAGCTGACATTATTTTGTACGCTGTGTTAAGAAGTGTGATTCCCCGATAATTGTCACATATTGTGTTCTCCCCTTTTTTGTAAATTGGTATTATTATACCTTTTCTCCATTCAGTTTTTATACCTAAACCATTTTTTGGTTTAGGTATAGTAATATTTGATCATTATTAACCCAAGTAAATATATTTATTAATTCTGAAATGTGTAGTACGTCTTAAAAAGCAGCACCTATAAATTGGAGGCAGTTTGACACAATTGACATGAAGTAGAACATAAAAAATAAAGACTGTGCTCTGACTTCAAATATCTTCCTTGCAAGATTACCATCAGTGGGTAGGCACTTAACATATGAATCGGTTATAATTTTCAACAATGAGAACCTAGAAAAGAAACGGGTGAATACAAGAGAAGCTTATATGAATCTAAGTAAGGCGTGACATCAACTGTCATTAGTCAATTAGCTCTGATTTTAGTTTATGTAAAATTACAAATACTCTTACTTTATGACCTTAAATTCCGTCTGTTGTAAAGTATCGATATTCTTAATGATAAGTTTTCATCTTTTACTGGTATTTACATAAAATTTAAATAATTTTAAAATTAAAGAATTTTTTTGTTAGCAAGTGATTGTAAATGATGAATCAGCTATATTCAAGATCAATGCAAGTATTTTGAATACATATGGTCAGTTTACAATGCTTGTTATTATCTTTTATTGTTCATTTTAAAAATGTGTGATTACCTCTCACACATACAACATGTATAATATTGCCATTTCTCACTCGAATCGTTTGCCTTTTCTTTTTCAGATAAAGTTATGGTATAATATTCATTTGCATCTCACAATAAATTTTACCAGGAACATGTATTTTCGAGCTGTTAATTTTCTATTCTGCTTTCCCATTTTTATTGACTAGTGTAAGTTGATCCTTGATTTTAATAACCCTTCATTGATTTAAATTTTTGAGTTGTTTCTTAGTCAATGCAAATTTTTAATAAATCTTCTCCGTAATGAATCAATTTAGTGAGCAAAGTATGACTGATTTTGACTTATTTACTTTTAATTAGGATTTTCGTCTTTATTAACGTACATGTTTTTGTCACCTGATAATGTCACCCAATACTAATAATCTTCAATGATCAATGATCTTACTCAGGCAAAAGCTTGTTATCTGGTATGCTCTGTGTGACAGATAATATTATCGACCAATAGCGTCATGTACAGCCTCGACAGCCCATCGTACTTTTGTTACGAATCCTAATGCGTTTGCTTCTTCTGCCGTTAACTGTGCTCTAGTACCCTTACAAGCCGCCATAAAAACATGGTATCCTTGACGCTCCTTATACTCCACCAGGTGCCGGAATCCACGATCAACAATGCAGTAGGCGCTATTGGTCAAGAATATTGTCTATTACACAACGTGTTAGATACCAAGCGTTGCCGGTCGTAAGATCAATGGCACTGAACAGTTGAATTTTGAAGTAATAATTTTGGTAAAAGATATACTAACTTTAATCGCGACCTAGCTGATACATTAACTGCCAATATGTAGGAGCGTCAAGCTCAACAAAATACAATGCAAGAATTAAAACAAAATTAAAATCAGCACAAAAAACCTTTTTTCCACTACTAGCTATGAAGTTGACAATTATTGCGTCTCCTAGCCAACTGAGAAGTTGAATTTCTCTAGTAGTGGTTAATAATTTTTTCTATTATTAACCTAGGTTAATAATGGATAAATTCAAATGTTTTGAGAATCCAGGGATAATTGTTTAACAAAAACTTGTGCAACATAATTTTGTATACCCAGGAGATTGTCTTTAACGTATTTGCTGCTTGAAATTACCTAACACGATAATTACAAACGTTGTTTGAAAATAAGTTTTATTAGTGGAAATGTCAATCTGCATCAGACTATTTGATTTTTGTTTTATTAGTGGAAAGGCGAATTTGCATTCCTGTGCTACTTGATTTTTACAAGAAAAATTTTAATTTTTGCCTTAAATTTGGCTAGTAGTGGAAAAAATAGTATATACACCACGGTGGTAAAGACATTAATAGGCCTCGCACCTTATTCCGCTCGGGGCAAAGCCCCTCGCGAAATAATCTTGGTGCTCGGTCCATAATAACAGTCTTCACCACCTTGGTGTATAATATACTATTATGATATTATCTTCATGGATGGATGGATTTTCTGGACTTATTTACAGGCATTTACCAATAATTCTCAGCAAGCAGTATGTTATTTCGCAGAAATAATAACTGTTGTAGGTCTAAATTTCGAGTACTTGAAGAATACTTAAAAAAAGAAATAGATCGTTTTGATCAATATGCATATTACAACAAATAATTCTAGAGAAATCTTTCACATATTTTCTTAATTAAAACCTTTAAAAATATATTGCTAATATCGTGCTAATTTCGTAGCACCCTGTATAGCTATGCTTTTGTGTTATATTGTATAGCGTTTGGGGATTTTCGTGTTCTCTCTCCGTTTAGTTGCCATTTTGTTCGCAATTAACTCCCTGTTGATAAGAGAGAACATACACTTCGTTTTGTTCGTTCGTCAAGCAACTTCTTTAAAAGAATGTTTTAGTGGCATCAGCGTTAAATTGATTTTCCCTTTATGTTGTGAAATGGGGGTTGCATTTGTGCAGATCGATAATTATTTCCAATTTTATTTGTAACCGTAAGGGATTTTCCGCTACTTCTTTTGAAGGTCAGTAGCAAGTTCTTGAAGGTTCGTAGATTTTAGCTTTTCTTTACATTTGGTCTCTTATATTGTAATTCTTTTAACAGGATTCGATATCTAATCAATGTTAGCCGCATTTGGAGGCGATATAACTATTTCAGAAAGTCACCTTCCATCTAAGGTATTTTTCCAATGTTTGCTTGGTGCATTCTGGTAATTGATATTGTTTGTTACAGACCTTTTCTTTTCCTTTAATTAATCTTACGTTAACTTCATACACTACGTTGTATATTTGGGTTGTTAAAAGACCATTATGCTGACTTGGTTGTTGTTGCCTCGTTGAATCATGCTACGTTCAACCTGGTTAGTGGCATTTCTTTTCTGTTTGGAGAACACACGCCTGTATCGTGAGTCATTTATATTGTATATAACAGTGGTGGCAAACCTATGACCCGCGGGTCAGACACTGACCCACAAAGGCTTTTTAAATGACCCACGCGTTGATTTTTATAAACTTAGTTTTTATATCATAAAAAAGAGAACAGACAATTGAAAATATTAAAAAATTAAATATAAGTATAAATATCTAATGTCGGATTTCTAAAAAATATATTTCCAAGTGGACGTTGGCTAACTGATATTCTATTATTTCTAATATTAAGATAGTATATGAAAATAAGTAACAACAGATTTCACAGTAAATATACTTTTATCAACTTTATTATACATATACATATCTGTAACTATATATGTGCTTTTCTTTATTCCTTGTTCATTCAAATACTCAGCGCAGAGGCGCCACTGGGCATGGTGTCTCCGATGCGGTAATTCATGGTATCACTCCATTGATATCAATTTTTTGACATCGATCTTTATTTTTTGTTCTTCACTTGCAAAAATAAAAGTTATAAAACAAAAAGGAAACGTAAACCTTTTTAGAGGATTTTAAAAGTGAGAACCAAAAAAGGGTTAACTGTCAAGTTTTTCTGTTAACACATTTTCGGTGTTTCCAAATGATTGGTACCCTTTTTACCCCCCCCCCCAATCTCATTGACACCACTGACTTAGTGACCCATGGACTGGTATTAAAACAAATAATGAACAAAATTCGACCCACTTCTCAAAAAGGTTCGCCATCACTGATATATAACTTTATATAACAGCATTAACGTTTGACAATCCTTTATTGTAAATATAAAACATTACTGTATATTTGTATATTTATAATTTCCTGTGTTAAATAGCTTTTCCCCAGTGTGTGTGTAGCACTTATATCTTAGTATCTATTTTATATATACAGATATGGAAAAACAAGTTGGAAGTATCTACGAAACCATATGTATGATAAGGAACGCACTAGTAAAATAAAGAAGGGTTTATGCGGGTCTCGCCTTTGTTCATCTTAGTTAGTGTTAGTGGGGAAATATTCGAGCATTAAAGTTGTTTAGTAAACTACAAAGCAAGCTCTGCTATAGTTGGTTGTAATTGAAAGAGAATTTCATGATATTAAATACTCCAAATCATTTTTTTAATTCTGGGAAAATTTAATATCATGAAATTCTCTTTCAATTACAAACAACTACACCAATGCTTGGTTTGTAGTATACTAAACAACTTTAATGCTCGAATAACTACTAACACAAACTAAGAAGAGCACAGGCAGGGCCCGATATAAACCCTTCTTTATTTTACTAACGCGTTCGAACGTTCCTTATCATACATACATATGGTTTCCTAGATACTCCCAAGTTGTTTTGCTATATCTGTATATTATTTCATCGGTTTACATTATTAGGAATATTTGCGAGTGAATACGTATGGCTTTGCTCCATAACGGAATGGTTAAATTAAATAATTTAAAACTGAGGTTAAGGATTGCGCAATCTACATCACAGGTATTCGCGTTAATTTACGTGCCAGTTACATTTTTGAGACTTGAAGTTAAGTCAGATTCAGAGTAATTAGTCCTGCTCGCATGAATTCTGACCCCATTCAAATGTATATAAGAATTAATAACCTACATTTAATTTTTGCCAAGGTTATTTCACCTTGATTGATTTGTTTTAATTGGGTTACCTGATAATTTGTGTGGATAATAATGAGGAGTCAATATTTGGAAAAGTCAACCACATTGGTAGTAGTCGCAAATGTGTTGTTCTTTTCAGATTTTGTCGGCAAACACTAGAGCTATTTTAGACGATTCTTGGCGCCCATTACAGAAGACCTCTTGTGAGACCCACGACCTCACACTAGTTAGCTGCCAGCCCACAGATTAAACTGCAGTTAAAGGTTGTTACCGTTTCCCAATTAGTGATCCCCATTTTGTGGGTAACAATATATCGTTGAATTAAAAAAAGATCACTTTCCAATGATGCAAGATTGAACTATTAATAGTTGCCATGAAAAACATCAAATTGGTCTTGGATCTCAAATAAAAGGAAAACAATTGAGTAATGTGTAATTTTCTGTCACCTTATAGTATAAGTTGAAATAATTAGACATTATATATAGTAACCGCTCATTGAAGTGAATATTTAGAATGAATGTGTAATTATATTAATTTTCTCGCAGAGGACAAAGATTGACAATCGTATGTTATGGTTAGATAATTATGTATAAAATTTAGAGGATAAACCTAGATGAAATTGTATATTTCTAAAGATTAAGTAAATGTAATGTATAGTATTATTAAAAATACTCTATTAAATGAACAAATCGTTTATATGAACAACAAAAACTCAAACAAAACAATAAAATGTTCGATTCAATGAACAAGTAAATAACCGAAATATATGACTTACTTTGTTGAATTTGCATGTATGCATAATCTCTAAGTAATAATTTTTGTATACCAGGCAGTGTTGTTCAGTTATAAAATATATTTAAGTTAATAAATATAATAAGCCCTTTTTAAAGAGTACATTCAATTAAGTGAACATCTCGTCTGTATGAACAAGCCTGGTTTTAATTGGAATTAATACATAATTTTGAAAAATTATACATGTTGAAACAATTGTCAGGTTAAGAATTTAATAAAACTTGTGAAACTTTTAATTAATCTTTTTATTTTTATTATATTTCATAATTATTTTCCCTTATCAAATTTGAACACCTGCAGCTGCTTTAAGTGGGCCCTATTCATAATGCTATTGCTTTCTAACTTACGACGTCAATCATTACATTTTTTTTTAACCAATGTAATTCTGAAATCCCCAGCTGTTCCTTTCCAAAATGCATATTTCATTAAAGATATTAAAGCATGAGTGTTTTAAAATCTATTTAACTAAAATTGAGTTAAAAGTACTAGAAAATTCTTGAAAAATGTTATCCATCAGTTCGACAATTTTTGTTTGGATTTCCTTTGTAATTTATCTTATCTAACTATTAGAACAGGTGGGCACTATGTCGAAATAATTCTAATATTTTTTCAAGTATTACTGTGATTATTTTCTAATAATAATAATAGCTACTACCCATAATCTAAGAAATTATTAAGAACATCTTAAATTGCAATTGTTTCTACTGTTATAAATTTTTAGTTACAACTAGAGAAATTTATTTTCATTGCCATAATCTTAGAAAATCTATATTAATTATGTAAATTCACAAGAGCATTGTATCAACTGAAGTCTAAAATAATATTATTAATGTTTTTTTATAATTATAATTTCAAAAAAATTTGACTATATTTTCTAAATTACAGCATCCTGTTTTGTTTTGTAATGAACATAAAATGAACACGCAGAAACACATAGTTTTGTACAACAAAACATATCATTACGCTTTAAGGTCATTTTTATGGCGATATTTCATAAATGTTTAAAGTACAATTTTCTAATAGTGGTAATTCTAGAAATGATAATTCAAAAATATAAAAGTCTATTACATCTTAATAAATTACGTAATGTGATATTAATTTAAATATTTTATATAGTTACTTTTAATTTTAGAAGAAGATCACTATGAACTACACGCACCTATCTTATCCCTTTTATGACTAATGTTTATCCCCTGTTAAATTCCAGAAATAAGTATATAAAAAAGTAATTAAATAATTCATCAGAAATTGAAACCGATGATTAGTTAACTTGAAATAGACAAAAATACGTCAAAGGATAACATGACTTCTACTACAGCATTTATTCTATAAATGGTTAGAAAACATGGCATCTATCTTTATAATTTAATACACAGTAGATAGTAGGAGTACTAACTAGGTTATGTGCATATTAATAATGCATTTAGAACAATCTATATTAAACTTGAAACTGTTATTATAATTTCCCACTTGCTTTTTCCCATATAATTCTAGTTAATAAATGCTTGATTTATTAAGAGAATGTTCTTAAAGCCGTTCTTATTGAATATATTATAGAGTCAAAATCAAAATAATTAAAAACCTTACAATATTTACATTAGACATACAACAATGTAAAAAAAGCATTTATAATCACTTTTTTATTATTACTTAGCAAAAAAGTAATCCCTAATGACATTAACAATTTGTGTTTAAATATTTATATTTCTTTTAAAACATATTATACATAATTTGCATTTTTATCGACTTTGTAGATTTAAAAAAAAAGTGTAATAACATAATGGGAACACTTACATTAACACTTTGGTTGCATGGTACAATGGATGTATTCATTGGAATATATCCATCAATTGGCTGTGATGTATTCACATAAGTAATTTGAAATGGTACATAAGGATTATTTGCTGCATCTCCCATATAATGGAACCATCTGTAAGGTGTACATCTAGATGAACCCCATGAACCACACATGATATCAAGAGCACGTTGGCCAGTGCTCGGTACGCTAACTTGTCTACATGAATTAAATGTTCCTGATATGTAGTCATTAGTAATATAGTAATCTATTCCATTTATATATTCTGTTCCTATAAGAAAACAAAAGATTAAGTTATTGAAACCAACAGTGCATAATAAATTTACCATTTTTATTTTTCTGTATATCAGTGACTTTTATAAAACGAGATTGATCAGTCGCACATGTTAACTGACAGACATGTTTTACAAAATTATGCATACATGATGGACACCTTTGTAAAAAACTTGAAGCTATCATAATACTTTTATCGAGTGTTCTTAACTGATTTGTATCACAGCAAGCTTTCACACCACCACCTCTATCTACCATCAGTTCTGGGCACCATTTGGCTAATAGATGTTGCCCTTCTTCATCTACAGGATTTGCTGTACCATTGTAAGGGCAATTTTGGTCAAGGTAATTCTTATTGTTGCACTGTCCATACCAGACACAGTGGTACTGACCATCATCTTGCCTACTTGTTGATGCATTACTTTCAGCACAGTGAATCTGCAACAATAATAAAAAATTAATTTAAGATATATAAAATTGAATAAGCAAATAGTACTTTGTAAGTAATTAGATATAAAGACTGCTTTATTAGTCGATTTAAATTATTCTAAACGTGTAGTTAAAGGAAATTGTAATTTAATTAATGGTAATTTAGATTAGATAGTTCATAGTATACATTCTACAGCATAATACATATTAACAGGTATGTACATAGTTACACCAATAATTATATTGTACATTTCATGTTAATTCTATCATTTTTGATACTGGCATTAATTTTTAAAAGTAATTAAAAGTTGGATAATTTTTTTCCTACAAATTCATGCAAATTTTGACGATATCAGTATTTGAATGTATTAATTAAAAAAAAGGCTACAACAATGCAAAACAAATAAGCTTGTATTAATTATGGATAATTACTATTAGTACAATAATAATAATTATTATTATTATTAATTTATTATTATTTTAATTTATATTATTTTTAATTTAGTGTCCCTGCTTATTTAAATATTATATTACAGATATCTTTTTATCTATTAGTTCAAGTACAGTAAAAAGGTAATTATATATTATATTAACAACTAAAATATTTGTTTTAACAATAAAAAGTGAATTTTATTATGCCACATGTCATTTACGTGGCAGTATGTATTTTCAAAGTAATAAGCAGTTTTTCTAAGGCATCAGCTAATGACTATTATTCTAATTAAGGAGAATTGTAAAAAAGTATAGGGCTCTCATCTGGAGTCAATTAATGTATAAAATATTAAGCATCAACAATTATGTAATCAATAAAATATTGTCCCTAATATTTTTGTCATTTGTGTGAACCTAACTAAAAGAGAGAACATTATTAAATTTAACGTATATTATTAGCATTTTTACTATATCAACATTACACATATGTTGCTTGCATATGAAATTTTAATAAAATCAACATGTAGCATCTTGTTCATTTGAGCCTTAAAGTTTATAGAGGTACCTTATATGGTTTGATGTGAAGGTACATTTATTTCATGTCATTTGCGTGGTTAATCTAGTATGAAGCCTCCAAAGAATAGTCTAGGCGCTATGTTATATTAATGCTCTAATAGTCATTCGCGTGGTAATTTCATGTTCTTACATTATGGGCTGCAAAGAAAATGTGAAAAAGAAGTTAAATTATATTTTTAGGAAATAAATTACTTATTGAATAGGTTTGCAACTCACTGAACAAACCTTGAATTATCTAGTTATAACTACACAACTTCCAAAGGATTATCTAGGTAAGTAATTTCTGCTCCTTCTGAATATTTTATTATAACGGTTGCACTCTCACTTTGCTCTGCTTTTAAAAGATAAGTGCACTTACTTTTACTTAAATAAATATGTAGTAATTTTCTAATTTCTCCTTTTTCTTTTAGCTCAGCTGGATAATTAGCTAGGTCACGGAAATTGACTTGTGTAGTTACGATCATTCGCTAAGGAACGATAAAAAATTGTGATGGTTGGTTTTTCAGTTTTTTGTACAATGTACACTATAGTTCGACCTGATTTTTGGTCTGGGCAATTATCATGTTGAAAAATGAAATGTTCTTGTTTACCATATAATAAACTTATTTTTACATTGTGCAAAAAACTGAAAAATCGGCTGTCATAATTTTTTCATTGTTCCTTAGAAAATGATCGTAACTGTATCTTAAGAAAAATTGAATCTTCTTGTAGACTTGGATTCTGCCAGCCCTAAATATGAATTGGAGCTTCTTAAACAAGATATTTGTTATTCTTCCTCCAAATAATAATGATTGAAATAATTTTAATGGTAAGTTTCTATTAATAATTTATTACCATCCATACACTATCCTCATCAATCGCCTTGAAAGTTAGTTAATACTTTGTTAGTATCATTATTAACCGACAAGAGATTCAATCTCTATGCCTACTAAACAATTCTCCTAACCTCATATTTTGTGTTTTTTGACATTTTTCACAGCATGTCTATTATAAATACGTATAATATAACATAATATTTTTTCTCTTTTTTAGCTTGCTGAAAACTTTGGATATACAAGAATATTCATAAAGAAACCTTTTTAAGAAGAACAAAACTCTATATACATTAATTATGACTCAACATTTGCATATGTTGATAATTCTTTTTTGAAATTATACAATATAAATTCCTTTTTAAGTACATTTGATATATTCTTTTATTATTTAAATTAAAAGACTTCTTTTAGTCAAATAATAGGAGATAGCAGTTGGGGAGGTTACTCCCTCTCCAAGAACTAACCTCAATAAAAATATTAACCTTATTATTATTAATACTAATAGTAAGTTTTACTGGAAATGCTTAAAAATGTATTGTCTCTTCTTTATTAGCTTTAAGATGATTCTATATGATACAATATTTAGTTCATGTTTGAAACTTAAAAATTAATAATAACCATGTACCACTTCTATAGATGTTTCACAGTCGCATGAAATTTCTTAACAAACCTTAATGAATCTCAATTTATTGTCATACAGATGGGCTAATGAATCTATGAACAATTATAGCAGTGTGCATGTCAGTTATTATTTATTTAAGTTCTTTAATCTTGAATAGATGTTAATATTATTAATATTTGAGGTTGTATAAAATATATTTATATTAACATACAGGTAAAGCATATGTTCCCAATCTTCTTTACAGAATTACATCTATTATATCTACATAAAATAAGGTAATGCAAGTTGAATATTCTAAAATCAGAAGAAATTGTTACATTCAGGAAATTCCTCACTACATAAATATATAATTATATCACTTTAGAAAGTGTAAATTCTTGTTTACATAAGCAAAATAAATAATTGATCCTGATTAGTTTTTGCAATTTCTTTTTTGCTAAAGCAGTGTTCATAACTATTTGTACTGTAACACCTATAACTTCTGTGCTGCACATTAACATTAACAACATAATTGAAGAAGCATTGCTTAACAGAATGATTTAGGATAGCAAGGCTAATATGATGCTATTTTTTTCTTTTTTTCAGTGTAAATGCATAGGATAAAATAATAAAAATAGCATCATATTAGGCTTGCTGCCATAGATTGTTATGAAACTATGGTCTTCCATTTTCAAGAATTCTTTAACTCTTAATATCTGTAAATAGAAGCAATCCTGAAATTCTGGATAAGCTAAAACCTGAAAGTTCTGATTCAATCTGGAACTACGACCTTTAAAAAAATAAAATCTTTGCATCTTAACATTTTGAAGTTTGAAACTTAAGATTTTAATTGAGTAGGAGTACCTACTTAATTTTGATTTAAAATAAAATTTAAAGCGTTAGATAAATACTTTTAAAATCTAAGCACACTCCATCTTTAGAAATATAAGGTGCGTTCACGACAAAATTGTAGCAAAGTATTGTTGCCATCATAATTGTTCATAAACATAATATTACCAGACAGCTATCTTAGTAGATTTTTGTGTTATTAAACAAAACAAATATTAAAATATGTAAATATCAGGTTTTATTCATTTTTAGAAAAAAATAATACAACTTTTCTTTGAATACTTTTTTAAATCTTGCATGTCTTTAACAGATTTTCTTTTTCTCAAAAGTTCTTTTAATAAGTGCCCAATATTACTCTACTCGTCGCTGCTCTGGTCAATTAGGAGAATTACATTCACGTCTAACGTATAACCTGTTTAAATTTTCGATTTAATAAAAATGCAATTTCAAATGCATTAATGGTAAAAAATCTTAGGACGGTCCTGTATATTCCAATACAATTTCGTCGGTTAAAAATGCAGACCTCATATTAAAGTAAATGGTGTTTTCTTTAATATCAAAGTTCATTTTCAAAGTGCTCTCACGGTTACGAATTGTTTTTTCGTAGAGAAAATACAGATCAAATTGAGTTTATAAATTATCCAGAAATAATATGTCTTTTTAACAAAGGAATATAATGTCAAAAAAGACATTTAGCTCAAATTTATAGTTCCGGTACATGCTTATCTGCAATTCGTATGAATAGATTTTTCTGAACCCAGACAAATAAAAAACGGTCTGAAACTACATTTTTAAATATCGAATTTCGCCGTGCAAACAGATTTTGAGGCGGTAAAGTCCCACAAAATTAAATAGAATGTTCCAGAAGTATTCGAGGTGGTTACTTCCTATTGGTTTAAGAAGTGTTAGTCTTATTTGGATAGGCTGGTTTAAATCTCCTTTTCTTAAAAAATATCAAGGAACAATATTTTCGCACCCCAAAAACAGTCAGTCTCACATAGAGATTCAAGTCAGATACCGGCCTCGAGCCGAGCTGCGGCTTCTAGCCATAATGGCGGTTGCCCTCTAGTTACTTCGGGGTTAATTGTACTTTCGTTATTACAGTTTTAAAGCCAAGTCGCTAAATTTGACGCGTCTTGAAAATTAATTAAAGTCTGTACAAAGCCATTGAAGACAGTACATGTTTCAGTTAGACGTATAGTGTAAAATACAGTACAGGGGTCTGTTAACGTTAATGCAGTACAGTACAGTAGTCTAATCAAACGATTAAAAAAAGTTTGAAAGAATGTATTAAGTGAATCGCACGCGCAGTTTAAACTAAGTTTTGCCGTGTAAATAACACAAGAAAGCACGTGAATTTATCGTTGAGTGTAAGACTTTCTAGTACAGTACCGAAATTTAAGAAAAAGTTTAAAATTAAAACGCGTAACGAAATGTTTAGTAACAAATAAAATCATTCCGTTGAGTTATAAGTTAAACTTCATAAAGAGAATTTAAGAGTTGGTTAATTTTGAAACTAAAGAATTAATCTTTTCAATTCTGTCTTGCCGCAGACATAACCTCGTGTTTTTTTGGTAATTTTTATAATTAACAAAAGTTCTTTTTTGCACTTATATGGATTTAGTTCTTCATTAAGGTATTATTAATGAATGTGAATTTATGAAACAATTATTGTGGACTTCTGTTCATTAATCTAGGGTGTATAACCGTTGCATGAACGGTCAGACTTTCCAGGTTCTTCAGGTTTATAGTGTGATGAATTGTCTATCTAGTGCTAAGTGAATTTTAGAGCCTTTTAGTTAATATGAGGTCATTTGTGAATTATCAAGGACTAACGAACAATTTGTTTTGTAGACGTAAGTGAAGGTTTAAAATTTGTCTGTATTTTTATGTATATTTCTTGTAAATTTACGCCCACATTTTCTTTTAATAAGAATTCTTATTAGGACATTACTACAAAAATTATTATTATTGACATTTGAGAGAAACAAATGCATTTATTTACAAATAAATGAGTACTTAAATTAAATTCTGTTATGATGATAATGGACAGATCATTAATTGAAGCTATTCAATTATTTAACTTGCCTTAACGTCAAATTAACTAATGCTGATTAGTTTTTCTAGTTGATTAATTTTAATCTATGTTCTCTTAAGAATGACTTCAAATAAATGGCGCCCATATTATTATGTCTATCCTTTTATTATGTCTGCAAACAAAAAAAAACCTTATTTTTCTTTACAATCTGTAAGTCATGGAAGTCAGACCTACGTCTGTTAGATAATTTGTAATGAAAGATCTTAAGAGCCGGAGCATTAACGTAACGTAAGTAATGTAATTATGAGTTTTGCAGTAAGTATTTAGTATTTGAATTTTTATAGAGGTTACAGTGACGTCCATCGCGCGGCGTATTCTATGTTATGTATTCAGAATAATTTAGAGTAACGAACCTTTCTTACGTTTCATTGACAGTCTTGTGGGGCTTTATTTTGTGTGTACAACTTTAATAGTTACAAACGATATTGGTGTTGTCTGCACAGTACCATTGTTTCACCTATGTATGTATATTTTGGCCTGATTTAGCCACGGGCCATTATAGGGCGCTGGTTGGTGACACAATCAATTGATAAACAACTCCGGTAGTACAGATGAGGGATGATCTGATAATTAAGTTCGAATTTGTTACAATGTTATCACTTTAAATGTCAAGTCATCGGCATAAGAAATAATATGTGCAATAATTTTTAATAATGATAATAATTTTTAATATTCATAGTAACTTCCAAGTCTGATTTTATATCTACATATATTACAGTTCATTAATAATCAATATTGAGAAGACAAGCTTTTTCTTCTGATGTTTTTTCCATTGTTCACTCAAACCATATTCGAATATAAATTTGAATTAATTTTGCAAGAAGATAATAATTTTTGCAATACATAAAATAAGTGTTATAATATTATTCAATAGGCAATCTTACTACACTGCTGCAGTGAAGAAACAACAGTAATGATACAACAATTAGTAAGCATAGCACAAGAGACCTTCGAAAGTGTAAACAAAATATGTCTTGAGCAGTACATCCATAGTCAGCAAGTGAGTACATCTGTACTTGTTGCTTTAAAATTTACATATTATAAAAGTAGGATGACGCTATGAACATAAATTATGTTGTAAAAGTTTTTTTAATCTAAGAGCTGAATTCCTGTTTTTTTTTATTTTCTTTAAGTTTATTATCATTATGGCTTTCTAGTGGCTACCTACTAATTTTGTTTTTATTAGTTTTTAAGGTTTAAATTTCAAAATGAAAAAATGGAACAAATGCTAATATGCAAAATTAACGCTAATTATAATTAAAAAAAGCATGTGAGGTCATAAGGAATCACACCACTAGATGTTTGTTAGCAAATTCGATTCCGATTTGCTAACGTGGGAGCCAAGAATATGCCAAAATAAAAGTAATATATCTAAAATTAACTTGTATTTACAACAAGATAGCAGTTTCAAACTTTGTATTAATTATGATCATATTATTGAACTAATTGGATATTAATTGTTGATAGTGATTATGAAGGTTATTTTATATAGAACTGTTAATGAGCACTAGTTTACGAATATTATAAAATAAAATTGGTGTCTGATATCAAAAATTGATAAAATTAATTAATTGCAAAATTAACTGTTTAAAAATACAAATAATATAATAAAACAAAACAGTTGAGAATGCGCAATCTGCATTGCTAGATTCAACTTAAAAGCAAAACACTCTTTCTGAATGGTACAGTAATTTATTTAGTTTTTCACATTTTTTACGTTTTTGGTGCTATATCCAAACATGAAACCAAAATTCTGAAATTTTGACAGATCGACGCGGACTTGGACATGGATTTCAACAACAAATTTTTAAGTTTGTCAATTAGAAAACTGTTTAGTCTTGGTGGTGCAATACGAATACCTAGGTATTAAAAAAGTTCTTAGGAGTTGCAATCCCTGAACACAAATCTCATAATGCTATAATAATATAGAATTATATAAATGCTGAAATACTCATCAAAAAAATTGTTCTCTTTAATATTAAACTAACAATTCAAAATTTTGCAAATTTTTATATTGCAGCAACCCTAACCATAATTTTGTTTATAGAAGCAATTTAATGGCAATAGTGCAAATGATTTTCTTGTCTATTCTTTGCTCATGTTTCCCCACCAGTTTGGTTCTCTGCCCACCTATTGCAAAAAGTTAGAGTCAAAACATTAAAGCATACATGATAAATAAACATATCACACTAAAATAAAAGTTTTGTTAATGTCACTCATGTTCACATTTTACCCAGATTTTTCCATCAAAAAATGTCTTTTTTGGCCCTACAATGGTAATATTTGAATTAAAGTTTAGAGAACATTATAAAGCTACTCAACTTATACAATGAAACTATGTTAACTGTTTGCATACATTTTTCCAACAAAAATGTGTTTTGAAATTAAATCTATCTAAAAAAATCAAGCTTCCTAAGACGGCTTAATTCTTGTACAAAATACTATAGCAACATTGTCCTGTTGGCAGTAGTGTTACTGACTAGAATAAGAAAGCATACAAATCTTCCTCCATCTTCATAGTTCCCAGCTACATAGACAACAATTTCTGGTTTATCTAATATACCGCCAGAAATGCCGAAAATGGCGGATAATAATCGTTTTTTATCTTCTTTATTCTTTTAAGATATACTTATCTTTTACCACTCTAGTCATTTTGAAATTTCGACATGTAGCAGCAGAATGGAAAATAGTATAGAAAAAAGTTCGATAAGATACAGTCTCAATATGTAAAACCAATGTTTGCCACTCTCTCTCTCTCTCCTTTCGTTGATAGGAGTTGACAGGTTCAAAATATAAACATTCTATAGGGGGCATGTCTCTGAAAATTTATAACCTTAAAAGAATGAAAGATGAGTGTATGTAACCACCATTAATCAATTAAAAAAAACTCATACATTTTTAATCAGAATTTTAACAATTTTCGTTGAAATCCGCATGAAATTCCAAGAGTAAATACAGACCTGCTTTGTTTTCTAATTTAATTTAATGCCGAATATGCTCAAAAATCTTCTTTCTCATGTTCTTCTGCCCTTTCAGGCGTCGGATTGTAGATGTGGACCCGGTTCTTCTCTCACTCATTTCTTCCATGCCTTCCGATTTTCCTGCTAGTCTTTTCATGTCTGCTAGCGATTTCCCTCTTGATCTTCCTGTCTTGTATTTGATCCATCCAGCTTCTTCTTGGTCTTCCCCGTCTTCCTCTCCTCAGTTTCCCCATTTCTAGTATTCTTTTTGGTACTGCCTGTCCATTCATTCTTGTTAAATGTCCAAACCAGATTATCTGTTTCCTTTCTATTTTTTCTAGCACTGAGTCTAGTCTCCCTTATATGCGCGTTCCTCACATGTTCCCATTTCGTAATCCCCATAATCTTCCTCAGATGCTTCATTTCTATTGCGTCTATTTTTCCTTCATGCTTTTTCTGCAGAGTCCTAATGCGTTGTAATTATGGGTATCGTTATTGTGTTGTGGATTTTTATTTTAACGTCTGTTTCGATATCTTTGTGACCTAAGAATGTTTTTACTGTCTGCAGCCTTACTTTGTGGAACTCCATAATCATGAAATATAATCAAATTAAAAAATTAATTAATCTTTTAATTTGATTATCTTTCATAAGATTGTTTTGTTTAGTGCGTAGTATAGTCGCATTGATTTATTTGCCCTATTGGCTATTTCTGGTTCAATCTTATCATTGCTTGTTAGGATAGTCCCCAGATATTCGAAGGTTGTTATTCTTTCTAGAGTTAAGTTTTTGCAGATAATCTCTCTGTTCCTGTTGTCGTCTTGCATTTCATTAATTATCATCACTTTTGTGCTATTGATGTTTATTTCCATCTTCATGATTTCTATCTCTTTTACCCAGTTGTCTAATAGTTTCTGCATTTTTCCCTCTGGAGTCGGCTATTAAGACCACGTCGTTTGCATACAACAAACTGCTTCTTGAAATGGTGTTTAAATTCTTGTGTCCCATCACTGTGTTTAAGGTTATTTTGGCCTTTATACACTTTAGTATTTTGTCCATCATAATCACAAATAGCAGAGGGCTCAGACTATCTCCCTGCTTTATCCCTCTTCTCATCTCTAATTCCTCTGATCTCTGTCCTGCTATCTGTACTTTGTATTTCACTTTATTAATTTTACCCCTTATTACTCGTATAAGCTGGTTTGGTACTTCTAAATCTGCTAGGGTATCCAAAAGTGCTTGTCTGTTTACTGTGTCGAAGGCTGCTTTTAGATCGATGAAGGTTATGTACAGTTCCTTTCCTTCTTCTATTGTCTTGTGTATTAGTGTTCTCAGTATAAAGATATTTTCACTCGTTTGTCTGCCTGGTCGAAAAGCTGTTTGCTCTTCCTCTAGTTTGTGTTCTACGTAGCCCCCCTTAGTCTTTTCTCTAATATCCTTGTGTATATTTTGTGTGCAGTTTGGGCCAGACATATAGCTCGATAATTCTCATATTTAGTTTCACCTTTTTTGTGTATTGGAACGATCAGATTAGTTTCCCAATCTATAGGAATTCTTTCTTGGTTCCAGGCTTCCTTGAATATCTCCCATAACCAATCCTTTCCTTCGTCTCCTAAACACTTAATTAATTCCGGGGCTATCTCGTCTTCTCCGCTTGCTTTCCCCGTTTTCATCCGTTGGATTGCTTCTTGTACTTTGTTCTTTAGTTATTTCTTAAAGTTGTTTTGTATCATTGTTCTCCATTCTACCTTCGTTCGTTTTTCGTTTCAATTTTTCCTCGTAGTACTACTTCCATGTTTCCAGGATTTCCTTCATTTCCGTTTGTTATTATTGTTGTATATTGCTTTTAATTCTTTTTGGTTTGTTCCTCTTAGTCTCTTTACCGTTGTCCGGAATTTCTTTATATTTAAGTTGTATTCGTCGTATATTATATGCTCAAAAATAAAAGTTATAATGTGATAACAAGACAAGGTTAACTTTTCGGCATTCCAGATGCCAACAAATCATTTATAAAAAAATTAAACATAACAGTGCACTGCACTCCGATAAAGGTTGATTCTCACTATACGTCTAGATGGTGGTAGGCAACCAACAGCCACAGGACCGATAAAACATTGCATGAATTCACACTATACGACTAGCCGGTGGCAAGTGACCAACAGGCATCGGACTGACAGTGCCTACCAAAACTCTTATAGAATTTATAGGATAGAATTACATCAAAGATTAGATAGAGTTAACATCGAATTTATATATAAAAATTCAAATGACTGATCAAATAGAAAAAAAATTCAATTCCATTACAGCGCAAATAAATAATGTAGAGAGCAAATTAATACAATTAACAAGATAATACAACTTAATAAAGTAAGAGATGAAGATGAAGTGCTAAATAAAACTATAAAAGAACAGAACCAACAAATAAAAATATTACAAAAAGAAAATATTAAAAGAAATTTAATACTATACTATAAGACATTGAAGACGATGAAAATGAAATACACCAAGACAAAATTACAAAAATCAAGCAAATCGGTGACAAAAATGGAAATAAAATTAAATACAGGTACCGAAATTTAGACAACTCAAGAAGATTAGAAAAATATAATAAAGATAAAAATAGACCACTACAAACTACTTTTAACAACGAAGAACAAATATAAAATAAACGAAAACAAACAAAGATAAATGGAGAATATAATGAAACAAGAAGAATGAAAAATTTTGATAAATCATCTTAAGAAGCTCGAGAAAAAGGCTACTAAGAAAATAATTATAAATGATGAAATTTATGCAAATGTTAACGAGTGAAAAAAAATAATAAAACAGAATTAATAGAAAACGAAAAATCCAAAAAATTTGAAATTACATACTAAAATTAAAAATAAAAGAATCACAAGCGAAAGATCACCAGAACAAAATAAAGGAAAATGCAAGAAAAAACCTAATTTAGAAAAAGAAAAGCAGAAACAAGTAATGAAACAAACAAAATAGAACTGCTCAAGAAACACCAAGAAAATTTGTACAACGAATGTTAGCACCTATGAAACAAAACTTACAGTAAATATAGCAATCAAAGGAAGGCTCAATCTCTCTACAACATGAAAGCTTCAAAACAGAATACACAAAAGAAACATAACATTAAATATAACAAAAAGAACTGGAAGAAAAACTCACAAGATAGGAAACAATGGAAGCATATTGTGGAGCAAGTCCAAACCCACATAGGGTGCTAAAGAAGAAAAGGGTAATCTTGCAAAAAATTTACAACAACTACCATAACTTTCTAGGATTTGCGAGTAATTCAGATGAAAGAAAGGAATTTAAAGAAATCACAAAAATTCTAAGAAAATTTAAAGGAATTTTGAAAATTAAATTCTTAGATATTTTGACAATGAGATGACACCATAAAATTTTTGAATCTATAAACTAAAACCAATAATTCAATTATTAGAGTAGTAAGTGAGAATGTGCATTTCAAAGTATGGAAATATAGATGTCTATTGGTCGTCTGACGTTGGGACTACAGTGTGTGTTCTTATGGACAACGGGGTTGCCAAACATCTTGCAAGCAACTTTTAAAAACACCTTCTAAATATTGTAGTTGTAACTGCATAAACCTTTATAATCCCTATTGTTTGAGCAATACAAACGATCATTACAAACAATAGAACCCAAACAACTAAGCGAAGATCTATAGATGCACAAGCTATCAAAATTTGAAACCAAATAATTATTTCTGTATTAAGAAATTTGCTTATATGCGTTCGGTGACAAATAACAGTGCCGACAAAAAAATGTTATAGTATAATTTCAGGAAGTAAAAACTGTATTATGTACTTCCACGAAGTAAAAGTAGAAACAACCATAAGGGTTTATAGTTAACTAAAATCCTTTGCATTTGCTGCTAATCCTAAATTTCCGTTTTTGCAAGTTTCTTTTGAAACAAGTTGAATAAATGAATGATTTTATCATGATGAATTATTTTACCGTTAAAATTGCATTTGGGACTTCCTTTATTTACCTGTGAATTAAAAGATAAAGATCATACAGAAGCTAACCTGCCGTTATTTTTATTTTGAAAGCATTTGAACAGGAAAGAATTAAACAAAAAAGTATAAGTAATAAAATATCGAATATTTAGATACATGTACGATGTAACAATCCCAAGTAATGTTTAATAAAATAACAAATAAATGTTTAATAAGACTTTCTTTTAAATTCTCCTTTTGTATGGTTACGATTACACTTATTCGGTTACTGTTTTCAAAGGTTTAGAACTTCTGGAATCTTAATTCACATTTCTATAGAGTCATACAGTGACATAGGTGGCAACAACGAAGCACAAACTCCCATAAGAAATACATTGGCTATCTTTCCTTCGCTGTAGTCCCAACGTGAGACGGACAATAGAAGAATAAGGCTCTTATTTTTAGTTAAACAATCAAATTGTATTGAAAGTTTTGAAAAACAGAACTATTAATATCAGATCATTACTTATTACTCGAAGAATGCAGATGTTATGTAATTAACATCAAGCTTTATAAGTAAGTAGTTATCACCTCATTTCAGAGGTCTTTGTCTTTACCTTTACGACAGCATAGATGACATTGTAAGTCTCGAATCAGGCTAAACTGGTATTATTAGTTTTAATGAGCTTTTCTAGGTTTTTCTAAGTTTACAATAAAATAAATCTTCTTTTATTGATAATACTTAATTGCATTGGATGATATAATCCTAATGGTGGTGCTAAACCTAACTGGGCATTTCTCAAGGATCTATACGAGAACCGCTTTCATTCGTAATTTTTCTAATAGCTTTTCAGTAGGAGCATAATAATAGGATGTCCGATTAGGTTTATTGTATTTTTGTTGTTTTTTCCTGAATTCATATAGCTCTTCCCGTCGACATTTTAATGATATTGTTTATTTATTCGAGATTATTATTCCACAGCTTCCGTTATTAAAGATAAGAAAGGATTGAACAACAAATAGACGTTATTATTATTTTAATGTTGTTATTAGATTAACTAATCAATTTGTTACAATCTCCTTATTACCTACTTATTTCTTCCCCATTATCGATTTATAAATTTCTTCTATATTTCGAGTTTTGTAGATTATACTGGTTGTATTTTTAGTTTTCACGTAGACCCTTTAATAAGCCAGTGATTGCAGAATATAAACAATTACATATTTGGCATTACGTAATCACATGTTTATGTAGTTACAGGTTGCACGCTATATTTGATAAATCTTACTATTTAGA
This sequence comes from Agrypnus murinus, assembly GCA_929113105.1. Classification (NCBI taxonomy): domain Eukaryota; kingdom Metazoa; phylum Arthropoda; class Insecta; order Coleoptera; family Elateridae; genus Agrypnus; species Agrypnus murinus. Next base: position 160,105,515 of record OV816025.1, read on the forward strand.
AAATAAGATTTGACAATACAACTTAAGTACATATATTATTTTGACCTTCGAAGGCATAAAACGCAAATAAGACCATTTAACAATTTATTAATGTATGGAACAAGAAGAAGCAAGGAATGAGACAATAATCATTATAGATATAATACACGCCATTCAAATTTCGACTTTGCCTACGTATTTGCCTACGTATACGTACGTCTAAAAAAAGATACATAGCTTTAAATTGTAGTAAATATCAATAATAGATGAAAACAAAGTACGTATGTACATAATTATTATTTTTTTGTTTTAGGACAATATTATTAATAAAAAAGAAAATGAAAGGCCTCGTGTTTATTGATGATTTACATATTTAAAATAGAACTGTTTATTACAATAATGTACTTGAAAAATACATAAACTAAAATTTAAAACTTACTAATAATACTAATAAATTGGCTCCAAAAATTATACGTAAACATTTTATTAGTGATAGTTAATAAGCTAAATGGTTGTTTCTATAAAACTAGAGATAAGCTTTCAGCTATTATTATAATGAAGTTTTTTACCTTTATTAACATAGTCTTATAAAATAGAACATACACGGTCTCTCCCCGACGACGTCGGCGAAAACGTCGGGGACAAGGTCGAAATAATGAGGTAATGTTTACATTTACTGTAATTTAATGCATAAACAACTTGTAACTTCCAGATGGACTTTATAATAAACTTATGAATATCGAATTTCTTTAAAACATCAAAATGAAAGAAAGTAGTTTTGAGCATAATAAAATGCGTACTGAATTTCTTTCTTTAAAGTATTTCGAAATAGCTTATGCAATTAACAAAACTTTTCATAAGCGGAATAATATTGATATCCATCGATAGAATTACAAGTAACCCTTTATTATAAAACGAAAACTCTTTGTTTTTTTATTAATCTCATTCTTAATTTAGTTTAAAAATGGATATAATTAACGCAGGATTTAGGATTCTGAGTTCTGGTGCGCAAATAATGATTTCCTATAAAGGACTTTTGATAAAATTTGGTAGTGATAATCGTCGGAAAAATATCATGTTTAAAAATGTAATGGTTTCACCGTCGCTTCCTTTTCCGTGTAGTTTTAAAATTTTATGCTGATGGTACATAACCTTATACTATATCTATCTTTTTCGGGTTTACTTGAATTATTTCATTTTTATTACATTTGTTTACAAACAACTGTTTACAACTGTGAAAATAAAACCCTTGTCAACTGTAAATTATTATTAGGCAAAATAAACATATACATCTGGGATTACTAAAAAATATATGCTTTCTTTATTATACTTTTTAAGAAAACATTATGAATTCAATATGCTGTGAAACTTTCAAGTGATAAGATGGATTTTTATAAATTATCTTTGAGAAAAAAAATTGCAGTTGGTGTGGCAGTTGCCTTGTGCTTCGAAGAAGAAGAAACTGAAACACCACGAAAAAAAAGAAAATAGGCAAAGAATTGGTTTTTAGATCGCAAACAATATTCACACATGTCCTTGTTAAAAGAATTGCGACAAAATGAGCCGAAGGATTTTTATTATAAGGTTATGTACCATCAGCATAAAATTTTAAAACTACACGGAAAAGGAAGCGACGGTGAAACCATTACATTTTTAAACATGATATTTTTCCGACGATTATCACTACCAAATTTTATCAAAAGTCCTTTATAGGAAATCCTTATTTGCGCACCAGAACTCAGAATCCTAAATCCTGCGTTAATTATATCCATTTTTAAACTAAATTAAGAATGAGATTAATAAAAAAAACAAAGAGTTTTCGTTTTATAATAAAGGGTTACTTGTAATTCTATCGATGGATATCAATATTATTCCGCTTATGAAAAGTTTTGTTAATTGCATAAGCTATTTCGAAATACTTTAAAGAAAGAAATTCAGCACGCATTTTATTATGCTCAAAACTACTTTCTTTCATTTTGATGTTTTATAGAAATACGATATTCATAATTTTATTATACACAGTCATGCTGGAAGTTACAAGTTGTTTATGCATTAAATTACAGTAAATGTAAACATTACCTCATTATGTTGACCTTGTCCCCGACGTCGTCGACGACGTTTTCGCCGACGTCGTCGGGGAAGACCGTGAGTGGTGCCCATTATGTAAAATAACCACTTTTTCAGCAGAATAATCAATATTTAGAAGAAGGTATTAAAATATAATGTGATCTTAAAAACTGACTTGTTTTATTTGAATTTGCATAATGTTCTAAGGCGCCTGCAATAAGATTAACTAACTAAAATTTTGAAAAACTGCACGAAATTCTAGACTAATTTTTATGTTCGGAGAATTTCAAGGTCACAACAAATTCATAATGGTATTTCCCTTGTTCTTCCAAAATCAAATTAAAAAGCGTGATAATCTTGAAAATAAGATAATTGCATCTTCGAAAGATTTTGCGACATGTGCGCTACGTTTTATAACTGCCAGGAGATACGAGGGTGATTTGATAAGTCAGTGACTTTTTGAATAAAAGATATTTACTTCGGCAAATAAGCGTTTTATTTCTCAACATAGTCTCCTTTTAGCTCGATACATTTAGTCCAGCGTTTTTTCAATTTTTTTGTTCCTTCCAAATAATAGGTTTTCTCAAGGCCCTCAGAATAGGCGTTTGTTTCAGTGATGACCTCTTCATTCGACCCAAATCTCTTACCGCCCAGCTATTTCTTCAGGTTTGGAAACAGGAAATAGTCACAGGGGTCTAAATCTGGAGAGTATGCTGGATGGGGTAGCAGTTCGTAGCCCAATTTATGGATTTTTGCCATGGTGACTACACACGTGTGCACCCGTGCATTGTCTTGATGGAACAGCACTTTTTTCTTCGCTAAATGCGGTCGTTTCTGCTTCAAATCAATATCGAATCTGTCCAAAAACTCTGAATAATATTCGCCGGTGATCGTTTTACCCTTTTTAAGGTACTCGATGTGAATGACACCGCGTGCATCCCAAAAAACTGTGGACATGACCTTGGCCTTCTTTGGTGCACGTTCACCCGGAGAAACCCACTGTCTTGATTGTTCCTTGGTCTCTGGTGTAGTGTGATGGATCCATGTTTCGTCTACGGTAACGAAACGCCGCAAAAACTCGTTCGGATTGCGGCTGAACATCGCCAAACACTCCTTTGAAGTGGTCAAACGGTTGCGCTTATGGTCGAGTGTGAGCAATCGCGGCATCCATCGCGCGGATAGCTTTTTCATGTCCAAATATTAATGTAAAATGTGATGTACCCGCTCAGTTGAGATGCCTACAGCCTCAGCCACCTCACGCACTTTCATTCTCCGATCGTCCAATATCATTCCATGGATTTTATCGACGATTTCTGGCGTGACGACCTCTTTTGGGCGACCTGCACGTTCGGCGTCACTTGTGCTGGTACGACCACAACGGAACTCAGTAAACCACTACTTGACGATTGAAATTGATGGTGCAGAGTCACCATAGTATTTATCAAGCCTTTCCTTGGTTTCGGTGATGGTTTTTTTTACGCAAAAAATAATGCTTAATCAGCACACGAAATTCACTTCTTTCCATTTTCGTTAAAATTCACGAGGTTGTTTGCTTTCAATGGCTGTCAAACACAAACTAAATGGCGCAGCCTTCTCAGAATTTTACAGTAGTCTATTCATAGATGGCAGTTGACGAGAGCAGTGTTGCATTTAAAGTTACTACGCGGGAAATTCAAAAAGTCACTGACTTATCAAACCACCCTCGTATTTACGATAATGAATACAAACTTTAAACAGATATATTTCAAGAGCGAGCCTACTTATCGTGAAAATTCAAACGAAAGATCATCTATATGCCCCGTGACATAAATTTTATAAAAATTATGAGAAAAAAGCCCCTCTTGAAATCTCGCTACACCCCCTAGCCACCCCATACTATAAAGGCATAAATATGTACACACAGTAAAGAATTTGCCCCGTGAACAATTTTTAAAGTACTGGGTAAAGATTTTTAGAGTTAAAATCTAGAGTAAATAAAAACATTTTTTTTCACGCTATTTTTATAACAAAGACAATTCTTGACTACTAAAATCCATTTCCTCTCTATATTATTAATTAACTCTATATAGATTAAATATTCAATCCAATAGTATTCTACTTTAAATGTATAACAAAATCCACTCTAATTCTACTTTTTAAAGAGAAGAGAAGCCATTAAAAAGTGATCTAAATTGGTAAAAAATATGTTTGTTAGTGTTCACGTTACCCTAGTTAGAGTAAATAAAACGAATTGGTACCAATATAGACTTGACAGTATTTGACAAGAGAAGCGTGTGCGCAATAACGACACTAACAAAGAATCAACAATCAACTGTCTGCTGTATTTGATTTCGTATAGTTATAACTGTGGCAACTTTGCAATTTCAAAAGTTACTAAAATTGGTGGGAATTTAAAAATCTTACAATGTAGCTGTACAATTTAAAACGCAACGAACAACTAAGCAAAATTTAGAGATCAACATTATATTGACTAGACCAAAGACGAGTATCTGTACATAAATAATAGTACCTACATTAAGTTTAGATTTGCAAAATCTTGATCTGTACATAAATAATAGTACCTACATTAAGTTTAGATTTGCAAAATCTTGAAATTCCCGCTAATTTTAGTAGCTTTTCAGATTGAAAAGTTTTAATAGTTATAACTACCTGTGCACACCTTTTGGTGCAAACATGTTCACGTCTTTTTACTGTGCGTGAATGTGAAACTTCGCAGTTTGTATTAATTATTAGTGTAAGGCAACTTAAAACAATTTTACATTTTAAACATTTTATTAATACATGTATTATTTTATAATTTTAGTAATTAGTGATACTTGGAAACTTATAAGACATGTTCAACGGTAAACTATTTAATATTGATATCCAACGGAGTTGTACTTTTTTCACTAATTCATATTCAGTGTTTTATTTCCAAACAATAAACAATGATATTAAAAAATTAGATAAATAAAAGCAAAAATTATAATTATATCTAATTCGCAGAACAAAAGAGTAATTTCATCATAATTGGAGTAATTTTGAACTTTGAGTTAACGGAGTGCTGTAAGGGAATCTCCTAATAGAAATTTCATGAGACTTGGCATGGAGCACGGTAGTAGTTCACTCTAGCAATAATTAACAATGGACCAAGAAAAACAATTTCGAAGTAAAGGTTCCGGGATGTCCTTTAACCAAAATAGAAGTGTCCCAACTGGGCTCGTATATATTTTTCAATACGTTCTAATGTTTTAATTGTATATAATATAAATATACTTTTTATGTATGTTTGCATTGCAATAAATATCACTTAATTTATTATTGACCTTAGAAAACTACACTACTTTCACTCTAAATTTTAATCTAAATAGAAAAAAAATGATACAGAAGTTTTATAACAATCCACTCTAAATAAGCAATATTTTTCCCATGTAGAGTATAAGATTCAAATGTCAAGAGTAAAATCTTACTCCGAAACGATTAAAAATTTAAATGTTTTTAGTGTAAAAAAGTTACCATAAATGATTAAAGATGTAATTGTTTTATAGTGTGATACGTTTACACTAACATTGTATGAAGTTAACTGTATAGTCTACATGGAGGTACAAATTAGATATTGTACTCTAAATGTATTGGACCTAAACACACACTTTTAGAGTGGTCCAGTGTTCGAATTTTACACTAAATTTTTTACTGTGTAGTATATTCTCTATTTTTGTTTCTATCAAAACCTCTTATCTAATTTAAATTAATCCTTTCAGATATTCGAGATACACCGAGAAAAATTAGAAATATGAACCTGTGGATTTTATCTTTTATTTTATTAATAAATAAAATTTGCAATGATGTCACACGTGCGTTCTATTATTCCGGAACACAAAAAAAACAACGACAAATACATTGAATGTTGCTATCTAATAGTCGGAAAATACAATTAAGTGGGTGGCACCACCAATTTCATTTAAAAAAACAACACAAAACAACGAACGATGGGTGTATTTTTAAAAATAAATGTAGCATGAACATGAATAAAACCTCAGAATCAACAGTCAGTCAACCATATAATGGCTGAAAACTCATGTAGCAAATCGTCGGTGAATCTGCAAAACCACGTATTTGGCCAAATCGTAATTTTGCAGGTCACCATAAAAACGTTTTTAAAATTTTACAAAAGTTTTTATCAAATTTGATTTTTAAATTAATGGAATTGAAATTACAAAAAATGCCTCATACGAGGTTTTGAAGATTCAACAAAGAATTTTGTTTGATTTTATCACATTATCTGCTATAATTAAATCGCTGATACTAATCTCAAAATAATTATAGATAATAATGATAACTACATCTATCTCATGCTCAACTTATCAAGCAATGATTTATTATCAAATTAAATCAATACATTTCCATTATTTTACACTTAAACTAAACAATAAAATATTAATAAACAAATTTTCATTTGTTAAGTACAAAAATGAATAAGCATGTAGATACATAGCAGGTATACGATTTAGTAAAACGTAAATTTCCTACTAGGAAACACTTTATATTGCGTTTTTGCTTATCATTTAATAAATTATAGATGGGAATGTATCCATAAACATGCGAAATTTCAAACTGATACAATTTATACTGCCATGCTAAGCGAAAAAGTCCTATCTGCAAAACATCAACTCAGAAATACGAGGGAGGTCCCAGAAGTACCCGACCTGACCAAGAGGTGGCGGTAGTTGTTTGAAGATATCACTGTATTGGAAAGTACGCAGTCTATAAAGCATATGTTTCAAGTTTGAAAGCGCCACGTTGTTCAGTATTTGTTTGGCAGCCATCAATAGCGAACGTTGTCAGTGAATTTGTGAAAATGGAGAAAATTGGTCATCGTTATGTGATACAATACTTTTATTTGAAAGGCCTCAGCCCAACCAATATAAAAGCTGAACTGGATTCTACTCTGGGTGAGTCTGCTCCTACGTTTACAACAGTTAAATTTTGGGTAGCTGAGTTTAAACGTGGCCGTACGAGCTGCCAAGACTAGCATTGCAGTGGTCGACCAAATGAGGTGACGACTCCAGAAATGGTGAACAAAATCCACGAAGCGGTACTTGATGATCGTCGACTTAAAGTGCGCGAGCTAGCCGACATTACAAGCATTTCAAAAAGTGCGGTACATCGCATATTATCTGAGAATTTGGACATGAGAAAGCTGTGTGCAAGATGGGTGCCGCGTTTGCTCACACTCGAGCAAAAACAGTGTCGTGAAAATGTTTCAATTGAGTGTTTAGCGAAGTTTCACAGCAACAAAGCAGAATTTTTACGCCGTTTCGTAACAATGGATGAAACATGGGTCCATCATTTCACACCCGAGACAAAAGAACAATCGAAACAATGGACTCAAAAGGGAGAACCGGCTCCAAAGAAGGCGAAGACCGTTTCATCTGCAGGCAAGGTTATGGCGTCGGTTTTTTGGGATGCACGTGGAATAATTTTTATTGACTATCTCTAAAAAGGAAAAACTATCAACGGCCAGTATTATGCAAACTTATTGCAACGTTTGAGCGAAGAAATCCAGCAAAAACGGCCGAATTTGGCTAAAAAGAAAGTGTTGTTTCATCACAACAACGCGCCAGCTCACAAATCCGTTATTGCAATGGCCAAAATTAATCAATTAAAGTTTGAATTGCTATCTCATGCACCATATTCGCCAGATTTAGCCCCTCGGATTATTTTCTGTTCCCAAACTTGAAAAAATGGCTCAGTGGTCAAAGATTTTCCAACGATGAAGAAGTGATGTCAGCAGTTAATGGCTATTTTGAGGAGCAAGACAGTTCTTATTATAAAAATGGTATCGAACTTTTTGAACACCGCTGGGAAAAGTGTATAGAGCTGAAAGGAGATTACGTTGAAAAATAAATAAATCTTTTTCCAAAATTTCTGTTTTCTTTGTTGGGTCGGGTACTTCTGGGACCACCCTCGTATACCATATCTTTTCTTAGCTCACATTTACATTCTATATAGTACATTTCTACATTGCAGTTTTGCAGATAGGACTTTTTCGCTTAGCACGGCAGTATAGAGACTATTATTTTCGATATAATCTATACAGTGCGATTCTAAAGTATGGAATAAATTCGATAAAAGGGAAAGTATTGATTTAAAAACACGTCAATTTTGTTTTTAAAGTCCGCACTTTTTGACATAATATTCGAATATACAGGGTGATACGTTTAAGTGTGGTCACGTCATCGCCATCTTTTTTAAATAGCAACTTTCATTTTTTATTCCATATTCTGACACTTCATCCAATTGCCAAAATGGTAATGTAATAAGTTTGTCACCTTACACAAGGAAATTTTTGAAAAAATAATTATGAAGATGGGAAAGTGCTATAGTCACCACACTTAAATGCAAAGCGAGACGCAAAGTATTGATTTTTGGAAAAATTCCGAAAACATGTCAATTTTGTTTTTAAAGTCCGCACTTTTTGACATATCGGATATACAGGGTGATGCGTTTAAATGTGGTGACTATAGCACTTTCCTGTCTTCGTAATTATTTTTTCAAAAATTTTGTATGTGAGGTAACAAACTTATTACATTACCATGTTGGTAATTGGATGAAGTGTCAGAATATGGAATAAAAAATAAAAGTTGCTATTTAAAAAATGCCGATGACGTCACCACTCTTAAACGCATGACCCTGTATATTCGAATATTATGTCAAAAAATGTGAACTTTAAAAACAAAATTGACGTGTTTTTGGAATTTTTCCAAAAATCAATACTTTCCCTTTTATCTAATTTATTCCATACTTTAGAATCGCACTGTATAATTAGCTACATAAAATGTCGATGAAACTATAAAATGCAACACAGCCTTTTAAAACATGAAATGTCAAATTCACAAAAAAATTGCAATTACATTTGTATAAAATTTGTTTAATTAAAATAAGCGAGGAATAAGGTAATATAGTGTACATTATTAAGTTGTAGGACACTGTTTTAATGTACCTATATTTTCAGTTTATTCGAGTGCTCTGTGCTCTGAAATTCGCTTAAAAATGAATTCTATGGAGGCCTCGGGATTACAAGCTGAATATTATACCGAATGAAGCTTAGGTCCTAGCGTTTCTAAATCCGAAATTTGTCAAAAATTGGACTATGAAAAAGGGCACTAAACTCGGAATTTGAGATATGTACATGGCCGTAAAACGGAGAAAAAAGCATTTTGTTGTATAAAATTCAAAAATAATTTTGCAGTGTATACATTATTATAATGATTTGAAATTCTAAAATAACATTGGCGCTTATGGGGCCAAATACTACAAACAAGTGATCTCGGTTCGAACTGCCTCGAAATCCTTTTCAATTTTAATAAATCTGCAGCTTAGATCGCCATATCTTCGAAACGAAAGTTTAAATCGAAAAAAATATTCTTTATAAAATTGTGGCCTATCTATGTAGAAGACAGTGAAGAGTGAATTATATTTTTACAAGTAATTGTAAATAAAATGTTCAATTAAATGTAGAAAATGTTACATTTCGAAACTTGGCCAGTTCGCGTTCCACTACCATGCATCTCACTTTCTACGCAGCACCATCTTACTCGTTCCCATTGTTTTAAATGAACATGTTCAATTTGCATTCTTTTGATTTGTTTTCAGTTTTCGTTTTATTATATTAAATTTGCTCCAAAAAGTTACTTTATCACTTTTGGGAATAATTACTTACTCTTTGAAAATAAATGTTGTAGCATTTCCTGAAGAACATATGAATTTTCTGAAAAAGTGCAAGAAGTTGTAAAGTTGTAAACGAGCAGGGTTACTGGTCTCAAACTAGAATATTTCATTACTGATATATAAACCACTAAGTAGACCAATTTTCATTGCATTTTGCTGAAGTTCGGTTCCAGACTTTCCAAATTTTACGTACAAAGTTTCGGCATATTGTAGTTCTAAATACTATCTTAAGTTTTCTGAAGAAGTTATGTGACAAGTTTCTGGTTTTCTATAATGCATTTTTATACTTTAAAGTACTACGTATTTAGGTTTTTAAGGGTAGGTATCAAGTATGCGTGTCGTCCTTATGTCCTCAGTTTTCCTCAGCTGCCTACAACTTCCCCATGTGCCAGCTACAATTATCGTGTGAAGAGCTGAAGACTACTCAGAATGTGCTTCAGTCTACATTTGTCAGTTTCCAATTCTTGAATAATAATCGTTTGAAATGTTTTATTAGAACATAATATAGTAAAGAAGATAACTATCAAACTTAATATTTTTTGAATCAGCGAAGAAAATATAATAAAATGATTCAAGTATCATTCATTTATGTATGTTCAATTATACACAAAAAAACTTGTCAGTATAATTCGAATTATAAATGCTTTTGCAATGTCGGTGAAGAACAAAAAGAAACAAATAAAACCCCCAGTCGGTATTGTTCCCTTTATATATTTACATGTGTCAGATAATACTGTTATAACAGCTTCAAAAGGAAAATTATTCAAGAAAAATATCGAAATAAATGCTTTTCCTTTATCAAGGTTAATGATTTATTAATCCGGGTTGATGTTAAATCCTTTAATAAGGTCAGACAGTTTCAATGTCTTGGTGATAATTGTCTAATTAATCACAAATGTTTATTAATTACTTGTCGTAATGAATCACTTTGCATAAATACATGCACTAAATATTTAAGTATAATTATAAACGCGAACTTTTAGTTTTAGTTGCGGCTTTTTTGTTTGTTATCTTTAAGTAGTACATGTTTTTGTTCTATCAAAAACAGTTTCCAATAGCGACAGTTATATTACAGAAATTCAAATTTGGAATAAGCTAACTGGATAAACCTAATATTAGCTATAATCATTGATGATGTTTTTGAGGATTGAAAGCTTGACATATTTTATTAAAAATCACTATACAGGGGGAGTTTTTTAATTTTTAGCATAGGGATCTCGCAACTAGCGCAGATAGAGAGATGGTCAAATGGGGAAAGATTTGTAGCTTTCTGAGCCCAATATTTTTAATGTAGTCTTTACTTTTGAGGAAAAATTCATGGCTAACTAGATATTTTGAAAAATTTGATTTCTTATAATTTCTTAATGTGCGTAAGTTGTAGATAAGTAGTATGTTCTTAATAATATTTTTGTATTGAACCTCTCGTTATTGAGTTATGAAACAAATTTGTTTTATAACTCAAAAACGAGAGCTAAGAAATTATAAGAAATCAAATATTTCATCTAGTTAGCCATGAACTTTTTCTCAAAAGGAAAGACTACAAATCTTTGTCCATTTGACCATCTCTCTATCTGCGCTAGTTTACGAGATCCCTAGGTTAAAAATTAAAAAAACTCACCCACCACGAGTTAGTCGGTCTACAGTACTATGTATAATATAATTACCTTTTTATTAATTTTGCAAGGTTCTTATTCGATGACAGTTATCAACTGTACAAAAACAAAAACAGTTTCGGGAATAGTATCTACATCAACAGCAATAGAATTTTGGCAAACCAATAGATCCATTCAAAAACATCAATATCTATTTATAAAAACAAACACAAAGATCAAGTACACGCTATTATTAAAAAATTGCTAACCTAATTATATAAAAATTCTTTTATTATAATTAGTATTTCCAAATAATAAGGATCTATTATCAACAAGTTGTATCTATATAATCTCAAGAACTAATTTTTTTCTTTTTAGTTAATTATTGTTTTTTCTTCTCTCGACATTAAAGATTGGAAGATGTTGCAACTCGATGTGATTATAACAATAAGTTAATTAAGAAAAAGTAATTACGAAAAATTTTTATTAATAATAATTAGGTACTATATTGTTTTTATTCATTCAAAAACATCCTTAGTTCAAGCACCCACAAAAGTGGCCAGGAAACTGGTACGTAGATAACAATATGTTCAAAAATCTTTTATTTTATTCTGACTGAGATTATTATTAGAAAAGTTTATTAATTATTAATTAATATCGAACAGCTCATTTTTCATGAAAAATGATAACTTCTGGCCAAAAAAAAGTCAAAAAATGAATGGAGAACTATTAGCATGATTCTTATTACGACTGCTAACGTGTAAAGAAATGTAAATATTAGTAGTATTTACAACAGTAAAGTCTCCCATTATGGACACTCCCTTGAAAAGGACACTTCCTGTAAGCGGACAGATTTCGTGCATCGACGTTTCGCTATACCCAAGACACGCTAAATAGCCTCTTTTAAACGGACTCTCTAGTACACGGACACGAACAGTACATAAAGCTCATTTTCAGTAAAAAAAAGTCTCTCTTAATCTGACACTTAATTTACGCGAATTGTTTTGCCATCGTTCTCGAGGAAGATTTGACAGTTCTCCTTTAATGTGTTTGAGTGTTCAGATGTTTGAATTTTTGGAGAATTGCCGCCGATGCCGATGTATCGGTCAAGTCCTAGTTCTATTTTAAGTGCACACTTCCTATAACCGGACGTAGTCGTTATTTCTTTTATGCCGGTCGTCTCCAACAAACGGACAAAAAGTGTGGCACCTTCTGTGTCCGCTTATTGGAGATTTCACTGTATATATAGAATTTTGATAAAGTGCGTAAGTGACGTTTCTATAGTGACCAAGCAATAATATACCTACAATATGATCGAGCAAAAATTGCAAAATTTAATTTAAAAAAATTGATGTTGACAGTACCGCATTTTCTTGTGGATACTTCTTGTCTGACAGTTTAAGGTTAGGTCTTTCAAAAACAACAACCTAACCTGTTCTTTCAATTAGGCAATCCAAACCAATATGGTCGCTGTGGGCAAACACACGGTTACATTCCCGGGGGCCATAAAATCCCCATTTGACAGACTAGTGAATTACCTAATTGGCCTAAACAATTCAAACCAAAATAGTCGGCGCCACAATAAAAACATTTGATAGGTCGTTGGATTGCCTAATAAGAACTGAAATCTTAGCCGAACTTCAATGTGATACAAAACACAAAATATTTATTGCCGAAAGTTGCTTCCGAAACGGAGAAAAGCTGGAAGATAAGTTTGTTTTTAAACTTAACCTCAAACTGAAATGCGTGAAATGTCGACCGAAAATAATAAATAGCGCTAGTGTTGCCAATACAACTTTTATTAACAAATTTCATAAATTTCAAAAAAATAAATAATTTTCATTATTTAAGGATTTAAAATTTATTTAAAAATTTTGTATTTTAATTAATTATATACTGTTTCTACAGTTAATTTGTTTGGTAATTATTGTTCTATTATAATAATATCCAGAAATATCTCTATCAATAATTATTTATTTTTCATAACAGCACCTAGACACATCTAAATCATTTCTCTTACTTATTGTCATAGCAACCGACAACGATTCGATAAGTTGAGCCTACTATGGCAGTTAAGGAAGCAGAAAACAAACAGAAATAGGTCGATAGCGCAAAAAACATTTACATACAAATGAAGGTTTTTATATTTTCATAATATTTAAACGTTACATGTGTCAAGTAACAAAACTCAGAAGCGTTCTTAAGGTAGGTCAGCCGGGCGTATGCCCGGGGCCCCGGGAGCTAGTTGGTCCCCGCAACGAACTACCTTATTTTAATCGACACTTTTTTATTTACTGGGGGCCCCACTCGATATATGTGCCCGGGGGCTCAAAATCCAAAGGGCGGCACTGACAAAACCAATGGAATGACAAATCATTGCCATTTTTTCTATCCTTTCTTTGTATCATCGAAGATTTATTGAGAACATGTCTAACTCGATTCTATTATTTCTGTATATAGAATAAATAATTATACTACTAAGGGCGGTATCTAAAAGAAAGTTTGACACCTTCAGACTCATATACCTTTTATAATTATGTAATTTTATAATAAAACAAATTTACAGAAATAGAAAAAAATTATTATTATTTTGTCAGTTCTCTCACTTTCTTTTATAGGTTACGGACAACTTCCTTTGTGAGTGCTTTGGCGGCCTTATTCAATTTTTTTTAAATCTTTTAGGCTAGTTGTAGCTTTAACGTTTTTCTGAAGACGTCGTTTAACAACAGTCCAATATCATCAATAGAACGCGCTTCAGGGTAGTTTGGAGAATTAGGCTCTCTCTCGTCAAAATTGTCTTTATGCTGTTTATACCATTCCCTAGTGGCCGCTGCATAATGATATGCAGCTAGGTCCGGCCAAAATAAAGTAGCCGCTGTCTCAACTTGTCCTTTTTGCCGGCATTTGCATTTTTCTCAGTAGTGTAAAATTGGGACAATGGCAAAGATTTATGATCAAATTTTCAGCAAATCTTCCATTATAACACACGGGTTTTTCTTTGTTAATATGTTGCCGTACAGTTTTCTTGTCTGTTTTCTTACAGCTACAGATTGTTTTTCGTTCCTTTTAGATTTTTTATTTTTTATACGTTGTTAAATTATACTTTTTCTTTATTTTCTGAATCATTCCTATTGATGTTTCTGCTTTTTTCGCAGTGTCGCGTACTGACAACATTGCTTTACTTTTAAAAATCTTCAACACCTTACTATCTAATCCTGAACTAGAAGACCCATTTTTAGGACCTGATTTCGACAGTTTTCCAAACTACAATTCTCGTCAAACTTTTAATAGTATATTAAAGTATTAGTTTCATAAGACGCGTTTTTAGCGCACGCGTCCGAGTTTAGAAAACGACCCGCGAAGCGGGGAGTTTTCTAACGGACAAGTGCGCTAAAACGTCTTATGAAACGAATACTTTATACTATTTTTTATACTTGCGTCGTTATTTCGTTAATTATTAAAAAATAAATTAGTTTTAAATACGATTTCTTAGTGAAATTTTGTTAAGTACTTTTGACAGTTGGCTACACTGAAAATTCAACTTCAGCATTTGTTATTTAAATTGTTTTGTTTTTATAAAATTAATTTAGTTTCTGTGACAAGAAGGTAAAATGGTCAGATATTCTCTCCCTCCATCTTATTAAAAAGAATTAACTTATCTTAATTAATCTTAATCTTATTCAAATATTGGAATTTAACCATATTGATAGATTTATAGCAACTGCAGAAAATAACCAACATTTAGCTATGAAAGTAAGTAAAATTTTGTGCTAAATACTTTCAATTTTTAATATATTTCAATTATTTAAGGTTGCGTTAATAATGGGATTCTGTGGTGCCTGCCGAAGAGATGAATTGACAAACATGTTATTAGACGCTATTGTGGTCAAAGATGATGTGTTCACTGTAACTGTAACAAACACAAAAAATAAAGTTCGAAGAGAATTCTTAATTACAGAGAAACTGTGGATTGATTTAATTAAGCAATATTTGAGCCTAAGGCCTAAGATAATAAACCACAGGCGGTTTTTTATAACCTACCGCAATGGAAAATGTATTTCTACTCCTATCGGTATAAACATCATGGGAAAAATTCCTTATATTATTGCCACTTATTTGCATTTAGCCAACCCGAAGCTTTTTACAGGTCATTGCTTTCGACGTTCAAGTGCTTCCCAATTGGCAAACAAAGGTGGCGATTTAATAACTATAAAACGGCATGGAGGTTGGAAGTCTTCAGCTGTGGCTGAGGGCTGTATTGATGCTTCAGTTAAAAAAATGGAGGTAGCTGAATTGCTATCTAATAAGCCATGTACTTCCACTTCAACGGCTCAAATGGTAATTGACCAGTCTTCCACTGCTTCATTTTTACATGAAGAATCACACACTTTTAGCAGCAACCCAATAACGAGTCAACAAAACATTGTTGAGGGGCAAAATTTACCTCCATTTAAGATTAATGCCCAGGACACTTCTGCTGTTACAATCAAAGTGTATAATAACTGTACTTTTAATACAAAAGATGTACATATAAAGAATAATTTGTGAATTTAATAAATAATTTTTAATTTAATTAATTTATTTTGTGTATGTTTATATTTTAAAAGTTTGGCATTTTATCACATAACAACATAACCGCACTTTTAAATATAATAAGTTTAACATTTAAGAACAGCTGTTAGGTGCTACCAACTTTAAAAAACAAAATTTTACTGTTTCCAGTACTCTAATAAATCTCATTAGGACACGTAAATGCGTGTCCTAATGGAGTTCATTAGGACACGCAAGTATAAAAATATATTTATGGCACTTCCATGGCCAATATTGTAATTTTTAACCAACTTTCTTCCTTTTATTCTGCATTACTCGTCAAAAATTGCTTTTCTTTCATTTATATTAATTCGCGTCATTATTGTATATTGTACACAAACTTGAATTTTTTTCATACGAAGCGGTTGTCAATATACGAATAAACAAATTATTATCGATATTAGTTTAAAAATATTTCACAGCTTGCTTTTTGAATTATTTGAAAATGTCAACTTCCTTTTCGATACAGTCATAGGCGCCCGCAGAAATTTGTCTAGGAGGGGGGGAGGGCAAGCCTAGAATGAACAGGATGCTTGGGGGTGCAAGCCTATAATAAACGGCATATTATACACAATTTTCAATAAAATTCAAATTGTTCAACTTCCAGGGGGGCAAGTTAATACAGTCCCCTCCTTGCCCCACCCCCTTCCGGGCACTTATGGATACAGTACCTATATCATATTGTATACCTGCAAACTTGCTTTTTCCTACTTCTTGTTTCCTCTTACATATTTATTATGGTAATTCTTCATTATTGCACGCAAATCTGCATAACGGAAAAATTAAAAAGCAACTCAAGCACAAAATATGGGCCAAATAGGGAAAAAGCGCAAATACAATCTTGTTTCCAATTGCAACCAGTTTTATACATTACCATACAATAAATGTGATTGTAAGCAAACCAACATTACGAAAGAATTCAAGTTCAAAGTGGGTCTAGTAAGGAAAAAGCAAGGTTCAAAGATAATCTTGTTTTCAATTGCATCAAGTTTTATAAATTAAGATGCAATAAAAACTATAAAAATAAAAATAATTTAATTAGTTGCAGCATTCAACTATGTAATAATAAAATAAGTTAAATTATCTTCAATATATCAGAGAGAAGCGATAAAGGTCTTTCCGCTGTTTTACTGAAATGATGATAGATGTCATGTCATTTACCTTTTACTTGAGAGTCATTCAATTACTATACATTTATTCATTTAGTTGAATAATTTTTATCGACGCATCCACAAGCATCTAATTAACCTTTTATATTCTTAATAACGCATAGGGCAAAGGGTCTCTAAAGGTTAATTCGATCAATTTACGTCTGGAGAAGGCTCCCATAGACAACATGCCTAATCAATCTCTGATAGATGAGGAAAACGTCACGAGTATTAAAAAGACATCCACAATTTCATCTTATCAATCATAACATGTATTCCGATTCCGACACTGACCATAATAATATAGACCAAATAAATAATCTTATCTGTTAAAAAAAACATGAATTTCGAATGACAAAATTGGCGACAAAGCGTATGTGATAAAAATATGACTCAAGGTCTTTGCCACTACTTTTTATAAAAAAAAAACTAAATTGACTACGTAGTTGATTGATAGAGGAGAAATACCATATATTGATAAAGGTTCAAGAAATTACGCTTACGCCAACAATTTATTTAAATAATTATAAAGCGATGCAGAAAATAATTCTAGCGTGGCGTTTATCAGTGTGAACTTGGTAATACATACGTCATCACATGGAAGTTTCAGACAACAAACATGATAATTTCAATAAAAAAAGAACTAAGCCGTTCAGAAAACACGCCAATGGCCGGACGTACCTCTCAAAATAGATGTCCTATAATAGAATTTATTTTTCAAAATACCAAAAAGGGGCTTATACTGAAAACCAAGAAAAATTCTTTAATTTGAATTATTTTCGAAAATGTTTACAGTATCAATATCTAGTGGTTACTTTTTGTGTTATTACTATCACCGATGTTTTCCCGTTTATATCTATTTAGTAGGTAGCTTCATTACTAACCACTTCCTTCCGGTTTTCCTCTAATATCTTTTATTTACGTCATGTTTATGACTGGCAATTATACATTTCCTCTACTTACAAAATTTCTTGTATATACACTACACAGGGTGATTTTTTGAAAACGATCCGCCGGATATATTTCAGAAACCAAAAGGAAATTAAAAATTTCCGAAAACAGGTCCACTTATATGTCAAGGGGGAAACGGTTTGACCTATGATTCACACTTTTGACGTTTACCCCTGCGCCCCCACCAATACCTCCCCAAAAATTTTAAATGGAATGACCCATCGTGTGATATCTCAAATGAAAGCTTATCTTATCAGGATTATGGTGATGTGTCACTTGAGCATTTTTTTAGTTTCTCATACATTTTATGAGCAAGTTTATCACTGCCACTTCAGGAGAACGGTAAGCGCTATCGAAACCTAATTTTAATCAGGTAGGCGTGGAAAAAAAAGAAAGCAAGCCGTTGACGTTTTGTCTAACAAACTGTCACATTAGTTGTTTCCGTTTAGTCAACTTCACCTACATACTACATTGGTTTCCGTAAAAATGGTGTACTCTATCGCTGAAAGGATGGAAGTTATCTACATTTATGGTGCCGAGCAATGTGCTCGTGCCACAGCAAGAGTCTTTAATCAAAACATCCAAATAAGCATATGGAGCATAAATACGTTCGCGAACTTGTGCAAAAATTTGACGCAACTGGATCGGTAGAGAACAAGAAAAGGCATGCTAATCAGGTAGTAGATGAACTGGCGGAGCTGAAAGTAATTGGAAATTTTACCATGGAGCCAACCAGTTCTTTGCGTCAGGTTGCAGCATCCACCGGACTTTCTTACTCGTCGGTACGCAAAGTGACAAAGCTGCATAACTTTTACCCTTACAAGATGCAGATATTGCAAGAACTTAGCGACGGCGATTGCGACCGACGACTAGAATTTTGCGAAACTATGACCAAAATGATCATTGCGAATCCAGATTTAGTAAAAAACATTTGCTTCAGTGATGAGTGCACTTATTACTTAAATGGGCACGTGAACAAGCAGAATGTACGATATTGGAGCGACGAAAATCCGCGTATGACAAGAGAGGACCATACCCAGAGACCTCAAAAGATTAATGTTTGGGCAGGAATAGTAGGTGATTCAATAGTTGGACCCATATTCATTAATGAAACGCCAAATGGTGCCGTCTACTTGAATATGTTGGAGAACATCATCGATCCTCTAATAACCGAAGAAGTGGAAAACCAGCTTGATGAAGATGGTAATCAAATACTCGACGAATATCAATTGTTCTTCCAGCAGGATGGTGCTCCACCGCATTATGCTGCGAATGTTCGTAACTGGATTAACCGGAGATTTCCAAATCACTGGATTGGTAGACGTGGAACAATCGAATGGCCTCCACGATCACCGGACCTCACAAGTCTTGACTTCTTCCTTTGGGGTCATTTAAAGTCAGTAGTTTATAAGACTAAACCCATAGATTTAAATGACTTGCGTCAACGAATTATCAAGGAGTGCCGAAACATTCCACGAGAAACTTTTCAGAAAGTAAGGCAAGAATTTGAAAACCGGCTTTACTACTGCATGGAGCCCAATGGAGCTCATTTTGAGCAGTTCCTGTGAATGTTCTTTTTTCAGTTTTGTTAAAATGTTATTTTCAACGCCTTAGATGTTTAAAGACTTATTATTCTTATCCTAATGTAAAATTGATCATTTCTCCATGCTAAATAAAAAAAATGCGCAAGTGACACATCACCATAATCCTGATAAGATAAGCTTTCATTTGAGATACCACACGATGGGTCATTCCATTTAAAATCTTCGGGGAGGTATTGGTGGGGGGCGCAGGGGTAAACGTCAAAAGTGTGAATCATAGGTCAAGCCGTTTCCCCCTTGACATATAAGTGGACCTGTTTTCGGAAATTTTCAATTTCCTTTTGGCTTCTGAAATATCACAGGCGGATCGTTTTCAAAAAATCACCCTGTATGTATAGTATATTACTGAGGCATGTTTCAAAGATTCTTAGAAATAAACTGTAAATAGGAGGAATATTGATCGAAAAACGCATGTGTGAAGTTAGCACCCATAAATGTACCATCATTTTATCCAAATTTAGTCCAGGTACCAGCACATGTTCTAAAATGGGTTGTCCGCGGACACCTGAATAAATAACATATACTTCCCTTAAAAAGTTATTTGTTTAATTAGTACAAAAAATGCATGTTTCTGGGACGAAGAAAAAAAGTTGCCGGACGACGCATTAGTGGAGGAAATGTTAGGAGTTTGGCCCAAAAACTCATTTTTTTGTATGAATTAAATAAACAATTTTGCTGCTTTTAACTGGCAAATTCCATGAAAGAAGTGCTTCGAACAAAACAACATGGCCTTGAACTACCTTTTATTTACTGCAATTTGTTATCGAATCTTGTTTCTGATCAAAAAGGGAATCTTAATGTAAATAGTTATATGTGTATTTAGTGCGCGAAAGTGGTGGTCAAGAATGCAAACTACAAATGTCATACACGGTTATGACTTTTCAATAAACGTTTGTTTTTTTCGTAAAAGGAAACATGTTTTTTCCTCTCGTACTTCTTTCTGATGCCTTCATTCTGACCAAAATGATATCTTGCATGAATAACTTGTATCTAGACTCATGACTGACATAATGTCAAAATAAAATAAAAACTCAAATTATTAACTATCACAAAACAGGGCCCTTGAAGCTTCCGGACTTTTTCGTGCACAGACCTTAGGCCAAAATTATGGCGTATTTCGTTTTTCAATTTTCGCATTTGGAGATGCTTCATGACTATTACAGAATCTGCAAAGCATGATAACATCCAGGTATCTTTTTTAACCAGTCTGCTGCACATTAAAAAAAAACTGATCCTGCATAGTTACTTAAACGGTTTTATATTATGTATTTATTATATGTAAAGATTATGTCATTGACGTAATTATAATTAAAAAAACCATTAATCTACATTTTCTATAAGTACCTAGCGAACAGGTTATAATGATTCAGCATTCTCATTTAAATCTCTTTAGAATGTCTTTCCAGAAAACACCTAATGCTTGCCTATATTATTATAAAACCTTCGAGCATTTATACCAGTTACCTTATCATATCAGTCATTCCCATTGCATAACTTTAAACAGCTGTTTAAATAGCATCCATTTAATCTGAAATGGAATGGTGATTATGAATAAATAAATGAACATGACTAACTATATTATGAGACGAGTAATCTGCAGGTTTATATAGTGTAATTAAGGTATATGGGTTCCAGATAGACAGACATCCATACATGGTACATTCTGATCTTGCATTATCTACTCTACGTCATACTACTACACGCATGGTTTTTCCTAATACGACCTGGAACTTCTATTATTGCGGTAATAACTGCGTAAGAAAATTCTAAAACATGTAAAATAGAGCAAATAGTTTTTGTTAATTATATAATTAACTTCACTCCAGTGTCCATTCTTCTTCGTTCTAGATTTCGTTCGTTCATTGTTTTAGATAAATATAATTTTCTTAAAACTATATTGGCGGCTTGAATCGTTTTAAATTATTGAAAGTTCCAGAAATGGTGATCGACTAATGTCAATAATAACTCATATGTATAATGTAAACAGAAAAAATGATACATCCTTTATCTATCGGAAAGTTTAATATTTTCTTGGACGAGATATTTTAAAATGCCATTACGAAAAAATCTTTTATCATTTAACCTTTCTCAAGATATGTATAATCAAAATCAAAATGAGAAGTATATTTCCCAAAATGTGTTGACCGTTTGGATAATCTTAAATTATTGGAATTTCTACGAGTGCTGATTGGCCAATATCAATAGTAACTCATAGAACTTAAGCACAAAAAATCATACATTTGCTTATCTATGGGAAAATTTAATATTTTTTCAGATCAGAATATTTTACGAAAACCCTGTTTCATAATCACTTAACCTTGCCCTATTTTTGAGAGTGTTTTTCGCATCATGCTACTTTTTATTTTGAAGGCTTGTTACCAAAGCTCTGTTAACGTCCCTAACCATTACTACCATTACAAAAATTAGTTTCTCCATTCAGAATGTGTTACTTTTGATTGGGGTGTTTTGGAAGATTTTCATTTAGAGTATTCAGATCACCACTCACCACCACCTTCGTTTCAGTTCTAGCTCTATTTATCTGCAGCATTTGAAAATTGTCTACAAACGGTGTCACCATAAGCTCCAAACTATTTTCCAAGCGGATGTTCAAGCTATCTTGGAAACGATGAATTCCAAGATCCAACTGGAAATATAGTATCTAGTATAATCTAAAATGTAATGAGTCTAACAGGTTCAGATAATATTGGGTTTCCGTTAGCGAACGCTTTTGAGCTGGAAAATAAAACAATTCTTTCTCATGGGCCTACTCGTGCTTTATTTCTAGTTTGCACCAAGAATCCTAACGTAGAGACGCAATAAGTGCGTATTTTAATATTAAATCTATATTTCTTAGATCTTTGTAGATGGCTCTAGATCGAATAGTTTCTAAAAGATTAATTCTTGGAAAGCTGGAAAGTGAAGGACAGAAAATCGACTGTTCCGAACATGCACAACAAAGATTCTCAATTGATAACATATACAGGGTCCGGCAAAATGATCTCCCACATTTTAATCTTTAATAAAAACGCCATTGTAAATGCTATTTAGATTTTATTTTTATTAAGTGAAAATGTATGCTATGCCATTTGTTTTTATTAAGTTTTGAAAATTACAGAGTCCAAGTGTCGACCATTTTTTTCGATACACATTCGAAGCTGATTTCTGAAAGCTTCCATCACTCGAGCAGTAATTTGAGGTGATATTCCTGTAATTTCTTGGAGTATTGCTGCTTTCAATTCGTCAATGGTTCGGAGATGGTGTTGAAAAACCTTCGCTTTCAGGTAGCCCCAAAGGAAAAAATCGCATGGGGCAAGATCAGGTGAACGCGCAGGCCACCCAACGTCTCCACGTAAGGAGATTACGTGTCCTGGAAACATTTCCCTTAAAACGTCCATTGTCCTTCTTGCCGTATGAGCCGTAGCTCCATCCTAATAAATTTATAAAAACAAAACTATAGCTAGCGAGCTTTTAAAAATGGTAAGGTGTACTTCCTAAATTATCGTTCAAGTGTTATTTGAGCTAAAAATGCCCGAATATACAACAGTATAAAAGAACGGTATAAACTAAAAAAAGGTCATAGCCCGCGTTTATTCAAACATTTTGGTAAATGACAACTATCATTCTTAGTTCAGGCTTTTGCCCACAGAACGCGCTGTACGCGGATCGAGTTAAAAAAGCGGGAAGTTTCAACGAGTTTGATTTAACTGTTAATACATTTAACGCATTTTCGTTATTGTTATATATTTTTGTGATTGTCGATCTAAAGTAACAGATTATTGTTTATATTCCTTCCCATATTTTAACTTTCCTAATCTTTTATTATTAGTTATAATAGTTATTATAGACTATTATTTAATAAATTACCAAATAAATGTTGTTTTACTTTACTTAAGTGCATGTGATGGTTAATTTTTGAATAAACTATTTCACTCTTAATTAGTCTTGATTAATTTCTTAAAACGAATATGTATTTTCAATATTTTAATACTTTTAGTATCGTAATACTTTTCTTTTTCTTAAAACCAGCAAGAACAACTGATATTTTTAAAGATATTTAGCAGTTTTATATTGCCCTTTTTAATTTTACTACCTTAAATTATTCCTTGGTATTTAAAAATTAAAAATCTCAGTTAAACTTAAAATATTTTGAAAGTTCACGCATGTCTGGCAACACTGTAAGCAGACAACTGCGATTTTCAAATTTTAGTCTTAAAGGAATTAATTCCCATTTGGAGACTG
The DNA here is from genome assembly GCA_929113105.1 of Agrypnus murinus. Taxonomy (NCBI): domain Eukaryota; kingdom Metazoa; phylum Arthropoda; class Insecta; order Coleoptera; family Elateridae; genus Agrypnus; species Agrypnus murinus. The sequence continues at coordinate 160,129,392 of OV816025.1, forward strand.
TAGCGCCATCTTTAGGTGTTTATAGTTAATGAAGCTTCCTATTATTAAAACTGGCGGCGATAACGGGCCCTTAATTAAATATAAAAGTTATGATTAAGATGAACAAAAGAACAGATAGCTTTATCTAATTCTAATAGGTGGTAAAAGATTAGAATTGGCCGTCATAGCAATTAAGCATGCTATTAATTTAATAGTGAGATGTGAATACGGCCTTATTTGTTTATTAAGGTTGTATTTATTTCAATTTCTTGAGCGAATCATTAGTTAAAAAGAGGCAGTTCTGAGCAGGAATGTCGCCGCCTTACACAAGTGGTTTTCTTAACCAGTTTAAAGAAATTACCAAACAGCCATTTTAAATACGTACAAATTATTCACAACCTTTCTATAAACAATCAATGAATAGGAAAGGATTATTTTTAGTAAGAAGCTACCGTTTGCTACGATACCTGGCGAGGCCATCATTAAGTAAACTTGTACTTTCTATTCAGTTATATCCAAAAAGGATTTCCATTCGGAATTTAGGGTCCATTCGAAATTAGGTTCGAAATAGTGGTCTTGCTAAAGACCTAAACACAATGTTTTTACTTAAAAATTCATATTGAAGTATGGCAGTGATCGGGTTAACAAGCATTCTTTAAAATATGTTTTTACTACATTTCTGAATATGTTTCATTTGACTTGAGAGACAGATATTTATGACCATTCAATCAACCAGAAATAATATATAATAGTAGGTGCAATACCAGGACTCTTTACTATGCTGATGATGAATGTATTCAAAACTGGTGGTACCTAAAGCATTATAATGCTTACACTATTTTTGTAAGTTGACCTTACCGCCCTGAAAGCAGAGCTTGTAAATGAACGAAAATGCCCGATCGGACAAAAAATAAGTAAATCTCGTAGTAATACTTCTGACAATAAGTGCATTGTTTTAATCTGTCTGGTTTTTACCATACCTGCCTTTCTTTACAGCAGCTTACATACAGAAATATTGTAACAAAAACTGGCACTGGAATGAGTTGTTTCGCAAATAAGAATGTAGCGAAAGATCGTAATAACTGCTGGGTGTTACCAGTTAGAGGTCATACTTTCACGGGGGTCTAAATCTCTAAAAGTTTCACACTTTCTATATAAATTAAAATTGTAATTTCAATTTTGTCGTCGACATACAATCAGTACACTTCGCCGTGCTGTCGCGGGGGCACGTTAAGCAGTCGGTCCCGACAACCTCGTACCTGTGGTTGTCGTTAACATTAATACTTGGTCATATAGCACACACATATAATACTTCTGTGGTTAGGCAATGTTAATTATAATCAACATTAATAATAATGATTAGTTATAAAATTTCCGTTTTAAAGCTTTAGAGACTGACGGTCTGAAACATGCCAAAATTCAGTTTCTCAATTTTTAAGCTGCCCCAAAATGCTAATATTTTAACATCATAAAATAAGCATAAATCTGTGAGCTTCATAAATTAGGCATTCGGAGTTCCAGAGATTAGCAGTGTCCACGTTATTAGAGAGCATTAAAGAGTAAAATAAGAGGTGAGATGTCTTTTTCTTTGCAATGAAATTAAAGTCCGCCGTCGTTTTCTCTCTGACTATATTATTATATTTATTTCGCCAATGTGAACTACATAATAAAAATGTACAAAATGACTAATTATTATACAGCAGACATCCAATTTGCATCTTTGAAAGATTACATCATCAACGCAAAGAAAAACAAATCGAAACAAAGTAGAAAATCTTGATCTGGATAACCTGTGCTGTGATAACAAAAAAAGAAATTTACTTCCCCACCAATTTTGTTACGTGATATCTAAAAACCTTGAACATCATCTCGTGATTATTGTCTGCATCGTTTGTTTTTTTTACAATGTTGCATAGTATAATTCAATGACTTTTTACTACTTGAAATTAAGCAGTTACCAATGACCGATTAAAAGATTATTATGTGCATACATAAATGAAGAATTTGAGATACAAGGTCATGATGTACTACTTAAAGCATTTCAAAAAAGTAAATTAAGGGAAGATTCTCGAGTTTGACTCCATTTATTAAAGTAATCTTGGGTTCGATTCCGCTGTCAGAAATCAGAAATGCAAAAAAGTAATTTTTAAAATTTTTTGACATCATTGCAAATATAAATATCTCTTTCATTACGATCTGCGAATTACGCCCAAGATTAATTTTTTTTTCAAGTTTTCTGTTTTTTGGCACTACAATTTGTGTACAGTACATACACTTTTTTTTAATTGTAAGCGACGCAATTATTAATATTTTGCAAATGGCCTTGGTAGTTTTTAGACAACGCATGTTATTTATTTAGACGAGAGGAAATAATGCGTTTATTATTATGATAAATGTTTTCTGCGTCGTTGACTTTGGCCATTTTTACTTGCAACCTTTTGCAGAAGGGTCAGCAGCGATTAGTAATATTGTCAGTGATTTCAGCTGTTGCAAATGTATGATCTCACCAAGAAAAACATTATACGTACTGCATTGTTTACCTGGATTCTAATCAAAACTGAAATAATCAGTAAAATAAAAAACATTTTTTTATAGGGGTTGTTTTAAAAGTAATTTATAAGAATAATAGCGCCGTGTGCATCCTGGAGGGTGCCCTCTTTAGCACTTCGTTTTTGTTTTGTTAATGAACTTTCATAATCAAAACAGACTCATAAATAGAATTCCCGTAAGTACAGAAACATTTTTATAAAATTACGCAATTACTCTGGAATCTCTTGCTTTAAAATCTTCCGATTTGCTCAGCGAAATGGTTCGGTGCACATGAACGCGTCCGGTGTTTGTTTTTGCACAAGCCGAAAGAAATTGAGAATGCTTTCATTTCAACCGTTTCAATATAAATTACAATCTCTACGATATTTTAAAATAATTTAATTCAAGACCTGCTTGGATGCGCTATCAAAGAACTGATTGAAAATTCCACGTGTGTGAGAGAAACGACATTGTAACCTACTTTATAAAAAACATGCATTATTGGTACATGGGAACTTGAAACGTTGAAAGCGACAAACGTTATCTACATATTTAATTATAAATTCTGAACAAATCCGCGATATACACTTATCAAGGTCTGCTGCATAATAAAATTAAAACAGAGACATTAGAGGTTGTCCCCTTGTCCTAGAGAATCGGCTTTTATAAAAAAAAGCAGTTCTATGAATAATTTCGAATAATGAGAAAGTTAATGTAGCTGATGAGCTTAACCTCTTCTTGAAGGATAATTTGAAAATAGTAATATTAGGTTATGTCCTTCAAAATATTCAACTGTCCTCTGGAAAATTCCTTAAAATTTCCAAATAGTCAAAACAACAATCTTGAATAACTAGTATTTTGCAATTATTTTTATTTGGCCATTATTAAATAATGCTAATGTAATTTGTAGCCAAGCTCGGTTGTCCTTAGGTAATTCTTGAATTTGATAAAATTATGCAGTAGGTGTAGTCCAATAATGTGTAGTAGGAGTTGTTGAACCTCACATTTTATTTTTACCTAACTGTTATTTTTATTAGATGTACATATTTAATCGTTAATAACTGTAGGTATATACTACATATAAAGAATTTCTAATGTATTCGGTTTAAATGGTACATATTATATGAAGGAACACTGAACAATAAAGAAACAAACAATACGTTTAGTCGAATAGTAGATAGTAGTTCATCTGACCTTAGAACAAACAATCTAACTACTTATTAAAAAAAATAATCACATTACTACACAAACCATGTAGTTGGCAGCGACAGACGCACAAGTGTTATGACAATGCATTTTAAACTTTGAATACCATTATAAATAGATATAGTAAACAAAAAGCATAATTGTAGATTTTATTTATTTTATATATACGTATCTTTGAAAATTCGTTAAAACAAAAGAAATATTTTTCGAAAAATTAAACGGGATTCTTCAAATGTTTGAAAATCTCTAATCATGGCCCACTTTAAAACTAGATATACTCTACATCAAACCACCCAGGCGATGCTTATCATGTAGGTATCCTTCATTGCCAACTAGGTGATTTATAAGTGGTCGTTCCTACTAGGAAGTATGAATTGGTGAAGATTTAGTAATGTAATTATTACGTAAATAAAACAAGTGAGCAAAACGCTACTAATCAAGCGTTGTGTAGAAACAAAGTATCGTGCCTTAACTTAAATCAGTAACTTCTTCAGCTTGCCATTTGAACTAATTATTTTTAACATTCAAACTATCAACGATAAAATGACAAGCTGAATAAATTGCCATAGACCACATGATTGGAAAAGTTTTGAATCACATGATACAATATTGTTGTTTTAGTCATGATACAGATTTTAAAATAAAAAAGCCGCGCATGTACGACTTACAACCAAACTTCCATACATGTTCATGTCTGTCGGTCGTTTCGTTGTATTTTTGTTATGATGATAAAATGTGATTTAATATATATATATTGCTATATTGTACGCAGAATTAGATAAGTCGATTTTTTTTATAATTATTTGAGATATCGAAAAGCTGAGTTGATATTCGTGATCAGCGTTAAAAACTACATAAAATCCATATATCACTTGCTTTGTATCACTTCTGGATTCTGCAACGGACTACAGAAATATAGATCCTAGTAACCAAACTTTTTGAAAGTTTGGTTGAAAAAGAAAAAAATCAATACCATTTCAGAATAATCGTGAATACCTACCGTGACTCAGATTTTGAACGCAATCCACATTAAACAGCTACCTACAATTTATTTAAAATTACTGTAAATCCTGCTTTGCCATGATAAATTTATTTTCAACACATTTTAACACAACTTAATGAAATCTAATAGTAATTTAAAAATTTACATAAATGACATTAGAAAAGATTCATTTTTCATAGATGGTGAATTATTCGTCATCCTCAACCAAAAGCTTATAGCAAGTTGATGAGAAAATGAAAGAAAAACCTCTGATGATTTTTCAATACAAATCCAACAACTTACACAACGACAATTAGATATAGTGGTACTTATCCGATAGAAAATATCGTAAGCGTCTTAAAAAAAAGAGATAATTAAAGTAGCGCCAAAATACATTAGTGACCTTTCCAATGCAAGAAGCTTTGGCTTAAACAATCTACGTCCAACTGTGCTTGTTTCCATAGCCTACTTACATTTTTAATAAATGCAATCAAGTTGCTATAGCGAAGCAGGCGCGTGCTGGGTCAATTGTAGGGCCCGGGAAAGTATCTCCTAAGAGGACCCCACACACCACTTTGGTTAATCTTTTAAAGATTATTTATTTAGATTAATTATTAGATCATCTATTATATGGGATTCCTTAGTAACTGTCAGTACAATTTTTACGTTCTTATTGAGGAAAGAAACTTGTAGAGAATGAAGGTTGTTGTGGTCCCGAGTCTAGGAGATGGAAGAGCCATGGAGGTCCCTTCCACCACAAACTATGATTTAGCAATTGTAAAGGCAAAAGTCCGCGTGAGGCACTATCAATCAAATTATCTGCTGACGAAACGTAATACCATGACGAAGTAGCGACGATATCTTGAATGAAAGCTACTCGGTTAGCCACAAATGTCTTGGTGTCTGGAAATCTTGCAAGGCATTGTATCGTCAAACGTAATCTGCTTCTTCAAAGAATCAATAAGACTTTACACTAATTCTGCTGCCAACACTGTAACGTGTTAAAATTCCAGATTCAATTTTAATGCAATTTTAAATGCATTAATTGTAAATAATCTTAGAACGGCACTGTACATTTAACTATATTTTAGTTGGTTTGAAATTACAGATTTTATTTTAAATGAAATAGTGTTTTCGTTAATGTGAAAGGTCATCCTAAAGCGTTCTCACGCAGATAAAATTTTTTTTGTAAGAAAAATACGAGATAAAATTGATTTCTTAACAAAATGATATGTCTAAAAACACATTTAATTCAAATTTATGTATTCGGTACGTGTCTATTTTCGTTTTTAAAGAATAGATTCTTCGAAAATACACATATAAAAAACAGTCTGGAATATTCTATAAATATCTGGTTTCATGCTACGAAGCAACTTTTTTTGACCTTGTCCTGTCCTGCCCGTGGAAGGTTCTAGAACAATTTCTCTATTGGTGTGATATGTGTCAGTCTAGTTTTCGATAGGGTGGTTATTTTTCCCCTGCTTAAAAATATTAGAGCAAAGATAGTTTTGCATCAAAATTCAGTCGAGTCAAAAGCAGAGGGTCGGGTCTGATATAGTCCAGCGGAGAAGTCTGAGATAATTTGCCGAGCAGAACGTACGCGAGGGTTGAAATCAGTTCGCAGAGTCGGGCGCATAGAAAAAGCCCGTTGGTAAACCAATAGAGTGCAACCAGTAGCGATATAGTTTGTTTCGCGGCCCTTTTTCGTCTCGTTTACCGTAATAAAAATATAAGCTAAAGATTTTATAATACAGTTTGGTTTTACGAATCTTAGATTTAACAATTAATCTAAAGACTTTATAGTACAGTTTATTCCGTTTTATAATAATTTAAACAATTAATATAGCGTACATTTAGTTGTGACAATTTTCGAATGGAATTCAATTTTGAAATTGAAAAGTTAAGGGTAGCATTTAACACTTTAAGTAATAAATTCAATAATAAATTTAACGTCTATGCTATTAAATTTTTATCGATGAAAACAAATTCGGTATAAATATATCGTAAAAGTGCAGAATTTCGCAGTAAATTTCAATATTGTTGCGTTGAAACAGTTCTGCAGTTTGGCAATAATAAGTACTGTTTTTGTGGGATCATATGAGTTCAAAGGTTTTTATCAATGAAAGATAATAATCAATTTATTAACGACATTATTTCCGCAAGCTTCAGTTTTAAAATTCAGTAATTAACCTGAGGATCGTTACGTGTGTTCATAATTCTTCATTCTGTAAGAATCTTGATGTATACAGTATGTGAATACAAAGGACATTATAGTGAAGTGAGATCTTGCATGATTAAATAGATATTAACATCTATTTAGGATTATTTGATGAACTTTATTACCTAAGTAAATTGTTTTTAGTTTTTAAGATGGTTGTATGTATTTATCCATTATATTCAAACTGCTAGTATGAACAATTACTCTTAATATATACAAACGGGTCCCTCTTATCATAATAAATAAATTTTGGTTTCATTGTTTATTAAACAATATTTCTTGAAGTTAGAATAAATCAATTTAAACTAACATTGTGTGATGAAGTTGGACCTTTCACTTGTGAGTTATTGAAATACATTAATCTACCTAACGTTAATTTGACTAATTACAATCAGTTGCTGAATTCAATCAATATAATTAAAATCCTTTTTTGTTTGCGGATTTTGTGAATGTATTAATGACTTGCAAAAAATGGCGCCCATAATCCTTATTATTTTTACCAAACCTATTTTTTTAACAATCTCTAAGCTATAGAAACCAGTACCTACGCCTGAGTGATAATTTGTCATCAAAAAGAAATCTTAAGTCCGTGCATTATAGTACAGTAAGTATTGTTATTGGTTTTCAGTAAGTATTTTACTATACAGCATCGCACAATTCCAAACGTGGGATGAAGATTGTTTTGAGAGGTACAACTCTAGTTTTCCCAAACATCAAGAAAACTCTGATATAGCCGTCAGAATATAGAACCTTTAAATATGCTACAGCACTGTAACCAATTCCAGACGCATCGGAGAATGCATGAAGTTCTTTTATGACGGCCGAGTCTAAACTAATGCATCTAGACAATTTTAAATTTGAAAGTTTAGGAAGTTCCAACTTGAACAAATTCCAATGATTGATCACTGCCTCAGAAACAGGTTTGTCCCAATCTATTTTCGCCATCCATAATTGCTGTATCAACCTTTTTGTAAGGAGAACCACTGGGGTTAAAAATCTTAAAGGATCGTAAATTCTCGCTACTTCCGATAAGATATTTCTTTGTGTGAAAGGCGATCTATACTGTGACACAAGTAGAAAAACACTTCGGCCATGAGGTCCCAATAAAGACTTAAAACCTTAATAAAAATAGGTTCTTCTTTGTCGAATTCAACTGGCATTTGGACATCAGCCGATGGTACAACCGACAGAAGTTCCGGACAGTTACTTGCCCACTTACGCAACTCGAATTCAACGGATCGCATAACCTATATTAACTCCAATTGAAGTTTCTAGGCAGAACCTACAAAATATCCCCAAATTACGTCATCAATATAAATATGATACGCAACGCATTCGCAACATTAGGATACTTTGATTCTTCTAAATTAGCGAGTTCTTGAATGGTTCGCAACACTAAAAATGGGGAAGAAAATTAGATTCAATCGTCGCTGTTCGTTAGGTGCGGTCGAGTTGAACAGCGACGAGGTATATTGTTTCTACTTTAAATATAATTTAAATGTTGGTAATTTAAATTCAGTCGTGTCGTAAGCCCTTCGAGGCATTTTTATAAAGGCCCACCGGGAGTTTCCCGGTGGGCCAGCATGCGCATGTAGCGAAGTAACACAAGCTATCCGGGAGCACGCAATTTTTCAATTTCTACAGTCATATTAAGAATCGTCTTGATTCCCAGAGAACCTTCATGCCAAAATTCTAACACTCCATAAGAACCTGTGTTGGTAATATCCTTCATGCTTCTACAACCACAGTTTCCCAAACCAGATTTCCCATCTTCGTAGCAGACCCAAACAGAACAAATAACTTCCTTAGATACTAAAGGAGAGGAGTGATGGAGCTACGGAGAGGAGTGAGGTACACGATCGAGCGTTGACATGTATTAAGCAAGAGATTTTAACCAAAAAATTAACATGACTCGCAAAAATATCATTTTCAATAGGAATTATCTTTGATCCCCACATTTGGCACACTGTAAGGATACCTAATTTTTAAACGAAAAGCAGACTCTGGACTACTGTGTATCTACTGTCCAAAATCAATTTAGGCGCACCACACCAATTTTCTCTATCAATACGCATCCAATCAAATGAGTCTACTTACATTCTGTATTTATTAGTCTAAATAAAAACTTAAATATGATAAAGATCAGATTTAGTCCACGTTTACATTTTCATGAATTTTTTAGAATGCAGATGCACAATTTGAACTTTTCATTGAAGGTCAACGATGCATAACTCTACTCGGGTCACCTGATTTGAAATTTTATGAAGCATCTTCATTTGTTTTCATTTTATTCAAGCATATATTTATCAATCGACAGGAAATAAATTTTACAGTAACATTTATTCCTTCATTGACTATGAATGTGAATGACAGAAGAACCTTTTCGTTTAAAAAAACCCTAATTCATCATTCGTTTGCTTAATGGACATTTTTCATGAATAATAAGTACACTTAGCATGTAGACTAATGCTTGCCGATTTATTTGAATCTATTTAAAATCTGATTCTTGGCAACGGATCTATATTTATGTATACACAAGACGTCAATATCTAAAATGGAAAACATCATGTTTCTTCTTAAATTAACTCGAATGCTTATTAGTAACGCAAGCAAAATATATTCTTACTTCAGGGGTTATTGGTTATTGCATACATTAGTAATTAATTAGTTAAAACTTAAAAGTGTAACTTTTGAATGTGATGGTTTTGGCTATTTAAAAAAGTAAACAGTAAAAAGTAAAAATGGGTGTAATATCAAGTATGAAAATTAAGAAATATGATCATGAAATTGTTACACTACCTACAGTATTATTTTCTCTGGTTAAATAATAAATTGTCGCTGAGATTTGACCTACATTAGTATAACTACTGTATAATAGTAGGCTTTGACTATACTATTTTGTTCTAATGCAGTGCAACTTTTTTTTAATTATGTTTTTACTTTAAAAAGTAAAATATAAAACTATAATTATTAAAAGACAATTATTATTGGGTAGGGCGTTTATTTTCTTAAAATAAATTAGCATCTTTAGGTATTGTTCTAATAATGAATGATGATAATTAATGTATGTGTGTAGAACTTAAATGAAGTTGTCGTTGTTTTGATATGAAAAGAGATTACTGAGCTCTGTAGAGAAATTAACTGTATAATCCACAGTTTGCGTGGAGACTGAGAGTCCGGAGTGGCTTATAAGTCGTTCTCGATCTGGCTGGCTGGAATTCGATAGATATCACAGGGCAGCATGGCGGGAGCTCATTTCTCCCCCTAGAATCTTTTATGTCAATCAAGGTCGATGTCAACGCTACGACTATCTCGTAGCGTATCTCCCATACCATTTTTGTGCGGAGCAAGTTCATCCCATAGACAAGTTCCTACGTGAAAGAAACTGTAGTTCTCATGTCCATATGAAGAGTAAGCGACTAAAATGTTGTAATTATTTTTTTAAGTTTGTCTAAATCCGATCCTGTGGTATTTTACGCTTTTGGTCTCAAATCACACGCATCTGACGCATCAACCGACCGTCCACACTATCCGAAGGAACAAATCACACGACCCTAAAGAACCGATTAATGTGATATTTCTAGCCAAGATTAATTTTGATTTGTGAAAATTAGAAACTGTCAAAAGAAATTTTTAATAGACTTTTTCTCGCCCTGCAATTACAAAAGTTTTACAACGACTTTTACTTAAGATTACGAATTATAATTTCATCGCTAACGCTATCAATTTTTCGCAACTGTCATATTTTTGTAATGTGATTATTAGTGAAAGGACTCATTTATATCTAGCACTTTTACGATAGGTGTATCACTTTTATAATAAAAAAATTATTTATTCAAGAAACCCACGCAACTGACGTGTAGATTACTCATCAATGAGGTGTATTATATGTATACGAATTTGCGCTCGTTTTCTTCTACATACAAAACAAACACAATACGCCATTCACTATAAAAGACAAAACAAGTGAATGAAGGTAAGCTAACTACGCATTCAAAGAGAAAGAAAACTGTTGTGCTTTAAATAAAAGTATCATAAACTCTTTTGGCACATCTACATGTTCGGATCTTATCTCGCTACCTTCAACTTGACATTTTTAAAATGCAACATCAAAAAAGTTGTGTTGTAAAAAATAAAATTACAATTTACAAAATCAATTTTCAACTCATCAGAATCGGCTTTAGCGAATTTTATTATACCGTGCTTTACCGTGACAACTCGAACTACTAAACTCTAAAGAAAAAGTTTTTATACATTCGAACTACAACCATTCTCATAAAATACAATTCCCAACATTCCCAAGGGAAATTATGTACACGTCTCATCGTTAATGATATTAATGAAGCAAAATTGACTTCATTGATATCATCAATATTATTAAGAGGCCCCGGTTATTGGAACAGACACTCTTTGTGGTTAACGCGTTTATTAAAGGATGAGTCATGAATTCAATTATTATTTTTGGAGATGGAAACCAATGACCATCACAAAAATAAAATTTAAGAAAAAATTAATGGTTATCGAGATGTTCATTCTAGCAAATCCTTTTTTTCATCGTACAGAACATATTTATTTTAACCTCGCGTATTACCTTCAAAAAAATTATATAGTGAATTTATACAAATAGTTTTTATGCAGGGTCTCCCAGTTCGTCGTTTGAACTATTATTTTAGAGTTTCATAACCTATGAAACATAATTAAAGTAGGCTGTTACTTTAGGAAAATCCATATCAGCATGTGTTTTCAAAATATATTTTGGAATTCGGCATAGAAATTGGATTTAACAAAAATTGTGATTTGGGGATATGATTTTTAAAATAGTTTTTGAAATTAGGAATTAGAATTGAATTTTCAAAAATATTTTTTTAGGATTAGGGATTGAATTTCTAATAATAGTTCTTTAGGACCAGGAATTGGATTTATAAAATATTTTTTGTGGTTAGAGTTGGGGATTGAACTTTTAAAAATATTTTTTGGGGCTAGACTTTTTCTCTGTGATTAGAAATAAAGGATTAGATCTTTTCCAAAATATGTTTTGGAATTAGGAATCTTCCAATTTGACGAAATTGTAGTAAGTTGCAGAATAACTCTCAAAAATTTCAAAAGATAAGAATAATAAGACTTACTTCAGTCTTTAGGTACTGAGTTTCACCATAAATTCAACTTCAACATATTTTTGGGTTATTTCCTCTGCCAACGTTAATTATACATCGCGGAAAAAATTAAAGGTAACTTTATATCCCTTAATTATAATTTCAACAGCAAACACGATTACATAACCTAATGTAAACTTGTACTAAACTTAAATAATATTTTTTTGTGCAACCATTTACAAGTGCTTAAAAATTTAAATAGAAGTTACGTTGCTTTATGAATTGTTTTTGCGCAGGAAAAAAATTAAATGTCAAGTGAAAATCGATCAATACGCCCCACTTTAATATGGGGTTGCATGTTTTTTTAAAGAGGACGCATCAACAATACTATAAGCAAGCATGAGGTCATGACAAGCATTATTAAACTGCCCTACATTTTGGACATTCAAAAAAGACATTTATAAAATAGGAAGGAACATAAAAGAAAATAGTTCAGACATATTTATCATAATAATGATGTTTTCATAGTAGTAGTAGTAATAATAGTAACATCATTTTACTTTCTAATTTAAGGGTGGATTAAAAAATCAATTGTGTGAATATGTTGGTACACAAATAGATTCACCACATACTCAATATTCCTTATTATTTTCTTTTAAATAAATCTCTGTACATTTAACGTCAAGAATCTAGGGAAAAAAAAAGAAAAAAAAATAAAACTAATAGTTACTTATTTAATTAGTACAAAAAATGCATGTTTTGAGACGAATAAGAAATTTACCGGACGACGCGTTAGCGGAGTCTTTTTGTATGAACTGAACATACTATTTTTTTCTAACCGCTTTTAACAAGTAATCTCCGCGAGAGAACTGTTTAGAACAAACAACATGACGTTAAACTACTTTTTATTTACAGCAGTTGTTTAAGGAATTTTTGATTTCGAGTAAACATTCGGGGCAATTTTAATAAAATTAAGAAATACCCACAAATGCGTAAGCTTCGCTCCAATTTCATTGAAAATTCGAAGAACTTTCGACATACGACGGGCAGAGATATGCGTAAACGCGTTAAATGAAAAGAGGTTAGGTAAGGTTTTAATAGAAACGTCGAATTTGTTTTTGTTTTTTTATATCTTAAGAAATTCATTTATTAATATTTTAATATTAGCAAAGAACAAATAAATTATTAAATATTCAATGAAAATTTCTATTTATTTCGTAATATTAGTATAAAATGAAATGTTTTAGAGCACACGCGTAACGCCGGATTACTTCTTGTACTAGTACAAAAAAACTGATTATTTTTTGTACAGTTGCTATGGTAACCAGTATAATAATTCCTAGATGATCTACTTTTTATACAAAATAATTTGATATTTAATTTAGTGTCATATTCGAGCGGTTTGTAGAAAAACAATATTTAGTTTGGTGTCTGATGATCATTGATGTTTATATCCAAATTACACCTGCTTGCCAAATATGCTTAATTTTCTTGGCAAACATTAAACTGTTAACAACTTTTGATTTTTCACATTACAGTGAAAATGGTTTTCAACGTGCAACCTTTTAAAAGCCGTTCACTTTGCATTGACTGCTATTGTGAAAACTAAACTTAAAATAAATATTGATTTCTTAAAACTTGCGTAGATTTGAAATTAATAATATACCATGTTCCAGGATTTTTCGTGGGATCTAGGAAAGCACTTTTCTGTAACTTCTATCTCTGTTTAGAAATATGGTAGGTACCTATTATTCAATTTTTTTAATTTATTTAAATAGTTTTTCACCGAAGGGACAGGTCACTTCATAAATACAGCGGTCGTAGCAGAGTTAATTGAAAAAAATATGTAAATAGTGACTAAATTTTCTTAAAATATGTACTTTTTAGCGTCTTTTTTTAAATATGTATCAAATATGTATGTAGTTTATAAAAAAAATAGTATATTATTCAACAAGCATATAATGATGGCTATTAATCACTAGGGCGAAGTTTAAGTTTATTAGAATCGGCTGAGCGAACACTCGCCATTATATGCAAGTCGAATACTATACTTTGTCCACAACTGTTCAATTCAATTTTAATTCGATTTTTTTATTCCATATATGTTTACGAACTGTTTAAAAACCTTTGTAGCTCAGTGGGTTAGCAATCGAGTTTGTGACGCAGAAGACAAATCCCGTGGTTACGAAGATGATGCATTTTTGTATTCACGGTTAAAGTTTATCAGGCAATATAATATACCCTTCTCAATAGTACATTCTAAATTGCTAATAGCGCGCTACGCTAAACAATAATGGTTCTTATTACCTGCACGACAAGGCGCAATTTGCATTTATTTTCTTAATAAGTTTCGTCCAAAATGGCTTGCGTTTTACAATCGCGGTTGTAAATTTTGGAATTTAAAACTTGCTAACAAAATACCTACTTTTAGTGACTAAATGCTAAAAATATGTACTTTTATGCACTAGGGTAAAAATATGTACTTTTATGTAAAATAGTGACCGAATACGACCGCTGTAAATAGGTGTACAAATTCAGAAAAAAATACGTACTTAAATCTCGTATATATAAATACGTAAATATACATCTAAATACTTTTAAACAAAAATAATTAGATTTCAATAACATTTTTAAATATAATAAATATATTTAAATAAATTTAATTAAATTGAAACACTTTTAAATAGAAATTAATTAGAAACCTTTAATTAGTTTTAGATACAAAAGATAAGGTTCCCATGCAGTCGCTTGACCAAAACGAAACACTAATAAATACCTAAATTAAATTGTTTTCCATACACAGCATCCCCAAAAAGTGAATACGTGGGCTGGTATTGTTGAAAGCAACATAATCAAACAATTTTCATAAGAGGAAATCTATATAGCAAAGGCTATTTAAACCTATTGAGAAATTAAATGGTACCAGCACTTACAACCCTGTTTCCAAACTTTAACGTGCTATTTCATTTGAATGAAAATATTTGGTGTAAACAGGATGGAGCTTCGCCACATTTTGGGCTTAGTGTTTGTGATGACTTCGATGAAATATTTCCTATACACTAAATTGAATGAAGAGGAACAATATAATGGCCAACCCGTTCTCCTGACTTGTTACCTTTTGATTTTTTTTATATAAATTTTCTTAATCTTAAATATTTTAAATATTACATACATACATAATCCATTCCCCTTTTACCGCATTTCGCAGTGTCGGGGTTCCACACAAACTCTTATGGGAGTGCAACGGAGGTAATGGAGCTATTGCAGCAAGTACATTACGCTCCCCCATACTTTATCACTCATACAACTTTCATATCTTAACCTAAGGAGCTCAAACATGATAGTATTAGATTTTTAAAATTCAGTCGCAACCGAGGTTTGAACCCCTGTCCCTCTGAACGAGAGGTAGGATCTCTACCACTCGACCACGGAGGGCCTAATATTTTAAATATTAAATATTTTTAAATAAAAACTTGATGATGTTATATGGTTTTTTATTCAGTATTTGAAAATTAAAAATATGAGGTGTCCCATTTAAAAAACTAAGCTAAAATCATCTACCACTAAACCGGAAGTGCAAGAAATTGAATATCATTAATAAATTCTTTATTTTTGACCATATATTCCTGCCAAATCTTTAGAAAATTATTTGAAAATATCAAAGATACTAGACTGTACCGTACTTTGTCCTAACCATGTACTATAGGGTATAATAATAATAATAGTACCCTTTCACAGGCCATGAAGACCCATTGGGGTATAGCAGGGTAGGCTGCTATTCTTGAGCCGTTCGGTACTCAAGGGTGGTAAAGTGGCTAGCTTTACGCACCTATTATTACCCCAGGAAATGATTTCCCAGGTACTCATTTTCACAGGCTGAGTCGACCTGGAAGCCTTAGATATTTTTAAAATTCCAATGTATTATTCCTGGGATTCGAACCCAGGACCTTAAGATTGGTAGTCAAGTGCCATACCCACTGAGCTACCATGGCTACTATGGTATACATAAGGTATACCATTCAAAAAATATTTCTTGTCACCTTTTGTTTTTTATTAAATACCCCATAAACATACTTTGATTAAAGGCAATTTTCTTAACATAACATTTTTTTTAATTACAAACTTTATTCTACGGTGGACCCGGGTGGACCATTTCTGGCATATTGACCGCTGTCCGTTGATAACATGACAAAAAGTCAAAATCGATTTTCAGGTCATCAGATATCAGAGAGACGAATATCCACAATTTATTTCCAGTTTTCCCATGTATTGGTTCTTGTCAGCCACTATAGCATACGTGTCTTACAACAAGCTTCCATTAGAACTTTTTGAGAAAGGAGTTCATCTTGAATTTAATAAAATTTTATATTTTTGTTTAGGATTACCCAAAATGAAATACTTCCTCTGTAATTCTGTTATGATGGTAACCAATATTAACGTTATTTTAAAAGAATCATCCTGTATATGATTGAATTTTTCATTTAAACTTTAGATATACAGAGCGACCAACTTTTTTACAGCAACCACGAATTGTATGAATAACCAAACTATCAAATTCTGAAAATGAATTACAAAAAAAAAAAAACTAATGCGGTTTTCTAGATCTTAAATTCAAGTCATAAAATACATCTAGCAACAAAAACATTTGCAGCATTCATCTGTGTCACTTTTAAGAAAAACATACGTATTTCCCTCACTTTTCAACTTCCACAATTCCTGCTTTCCATGAACAGTCGGTCGATCTGTACACATCTTATTGCTAAATTCAGTTGCTTTTAAGATATTGATATGTGGAAATTGATATTCTTGACACTTGCATGAGCCATAAACTCTAAAGTGTATACCTAACTTGCACAAAATGGCTTGCACTTTCTTATGCCAGTTTGCGATTATCTGTTTGGGGCAAACCAAATATATGCAATTTTTTTGGTATTGAAATTTGGTTAAATAAGAAGTTGGTGTCAATCAATAAATTATCACAAACTATGAAACTAATGATAGAAAAGATGAGCACAAGTCATTTTGTTTGAAGTTACACAGTTCATATCTTACGGCTCCTGCAAGTGTGTTATTAAAAAGTCTGGAGGTTGGAGTTTCGAAGAATTACGAAGAGGATTAATGGAATGGAAATTGAAAATATCATGTGATATGTCGCTTTTTTTGAAGCTTTTGAGGTCGAGGAATTCAAACTAAGTTTTGAATATTCTTTTCAAAAATCAATAGTAGTATTTATCATCATCTGTATTTTTGGGTTTTATATATCTTCTGGGTAAGAAACATTGCCAGAGCATTTCAAACTACAGTACGACCTCTTTAATCCGAACATGCCCTAATCCGAACCTCCAGTAATCCGAACAGTAGTGATTCCCGCTACATAAATGGGGGAATCCCTTGGTTTCATGTTTAGTGTTCATTACATATGTACTTCATTTTCAGTAGACTGTTAACCGTTACTGAGTTCAGTTTGCATTGAATTTAAACCAGAGATGTCTTCTAAAAGGAAACACGTTACTTTATCGATGAAAGAAAAAATTGAGATTATTAAAAGTTTAGAGGCGGGTTATACAGTGACTAGTTTATCGCAAAAATACAACGTGGGAAAATCAACGATTTGCGACATCAAAAAGAACAAAGCGAAGATTTTATCCTATGGCACTACAGCCTATTCTCTGATTAATAAACGAAAAACTTTGAAAGAGAGTGCATATCCGGAAATTGATAAAACGGTTTATACCTGGTTTCTACAGGAAAGATCTAGAGGTAAAAAGAAGATTAAATATGTACATACATATAATTTTTTTAACACAACATATTAAACAATTCTAGGTGTGCCAATATCAGGGGAAATTTTGCGAGCAAAAGCACAATTCTTTTATGGCCAGACTCACAACGATGATAATTTCAAAGCCAGTTCCGGATGGCTCGATAAGTTTAAAAACAGGTACGGAATTCAACAACTGTCAATTACAGGAGAAAAATTATCAAGTGATCAAGCAGCTGTTGAGCCATTTAAAAACGCGCTTCGAAATAAAATCGCGGAAATGCAGTTGTGTCCTGATCAAATCTACAATGCAGATGAAAGCGGACTTTTCTGGAGATTACTTCCCAAAAAAACACTTGCTCACCAAGCTGAAGCATCAGCTCCAGGTAGAAAAATGAGCAAGGAACGAGTTACATTTATGCCGTGCTCTAATGCTTCTGGGACGCACAAACTGAGATTGCTTGTGTTGGGCAAATCTCAAAAGCCACGGGCCTTTGGAAATGAACCGCTGCCGGTGAAGTACCAGGGACAGAAAAAAGCCTGGGTTACCCAAATAATTTTTAAGGACTGGTTTTATACGGATTTTGTTCCGGCAGTTAGGAAAAGAATGCAACAGTTGAATTTAGACGCCAAGGCTTCACTTTTAATTTTAGACAACGCTCCAGGACACCCTGAAGACTTATGTTCAGATGATAAAAAAATTGTTGTAATGTTTTTACCGCCAAATGTAACCCCCTTAGTGCAACCGATGGATCAAAATGTAATTCAAGCAGTCAAATTGCATTACCGAAAAGGTTTCTTAAAACGGATTGTTGCTTCTGAAGGTGCAGATATTTCTGCAGAACTGAAGAAAGTCAATCTAAAAGATGTTGTAATCGGATTAGCAAAAGGATGGGAAAATGTGAGGCCAGAACTTATTCAAAAGTCTTGGAGTAAACTTCTAACTCAAAGTGATGACGATTGGAGTGAAGATGAAAATCTTCCATTGTCACAGTGGAGGGATAAAAGGGAGTTAGAAGGTATAGAGAAAGAAATAAAGGAAGTTACTGCACTGATAAACCACATATCTGAAGATATATCAAGACAAGAAGCTCTTGAATGGGCCATCGGACAAGAAGAATCATGGGAATCTATTAACGATATGGATATTTTGGATCATGTTCAAAATAAATCAAGCTCTGAGGAGGAAGTAGAAGTGATACCACGACGTGTAAAGCACTCAGAAGCAATCAGAAGTTTCGAAACGTGTTTGAAGTGGGCTGAGGAAAATGATGAATCGGAACATCACATTCTAATTCTATCCGAAATGAAAAAACGAGCTCTAAAGGCAGAAGAAACAAACATAAAACAGAAGAAAATTACTGAATTTTTTACAGTTTCTTAATACTATTTACTTCTTTAGATTTATGTACATACATACATATGTAGGTACTTTATTTGTTCATGTTATATCTAACAAAATAAGATATGTAGTATGTAGTTAATTTTTTATTTGAAAATAAAGAAATTCTTGAACTTGAAAAGCGTAGATAATTAGGAAAATGGATATTTCTGTCTTTTGCTCGATAATCTGAACATTTCGATAATCCGGATCAACCAGTGCAATTATTAGTTCGGATTAAAGAGTCGTACTGTACCTACCATCATTGGCAATGCATATTAATTAATATATGATAACTTGGCAGATACTTCTTCTATGAATTAGCAATGACATTTTATTGAAGTAAGCATTTTTTCTTTCAATTGCTCTACAGCTACACTACCAGTGGTGTTATATAACTTTATTTTCCACATAACACCACAGTAAAAAAATCAAATAATTCATATTTAGATACTGTACTGGCCAATGAATAGGTCCAAATGTATCAATTCACCTATTTGAAAAATTAAAAAATATCTCAAAGATTTTTATTAATTTAGACATTAAGAGGATGTGCTCCATTCTGTTGGAATATTAGAGAATCTAATTCCAATGCAGTAATTAATTTTTATAAATATTTATTCCTCTAGCTAGTCTTCCCAATTTTACTCACCCGGAATGTATAAAACATCGTTCAATGTAAAAACTTTATAAGTTTGAAATAAATAAATTATATAAAAAATATGCATTATTATTATTAATTACAAATGCTTGATAAGTATAGTGAAGGCCGTACTTTGAACTATGACTACGTACATTATTATTATTTTTAATGACTGCATGCAATCCTTTGTTTTCCTGTCCCGATTATTTAATTCTTAGCTTGAACAAACAAAACCTTTTAACAATATCGTTTTATTAAATTAAAAACACAAGTTAATATCAAAAGGGTAGATATTTGGAGGGTAGATATTTGGAAAACTTCAATTGCGATGAACCATAACAAATTGATCTAAAATTAAAACGAGCTTCTACTTTTAGATCAGCTCATCCTCACATGAGTTGCTGTTGATTCATATTCATTCATGTTATCTATTTTTTTTAATGCATGTTTCTAGGTCGAATAACAAAGGAAAATACATAAAACTAAAAGATTAAATTGAAATGTATGTAGAATAGATATACAGTGTGTCAATTTGAAAACTTAGGAGTACCCCTAGTATCGCTAAACTGGCAAATTATTTCAAAAATCGCTGAGACAAGTCAAATTTGTTTTCAAGGGGGAAGAATTTTGACGTATAAATTATATCGCCCCTTTCACCCCCCTTCCCCCCAGAGCAACCCCCCCAAAGATCTTAAATGGAAAAAGCGGTCGAGTGAGACATCATTTTGAAGGGCTTTTTATTCTCTACATTTTCGTGTGCTATTTTTTAAATTTGAGTGCTGCGTTGCCAAGTTAGGCGTCTTTGAATATTGCAAAATTGAATTTTTGTAATTATTTGTGTGATACATTAAACTCATAAATTCTCATTGCAACAGGTTTTGACGGTGGTACGTTGTTTTAATAAATCAATTTTTACAGATAAAGTACCATTATACCTACTAGATTAACGTAAACCACAAACAAATTAGAAATCTGTAAAAATTGATTTATTAAAACAACGTACCCCGTCAAAACCTGTTTCAATGAGAATTTATCAGTTTAATGTATCACACAAATAATTACAAAAATTCAGTTTTGCAATATTCAAAGACGCCTAACTTGGCAACGCAGCACTCAAATTTGGCACACCAAAATGTAGAGAATAAAAAGCCCTTCAAAATGATGTCTCACTCGACCGCCTTTCCCATTTAAGATCTTTGGGGTGGTTGCTCTGGGGGGCAGGGGGGTGAAGGAGGCGATATAATTTATACGTCAAAATTCTTCCCCCTTGAAAACAAATTTGACGTGTCTCAGCGATTTTTAGGGCGATTTGCCAGTTTAGAGATACTAGGGGTGGGAAGTTTTCAAATTGACACACAGTATTTAAAAATTATATATACCTATCAAAAGTCAATGGGCCGTATTCACGTCTCACTATTAAGTTCATAACATGTTTAATTACCATGGCGACCAATTCTAATCTTTTTCCACCTATTAGAATTAGATAAAGGTTTCTCATTTCTTGTTGATCTTAATCATAACTTTAGTTCAAGACACCTTTAATGATGGTGAGAATACGGCTAAGTGTCTGTAACAAACCTGCTTCCAATTTCAGATTCAGATGTTTATACCCTCCTGTAGGGATTTAATAAACACGGAGACAAATCATTTCTAAGTCTCTAATTTTTAACTCTAATTAAATGGAAAACACATGTTTTAAGAATCTAATATTCCTAGACTCAAATGGGGTACTACAGCTGAGTAATTGACCCTGACACTTTCAAACCTCTAGAAATTTCTTACTCATACTCTACTATTTTTAAAGGGTTCTCCAATATTTGACGGGATTAGAAATTAAATTTTAAAAAAATTCTTTGGAATTAGGGATTGGGATTTGGATTTTTAAAATATTTTAAAAAGGGATAAACAAACAAATTCTTAACAATTCTTTGAGATTAGAGAATAAAGATTGGATTAAAACAATATATCTTTTGGGATTATGGTTTGGGGATTACATTTTTTAAAATATTTCTTTGGGATTAGGAACTGAAGATTGAAATCTTTAAAAATATGTTTTGGGATTAGATCTTTAATGATATTTGCTTGAGATTGGAGATTATGGATTGATTTAACCACTAATCCTAATCATGAATTGGTAATTTATACAACCTTGAATATAATTTAATATTCAAATTAACCAATTAGTCAATGGAGGTTTTAGATGAAAATAAATTTTAAATTATATTGAATACATGAAAAAATATATATTAGTACTTAGAAGGTAATATATTTCCCAGTCGTTGTAATAGCATAATACTAGATATTCCTAGTATTCAATTATAACAGCAAAGACGAATGTTATCTCTAATATAGACGGTATGTGTTAATGCAGATTTGTAACCATGTTAATGTACATTTTGATGTGGACACTAAATGGCATTTAAACATACTCAGATCACTTTCTTAATAAAAAGTCCATTTTATCGACAATTTAATTTTATATGCCATCTTTTACATTATTGATACTTTTTAATGTCAAGTAACAATAACAAAAGTAATGGCATTTTTTTAAGTCAATCAGGTGGTCAGTTTTAATAAAAAATAATTTCAATATTTTTAACGCCATCTAGTATCCACATCAAGAATGATTATAAATGTACATTAACAGTCTACATCAAGAATAATAGTTTTTGATAATAATAGTAATAGATCTATTCGCAATAGCCAGCGTATTGCTATTTGCAATTATTTATCTTGAGAACAGCCTCCAAATCCTCGTTTGTAAAACTCTTTTGCTTTGGATCGTAAATTTTACTTATTGTTTCAAAAATTAACAATAAATTGTTATTAAACAAACAATTGACTCATCTTTACCCCAAAACAAGTATCATTTTTGAACTTACCCGACTCATTTTTATCTTAGTTTTGGGTGTCTCATTTTTACCCCGCTTGACCCTACCCAAATGTTTCAAAACTGAATAGAAGAGAAACAAGGAAAAATAATATTCAATAGATGGACATTTGGAGATACGTTCAGTTTTAATGATTACTAAGTGATCCATCTCATGGTGCAACTCTGCTAGCAATGGGGAAGGAAAATGAATATGTTATGAAGCCTATGTGTCATTGACTACAACAAAGCAAAAAATGGTCAGTGACCAATTATACGTAAAAGTAGAAGATAGAAGTGTTAAATGTTACAGGTAAAATTACACAAAACCAAACTCATGTTGGTCATTCATCAAGGTTCAAAAAAGCAAGTGCAGACTTTTTGGAAACTTGGTGGACCTGGGAGAAAAAAATTGCTACAAAACTCTTAGAGAAACTATGGGCAGCAGAGCTGTAGATAAAAAAGTGAAATTTTACCCACTATACATTGTAAAAACTGCTCAAACCAACCGAGTTATTGCTTACCTTGTTTTAACATATTTCATGATTGAAATGCATTTCCATGTAAGCAAAACAGTTTGTTATTAGATATTCTCAGAGCCTGTGCTGTTTCAGTAGAACATTTTGACAACATTTTTCTAAATGAATCTACATGAAAAAAGCTTTTACTTGCGCTTGCTGCCGGTAGACGATGATCATATGTGTACCTATTAGGGTGGTTCTTATTTGGGTCATGTTGGAATTTCGGTTTTACCGGGTGCCCATTTGATTCCAAAAAAAAAAAAAACTGAAAATTCTAAGACCAATACGAACTTCCTATCTCTATTCTAATCATTCGCTGTAACGAGGAGAAGTTTCCCCATTTAAAATACATGGGCTTTTTCAATTCTTATGCATACATTTGAACACTGCGACAAATTTTTGAAAAAAAAAAATTTTAGGAAAATGATTGATGAAATTGATTTTACAGAATTAACGGGCATCGATGCTACTTTTAGGTGAAAAAAAAATTATATGAGACATTCTACTTAATTGAACGGTGCGTTAATTTGAATTTATTTGTAAATCGTTGGAAAAAATCGAATGCTCCATATAATTTTTTTGTACCTAAAAGTAGCATCGAACATTGTTAAATATTTACATAAAAAGTGAAAAAAAGCGTGCATTTTAAATGGGAAACTTCTTCTCGTTACAGCAAATGATTAGAATAGAGATAAGAAGTTCGTATAGGTCTTAAAATTTTCAGTTTTTTTTTAGAATCAAATGAGCACCTGGCAAAACCGAAATTCCAACATGACCCAAAAAAGAACCACCCTAGTACCTATATATGAAAAGGGCCCAGATCTTCGATTCTACTTTTTAGGATATACTAAACGCTTTTAAGTAGGAAGGTCGAAATTTTTACAAATTAAGTTATTTGTACAGACTTATAGAATGATTCCTTAGAAACACATGGAAACTAGTTTTATGATCTTGAGTTTAATTACTGGCTGTTAAAAGCTTCTCTTACATTAATTACGATGAAAAGGGCCCAGATCTTCGCGGTGTTGTTGATTACCAACTGTTAAAAGTTTAAATATTATTTTCTGGAGAATGGATATTTCTTAACTTAAAGGCTAATACTCACTATACGGCAGGCTACCAACAGTTACCGGACCGACAAAACATTGTGCTGTTCATTTTATATGAAGGTATTCACATCAACCATCACAGACATGGACCGTCGCGACCATATAAAATGTACAGTACAATATTTTGTTGGTTCGGTGACTGGTGGTAGCCTGCCGTATAGTGAGAATCAGCCTTAATAATACAAAATTCAATAAAAAATCATGGAAGTGATCTAGAGATATGCATGTTTTTGGTTTATTATGGGCATGTGCATAACTTCATATCGAAGATCTGGGCCCTTTTCATGTAGAGGTACACATTACAACAAACGAATACATAACCCCGGTGATATGTACCATTTCAAAAACAAGTTGGCTTACATATGTACCTCGGGGTGTTGTGTATTCCACAGTATATCATTAATTATTTATGCTACAGTTAACAAGTTAAATTGGTTCTACTGTAAGATTATAGTTCGTGAATTATCATATTGTTTCCCTGTGCCTTTCATATTCTTGTCATAGGAGGATACTCTCCCTGTGCAAATCTATTCCATCTCAACAGCTGTTTCATTGTTCAGTTTAGGAGATTGAAGCATTTTGTGATATTCTACTGAGAGCAAGTGAGAAGCACTAGAAGCATATAGAAGATAAACCAAACTCGCAAAAAACACATCTGCCCAAGAAAACCTTTAAGATGAACTGAATCGATTAAACCAATCAATCCTTTCCTTACGATATGCTCTACACAAGAATGGGCTTAAGCTTTTAAAATATAGGAGTCAAATAGGAGTCCTTTTGAACTTTTATAGACCATTTAATGTAAAAGTAACAACTTTAAGACTCATGCAGAAACGGCAAATGAACTGGAAAATCCATCATTATCTAATTGATCTACTGCTATTTTTGTTGACAATTATCAATTTCAAATCTAACCTACAAATAACTTTATTGTCATCACTGTTACTGTCACTCAGTTTTATTTGAATATCAAGTCAATTAAGAATAATTTCATGTTTATCGCAACCGTACCTATAAACTAGTGTCCATTAAAATACAAACTTTCGGTATCAAAGTGGATTTTATTCATTAAAGTTTTAGTAGATATGCCCATCATATTTTTTAAATTAAGTTCTAAGAATTTTAAAAAATAATTAAAAAATTCTGATGTTTGCTCGTTTTTCGTAGAAATACAATATCAAAAACCAGTTTAAAAAACTAATATTTTAAATATTAGAATTCTTGTTTAGAACTGCCTTTTTACATTCCATAATTTTTTAACAATTTTTGTCATTTACCAATGAAATGTTTTATAAGCATATTTCCAATTTTCCATACAGGCGATAGAGAAAGTGCTTTAATATTTACAAGATATTCTTTTTAAACAATTCCAGACTGAACTGTATACTGTGTTTATTCATTATTTATTTACTACCTGTTCATATAAAAACTAAACAAGTAATAATGAATAGTAAAACAATAAACAGCATAACAATTTTAAGAATTATTATTCTATGATAACATCATTATTGTAGAAAGTGTAGATTTTTAAAGGCACATTATTAAAATTCTATTAAGACTGTTGTCGAAATGGTACATGGTTTAAAAACTACCCACGAAAAACAGGTTAGATTAATGTTTTCTCCACTAAAACTACTTTTATATCTCTTTAGATCTTACCTGTTGGATGATACACCCAAAGATTATCAATCCACAAATGTGTAGGAACAATCTTGGAGTTTTCTTGATTAAATGTTCCATTTTCACAGACACTATAAATCTTTAGAAAATTATTACTTGCACACTATACACAGTCAATTTACAATTGATTACTACTATATCGAAATATTACTAACTACTTCTTAATCTAGTTTTCATTTTTCGTTTTAATTTTATACCATGAGCCACTAACTAACACTATCTTTCTATGTAAACGGACCACAAACTGATTCACACAAATAAAATTTAATCCCCATCTACCAACACTATCATTGACGTCACTTAACGTCTCGGATGTCACAATATTCAAGTAAATACACCAATCAGAACGTTTGTTGGTTGTTGGTAGTGTTTAAAAAGCGTCCAACGTGTTACTAAAATAAATAATATTTTAGATTTTACTTAATATGTAAATAATTTACACAAATTAGATATAAATATCAATGTAATAACATTTTCATATTATTGTTGAAGAAATTAAAAGTAGAACTGTAACAAACCTACCAAATTCTAAAGTTCCCGTCAGATATTTAAATCAATTTAATAACTTACTTTATAATCCATGGATGTCACCAGTATCTTTGCAGTATTACCAATATTATTTACACGACAATAAAATAATCCTAAGCGTAGTGAAAAAATGTATCGTAATAATGATGTGACGTTTAGATATTTCTGAACTTATTAATTTATTAATTACTTAGAGAGTAATTTGACCAATCTTGTGTCGTGTCCGTTAATGTGATCCATCGTCAATGTGTATTAAAACTATAATTATATCAAAGAAGTTTCTATATAGTTTAATTATATTTTTCTAAAAAGAAGTATTTTTACTGAACTGTCAAAAACCTAACAATGGATTACCTGGGTGATAATGCTGGATTAGGTTTAACTACAGAACAGACTGAAAAGGTTTTGCAATTTCAAGATCTTACGGGCATTGAAGACATATCAATATGTCGAGATGTTCTTCAACGCCATCAGTGGAATTTAGAAGTGGCTGTGCAAGAACAATTAAATATACGAGAAGGAAGGCCTTCTTTGTATGCAACAGAAACGAGACCACCAGCAGTTGTAAGTGATCACTTAGGTCAACATGTTTTCTATTCTCCACCTACTGACGGCTCGGGAAGTGGCTTTCGAGGTTTTATTAGGAACATTATTAATTTCTTTTGGACAGTTTGTTATAATACTATAGTTACTTTAAT
The DNA here is from genome assembly GCA_929113105.1 of Agrypnus murinus. Lineage (NCBI taxonomy): Eukaryota > Metazoa > Arthropoda > Insecta > Coleoptera > Elateridae > Agrypnus > Agrypnus murinus. The sequence goes on from OV816025.1 coordinate 160,156,589, forward strand.
ACAAATTGGACGACGATTTATAAGACCAGATAGTCGAGGATGTAAGTATTAAAAGTATGATCTTTTTTATTGCTATTTCTGTTTTGCAACTAACTGGTGTGTTTTATTATTTTAGTTGTAACAAACCCCTTGCAAGACGTATTAGATTTTATAAAATCATATGAAGATAAATACTCGGATACACACCCTGTATTTTACCAGGGAACTTACTCACAGGTTCTTAATGATGCCAAGCGTGAGCTTAAATTTCTGCTAATTTATCTACATAATGATAGTGCAGTTGATACTGGAGTATTTTGCAGGTAATAGAGGTGTACTGTTGCATAGCTTATGTTTTCATTAGTGGCGGATTAATGAATACTTAAGGTGTTGATCTTGTTATGAGCTTGATTATTTTCTTCTTTGTTTTATAAAAGCAAATCTTAGTTCTCTTTGCTATAAATGCATGATATTGAAATGAAAGGATCATGGTCGCTATTGAACGCTTCTAAGAAACACAAATAAAGGGTCTATGAATAAATTAAAGGCGTGCCACTTCCAATCACAAACAAAATATTGTTTTAAATAGCATAGACTTCTTCCTTCATTTGGTTATTTATTTGTAGGCATATCGGAAGTTTTCTGACTTAACAAACTAGTATTTAGAGGATATTCATAAAATACGTTTACAGTAAGGAGGCCGGGGTTGTGCCTTGCGTGACAAGAAGGGGAGGAAACGTAATGTCTCATTAACATGTCAAAATATTTTTATTTAAATGAAATATTTAATAACAATATATGTAGTTTTAACTTTAAATTACACAATAAAACAACCAATATACAAAATTAAACTCGATAGGCAATTACTTAGAAAATGGTATCGGATATACAATTCAACTATTACTACGAGACAAATGCACGAGTGGTTATTCTACACAGACAGAGAAAGATAACACTACAGCAGTGATGCCAAAATGGGAACGACAATGGGCACTGGGTTCTCGTCTGTCCGGCCAGCTATTCCTCACTACACATTGGTCAGAAAATGTGTGTGAAGATCAAGCATGCTTGCTGATATTGTTTATCTCGTTACACCTGTTGTTATCTACTTTGTTAAGTAAAGATGATGTAAAAAAATTTTTTTGTAACTTATCTAAGATATGTACAATCTGCTCCAGAGAGCAATTTTGATTGATTACTTGCAACACGGGAGGACAATAACGGGCTAGTATTATGCATTGTTATTAGACAGACTGAACAAAGAAATCAAAGCTAAAAGGTCTCATTTGCCAAAGAAAAAGGTCTTGTACCACCAGGATAACACCCATTCCATAAGTCGGCAATTGCGATGGCGAAACTGCACAAACTACGATTCCAGTTAATTGAACATGCACCCTATTCGCCAGACTTGGCTTCATTGGATTTCTTCTTGTTCCCAAATCTCAACAAAAGGTTGGCTGGAAAGAAATTTTCATCGAATACTGAAATCATCGAAGCTGTGTAAATGGATATTTTGAAGGTTTGGATAGTACTTATTTTTGTGAAGGGTTGAAGGGTCTTGAAAAGCATTGGACTAAATGTGTAGAGCTGAAAGGAGACTATGTAGAAAAATAAATACGATTTTCCCCAAAAAGTTGTTTTTTCCGTCTTGTTCTAGAAATTTTTTGATCTATCCTTGTACAAGATTACAGCTAGTAGGAAAGACCATGGCCAGTTTCACAAAGCTTGATTAAGTTGCGATTGGCTTAATCGCAATCAAATTTGAAATCCAGAAATTTCATTGGCTGAGATTTAATTATTTCTGTATTTCAAATTTAATCATGATTAAGTTAATTAGAACTTAATCAAGCTTTGTAAAACTGGCAATCGGTATCCTGCATCTTACCACTCTAAAAGAACGTAGAGTCAGAGCGGACCTAATAGAAACACATAAATGGACAAATGGGTATTATTCTTGTAAAAATATCTTTAATATCAATCAAAACAGGGCTCTCAGAGGTCATTCTAAAAAATTGGAATAGGAAAGGTGTGTAATAAACTGCAAAGAAGAAACTTTGTAAGTAGTGATTTCAGTATTTAAAAAATTTATTTAGCAGATTTTTGGCATTTTATGGGAGCAATCTATTTCTCTTACGTACTTTGATGCATTTCTATTTAAAATTTCAGTCATGGTTGCAACTTTTCCTATTCCGCCCCTTTATATTTCCTGTTCACAAATTTTGCACTTAAATATTTTTCGTTGTTCTTAGACATATACCTACTGTATCTTTTTTATTAATTATTTATTGTTATGACTATTATCACGCATACTAGTCGAAACAATATCTATTACGCTCCCGTTGCGTCATCGTCTATACAGGAATATTTACGTTTGCGATTGTAGGAATTAAATAAATGCTGATACATAGTTTACAAACTTGGAAGTTTTTGGTTAAATGCTAAATAATGAATTTCTCAGTTAAAATGCTATAAATAAGCATAATTAAAAAAATCAGCCTTGACGCCAAATATCGAATCTTTCACGCTGCTTCAGCCAAAACCGAATCTGTTAAAAATTGGTCGAATACTGAAGCAAAACCGAAGCCTAAGTGCATCTTTATTTATAACTAACAGAGTAGTACGTAATGTATGTCCACTTTCTAAATGCACAAAGTTCCAAACAGTTTTGAATAAACTACATGTAGAGTTTTGGAAAAAATGTACAGTGAAGTGTCGCTAATTTGGACTAATTAAAACAGGGGTAATCCGAATCATCGCGGTTTCCGGATTACTGCGTCTGCAGAGTTACAATGTTTTATTTGTACATAAATGCAATTAAAACATTCTGCAAAAACATTTATTTAAAAATAAATAAAACTACAACAATTATTTACGCAAAAACTGTTTTAAAAACACAAAAAATAATATTCCGCATTAATATGTCATTAAGAAGCCATGGTAGCTCAGTGGGTATGGCACTTGACTACCAATCTTAAGGTCCTGGGTTCGAATCCCAGGAATAATACATTGGACTTTTTATAAATATCTAAGACTTGCAGGTCGACTCAGCATGACGCTGAAACTGGCAGCCGGAGTTAGCAGCCAGATAGACAGGGCCGCACTCGGACTTCATACGCTATTTACTATATGAGAACTATTTATATATTTAAAACGCTAAGCGATTTCTTGTAATGCGCATAACTAGAGTTCTACCAGAACATTGTTAAGGATTATTGCGGCAAACAAAACCTTTTCATGTATAGATTCGCAAATAAATGTCAAATTATCGTTTTCATTAATGAATGGAGTGGCGTAAAATAACCAAATCTGTTTCTGCAGTAAGCTCAATACCAACTGCTACACATTTTTTTACTTTTTTACAAAATACAGAATCTAAAATAACAATTTTTATTTTCGATAATGTTTATTTCAAAATAATTTTATTAAGTTAAAACTTATATTATACAATTGTAATTTTGGACTAAAAAAACTAATTGATTAAAACAAATAAATTGTTTAATGAATATAAACGAATTAGTCTCAAATTCTACTTTTGACAATGCCAATTCGCCTGATGAAATTTGCGTGACAGAAAGGCAATATTCTGTTTTTTGAAATATTAACCTGTAGTAGATGCCGGCTGTCACGTTAATCTCGGTTCAGAAAATGTAGTAGAACTTTTTTCAGCGTAATAACTTCGAAATGTAATTTGGCACAATGATTGCTATGAAAATGAGAAATCGGCTGGCAGTGAAGTTTTCGTGGCAGGAAAACGATTTTCCGGATTATTAAATATTAAACCCATAGAAGATGCCGACTGCTAGAACAATCTCGTCTTGGAAAATGTAACGTAACTTTTTTCATCGTTATAACTTCGAAATGTAATTTAGCACAATGATTGCTATGAAAATGACAAATTGGCTGGCAGTGAAATTTCCGTGGCAGGAAAATGATTTTCCGAATTATTAAATATTAAACCCATAGAAGATACCGGCTGCTAGAACAATCTCGGCTCGGAAAAAGTAGCATAACTTTTTTTATTGTTATAACTTCGAAATGTAATTGAGCACAATGATTGCTATGACAATGAGCAATCGGCTGGCTGTGAAATTTCCGTGGCAGGAAAACAATTTTCCGGATTATAAAATATTTCACTGCCAGTCGATTTGTCATTTTCATAGCAATCATTGTGCTAAATTACATTTTGAAGTTATAGCAATGAAAAAAGTTATGTTATATTTTCCGAGCCGAGATTGTTCTAGCAGCTGGCATCTTCTATGGGTTTAATATTTAATAATTCGGAAAATCGTTTTCCTGCCACGGAAATATCACAGCCAGCCGATTTCTCATTTTCATAGCAATCATTGTGCTAAATTACATTTCGAAGTTATAACGATGAAAAAAGTTATGTTATATTTTCCGAGCCGAGATTGTTCTAGTAGCCGGCATCTTCTATGGGTTTAATATTTTATAATTCGGAAAACTGTTTTTCTGCCACGGAAATTTCACTGCCAGTCGATTTGTCATTTCCATAGCAATCATTGTGCTAAATTACATTTCGAAGTTATAACGATGAAAAAAGCTATGTTACATTTAAATTACAAAAAATGGAATTAGATTCTGAGATCTATTGCGTATCAGATGTCGTACTGCATTAATCCAGGGACACACTGTGTATTCAACAGAAAATGGGGTCATTTGAAGAGGATATTGGAGATTCATACATTTTGCAATGTTGTTTTGATATATGGTGTTGTAGAGAAAGAGCCAGCAACGTATTTCGAGTTGTCATTTCAACAGTCGTGAAAATTTGGGTACTAAATCTTATATACCTGCTTAACACTAAAAATCAATTCTGGCAGCCCCCTGCTCACTATGCTGCAAATACCCAAAAAACGCAACTTTAATACGGATATAAGAAAAGTGATTAATGAAAATGTTAATATGTGGTATGTAAGCTATACATACCAAAGTTTAAGAGGGTGAAATATTTTTTCTTTTGTCTCTTTTTATCCAAAGATATGAACTAGTAAAAGTAAGCAATTTCATTTCAGTATAATTATTATGTTGGATGTATGGAAATTTCAGAGGTAAAAAAGAACAGTAAAATGATCACAAAGAACTATAAATAGGGATATAAACAAAATAACAGTGTACATGTACATGTTAAAATAGGGAAAATAAAAACAATCTTTCTTTTTTTTTATTTCAAACTCCTTGGATTATGTCAGTACAACCGGTTTACATACAACATCGAAATTGAGGTAGAGATTTTTCAAAAAGGTCAAAAATGGTCTCTGTGTTTTTTGTTCTCTTAGAAGCCTTAATGGATGTACTTTTAAGCCTAGCTAAGGATTTTTCCGCATTCCTCTGCTTAAATGTGTCATTTAACAATATTTAATACTTCTTAGAACTTTTACATGACAGGTTTTAAAACCTACCCTAATAAACTATAAGACAAGTATAAAATGTCATAAATTATATGATACCAATAACCTTTTGTAGTGATAACAAAAGGGATGTTTTAAATAAAAGAAAAGTGTTCATTCAACCAGACTACATTATCTTAATTTTTGTCAGAGGTTACTGTGTGGTTTACTTCATCTTATTTATTTATTACCTTATTGTATTTTTGGTGGTTTTTAAACCCCCTTATTATACTACTTAAATTTAATCATTTGGACCAATAGAACACCCCAATCTACTAGATATTGTAGACCAACATGCATGAAATTTAGTAAGGAAACCAGAAAGTTGATATTAGATGAAAAGACACGATTTAGTGAGCAAATTAATAATTTAAATACATTACATTGTAAAATCAAAGGAGGTATCAAAGTTACAATTCAATATAATATAACACTTTCTCTTATCGATGGCAAAGTACTTTCAGCAATTACGGGAACAACATCTTCTCAAAAGTGTCCAATATGTCAATCTTCACCAAAAGACTTTAATAATATGGAAAAAATTATGAATAATGAATTCATACCGAAAAAAGCCAATTTAATGTACGGAATACAACCTCTTCATATGTGGATTCGAGCTCTCGAAATGTGTTTGCATTTAAGTTACAGAATAGAAATAAAAAAATGGCAAGTAAAACGTGAAAACAAAGAGCAGTTTGACAAGAGAAAAGCTTTAATTCAAAAGCAATTATGGGATAAGATGCACATCAAAGTAGACAGGCCACAAGCAGGAGGCACAGGAACTAGCAATACAGGGAACGTTGCAAGGAGAGCCTTTTCAGATCCAGAATTATTTGCATCTATTTTAGGGCTAGATGAAGAATTTGTTAAACGTTTGAGGATACTTCTGATTACAATCGCCTGCCAATTGCCATTACAGATTGAGAAGTTTAAACAATACTGTAAAGAAACTGCTATGTGTTATCTTAGACATTATAATTGGTTTTACATGCCTGCATCATTTCATAAGGTTAGTCGTTTCTTTAAATTACCTAAATCTAAATAACTTATTCTTTTCATTTTAGTTATTGGTACATGCAGGTGATATATATCTGGCTTCGCCTATTCCATTAGGTGTTATAGGTGAAGAATGTGCAGAAGCACGAAATAAAATGTATAACCAAGATCGTACATTTCATGCACGCAAATCCAACCGCTTATATAATTTAAAAGATGTTTTCCAAAGATCTATGGACTCGTCGGATCCGTTAATCTCTTCTATAGGGGCCAAAAACAGAATTGATGTGAGGTATCGGATGCCTCTTCCTTCTGAGGTAGTTGGATTGTTGGAAGCTCCAGAAACTCCAAGAAATATTCAAGAAATTGATGATCAAGCGTCTGTTGAAGATTTGTTGCCAGAATTAAGTTTTATAGAGCTTACAGAAAGTACATTTTAAATGTAATGTAATTATTAGAGTTAAGGAGTATTATATTAATTTTATTATTATTACTTTTTATTACATTATTTATTAAATTATTATTAAAACTACATAGTTTAATTTAAATATTTGCATTTAAAAATTTAAAATTTTTTGATCTATGAGTTGTATTAACTAACACTAATAGCAGACCTACCGTACGTGTTTTGACGAAAATTTTTAAAATTTTTTGTTACTAAATCATAGTAATGAAAGACCAACATTCTCGCGCAAATTTTATCCCAATACATTCAGAAATGAATAAAGTAGTGTTTTTCGGGCATTTGCAGCATAGTGCTGCGGTCGGGTTATACTACCCTAAAATTACTAAGAGGGTGAAAAATAAGATTCTCTCTCTAACCCGCAGGCCGCTATATAACTGTCTCGCTCTCACTAACATGTAAACCTGCACATACCTACTTTATTTATTGTGTCAAAATTTCAAGACTTTTAAAATAACAAAAATATCACTTTTTTAAATCAACATTTACAGCGTTCTGGCAACATTTAGAGGGGAAGGAAATGTGCTGGCAATACTTTTTATAAATAAAGAATACTATCGAAAGTAACCTCTTGAAATTTCATGACTGTTACTTTAAATAAATTGAATCTTATTTCTCACCCTCTTAGTAATTTTGGGGTAGTATAACCCGGCCGCAGGGGGCTGTCAGAATCGACTTTTAGTGTACAGCAGGTATATAAGATTTAGTACCCAAATTTTCACGACTGTTGAAATGACAACTCGAAATACGTTGCTGGCTCTCCGTCTATTGCAGATTCAGGGTTTTCAAAAGTTTTTTCAGCTGTCAAATTATAAGTGACAGTGTAGAATAATTATTTTTATAATTATATTTTGGCTTTTAATTTTCTAAAAATGGTGTAATTCAACAAGCACAAGCTACAGCTTCTTTGTTGATCACATTGTATGATTAGTTGAAATACTTGCAAATAGAAAATAAAAATAAGATAAATTTTCCGAGCCGAGATTGTTCTAGCAGCCGGCTGGAAAATTTCGGAGGATATCGGTGACATATTTAAAACCATGCAAACAACTTTTCTTCCATCTCCGGATATTCTTTACTTTATTTTCTTTATTATTGTATAAAATGTATTTAAATATACGTGTTCTTGTATAACTTCTGTCTAACTGTAGAAGCATTACGTTCAATAATATACTTAAGACCTAGCAAACGTATTAAAAAAATTTTTTTGAAGAGAAGACTCTTCACACGTATTGTGAAAAATAATCGGAGATGTGGATCTAAAGAACTTGCTGTTAAGTGGTCAGAATCAATAGGAAAACCTGTGTTCAAGTATACCGCTTTACGAGATTTAAAAAAATTAGGTTTTGGTTTTTATAAAGAAGAATAAATGTGTTAACTTTAATTCTTTTTTACAATATTTTGGTGTTTTTATAGGCCAAACAGAAGCCATTTCTTAAAAAAGGTCAAATGATCAAAAGAGGTCTCTGGCTAAACACCATATCAATTGGACACTTAATCAGTGGAAAAAGATTATTTGGAGCGATGAAAGTAAATTTGAACTTAAATTTGGGTGACTCACGTAGCCGAGTGATTCGTACTAAAACTGGAGCTTTTCATCCGGATTGCTTAAAAGAAACAACGAAATCTACAACATCTGTTGTGGTATGGGGGTGTATGTCTGCCCAAGGAGTGGGGAAGCTTTGTTTTATAAATGGCACAGTGAATGGTTCAACTTATCAGCAAATTTTGGAAGACTACCTCATTCCTTCAATCCCTTTATTACAAACAGAAGACATCTGAAGAGTCTCCTATCTGCTGCAGATATGCTTGCAGGGCGTCCGGTTTTTTCTCTTTGTTTTAGTATTTCGTGTATGTTTAAACGATGCTATTATATTTCTTACTGTTTACCTTGGTAAAGATAAATTTTCAGCAATTTCATATGCTGACTTTGATTTTAAATGGAGTTTAACAATAGTTTCACGAACTGCAGATGCAACAGGCTTTCCTCGAGCTATTTTGACACGACATAAACAAAAATTGACAAATAAATAAACAATCGGTAGTCGACAGAAATTGATACGTCACTCCTAAGTACACTGTGCAGGCAATAAAAACAATATCGGATCGAAAAACATTACTTTCATGATGGTAGGCCAATTATTTTGCAATGGTAGAAATGCTACAATTTTCTTCAATATTTTTTTAGCTACTAATTTTAGTGTAGATACATAATATTTTGCATGCATTATATTGCAAGCAATAGCAGTTTACAATGCTAGTATGATATTAGCTGTTGATTAACAACAGCTTTTTTATCGAATTTATTGGAAATTTGTGTATGTAGGCTAACTATTTTGCAACAGGGCTCGTAGCACACAAGTTAATTACGTGAAAATACGATTTTAAAAAGTAAAGTAAACATGAAAGAAAGTCGTCTCAGAAAGCTGTGAAATCTTAGCCTCAGTTCTGCCTATAGGAAGAGTATACAATAACCAAGCCACAGCAATGAGCCAGTAAATGCATCTAGATGCATAAACTAACCTTGAAATTTTGCACCTCATTTATTCTGTTCGCATGATAGTTTATCGTGCTGTGTTATGCTGCGGATATGTGCATATAAATACATTTTATTATAAAATAAGCTTATATTAAATTCAATATTTTTAATCTAGCAAGTATTGATAGAATAAATTTATTAACATAATATTGAAAAATAATTGACAATAAAATATTTATATTTTATTTGGTTTCGTTAACAGTTTAGGTAAGGCTCTGTCTCATCCTGCAAGCCGCGTCTGTTGTAAATATACTATTATTATTAGTATTAGTATTAAGTACAACTACATCCTTGAGCATTTGTATGTAACTCTGTTGCTCCCTCTCTTCACCAATGCGCAGAATAATCACTCGTGTATTAGTCTAGTAGTAAAAGATCTATGGTATACCATTTATACCAATATACCGAAAGTATTTAAAAATTGCATCACTGATACTCTACCAGCATTTGGAAATTATCCGGTATATACCCATTTCATCTACTGTATAAATAATTCGTAGATTGAAATTTATAGTCAGTAAATAGAAATGTACTAGTCAACATAACCTAAAATTGAAATTGTTTCATAGGTGTATGTTTTTTATGTTCCTTTTGATTCTCCACAGCAAATGTGAATATCGTGTCAGGGATATATTTCAGTCTATAGTATACAAGTAACAAGGAGACGTAAACACTATCGAAAAACATTTTAATTAACACGCATATGGTTTTGTAGGTTATGTTGTTATTTATTAAAGACGCACTGTAAACGTTTAGAAGTGCATATATCGGTTCAATACGCGACCTAACTATTTTTTAAACATTAACTGCTTATTAATGATGGAAGTGGATGGCTGCATCACCCTTTTATATTTATAAGCGGGAGTAGTTACGAAACTCACCACTGTGGAAAGTGGGAGGGCGCCCCAAGTGAATGTCCGATTCATTCGTCTTAAATTAAACATTTTAGAATTTTTCAAATTAAAAAAAATATAAACATTAAGTAGTGTTGATCTACTAATCTACACAGCGAAAGCTTTAGTATAAAAAAAGAATCGCGTAAATCGGCTCAGTGGAACTCAAACGAACTGGAACAAAAATAAACCTTGAGTTTTAAATATGTAGATAATGCTAATACTCTCCAATAGGGTTATACTAACGTTGTTTTTACGCCAATACCTCATTTCAGCAAAATGTTACATACAACGTTGTTACGGCCGACTCTTCATTTTTAAAACTAAAGTGCTTGATAGATTTTTACAAGATTATGTTCACATAATTTGTAGATGCCCTTTTTTTATAATTATGAATAATAAAAAAATTACAATTGTTACTTAGATTTGCATCACTTCTGTGTACTGCAAAACTTCTGTGTGCAATTTTATGTAGACTTTAAATATAATTAAAAATCTACTGGTAACATAAATAACCAACATCTTTACCTCTCCCTTGGCGATGCTTATTATATTTGCTTATTCTTGTTTCCGAGTTTAAAACAAAACTGAGCTTATCTATGTTAAAATTGGTGCCGTCATTCTTGTTGCTGCAATATCAATTTATGTAAGTACTTTAAAATTCATTCAAGCTATTAATTCAATACACATTTTGACGAATTTTTGAAACATGTGTTCCGTAATAATCTAACCTCAAGATGCATATGGCTATGTTTGTTTATTTCACTGAACATCATTTTTGTGTCACTTACACAGGCTGAATGAAAACTTTGCACAGGAATGATGATCTAAAAAAATTTATTTAATACTTATTGCTTTTTTCACTTAATTGGCTGTTCTCTTTAATTAACAATATGCTTTATAGTATCTATTTAAATATTCTATTTGAACGTTTACTTATTTTTTTCCCCCAATTGTTTAATTTAGTTATTTCTGTGTTTATGACATTCGTCTCTGTTTACATCTTTTCTTAGTAGTTGCTTTGTTTGGATGAACACGAAAATATGTTTTTTGTTATTTATTTCATCATATTTGTAATAAATAAATGGAAATAATCAAACATGTTTATTTTTCAAAGTTTGATTTTTTTCATTTGGTAGAAAGACCCATTTATTACAAGCCGACATCTCGACACGTCCACATGCTACAAGAACTAGTACTAAAATCAGTATATCAGTATAGGTCTTAGGAAGCCTATCTATAGGTATTATGAAGATTATCACTGCATATTCTAAAATACATGTTGCGTATACGTTGAAGAAATTAAACAATAAACTAATATTATTAAAACTGCTTCAGTTTCTTATGAAATAAAGAATAGATTTTTATTCGTCTGTTGAACAATTTATTCAACATGCTCATTGAATGTGAATTTAATAGTAAAAACTATGCCTAGGGCCTTAGCCTGATCATATGTAATTAATATTATTTAATATTATATGCAAATTATTTGGAAATTAATAGGTTTTTACAAAAGCAACATTTTACTCGAGCCATACTGCACAAACAAGACTTGAAAAATGTTATGAAATAATTAACAATGCTATAGGTGTCATGATACCATTAAAAGCTTTCAAACATAATCCAAAAAAACCATGGTTAAATGAAACAATTTTCAAAGAAATTAAAAGAAAACGTACACTTTGGGACAAATACAAAAGAACATCAAATGAACAGGACTAGAGTATATACAGAATACAAAATAATAAATTAAAAAAAATGATTGATGATTCAAGAATAAATTATAAAAATAATATACATAGTAACATCTGACTCTTCAAAGAATTTCTTCATGTACATAAAACGCACATTAAATTCCATAGTCACTACATTAAAAGATCCCATAAACAATGAAATTATAAACAGTGACTTAGAAGCTGGAGAGAAATTTGCTGAACAATTTAATAAAGTTTTTACCAAAGAGAATGTAAACGACATGTTACCAATGTTGCCATTGCAAACAAGATCGACTCAATCCCTTACAACTATAAATTTTACAGCAGAAAAGGTCTCTATTGCAATTAATGATCTGAAGACAGAGTCAAGTCTTGGACCTGATAACATTCCATCTATATTCTTACAAAAATGTAAAGATAATATTTGTACTTCCTTTGCTAATGCGTTGAATGAATGCATGAATACAGGCAAGTTGCCACAACAATGGCATCTAGCAATTGTTACACCTCTTTACAAAAAGGGCAATAAGCACCTGCCAGAAAATTACTGCCCAATTAGCTTAACATGTAATCCATGTAAAGTAATGGAAAAAGTGATTGTAAAGGAACTAACACCTCTTCTAATAGAAAATCAGGTTATTCCAGACACACAACATGGATTTTTACCAAAATGATCAACAACATCCAACTTACTAGCTTGTCTAAATGAATAGACATTTAATCATGATGAAGGATAGCCAACCGATGTAATATATCTTGATTTTGAAAAGGCTTTTGATAAAGTTCCACATGATCGACTATTACATAAACTAGAACATTTTGGAGTAAGAGGTAATTTACTTCAGTTGATAGAGGATTTTCTTAAAAACCGATATTACCAAGTCAGGGTAAATGGTGTTCTATCAAATATCAACATAAAGTGCTAAGTGGAGTGCCCCAAGGATCGGTCCTAGGCTCCCTACTCTTTGTAATTTACGTCAGCGACTTAGCTAATAACATCAAAACTAATATAATCTTCTTTGCTGATGACACCAAGCTTTTTGCAAATCCCTTGGAACAATACATAGAGCTGAATGACGACTTGAAGATAATAGAAGGTTGGGCAGTTACTTGGAAAATGAAACTAAATGCAGATAAATGTACATTACTAAATATTAGACCAAACAACAACAGCCAATCATATAAATTAAACAACATTGAACTACAGCATGTCAATCAACAAAAAGATATTGGTGTCATCATCAGCAACAATATAAAATGGGAAATACATACAAATGAAATTGTAAAAAAAGCCAATTCTTTCATTTATTTAATTCAAAAACCAAAATTAGAATATGCACATACAATATGGAATCCTTACTATGTGAAAGATATAGAGGCATTAGAGAAAGTACAAAGAAGGGTTACAAGAATTCCACCAGAACTATCACAACAACCATATGAAGCAAGATTAAAGAAACTTCAGCTAACAACATTAAGAGAGAGAAGATTAAGAGGAGACATAATTGAAACGTACAAGATAGTTCAGAGATCTTATTCTAGTAACTTAGAAATATACAATTACAATAACAGAGTACAGTTAAGAGGACATTCAAAGAAACTTGAAAAAGAAAAAACTGCTAAGCTACCACGAAGAAACTTCTTAGTAAACCGTGTGGTATACCCCTGGAACTCTCTACAAGAAGACACTATATCAGCACCAAGTTTGAATTCTTTTAAAAACAAACTCCACAGAGAAAACATAATGACTCTAAACATTGACTATCAATTGTGACAAATTGTGCTATTACAACTAATAAGTTGAACAATCAAGTTCTAGAAAAATCTTTCAAACAAAAATTTTTAAGATAAACACAAACTAAACAAATAGTTTCATCGGTTTCGACTGCCTACGTCATTTATAGAAAAATTATACTTGCATTTAATTTTTACTTTATAGCTTATCTTACAGCACAACATTGATCGCTATTTAACACCAGATTGATCTGACTGCATGTAGATATGTTATTCAAATCACTTCAATTTGCAATCCAGCTTGGTTTTAATCGCAGAAAACTATTATATTGAATCAGTTCACATGAGAGAGAATACCAAAGCAATTTCAAAAGTATACAATTTAAAGGAGATACAATACTGCCTGCTTAATATCAAGCTAGCACAACCAAATGGTATTTTTATAAACAAGTGACGGAAACTACATTATATTTTTTGCTATTTATTTGTTAACTAATTGCCACAATACTGATACTATTGCCACTTGTTTAAAAAACCATGGTTGTGCCAGCTTGATATCTAGTTAGCACAACCATAACGGAGCCATGGTAGCTCAGTGGGTATGGCACTTGACTACCAATCTTAAGGTCCTGGGTTCGAATCCCAGGAATAATACATTGGAATTTTAAAAATATCTAAGGCTTCCAGGTCGACTCAACCTGTGAAAATGAGTGCCTGGGAAATCATTTCCTGGGGTAATAATAGGCGGTCGGTGCGTAAAGCTAGCCACTTTACCACCCTTGAGTACCGAGCGGCTCAAGAATAGTAGCCTACCCTGCTATACCCCAATGGGCCTTCATGGCCTGTGAAAGGGGACTACCATAACGTATTTTTATAAATAGAGGAAACTACATTATATTTTTTTTTGCTATTTACTTGCTAATTGCCACAATACTATACATTTCTTAATTCTCAAAATACATTAATCAATCATGCAGAAATTAGGGTAAACACTCTTAAAATGTCGACATGTCTATTACTTGTATTGCATATTGATATCAAGCTAGCACAACCATAGTTTCTTTTTTAAACAAGTGGCAATAGTATCAGTATTGTGGCAATTAGTTGGCAAATAAATAGCAAAAAAATATAATGCAGTTTCCGCCACTTGTTTATAAAAATACCTTATGGTTGTGCTAGCTTGATATCAAGTTGGCACAACCATGTTTTTTTTTAAAACAAGTGGCAATAGTATCAGTATTGCGACAATTAATTAGCAAACAAATAGCAAACAATTATAGAGTAGTTTTCATTTGGTTGTTCCAGCTTTATTCAGCTTTTTTTAAAATTTAAAGCTGTGTATATGTACTTAACCTTATTTTTATTCGTCTTCCTTCCTTTCATCAGACTTTTCAAGAGGGTTTAAATTTAGTACCTATTTTTCAATCTAATAAGATAAGACCAGCCTTAGCGTTAATCCACCACTGGTTTTCATTAAGAGGTAATTCAATATTATATAAGATTGTATGTACATACGAGGTAAGCGCCATAATTCTCGGCCTGATATAGAAAAAATAGACTTTGTAAAATATAATAATTTTTATTTTTCAATATAATCTCCCCTAATGTCAATACACTTATTACAACGTGGAATTAATAATTCAATGCCCTTGTAAAAATAATCTAAAGTTTTTCCTACAAAATGTTCAATTAAAGCTGCTTGCAACTCGTTCTCATCCTTAAAACGACGTCCCCTAAGGTCTTTTTTTAAATTGGGAAATAATAGTCACTAGGAGCTATATCCGGACTGTACGGTGGATGAGCCAAAGCTTCAAAGCCGCATTCGAGAATGGCAGCTTGTGAAATTGCGGCAGTATGAACCGGTGCATTGTCGTGTAATAATTGAACACCTCTTGTCAATTTTCCTCGACGTTTTTCACGAATATTGTTTCTTAATTTATGCAATAAAGACGCATAATATGTACTGTTAACAGTTGTATTGCGTTCTTTAAAATCAATCAGTAAAATGCCGTCACAATCCCAGAATATTGTTGCCATAACTTTCTTTGTCTATTGAACGACTTTCACCTTTTTGGGACGAGGTTCATCGGGTCTCCACCATTCCATCGATTCCCTTTTGGATAGAGGATCATAATACAGAACCATTGTTTCATCTCCAGTGACAATGGATTCCAAAATCGGCTTTGGGTCGTCTCCACACAAGTTTAAAAAAGGAGCGCGCACATTAGACGCGATGTTGACGTTGAACAGCAGAAAGAAGACGCGGTACCCATCTTGCACTAATTTTATTCATACCCAAATGGTCATGAAGAATTCGGCGAACACTTGTTTCCGAAATATCAGACATCATTCTAACTCCTTAACTTTTAAACAGCGATCTTCTATTCTTCAATGATTGTACCTTTTTGAGGCGTTACCGCTTCAATTGGCCAACCGGTGCCATCATCATTTTCAAGAGATTCTTGTCCCAAACGGAAACATTTTGACCACTTTTTTACAGTGGTATATGAAGAAGATAAATCACCATAAACGCCGCCTAAACGTTGTTTGATTTGATTAGGCGTGTGCCCTTCTTTTGTTAAAACTTTAATGACCGTGCGGTACTCAATTTTCGTTAACTGCTACATTTTCATGCACTCGTCACGATGCTTGAGTGGCTACTAAAATCTATTATGCTTCTTGCCGTAATATATATAGTGTAGGCCTCTTACATGTTCAACTATGACGCAACCGAGTTTGAACATGTTGGCACCTGTAGAAGCCTGCTGGGCCGAGAATTTATGGCGCTTACCTCATATATATCAACTTATCCTTATATTAAAAATATTTTATTTTTATTTATAGAAATACACTTTCTCAGCACCAAGTAATTACATATATTAACACAAACTTTCTATTTTGGGCTTGTAATTCTAATTCTGGAGAAGGATACAAAATCTGTCAATTGTTCAGGCCAGGTCATTTTCCCTACATGGCTGTTGTTGTTCTAAAAGAAAACCGTATGACTATTGTTAGCCGCATGGAAGGTTACTGCGATGGTAATGTTCTTGTACAAAGGCTTGGAACTGTGGTTGCTGAATTTGAAATTAACCTTATCCAAACTAGAGCTGACAGGTATTGAATTTGTTCTACAATATCTTCCTTTGTATAATTATTGAAATGACAATTGTGCATTAGGGTCGAAGCTAGTCTAAATCGTTCCCTTCGACAACATCAAGATGAAGCTTTCTTGGAATCTCTAAGAGCTGATCAGGAAAAGGAAAGGCGACGTGAAGAACAACGACAGGCTTTAGAAGCAGCACAAAGACGTCTCGAAGAGGCAAGTTTAAAGGTTATCAATTTTTCCTAGCACAAATGAGTAAATGGGTTGGTTTCTTGTATAATTTTGTATAACCTTAGCATCTCCAGAATTATTTCAAATTGATTCAATCTATTTCCTATAGATCAAAATCTTTTGTTAAGAATCCTAGCCAAACTTTAATTTGCTCATAGTAGCGCATAATTTGGTCCATTTTATAAATTTCTCTATTGATTAATTAGAATTGTATACGTATTATAGGAAGCTCTAGCTGAACAAGAACGTCGTCAGAGTATTGCTAGAGAAAAAATAGATTCCGTTTCAAAAGTGCCTAGTGAACCTGATGCAAGCCATCCAGATGCAGTTCATGTGGTCATCAAACTTCCAAGTGGGCAGCGTCTTGACCGGCGCTTCCTCAAAACACATTCCTTAGAGGTAACACTTGTTTAACAATGTACTTATTTAACAGTCAATTTTTATCTATGTGATATGTTACAGGCAATATTTTATTTCGTATTTTGTCATCCAAATGCACCAGACTCATTTGAAATAACAACAAACTTTCCCAAACGTGTCCTGCATTGTTTACCAACCGGCCCAAATGACAAAGTCCAAACACTTGAGGAAGCTGGTTTGAAAAACCGAGAAGTCTTATTTATCAACGACCTTGATGCATAGTAATCTATCGTATTATTAATAAATAAATTCAATTAACTTAAATAATTTTTATTGTATACTATCTATAGGCTAAAAATCTTTTTTTAAGGATCTTAGTTAGCTTTCTTATTTTTCCTGATATTTAAGTGGAGTCAAGTGTGATTTATTATTTAGTACTATTGATACATCGTACAAATGTAAGTGCATTTTCTTTTGTACAGTGAATTTTATTATATTCCTATTTGTTTCATTGAATTTATTTGTTGAGATATGAGAATAGTATATTGATTAATTCCTACAAATAATTGTTACTTTTCCTTTTTTTTTGAACTCTAGCTATGTGATTAAATGTGTATACAGAAGTAATACTTAAGTTTGTTGCATCACAAATTATCTACAAAGTAAGAATTGCAGTTTCTTCCAAAGCAGTTATTGAGATGCAAGAATGGCAGCAATTTTTCAAGTGTGTTTTTTTATACTCATGTATTTTGTTTACAAAAAATTATCCCAATTTAATTTAAACAAAACTAAGAATTTAAAAATCTTTCACAAAGTTGCTGCCATACCTCTAAAATGTTAAATACTAGAAATGTGTTTTAAGCGGTGCAGAAAAAGATACCCTAAGTCAGAAAAGCTGATTTTCATTTTTTACTTGCATATTCTCTAGACTTCGCTGGGCATCGAGTGTTAATAATCCTACTTTTGAGAAAAACAGCTGTAAACTTGTAAAAAAGTATTTAAAGAAGATTTGAATTTTATGTATTTCAATTTATGGTACGTTTTTCAGCTCCGCATATAACAAATACAAAGTTTAATGATTTAATATAATCAAATTATTGCATTATATGAATTTGCTAAACACCTTTATATTTTTTTTTTTGAAGATTTTTGTTTGTATTAGCAATTTTAAGATAATTTTATAAACCTTTCTCTCCTTGAGTCATTGAAATATATTAATTGTCAAACCAAACCAGTTTTTTTTTTGTGAAATTTTTGTTTTTGTTTAATACAAATCCAAATTGCCATCATTATGCAAAAACATTTGAAGATTGCAGTATTTGTAGTTCAATTAAGGTTGCAATATTCAAGCTAGCCGAATATATGGTCAAAATCAATACTGTATTATGTCTATATATGACTAAAGCACAACATGTGCTTTAACGATATCAGTGTAATCTACTTTACTTAGGAATAATGATGGAAAATGACCGATCATTTTTAAAAGTGTAATGACCAGTAAATTACCTGGTCATTTATGGGCATTTAAATTTTTAAATAAAGAATACCATTACACCTCAACAAACAAATGAAGAAAATAGGTGAACGTGTGATCAACAGCTGTGAAACACATTATTTATTTATTTAATGTAAAGTATTTACAGGATTAAATCCCAAGTACAAATACTTTTTAATTAACACAGTATATTACTGAAGCCAAGTGAAAAAAAGAACATTTAGAATTAATTATAAAAATGATAAAAGATGATGCAAATTTCATTAGTTGATTAAGGCTTTTATATTCTTTTTAAAAGAAATTAAGGACATTGAAAAAGGATCAACTGAATTATATTTTTCATTGTATATTCGAACAATACATATAAGTGGGGAATTAAGATAAGAATTACTTCTTGAAAAGGATGGTGCAAATAAAATATTATTTCTAGTGGGGTAAACAGGAATGTTAAAATTTATTTGTTGTAATACTGGTGGATAATCTATAATACTTGTAATTAATTTATAGAGAAACTGAACATCCGATAACTCTAAAACTACATACAGTTGAAGCCTCGCTAATTCGGACTAATTAAAACAGGGGCAATCCGAATCATCGTGGTTTTCGGATTACCGTGTCTGTAGAGTTATAATGTTTTATTTGTAAATAAATGCATTTAAAACATTCTGTAACACATTTATTTAAAAAAAACTACAACAATATTTACGCAAAAACTGTTTTAAAAACACAGGAAATAGTATTCCGCATTAATATGTCGTTCACCAAAAAAGGCGGTGATTTTTACTTGTTTCCTGTTTTTTGAACTTAATACGTAAGATAGATTAAACCTTCCGGAATCACAATTGTTTCAGAGTTTCTACCACCCATTGCAAAGCCACCGCTTTGCAACTGTTTCTTAAAGGGCTTCACTGCGTGCGAATCATTGAATAGCTTTTCTCCCGCGATTTTTTAACACGCAAATTGTCTTTTTAAAATTAAGTATCCAATCTTTACTTGCCCTGACGTCATCGTTTTGAAACCATCTTTAATAAAGTCACAGTAGCGTGCAGAGTATAGGAATCAGTGGAACTAGAGTGTAAGAGCGTGATAGCGCATACGTTGTATCGCGACTGCTTCCACTGTTTCCGCAGGTTTTAAAGTTTTTTTAACGTTTTTATATGATCCTTCAGATTTTGTAACAAATCTGGAAATGTATATTTAAAGTTACAATGCGGTCTTTTTAATAGTTTTTAAACTTACCAGAAAATCTTGTATGTATGTATGGCGGAGATAGGTACATAAAGCCATAATTCGTAAAAGAAGTATCAATTATTTTTTAAGTTATAATCCTTTGTAACTAATACGAATTGTGAAGCAATGTATCCACTTCTAAAAAATACGTTACTTTTTATAATAATAATTTGCCAAACAAATATAACGTAAACATAAATAAAATAAAATCATTTATTTTATCTACAACGGTAGTTTTGTATTAAATTACACATCTGAATACCCATTGCATTCGTTACTATAAACAAAACTCGAGGAATAAAAACAATTAATTCTAAAGTTCGGATTATCAAAACCTTTAAATCCGGATTACAATAAACCCAATGTAAATAAATTGCTGGTCCGGATTGTAGTGGTTCGGATTAACGTAGATTCGGATCAACGAGGCTTCACTGTAATTGTAACAGACCGAATTCTATACATGATTGATTATAACTTATTGTTGGCATATTAAATTTATTACTAATATAGCTCACAATAGTTATTTGGATCACTAGTCCAGAAAATGATATTTTGCGAGTGTGAGTGGTATTGCGTAGCCGAGGCGTCTAGCCGAGGCGGAGCAACACGAGCACTCGCAAAACATTTTCTGGACGTGTAATCCACAAAATTTTTCATGCCAACAAATTTAAATCATTTTTTAAAAGTAAAAAAGTAGCGAAAGTAAATAACTGGGGATTTAATTTTTTGTGGTTGGTACCTACCTTTCACTGCACATTTGATTTTTAAATTTCGAATTAAATTGACATTTCTTCTGAAAATAATTAATTTGCTAATACTAAACGAATTATGGAAACGCCAGCTCATATAAAAGAAGCATCCATAAAGAATTTATTACCTGCAAAATCTGCAACTCGATATTGGAAGGCTTAAGACGAATTTAAGAAATGGTGTGCTAGCAATAATACGAATAATGTTTACAATGAGTATGTTCTACTTGCTTATTTTGATGAGAAATAAAAAAAAAACAATTCTGCAACTCTATGGTTCATATTTTCCATGTTGAAGTCAACGCTCAATATTAAAAACAATATCAACATTGAAACTTATTCAAAACTAATTGCTTTTTTGAAAAGAAAAAAAGATGGTTACTTGCCGAAAAAATGCCTGGTTTTGATTTCTCATTTATGTCAAAATTGTCTAACTTGTTGACATTTAGAAAATTAAGAATCAATGCTTCCACCCCACTTCTAGTGAATTTTTAACAAATGTCACTTTTGTAAGTACTAGGCCGGGAATTTAATGTTCCCGGCGGATTTTGAATCCTGCAAAACAGTCGATAATGGCCGGCGGTATGAAAATCTTTTTTGTATATTTTTTGTACATGGAGTACTGAGGGTTCCATACCACACTAGCCCAACATACCACACTTTGTACATATGCAAAGTAAAGACTTTTGATACAGTTAAAGTTTGCAAATGGTTTACATAGCCTTATTAAAAAGCCTAAATTTTTATAAGCCTTCCCTGTCATATACGTAAAATGTTCTGAAAGGGTTATTTTATTATCTAAAATAACACCCAAGTCTTTAATGAAAGTAACTAATTGCAACTGATGATTACCTAAGTAATAAGGATATGCAAACACTGAATGGTTTCTTGTAAAAGCGATTTTATAACATTTCTGGAGGTTCAAAAACAATTTGTTGCTAGAACAGTAAATGTATAAACGGTTTAAATCATCTTGAAGTAAATGACGGATATATTTTTTATTTCACGAAAAAGTTTTATATCATCTGCATATAAAAGAATTTGACAGTTTTGAATGATATTGACTATATCATTAATATAAACGATAAAAAATAAGGGTCCAAGATGGGAACCCTGCCCGATGTGGTTCTGATAAAATTACATAGATATCCATTTATTGTGACTGCTTGAGACCTGTTAGAGATATAGGACTTTATGATTATGATAAGATAAGAGTGTAAGCAGCATCTTATGTTACCAGAGCTGTTAAAAAAATTCAGAAGCGTACGTTCGGATTGTACTTTTTAATATTTTGTTTGTCATCGTTGAATATATACACACTAATAACGAGTTATAATTAAAAACTATGGGTAATTTAAAGAAAAGTAATTAGCAAAAAATAGGGAAGATAAAATCAATTTAATAATGATGAAAATAAATTTTATTATTATTATTAGGTGAAATAGAATAATTTAACGTCGACGTTAATAATAATTATTATCGTGGCGTAAATTGATTTCATTTTACCCATTTTGTACGTATATTCGATTGTAAATGGATATTATACGTTAAGCGTCATGTTAGCTCTTCTTAAATAAAATCAGTTCCTGATGCTACTGAAACATTCCAGGTCACCTGCTGTTTCTCTTATCAGTTAAATTCCTTGAGTTAACCACGTGATCGTCGAGCGATTACCGCGTGGTTCGCGATACGTTTTGCATTTAACCCCATATGATTTCTATGACCCAGATTCTTCATTTGTTTTGTATTTTAAAATGGTACCCTATTTTGCCTACATATCATGTCTAGAAAACTTAAAAAGAGATAAATATGTAAAATCTCATGTAAAGCATGATGTCTGACAATATAAGACTTTTTTTAACAATAACCTATTATAAGTTATTATAGCGATTTATCATCTTTAAAAAGAACTGGTTAAGAAAATCAACTGTGTTAGGCGACATTCTTGTTCAGAACTGCATTTTTTTAGTGGATTATAAAGTAAATTTTAATTGAATAGCTTATATACAAAAGTCCCGTGTCTCGAATTATTTTTTCCGGGACTCAAGATAACAGAAAATTGAGGAATTCCCGGGACTTGCGTCTCGGGGATTTGTCAGGTTAGAAACCCTAGACATGACTAACATATTTAGTTATGCAACCCCAATCTACATATTGCATATTTTTTATTCTTTTTGTATAGTAGGTAGTTCCACACTAATGATTCGGTTTTTAACATTTTGTCGCTCATTGCACAAATATTACTATCTAATATTACAATATTAGTAAATTTATAAATTACATGAGCATTCTTTCAGAGTAATACAAAAGCTTGTATAGGTTATGTCATTGGTAGCCCTGCTCCAGGCGGTAACTTTGAATTTTTAAAGACCATTTATAGAAGTGTCCAGGTCACTTTTGCGATCACTATCAATAATGAGCAACAGGGAAATTAGAAAGTGCTTTAATTTAACAACAAAGGTTAAAAATCAATAGATTAAATTGAGCCGGTGGAAATTTGTTTTTTTGTAGAGTTGATAACAGGAATTTAATTAATAATAACACAAACCCACAAAAAACAAAAAAGTTTTGTAGTTGAAAGGTGAAGTACCATACTGTATGTTTTTTGGTGTTCTGAAAACGAATCCTGAGTCAGAATTGACCCATCATCCAAGGATTTTTTGAGATGTACGAGGTTATCATAAAGTAAGGGATATATTTCAACATATATTTTTAACAAATCAAATTAATAACAAAAAGTAAATGAAATCTAGTTGCTTACATAATGGGATTTCTGATGTTACTGGTTACCGCAATTGTTCAATATGACCTCCATGTTGTTGTAAAATTACCAACTATTCAACATTTCTGGTTGAATTTCATGAATTTGCTCTCTGATACTGTCCTTTAGTTCCTCCAGCATTGTTAGACGTGTTCTAAACACCAATTCTTTAAATAACCCCAAAGTCGGTAATCCACTGGGTTAAGATTAGGCAATCTTGGTGGCCATGAATTTGCAAAATGTATGCTTATAACACGATCTTGAAAAACCGCAGTTAACAATTCTTTAACTGGTCGGTAAATGTGCGGAGGTGCTCCATCCTGCATAAAAATTAAGTTTTCAATTCCTTCGTGCTCGTTTTGCAACTGTGGAATTGCATAATCCCTTAACATTTGCAGGTATCGTTCACCAGTAACAGTTACAGATACGGCCTGCCCATTCTGTATTTCCTCAAAAAAGTATGGACCAATGATGAAATTAGCTGTGAAACCACACCAAACAGTGACTTTTTTATCATAAAGACCTTGCTGAACGATTTCATGTGGATTTTCTGTTGACCATATTCGACAGTTTTGAGTATTAACTCCATCGTTAAGAGAGAAATGGGCCTCCTCTGTCCGTAAAATACGGGATAACCATTCGGGTTCAATTTCTATCCGAGCTAATATTTGTAATGAAAAACCTACCTGAGAGCAAAATCTGCATCCTTTAATTCAAACAGCAGTTGCAGTTTATAGTGCATAACCGTGCATATGCATAACCGTGGTGTATGGCATTTGTAATCGTTTTGATATTGCATTCACACTACTGATTGCTAGCGGATTAGTATTGGCTACGTTTTCATTTTCGTGAAGAACTTCTGCAACTTGGACATCACTAATCCTTGGTCTTCCTGATCTCGGAAGGTGATTTACAGACCCCGTTCTTTCAAATTTGCTGATCAAATTACGGTATACCTTTATTTGGCACGGCCCTGCTTTCAAACCCATGTACGGAATCTTCGTAATCCAGCAGTGTAATTTTTACCACATTCATAATAACATTGTACTAAGCCAATTCTTGTTTGCAGATCCATGTTCAAATTGTTACAATTTAACGTTTACGCGAGTTTTATTTTGAGAACAATTATCTAAATTACGATACTTTCGTTTAGACACTTGTAACAATAGTTGTCCGACAATTCTTTTGTTTTCCATAGATACACTAAAATCCCATTATGTAAGCAACTAGATTCCATTTACTTTTTGTTATTAATTAATTTGTTAAAAATATATACAGTGAAGCCTCGCTAATTCGGACTAATTAAAACAGGGGCAATCGGAATCATCGCGGTTTCCGGATTACCGCGTCTGTAGAGTTACTATGTCTTATTTGTAAATAAATGCAATTAAAACATTCTGCAAAAACATTTATTTAAAAATAAATAAAACTACAAAAATATTTACGCAAAAACTGTTTTAAAAACACAAAAATAATATTCGGTATTAATATGTCATTAAAAAAAGGCGGTGATTTTTGCTTGTTTCGTGTTTTTTGAACTTAATACGTTAGATATGATTTTTTTTAAATCTTCCAGCATCACAATTGTTTCAAATTTTTAATGTTTTATTTGTAAATAAATGCAATTAAAACATTCTGCAAAAACATTTATTTAAAAATAAATAAAACTACAAAAATATTTACGCAAAAACTGTTTTAAAAACACAAAAGTAATATTCCGTATTAATATGTCATTAAAAAAAAGGCGGTGATTTTTGCTTGTTTCGTGTTTTTTGAACTTAATACGTTAGATATGATTTTTTTAAAATCTTCCAGCATCACAATTGTTTCAAATTTTTACCGCCAACTGCAAAGCCACCGCTTTGCAATAGTTTCTTAAATGGCTTCACTGCGTGCGAATCACTGAACAGCTTTTCTCCCACGATTTTTAGCACTCGCAAATTGTCTTTTTAAAAATTAAATATCCGATCTTTACTTGCCCTGACATCATCGTTTTGAAAACATCTTTTATAGAGTTACAGCAGCATGCAGAGTATACCAAACAGTGGAACCAGTCGTGATACGACGCCGATGTATATGTATACGAGCGTGATAGCGCATACGTCGTATCCCGACTGCTTACACTGTTTCGTATGCACCCCACGGTGCTGGATACGGGGGACTCAACTGAGGAGACGAAACGAGTCAAATAAAGCGTCCCCGACCTTGAACGTTAATTCAAGTTTGAACGTTACTTCTAGATGGCGCTACGATTCTGGACAACGCTGACAGTGTTGACAGATTATGCGATTTATCGCAAATCTGGCTAATTTTTATGAAACATTGCGACCCATATGGCACTCCAGCGAACTGTCAACAATGGCCAGCGTGGTCTGAGCGTTGTCAAGGACCGAAGCGCCCTCTAACGAAAATTTTTTAAAATACAGGCCATTGGGTACGCAAATGTTTGGAACGCCCATTGCCGATTCGTCTCCTCAGTTGAGTCCCCCGTAGTGCTGGATAAAGATGCTTTGCGTTTTCGGCCAAAATTTCGGAAGATATCAGTGACATATCTAAAACCATGCAAACAACTTTTCTTCCATCTCTAGATGTTTCGCAGGTTTTAATGGTTTTTTTTAACTTTGTTATATGATCCTTCAGATTCTGTAACAATTCTGGAAATGTATAATACTTAAAGTTACAATGCGGTCTTTTCACATTTAACAATTTTTAAATTTAGCACAAAATCTTTTTATGTATGCCGGAGATTCATAAAGTCGTAATTCGTAAAAGATGTATCAATTCTTTTTTAACTTAAACCTTTGTAACTAATATGAATTGTGAAGTTGCAATGTAACCAGTTTTAAAAAATACGTGCCTTTTTATAATAAGTATTTATCATCAGACATAAATATAACGTAAACATAAATAAAATAAAATCTTATTCATCTTATCTACAAGGGTAGTTTTGTATCAAATTACACATCTGAATACCCATTGCATTAGTTACTATAAACAAAACTTGATGAATAAAAACAATTAATTCTAAAGTTCGGATTATCAAAACCTTAAATCCGGATTACAATGTAAATAAATTGCTGGTCCGGATTGTCGTGATATTCGGATTAACGTAGATTCGGATCAACGAGACTTCACTGTAATAAGTTGAAATATCCCTTACTTTATGATAACCCGATATTTTTATAAATTTTTTTAGGTTATGTACAAATCCTTGGTTGATGGGTCAATTCTGACCTCGGATTCGTTTTCAGCACACCAAAAAGCATACGGTATGCTACCTCGTCTTTCAACTACAAGACTCTTTTTTGTGGGCCTATGTAATTAATAATCCATAAATCAGGCAATTGGGGACATCAGGCACATTGTGGGTGGTTTGTAATTATTCTACTTCAAACCTACAAATTAATAATTACAGGGTTGCCACAGAGTCCCTTAAAGTCACGGTTAAACTTCTAGTCACTATAAGTCACTTTTTAAACAAAAAAGTCACTTTTTAAACAAAAAAAGTCACTTTTATTAATCAGTGAATATTAAAATTTTATTTAACAATATTTATTGAATATTTTCTACATATCTAACTTTATAAAATCTTTAATCATAATATAATTTTGATATACAAAAAACCTATTACATTTCAAGTGAATTTATATGCAACTTTTTTATTATTAACAATGTAATTGTATTTTCGGGAAAAAAATGCATATTTAAAATAACCGGGCTACGAAATCGTTCTTGCAGTATCTGTAATAGCCAATCTCTAATATGTATAAAAAGTATCTCGATAGGCCATGGACGGTCTGACTAAAACTCGTGTAAGACCATTACAAAGTGGCATGTAAGCATATGCTACTTTATTACTCTTTACTCTTTATTACTCTTTATATTACTAAATAATAATAAAAGTTTGTTGATCTTTATAGAATTTGTCTACATCCGTTGGGTCGTAACAGTATTAGCCAACAAATCGTCTCAGCATTCTACTATAATAATCTCATTTATAATATTCACCTTCCAAGAACACTGCATATTCAACTTTGGTATGTATGTACTATTGCGAGATAAATAATTGGTATAGTTGAATTACAGAATAAGCAGGTCTTTAAGAATTTTGGCATATTACACCGACTTTGGCAGTCACAGTTTCAAATTTTATATTTTTA
This sequence comes from Agrypnus murinus, assembly GCA_929113105.1. Classification (NCBI taxonomy): domain Eukaryota; kingdom Metazoa; phylum Arthropoda; class Insecta; order Coleoptera; family Elateridae; genus Agrypnus; species Agrypnus murinus. The sequence goes on from OV816025.1 coordinate 160,184,405, forward strand.
TTACGGATGAGAGTACTATTTAAACAGGAAAAAATCTGCTGTGCCAATTATTTCGCAGTAGTACATAGAACTGTCTTGTTCGGTTTAAAGAGGTTTGTTCGGAATACAGTGTGTTCGGATTATGGAGTTCTACTGTAGTTGCTAACGCAACTAATAAATGCAACGGTAGAATCATCATGAGTAGTCAGAATCACAGTATGTCAGCAAAAGTGGCGATAACAGTATTTCGAATGACAAGTCTTCTGGTAGGTCAACACAACAGCAAACATTAAATATAGGAGGGGACCAAGGGTACTTCCCTGTGGGACACTGGATTGGCTAGGATATTGCTGGGATTTCGTTATTATATTTAGCTGAGTAAAACCTCTATTTCGAGTTGAGTAAAAGATGATAGTTGCCTGGCAATTGTTTTTTATTTGTATAGTAACCTAGTATGCCAGACCCGATCAAATGCCTGGGTTACATCTAAGAACACAGCTGTACAGTATGTTTTCTCTTCGAGGCTTCTTGATATCTGGTTTAGTATTTTATGTATTTGCTAAGTTCTAGAATGGCCTCGCCCTCTAAACCCGAACTGAAATAGTAGCAGGTGTCTTTTGTGAGTCTGTAGTCTTTTAAGAAACAATTTCTCAAATACCTTGTCTAGTAAGGGCAGGAGACTAATTGGCCTATAAAGAAGACACATCTTGCTATAATTTAAACTACGCTCATGTGTTATATAACTTCTCTTATATATGTTAAGAGCGCTGTAGCTCAGCTGATCAAGGCCTGAAAAGCCACCAATACACCCCTCAGAACCCACAAACTCAATAATTAAGAAAAAACGTTTGCTGTATTATGCATCTTTCTTCCTCTTTAAATTATCGAATGCTAAATTTCTTTGTTCGCATGTAAAGTCGTGAGTGTTAAACCGGCAATAGCGCAAGCACGTGACTAGTTCTTCTAGAAGTGGTGGTATTTAGTACAATCTGCAATTGAATATCATTCGATAAACTTCAGTAACACTTTTAACTTGATAGGGTTATGCTAACTATTTTATTAGTGGATGTCGTATAGCGAATTTGAAATTTTGACCAATTTTTCGTTTTAATACGAGTATGCATATGTACTTTAGGTAATTAGGTGGCAGTACTCTCCTTATTGAATTCAAATGCTAATAGTTCTTTCAGATTACCATAAAATATTCAGAAAATCAAAAAGCAAAACAAAAAAATTTTGAGAAAAAACCTTTTAATATATAATTTAAGTTGTAATAAGCGCCAGGTTAAAAAAATCAAATCATTGTGATGATTGTTACTGCACTGATTCAAGCAAGACATCATGATAAAAAAATGTATTTTCTTAAATTTTTATTTTATTATAAGTAATATAGAAACTCCGTTATACTTTTTAGTAGTTTTGAATCAAGCAAAAATTTTTATAGAAGATGACTTTTTGTTATAAAATCAATAATAAAAGAGTTTTTCCTCTTGTGTACCGCATCTGGGGGCACACTATGTGTGTGTGGTTTGTACAAATACGGGTACTTGCAAAGTAGTTTCTCAGCAAGTGATACACGAGATTTTTCTTACTGACTTCTGTATATTTGTCAAATTAAATTAAGTTGGTTTAAGGGCTATCACGAACTATGAACTGAATTGTTCAACAGTTCGGTCGACAAAAGTAAAATCTGGGCGCATTAACGAACGAAACTGTGTCTTGTTGTAGTTGGGCGCGCATACGAACTGAACTGTCGTGTCATGTATTCCATTCTCAAAATGAATTTGGTAGAGGTAGTTTCCTTCGCGGTGTTAATTAGACACCGAGAAAATGAAAACAGAAGATATTGAGTTCATCCAATAACCTGCCAACGCTTACTGAAGGGTCAGTTTCAAAAACTCTACGAGGATTTGAGAGTTTTTTGGGATTCCATAGAATGAGTGTCACAAGTTTTGACAAAGTATTAAAAATTATTGGACCTTCTATAAGCAATAAATAAATTTTTGGTCCAGTCACATTGTGCCACAATGTTCGCAGAGATCTTCAAACACAGTAAAGAGTGTCCAAGCGAAGTTCCGTGCCTATCTAATCATCTAGTGCGCACAGAGATATTCAAATCCAGGTGTGTCGGCCAATAGTTCAGTCGTATTGACAAGAGTCAACAGGAAAGTTGAGTAAATGTGCGCATCTCCGTATGTTGCAACATATCTCACTCGGTCGACTAAACCGTTGGACGAAAAAAGTTCATAGTGCGCGCTAGCCCTAATTATTATGGATATGATCGTCTTGATAAACGTATTGTATATGGTAATTAATCTTCGATTAGGATTAACAGAAGCTAGTGCAAATGGCCATAAATATTCGGCATTAGAGTTTTTTGTGTTGATAACACTAAAAGATTTCAATCTTAAAATTGACATTTCTTATTTCTTGACATTCTTTAATAATACTTTTATATTTTTATACACAACTTCTGTCACACATTTAATGCTAAAATAAAGTATTTGTGTTGTCAATCTTAGTACACATGCTTTAAAAACAGGAATGGTCTTTCAACAGTATTTTACTATTAGGCGCGTGCCTAGGGCCCAACGGCAAGAGGGGCCCGAATTGGAAAATAAAATCATAAAAATGCACAAAAAAGTTTTTCGGCTCCGAAATCCCGAAGTCTCATTGTAGTGTTTCCACTGCACTTTTGTTGAGATTTCGTTGGCGTTTATGTATTTGTTTGTTTACTTTTTGCGACACCACATTCATTTCAAATGGAGGATAGGAAAAAATTTATACTATCTATGTATAATATTTGTACTCTCGAGGAAAAAAATGCACCATTTGAAAACGCACCAAAAATATCAAAATTTCACACCGTCATAACTTGGAGGATTTTGGATGAAAATGGATGAACCTTTGCGTGCTAAAAGGTCTGAAGTGTCTAGTTTAAGGTTGTGCGGGCGAATGATATGTTTAAGCTTTTCGCCTCCCGCCTCCCCGAAGAAAAGAAAATTGATTAGAAAAATGTCAAATTTTAACAGCTTGTACGGTGTACCAAAAGGATTCAATTGACTGCCAGGACAATAAAGTTCAGCTCTTTTTCTGTAGAGTTTTCAAAACTTCGAGTGCCTACGATTATTTGGCGCGAAGTTATGAATTTTTGAGGTTCACCCTGCATTTTGTCGGGTGTTTTTCCTCTTCTGCGAGCGACATTATTATCGCATGAGTTTGAACCTTTTCTTTCCAAATTTAAGAAATTTTGAAAAATGTCGAAAAATGTTTTTAATTAGTAAAAAGAAACGTTACAATGTCGTATTTAACGGACATTCAACGTGCACAAATTGTTACTCTTTTGGAGCTAGGAGTTAGTATGCGACAAGTCGCATTGAGATATGTGGGTTTGCCATAGTGTTGTATCTCGTATGTGGTCTCGGCATTGAGGGACGGGAACTTTTCGTCGTCGTCAAGGGTCTAATCGTCCTCATTCTACCAACGTCGCGAGGACCGAAGGACTTGTGAATGCAGCTCGACGGGATCCTGTGACAAGCGCTCACATGATTGCAGCAGACATGGACTTGATTCTATGAGTATCCGATAGGACGGTACGAAATAGTCTACATGAAGGTCAACTTTGTACTCGTGTTAGAGCTAATGTTCCTCACTTGACGCACCGGCATTGCTAGGAGAGAATGAAGTATGCACTGCCGACATTGGACTACGAGGTAATGGCGAAAGGTCTTGTTCAACGACGAAAGCTGCTTTTGCCTCTTCCATTCTGACGCACGAATTCGCGTATGGCGTCGTCGAGGAATGCGATTGGATCGCAATCGCATCAACCCGACGCGCAATTTCAACAGCGGATCTGTCATAGTTTGGGGAGGCGTTAGCTATGATGGTTGCACCGAACTGGTGATTGTACCAACTCCTAGATTGACAGCGTTTCGGTACATCAACGAAATTCTCACATTCTGCCCATGCAACGTCGGATGGGACGAGCGTTTGTGTTTATGCAAGACAATGTGCATCCACACACTGCTCGAGTCACCCAGGAGCTTCTCCAGCAACACAACATACGCGTTCTTCCTCATCCACCTATCAGGTCAGACCTCAACCCAATTGAACATGTGTGGGATAAAATCGGGTGTTGTCTGCGAAACCTGCAGACACCACCAACTACTCTCCGAGGATTGGGAATAGAACTGACGCAATTGTCAAACAACATTCCCCAGAAAGAGATTCGCGCAGTTCTGAACATGCCAGCGAGGTTACAAGAGGTACGCCAGCAAAAACGAAGAAACACACACACACACACACGATGTGCAAAATCCGACCGACATGGTGTACATCGGGTAACGCTGATGTTGATTGTTATACGTTAAAAAAATTAACGTTAAAAAAATGTTCAAACTCAACCGGTAATAATGTCGCCGGCAGCAAACGAAAAACTTCCGACAAAATTCAGGGTAAATTTCAAAAATTCATAAATTCGCGCCATATTATCTTAGGCACTCGAAGTTTTAAAGAGTTTACAGAAAAGGTCAACTTTATTGCCCTGGCAGTCGATTGGGTCCACGATTTCTTTAGTATACCGTACAAGCTGTAAAAGTCTGTCTGACACTCTTTTTTCTGCAGGGATCGCGGGGAGCGGAAAGGCTTAAACGTAACATCAGCTGATACGTCCTTAAACTAGACACTTTAAACTTTTCAGTACGTAAAAGTTTATCCATTTTTGTTCTAAATTAACCGAGTTAAGACTGTTTGAGGTTTTGGTATTTTTGGTACGTTATCAAGTTTTTTCCCTTGAGAGTATATGTCGTATATTTTTTGGGAAAACTAAAAATATTTATGGTTATAATATAAAAAATAAAATAAATAAAAATTAAAGGAACAAATTAAATTCTTGTGTTATGATTTTAGTTCCTTCAGCAGGGCAATATTTTATTTCATTTTTTACGCCTGTTTGGTACTCCTTTCACTCGAATACGGGGCCTGGAATTTGCTAGCTGAACCTAGGGCCCATCTCAGTTAAAAATAGGCTCTGAATGCGACTTAGTGACTGAGTGGGTAAATCAAAATTGCTGTCCAACTCCATGACGTATATAATAATTCCTGTATACAATAATTTTGTAGTTTGGTTACCTATTGCTCTACGTTCTTGAGCTACTTCTACCCTCAGTTGATTTAGCTAGAGCATACCGATTTCGATGATCAAGATCAGACTGATTCCATATCGGTCGCCTATTATATACATTAGTATATTACAGTACAAGTGGAGAAACTAAAAGTTTTACTCATGCGTGTGTTGAGATTACACACGAGGCGAAGCCGAGTGTGGAACGACACACAAGTGAGTGACTGTTTCCCACGAGTGTTGTATAGCGTTTTGTTCAATCCTGCTATTAGAAATTAGAAAATTAAATAAATAAATTTAAATTTTTAGAATAATTGCAGAAAAATTAGGAGGCGGTTTTCGTTGTTATGCTTCTCATCATTCGTCATAAAACAAACAATCAATTTGTCATGATTTGTCAACAAAGATCAATTCCCTGATATTAATCAACCGATTTTTAACAATTGTAATTTATAAGTAAATTTGTTGATATGTGTTACTGTTATGAATAAAATTGGTTAAATATTCAGCTTATAACCTTGCTCATCGGGAGTGATTGTAAATTTCCCGTTGCTATGCAAGTAGGTTGAATGGACAAAACAAACGCTTTCACCTTTGGTATCTGGGTAAGAAACAGTAATTTTCAACGACAGGATTGAACAATAGTTATTTATGGTACAAGTGAGTCAAGTAAGATATTATCCACGAACGAAAAATTCACCCTCGAGGGCCGGGAGGCCCGAGAGGGTTAATTTTTCTGAGTGGATAATATCCTTAACTCACGCGTGCCATACAAAATTTTATCAAACACCTCTTTATTTAAGTTTAAACATCGAATTTGCAATGTATAGTTAGTCTGTAGTTTTGACGGTAATACTCTAGCACGATGACTGGATTTTAATAATATTAAGTAACGTAAGCTGGTGATTGGTTGTTATCTTTTAAAGAGTGAGTTTTTTAAAAATAACCCACGTTGCTAGGGGCTACGTAGGTTATAATGTCCCATAAGAGTAAACAATCACTTTCCTTATTTAAAATGATCATAATAAACATGGTATTTATATAGAGGTGTTGGATAAAATTAATTAGTTGTTCCGTTTCCATTGCTTTAAAAAATAATCTTCTGGGAACAACCGTCCTCGAACTGTAAAAGCAAAGATTTTAGCGCGTATCTTGCTGCAAATAAATCTCGAATCTAAATCGAGTTGCGTCGCTATGGCTGCCTTGGGCGTCAAGGCGTTACCTCCTCACCATAGCATACACTTCTTTTCAAAATACATTGCAATATCGAAATCTCGTCGCTAGTCTCGTCGCTTCTCTCTTGTCTTATCGCTTCACCATACTTGTACCTGTATGTTAGTTATTATTAAATATTACCGACTGTCTTATAAAAAAGGGCTGTACAAGACGCTACCACATATTCCTGAGACCAAAATAGGACGATTTAACTAAACTTACCTCTATCCAAACGTGCTTCGTAAAGGCGCTATTGAACGTCAAAGATCTTTCAAATCAAATCAAAGAAAATTTCTTTTTTTCTAAATAACAAAAAATTGCCTTTAGCGATGGGTATAAAATTTGGGATGTGAGTCTGTACAAAAAAATTTTTTTTGGCAAAATTTTTTTAATAGTGCGTGTTACGTAAGTGGTAAAAATTGGATCATCCATATGCAAAGAAGCTCAAAATTTTGTAACGGTTTGGTCAATATTCTTCAAACTTTTTCTACAGATAGATATTCTAATTTCTAACATTTCTTGTCTGTTGTTGGATTTTGGTATCTGCCATAGTTTCGGCAAGAAAAATTAATTTGATTTGCATGCCATGCACTGCAGCTATAATAATGTATCTAATGTAAAGTGTGTTGGCGTTCAAGAAAAGTTAATAAAACAAAAACTATCTTAATAGGTAAATTTAATGCAACAAAAACACAGAAAATGGTCAGAATGGCTACCATTTACATGCATACAAAAATTAATACGACACAGAATTAAACCGTACTCTTTCATCATTTCAGCATTGTCTTTTAGTGTGTCTGTTGTATTTTGAATTCGTCTCCACAATTCCTCTTCAACATTTACAGGTCTGGAGTAGACCATGGCTTTTAACGCTCCCCATAAAAAATAATCCATCGAGATCATATTAGGAGAACGAGGTGGCCAGTTTACGAGAACATTTTCCTTTACCGATCCATCTATTCGGGTATTGTTGATTTAAATGTTGTGGATAATTAATGTGAAATGAAGGGGTGCCCCATCATGCATGAAAATATATCTCGGCAAAGTTCTAACCATAATGCAGCCATAATGTATGGCTGCAGTGAATGGCATGCAAATCAGATAAGTTTTTTTAAGAAAAAGTTAGAAAAATATTCACCAAACCTTTAAAAAAACTTGAGGTTCTTTACATGTAGATGATCAAATTTTGACCACTTACGTAACACTCACTATTAAAAAAATGTTGTCAAAAAACAATTTTTTTAGTACGGAAATCCCAAATTTCATCCTCATTGCTAAAAGCAAACTTTTGTTATTTAGAAAAATAGAAATTTTTTGAAGATCTTTGACCTTCGATAGTGCATTAACAAAGCACTTTTGGATAGAGGTAAGTTTGGTTAAATCGTCCTATTTTGGTCTCAGGAATATGTCTTAGCGTTTTGTACAGGCCTTTTAGAGACACCATATATAAGTAAGTCTCAACACTTCAAATCAAGTAAGTCAAAACACTTCAACTTTTCAAAAAATCTTCATCTTCATGTTGTACCAGAATAGAAGAACATAAAATAATATTGTAACGTTCTTTCTTAAATAATAATACAAGTGCTGTTTAAATCGTCTATTCACAAACAAATATTTATTTCTATACACTAATGAATACACTATAAATTAACTCTATGATTATAAACCATTAAAAACTATTATTTACAGACTATGAATTTCTAATACAACATTTATATTCACTATTTATTTTGTAATACACAGTTAATGACTTGCTGTTGACTGCCCCTTTTCTCCGCGACGTCGACTTTATATCATCCTATAAACGTTCCAGAAGTCGCCCGAACATACCATGTATTTCTAGAATACACCAGAATAAACCGCGTCTGATTCACATGCCCGAGCGATGCGTCATTCTCTCGAATGCGATAGAACACACCACCTGTCGCTTGAAAGAGGTTCGTTCCTTTTCTCTCTTGTTACACTGCCCCCCTCTTCAAGTCTGTTCTGTCCCAGAACAGGTTTTATGCTCTGGTTCCTGTAGAACGGGTCATGACGATATCGATAGTCTTCACCTCGACTACACGTTCCATTACGGTAGAAATAACAGTCTACACTCTTCGTTGGCCTTAATGCGGGTTGTGGGTCAAAATTGCAGACGAAGATCTTGACGTCCGTACCTCTAAAGACAACTTCCAGCATGTTTCTAACAATTCTCCAATCCAGCTGGTCCCGCCCACAGCCGAGTTTGGGAACTGCCAATTTGTTAATTCCCCTGGTAAGCAACTCGATCCTCAAATTCCATAGTGCCCTCCACAAGTCGGCGTAACTCGGTTTCTGGTAGTAAAACTGCTTGGTTACCAAGTAGTAAATGGATCGGTCATGATCAGGCAAGCGTAAGGATTTACCAACAGAGGGATTTTGTTCTCGAAGTTCATTCAGCCGTCCAAATTTATTTCTAAACACTACTGCGATCCCCCTGGACATACGGAGATCCGCGGAGACACAGTGGGCAATGGAATAATTACCAGGGACCCGGAAGAGATCTTGTTGCATCTCAGTCGTGACTCCGAATCGCGCTTTTCTAGTTCCAGAGAACGCAGCCATAAATTCTCTAAAGGTTGGTTGATCATCTTCAGGCCTTACGGTATTGATAGTCACCTCAGCCTCATCTTTCCGATCCGGGACTGCGTCATTATTTCCCTCGTAGTGCGCCAGACGATTGGAGTGTACCACCTTTGGTTTCCCCCTTGGCAACTTCTGGATGCGATAAATCAAGTCATTTATTCGTTTCTTCACCTGGTATGGACCCTCCCAATTTCGCTGTAACTTTGGAGAATAGCCACGACGCCTTTGCGGGTTGTATAACCAGACAAGCTCTCCAGGTTGAAACCCTCCTTCTTGGGCTCTCACATCGTACGTAGCCTTCATCCGGTCACTCGCGATTCGACTATTATTTCGGGTTCGGTCGTGAATATCCTCCAACTTCTTCTTTAAGTTGATGACATAATCATTCCCGGCTACCTCCTGCTCTATAGGTGGAGACCCAAATTCCAGATCACACGGTAACCGTAACTCGCGTCCAAACATTACAGACGCTGGTGACTGACCGGTTGTTTCGTGGACCGATGCACGATAAGCCATCAGGAACAGATGCAGGTATTGGTCCCAGTCTCGTTGATGATCGGAAACGACCTTGGCCAAATATTTGCCCATTGTCCGATTCATGCGTTCTATCATTCCATCGGACTGCGGATGTAACGGTGTGGTCCGAGTCTTGCGAATGCCCAACAATCGACAGACTTCTCCAAAGAGTACAGACTCGAAATTGCGGCCTTGATCCGAATGCAGCTCCATGGGCACTCCGAAGCGACTGAAAAACTCTTTGACTAGTACGTCAGCAACAGTCGCAGCTTCCTGGTTTGGTAGGGCATATGCTTCTGGCCATTTGGTAAAATAGTCCATTGCCACTAATATGTATTTATTCCCATCGTCGGTTTCGGGAAATGGTCCGGCAATATCTATGGCTATTCTTTCCAGAGGACTACCCACATTGTACTGCCTCATAGGTGCTCTTCGTTTCCCCAAGGGTCCGTTACCAGTGGCACATAGTTCACATTTCCGGCACCACTCCTTCACGTCTTCTTTACAATTGACCCAATAAAAACGCTCCCTAACTTTCTCCAAAGTCTTTTTCACACCGAAGTGTCCTCCTGAGGCACCGTCATGGAGATGTCGCAATACTGTAGCCACTCGGCTTCTTGGAACCACGAACTGAGACCTAATGGTGGTGCCATCTTCACTCTCCAGTACTCGCTTCAGGAGATCGTCTTCCACCTTCAAGGACTCCCATTGGGCCCAATATGCTTTGAGCGTTCTGTTGAAAGGGCTGACGGCCTCCCAGGCAGGCCTTTCTCCCACGCGCTTCCATTCCAGTACCATTTTTAGTTCGGGATCAGCCTCCTGCTGTCGTTGCAATTCCTCCGGCAACCAATTGTCGTTGACGATGGTAGTCCTTAATACTTGGCAAACCCTCTCTTCCAAACGAGAGCAATGACGGCAATCCGTTGGACAGGGTCTTCTTGAAAGAGCATCGGCATTTCGATGACTAGTGCCCGCTCGATGTTCGGTGTCAAAGTCGTATCCTTGTAATCGTTCGATCCACCTTGCGACCTGGCCTTCAGGATTACGGAATTGTAGAAGCCATTTCAACGCTGCATGGTCCGTCCTCAATAAAAACTTCCGTCCGTACAAGTATTTGTAAAAGTGCTCAACGGACTTCACGACGGCCAATAGTTCTTTTCTGGTCACACAATAATTCCTTTCGGCTTTAGACAAAACCTTACTAAAATAGCCGATGACCTTTTCTTGTCCATCCTGTATCTGAGAAAGTACACCCCCAATGGCCAGATTACTTGCATCTGTGTCAAGTATGAATTTCCCTTCTGTCCGTGGATAGCTCAATATTGGTGCTGTTGTCAGGGCACGCTTCAACTGTTGGAAAGCTGTTTCACACTCTCCGCTCCAAACATACTCGCGCCCATCTTCAGTTAACCTTGTCAGAGGTTTCGCTATATTGGCAAACCCAGGAACGAAACGCCTGTAGTAGGTACATAACCCAAGAAAACTACGAACTTGGTGTTTATCTTTCGGTGTTGGCCACTCTTGAACTGCACGAATCTTATCGGGGTCGGCTGCCACTCCATTTTGTGATACGACGTGCCCGAGATATTTCACTTCCTTTCTGAATATGTGGCACTTTTTCGGACTCAGTTTCAGATTGGCTCCACGTAGTCTTCGGAACACTTCCTCTAGATTTTTCAAATGTTCGTTGAATGATTTTCCGACTACAATCACATCATCTAGGTATACCAGGCAGGTCTTCCACGACAACCCTCTCAGGATGGTCTCCATTAGACGCTCAAAGCTGGCCGGAGCGTTACATAGACCGAAAGGCATAACTGTAAACTGCCATAGTCCGGAACCAATAGTGAACGCGGTCTTCTCCCGGTCTTCAGGTTCCATTTCAACTTGCCAATAACCGCTCTTCAAGTCCAAAGTCGAAAACCATCGTGAACCAGACAGGGTATCTAACGTGTCGTCGATACGTGGTAAGGGATAGCTGTCTTTCTTGGTCACGTCATTAAGCTGCCGATAGTCCACACAAAATCTCGTTGACCCGTCCTTCTTACTGACCAGGACCACCGGTGATGCCCATGGACTGCTGGATGGCTCGATGACCCCTTGTTCTTCCATATCAGTAATAATCTTTTCGGCTTCTGCTCGCCTTGCTAGAGGTAGACGCCTCGGCTGCTGACGGACAGGCATAGAGTTGCCTGTATTGATTTTATGTTTTACTATATTTGTTCGTCCCTTCTGGCTATCGTCAAGAGCGAAGATATCTTGGTATCGGTGAACCAAACCCTGTACCTCTTTCACTTCCGTTCTGTTAAGGTCTTCGCACGAACTAGTAACCATACCCACTAATTTTCCACCCTGGTCTTTGGGCACTGGTTTTGGAACATCAGCCATACACCTGGCTACTCGAAATACTGGCACACACTGTCCCACAAGGGTACTCTTCTTCAATGTCACCGGATCCACATTAACGTTCATAATTCTCACCGGTACTCTCTTTCCAACCTTGATCAGCGCTTTTCCCACCAGTATGCCACTATGGATCTTCTTATCACAAACAGGCTCCATCATTCGCACACATCCTACCCGAAGATCTCCATCCAAACCCGCCTCGACAACCATCTCGCTTTGACCCGGCAATATCACATCTTCAGTCAGCAAAACCCTTACAACCGGATCTTCTCGTGGGTGCAAAGGAAGTTCTTCGTTACCGACCTTCAAAACACCCTCTTTCAAATCCAACGTAAAACCAAATTTTCTCAGGAGGTCCATTCCCAAGATGAAGTCATCAGTGATATCGGCTACCAGCACCTCATGATCACGTTCTTCACTTCCAATGCCAATCTTCATCTTCACCACTCCGCGTGTTGGTATCACTTCACCTGTTGCTGTACGGAGTTGAGTAGTTGTCGGTAACAATTTAATACTTGATTGTAGAACATCAGGGCGTACGATGGATTTTGTCGCCCCCGTATCAATAAGTAGTGGAACAGTTCGATTAGCAATCTTTCCATCTACAAACAAACTGCCGTTACTATTCTTTGATGTTACGGCATGGATCGTGATCTCCGGGGCATCTTCACTCGCAGTCAACGTTCGCCCCCTCTTGCCAACCCCTTTTAACTTTTCCGACGGTTGTACTTTTCTTATTTTGGGTTTAGGGCAGCGGCGTCGTATGTGCCCTTGTTCACCGCAGTTCCAGCAACGAGGCCCTCGAACTTCTTGATGATTCTTCTTACGGCTTTCTTCCTTCCGAAGAACTCTCAGTACTAACTCTTCTAGGTGATCTTTAGAACCTTCTTCTTCCTCCACAACGGCCCGAACACGCCCGTGACCTCGGGACGCTTGTTTTGCAGCTTCAAATTCTAAAGCGTGAGCAAGCGCATCATCAGTTGTTCTTGGTCGTGCTAGCCTCAATGATTGTTGTGTTTCCCCGTCTCTTAACCCATCAATGAAGGTCTGCACAGCGAGCTGTCCCAAAAATGAATCGGGTGCCGTAGGGTACGCCAATCGGACAAGCCGCGCAACATCGGCTTCAAACTCCTGCAGGCTTTCTCCATTCTTCTGGATACGATTCTTCACTTGCGCGTGATACACTTGTTGAAGATGCGCGTCTCCATATCTCATCTCCAATCTAGACACTAACAATTGATAATCATTTTCCTGTCCTACTGGGATTGTTTGCAGGACGTTCAACGCGTCTCCACGCAAAGCCACAGTTAAAGAAACGGCCTTTTCCTTGCCTGTCCATCCGTTGGCCCCAGCGGCCGCCTCAAATTGTTTGTAGTAGGTGGACCAAGGTATCTTTCCATCGAACGTGGGTGGTTTTACTTTTATCCCTACGGCAGGAACCTTTTCTTCTTTAAATTGTTTCTTTACTTCATTAAACGGCCACTCAGAAGTTGAGGGAAACCGTAGTTGCCTCATTCTATCTTCCAGCATTTCGATCATATCGTCTTTCTTAGTTGTTAGTGGTAATTGCATTTGGGCTATTTTCTCTTCTACCATCTTTATTACCCTATCTTGTTCCGCCAATCTACCTTCCAATAGTCCTAACGCACTGGCATTCTCCAAAAATTCTTCGAAAACTTTATCTTCCAACGCTTTGACATTTTCCAACAATTCTCCTTTAAGCCTTATAGAACTTTCCAGTAAATCTTCTTTAAGCATTTTAACATTTTCTTCCAGTGCTTTAGTATTTTCAAGTAATTCTTGTTTAAGCATTCTAGAATTCTCTTCGGACTTTTGCAGTAATTCTTCTTTTAAAATTCTAGAATTCTCTTCGGACTTTTCCAGTAATTCCTCTTTTAAAATTCTAGAATTCTCTTCTATTTTACTTAATAACAAATTAGTATCAATTGCGGGTCCAGGTATTTCGAAGAGGAAACTTTCAGGGTCTTCTTGCTGCTCTAAAAGCCATTCTCTTAGCCGATTTATTAACACACTTTTAAGGCCCGTTGTGTCCAAATCTCGTTCTTCAAGTTCATGTTTCAAGTCTATTACTTTGAGATCTTTTAATAGTTTCATCACCATTTTTAATTGTTTGTTGAAATTAATTTTAACACTAAAAATTTATACTCACAGCACTTTATTTAATTATTACGCGATTTTATTTATTTTAAGACACCACACCTGACAGCACTGTAACGTTCTTTCTTAAATAATAATACAAGTGCTGTTTAAATCGTCTATTCACAAACAAATATTTATTTCTATACACTAATGAATACACTATAAATTATATGATTATAAACCATTAAAAACTATTATTTACAGACTATGAATTTCTAATACAACATTTATATTCACTATTTATTTTGTAATACACAGTTAATGACTTGCTGTTGACTGCCCCTTTTCTCCGCGACGTCGACTTTATATCATCCTATAAACGTTCCAGAAGTCGCCCGAACATACCATGTATTTCTAGAATACACCAGAATAAACCGCGTCTGATTCACATGCCCGCGCGATGCGTCATTCTCTCGAATGCGATAGAACACACCACCTGTCGCTTGAAAGAGGTTCGTTCCTTTTCTCTCTTGTTACAATATATTAGCATAGCAAAGTCATAGATTCTATATAATCAGTATATAAGGGAAATTAATATGTACTGCTAATCATTTTATGGACAGGTTTTTGCATTTAAAAATTATAAAATAATACCTCCTTGCAGCAAAATGTTTTGGTTAAAAATACTTAAAAATATCAAAAATAAAAATCGAGAATTTAATTTAGAAAATTATTAGATATTTTGCCACACAGACAACATTTTTTAAAAGATGTTGTTGAAAACCGTATCTTTCTATCTCAATTTATAACCATATTACAGGTAAATTGCCGATACGATAGGCAACAGGAGTAGAAAAGTTATAGTTTTTAAATAAACTAATACCCATTGCACCTTGTGGGTTGTGGCTTATAATTTCTCGCTTTATTAAATCTTCGAAAGTGTCCATTGTTTTCTTTTAGTGGAGTTGAATGTTAATAAATAGGGTGAATAAAAGCTTTTAGTCTTCTCCACGAAATAATTTAAAACATAATAAATTTTAAAAGTTGTCTTTAGTTTTGGCTTACTTAAGATGAAGCCATTCTCGAAACAATATTAACCCAAAATATGTATTAGGAAGAAGAAACGTTTTTTTGAACACTCCATGTTTAAATATACCTATAAAGAAAATTAAAACTACTACATGATCTGGGAACAGAATAATCTAATATTTTATATTTCTTTCTCTTTTTAAAAATTTTTCTCATGATTTTTATAATTAAAGAAAATTGAGTAAAAATCATGAGAAGTGTAAGTTGCTTCTACAACTTGCTAATAACAAAACATGGATTGCATAAAAAATGTTTCTTCTTCCTAATATATATTTGGTTTAATAATGTTTTGAGAATGACTTCATCTTAAGTAAGCCAAAACTGCAGTCAACTTTAAAATTTATTGTTTTAAATATATTTCGTGGATAAGACTAAATTTTTTATTCAACCCTATTAATTTACTCTCGCTTTATGTTTAAGATATTTTCATTTGCTGCTAATAGTAGTTAATTCGTATATTATGCTCAAGTACCTGAGATCGTAAAATTACGGTTAAAAAGATGTTTTTTGCGTGTAAAATTAAAAAGGATTATGATTGCAAGTCAAAGCAGGAACAAAATACTTCGGTGTTTTTAAATAAAATCTTTAAACTGCTGTTATTGTTTGATATTATATTTATATAACGGTTATGAATCAACTACTGAAATGTGATACAGCAACTAACCACATTTAAATTATCGCTTTAGCTCCCAACGCCAAACCTTCATGTCCAGCGTTGCCACACAAAATTAACCCGAGTTTAGTTTCGAAATATAACAGGATGGCGCCACTTTATTGAGCGCGTAAAGAATTTATGGGAATTACGTGCCATTTAATTGTTAAAAGGTTTCTGATCAAAATTTTTCGCTTGAAAATTATTAAATGAATACCTGCATGTGGCAAAATATCCTAAAGCCAGAAATACTTAAAAATAAGCAAAATAAAAATCAGAAATTTAATTAAAATTTTTTTAGATATTTTGCCACATGAAGAAAAATTTTTAAAACATTTGTTAAAAACCGCATCTTTCTATCATTAATTTTTAACGATGTGATAGGTAATTTGCTGATACGGCGCGTAGAGAGCGCTCTTAACCCTTTCTTTCTTGCCACCAAAATAAGTGCATTCAAAATTTTTTAACTTATTTATTTAATTGGATTACATTTAACAAAACAAACAATCATTTGTAAACAACATATAAGTAAATCGAACAAAGTAAATATTTAAAGTAATAAAGTTCTATGGATACGCCACGAAACCACCACTCCTGTTCGCCGTCTTTATTATAATCTTAATAATGCTACACTTTTTAATATTCAGCCTCAATAATAAATCCTTTTCCTTTGTCATCGATTCATATTTCTGATGACATCATTCGCTGACCTAATCACATTTGGAACAAAACCATAAAATTAAAGTTTCCATTAACTAGTAAAATTTAAGTTGCTAACATTCGACATCCTGACATTGCTTTAACACCCGGAAAAGCGTATCATTGTTTACTACACTTTTCTCTTTTTTTACGCACAAATCTCGCACTACACATAGTGCCTAAAGCGAACCGGTTTGATTCGTAGACGCTGGGGTCGTTGACCTGGCTGAGTTCCGCCAACGTCAGCTGTTTTCAAAGCTCGCATTCCTTTGGTTCCGCGTTCCTTTTCACCAGTTGTGTCCTCATCTGAATTTTGTTGTCGGTAGATTTTCATTGTTGATACGTGGACATTCGTGGTATATTTCTTTCTGCCTGCTCCCTCGATTGAACTAACCGTGTAAGTGTCCTTACCCACGTCCTTTACGACTACGAATGGTCCCTTGTATTTTCTCTTGGTTTTCAAAGGTTCTCTTGTAGCAGTTGGAGGCGCCTCCACGTATACAATATCACCAGGGTTGAATCCTTCGTGTTCGTATCTACCACGATCGTATCGTTGCTTATACTTTTCCTGTTCCTTGGTGACGTTCTCACGTACTTCTAGTTGTATTTCCTCCGGGTTTTCATACTTCTCCTCGTGTCCAGCCACCTGCTGTAACAAACCATCATTGAAACTCGGTCTGAACCCGTACAATACCTGGAATGGTGTTTTTCCCATCGTTTTGTTCACTACGTTATTCATATCGCGTTGAACCTCTTTCAAATTCGTATCCCCACCATTTTTCGTTTTTCATTTTAGTTAAAATAACTGGAGTTATCACTATTCGCGCGTTCCAATATCCCGTTCGCGATTGGATGTCTGGAGCTATTTAAAACGTGTTTAATTCCGTTCTCGGCACAATAGTTTTTAAATTGTTCTCCCGTAAAACTCGTACTTCGGTCCGTCACTAAAACTGCCGGTAATCCGTATTCTGTCACGAAATCCCGCTGTAACACTGCTCTTTGTGTTTTTCACCGCATAAAGTTTTATGTATCGCGTAAAACTGTCTATAAATGCCAATATGTGAGTGTTTCTCTTGGAACTTCTGATGAAGGGACCCAAATGATCTGCATGGACCCTGTAGAAAGGTCTTTCCGCCATAAGTATCGGATGTAGGTGACCCGGTTGTCTTCCACCTGGAGTTTTCACTAATAAACACTCCACACATGATTTTATATGTTTCTTCACATAAGATCGCACGCCCTGAAACCAATACTTTTGCAAAATTAGTTCGACTGTTCTATCCACCCCAAAATGACCCATCTGGTCGTGGAACTTGATAACTGTACTTTTCCTCATGCAATTCGGTATAACGAATAAACTTCGATCATCGCCACCGACTTGAATCTCTCGTTTTAACCGTCCGCGCGCTAACCTATAATCTTTTACTTGGTCGTTTTCTAATTTCGTTCGGCTCTCCTTGGTTTTCTGCAGTATTTCGATTATTCCCTTCAGCTTTGGGTCACCACTCTGAATTAACAAAATCCATTCATCTTCCTCCATGATGCTGTACACTCCAAGTCTCATATCATAGATTTCGTCCATGGTGACGCCAGCTTCTCCGACAGGTGCCCTACTGAGAGTATCCACGTGGGCCATCAGGTCTCTTTTCCTGTATTTCACCTCGAATTCGAACTCTTGTAGCAGGTAACTCCATTTAGCTACCTGGGGACAAGTAGTCTTGTTCATACTCAGGTACACCAGGGCTTGGCAATCAGTTACTACGACGAACTTGATTGGCAACAACAACTGTCGTAAACGATCCACGCTCCATACTATCGCCATCAATTCTAGCTTACTGCTGTGATACATCGCCTCGGCTTCCGTTGTCTTCTTGGACACTGCGTAAACCAAGTGCATCTTTCCATCACCTCCTCGTTTCAACAACATTCCTGCAATTCCCTTCGAAGATGCGTCCATATGTAATTCGCTGTACGCTTGGGAGTTGTACAACTGTAGTACCAGCCCTGTGGTCAGTAACTCCTTTATTTTCTCAAAGGTTTCGTTCGCCCTATCTGTCCACTGAAACGTAGTTTCCTTCCGAGTTAGGTCGCTGATCGGTCTCATGATCGTTGCATACCCCTTCACGAATCGTCTGAAAAATGAGGTTAGTCCCAGAAAACGTTTCACTTCACGCGCGTCTCTCGGCACCGGAAACTCTTTAATCACCTGCACCTTGTTTTCACCTGGGCTCATACCATCCGCTGACAGCTTAAACCCTAAGTACTCCACGCTGTTTGTACTGAAGTAACACTTTCGTACTTTCATCGTTAATTTCGCGTCGCGTAAAGCTTCGAACACTAACTTTAACCGTTCTAACATCTCGTTCCAGTCCTTCGCGGACACTAGGATAGCATCCAAGAACGCCATCGCCACTCTGTTTCCTAAAGGACCTAGAACTTTCACCATTAACCGTGCAAAAAAACTTGGGACAATTTGATAGCCCAAAACAAATTCTTTCAAACTGACCGGTTTCATCAAGTGTGATGAACGCTGTCTTTGGTTTCGCCTCCTCCGTTACCGGTACTTGGAAGTATGCGTGTGCTAGATCCAATGTCGTAAAAATTTTACAACCCGCCAAATGCTCAAATTGATCGTCTAGATTAGGTAGCGGATAATGATCTTTCACTGTTTGCTGGTTTAACTTCCGGAAATCCACCACAAGTCTGGGTTCGCCCGTTTTCTTTGCCACTAGTAACACTGGAGATGCGTACGGTGACGTCTCCGTCGCGATACCATGCTCCTTCCACTCACGCACAATATTCGTGATGGTTTGTCTATGGTTCATCGTGACCTCGTATGGTTTACTCCTCACTGGCACTCCACTATCCACTATGTTCATTTTTAGCAAGTCTGTACACCCAAGTTCACTAAGATTCTGTGCGAAACACTCGCGGTATCGGTTTACTAGGTCTAACAATTACGCGTAAACTGCTGGGATGTTTCCACTTGTATTTAATTGTTCAATCTTTATTTCACTACGCACGGGAGTCTCTTCGTGCCGTAGCATTGGTCGCGGTCTCCACGGTAAGCCTTTCCGCACTTTCTATATTTCGGCTTATGCTAGCTCCGGATTTTATTTCAACTCCGGTATCACTTTCGTTTATCACCGGCGTCACGAATGTCACTTCATCGTGCATTACTTCCACTAGATCAATACTTCGCGGCTGTAGATTTACATCTTTCGTCGAAATTATTCTTTGTAACGGTCTTTCACTCACTTCAATCAAACACAACTCCTTAAATGGTTCTCGTTCGCGCAAACCGAAATGTAGAGTTTCACCAATCTTTACGTAAGCTACCTCGGGGTGCTCCGTAAAATTTTGTCCCAATAGAACCGGAAATTTCTGAATATGTGTCTGTACTACGTGAAGTTTTATCCCGTTCATGTCTATTTCGTCCAACATAACACGCACCAACACTGTTCCACTTGCTGTAACCGCGTTATGTCCATAGCCTTTCAATGTAACTTCTAAAGGCTTCACTGGGAGTTTGTACTTACAAACTGCTTCGTCGATGATTGTGCTCACAGTAGCTCCCATGTCTATGAAGCAGGTTATCGGTCCTTGCTGATTGATTTGAATCTCCCTGAAGAACTTTGCAGTTTTTGTTGGTAGAAGATCTGCGTTCTTCGTTTCTTCAGTGACTATGTTTATCTTCAGGCCTTTGTTTTTCTCCTACGACCCTGCGGATTTTTCAGTTTTCGCTTTGTTTCGTTCGGGGCAGTCTCTGCTGATATGTGACGTTGTCTTGCATGTATAACATATCAAGCCCTTTAGTTTTTCGCATTGCCAACTCATGTGTTTGGCGTCGCCCCAATTGTAACATCTGTTGGTTGTCCGTGCTAACATCAATTTTGTCGTCGCAACCGCTCCACTAGCTACAGATTTCTTCTCTTCACCCGATTTCTCCTTATCCTGTTCACCTGATTTCTTTCCCCTTTTAACGTCGGCCTAATTCTTGTGGCACGTTTATTGTTCACGTCTTCGAATTTCTGCAGGTCTCGCAGTAACTCCACGGCGTCCACCTGAGATTTTGCCATCATTGCATTTTATAATGCTCGGT
This sequence comes from Agrypnus murinus, assembly GCA_929113105.1. Taxonomy (NCBI): domain Eukaryota; kingdom Metazoa; phylum Arthropoda; class Insecta; order Coleoptera; family Elateridae; genus Agrypnus; species Agrypnus murinus. The sequence continues at coordinate 160,204,892 of OV816025.1, forward strand.
CCCACAACCCCACTATAAGCTGTTGCTTGCTCTCCGTGAAACTTAATCCGACTTCCTTGCAAAGTTCCATTTTCTCGTGGAAATATGAACTTAGGGATTCGCCTTTCGTTTGCACACACTCCGTCATGCGGTTGAATTTTACCGTAAATTCCTCCTCACCAATGTGGAATTATTGTTGTTTTTGTATTTTTAGTATTTCCAATAAGTTAGTTAAGTAATGATCTGTAACAATTTCCATGCGTTAATAAACAGAAATATGGGTCAGCATTAAGATTTATTGAATAGTTCTTTTAAAAATGAAATAAGCCATAGCCAAGTAGTTGATGATATCAGAGTAGGTCCTACGAAAATATTATAAATGCTTCATTATGGAAGTAAAATATTTAGTTTTTTCTTCATATTGGTAAAGTACAGTTAGGTGAATAAAGTTTAGTGTGTGTCAATTTAGTGGTGGTAGTGTGCACTTAAATTAGGAATTAAAAGGGTGAGTTGTTCTCACTAAGTATCATGCTTGCGAGTATGTCTGTGTAGAAATGCATGTGAATTATGCCCTGTCAAAGAGCTACGTATTATCGTTGAATATTGTAGAAGCATTTAGATTGTGTTTGATTATATTTATAAATCTTGTAATAATTAGAGTGCGATGTATCTAGATGCCTTACAATGTTTAACATGAATCTTTATGAAAGCTTCTGAGATTTTATGGTGACCCTAATGATTTAGTATGAGGTATATGAGAAACTTAGTTAGGGGTCGCATAAATGAGTTGTTCGTGGAAGTTGCAGTTGAGTGATTCCTGGCTCAGTGGGGATAGTGGTAATCCCTCCACGACAACGATGATTGTTGAGTTGAGTGATTCCTCTTCAATCGAGGCTGACCAGTTGAATATCTTGCCGGCGGTGGCAGCCCATAGACAGGTGTGGAGGGTTGTTGAGTGATTCCAATCCATGAGTGGTCCACATCCTGAATGGTGCGAGTTGAGCGAGTCCTCGTTACCCAACGTGGGTGGTCCAGTCGGTGACGTTGAATGAGTCCGTCATCAGCGCCGTTGAGTGATTCCGGCCGGGGCTGTTGAGTGATTCCAGCCGGGGTTGTTGAGTGATTCCAACCCGATTGTGTAGTAGTTCGATGAGCGCCTACTGCAGGTGCATTAGTTGCAGCAAGCTAGATATTATCTCTGTATAATGTTTAGATGAATTAGATTATGTATAAGTTGTGAGAATGTGTGTTAGAGACAAGGGCAGAGTTTTGATGAATGAATTGATGCATACGGGCAAACATGTACTTACAGGGTTATTCTTTCAGCAGGTAATACCGGTGCTGCAAATTAAGTAGAATAAGCCATTAGTGTAGACGAGATATAAAGGACAGCTTACAGGTTTGTACATTTGTGTATGATCGTATAAGACAAAAAATGCAAATTGCTGATTTGTTGGTTATGCAATCGTCGTTTTTACTCATTCACAGATCTGCGTCTCACACCTACAAATATCTCTTTAAATCGCCGTACAAACTCTTTGAAAGTCGTCAATTCTTCCCGGTAAGTTTGTTGCCAATGTTTTGCTCCACCTACAAGGTGTGACCTTGCAGTTTCTACTGCAAATGGTTCCGGCTAACGATGCAACTTTTGCATACTTTTTATGTTTGCGATCCATTCGCGCGCCTCTGTCTTGGTTTCTCCATTACACATCTTTATATTTTTCGACAGATCAGGCATAATGTGATATGACTGAGTGCCTTCTGCTTCAGGTATACTTTCACCCTGCAACCCAGTATTTGTATTTTTACCCTGTGTAAAATGTGCAACCAGGTTCTCGAGGAATTCATCGCGCCTTCGATTCTCTTCCTCTCTTTTCTCCCCTTGTCTCCTTCTTTCTTCTTCTCTTTTCTCTTCCTGTGGTCGACATTCCTGCATAAACAGCATCATCATTTGTATCGGGTTTTCATTTACGCCTTGCGCTTCACGTGTATCGTCATCGGACGCTTCATTTTGCCGCCTTCGCTCAGCTGTTGATGCACCACCATGTTTGTCAAAACCATCTTGTTGTTGGTTTTCTGCTCCGCCGTTTCCAACCGGAGAGCACTGTTGTAACTTCCTGTGAAACTCGAACTCGTCATCACCGTTTCCATCAGCCATCTTGAACACGTTTTTTGTTCACCGTTCTTTGTTTTCTTTTCACCAAATTTCCACCGTTTTCATCCACTTTTCGCCGTTTCCACCAGACTTTTCATCGATTTCACCAAAATTCTGCACCGATCTCACTAAACTTTTCACCGGTTTCCCCAAGATTTTCACCGATTTCACCAAGATTTTCCGTTCGCGGATTCACTATATCACTTGTGGGATATTTATTTTCTGTATGCGAATTTAGCATCTTTAGAGATTAATTAATAGTAAATGATAATAGGTAATGTCTTAAATAAGTTTAGTTTTAAATTCTTTCTAGGAACCAAAATGTATTTACGAAATATGAAAGAATGTGTATTCATAAAGTAGTGACCCTTCTGACCCTCACATCTGGTCTTAATGGTTTTTGTCACACCCCCCGAAGCTAGAGAAAACACATATTTAAAAGTTTACAAGAATGAGGGTTGTTAGGGAAGGAATCGGTGATATTATGCGAGAAGGGACAATTGCATTATGGTGATGTAAACGGACGGTCGGCTTCGAACGTATAAAAGGCCTTTAGCGGTTTCGAGTGTAGTGCGTGTATTCTACATTGAGACTACAAACGTAAAGATGCGTAATGTTAATAATTACTGTGTTTGTGGTACGGCACTTGGAAGTGCTGGCACTTGTTTTGTTGTTATCATTAGGCAACATGAGTTGTTGCTTGGATTGTGATTGTTGGCCAATGTGTGATATTGGCTTTATGTTGATGTTAGCAATTGGTTGGAATTGCTGTATTATATTGATGTGTTGGCAATTGAGGAATTGCCTGTTGTTGTTTTGTTGTTGTGTTGCTTTGTTAGCAATTGGTAGAATTGCTGTTGTTGTTGACGATATGTGAATTGAGCTCTGTAAAATTAACCGCACAGTATACTGTTTGCTTGGGGACGGAGAAATGGGCGTATTTCTTCAGTCTGCCTCGACCTGGGTAATTAATTAGAATTACACCAGTGGCCCCAGCTGATCACTGGGCAGCCTAGGGGTACTTATTTCCCTACAGGTTCTTGTATTGCATTCCCAACGAGGGGCGGACTCGGAGGGAGATGAATACATTGACGGTGCCCAAGTGTGTACCTGGTCCTTTTAGCAATTCGGCTAAAGGGCCCCCGATGCGGCAAGCATCTGTTTTAGGTCAGCATGATCGTGGTAGTGTACTGAAGGTCTTCACTCCCGAAGGCGCCAATCATCCAGAACCAACGTAAGACGGCACGGGGGATCCCCAATCCCCCCGTAAGTACTGCTAATTTCCATTTAAAGGTTAAGCGACTAATGTGTTGTAATTATCTTTTCATGTGTGCCTTAATCCGGCTCTGCGGTATTTTACGTTTTGGTCTCAAAATGGAACGCATATGAATTACTGCTAGTGAAGCGTAACCGACCGTTCCCGCCCACTCCGGAGAAAGCAGTCACACGACCCGAAAGGACCTGTCAAATGTAACATTCATACTTGGGATTAACTTTGATTTGTGAGAATTAGAATTCTTTAAAATAAATGTACCAAAAGAATGTTTAACAAAATTAAATCATTATTGAATTACGACCCCGGCCTACACACTTCTGATAATGTTAACCCTTTCTTTCTTGCCACCAAAATAAGTGCATTCAAATTTTTTTAACTTATTTATTTAATTGGATTACATTTAACAAAACAAACAATCATTTGTAAACAACAGATAAGTAAATCGAACAAAGTAAATATTTAAAGTAATAAAGTTCTACGGATACGCCACGAAACGTCCACTGCTGTTCGCTGTCTTTATTATAATCTTAATAATGCTACACTTTTTGATATTCAGCCTCAATAATAAATCCTTTTCCTTTGTCATCGATTCATATTTCTGATGACATCATTCGCTGACCTAATCACATTTGGAACAAAACCATAAAATTAATGTTTCCATTAACTCGTAAAATTTAAGTTGCTAACATATAATATCTAATAATTCATATACAACTCACTATTATTTAAACATATTTAATAAAATATTTAAACATTGTATTATAAAAATCGTTTGTAAATTTTCAAGTTCAATAATTTTAACATACACCGTGACTCATTAAGACATAGTCAGACTTTGCCAGTGGTTAGATAACCATTAAAGAAAGAAAATTCCTATATACCATTTTTCTCGTATTTCTATACTTTTGGAGAAAAACGGCATCGAAGTTCAGCCTAATGTTTTCAAATTTAATAGTATGAATGCACATGACACATATTTTAAAAGTTCAAGCAGATATTCAATACTACTAGAATGTGCAAGGATAGCGTAATAAAGTAATAAAAACGTCTTTATTTTGGCCAAGTGTTTCGTAGAATAACAACAGATAAACAGAATTAAATAAACAAAGCATGTTGAGAACGACCTCTCGATGGATATTGTTTTATAAATGGTATTTTTGTTTTGTGTTGTTTCTGATTACTAAGACAATTTCAAATTCTTTTAATAGGCACATTAACCCCTATGTGTAATACAATACTGCAGGTTTGTGAATAAAAAATTATAGTACTCGTGATAGTGACACATATTCTGAGGTCAAGATCAAGAAGATACCCAATACTATTTGGTTTCTCAAATGATAACAAATTGCAAACCCCTTACACTGCAGCTTTTAGTAATAAAACGTAACAGTACTTGTACTTGACTATGTAAACAAATCCATCAATCATTCAGGGTCGTTGAATTAAAACATCAAAAAGAATAATAAGGTTTTAATAATGAAACATTCTAGAATTCCAATAAAAATAATAATACCTATTGATGGATAGATCAAATTAGCTAAACATGTCTTTACTTAATTAAAACTAATATCTGTTTATTAACGCATAACACATCGAATTTAATGATATCATTAAATGGGTCAGTATTAAAATGATGTCATTTCTGTCTGCGTTTACTATTAGAATAAAGGGGAATCCCCCGGATTAATAGATCGTTTTGTTTTAACATCTAAAATGGAATGTGCGTCGTTTGCATCCTTGTTGTGCTTGTTTAAACAGATGTCACGTTTTTACTGATCGTGTCAATTTCTAAAGATCTTGCATTTATTTCTATTCGACTTAACTACACTGACCTGCATCAATTATACGTACTTTTCTGAAAACGTCGGTCACGAAATTCTCAAGTTCATTAAAAAAAAGTTACTAAGGTTTTATGTTTCTAATAACCAGAGAAGCTTATCCTCAAAGTCCGATCATTGAGTACTGAATCACCGTGTATATGATAATAGATATTGTTCAATCCTGTCGTTGAAAATTACTGTTTCTTACCTGGATACCAAAGGTGAAAGCGTTTGTTTTGTCCATTCAACCTACTTACATAGCAATGGGGGACGAAAGCAGTGGGTGAAAAAATCTTCACTCACTCCCGATAAGCAAAGTTATAAGCTGAACATTTAATCAATTTTATTCATAACAGTAACACATAGCAACAAAATTACTTATAAATATGAAAGTTAACATTACAATTGTTAAAAATTGGTTGATTAATACCAGGGAATTGATCTTTGTTGACAAATTGATTGTTTGTTTTATGACGAATGATGAGAACCATGCAATGAAAACCGCCTCCTAATTTTTCTATAATTATTCTAAAAATTTTAATTTACTTATTTATTTTTTTAATTTCTAATAGCAGGATTGAACAAAACGCTATACAGCATTCGTGGGAAACTGAGTCACTCACTTGTGTGTCGTTCGACACTCGGCTTCACCTTGTGTGTAATCTCAACACACGCGTTAGTAAAACTTTTAGTTTCTCGACTTGTACTGTAATATACTATTTTTCTACTCATGACATTGAAATCACTCATTTTGCAATTGATAACGATGGTTGAAATCGCATTTCAACCACTAGAGAAGTTGAAATTTTCGGACTACCTGGATTTCGAATATCAAACAGTTCGACATTCAATTGCTGACACGAGAAATGTCACTTTAATGTCATGTTTTGTCACTTAAATGTCATAATTTTTTCTAAAGTGCATTAATTAACTAAAAAATAGTGTATGCAAAGCATGGCTGTTAAAATTTCAACCTCTTGAGTTAATAAAGTTGAAATTTTATTTCAACCACTTGTCCCATAATATACTATTAAGATACAGTGTAAAAAGCCATTCTTTATCCATTTGATTTTTTTTTTAAATTTGTGATATGTCATGTATATCAGGGTGCTTTAATTTTTACATGCTAAGTCGTTTAGCAACCAGTTTGTAAAATATTCAGAAATCATTTACCATACATCTCTTGTTGACACAAGTGTACAATGAAAATTTTATGGCATACTGACTCGTAAACTACTGTTTAATGAGCTCTGTCTCTATGGGTAAAGATTCTATTTACGGGCTAGCCTGTTATGAAGCCTGTAAAAATTATTATGGGCTTGTTATCATCAATACCATACATATTTATTTAAAACGTTCATATGTGTCTTACGTATTGTGCTGTACTGCTTCAGTAAATGAAAGAACTGTTTATTAAAGATTTACGAGTCAGTATACCAGAAAACATATAATGCTCGACCGTTACACGAAGCCTACGTGCTTACACGAACAACAAGCTCGCTAATGACTCACTTGTTAGGTACTGTAATGATCTCTGGCTATTTACATATTAAATACGGATCACTACATACATATCCATCAGACAGGCATTGAATGATGGGGGTATTGCCATGACAACAATAATCAACAAAAAGAATAAATAAATATCTCATACAAGATACATGTCTTTTATTACCTTCTAGAAGATATAAGTTATAAGATTGTGAACAAGACCCACGTAAACAGTCTTATCACAACACTGGTAACCCAAGACGTGAAGAAATATCACAATACTGGTGATCCCCGACGATAAGGAAAAAGAACCTAGATCAATCCAATCAACGCCAAATTTTCAATAATTCCATTGCTCTGGTTTTCTGTCTGCCGACATACCCAACCTGCACTCCTGGAATTCCTTGAAACGGTTATTCGATTATCTCCTGCAAGCAGTCGACTTTCAGAAGTTATTTATATCCTTTTTATTATTCAAATAAGATAAGTAACTAACTTATGTTTTATTGGTTACCTTTCAATATGGCGCAGTTAACAGCAAATTTACTAAAATCTCCTATTTTTGACAGTACACATGTACAAATGTCAGTAGTCTTGATAAATCGATATTTTGACTTCCTACATATTGAGAACGAAATTCAAAAATATAATATACTAATTCATAACTTGTAATTTTTAAACTCCATTCTAATCTTATCATGTTTATTGATAACAATAAACTTTCATTCGACCATACACCACGATCATAAAAGAATTAGTAAGCTACTACTTGGGTCCTTCTTTGGATAAACCTATTCCATACAACCCAAAACCAAATAACATACTATCTCTTCTCCCAAAGAGATTACAGATTTCTGTTACAGCAAGATGATTCACCTGAATCTTTTGGACTAGTTAACCTATTCAAAGACGAAATCATTTCTCCTCATAATTTCATAACTACAAACTGTAATCAAATATCGCAAGATCCGTCACAAATTCAGAATCCTAACCCCCAATTAAGTGACGATACTCAAAACGTCATTTATCAATGCAATGCCCTTTCAGATGCACCTGCATCCACTGATAATTTCTGTTTTAATAAACCTGACCATTCAATTTTTGAAAAGCACGTTTCACAGGGTAATGCTTCCATTACAGAAAGTATTACAAATGATTTAATTTCAAAAATGCATTTATTCCACAACCAAACAGAATCACAATCTATTATTATTATTATTATTATCTCCTACAAACATTCCAAAACATCACAGTCAGTTAGGTTCCGCTGAAATTGAATCCTAACCAATGTTTTTTAAATCAGAAATTGCAAGAGCTTCCGAAGGCCGGCGGTTTGTGGAGATTAACCACCGTACCTTCGACGAAGACTACCTTGGATCCGGTAAAAGATTCCTGGAATCTACAAGCTACAACGACTCCAGTTGCTGATGAAAATCACATCAATAACTTTCCTTAAGAACCAAACACTACGACATCCGTAGTAACAGTTCCTGAAAAATCTCTTCAGCATTCTCGGACACAACAATGCCGACATCTCTCGTCTCCATAATCCTGTGGCACCCCTGTAATTAACGCATTAGCCAGATGCATAAAACTATATAATCTGAACTAATGTCATATAGTTAACTAATTAAATTACATATAACGAAATTATAACACATAAAATTGAATTTACACTGAATTGATAAATAACAGCTTTTAGGTGTGTAATTAACACTTAATTAAAAATGATAATTACTACCAAATCAATTATTAACTGGATTTTGGTGCACACCGATGATTCAACACTAGAAACAAATAGTACTTTTATAGGTTTCATGTCTGAAATAAGAGTGTCCTTTTAGAAATTAGAACTTACCATAAATATTATGTGGATTGGGACACATCTGTTTGCAAAAATACTAAAAAGAAATTTGTAAAATTCTAACAGTAGAGTTGGGTTTTACCTTACGTTAATTCCTTGTCGCTGTTTTTTCATTGTTATCTTGTCTATTGAGAGGGAATCCTTCTAGAATGTTAAGTTGGATACCTACTAATAAGGCATTGCTAAAAATCTCAACCCGATATTTTTTTAAGTAAAAAGAAGCCTTCAAATGATAAAAAATTTTTGTATATTTGAAAGAATGTCTATTCATAATATACTTATCTTTTACACAAAATATACACTTAAATTAATATCATATTTTTTCATAACAAACAATTATACAATGAACAACTTATTCATTAATTTTCTATTTCACCTAAGTAAATCTGTTTATCGCTAGAACCTGACACAATGATAGGTTCCGTTGGATGAAAATCTATATCATTAACACTACCATTGTGACCAGGTAACTTATATAAAATACGTCTGGTTGTTGTATCCCAAATATACATAAAACGATCAGCAGAACCAGCACTAACTTTACTTCCATCAGCTGACCATGCACAATGTAACAAATTCTTTTCAAAATTATGTTGATGACCTGTAAGAAAAGAGTATATAAAAAAACTAATACTGAAATTCTATGCAATATTGTACCAGAAAATACTTTAACACATCTTTCTTGTGGAGCATATGCTCTGATATCCCAAATACGTAGGGTATTATCCATTGCATTTGATAATAAATAAGAACCATCTGCACTTAACGATAACCCTGTAACTGTATCTGTATGTCCACGCATTGTGTATAAAATCTCATTTTTACGAACATCCCATACTTTGATATCATTGTCTATACCACTACTAAAGACATGCTCCCCAGTATCATTGAAAGTAACTGCTGTAACCTAAATTAGATATATTATAGTTGGATTAATAAATCAGTCTGAAAGCACAAAGATGTATATAAATCATACCTGATATGATGAGTTAATTGAAGCAACGTTGTTTCTTTTTCTTATATCCCACATTCTTATTGTGGAGTCATCACCTCCCGATACTAATGTGTGAGGCCCTCTTCTTGTTCCTTAAAAATAAATCATATATAAAAACCTGACAAAACCTGAAAACTGAATACACAATTGATGAAAAATATACCTTGAACAGTATTAACAAACGTTGTATGTCCCTTGAATTTCTTTATTCTTTGTCCTGTTATAACATCCCACAAACCTAAGGTATGATCAGTACTTGCAGTAAAAATTTGTCCACCATCAGGAGAGAAATGCATTTCCATTATTGCACCAGTATGACCTGTCATAACGGATAAATTCTCACATTCGCCATATACTGACCACAGAACTAAAAAAATACAAATATTTAATAGAAGTCATTATTAGCAAAAAGTTCTGCATCATTATAAAGCCTAGTGGCTGATTCGATATAATTAGAAGTAACAGAATTACTTACAAATCTTGCGATCAAAGCCAGACGATGCAAGATACTGCCCTTCAGGATGGAATTCTATAGTAAATATTTCACCTTCGTGTCCTTCCAATAACATAATAGGGGCAAATAAATTGGATGTCCTAATAGTGGGCTAAAAAAATGAAACTAATTATAATTAACCCAGACAAAACAAAGATCCTAACAAACTTACGATTTGTGTAACTGCTTTATTTTTTGAACTTGATGCCACTTCATTTCTAGTCCGTTTAGTTACTGGAACTAAAGCAGATTCATCTGCTTTTCTTTTCTCTACAACCATTTTTTGATAAATATTTATTACTTCTTGCAAAGATATCGAAGCACACAACTTTCAGGTTAAGTTAATAAAAAAAGCAATTATTTTAGTAACATTTAGTTCTATAATACTGTTTTTTAAAGAAAACAAACAGAGGTGGATTTTATGCGTATTGTTAAATCACAATAAAGACAGAAACTGTTTAAAATAGTACTATTCTGTCTTGTGGTATTGGCTAAACTTATTCCTAATTCGGCATTCTGTCTTCTGTCAAACTATTTTAAGTTTAAATATTTTCAGGTTATGTCATTTACGAGTTTAAGTTGGCGGTTATTGCACGAGGGGTCGATGAACGTCTTTGTTTTCCTCTTTTCGTGAATGAAGATTCAATAAATATATTTTTCTAAAAATGGCGAGCAATGATAATACAGTAACTTGTTCAGTAAATATACAATGGTTAAATTCTCAAGGCTCGGTTCATCGTAAATTAGTATTTAAAACTGCCGTGTTAAGACTGACTAGAAATGACTTTAAAGACATGTATTTAGAAGTAAGTGCCGAAAAAGCAGCACCAGTAAGACTGAAACTTAAATCAATAAATGTACATAATAAATTTATGAATGAAGGCAAAGCTTCTATCAAATTCCAAGAAGAACGATGTACCATTTTTCTCTCGAATGCACCAACAGGTCAATTGGTTGGATTTCTCCGAACTATTTTTGTAAAGATGGTTGGTAATAAAGGTGATAATTTAAATACATCCTTAAGGACACAGTTGTTGTCAGGCAAACCAAAATCTTTTGACGAAATTAGTCCTGTCACAACAGCAGATTTAGAGAATGCAAAATCAAAAGTGTCTAGAACTACCGATACTACACCTTCACCATCAAGTAGGAAACGTAAACTTCAAAGTGGAGATGCTGATCATAAAGCTCCAGCTGCAAAGAAACTGTATTCAGGTTCCCCGATACCTAATGAACAATTAACGATAGAACAACAGGAAGTTCTAGATGCTTGCCTAGCTGGCCATAATGTCTTTTTTACTGGAAGTGCAGGAACAGGAAAGAGTCTTTTGCTTAGAAAAATCATTAGTGCCTTACCACCTGATGTAACAACTGCAACTGCCTCTACAGGTATAAAATAATATCTTATTAAAATTCAAACATTTGTCTACATATTCTGATTCTATAAATAATTTTATCTAGGTGCAGCAGCATGTCTTATAGGTGGGATTACGCTTCATCAGTTTGCTGGAATAGGCGGAGGAGAGGCAACACTTGAACGTAGTTACATTCTAGCATCCAAACCAGTATGTGCACAAATTTGGCGAAAATGTAAACACTTAATTATAGATGAAATATCTATGATTGATGGGAATTATTTTGAAGTAAGTGAAGATCAACCTTAAAGGAGTTGATAACGCAAAGTACAAGTTGTTATTAAATAAAAGATTTGTGTAATTATATTCATATGTATATTTGCAAAAATTTGTCCGAGTAGCAATAGAACATTTTAAATGTTACAAGTAAAACCCATGATGAAAAATTCACTTAAAGCCACTGCCTCGCAGAAACCTTTGCTTTACTCATTAATTACATTTCGTTTACTGGCATTTTTTAAGTTCAATTTATTTAAATTGATTTATTCAATTGTCACGTGGTGTTTTTGTGACGGAGGGTTGTAGTCAGAGGTAGAGATAGGAAGTAAACACAGACCACAATTAATTATATACTAAACAACAAGTTATAATACATTGGGTTACAAATATAATACTGATACTGATACATTGATAATACTGATACTGATTACCTGATCCCCTCCGCTTAGTTTTAGGGATCTAGAATCTGGTGTCCAGGGGCACTGATCGACACGTTAATGCATGCTGGCGTATCTATTTTTCAGCAACTTTAAAGGAGTGCAGTTTAAATGCTTATAAAAACTTTATTACAGATGATATGAACCTAATTATTTGAATGGTGTAACTAGCAATATTGTTACAACATTTCAGAGAATTCATCATGCCATCTGTAATAAAGTTTTTATAAGAATTTAAACCGCACTCTTGTAAAGTGGCTAAAAAAATAGATATGCCAGTATGCATTAACGACGATGTGATTACCTGATCCCTAATGTGCTTAGTTGTATTTATTTTTTTTTTAAATCGTACCTACAACTAACTGTAAAAATACAACTGTGATGTTTGTGTTATGAACTCCTTTTATATTTATTTATAGTGTATTCAACTTTTTACGTTTGCAGAAAATAGAAGCTGTTGCTCGACATGTTAGAAGAAGTGATAAACCATTCGGTGGCATACAATTAATTCTTTGTGGCGATTTTCTGCAACTACCACCTATAACCAAAAAGGATAATTCCACGAAATATGCTAGTCCTCGTTTTTGTTTCCAAACAAAAACTTGGGACAGTTGTGTACAAGTTTGTTTCGAATTAACACAGGTACATAGGCAAAAGGATATGACTTTTATTAAGATTCTCAATAGTATTCGTTTGGGAAATGTTCCTTCTGCAATAGTTGAAAAATTAATTTCAACATCGAAGCAGAAAATTGAACAAAACGGTATTTTAGCAACTAGGCTGTGTTCACATACTCACGAAGCTAATGTTATAAATGAGTCCAAATTAAATGCGCTAACTGGACAAGAAAAAGTTTATCAAGCTCAAGATAGCGATCCAACAATATCTAAACAGTTAGACCAACAAACACCAGTTCCTGGAAGATTAATTTTAAAAGTTGGTGCACAAGTTATGCTTCTTAAAAATATTAACATTTCGTCTGGCTTGGTTAATGGTGCACGTGGAGTAATCACTGCATTCAGTGACGGATTACCAGTAGTTCAGTTTAGAAATATTGAATATGCAGCTAAACATGAGCGGTGGCTCATAAAGTCAGCATCAGGTGCAACTTTATCTCGAAGACAAGTTCCTCTTCGTTTGGCTTGGGCTTTTTCCATACATAAATCTCAAGGATTGACTTTAGATTGCGTTGAAATGTCATTAGCAAGAGTTTTTGAAGCTGGTCAAGCTTATGTAGCTCTGTCTAGAGCACAAAGTTTAGAAACATTAAGAGTGTTAGATTTTAAAGCTAGCCAAGTGTGGGCGAATCCAGATGTATTAAAGTTTTATAGAGATTTTAAACTTAGGGTTGAAGAGATGCGACTTATACCATTGGGTAAGAAAAAATCAGTTCCTGGGGAGAAAGTGATTAAAAAAAATGTACTTAAGTCATTGAGTAGTAAATTAATGTCTAAACCACTTGTAACTATTTCTTGATTATTTGATAGTACTTATATGTAGTTTAAAAAGTATTAGTTAAAAAATATCTATATTAGGGTAAATAAATAATTTAGGAACCTATAATAAAAAAAAATTAAATTGAAAACAGGTACAGTATCTGTACTTTTAATCATTTGTAGAGAAATCGTGAATTTTATAATTATGTTACTTATTTTTGTAACGACTCTGGTATGTGTGTAAGATTGTTTTGTACGGTTTAAATAAGATTATAATCTTTTAATGAAGAACTTTCATTTATTTTCCGAAGAGAGGTATATTTTTAATAAAAATTCCGAATTATGTTAGCGTTTTATTAAATATAGAATCCTATCTGAAATATAGAACCAATCAGATCTATTAACTACGATATGTATAGTACTGATTAGTATGTACAGAAAAAACAAACCATTCATAGACTTGGAATAATAAACATTTTTAAAAATGCAAGCCTTTTCAATACTTTGTTCAGATAAAGGTAGGTGAATCAGTATTCCAGTCAGTGAAGATTTTTTTTGCGTTTTGCAGGCTTGTTTGGAGGTGTTTGACGTAGTATCCCTATATCCTTTTTCAAATATAAATTTGCTTTATATATACTATGCTTAGTATTTACTTGCACAAGAAACAACACTGCAACCACAACAGATTGAAAGACTCACCATTTAACACCAGAAATGCAGGAATCTTTAATAATGCAGGATATGTACATTTGTGTTACTGATCAAGCCAATGTTGCGTTTACGCAACGCTCTAATTTATAATTACGTTTTTTCGAAACTATATAAGTTTTTGACTTTTTATATCAACAGTAACATTTTTTAATCTTTCCAGAGCCATTCTAGATAAAAATTAAAATTTCTATTTGGGAGAGTAATTTTTTTAACGTTTCTATCACCAATGTAATAGTATTCAAAATTCAATAAATTCAGGCCTGTAATCTTGATAAAATAAAAGTTGAATTTAAATAGAAAGAAATATGCTAGATTTAATTTAATACTATAAAATCACATGGAAGTTATAAAAACAGAAATAAATTAGACTCAACATACTTAAAAAAAATTTGATCCGGAGTGTTGTGTTAACGCAACATTGGCAGTAAATGTGTTAAATGGGCAACTTCTCGTTACAGCGAATGATTAGAATAAAGATAGAAAGTTCGTATTGGTCTTAAAATTTTCAGTTTTTTCTTTTTTGGAATCAAATGGGCACCCGGCAAAACCGAAATTCCAACATGACCCAAATAAGAACCACCCTAATGTTCAGGCTCGTATTAAAGTATTTATAAGGTTAACTCTAATTACTAGAAAGTCAACAAATAAACATAAGTATTTCAAATTCACAGAAACATAATGAATCTCTTTCACAAGTTCATTCATTTAGTTTTATAGGCATTAAAATTATTCTGTATAGTACAATTTTCATTTTATGTACGTGGGCAACACTGAAAATTCTTAGAAAATCAAACAATCAAAAACATTTAAATGATTTTATTGTTTTTCAAAATATTTCCCTTTAACATCAATACATTTTTGCATTCAATGAAACCAGTCCTTAAAGCAATGATGCCACTCTTCCTGAGATACTTCAGAAACCAGGTTTTTGTAATGTTCCACCTTCATCTGATGACGATTCCATGTATTTTATCTTTAATTTTAAGAAAAAAAAAAAGAAATTGCAAGGTGCTAGGTCAAGGCTCTACGGTGGAGGGTCCATGGTGCTGACTTTTAGGGCAGCTAAATACTCAGTTGTTACTTTTGCTTTATGCGACGATGCGTTGTCATGATGTAAGATTATTTTTCTTTTGGGGCGTTTTTCACGAACTTTTCCAAAGATTTGTAGTAAACAGACATTTGTGTATCAATCGGCAGTAACGGTACGTCTATCTTCTAATGCTATAGTAGCAATATGACCCGTTTTAGAAAAAAAACACAATCCATTTTCTTACCAGCATTGCGAATTCTTCAAACTTTTGTAGGCTTAGGTTCGGTTCAAAAGACCGATTAAGCCAATTGACTTTTCTTGTGAGGATCATAACAATAAATCCAAGATTCATCACCAGTGACGATATTCCAAACCAAATTTGAAGTACCGTCTTGGAATTTTTCCAGAGTTTTTCTGCACCATTCAATGCGTTGTTCTTTTTGATCGGTATTCAGTTTATGTGGAATCCATCGACAACAAAGTTTTCTTACTTTTAACTGTTGATGTAAAATGGTTTGTATTTGACTCATACCAATGCCCAATGTCGCCCGAATAAGTTCATAAGATGTCCGTTGATCTTCCTCAAGCATTGCTTGAACAGCGGCAATATTTTCATCAGTAACAGCAGTTCTTGGGCGTCCTTCACGAAATTCATCACTAAGAAAAAACCGGTCTTTTTTGAATTTGCTGTACCAATTATAAATTGTTGCCTTAGACGGGGCTTCTTTGCCAAATGCACTTCTAAGCCGATCTTCACATTGTTTAGGCATTAATATCGATTTAAAATCGTAAAAAATCATAGCCCGGAAATGTTCTCTAGTCAAATTCATTTTTGGGTGAACGCACAATCTTTAAATTATGGGCGGTAAACGGTGGATATTATTATTTCTCAGTTAGAAAGCAGGTCGACAGGTTTTCGTTCCATTAATAACACATTCGAATTTTAAATTCGGATGTATTGTTAAATAGTCAGAGGATGAATTGTTTGAGATGTGTCAAACTTTACATTCAATTTATAAAAATGATATTTCAGAAGCAATTTATCCCCAAATTTTATCATTTCCTCAATGTTTTCGCGATGAAATAGTAGGAATTAAATCAGTGGATAGTCTTATTAGATTTATACTTGTAACGAAGTTACTAAATTTTATAAATTATTTTGGGTGTATGAATAAATATGTTTATCTTTCCATGCAATCTGAGACCGTTCGGATAAGCGACCGACTCAAGCGAGTGCACGCGTCCCTTAACCGAATTCTGGCGTGCGCCGCTCCGTTCACTCCTACCATTTCCCCCACGCTTCGAGAGCGCCTATATAAACAGGTGCGGAGCGACGATTTATTCAGTCCACGTCCAGGACTCTCTACAGGACCAGTCAGCCCAGCCAGCCAGCCTAGCAGACCGGACCGACCTGGAGAATTCCTCTTACCGATATTCCGATTCCATACGCGCCGCTCTCGCTTCCACCCTCTTTACCGTACCTTTCTCGAGACCTCACTGTGCGTGTGCCCGGGGGTCTCATCCTGTTTTCACCCGCTTCACCGTACCCTGTCCGAGACCTCACTGTGCGTGTGCCTGGGGGTCATCCTACTTCCGCCCTCTTTACCATACCTAGTCCGAGACCTCACTGTGCGTATGCCTGGGGGTCTCATCCTGCTTCCACCCTCTTTACCGTACCTTGTCCGAGACCTCACTGTGCGTGTCCTGGAGGTCTCATCCTAATTTCCACCCTTCACCGTAAATTAGAAACCTTCCCTGCTACCCGCTATTCTGCCATACCCGCACGTTTGCTTGATACCGCTTGCTGTGGCTAACCGTATGCTTATTCTAGGTTTAGTGATTGAGAGTTTTTTGGAGGGTTAGAGTTTTAGTGGTAATAAATATTATTTGGTCTAATAATTGTGTGTGTTATTTAACAGCATTAACACCCTCTTATTTAGTGAGAGCTTTAGGGACAGGTGGAGTGTTCCAGACTGGGCCGACCTCAGCAGTTCCCTGGATTATCCTTTCTCTACTAGCAGTTACCCGGTTCCGTGGAGCATACCACGTTAAAATAACTGGGGCCCGAGAGTTACCGCCGATACCGAGATCACCGAAAACCACACAAGCGCCACTACGTAAGCGGGCCCCTTACAAATACCGAGACAACCCAGGGGCACCCCGAATCGCCGCTTACATACTTATTGACAATTGTTCATCAAGCAGTAGTGTTCCGGAAATTGTTATTTTTAACTCTACCTGTAACATCAGAGCGATCAGTTTCAAAGTTAAAATTAGTTAAAAATTATTTACGAAATACAACGAATCAAACACGATTGTCAAGTTTAGCAATTATTTCAATAGAAAATGAAATAGCCAGAAATTTAGACGTGTCCAATCTCATTACGTCTTTTGCCACGTCAAAAGCAAGGAAAAAACTATAAAATATTCTGTTATATTTAGATTGTAAGTTTTCATGTCTGTTTTATTATTTGTTGTTTGATTTTTATTTATTTTTTTGTTTTTGTGTGCAATAAAATATCATAAACAAGGCTTTATTTTATATAAAATAGCTATTTATGTAACAAGTACATAATGTAGGACTTTATAGACAAGCCCAGTTTATGGCCGAACAAGCGAAGCGAGCAAGGCCTATAAAAAGGGCGAGTCTATAAGGTCCGATTATGTAAGAGTTGCATACAAAGCTTTATGTTCGATTCCTAAAATTGGGTAATTATCAAAAGAAAATCAGTTTATAAATTTGACATCTATCCTTGACAGAAGAAAAGTTGTCATACTTTATTTTACTACTATATACTTTATTTTACTACTACCACTTTATTTTACGAGTACAATAATAAGCCAGTTCACTGCCGCAAAATAATACAATAAACAGCATTTTATAATGCAATCGGACATAAAAATATTTATATATAAAATGTGTCAAAATAGATAGGGTAAGTATGATGCATCAGGTAATGAAAAATTAGAGTTGGGGCCCGCACTGCAAATAAGAACACGGACGCATCAGCTGGTCGTTACGCTACTGGCATGTACCTATTGTCGTGATATTTGACATATAATATAAAGAAAATACCCATTCAGTAGGTTTTACCAAATTTAAATAAGATTTTCCAACAAAATGTTACTTGGGTTGCCTCTCTGAAAATTTTTATTTGATAAGTTTTTTTTAAGAAAATATAAAAAGATTTTATCGTAATAAACATGCACACTAGAACACACTGGGAAGTAAAAGGATATTTTTAAAGTTGATTTTTCTTAGAATCTTGATAATTCTTCATTATTCAGCTAACAATCTGAGATCGTGACCTATTAGCCAATTAAAATAAAGTTGAGGCCAAATTAAGGCGAGCTTTGACCTAAAACAAACTAGGTGTGTGGTAGTGATGATGATGTATGCAAGTATTTACTACCTTACCTGAATCATTTATATGAGAAAATAAGGTTTCAAGTTAAGGAGATATTGGTTTTGTTAAATTGTTTCTTCTATGCAAAATTCTACAGCTCATGGTTAAAATGTTTTAATGCTGTTTTGTCAAGCAGTTTCTTAAGCATAATTTTGAAACTATCTTGAATGTTGGGGTTGCTTTTTGTAGAAAATATCATTGAAATAAAATGTAAGTATGTGCGTCTTTTCTTTGCAATCTGAAATAATGCAGTTTAGCTAATATTTTCATATTATTGATATCTAAAAGTATGTAAATAATGTTTATTAGTATGTAAGGTTGAATTTTGTCAAGATAGGAAGATATAAACAGGTAATTTTAAGTAATTAAGTTAATTTTAGTTATCTGATAGTTATCGGATAGGAAATGTGTTTTGTTTGACATCATTCTCTAGTGGCTTTATTTTTTATGTCAATATAGATGTTCTATCAATGGAAAGCGATTTTCTTTGCTATCTATTTATTAAATTTATTTAAAGAATAATTAATAGTTATAAACAATTATGTGGTTATGTTGTATTAAGTTTATAAAATTGTTTTGTTTGTCACAAAAAATCACTATAGACGGCTTTTGTTTCAAAAAAGATATAAAAAAAGCGACCATTTTAGTAACAAAGCTCTGTTATTTAGAACTTCCAAACAGTGCACACATGATGAGAACAAAAATATAAAATTTTAAGGCTATATTGTGACTTTTAAAAAAAGGTAAACCACTCCAAAGGTCAAAAATGTTAGATTATATTTTGTTAAAATGTCAAAGTGATAAATAATCATCGACGTTTATTGGATATTTTTTAATAATAACATTCAATTAACAGAATAATCAACGCTGTGAATTTATTTGGATAATAGAACTTTTAATCTTCGTAATAATTTGGTGTTGGAGGGAATTTTAAAATATAATGATAATAATAATAATAATAATAATAGGTTTATTAACCATTACCATAATCATTACATGAACTTACCACATTTCAAACACGCCGCTGGATTTTAATTTCGATTTATTAAATCCATTTGGACAAAATTTTGAAAGAGAGATAGGTGGTTGTTTTTCCACAATTTATTATTTAAATCATATTGGAGAGAGAGAGGATTGCTGTTTTGTAATAATTATAGTTGGCAAACTGTTGCGCCAAATATTAGAATAATTTAAAAACTTAAGGTATTTAATTGAATTTAAGTAGAAATTTAGTAATTAAGATACTGATGATGTCAGAAATATTACTTCGCGGATAAACGACATTATATTATCTTGTGATTGATTTCTCAATTGTTTTTGGTATCCAAAGCTTATTTTCTTTTATATTTATTTTTTTGGTGTTCATGTTAAATAAATTTATGTCATTTCAAATTTTAAAGAGAATTTGGTTTATATTTCTTTTGTGTACATTACTTGGTGTTCCTAGATCTATATTTAATTAGTGCCTTGTTGAAGCGACCTGCTTGAAAGTCTCAATGTGGTGGAAACTTTGAAGTCTCACCAAGATTGTAATTAGCCAGAGCATTTATTTTAAAAATAAAGGTAGGTGGTTTGTATTTTATATATATATATATATATATATATATATATATATATATATATATATATATATATATATATATATATATCATCACTGTTGCCACCGCCGCAGTCTGTTTATTATTATGTGACAGCAAGATAATAGCACTATGTATGAATGAATGACGTGGCGGCCGCTGCATTATAACCTACAGAAACACAAAGGCTATTTTTATATAAAGAAATACTTAACCTACCAAAATGTAGCTGTGCTGGAAGTATCAGCTTGATCCAAATAACACTGCTTTAGTTTTGCCAGCTAGCCCCCAATAAGTCGGAGAGGGGCGGGGTAATACAAGATATAAAAGATAAAAAAACAAGCGCCACTTCGTTTAAAAACAATGCTTATTACTAAAGCTTCAAGCTTATCAGGAAAACGAAGAAATAGATCTTCTACTAAAATATGGGCAACTTCCAATATTTTGGTCGTACCGTACATATATACTTACAAATGACGAACTGGAAAGTAATATTAAAATCATACAAATAAATAAATAATAAATAAATAAAACGCACGTAGTGAAATGTAAACGTTCTAAGTAGGGCTTTATTTTACTTGCAACTATTTTCTATTGTGCAGATAAAAAAAATGTAATGTTTCAATAAAAAAAAAGGTGAATGGTGATTTGTATCACAGTTGGTTGTACTTAAAACTACCCTACAACAATTCCACTATTCGAGATCTCGTTTTATCCTTAAAATTAACATGCATGCATAAATTGTAAACACATTGAATAAATATATACATATACATAAATAAAATGACACATAATACATACAAATTTAGACAAACATCCCACCATTCGAAGACCCACGGCTGTATGTTTAAAGCCTTGCTTAGGGGGTTTTCGCTTCACCCTTCGATATTTGGTTGTTTTTCTCCGACCCGGTATATGTATAGATGTAGGTACGGACACAAAGGGGAAGAACCTTCCAATTAAAATACACGGTCAGACGGGCAGGAACAAGAATACACCAACGAACAACAAAACCCAAAACAAAAAGACCTACAAAGAAATCACCCTGTATATTGTATTATTTTTAAATATTTGAAGATTTTTACCTTTCTATAAACTGAAAGGTCTTTTACAATACAATTCCCTCAAGGTGACGGCTAGGGAAATAATAGTACCTAAAATAAAAAGATATTTGTGAGATTTAGCGCAACGAGGTTTTAACGAACAGAAGTTACCTAAAATGGTTAGCACCAGAACGTAATCCGTCCAATTTGACGATTGATCGCATACAAATAATCAAGCGATCGTTCTGTTGAATGTGAGATTTATTCCGCTAAAGCGAATTAATATTTAAAACCAATTTCTAATTTATATCTCGCCCATTCAACTTCTAGTACCAAAAACCAGCCATTTTGTTACTTCACTCTACTATTGAGAAGGAAGCTCAAACGCGCAGGAGCGACTTCACGATAAACCGAAAGAAAGGGAAAACCAGTGACAACCAAACAACGCAGAAGCTTGGTTTTAAACAGTGACCATCAAACAAATAATGGGTTGTGAATTTCAACGTTATAATTCCCCCCTCAACTCCCAGTCGCGAAAACCCTTTCGCGGCTTAGCATAACCTAGCCTTGCTAAAATCTAACTTGCCCAAAATAAATTGAAAGAACAACCCACCAGGATGAAAAATACCATGACCCAAAAAAAACATGACACCAACAATGGACACCAAAAGGGTGATCCAAAAAAACAACAACAAAGGACAAACACAAATTGGAGGTGGAGATAAGGAAAGAACAGAGGAACAAAAGGTTCCACCCCGAAGCATGAACAATGGTCGGGCAAGCAGGGTTCACTGCAAAGACGCGCTTCACACACGGTACTGGGCACAGTGGTATTCCACGTCGGGAAGGGACCACTGAGCAACGCCCAGTGCCCGAGGCTTGGCAACGACTCACAACAAAACCTACCAGCACGAACCACTGAACATGGCCAGCAAAAAGAACTGAACAGAGAGCCGCCGACATACGAGGATAAATTGAAAAGTCTCCGGCCTAGGCAATAAAACAAAAGAATATCAGGTTAACAAAAATTTTATTTTTCTACGTAGTCCCCATCGAGTTCAATGCACTTGGTCCACCTTTGTTCAAGTGCTCTTATACCGTCCCTATAAGCCTTTTCTTCTAACTCGTCAAAATAGGCGTTTGTGGCAGCAATCACTTCTTCATCGGACTCGTATTTCTTTCCAGCGTGAAATTTTTTTAGGTTTGGAAATAAATAAAAATCCGATGGGGCTAAGTCTGGTGAATAAGGGGCATGGGGTAACAATTCAAATTGCAATTCATTGATTTTTGCCATGGCAATTGCCGACTTGTGACAAGGTGCATTGTCCTGGTGAAACAGAATTTTTTTCTTTGCTAATCCAGGTCGTTTTTCTTCAATATTTTTTTTTAATTCATCCAGTAAGGTAGCATAGTATACTCCGTTGATTGTTTTACCTTTTTGAAGATAATCAACGACAAGTACTCCCTTGGCGTCCCAAAAGACTGAAGCCAAAACTTTTCCGGCTGACGGAACTGTTTTGGCTTTCTTCGGAGCAGGTTCTCCTTTGGCAGTCCACTGTTTTGATTGCTGCTTTGTTTCGGGTGTGTAGTGATGAATCCACGTCTCATCCATTGTTACAAACCGTCGCAGAAAGTCCACTGAATTTCGATTAAACAAGTCTAAACACTCACTTGAAACTGTTTTGCGAGTCAGCTTTTGTTCCACTGTGAGCAGCCGCGGCACCCAACGTGCCGATAACTTTCTCATTCCCAAAATTTCGGTTAGGATATGATATGTTCGTTCCGTTGAAATGCCCAGGGTATCTGCTATTTCAGCCAACTTCAATCGCCGATCATTCAACACAACTCTATGGACTTTTTCGACAATTTCCGTTGTGGTGGCAGTTTTCGGTCTTCCTGAACGCGGTGCGTCATCTGTGCTTTTGCGACCCCGTTTAAAGTCCGCAACCCAGGTTTTAACTGTGCTATAGGAAGGAGAAGATTCGCCTAATGTCCCGTCTAGCTCAGCTTTGATTTCTTTTGGGGATAAACCCTTAATGTGAAAATATTTAATAACCGCACGAATTTCAGCTTTTTCCATTTTAACACCACACAAAACTTTATCGACTTTGACAACTTGCCAAACAATTATTGTTTGACAGAAATTTTTGTTATTTCACAGCCATACTGATAAATTATGAAAAAATAAAATGCCGTAAAAACATTGCAAAAATTTGTATCCCATATGGGTTAGGCCGGAGATTTATCAATTCATCCTCGTACTCTCTGCTCGCACCCAAGAGAGGGTAGTGTAGAGGAAAAAAGAAGAAAAAAAAAACAGAGTGAAAAAGAAGGGCTCGCCCGGACACATGTGAAGTGGGCAGATGGCAGAGCCACCGAGGAGCACAACTTCACACACGATGCGGGGCACTGCCAGTTCCAACGTCATGGAGACTGAACAGCGCCAAACCCCCGCATCCGAGGTTCGGAAGCACTACTCAGCAACACTAACCATCCGGACACCACACTCGTACCGTTTGAGACAGAGAACAAGAGAAGAAGAAACCGGGGGTTAAAAAGGGAGTTCAGCCCAAAGAAAAGAACCACGGTCTGGGGATCCAGCCCAAGCCGTGCTATTGCAAATATGGAGTCAAAATCGGTATAAGAAAGAAGGAGAAGGCAAAAAGGAGAAGAGAAATTGTCAAATACGGTATACAAAAAAAATAGTTTGGCTAAGCCAAAACAAAAGTCGAAACTGCTATATCGAAACCCTTGGTATAAAAGCCAAAAATAGATACCTGCAAAACAAAGATCTAAATAAAAACCAATAAGCCCTAACAACTCGACAGATATTAGGTCGAACTGAGCGTATCACTAAACGCTCCAAATGAGGACAGCCCCAACCATCGCTGAACTCTGTGGAACCCAAACCACCAAATGGTTCCCCCAAAAAAAACAACCAAATGACCCTAATCTCCGACATGATTCGGAACATACTCTTTCAAATCTTTGGCATGAAATTTACCGGCTTCCCTACCAAGTTCATCAGCTAAAATATAAGTCCAAGGAGACACCTTTTTGTGAATGGTAAAAGGACCAATATAACGAGGAGCAAGTTTGTGTGAAAAATATTTACTCGCATCAGAAAGAGCAAAATTTTTCCTTAAAACTTTGTCACCAATAACAAATTGAGTATCTCGCTTACGTAGATCATAGTAACGTTTATTGCGATCAAAAGAAGTTTTTATTTTATTACGCACTACCTCAAAAACTCCCTGCAATTTATCAGGAATAACAGTAGCAGACGAACGATCAACTTGCAGATCTTGAATTTTATCAAATATTTTATGATCAGTGCCTTTTAAAATATGTTCCCTACCAAAAGTTAAGAAATAGGGAGTATAACCAGTAGTTTCGTGACGACCAGTTCTAAGGGCACACCCAATC
The DNA here is from genome assembly GCA_929113105.1 of Agrypnus murinus. NCBI lineage: Eukaryota > Metazoa > Arthropoda > Insecta > Coleoptera > Elateridae > Agrypnus > Agrypnus murinus. The sequence goes on from OV816025.1 coordinate 160,229,665, forward strand.
TTTGTTAATTCATCTGCCCAAGAACGCTGATTCTCTTTAACATAGGAACGAATCATAGTTTTAACATTTCTGTTCGCTCTTTCTGTGGGATTTGATTGCGGGTGATAATGCGCATTAAAACGAATTTTTACTGAATAGTTACTACAAAGAGTGCGAAACTCACGACCAGTAAACTGGGCTCCATTGTCTACCAACACCAATCTAGGTACTCCAAAAACTAAGAAGACTTCATCTTCAATTCTCGAACAAACCATCTTCGCTGAACTATTCCTAAGAGGAAATAGCAAACAAAATTTACTAAAATAGTCCATGATGACTAAGACATATGAATAACCTTTTGTACTCCTCGGGAGAGGACCAATCAAATCTATACTGACCATCTGCCAAGGGCGATCAACAATTGGTTGCGGAACTAACAGTCCAGCAGGAGGTCTTAAATCTGGTTTACATTTTTGACAAATTTGACAAGTTTTAATATATCGAGTTACATCGGCCTGCATTTTTGGCCAATAATATTTGGGAGTTAATCTATGATATGTTTTATATACTCCACCATGACCGGAAGTAGGATGATCATGTGCCTGACGAAGAATAGCAAGTCTATTTTCTTTCGGTACAACAAGTTTCCAAACGGTATCAGAATCATTATCGGTTTTCATAGATTTATATAAACCTTCATTAGTAATACGCCATTGAGAAAACTTAGCAGGTTTAGCCCGAACCCTATCAACCATACTATTATACCACTTATCGGTTGAAACTATAACAGGCTCATCACCTGACTCAATACTGTCAAGAATCGGTACGGAACGTGATAACGCATCAGGTACCAAATGGTCTTTACCTTTACGATGGACCACCTCAAAGTCATATTCTTGGAGTCTCAAAGACCACCTAGCCAAACGACCTGTCGGGTTTTTTAAATTATGTAACCACACCAAAGAATAGTGATCGGTGATCACCGTGAAACGACGGCCTTCTAAATATGGTCTAAGTTTTTCTACGGCCCATAAAACTCCTAAACATTCCCTCTCAGTCGTAGAATAATTTCGCTCTTGACGAGTGAGAGAACGACTAAGGTAACATATTACACTTTCCTCGCCATCAATCTGTTGCGTCAAGACAGCACCTAAACCAAAACCACTACTATCGGTTTGAACAGTAAATGGCAACTCAAAATCTGGACAACGTAAAATAGGTACCCTAACCAAAGCTTCTTTCAAAGTCCGCAAACTGCATTCACACTCAGATGACCAATAAAATTTGACACCTTTCTTAAGAAGGGTTGTCAACGGCTGAATGATATCAGAAAACTGTGGTACAAAACGACGGTACCATGAAGTCAAACCTATCAGACTTCTAACTTCAGTCACATTCCGAGGAGGCTGAATATTCATAATGGCCTGAACTTTCTCAGGATCCACATGAATTCCCTTCTGACTAACTACATAAACCTAAGTATCGTAGCTCAGGAACACAAAATTTGCACTTATCCGAACTTAAGGTGATACCAGCCAAAGACAATCGATTAAAAACTTCTCTTAATATTTCAATATGTTTTTCAAAACTATCTGTAACGATGACTATATCGTCCAGATACACCAAAACATATGGTTCCAAAGATGGACCAAGAACATTATCAATAAACCTTTGCCAAGTCGCAGGGGCATTATGTAACCCAAAAGGCATACGAGTAAACTGGAAAAGGCCACGATTGGGGATTGTAAAAGCCGTATATTTACGGGAATCCTCAGATAAAGGAATTTGCCAATAAGCAGACTTAACATCCAACGATGACAAAAATTTGGCATTTCGAAGTTTATCCAAAGTAGCACTAACATAGGGAATAGGATAAGCATCCTTCTCAGTCACACGATTAAGACGACGAAAATCTATGCAGAATCTGTAGGTCCCATCTTTCTTTTTGACCATTAGGACTGGGTTGGACCAGCCACTAGAAGACGGTTCAATGACACCTAAGCTCAACATACGATCGAGTTCTTCATTGATAAGACGTTGCATAAACGGACTAACCGGATAATATCTCTGCTTAATCGGTTCAGAATTTGTACGAATAACATGCTCAACCCTAGACGTACAACCTAACATCTTACTTGGAAGTGCTTTAGACTCATTCAAAATTTTCTCTAACTCCAATTTCTGTTCAAAAGTAAGTGTAGAATTACTAAGAGGCATAACCTCAATAGATTCCAGTTCAACAGACGAATTGTCAGAATCTTTTACAAATCGCCAACTGCCTTGTCTCAAATTGGGAACAATACCCATAAGGTTCCAAAAGTCAATACCCAAGATCAAAGTCTGTGGAAGATCCGGAACTACCAAAATAGAAATAATATGCATTCGATCCTGAAGTTGGATCGGTACATCAACTTGACCAATGCTCTTCACAGTTTGACCATTTGCTACACGACAATCAGTCGCTCCAAACTTAGATAAACCAGCACCAAAACCTAAACTACATAAAAACGACCAACCTGGTTTACCAACTATAGTCCGAGAAGCACCGGAATCTAAAAGACCTAACAAATCATGACCCAAAACTTTTATAGACAAATACGGGCGTTCATCTCCTTCGGCATGAGCAAGGATAAAATTTAATAATACAGTGGTTGCTTGAAAAGAAGACTCGGTACTAACACCACCCATTAATGCCGAATTAAAACCGTTTCCCGAATTATTATCCCTAGGAGAACATTTCTTACAAGAAGTCTTAGTGACCCCCATCTCACCACAACCAAAACAACGTTTAATCAAGGGAGAAGAACATGCAGAACGCATGTGTCCTGTTTTCCTACAATTAAAACACAACCGTGATGAAACATCTGAAGCAGCACTACTGGAATTACTAGCAGTCTCAACAAAAGCTAAATCTGGCTCTAAGTCGGTTTTCCTTCTAGTTGGAGGAACATAACTGTCAGCCCTCAACCTTGAAGCTTCAAGCTGCCTACCAAATTGTAGTAAATCAGAGATAGAATTAATTTCTTTAAACGACAAATGAAATTGGTAAAATGGAGCTAAGTTCTTTAACAGTAATCTTAATTTAATCCCTTCAGAAAATTTTGTTGATAATCGGGAAAATAAATTATCCATAGCTACTAAATAAGTCCCTAGCGGTTCATTAGGACCTTGAGTCCTCCTACGAATTTCTTCTAAAAGCTTATCATCATAATCTAAAGGGAGATATTCCTCTTTTAAAAGTTTAACCAAAGAGTCCCAATCAGCTACTTCATTTCTTCTAGATCTATAAAACAAAAGTGCTTGGTCTTTAAAAAGATCCAAAGCAGATGCAAATAACTGGGTCTTTGATACATTCCGAGCAATAGACAACTCATCCACTTGTTGCAAAAAAGCATTTAAAGAAATCTTAGATTCATGTCCTGCAAATTTATCAAGTCCCCATTTAAAGACTGGTACAGACTTCGGCTGACCACATGGAGGATCAGGAGCAGCAAGGGTAGAAGAAGCTGCTGGGTTGCCCGCAGGAGAATTAACAATAGCTTCCCCAACGCTTAAACCTAACCCTAACTGAATAGCTACTTCATCAGTTACCTGTGGTACTGAAGCTTTATCGTGAATATCGCTCATTAATCCAAGAATGGATTGAATGAACTCGGACCGCTTTGATGCAGAAGTCTCATCTTTGGCTTTCATGGCCGCAACCCTACCTAATAGGTGACTTAACCTACTTTGCAATTTTTTATACGGATTAGAATCCACACTATCTTCAAATGACTCCAAAGCCGTATTAAGTTCAATAATAGCTGTAGAAATAGCATCTGAATCTTCTTCAAAAGTAAACGGATGAGCTGGTAACTCAAGCACGGACTGATCTTGTTCCATTTTCATTAACTGTCGAAGAGACTTTCGCATACTATCAACATTAGAGTCAGGAAGACCTCTAATAGCTAACTCATAAGATAGTTCTGATTTACTTAACCTATCTATATGGATCTTCCGTTCCATAATGAACTAATTAATAATCAAAACTAACAAAACGAATAACCAATTTATAATAAGATTAATAATCAATACTAATCAAATAACTTGTAACAAGAATACAACAAATTACAAAATACAATCCTGGAGTTGGTTCTTTATCCTAAATTACTAAATACTTAATCTATCAGGCAAAATATATTCCCCAAAAATATCCTAACATGCAAGAACAACAAATGGTTTTAACAAAGTGGAATTTCCACAAAAGGCCTCACGCATGGGCGCTAATTTACTATAACCTACAGAAACACAAAGGCTATTTTTATATAAAGAAATACTTAACCTACAAAAATGTAGCTGTGCTGGAAGTATCAGCTTGATCCAAATAACACTGCTTTAGTTTTGCCAGCTAGCCCCCAATAAGTCGGAGAGGGGCGGGGTAATACAAGATATAAAAGATAAAAAAACAAGCGCCACTTCGTTTAAAAACAATGCTTATTACTAAAGCTTCAAGCTTATCAGGAAAACGAAGAAATAGATCTTCTACTAAAATATGGGCAACTTCCAATATTTTGGTCGTACCGTACATATATACTTACAAATGACGAACTGGAAAGTAATATTAAAATCATACAAATAAATAAATAATAAATAAATAAAACGCACGTAGTGAAATGTAAACGTTCTAAGTAGGGCTTTATTTTACTTGCAACTATTTTCTATTGTGCAGATAAAAAAAATGTAATGTTTCAATAAAAAAAAAGGTGAATGGTGATTTGTATCACAGTTGGTTGTACTTAAAACTACCCTACAACAATTCCACTATTCGAGATCTCGTTTTATCCTTAAAATTAACATGCATGCATAAATTGTAAACACATTGAATAAATATATACATATACATAAATAAAATGACACATAATACATACAAATTTAGACAAACATCCCACCATTCGAAGACCCACGGCTGTATGTTTAAAGCCTTGCTTAGGGGGTTTTCGCTTCACCCTTCGATATTTGGTTGTTTTTCTCCGACCCGGTATATGTATAGATGTAGGTACGGACACAAAGGGGAAGAACCTTCCAATTAAAATACACGGTCAGACGGGCAGGAACAAGAATACACCAACGAACAACAAAACCCAAAACAAAAAGACCTACAAAGAAATCACCCTGTATATTGTATTATTTTTAAATATTTGAAGATTTTTACCTTTCTATAAACTGAAAGGTCTTTTACAATACAATTCCCTCAAGGTGACGGCTAGGGAAATAATAGTACCTAAAATAAAAAGATATTTGTGAGATTTAGCGCAACGAGGTTTTAACGAACAGAAGTTACCTAAAATGGTTAGCACCAGAACGTAATCCGTCCAATTTGACGATTGATCGCATACAAATAATCAAGCGATCGTTCTGTTGAATGTGAGATTTATTCCGCTAAAGCGAATTAATATTTAAAACCAATTTCTAATTTATATCTCGCCCATTCAACTTCTAGTACCAAAAACCAGCCATTTTGTTACTTCACTCTACTATTGAGAAGGAAGCTCAAACGCGCAGGAGCGACTTCACGATAAACCGAAAGAAAGGGAAAACCAGTGACAACCAAACAACGCAGAAGCTTGGTTTTAAACAGTGACCATCAAACAAATAATGGGTTGTGAATTTCAACGTTATAGCATACGTAAACTCGGGCCACACGACAAACTGGTATATCGCTATCATGCTCGTACGCACACATTAAAGCAGTAGATCATCATGTGTTGCACTGCGAGTGGCACGGATTTACGTATGCAGTAGCGTATGTACTGTGAAAACATATATATATATATATATATATATATATATATATATATATATATATATATATATATATATATATATATATATATATTGTTCTTTTTCGTTTAATAAAAGCTCCACCATCAAGCTTTCTTATAAGGAGCGTGTCACTAAAATAATTAATTAAGTGCTTGGTTGCTTGGGACTCATCTCCTCCTAAACGGCTTAATATTTTTAAAAACGGTTTTCACCGTTGTGTTGCCCGTGACCAGGCGGTGTTCACTGGCTACTTTAATTTTTTTAAAACACTGCGAACAATTAAAATTAAAGGTTTAACTAGCTTAAACGGCCGGCCGGGCACTGAAGCGCCCTTGCACGAGTATGCTTCACAACATAACAAGAACCTCCTACCCCCACCCCATCCCTCTCTATAATAACGACGTCGAAAAAATTCGCAGTGCACATTCCTAGATGCAGCGAGGCTGAGCGCTGTGAATATGAATTTTATTTTTGCCTTGCTGCATCTAGGAATGTGCACTGCGAATTTTTTCGACGTCGTTATTATAGAAAGGGATGGGGTGGGGGTAGGAGGTTCTTGTTATGTTGTGAAGCATACTCGTGCAAGGGCGCTTCAGCGCCCGGCCGGCCGTTTAAGCTAGTCTCATTATAATACACCACCTTAAAGTGTGCTGCCGATCTGTGCGTCAAAACAATCAGAATTGTTCTAGTATCACCAAATACTTAAATATTATTAATACCGGAAACTCCATATACTTTACCATATGAAAATAGGCGACATTTTTGAAGTGCCATCTCTGCGTTGGGTGTGCAACTAATAAATGTTTTTTAGTGAGAAACTTACAGCTAATTAAAAAATAACACTATTTTTGATAGACAGTGGTTAATTATTTGTATGCTAGCCTTCATCAATCTGTATTACTTATCTAAACTATTCAATCTTTCATTATAATGACCATGTTTTAATTACTTTTCAAATATTTTAGGAATGTCAGGTTTAGTTGCATATCACACTGCAAGAGGTCAATTAAATTTTGTCTCGCATATAGCCCCTTTATTTCAAATAGTAGCGACATCGTGGAGCAAACTTGACACAAACTTTAATAAAGAAAAGATTATTACATGTAGGGGAAATTTAATAAAAAGTTGTTAAAAAATTACAATTACCGAGGTATATAGGTAAGTACTCACAGCAGCGGATCCGCAGGCTGATGTCATACGATTGGTCGGTTTGAGTCGAATTGACTCAAACCGACCAATCGTATGACATCCGCCTGCGGATCCGCTGCTGTGAGTACTTACCTTATATCATATGAATATGGTCGTTTTTATAGAGCATGAATGTCCATTATCAAATAATGCTAAATTGTTAATATGTTTGTGCATGATGATAATTAAGCCTAAGATTTATTGTAAGACGAAATGTCTAATATGGTAACATTCAATGTCGTCAACATTGTTCTGGTGCTTTTGCTCCAGCGGCAAGATCAATCGTTGTCGCAACTATTTGAAAATAAAGGGGCTATAGTCTCGCACTTTTCAAAATAAGTTCCCGGTATTAATAATATTGAAGTATTTGTTATCACCGAGGGAGGCGTAACCTTGTTAAATGTATAGCCCTTCTATTTCAAATAGTAATAGCGACATTCGACACAAACACAAACCTGACACAAACTTTAATAAAGAAAAAATTACCACATGGATATTGTTACCTCAATTTAATGTAATGAACGCAATCAGCCCTCTAAACTCCGCCGTCGAATGTTCGAGAATGCGTGACTCATCAACATCTGTCGGTGTGGTTCGCCGGCGCCTGCATGTGTGATTTATCAGCGTGAGTCATAGACGGAGCGAGAAATCAATAGACCTTCTAGAAGAATCTAGTGCATGTTCTAGAAGATTGTACGGTATATAAACGCCGGCTGGCACGGAAGGGAATCAATTAGTGAACCGACTCGTGAATCGAGCAATTAGACGTGTTAGTAGTCGCAAGTGGTAATAGATAAATATCTGAGTAAAATATAAATGTGTGTGAAATAAATATTGTGATTAAATATAAATAATAGTCAATAGTTTATAATTGTGTTTTGTAAATTAGTTAAGATTGAATTAGTGTGTGTTAAGTGTGAATGTTTTCTCTTTATTAATAGATGATTTAAACTGAATTTTGTTATTACAGTAAAAGAACTTTACATTAATAAAACGTTAATAATAATAGTTTGTAAGGACTGTGGCCCCTCGATTTCTCTACTCTATTTTATCTCTATTTCAAATAGTATAGCGACATCGTAGAGCAAACCTGACAAAGTTTAATAAAGAAAACATTTTTTTCGTTATGAATAGAAATTTTAAAAGAACTATTGGAGGTAAAAAAACATTCTATGGAAACAATAAAAAATAATTAGAAGATTGATCGACTTACCTGTAAGGATGGTCAATCCTAATTTTGCGAGTTTTGTCTTCCGAAGACAATTAACACATGTAGTATCGTGATTTATATCCTATCGGTACAAGTTTAATGCACTTTATAACAAAACCTGAACACAGGTGCATATTGTTCTATTATCACTTCGTTATTTGTGCCAGTTAATATCAGATCACACTGGGAACAAACAAGGGGGAGGGCGGGATTGTTAATTGTCTTCGGAAGACAAAACTCGCAAAAAAAGGATTGACCATCCTTACAGGTAAGTCGATCAATCTTCTAATTTTGCTTCGTTTTGTCTTCCTCGACAATTAACACATGTAGATGTTTAAAGACACACTGAGTGTGATCTGAAACAAATCTTTATTTAATGCTCATAATTATAATTTTGTTAAATATAACATCTCTAAGGTTAACATGATTTCAAATTATATACCACAACCAAAGTAACCTAATTAACAATTACAACAAAAAGGAGGTACATAACATTTAACATCTATATATATACTTAATTCATAATCCATAGTAATTCTATATTAATCCTGACCTAATCTTAAAATAGTGTTTGCAAATTCTCTTGTATTTTGTACTACAGGACGGTTATAAAATTTACAAAATACCTCTGAATGAGCAGTCCATCCAGCTGTATTTCTTATTGTTTCTATGTTTAGACCTGCTCTAAAGGCAGCCGAAGTGGCTGCATGCCTTATGCTGTGTCGTGAGAACATATTTATATCAATTCCGCTATTTTCCAGAACTGTCTTTATCCATCTGCTTATAGTTTGAGTTGTTGCCTTGTGATGCGTTTTTTTATGGGTTAACAACACATAGTTTTCATGTTCAAGTCTAAGGTGGCGTGTTTTGATAATATAAAACTTCATTACCGAAGCAACGCAGAGTTCTGGACATTGTCGAAAAAATGAGAATGTTAAAAAAGGTTGTAGCCCATTTTTCCCCGAGGTCTTAATCTTCTCGGTTATTTTGATTTCTACCTTTTCATCCAAAAACAGAATATTTTCTAAAGTTATTTTGGACAATGTCTGAACTCTATGTGCTGAGGTGAGGGCTAATAGCATGGTTAGTTTATGGGTTAGCTTTTCTAAAGAAAGTTCTTCAAGAGGATGTAACGTCTCCCACGTAGATTGATATTTTGGATTGGATGGTCTCACATTATATACCTTTTAAAAATCTATTGATTATTCTCTCGTCTTCTGGTTTTACTGGATTGATCAGACTAAGCGCCGACCTATGTAAGTTGAAGGTAGAGTATGCCACGGGAGTATCTAATAAACTTAATAAGTAAGAACTGAGTTTATTTAAATTGTATTGCAGCGGATCCTGATTCTGTTCCAAACAAAAAAAGCCACCATCTTCTGTAGACATAGTCGTACTGTTTTAAGGTAGATTCTGAAACCGAAGCTGTTATGATGGAAATCGCAGGTTCCGTGATGCCTCTTTTTAATAAGGCTTCCCGGATAATACTCCTGCAACTAATGTAAGGTTCTTGTGCAGCGAGTTCGGAATCCTAAAAGGAGATAACAGTAAGTTTTTGTTACAACCTAATATCAACATTTTACCAATTAACAATCTGTTAAACAAAGGGAACCAGGGCTGTGATGGCCAGTAAGGAACCACAACAATACCTTTTGCTTGATCGAATAAAAATTTTTCCAAAACTCGAGTTATTAGGGAAAATGGCGGCAAGGCATAAAAATAATAAGTTCCCCATTTAATTGTGAATGCGTCTACAAAGCTTGAGTCGGGGTCCGGACCCCAAGAAACGAAGACACTACACTTCTTATTTAATACTGTCGCAAAAAGATCTATCTCTGGTTTTCCAATGAACCTACAAATTTTGTCAAAGGCAAGATGATTAAGCTCATATTCTGTCTCTATCGAACGCGATCTCGATTCCTTGTCAGCTAGCGTGTTCTCGCCAGAGGGAATATAAGAAGCGAAAATATTAATGTGTCGGTGTTCACACCAATTCCAAATTTCACGGGCTAAATTATTTAACTTTGGAAATTGGACGCTGCCTTTCTTGTTGATGCAAGCAATAGCCGTTTTATTGTCAATTCTAAGGAGGACATTACAGTTGAATTGATCTTTACAAAAGGATTTGAGGCCATAAAAGGCTGCTAGCAGTTCTAAAAGATTTATATGTAATATTTGAGTATGTTTAGACCAAAAACCGTTTGTAGATATCCCATTAGAATGAGCTCCCCAGCCTGATGTCGAAGCGTCTGAAAAGATTTCAAGATCAAAACTAATGTTCTGCTTTAACGATTGGAAGGAGGATCGTAAGTTATCGATCCACCACTGGAAATCTTTCAAAACATAGGAAGGGATACTCATTGTTTTGTTATAATTTTGTGTATCAGCTAACGCCTGAAATTTTGCTCGTTCCAAACTTTTTAAATGAACACCCCCATAACTGACAGCTGGACAAGCTGCAACAAGCTTCCCCGTGATTCTTGCAAATTCGCGTATAGAACATTTTGGTTTTAATTTTAAGTCTAATATTTCATTATAAATGTATATCTTTTTCTCTTGGGGTAGAAACATCGACATGGTTTTAGTGTCGTACATAAACCCTAGAAATTTAAAAAGCTGTGTAGGATAAAGGACACTCTTTTCATTGTTAATAATAAATCCTAACTTATGTAAGTTATTAATAGTTTTATTAATGGCTGATATGAGACCTTGTTCCGTTTGTTCGATTAACAGAATGTCATCTAGATAGACAACCAGCATCACATTTTGTTCTCTGATAAGTTTTATTACAGGTTTTAGTAATTTCGTGAAAATATAGGGAGCCATATTTAATCCAAAGGGTAAACAGTTAAAATAATAATATTTATTATTAAATGCAAAACATAAGTACTTTTTGTTTGATTGAGCTATAGGTATAAGATAGTAAGCATCTTGCAGATCGACGTTTGCCAAAAAAACAACCAGGCGTTAATAATTTTACAACAGTCCTGTAATCCTCCAACTGGAAATGGGGAGGTTTAATGTAATTATTTAAGTGTTTCAGATTTAAAATAAATCTGTATTTCCCATTGGGCTTTTTTATTAAAAAAATACGAGGAGAAAAACTTACATTCTTTTTTTGTACACTCGGAAATTACTCCTTTAAATAACAATTCCTTTATAGCCTCTATCTATAAAACCTCCTGGCCTGAAGCTATAAGGGATTTTGGAACGGCAGTCGAGTCTGGAATGGATTCAAAGGGAATTTTTATTTCTGTTACCCAACCCAGTATAGGCTTATCAGAAGTAATGCGTTGCCAGTAGTCTAAATAGTTACTTAGACGGCCTGCATAGGACCCTACCTCGTTTAACGTTGTCGGTAGTCCTGTGGTTGTCGTTTGTACTGACGTGGGTCTTTCCGGGTTGGGCCTGGAGCTCTCTTCCTGGTGTTTAATGGTAGGCGCCGGTAGTTTAAAGACTGGTTAAGTCCTCAACCTGAGGCTTTTACTGGTACCCTAGAAAGGTTCGTCTGTATTCCAGACGGCCCTTGCATTGGCTTTTGTTGTTTCGGAAACGACATTCTGTTGATAGGTAATGCCTTCAACTCTTTCCCTGCCTTTACCATGGCTTGTTTAGTTTTTACCTCTTCAAGAAGGTCTTGCCCAATAAGAACTCGTCTGTTTTACTTTCCTCGATGATTTTACGCGAAGAGTAATTAAAGTAAGGAATAATGTTATATTTCCTATGCGTTGTGATAGAATGCTGGACGTTACAAATTAATTGTGCAGCATCGGCTAAGATGGATAAGGTGAGTTTAATCTCTTGTTTGTCTTCCATTTTGAGAATTTCATTCATGTGAGTTCCCAATGCTGCTAAAGCGTGTCCCGTTTGCTGTTGTAAATTCTTCATAAATTTATCCTGTCTTAGCGCTTTCGCGTCTAGGCAGGTGATAACTTCCTCATTTAATAGGGCGGGTATTAACCGCGGGCAATTGTTAAAAATAGGGTACCTGTCTTCAATCTTTTCGCGCTGTTCTTTAGATAACCCTTCTGTCAAGTAGCCACTCAATCGTCTTGCCACCTGTTCATGTAATGTACTAATAAGTTTGTTCGAATTGTCTACATCAACTCCCAAAAGGTCATAAATTTCATCTTCCTCTTGTTTCATATTATCCGCATCATTACTTGTCGATTGCTGATCTGTCAAAGGATCAGCCTGTTGTTCAGTCGGCTCAAAAGAATTTTCGTCTAACGCAAGTTGTAATTCCTCATGGGGAACAAAATACAACCTATAATCTCTGTAGTATAACGACTATTTAGGCGTTTAATGTGAACTATAACGAGTTCATCATAATTATCATAAACTGACAATTTTAATTAAAAACAGAGTTTAAGAGAAGGAGGTACGAGGTAAAAATAAACTATTACAAGTTTATCGTAAAAAACTGAACTATAACGAGTTCAGCGACTTCTCTCACTCATTCAAGAAAATATCCTTCAGGAAATTTCGAAGAATAAAATAACAAGAATTTTGAATTGAATGGTTTATAAGTAGAGATTACTTACAATTGTATTCCGACTGCCTTTCCGTATCACTAGCAACAGAAACTGATGACGTTTCCTCAATATCTTCCCTAAGCCGTTTTAACTCTTTTAAAATTTCTTCGTAGCATCTCTTTTTACGACTGCGTTCACTGGTAGCACTAATAGAAGGTCGTTTAGGCATTTTAAAACTTTAAACTGTAAGGAAAATTTTAAAAAGAAAATATACGTCTTGCACCGATGGGTACAAATTACGAAGTGATAATAGAACAATATGCACGTGTGTTCAGGTTTTTGTTATATAAAGTGCATTAAACTTGTACCGATAGGATATAAATCACGATACTACATGTATTAATTGTCGAGGAAGACAAAACGAAGCAAAATTCTGGATATAACATTGTTCAAAACAATGAGGATATATTGTGTTACAATAATATTAGGTGTTTAAAGTAAGATTAATTAAATTATTAAATAGCGATTATTTATCTGCTTTGACAATAACTAAAACACTTCCGTCCTACGGACTTCATGACGTACTTGTAAATTGTAATAAAATTTGAAACTTGCTTAACAACTTCAAACTAAATGTGCCAACTTGTTGGATCAGCGACAAACAGATTGATAATAGGGTACTTGCACAATAGTAGTTTGTGCAACAAGGGTGGATATGATGCCTATATCGCACAAGGACGAAGTTTGAGGCACGACGCCGAAGTCGAAGTACCTCAGTCAATGTTGCCAGACCTACCGCTAAAGCGGTATTTCTACCGCTTTCACTTGCCATCTACCGTTCTCCCGTTTTAGCATGCCGATCTACCGTTTTTTGTATTTATAGCAAACAAGTTTTTTTTCTTGCTGAAAGATTTGGTCAATAGATTTACCTATAAATGACAAAAAATATCACCATGTAAAGTTTAACTTGAATGACCGACAGCTGCTGTTTGCTGCCACCGCGGTCTAGCGGGTAGCAGAGTACTAAAGAAAAGTAGAGTAGGAACAGAAACCTGTAATACACTTGATGTAATTACACTTGACCATTCTCTAGATATGGGATTCCATCATATTCTTAAAAGGCTTTTAAGTAAAAAGAAATCTTACCCAACCAATTTCTTGACCCGAGATTTTAAAAGGAGCCACGTTACAGTTTTGCGTCATTAGCTAATCATTAGTCATTATTAACGTTTAACCCGTATTTATATTTATTTTGGTATTATTTTAGTAGTCTACATCCCGGGCGTAAATTACACCTATTTAATTTTAACTGACTTTTATACGCTCGTTTTTTCAATCTACCGTTTTCTACCGCTATTTTACGTCCTCTTATACCGCTATAATAAAAAATCATCTGGCAACGCTGACCTCAGTCGTTCGAGGGCGATATAGGCATTCCACCCAAGTTGTACAGTATCTTTTTTCTTAGACTAAGTAAAGCAGTTACAAAATAGATATCATGTCTCCTTGAGAAATCGAATATAAGGATTAACCTATGCTTTTATCCATGCTAAAATATGGTTTGGAAAATCCCCCTGTCATTGTAGAATTTTTAAGAGATTTATTAAAACTTTGCAGAAATTAACATTTTCGAAAAGAAAATTATTCTTCCAGCTGGAATTGAACCTGCGTAGGTCAGTTTCAGTTTATTTATATCTAGCTTTTACAGACTGAGCTACCACACTCCATCACACACTGTGTCTACTATACTTATTATAAAAGTAGGTTGTAGACCAAGAGCCAGCAACGTATTTCGAGTTGTCATTTCAACAGTGGGTACTAAATCTTATATACCTGCTGAACACTAAAAGTCAATTCTGGCAGCCCCCTGCGGCCGGGTTATACTACCCCAAAATTACTAAGAGGGTGAGAAATAAGATTCTCTCTCTAGCCCGCAGGCCGCTATATAACTGTCTCACTCGCACTAACATGTAAACCTACATATACCTACTTTATTTATTGTGTCAAAATTTCAAGACTTTTAATAGTTATTTACGTGCCAAGCTTTGTAAATTAATCTTTACGGGCGAGCTGGAAAGTTTGCGAGGCGAGCGACGAAGGAGCGAGCCTCCATAATCCTGCGAGCCCAGTAACGATTAATTGCAAAGAGTGTCGCGTACAAACTTTTATTTCCACCTTCACCAGCATTTTTTTATGAACTGTATATTTTTTTATAAAAAGACATTTTGGAATCAAAGGTGGTAGCACAATTTATAGCTAGGTGTTGCCATGGTGTTGTGGTTAAGCAACACATTAGTTGCCATAGCATTTTGTTGATGATCTTTGTAACATTTTACATGTCTCTTTTAGGAGCCCGTAAAGTTTTACAGGGCTGTGGCTGTAATTACTCATTTACTTAGTTACATAAAGGCCAGTAAAGTGTCATTTACATAGAAGGGGGAAATAAAATAACAAAAATGTCACTTTTTTAAATCAACATTTACAGTGTTCTGGCAACATTTAGAAGGGGAGGAAATGTTCTGGCAATATTTTTTATAAATAAAGAATACTATCGAAAGTAACCTCCTGAAATTTCATGACTGTTACTTTAAATAAATTGAATCTTATTTCTCACCATCTTAGTAATTTTGGGGTAGTATAACCCGGCCGCAGGGGGCTGCCAGAATCGACTTTTAGTGTTCAGCAGGTATATATGATTTAGTACCCAAATTTTCACGACTGTTGAAATGACAACTCGAAATACGTTGCTGGCTCTCCGTCTATTGTACTTATTTAAATGATTTAATATTTATCTATTTTTAATTATAAAAGTATAATTGTTAAAGCTACAATTTCACAAACCACGTTATTATCAAATGCTTTAAGTGTTATTGAAAGAAGGAAACATTGATTTAACTTACTTTTACTTCTATATTTATGACAGGAGTTGTCAATAAATTAATTATAAATAAAGAAGTGTCAAATTGGACTACGTTGATTGGTTGTTTTCATATCCGTACACTGTACAGATATGAAATTATATCCGTACACCTTATTACTGGAATTGCATACATTTCCATTCCGCAAAACGTGAAGAAAACGGGTAATTTACAGGTAGGAGTAGAAAAAAATTAAATATGACTACATTGCATATAATATGAAATTTATACATCTAGAATAAGTGTCGGTTTTTTTTGGACGACATAAAAGACACAGGTGTGGATTAAAACTAAATTAAAAGTTAATCAAAGTATGAAATTCGAAAGTGATTGCAAAACGCCTACGAGTATGCGCCAATCGCGTAATCGTATTGTGTATTGAATAAGTTATATAAGAAATTTTCACGATTGTCTATTACAAATGAATAATGTATTTAATAAAGAATAAACGTATACAAAATTATTTGTGTTTTACTACCACTAGCAGTAGTATGAGACAGTAAGTTTTCGCAGAGTATAAATAGAGATGCATCTGATCTCTTATCTCAGTACGTGATGTTGACTCACCAGGATAACAGTGTTGTTAACAAGCTCATTGACAGGCTCCCGATCGAACTACACATGCCTTCTTGCCAATATTGCGGACCCGGAACTAAATTATCTAAAAGATTAGAAAGAGGAGATAAAGGCGTAAACCCTTTAGATCAGGCGTGTATGCAGCACGATATTTCGTACGCTCAAAGTTCAGACTTGGATAGTAGACATAAGGCAGATCGTGTTTTAGAAGAAACTTCTAAGTTAGGGGGAAAGGCTTCAGCTCTGCTTGTAACCGGTATAATGAAGGTTAAACAAAAGTTAGGAATGGGTGTGAATAGGGAGACTAGTAGGAGAAAGACAAAGAAGATTGCAAATACAAAGAAAATTGTCACTTTTAAAGGAGGTATTTTAAAGAATCTTGTAAGTACGGTAAATCAAGCAAGTAAGACCCTCACGGGGAAGGATTTAATACACCATACGTTGAACGCCGCTAAAAGAATCATTAAAAACGTAGGAGGTAGGAAAAACGTTAAAGTACCTCGAATTATTCCGGTACCTATGACTACAGGGGGTATTTTACCTCTCATACCAATTTTTGCTGGCCTCTCGGCTCTCCGAGCAATTATAGGAGGCGCTTCGGGAGTAGCAAAAGCTGTTAACACTGCTAATAGTAATAAGAGACAGCTAGAAGAAACTAAACGACATAATAAAAGTATGGAAGCTATCGCAATAGATAGAAAGAGCGGAAACGCTCTTTACCTGAAACCTTATAAAGCAGGCGGTACAGCATTGTATCTAAAACCGTACAGGTCAAAAAACTGAATAACTTGCCTCGGAGACCACTTACAAACCTAGATCTAATAAAGCATGCTAAAGACATACCCTTTTT